>CP136058.1:492806114-494056114 GCA_032464435.1 Aegilops umbellulata
TACTACACCCGAGTTTCAATTTTTCTCCCAACTACAATCGCTTCCATCTGCATATTGATATGTGTTCTGTCAGATTGATCGCCCGGTCCATTTTCAGCGTTATCGGTCCACTTATACTTGCCAATCCAAGCTACTACCTCCGTTTCAGTTTACAAGTCCTGCGCGTATACCTAGGTTGTCAATTTTATCACCCTAATATAAACTATATAACACAAAAATTATACCTTTTGAAAGTAGAAACTCCGAAGTTTATGTTGGTATATTTTTTGTAATATATGACTTGTATTAGGTTGGTCAAATTGACGACCTAGGGATACGCGCACGCCCTGTAAACTAAGAGAGAGGTAGTAATTGTCTGGATTTAGCAAATAGTACACAATGAATGTAGCATGCAGATGAAACAACACAAATGGTACACAATGAATGTAGCATGCAGTTATCTTTTCTCAATATTATCTATATATTTCATTATTTATGCAAGTCTATTTCATTCTATTGGAAAAAAAGGATGAACGCAGCAACGCGCGCCATTATGGGTCTAGTATAAACTAAAATTGTACGTAGCAAAGCAGAAACAAAAGGATCTTCCTACTAGGCCTAGGGGTGCCACGTGAAGTCAGTTCATGTTTATGACTGTTATGGAAATGAAAAGGCCATTGAGTTTAAAAGATGTTTCCTTGAGATATAAATTGGTTGTTGTCAAATTCGTCGTCCTAATTTAGTATGGAAGTGTGGATTGTGTACTGCTAAAAGTCTAATACTTACACATGGTTGGTGGCGTAGTGCACCCTAATTTTTTCCAGCAATCCTGCCATTACTTTCACAACCAATGTAAGAACGGCAGACAAGAGCACCACTAAGTAATCACTTGTATCGAATGTAAAAGTCGTCTTCATCCTTTTTTTTTTCTTCAAGACCTACTTCTGTGCAAGTATCTTGTTATATTTTTTAACTGAACTGCTATATTGAGACGGAATAGAAAACACATTTGAAGATCATGACTATATGATGTGGCACTAGTCGTTTTTAGAAAATGACATCACAATTTTGTGAGCCTATAAATTTACAATGGCATTATGCCTAAAGAATTATTATTTCATCGCCCCTCTATCTCTGTGAGAGTACAACTGTTGGCCGAAGTCTGAATTTCATTTCTTATTTGATCCACTTCAGCATTTCGTCGAGCAAAGTATGCGGGTTGATTGGGGGCTGTAAGTGTGGTGCTTCCATTCTCTAAGACGAAAACAACAGATGACATGAAGGGCCTGTCATCTGGGTTCTCTTGGACACACAAGAGTGCTACATGGACGCAAAGCAACACTTCGTCTGGTGAAGTATCTATCATACATGAGTCTGGCAGCTCGTCAGTCTTCTCTTCCTTCCACATATTCCAAGACTAAAACAACCAACAATATCATATCAATATTCATTTTTTCTCTCAAATAAAAAATACTTAATTTTTTTGAAATGAAACTGGAAAGAAGTCTTGTGTGCACTCACATAGACAGTAAGGCTAGGGAATCCCATGGTTTGATTATTGGAGTTTCTCCTTATACCAGTTACAACCTCCAGCAGTAACACACCAAAGCTGTAAACATCAGATTTTGTAGAGAAGACGCCTTCCATTGCATACTCAGGAGCCATGTAACCGCTGCTTGACCATTTCAATTGTGTCTGAATTATCTAAAGGGAAATTAAATGATTAAAACATTAATATGAATTTTTAATGGATACTCACTATGTTCCAACTACGCGTTGGGTATTTGCATTTTTTTGGTTATCACCAAATATCCTCGCCATGCCGAAATCCGCTATCTTTGGTTTCATATCCGTATCCAACAAAATATTTCCCGCTTTGAGGTCCCTATGAATTATGGTGAATCTTGAGTCTTCGTGAAGATATAGAAGCCCCCTGGCAACCCCTTTGATTATATTAAACCGTCTCGCCCAATTCAACGACAATTTTCTTGAGTTGTCTAAAAAAGAAACAAATGTAATTAGGCAAAAACTGATTATGAGTTGTCTTAAGAAATTGTGATTTTTTAGAATATGTACCGAAAATGGTAGCATCTAAGCTGTTGTTAGGAAGATACTCATATATCAGGAGCTTTTCATCTCCCTCACCACAACATCCAAGAAGTCGAACCAAGTTTCTGTGTTGCAATTTTGCAATCAGAATTACTTCGTTCCTGAATTCTTTTGTTCCTTGTTGAGAGTCTGTACTTAGCCTCTTGATTGCGACTTCTTGACCATCTAGTAGTCCCTAGAGAAGTATAAATTTGAGTTTTAAATATGAACACATTGATTCTCCTAATTTATAAGGAATAACATGACCTACATATAGAACAAGCTACCTTATAAACTTTGCCAAAGCCTCCTTGTCCGATCATGCATGCTTCTGAGAAATTGTGTGTTGCAAAGGCAATTTCTTCTAATCTTACAGAAGGAAATTCTTCATCACGAGGAGGGTTTTCTTCCCCATGTTCATTGAAGGTATTCATACCATGCAACCTTATATTCCTGTGCTCTCTCCATTTTTTGTTCTTGCCTGCTCCCACAATGCTATAGTTATTTCGCCTCTAATAAGCATACCATTATCGTAAGGAAGAAAAAGTTATATTTGACCCCTTAAATTGTTTGAGCATCTGCGTCTGTTCAAAATTTCTATTCCCTTTGTAAACTTGCAAAGTAAGAGGAATTAATGCACAAGGCAAGCTGCCACCATGTCAAAATCCTGGACCGGAACATGCCTAGCGCTTGATACAGAAAATGTAGTTCACATGTTTGAAAAACACATTTAGCCTCCCCTCTAAAATCCATACAAAACTCTCTGAGTCCCATAGCACTGTGACCTGACCTTGCTCTATTTTTTCAAACCCAATCAACACAGAGTATATCTACAGCTATATATGACTGCTTGAGCATGGGAAGCGACAACCACTGTGATCGATGTGTAGAGACTAGAGACTCAAGCATGTCAACTCCATCTTACTACTCCCTCCATTTCTAAATATAAGTCTTTTTAGAGATTTCAATATGAACTACACACGGATGTATATAGACATATTTTAGAGTGTAGATTCACTCATTTTGCTCCGTATGTGGTCTATACTTGAATCTCCAAAAAGACTTATATTTAGGAACGAAGGGAGTAGTTGCTAGTGGATTGCCAGTCATCATTGCTCTAGTTTCGCATATTCAAGTGGTATAGAGGATTTTTGAAACTCAAGGTATATGTATTGTGGTAGTAGATGATGATTTGTAAGTTTATGTAATCAAACTAGAATTTTCATAAGGTCATCAAATACATTTTTTGTGTAAGAACATCCAGCCAAACATACCTTTGCATTTTAACCATGCAACGGATACCAGAACACCAATGCCTAAAACTGCCAGCACAATCCAGACTGCATTGGTCTTTCTCCTTTTACCTGCGCCATACATATATATACCATAAGAACAAGGAAAGTGACTGACAGAAGAACTAGAAGTATGTTAGCTAAGACAAAGCTAGCAGTAGAAATGATGACAAAACTAGTGGTAGAAAGAGGGAAACTTTGAAATTTGCTACCTCCTGTTGCACTTGCATCCATGCCTTCAAGTCGGACATACAGTGTCTCACCACCGAGCTCTACCTTTCCAGTGTCAATCAACTCCCCAGCCCACACCAAGCACGTCTTCACGTCTCCTCCAAACTTGCCACTACTCAGGTTGCGGTACACATACCCCACACAGGAGCAGTTGCGGTTGCACTCCGCCGCGCAATCCTCAAATGTACCCCTGCCTCCTTTGACGAGCGTAATCTTGTCTGGTGACTTCATCCCCGGCAAGGCCAAGAAGCTACCGCCACACCCATGCAGCTGCTCTTTTCGCCGGCACCCCGCCAAGAACAAGCCACTGGTCCACTCTTCCAAATTTGTCGGCTCAAAGCCGTCCAGGCACTTGCACGTTGGGCTAGGTGCCGCTATCTCATCGCAGTAGCCATAAGGGCCACAATAGCCATAGCGGTTGCATTCAGCGGACGGCCAGTTCCAAAGGATAGCCCACGCCGACGACCTGCTGCTCCAACTCTTTACTTGAAACTTGCCAGAGGAGGTCAGCACTAACCTTGTGTGTGGCGAACCATCGGAGAGGCTATATGTGAAGTAGATCTCATCGTCGCCGTCAACGAAGGCTAGGTACATGATCAGATCAGTAACGTTCATGGCCTCGGCTAGCTGTTGTTGGCGTACGCTCGTCACCAGGTACCCCGACCATTGGGTGCTTCGGGACACCAAGTGCTCCCCGTCCCACAGGAATGCCTGGAAGGACGTGTCCGGATCAACGCCGTAGGAGAAACGCCCTGGTGAGGGGTCGCCGGTGCCCTTCCAGGATACCAGACGATCGCCAGTGCCAAGCGTGCTGTATTTGATTCGCATCTTCATCCCAGGGAGGAGCGTGTCTGTGAAGTGGTCGAAGCTCTGCCACAGCGTCGTGCCATTTGACGACTGGATGACGAGGTTGCCGGTATTCAAAAGCACCGCCGCTGGGGTAGATGAGCCCATGGTAGTGGTCATGTTAGGTGTCATCCAAAGGACACGACCACCGCTATCACCTTCGGAGATAATGAGATTGGAGGAGTTGGTGAGGGAGAGCAACGGCGGGGATGAAGTGTTGTTGATGATTGGAGTTTCACGGTTGGCGACCCATACCACCGTGAGCTCGGGGATATCGTTGTACCATATGCCAAGGTACAACTTGGCTGGAGTAGAGTTGGAGAGGTTGAAGAAGCCCAAGGCGAACGCACCACCATCAGAGATGATGGTGCTGCCGGGGGACAGCGCCTTGCCAGGGACAAGCCGGTCGTCGGAGGCACTCAACGGCAGGAACAGAACGATCAGGGCCACACTGCAGCAGAGGATAGCACGTGAATCCATCGGTCAGATCAACCATGCTAAAATCTTAGTTACTAAGTTGTAACTAGCTATAGGCTATATATATTGATGCTGTTAAACGGAGAAAGCACTTCCATCAAACCTTGGTCTACAAGGTAAAAAACTGGTTTCAACGAACGTAGCATCCACGAATGTTCGATCACAGAAGCAGATTATTGAATAATGCAAAGTTTCAGAATTCTAGAAGAGTTTGTTTCGGAGTGGAGCGTGTTGGAGACTTGGGAGTTTATATTTCAGCTGTCCGTGTCGGAGTTGGGATGCCACCATCACCCCTGACTAGATGGCTACATACCACGATCTCGCTAGCAACGAGAACATCACCTCCCACTAATAGAAAATTTTGCATTGCCGAGACACAAAGATTGGAACCAAACCTAGAGTTTGACCTGTGGTTGGTGAGTGTACAGTTATATTCAAACCATCTAACCAGTGATTAATTTTAAACTAAAAGCTAAACTAGTGACTGAAACATTAAGATACATTGACCCGGCCTGTATCATATGGTCCAGCTAGCTCCGGCAAGGTACGACCAACGGAAAAGGTGCTTTCCATTCTCCCTAAATTTCCTACCGACTTAATGTGCAGACTGAAGATTATCGGCTGAACAGATTAAACAGCATGCACAGTTTCAAAAATGAAAACTTAGCAGCATGGATGATGGAGCTACAAATGGAGTATACCTTCATAACACTCACTTATGCATATTTTTTTTGAGCTATTTTATCCATCTTCCGTACAAGACAATGCATCCCATAAAAGAAGAGATAGCTGACCTATCTTCCATCTAGAACTGTAAGAATCCGTCTGATCTTTGAGCTTTGAGTTTTGACTGTTGGATGTTCTACTTCCCAGTCCTTTACCTACTTTTTTAATCTTGGCCAACAACCACAGTTGATTTCTGCTCTGGGCACGATGGTTTCTAGTTCCGGCATCCGCTTGCTAGGAAGCATCTTAGACCTGCAGCTGCAGATGAACACATGCTCTTCAGTCTTGACATCAGTCAACGTGCTTATCCAAACTCAAAGCTTTGAATGTCAACTGTGCCATTCTATCGTAAATCCCCCCTAATCCATCCATTGAGATCTGTTGATGGTTACATTCATGATTAAATACCATACATAGTACTTTATTTTGCAAAATGACATAGGGAACAATGCCAACAAAAAAAGGGATAAACACAATGGAAGATAACAACCTCTAACCAAATGATGCATGACTAATTTGTTCCTTAAAAGAAAATCTTTTTAATTACATATGAGACTAACCAAATTTTATGTCATCACCCTTGACGCGAGAATAAGATTATCCTTTATCACCGACTTCCAAGGCTCTGATCTTGCACAACAACAACCTGTCTGGCAAATTCCCTGAATTCTTGCAGTGCAGTCCACTTTTGACACTACTTGATCTTTCCCACAACAAGTTCAATAGAGAGCTACTAACGTGGATAGCAAGGAAATTGCCACGTTTGACTTTTCTGTTGTTACTCTATAATATGTTCTCTGGTTCTATTCCACTTGAGCTAACAGAACAAGTAAATGTCCATTTCTTGGACCTTGCAAATAATATAATATCAGGACGTACCTCGTGGTTTGGCCAACTTAAAAGCAATGGCTCAGTGTAACAAAATAAGATCAAACAACCCCTTGGAGAGTAAGTTCGGAAGTATGCCATTGGATGATCATGATGAAAGAGAGATCAAATATGATGACAGTCAACAAACAGTAACGAAAGGTCAACAATTTTTCTACACCAGTGCAATTGTATACATGGTTGGCCTTGATTTGTCCATCAATAATCTACTTGGAAAGATTCCGGAAGAAACAACATCCTTTTTGAGCTAAAACTTTTGAATATTTCCCATAATCGGTTCACTGGAAAGACCCCAGACAAGAGCACTGAGCCACTTACATCTGTCATATAATAATCTTTCTGGAAGGATACCCTCAGGAAGTCTGCTACAGACACTGTCTGATCCAGAATATATGCACATCGGCAACAACTATCGATGAGGGCCCCCCTGTATCGATGAGCTTCTCACGACCAGAGGCAACTGAAGATCCCCATAAAGGTAACAATACAAAGAATGGAGATTTGTATCTCGGGCTGGCTGCTGGGTTTTTGACGGGACTTTGGATGGTCTTTTGTCATCTTTCTTATTCGTGAAGACCTGGATAGTTGCCTACTTCCGGTTGTTAGACAATCTGCAGACCAAGATGCATACATCTGTGCCAAAATACCCGCAAGCTGCTGGTGCTTCACTCAAGACTGAAGACTAAATTGGTCTCATTTTCCTTTTATCTTTTCCTCCTGATCCATGCATTTATATTTCGAGTGTTTTCCCGCATTTCGCTTGTACTGCAGGGTCCTCGGCCTTGTATTCGCTGGACTGTTGCTATTTTCGTCATGAATAAAGCAAGATAAAATCCGCAGAGCGGTCTAATAAGATGAACCAGAGTACCAGAAGAAATAGCGTCCTTTTCTAGGATGAATCTTTTGAATATTACCCATAATCAGTTCACTGGAAAGATTCCAGACAAGATTGGCCTGCTGCAGGCATTGGAATCACTTGATCTCTCATTCAACGAGCTTTCTGGTGAAATTCCATGGAGTCTGTCAGAGATAACAACATTGAGCCACTTAAATCTGTCCCATAACAATCTTTCTGGAAGAATCGCAGAACCCTCGGTGCTATAGATAGATAGTTCTGCTTCTGCATGAAGACTGGGCATTTCGTCGAACAGCTGTCAGGCATATATACCAGTACCACCAGCCGACCGCTGCTGGTCAGAGCTGACAACCTCCCCCAATCTCTGTGTCGCTGGAGGCTGCGCCAGGACTAGTGCGGCGTCCGGAGGAAGCACGGGAGGGGAAGTGGAGGTAGGGGCCGACGGTGCGGAGCCGCCGGAGGAGGGGATGGGGGCGAGGAGCGAGGCTTCCCTGCGTTTCGTGACCCACGGGCCATGGCGATGTGATAACGAAGCTACCCATGAAGTGTTTACATGGGCCCGCTAGAAGGAAGCCTCGCTGAAGAGGTGTCGCTGGTTGGACCGGCCCAGCCGCGCGGAAACAATAGCCTCGTTTTTTGGTTTTGCTTCTTTTTTTCACGTTTTTTGTTTTCTTTACTTTTTTTACTTTTGTTTATTTATACTTCTAAATATTTCAAATAAATATATTACAAAAAATGACTCTACAGTTAGCATTTGAAAATGTTAAATGTGCATAGAGAAAATATTTATCATCTATACGAAAAATGTATACAAAAAAATAAAATGAGTATGAAATATTGCGGGGGAATATAGGATATTTATTCCATAATAACGGGATTACAATCGGAGGCGACAAGTTCCGCCCCATAGGTAGGGGGGCTGGTTAAGCCAGCACGCGGTGCTATCCCAGCTACGCCCAAAGTTCTCTAAACAATCGGCAACCCTATTTTGTTCACGAGTAATCTTGACAAGGAGTAAACACCCTATCTTCCATCGGAGATTGATCTCAGAAATCAAATGGGCATACGCTGACTTGTCCAAAGATCCGTCCAGAATAGCTGATAAAAGCGTTGGAGCAGTCAGACTGGATTAAAACTGGCAGGGGAGTCTGATGTATGGCCAAGTCAATGCCTTTCCTGCTTGCATGTAACTTGGAATCCATAACATTGTCACAGTACAAGAGACATCTATATGTCGCAAAGATAACAAAGCCCTTATCGCCTCCTATAATCATGCCAGAGCCCACCGAACCGTCCTCTTGACAAAAGGAGCCGTCCATTGACACACAGTGTCGTCCAGTCAGGCGGTGGGAGTGAAACAAATTGAGCATGTATTTAAAAAAAAGTTAATCAAGCATTTGAAAAAATGTTGAATAAGTGTTTCAAAAATGTTAAGCAAACATTTGGAAAATGTTAAATGTGTACACAAAAGTGTGGACCATGTATTAAAAAAATGATGAAACAAATGTGATCATGTATATAAAAATGTTAATCAAACATTTGGAAAAAAATGTTGAAAAAGTATTTGAGAAATGTTAAAGTGTGTATAGAAAATGTTGACCATGTATTAAAAAATGATCAAAATATTTGATCATGTATATAGAACTGTTAATCAAGCATTTCAAAAAACGTTGAACAATTATTTGAAAAATGTCAATCAAGCATTTGAAAAATGTTAAATGTGTTTAGAAAAAATGTTGACCTTGTGTTCAGAAAAATGTTAATATTGCATTTTAAAAAATTAATCAAACATTTGAAAATTGTTAAATGTAAGACATGTTTTTTAACTGGCATTTGAACCACAGGCTCTCACTGCCGCTGCAAGTGCCTAGGCAGCTATGGACTCCGCGAAAAGCAAGAAGAGTTGGGGAAGGTTTTTTTAAGCGTGAACGGCAGGTGCTCTGCCTTTGCATTATAAAAGAGGGGAAATGGTCCAGTTAATAGGGAAACCGGACCCGAAAACCATACAACGCGCTGTTAATATGGGAAACCGGCAAAAACCACACCCAACAACTCATGGCACATCATCTGTGCCGGAAACAAGAGCCCCAAGACCTAGGAACGGAGGCCATGCCTTGTATCCAACAAAGACGAACTCCGCAAACACCCACAAACTTTCTATAATGGCAGCACACCGAAGTGCACCCTCGCAACAGAAGTGGTCAAGCATTGGCGTGAACTAATGCGCGCACCGCCTCGATCGCCTTGGTCCTGTGTTCCTTCTTGTACATCTGCAGATAGTGTTGCATCTTATCATTCAGGTCTTCCTCAGATGCTTTTCCTTTGCTCTTGAGTGTTGGAACCTCTCCAAAGGCCTCCGCCCGCCTATACTCCGCGTGCTTGGCTACAGGAATGTCGCAATCTTTGTTTTTCTTGTCCAAACGGCAGCTTCGTCGCTCCAAGAGAGAAGGAGCAGCCTCTCCCACCTGCAAAACTTGCGACGAGCTCGACACAGTGAGAGCAAGCTCTCCGAGGAACCCCCCCCCCCACGGAGAGGAGGCTCTCCCAAGAGGCTCATCTGCATCCATCTGGATCAGCTCCTTTGAAGGCTTCCCGGTGCAAGGAGCACTGGAAACCTTCGGCTCCTCCAGTGTCGACTGCTCAACAGGCTCCACCTCAGACATAACCATGTCAAAACAAGAAGACACCTTGGCCCGCTCCTCCACGCCTTGACTCACCATCCCGGGTAGGACAGAAGCCAAGTCAGGAGGATCATCCTCGAGCATGACCTTTTCCAAGGCAGGCGGATCATCAACGGACTGAGCCTTCTCAATCAACTCAGCTGAGCAGCCAGCCACAACAAGCGCACTGCAATCCTCACCAACGGCCACAACAGGAGGAGCAGATTCAACATTGGCAAGGTCTTGGCTGCCCCCGATAGCTTCCATAGGTTTCCATAGGTTTGAGACTTGAGCAGTCCAACTCTTCACAGCAGCAACCAAGTCTTGAAGAGGCTTAAACAACACCTCAAGACAAGCAGCGAACAAGGCCTGTAGCTCAGCGTCGAGCGCCTCCGCCTGAGCTGCAAGGAGAGGCCGCAAGGGCTCCAAAACAGCAGGAGGCACGCCAGGGTCAGCCGCCGGCACGTTGGGGGAGGTTGCATCTCCGGAGCTTAGGTGGCATGTTCTTGGATGGTCTCCTACCCTGGCGGTCATACAAATCTTTATCTCCCTGTCATTAGGCATGTCGAGCTTTCTTTTTTCCTTGAATATTGGGTCTGTCGAACTTGATGAGGACAAGCTACAAGCACTCCGTCTGGTTCGTGTACACCTCTTTCTGTCTATTCCGTTCTACTCACGTAGTTGTTTGCTAGCCTTAAGTATTTTCTGAATACCAACTAAATATTGCTCCCTCCATTCAAAAATAAGTGTCATGGTTTTGGTATTGTAGAACTAAAAGCACTACACCTTATTATGGAACAGAGGCAGTATGGGAGTAACACTGAAACATACACCCATCTACTAAATGCAAAATAGATGAACCCTAATGTTTGATTAGTGCAGAAAGTTTCTTTTTACATACACATAAGCCTTCCAGTAGCACTGAAATTGAAATCTCAGTCATTGTTCATTATATGTGAACGGAATGGAGTTCCGAAGAAGTTATTCATTGTCATCTTCGCATATTTTCTACAAAGCAGCAAGCGCTATAAAAGCAATCTCGTCAGACAGAAAAACTGCACATGTTTTCTGCTGTTTCGTTTTTTTGTTTATGCAGAATTGGACACATAAATATCCATCACTCTAGGCAAAGTTTGGTTGCAATGGCAGCATTTTGGTACTAATGTTTGCTCTGTCAAAGCATATCTTCTCTATGACATCTATTTAATTTTCATCAATCCAAGCTTATACATTAATTAGATCTTTATATATGTTACTATAGAATTTAATCTTTCAGATACCCATTGAACTGAAATTGAGGACAACCAGTCCAAGGTTTTATCTGGAAATACAGTAGGCAACTTGCCTTAGGTTTCATTTACAGCCCACCACGCAAACTCCAGTTACCTACATGCTTCACCAACCTGCAGACAATTTTTTCATAATCCCTCCACTCTGTGGGCATTCTTGCTATGAGAAATATTTTGTTGCCAATGCATTTGTTCTAGGATTGATTCCTCTTAAGCTATGGCATCGACTCTTACATTCCAATATAGCACTGACGGTCTGATGGATGATTCTTGCATGCCATAAATCTAATTATTTAGATGATTCTTGAAGTTGCTTGCTTATAATCTGGTTGCAATATTTTCATGAATTTTGCTTCAGTTTTACACCTTTAGTGTTTCTCTAAGGATTGTATCATGTGATGAATCTTCAATAAAGAGAAAGATTCTTATTCATCAATCTTTCTATCTATCAGCAATAGTGAGAACAATCTTTTATATTTTATGGACTTTGATAATGTGAGTACAGGATACAAGTCGGTGCATGAAGGTGCTCATGAAAACGGTGTGCTAGATTGTAATGATTAAGCACATCACCTTGAGATTGATCACATTCTTCATGAATAGGGGACAACATGACCACCATGGGCGATCATGGTGAAGAGAAGTGGCAACAACGATGCTTAATGGGATGTGCGAGGACTTTTTTTGTCCCGTTGCAACGCACGGACATTTTTGCTATTACATACAAAAATAAACAATCAAACTGTCCGCAGCCAAGCAGGAAAAGGGGACTTCCTACCGGGCTAGGTCTACCATGTGAAATCGGTTACAAATTTCAGAAATAATTCTGTGAGAAATAAATTGATTATTGTCAAATTCGTCGTTCTAATTTTTCTTTTACTTTTTTGTGAGAAACTTCCAATCTATTCATTTTCAATCAGTGTGTACACGGATGGTGTATCCTATGTTTGTCTAGCCATCCTGCCATTATCTTAAAAGTACACAGACATAACGAATGTAAGAACGGCAATCAAGACCACCACAAAACCTAAAGTTTTTTTTAAAAAAAAACCACGACCTAATCACTTGTGTCCAGGTCACCTTCGTAGATTTTTTTTCAAAGTCCTACTTTTGTGCATGTAACTTAGTATTGTTTGTTTAAAGAAAAACATATTTTTCTTAAATGAGACTGTTATATTGAGGCCAGAAACGAAATACAAAACACAATCAAAAGAAAATTATGACCTGTAAATACTCATGTTACATCACTATTTGGTCTTTTTAAGAAAATGGCATCACTATTTTGTGAGCCACACAGTTAACGACAGTGTTCGATACAAAAGAGTAAACAATTATCATTTCATCGCCCCTCTACCTGAGAAAGACTAAAACTGTTGACAGAAGTCTGGATATTATTTCTGATTTGATTCATTTCAGCACCTTGTCGCGCAAAGTAGGCGGGGCGGCTGGGGGCTGCAAGTGTGGTGCTTCCATTCTCTAGGACGAACACAACTGATGACATGAGTGGTCTATCACCTGGGTTCTCCTGGATACACAAGAGTCCTATCTGGACACAAAGCAAAACTTCTTCTGCTGAAATATCTATGATAGATGAGTCTGGTAGTTCCTCGGTCTTCCCTTCCTTCCACGTATTCCATGCCTAAAAAGCCAAGAACATCATACAAGTATTAATTTTTAACTTTGAATAAAAATTTGCTTCAAAATTTTGATTCAATTCTAGAAATGAAACTCTAGAGAAGTCGTTTGTGTACTCACATAGACTGTGAGGCTAGGGAATCCCATGGTTTGACTATTAGAATTCATCCTTATACCAGTTACAACCTCTAGTAGCAACACACCAAAGCTATAGACGTCAGACTTGGTAGAGAAGGTGCCTTCCATTGCATACTCAGGAGCCATGTAACCACTGCTTGACCATAGCATTTCAAATTATTTGTTGTGAATTGAAATTATTAAAACATTAATATGTTTTCCCATGGATACTCACTATGTTCCAACTAAGCGTTGCGTATTTGCATTTTGCTGGTGATCACCAAAGATCCTCGCCATACCAAAATCTTCTATCTTAGGTTTCATATCTGCATCCAGCAAAATATTTCCAGGTTTGAGGTCCCTATGTATTATGGTGAACCTTGAGTCTTCGTGAAGATATAGAAGCCCCCTTGCAACCCCTTTGATTATACTAAATCATGTCACCCAATCCAACGATAGCTTTCTTGAGTCATCTAAAAAGAAAGAAATGTAAGCAAAAAAATATTTTTGAGTTGCCTTAGGAAATCATGGTTTGTTCTTAGCATATGTACCAAAAAGGATAGCATCTAAGCTCTTGTTAGGAAGATACTCATATACCAAGAGCTTTTCATCTCCGTCACCACAACATCCAAGAAATCGAACCAAGTTTCTATGTTGCAATTTCGCAATTAGAATTACTTCATTCCTGAATTCTTTTGTTCCCTGTTGAGAATCTCTACTTAGCCTTTTGATTGCAACTTCTTTTCCATCTAACAGTCCCTAGAAAAATATAGATGTGAGATTTACATATTAGCAAATGAATTCTCCTAATTTAGTTGGCATAATAGGAACTACATATTGAACAGACTACCTTATAAACTTTTCCAAAGCCTCCTTGTCCAATCATGTGTGCTTCAGAGAAATTGTGTGTTGCGAGGGAAATTTCTTCTAATCTTATAAATGTAAATTCCTGATCACGAGGATGGTTTTCATCTCCAATCTCATCGGAGGTATGCATACCATCTAATCTTATATTCTTGTGCTTTCTCCATTTTTTGCTCTTGCCTGCTCCCACAATGTTATATTCATTTCCCCTCTAATAAGCATACAGTAGGAATATAAAATAAAAATATTTAATTTGCTCCCTTCATTTGTTGTTGTTGAATGTTATTCAATTTATGAACTCACAAATCAAGGGGAAATAATCCATGAGGCAAGTTACCACCATGTCAAAATCATAGACCGGACAATCAGAACACGGCCATCAATTGAATAATCCACGATGCTACCACTTGACATAGAAAACACGGTCCATATTTTTTCAAAACCCTCAAGTCCATAACACCATGACCTCACCTCGCTTTGTTTTTTACAAACCCCATCGACACAAAATATTTTGAAGGCAATGATTGCTTGACTGTCCAACCGCACTATGATGAACCTGTAGAGACTCTAGCATGTGGACTCCATCTTAGTTGCTAGTAGGCCGCCCGTTACCATTACATGATTCCACAATCGCTAAACCGCACATAGAACTGCCTAAAACAAATATTTGCTCTAGTTTTACATGTTGGGCTTAGAGGATGTAGAATTTTGTATATTCAAGCTAGCATTCTCATAAGGCCACCAAATATAACTTTTTCTGCAACGAGATTGAACTAAACATACCTTTGCATTTTAACCATACAAGAGAGATGCATATAAGTAATAGAACACCACTGCCTAAAATTGGTAGCACAATCTTGGCTTCATTAATCTTTCTCCTTTTACCTACGCATACATAAATATAGCATAAAAAGGAACATGAATTATAGAACTAGATGTATGTTAGCAAAGACAAAAACAACAATAGAAATGACGAAACTACTATATCGTAGAAAGAGGGGGCAAAGGTGGAAATTTGTTACCACCTCCTCCTGCATCCAAGCCTGCAAGTCGGAGATAGAGTGTCTCGCCGCCAAGCTCTACCCCTACCTTCCCGGTGTCAATCAATTCCCCCGACCACACCAAGCACATCGTCACATCTCCGTCACTGCTCACATTACGATACACGTAACCCACACAAGAGCAGTTGCGGTTGCACTCCGCGGCACACTCCTCAAACGTACTTCTGCCCCGTCCAACGAGCTCAACTTTGTAAGGTGACTTCATCCCCGGCAAGGCCAAGAAGCTACCGCCGCAACTGTGTGTTAGAGTTTGAGCTGTTCATCTTATGCAATCCTAACCTATCTCTATCTCTTTCTCCTCCCGTAGCTATCCCTGTCTCCTAAACCGAACCAGATCGGTTTCCTATCTGGACTTGTACGCCACGGCAAGGCATGATTCACCCCAATATAAATACATACGATGCGGCTCCCTCGAGGAGTAGGAACGCTTATACATAATCTTACATGGTATATAGAGCTAGCCTCTTCCCTATCATCTAGCGACACAACAAAAACAACCAGAACCCTAGCGCCCTCCATTCGTCTTCATCATGAGCTCCAGCGTCGTCGGCCTCAACCTCGGCGCTCCTCCAACAGAGAAGCTCGCAAGGGGGAATTACCTCTTATGGAAGGCGCAAGTTCTGCTGGCCCTGTGAGGCGCGCAGGTGACCGGTCTTCTCGACGGTAGCGACGCAGCGCCGCCGAAAACAGTGGAGGTCGCCAAGACGGACAAGACCACGACCATCGAGCCGAACCCACTGTATAGTCCATGGATTGCCAAAGATCACCAGGTCCTAAGTTATCTGTTGAATTCGCTCACTCCAGAAATCCTCGCGCAAGTTATTGGTAAGGAAAGTACCCTTGATCTATGGACCGCCCCACAATCTTTGCTGCACAGTCGCAATCGCGAATAACAAACTTGAGGATCGCCATCTCCAACACCAAGAAGGGCAACATGTCCAGCAATGCCTTCATCGCCAAGATGAAGAGCCTCGGAGACGAGCTTGCGGCAGCAGGCCGTCCGGTGACAGATTGAGAGATGGTGGACTACATCCTCGCCGGACTCGATAGGGATTACGATCCCATCGTCGCAGCAGTTGGCGCCATCAAAAACTCCATCACGGTTGATGACCTTTTCTCGCAGATTTCCGCTTTCGATCAGAGGATGGAGA
Source organism: Aegilops umbellulata (assembly GCA_032464435.1). Classification (NCBI taxonomy): domain Eukaryota; kingdom Viridiplantae; phylum Streptophyta; class Magnoliopsida; order Poales; family Poaceae; genus Aegilops; species Aegilops umbellulata. Next base: position 492,822,275 of record CP136058.1, read on the forward strand.
TGCTAGGCGACGGACCAGGCTTTCGTTCGTCAGCTAACGCCGTGTACAGGGGACGCGGCCAGTATCGGGGCAGAGGAGGCCGCGGACGAAGAGGACGTGGTCGTTCTGACCGTGCTCCTTCTCCTTCTGTTCGCAACCGTGGAAACAGCGGCTACCAGCAGCGTCAACGCCAGCCGCCACCACAACAGTATCAGCAGCAACATGAGGATGATTACCCAGAGTGCCAGATATGTTACAAATATCATGCTGGCGGCGCCAGGGACTGCTGGGATCGGTACAAGGAAGATCGTCAGGAAAAGAAGAAGGTTAACCTCATTACCAACTCATATGGCATCGACACTAACTGGTATGCAGATTCGGGAGCTACCGAGCATATCACAGGAGAACTTGACAAGTTGACGATGCGGGAGAAGTACCATGGAGGTGATCAAGTGCACACGGCAAGTGGAGCTGGTATGTATATTACTCACATTGGTAACTCAATTGTTAAAACCCCTCAGAAAATTTTTCGTCTAAACAATGTCTTACATATCCCTCATGCATCGAAAAATCTTGTCTCTGTTCATCGTTTTACACTTGACAATAATGTTCTCATCACATTCTATCCTTATTCTTTTGTGATTAAGGATTTGGCAACGAGGAGAGTCATTCTTAGAGGAAGATGCGAGGGAGGTCTTTATCCAATCATATCATCTTCTTCGCCGGAGTCAAATAAACAAGCTTGGAGTGTCACCAAACCATCTTCAGAAAAGTGGCATAGACGCTTGGGTCATCCATCTTCAGTCATAGTTCAACATGTCATTAGAAAAAATAAACTTCCTTTTGTGTCTAGTATTGATTCAGTTTGTGATGCGTGTCAACAAGCAAAAAGTCATCAATTACCATATCCCATCTCTACTAGTGTATCTACTGCTCCATTACAACTTATTTTTTCAGATGTGTGGGGACCAGCCCCCACTTCAGTCGGTAGATTTTCTTATTATGTAAGCTTTATTGATGACTATAGCAAGTTTACTTGGATTTATTTGCTAAAGAAGCGACCCGATGTCTTTCAAGTTTTTAGCAACTTTCAAAGTCTTGTTGAACGTCAACTGAACTCTAAAATTCTTGCCATTCAAACGGACTGGGGAGGTGAGTATGAGAAACTAAATTCCTTCTTCCAAAATATTGGAATTTCACACCATGTATCTTGTCCCCATGCTCACCAACAGAACGGCTCTGGTGAACGAAAACATCGCCACATTGTTGAAGTAGGACTAGCATTGCTAGCTCATGCATCTATGCCTCTCAAATTCTGGGATGAGGCCTTTCTCGCCGCAACATACCTTATCAATATTAGACCCAGTAAAGTCATCAAATTTGAGAATCCTATAACTCGTCTTTTTGGTATTACTCCTGATCATACATCCCTCCGCACATTTGGTTGTGCATGTTGGCCGAACCTTCGACCATACAACACACGCAAACTTGCGTTTCGTTCCAAACAATGTGTTTTCTTGGGTTATAGCCCTATACACAAAGGAGTCAAATGTCTTGATGTCTCTACTGGCAGAGTCTACATATCTAGGGATGTTGTCTTTGATGAATCTGACTTTCCTTTCAAGTCACTTCATCCAAATGCTGTTGCCCTTCTTCGAAAAGAAATTCTTCTACTTCCGGAGTTTGATCAAGGGGGTGATAACAATTGTACTAACCAATGTGCTAATATTCCTTCTAGTTCTACTCCGGGTACTTTGTCTATGCAGGTGCTTGAAGAAAACGGCGTTCAAATGGGCCAAGATGATCAAAATCTGGTAGAAATTGACCTTATATTTCATGTGTTTGAAGAAGAAGCAGCAGGCTCAGAACACGAGGAGGATGCGGCGGCGCCTGCCACGCCTGTGCGCCGATCCGCCTTGGATCACGGGCGGAGATCCGCGCGGAATCCCACGCCTGTCAGCCAACAGGAGAATCAGGCGTCCCCAGCCCGCTCCGCGTCTGCCACGTCAGCGCACATGCGAGGGACAGGAGACGACGCGGGATTTCCCTCGTCGGCGCGCGCATGCAGGAGACAGGAGCAGCAGCGGTTTCAGGATCTTCTGTTCCGGATTACTCTGTGGACCCAGCCGCTGCTAGCTCAGGTCAGGCCACACCAGGGTCCACTGGATCCGGTGCACTAGCGCAGTCTGCACACATGGATGGATCTCCTGGATCTTCTGCAACTAGCCGATCTGTGCAACCTTTTGTGCAACAGCAAGAACAGCCTGCTACCACCTCAAGGGTCATGACCCGGCTACAAAAAGGTATTAGAAATCCCAAAATAAGAAGAGATGGTACTGTACCATATGGTATGTTATGTGTTTCAGGTGAACCAGCAAAGTTGAGAGATGCACTTGGAGATCCTAAATGGAAAAGGGCTATGGATGAAGAGTATGACGCACTCATGAAAAATAAAACATGGCACTTGGTGCCAAGTCAGAGAGGTAAAAATATTATCGACTGCAAGTGGGTCTATAGAATCAAAAGAAAAGCAGATGGCTCTATTGATAGATACAAAGCACGTCTAGTTGCCAAGGGATTCAAGCAACGGTATGGTATTGATTATGAAGATACCTTTAGTCCAGTTGTAAAATCCGCTACTATAAGACTTGTGCTAGCCATTGCTGTTTTTAGGGGATGGTGTCTTCGACAGCTAGATGTTCAGAACGCGTTTCTGCATGGTGTTCTGGAAGAGGAGGTCTATATGAGGCAACCACCAGGATATGAAAACAAACAAACACCTCATTATGTTTGCAAGCTTGATAAAGCTCTTTATGGTCTGAAGCAGTCACCTAGAGCATGGTTCTCAAGGCTAAGTTCACAGTTAAAGCATCTTGGATTTATTCCATCCAAGGCAGATACATCTCTCTTCATTTATAATAAGGCAAACACAATGATTTTTGTGCTCATATATGTGGATGATATTATAGTTGCAAGTTCTTCTCAAGATGCCACTAATGCTCTCTTGCATGATTTGAGTTCAGAGTTTGCCTTGAAGGATCTTAGTGATTTACATTTCTTCTTAGGCATTGAAGTTAAGAAGACTCAAGATGGCATAGTGTTGAATCAAGAGAAATATGCCACTGAACTTCTAACTCGTATGAGAATGAAGGATTGCAAACCCTCACCTACACCATTGTCTTCTTCAGAACAACTTTCAGCATACCCAGGAGAATCTCTTAATGATGAGGAGAGCACAAAATATAGAAGTGTTGTTGGAGCCCTACAATACTTAACTTTGACACGGCCAGATATATCATTTGCTGTAAACAAGGTTTGTCAATATTTGCATGCTCCTACCTCTACTCATTGGACGTTTGTCAAACGGATTGTACGATACATTAAGCATATTGTGAGTTTGGGACTTCAGTTCAGACGTTCTAGTTCCACACTTGTCAGTGCTTTCTCTGATGCTGATTGGGCAGGCTGTGTTGATGACAGAAAGTCAACTAGAGGATTTGCAGTGTTTTTTTGGTTCAAATCTTATTTCTTGGAGTGCCAGAAAACAGGCCACTGTGTCAAGGTCAAGCACAGAGGCTGAATTCAAATCACTAGCAAATGCAACTGCTGAAATTATTTGGGTGAAATCTTTGCTTCATGAGCTAGGAATCAAGCAACTTCGTATATCTTGTCTATGGTGTGACAACTTGGGAGCAACATATCTTTCTGCTAATCCAGTGTTTCATGGTAGAACCAAACACATTGAAATTGATTTTCACTTTGTGCGTGAAAGAGTTGCACATAAGAAGTTGGATATACGGTTCATTCCATCCAAGGATCAAGTAGCTGATGGATTCACCAAAGCTTTGCCAGCCAAGTCTTTTGAAGAGTTCAAGAGAAATCTTAACGTAGGATAGTTTAGATTAAGGGAGGGTGTTAGAGTTTGAGCTGTTCATCTTATGTAATCCTAACCTATCTCTATCTCTTTCTCCTCCCATAGCTATCCCTGTCTCCTAAACCGAACCAGATCGGTTTCCTATCTGGACTTGTACGCCATGGCAAGGCATGATTCGCCCCAATATAAATACATACGATGCGGCTCCCTTAAGGAGTAGGAACGCTTATACCTAATCTTACACTGTGCAGCTGCTCCTTCCGTTGACACCCCGCCATGAACCTGCCACTGGTCCACTCCCCCATGTTTCCTGGCTCGAAGCCATCTAGGAACTTACAGGACGGGATTGGCGCTGAAGTCTCATCGCAATAGCCATATGGACCACAGTAACCATAGCGTTTACATTCAGCAGATGGCCACTTCCAAAGGACATCCCACATTGACGATCTGCTGCTCCAGCTCTGGAGCTGGTACTCGCCAGAGTAGGTAATCACTGACCTTGTGAGCGGAGCGCCGTCCGAGAGGCTATATGTGGCATAAATCTCATCGCCATTTTCCACGAAGGCTAGGTACATGATAAGATCACTGAAATTGGTCCCTGCTTCATGTCGTTGGATTGCGCTCTTCACTTGGTACCCAGTCCATGGTGTGTCGCGGAACACCAAGCTCTGCCCATCCCACATGAATGTTTGGAGAGGCGTGTCCGGGTCGCTGCCGTAGGAGAAGCGCCCCGGCGAGGGATCGCCAGGGCCCTTCCAGGATACCAGACGCTCGCCAGGGTGGCGCGTCCGATATTTGATCCGGAGCTTCATCCGGGGGAGGAGCGTGTCGGTGCGGTGGTCGAAGCTTTGCCACAATATGGTGCCATTTGACAACCGGATGACGAGGTTTCCGGAGTTCAGAAGCACCGCCGTCGGGGTAGACGAGCCCAGGGCAGTGGTCACGTTGTTTGTTGTCCAAAGGACACGGCCACTGCTATTACCGTAGGAGAGAACGAGATTGGAGGTGTTGGTGAGGGATAGCATCGGCGCAGAGGAGGTGTTGTTGGTGATCGGGATTTCACGGTTGGCAATCCACACAACTGTGTACTCGGGGATATCATTGTACCATATGCCAAGGTACAACTTGGCTGGTGTGGAGTTGGAGGGGTTGAAGAAGCCCAAGGCGAATACGCCGCCGTCGGAGACGATGGTGTTGCCAGGAGACAGCGGCTTGCCAGGGACAAGCCGGTCGACGGAAGCACTAAAAGGCAGGAATAGAATGATTAGGGCTGCGGTGCAGCAGGCGAGAGCCAGGGAATCCATCAATTGATCGAGCCAAAACTTAGTACTAAGTTTGTACCAGCTTTCTTTACGGGAGTTCTACTTTGATGGTGCTAAATGGGATGAAGTACTTGCATCCAACCTTGGTCTACAAGGAGAAACTGCGTCCACGAGCGTGTATGCATGAGTGTTCAATCACGGAACCAGATGATTGAATAATGTAAAATCTCGGACTTCTAGAAGTGTTTAGCCCCGGGGTCACGCGTGCCCGGGTTAACATTTCAGCTGTCCATGTTGGAGTTGGGATGCCATCATCATTGCTGACTACTAGATGGCTAAAAGAAAATTCTTCAAAAAGTACATGTACAATAGACATAGACATATAGGCAGAGGCACACACAACACGCACATATTAATAACTCGAGCTATTTATTCTTAAGATTACTAAAGTCACCGCCCAAGAAAAACAAAATCCACATTTGCAAGACACAGATCGAACATCAAACTTATCTACTCCCTCCGTTCTTAAATATAAATCTTTTTAGAGATTTCAATATCGAAAATCCATCTCTGCACCCGAGCTATATTGAAATATGCACTATAAAAATATTATCATGCGCTAATATCGTATGCTTAATACTAGTAATATGATACTTCCGCCACGAGCAGCAAGTACGTAATTGTGTATGAGTGCTTGGTCCCCAAGCAAGCGATTGCTTTGACGAAACGCAGCATTCAGGGATGTTTGACGGCAGAAGCGGATGGAATTCTGGTAGTTTTTTCTTGTCTTCTGTTTCTTGAGCTACGGGCGTGCGGGGCGAAAGCTGCCCATGATGAAGCCGATTTTTTTCCGGACATTTTGATCGATCTGCTTGTCCATTTCAGCCGTTAGTTCATGGGCCACTCCGTCTCTCGTTACCTTGGGACCTCTTCGTTGAATGAAACATGCACGCCCCAGATCTACCGGCCGACGCTGCGCCGTGCGCTAGCGTACTACTATGTTGTTCATCTTACTAATGTTTTTCATATATAATATTCATCGGAAAAACTGCTAATTTATCCAACAGTGAGAAGTGTGGACTATGTACAGCTTCACCATTTTGTCGCATTATTCTCGTTTTGAAATCATCCGAACCTGACTGAACCATTCTGATGACTTGCGGTTTAGAGTTTAGACTACAAATCTGCCTAAGATTTCATGCTATTCAAATCAGTCAACGTGCTTGTCTTCCTTACACAGGATGATACACCTTGAGTCTGTCCGTCCATGGTGCCCTTTTTCTTAAGGTGCCTTTCTCTTACAAGTAAACACAAAACCATTGCAAGAAGAGCGGACAAGGACACTGCTACCTAATCACTTGTATCCAATGTAATGGTCCCTTCATCTTAGTGTTTTTCTTTCAAAGTCCTTCCTTTTTCAAGTAGTATATTATGTAGACGAAAAATTGAATAGAGAACATACTATTAGGAAACACATCATACATCCCTGTTTTATTTTATTTTTAGAAAGTGACATCTCTAATTTGTTGAGCCATACATTTTTACAGTAGTGTTCAATTCACCTAATGTATTGTTTCGTTCGAGAAATTTTCAATACAGCTAAAACAAAAGATTTATTTTACCGTCCCTCTATCTCAGTAAGAGTAAAGCTGTTCACGGATGTCGGAATGTCAGTTCTGATCTGATTCGTTGTAGCACTTTGTCTCGCAAAGTAGGCGGGGAGATTGGGGGATGTAAGTGGGGTGCTCCGGTTCTCTAGGGAAAACACAACGGATGACATGAGCGGCCTATCATCAGGGTTTTCCTGGACACTTAAGAGTGCTACATGGACGCAAAGTAGAACTTCATCTGGTGAAGTATCTAAGGTAGACGAGTCAGGCAGCTCGTTGGTCCTATCTTCCTTCCACATATTCCAAGACTGAAACAACGAAAAATATCACATCAGTATTAATTTTCTGTATCCAACAAAAAATGCTTTGGTATTTGATCTACTTTTTAAAACGAAACTTGATAGAAGTCATGTGTACTCACATAAACTGTGAGGCTAGGGAATCCCATGGTTTGACTAATGGAACTTGTCCTTTTACCAGTTACAGCCTCCAGAACTAATACGCCGAAACTGTAGACATCAGACTTAGTAGAGAAGGCACCTTCCATTGCATATTCAGGAGCCATGTAACCACTGTTTGAACATTTTAATAATAAGAGGTGTCCAATGGAAGTTGAATGTATTGAAAGAACAATATGGTTTTTAATATGGATACTCACTATGTTCCAACAACGTGTTGGGTATTCAAAATTTCCAAGTTATCGCCAAAGATCCTCGCCATACCAAAATCCGCTATCTTGGGTCGAAAATCTGCATCTAACAAAACATTTCCTGCTTTGAGATCTCTATGAATTATGGTGAACCTTGAGTCTTCATGAAGATATCGAAGTCCCTTTGCAACCCCTTTGATTATATGGAAGCGTGTTGCCCAATCCAACAACAATTTTCTTGACTCATCTAAAAAGCAAATAAATGTAAGAAAGAAATTCAAGTTGAATTTGAAATCATGGTTTGTTATTAGAATATGCACCAAAAAGGGTCGCATCTAAGCTCTTATTTTGCAGATACTCGTATATCAGCAGCTTTTCATCTCCCTCACTACAGCATCCAAGAAGTCGAACCAAGTTTCTATGTTGCAATTTGGCAATTAGAATTACTTCATTCCTAAATTCTTTTGTTCCTTGTTGAGAATCTCTACTTAGCCTCTTGATTGCAACTTCTTGACCACCTAATATTCCCTACAGAAATATAATGAAAAACTTAGATTTGACTTTACAATATGAAAAAATTATCTCTCTTCATTAGAATTAATACTGGCTAGGAATGAACATATTTAATAAGTTACCTTGTATACTTTACCAAATCCTCCCCGACCAATCATGCATGTTTCAGAGAAATTGTGGGTAGTGAGGGCAATTTCTTCTAATCGTACAAATGGAAATTCATGATCATGGGGAAGGTTTTCTTTTCCAAATTCATTGGAGATACTCATACCCTCCAATCTTATATTCTTTCGCTTTGTCCGTTTCTTGTTCTTGCCTGCTCCATAATGTTAAAAGTGACTTTGTCTCTAATGTGCACATCACAAAAATAATAAACAATAAAGTTATATTTGACCTGTACAACTACTGATGTTATTATAGTATTCCATAATTTATGAACTCATGGAACAAGAGGAGATAACCCACGAGGCACATCTACCACCATAGCAGACTTAAAAGTACTGATATCCCTTGAGATACTCCCTCTGTTCCCTAATGTAGTGCGCATAGACTTTTCGAAAAGCCAAACATTACAAAATTTTACCAAGTTTATAGAAAAAACTAAGTATATCTATAATACCAAATATATAAAATATGAATACATCTTATGATGAATCAAATGATATATGTTTGGCATCCTAGATGTAAATGTTTTTCTCCACACGTTTGACTTTTCAAAAAATCTATATGCACTATATTAAGGAATGGAGGGAGTATATAGCAAAGTTCACTCATTAGAAAAAAAACACCGATAGTCTCCCCAACCACCCAACCACTCCCCTGAAAAAACACAAACACAACGCTCGAGTCATAGCAGCACAACTAGATGTTGCTCTATTTTTTACCCCCACGACAACCAGTATCCGTTGCGATTGCGCGTATATGGAAAGTGGCATGAAGGGAATTAATGTGGTTTGTCTAACATGTGGAATCCATCTTATCCACTACTAGATTATGTTGGAGTTAATCCCGAGTCCGGCTACGTGCAGCTATCCGTGTTCAAGTAGTATACGTGTTGGCCATCTAGTCCGACTGGTTTTGTGCTCTAGCTAGTATAAATATAGGTGTACCCCTATCCTTGTAACAGTAAGTTGAAAGCAATAAAAAGCACAGGACCGACACGGCCCTGTTTGCCATCAACTCGCGGTGTACAAGCGTAGAATCGATCCAGCTGCTTAAGGCATTAGCTTTGAGCATACGCGTGCGTCTCGTCGGATTGTCTCTTGTGTGCCTGGTTAGCTACGGCTGCTGCCTACGTACGCGTCTCCGCGGAAAGTACTCGTCGGAGTTAGTACGTACGGGACCAAAGCCAACAATTGGTATCTAGAGCAAGGTTGATCTTCTAGTAACGGATGATCATGGCGGACGACGAGAAGAACAAGCAGCTGGCGGAGTACTCCGGTGCGGCTAAAGTAATTGCTGCTCCGGCGAGTTCGTCGTATCCACCGTTTGATCGCGAGAACTTCGGGGTTTGGAAGGCCCTCATGGAGTGTGGTCTCCGCGCCAACGAGCTATGGGACGCGGTGGATCCAGGAGGTGACGCGTTCAAGAAGGAGGGAGCCGAGCACCGGAAGGATCGGCAGGCGGCGTCGGCGATTTACTCGGTGATGCCGATGGATGTCCTCCAACACCTAATCGCCAAAGCAACGGCGAAGGAGGTGTGGGATACGCTGAAGCTCATGTTCGAGGGACACACCCGTGTCAAGCAAGTCAATCTCCAAACTCTTCTAAGGAACTACGAGACTTTGGTCATGGGCGATGATGAGTCCGTAGATGCGTTCGCTTCACGGGTGGCTACTCTCGTCAATCGGATCCGCGCGCTTGGAGAAAACCTCACGGAGGCCTCGGTTGTCCGGCGGTTCTTGCGCGCAGCCCCTCCCCGGTACCTGCAAATTGTCACGGCGATCGAGCAGTGCGTCGATCTTGCGACTCTCTCCATCGACGATCTTGTCGGACTGTACAAGGCTCACGATGAGCGGATGCGGTACAGTCTTGGGGACGGGAGGAACGACGAGCTTGTAATGCTCACAAAGGCGCAGTGGATCGCCTTGGAAAAGCGAGGCGGATCCATAAGCAGTAGCAAGAAGAAGGGGAAGCAACGCTCGGCGAGAAAGAACTTCGCCGACTCGGATGACGACTCAGACGATGAGGCTGCACCGCCACCGAGGAGAAAGTTTGACATCAGGAAAGTGAGGTGTTATAACTGTGGCCTCCTCGGTCACTTCAAGGCTAACTGCGAGGAAGCACCGAAGCAGAAGGCGCTCATTGCCCAGCAAGGAGATGATGGTGACATGATGTTGATGTGTAAACTGGTGGACGAGGAGGATCCAGACTCTGAAGCGTTGACTAAAGAAATTGTCGAGCTTGCGGAAGAAAAAGTTTGCCATCATGATCGTGGTTTGGAAACCTGTGTCGAAGCTACAGATGCGGGGGGTGATTCCGAAACTTACGACACTGCAATGGGCGTAAGTGCTATCTTTGCTGGAGCGAAAGAAGCGATAGCTGCGTGTGCTCGGCTATGGAGAAGCAGTCTTCGTACGTTGCGCCCAGAGAAAACAAAGACATATGTGGCGCCGGAAGTCCACGATGAAACAACATACGTAAGTGCAATTGATGTTAATGCTGATGCAAAGACAGACACGGATGCAACTCAGGCGTACGTGGCATCAAAAGTTCACGAAGTGAGGCGTACTGGAGTTGTGTCGATGAGCAGAACAGGCAAGCTAGGGGGCGACGCAGCTTGTTCTGGTGAAGTGAGTACTGCGAGCGCTCGACCAGGACGTTCTGGAGGCAGCTGCTACACCGTCGCAGCAGACGGGCCGAAAGGAGACGGCCTACCCAGCCAACCGAGCAACTCAGAAGTGGACACACGGCCAGGCCGGCTCACAAGTAGTGTGTGAGTCATGGAAAAAGGCAACAGCAACGGCTGGACGCTGCCCATGTGCTGGTGATGCGTATGCATCAGGAGCCCAGCCGGCTGCATGCTTGTACGCATGGGAGGATGCCCCGTTGGCACCTGCATCACCTCCGAAAGCACTGGAGGAAAGGACAACGTCACCTACATCGATATATCCACAACCGGTGTTACAACAATATTCGGAGCAAGTTCTTCGAACGATTGACACCGTAAAGGTGAAAAGGAGTGGGCAACAGTGTCTACTAAGCGCCGAGGAACCGACGAAATTTGTGGACGCAAATACGAAGGAGTGTTGGCGTCATGCTATGAAAGAAGAGTTGGGGTCGATCCATGACAATAATAGATGGGAGCTTGTGGATCTTCCCAACAATGAAAAGGTTATGGAGCTCAAGTGGGAATTCAAGGTCAAGAAAGATGTTGAAGGATGCATGAAGCACAAAGCGAGGTTTGTAGCCAAAAAATATGTGCAAGAGGAAGATGTGGACTCCGAAGAAGTGTTCGTTCCCATTGCAAAGATGGAGTCGGTGAGATTACTCATCGCTCTCGCGGCTCAGGAATCATGGAAAGTACATCACATGGATGTAATCTCCACGTTTTTGAACGGCGAGATAGAAGGAGATGTATATGTGAATCAACCAACAGATTTCAACAAAAAGGGAGAAGAACACAAGGTGCTGAACTTACACAAAATCTTGGATGGGCTATGGCAAGGACCTCGGGAGTGGAACATCAAACTTGATCGGACATTGATTTCTCTTGGATTTGAGAAAGCCCCACTAGAGCATGCAATGTACAAGAGAGGTGAAGGAAGGGATCGTCTACTAGTTAGCATCTACGTCAACGATCTGTTGATTACTGGAGCAGATGAAGAGGTGATTGCAAAGTTCAAGCTACAGATGAAAGAGATTTTCAAGATGGATGATCTAGGTCTTTTGAGCTACTACCCCGGGATAGAGGTACATCAAAAGCCGAAGGGGGTCACACTATGCCAGGAGGCATACGTAAGGAAGGTACTTGAAAGGCGTGGCATGAAATATTGCAATCCAATTGACACTCCAATGAAATCTCGTCTTGAGCTGAGCAAGAAGAGTAAAACACTCGCAGTTGATGCAATAGAGTATATTGCAGCTGTCACTGCGGTGTGTCAAGGTGTGAGGCTAGGAAGGCTACACGGTGATCTCATGGAACGAGATCCAGAACAAGTGGTGCTCAATGTTGATAGCAAGTCTGAAAGTTTTCTATGCGAAGATTCAGTGCGGCATGATAGGAGCAAGCACATTGATACGATGTATCACTACATGAAAGATTGCGTGAAAGAGGGTAAGACGAAGGTCAACTACGTTTGCACCGATGACCAGGTTTCAGACATGCTAAGCAAGGCTTTGGATCGAGAGAAGTTTTTGAAGATGGGAAAAAGGATTGGCGTCGGAACTATGACATGATGACGTCGTGATTAGGGGGTGAATGTTGGAGTTAATCCCGAGTCCGGCTACGTGCAGCTATCCGTGTTCAAGTAGTATACGTGTTGGCCATCTAGTCCGACTGGTTTTGTTCTCTAGCTAGTATAAATATAGGTGTACCCCTATCCTTTTAACAGTAAGTTGAAAGCAATAAAAAGCACAGGACCGACACGGCCCTGTTTGCCATCAACTCGCGGTGTACAAGCGTAGAATCGATCCAGCTGCTTAAGGCGTTAGCTTTGAGCATACGCGTGCGTCTCGTCGGATTGTCTCTTGTGTGCCTGGTTAGCTACGGCTGCTGCCTACGTACGCGTCTCCGCGGAAAGTACTCGTCGGAGTTAGTACGTACGGGACCAAAGCCAACAGATTACATGTTATTGTTACATCATCACAAATAGTAGCTACATGTGCTGTAAACTGTCTAAAAAATATTTGATCTAGTTTGTCCATTGAGGTGATCTAAAGGATTTTGGAGAGGCGCCGTGGTATTAACAGCCTGATCATTAATGGTGTGCGGTCTTCAGACCAGTCTGCGATCCTCTCTCACGTGGTGGAGTTCTTCTCTTCGCTATTAGGGTCCAAACCTCCCTCGGGATTTTCCATCTCCCCAACCTTGTGGGACCACAATATGAAAATTTCGGCCGATGAAAATGCTGAGTTGTTGGTGCCCCTTTCTGATAAGGAGATCTGGGATGTGATTAACTCTGCTAACCCCAATGCTGCTTCCGGGCCGGATGGCTTTTCGATTCCCTTCTTCCGGAAGTTTTGGCCTCAGTTGAGGCAGTTGATCTGTAATGTTATTCAGGGGTTCTTTCTAGGCACTATAGATATTTCTCGCCTCAATTACGCGGTGATCACCCTGATTCCTAAAGTAAAAGGCGTTGAGCTGATGTCCCAGTTCAGACCTATTGCGCTAATCAATAATTTTGCTAAGTTTCCTGCTAAGGGCTTTGCTACCCGCCTGTCTCCTGTTGCGCATAGAGTTATCAGCCCCTACCAGTCAGCTTTCATCAAAGGGCGCTTCATGTTAGATGGCATCCTTTGTCTTCATGAAATTGTTCATGACTTGAGGATTCGTAATTCTAAGGCTGTTATTTTAAAACTAGACTTTGAGAAGGCCTATGATTCGGTCAGTTGGCCTTTTCTTAGGAAGGTTCTTCTGGCGAAAGGTTTTGACGGGGTGTATGTTCATCGTATTATGCAGTTGGTCTCGGGGGGCCACACTGCGGTCTCTGTGAATGGCCATATTAGCAATTTTTTTGCCAATGGCAGTGGCCTGCGTCAAGGGAATCCTGCGTCTCCTGTCTTGTTCAATTTTGTGGCCGATGCCTTTTCTCGCATTCTATCTAGGGCGGCTCAGCATGGCCATATCCTGCCTGTGGTCTCTCATCTAGTCCTTGATGGTGTCACTCACTTGCAATACGCTGATGACATCATTATTATGGTTGAACTGAATGATGCATGCATTGCCCACCTCAAGTTCATCCTTTTATGCTTTGAGGCCGTCTCGGGTCTGAAAATTAACTTCTCCAAAAGTGAGGTCCTGGTTACTGGTGTTGATGATGCGGAGGCCTTGAGAGTGGCTAGGTTGCTTAACTGTTCCCTGGGTTCCTTCCCCTTCAAATATCTGGGCCTTCCCATCTCTCCTATTCTGCTACACTCTAAGGATTTTGCTCCGGCTGTTTCTAAGGTGGGAAACAGGGTTCTCCCCTGGACAGGTAGATACAACACCAATGCTGGCAAAGTTGCTTTGATTAACGCTTGCCTTTCCTCCCTTCCTATGTTTCTAATGGGCTTCTACCTCCTATCGGCTGGCATTCATGCCGGTTTTGACAAGCACAGGGGTGCATTTTATTGGAATGCTGCCGACAACAAACGGAAATATAGGCTGGTTAAATGGAAGCTCATGTGTAGGCCTAAAAACCTTGGGGGGTTAGGGATTATCAACACGATGGTCATGAACAAATGTCTTCTAATAAAATGGTGGTGGAAAATCATGACTAGTGGGGTTGGTTCCTTATGGTACTCTATTCTTAAAGCTAAATACTTCCCACATTCTAGCCCGATGTTTGCAGTGGCCCGGCATGGATCCCAATTCTGGAAAGACCTTGTTAAAGTCAGACCTTTATTCCTGGATCATGTGAACTTCAATGTTGGTAACGGTACCTCGGTTCTTTTTTGGCGTGATTGGTGGTGTGGTGATACTCCTCAGGCTGTTAGCTTTCCGGTTCTTTTTTTGTATTGTCCTAATCCAGAGATCTCCATCGTGGAGGTGGCGGCTAATAATTGGGATTTGGCTTTTCGTCGTTCCTTGTCCCCTGAAGAGTTGGATGACTGGCAAAGACTCTCTGCCTTCTTCCCCTTGCTCTCGGAGACGCCGAATACGGTGATCTGGCCTCATTCTCGTTCTGGTCGCTTTTCAGTTAAATCCTTGTACTCTAGGTTCATCGGAGGTTCCCCTTCAAATAGATTCTCCTGCATTTGGCGGTCCAAAGTTCCTCCTAAGATTAAAATCTTCCTCTGGCAGGCCTTTAGAGGCCGTCTCCCTGCGGCCGACCAAATTCGTAAGTGAAACGGGCCGGGATCGGCATTCTGTGCTCTATACGATGCCGCGGAGGATACGAATCATATCTTTTTCATTGTGTGTTGGCTAAGCTTGTCTGGAGCTGTGTCCGCTCCTGGCTCCAGGTTTCTTGGAATCCCTCCTCCTTTCATGAGCTGAGAAACCTTGCCAACTCGCTGGTTGGGGTGACTAAGAGGGTTTTCTGGGTTGGCCTGGGTGCGATATGCTAGTCTTTGTGGACGATTAGGAACAAATTTACGATCGAGCATGTCTTCCCTTCTAAGGCTGCTGACGCTCTTTTCAAATATTGTATCTTCTTGCAACAGTGGAGATCATTGACTAAGGAGGACGACCGGGGAGCGCTGGACCTTCTCATATCTAAAATTCGGGCCTCGGCGACTTCTATTTCTGGGCAGGACCCTGGCGCCTGAACTTTCTTGTCAATGTTTCGTTGTCTTCGTTGCTGGCGGTGTCTACTTCTTCCCCGGCCTGCGTGCCGTGTCTGGCAGGTTGCCATGTACCCCTAATACTTTCGTGCTATTGGTCCCTAGTACTGTTGTCGTGTTTTATTGCTGGCTTCGCCTTTTGTTTGTGTTGGGCTTGTGACTCTGCCTTGTGGCTTTATTTATAAAGTCAGTCTATGGCCTTTTCTCTAAAAAAGGGTATATTGCAGTAGTAGATGATGTAGTCCATGTTTAGGCGGTGAAATATGCTCTCTCATAATGTGTTCAATATAACCTTCACTAAACAGAGTTAACTAAACGTACCTTTGAATTTTAACCATGCAAGGGAGATGCATATGAGTATGAGAACACCAGAACCTACAACTGGCAGCGCAATCCTCACTGCATTACTCTTTGTTCTTTTACCTGTGCAACAAATACATATTATACAAGAAAAAAGGGTTTTATTATTTGTTAGATGAGTGAGAAATAGCTCTTTCTAAGTAATCGCTAATAACCATCAAACTTTAACATCATACTTGTGCAACTACAAGAGGGACGAGAAAATCTTGAACCGAGTGCTATTATATCGACTGAGAAATAACTATTCTAGCGACTAAGTCACAAATGAATGATAGAACAAGAAACATGTTATTAGAAGCAAAACAAGTGGTGGAATGAAGGAGAAATGACAAAACCAATATGATAAACGTGGAGAAAATAGGATCTAATACCTTTTGTTTCACCCATGCCTGCAAGTCGAAGATAGAGTGTCTCGCCGGTGAGCTCCCCAACCTTTCCCGTGTCCATTAACTCCCCAGACCACACCGAGCACCTTGTCACATGTCCTCCCAACCGAGCACCGCTGCTCAGGTTGGCGAACGCGTATGCTACGCAGGAGCAATTGCGGCTACACTCCGCCGCACACTCCTCATACTTACTCCTACCTCCACCTAAAAGCAAAAACCTGTCAGGCGACTTCATTCCTCGCAAGGCAACGAAGCCATCACTGCACCCTTGCAGTGCTTCCTTCCGTCGGCACCCCGCCGAGAATTTGCCGCTGGTCCACTCCTCCGTGCTACTCAGTTCAAAGCCATCAAGGCACTTGCATGTTGGCTTCATGAGTGTTGTGGCCGTCTCATCGCAGTAGCCATATGGGCCGCAGTAATTGTAACGGCTGCACTCAGCTGTTGAAAGCTTCCAAAGGACAACCCATGCTGATGACGTACTGCTCCAGCTTTGGGTCACAAACTCGCCATAGTAGGTTAGCACAATCCTGGTGCGTGGGGCACCCTCGGAGAGGCTGTAAGTGATGTATGCCTCATCGTCATTGTTGACATAGGCTAGGTAGATGATAAGATCGCTGATATTTGTGGCCCCAAGTAGTTTTTGTTTGCCTAGATACCCTGTCCATGGGGGCGCACGAGATACCGGATGCTCGCCGTCCCACAGGAATACTTGGACCGACTTGTTTGTGTCGCTACCATAGGAGAAGCGCCCCCGCGAGGGGTCGCTGGGGCCTTTCCAGGATACCATGCGCTCGCTGGTGGTAAGTGTCCTATAGTTTATGCCGAGCTTCATGCTGGGAAGGAACGTGTCTGTGGAGTGGTCGAAGCTCTGCCACAACATGGTGCCGTTTGACGATCAGATGACGAGGTTACCAGTGTTTAGAAGCACCGCCGTCGGGGTAGACGAGACCATAGCAGTAGCCATGTTGGATGTCATCCAAATGACACGGCTGCCACCATCACCGTCGGAGAGAACCAGATTAGAATTGTTGGTGAGGGAGAGCTTCGGTGCTGAGGAAGTTGCACTGGTGGCCGGATTATCTCGGTTGGCGACCCACACAACGGTGAGCTCAGGGATGTCGTTGTACCATACGCCTAGGTACAGCCTAGCCGGAGTGGAGTTGGAGGGGTTGAAGAAGCCCAAGGCGAATCCACCATCATCAGAAACGATGGTGTTGCCCGGGGAGAGCGCCCTGCCGGGCACAAGCCGGTCGTCGGATGCGCCCAACGGCAGGAAAAGAAGGATTATTACCGCGGCGCAGCTGGTAAGAGCCGACCGATCCATCGATGGAATCAGGCTAAGATCCAAGGATGGTAATTAAGGTTCAACTATCTTGTTGGGCTATAACTGGGAGTCAGTACATATAATTGTGTACGAGTGCTTGGTCCAGAAGCAAGCGATCCTTTGGCAGAGGCAGCATCCACGAATGTTCGACCGCGGAAGCAGATGGTTGTATAATGCAGTCTTCTTGGAATTCTGGTAGCTGAGACTTGACAAATCAGCTGTCTACGTTGGAGTTGGGATGCCACAGTCACTGCTGACTGGTCAGACCAGTGACTGAAACATTAACCTTCAACAGTCACCTTCATTCGGGACTGTTATGCAAATGGAGCAGTGACATACTATATACAAAGTGATCTCTGCTAACAGGTACCTATATACTATGTCATGCACTTAATTACTACTCCCTCCGGTCCAAAATAAGTGACGTGACTTTGCACTAGCTTTAGTACAAAGTCAGCGTAAAATTGAGTCACTTATTTTGGGATGAAGGAAGCATATGACAATCTCTTTTGAAAAATCCTAGCAGACGTTATCACGGTGTCGTGAAACATTGCAAAAACGAATGAACGCTGTGGAAATGTCTTGTTTACATTACAAACAAATAGGCAGCTAATCTTGATGCTCTTCGGGTAAATAAAAAGAAAAAAGTATTACTTTTCGTCTCTTAAATTTTGGCGAAGTCTAAATTTAGTACCTCAACTTTAAAACCGGACAATTTGCATCCTTAATTTGGAACAGGACAGGTTTAGTCCCTAGTCTCGGCTGACCCGGTATCGTTGCTCACTCGCCGAACGATGCGCATGTCCGCGAGATTTTCACGTGCGAGCGGAGCCGGATTTTAAAGTTATATTCCCAGCATATGGCTATCCCTATCCTTTCTCATCCCAGCTCGTCCACAAACCAAACGACTGCTATCCAATAAAATATGGCTATCCCTGTCCCTTGAGTGCCTATCCCGTTAACCAAACGCACCTTCAGTGTGGTTTTGACCGGTCTTGGTCCGTGTGGCAGTATATCTCTCTCCTGCCTTCTTTCTCCTCACATTGGCTTATTGAGATCACATGATTGATTTCGAATTGCTGGTGCATCTTGAATACCCGGTCTCAAGATCCGGGTGAAAACCTAGGTCTGACCCAAGTTAGTTATAATTTACAATGGTGATGCTCAGACTTGTTCTTCAGAGTAAAAACCTAGATTCTGGCCTGTGGTAGTTGGATCCAGTGATAGTGGCGCTCGAGTCTCATTCCCTTCATAGAGGCGTCGCTATTAAAGAATCTTGTTATCCTTGTGGTGTCAAAGAGATGATTGGTGCGGATATGAACATTGCTCTATTTTGTCGGCCGCCTCATGGGTTCTTTTTTTTCTCACTTAGGCATAGCTTTGCTTTTGTACGACTTTGCTTTTTGCCGGTGTTTTTTTGTGAGTGTGTGTTAGTGTTGGTTGTATGCATCCTAACTATGCAGAGGCCGGGTGTGTGCTCATTATGTTTGTATCTGCTTGATGCTTCATTTTGAGTCAACTAAAATCTGTGTGGGGTTTGACACCTAGTTGTACGCCTATGGTAGCCTTCCTTACAGGGAAATGTCTCTTTGTGCTTCCACTGAGCCTTGTTAGTTCACTACTACTCGATCTGGACACATTGATTGACCGACATGTATCCTTCTTTGCTCCTGTGTTCGCCCCTAAGGGAAATGTCATGCGATGTTTATTAGCGCCTTTATAGCTTGCTACAACTCGCTTACACTCGTTGCTGGCCCATACGTGCATTGCTCGGTTACCTATGTTTGTCCCTATACGTTTGTGCCACCTTGGTCTATAACTAATCTTGTCGAGACGTGTCGTGGTTTTGTCACGGAAGATGTCCTCATGAAAGGACTTAGTCGTGGAGCCATCGCTACGGGTTAGCTTGAAGGGGTTAAAGCAGACACAGGGACGCAAGAGAGTTTATACTAGTTCGGCACCTTTGATGAAGGTAAAAGCCTACGTCTAGTTGTGATGGAATTGATGGGGTTTCGATGACTAGGGAGCAAACAAGCTTCGCCTAAGTCTCGAGTTGTTGTCTGTTGTTCTTGAACCGCCGCCGGGTCGTCCCCTAATATACATGGGTGACGCCCGTCGGTTTACAGAGTCCCGATACCGGCTCATAGGTGTGTCCGGTTCGGTCTCCACTACTCCTAACTTACAATACAAGTTACATACCGACACCGGTTTACGGTTACATGCCTTAAACCGACTATGGGCCTTGAGCCCTTATCTTCCTTCATGGGCTTTAACATACTCAACTACTGATGAAGTTAACCCGGCCCGCCTTGGCCGGTTTACGCCCAGTAGTAATATCCCCAACATTAGGCCCCAGATTGATTTGAACAGGTTCATGTCAATCCTTAGCAAAAACTTCATCTTCCATATCTTCTTGTAGTTGGGTGAACCGTCATGACGTCATCTTCTCTGATTGTTGTAAACCGGCATGACGTCATCTGTTATAAAGAAGCTATACCTAATATCCCTTTATTAAATAGATCTGCGATAATCAAGGCGACAACTCCGTTTCCAAACTTGCGGCCCCTTGATTTTCCCGCCTGACACATGTCCCTTGCTTTATAAATAGGACCGAAGGGTCATTTCTTTTTCCCCTTCGCGCCCTTCTGCTTCGTCTTCCTTGCGCCGCTCAGCCTCGGAGCACTGCCGCCGCCGTCGACTTCTGCTCCGACCTTGGCCGATGCATCACCCTGAGTGTACCACAGCATCGCGGCGACCTTCCGCTTCTTTCCCACCTCCGGTAAGTCTTCTATCCTTTCCACCATAGATCCGTTCTAGGGTTTCCAAGTTCTTCAGTGTTCATCGTTTGCTTCTTGTTCATACGATAGATCTTAGATAAATCTGTGAATCTTTGCTCTGTGTAGTGGTAGTTCTTAACCTCCGCCTTCACTTATACATCTCCGGATCATAGATCTTACTTGTACCTTTGCTCATTGATTCAGTACTGCTCCTTTTAAACTTTGAATATTTATCTTTTTTCTGAACACGCTCCAGATCCAAAACTGTAATATAACTTTGTGAAATCTGTTTATGTGTACTTACTCTTCTGCAACCTTGACTCCTCAATGTTTAGACCAGGCGGTTTCACTTGTAGAAAAATCAACAAACCGGTATATACCATTAGTCCCCTTATTGAACCGCCAGAATCCTTTTAACAGAGCACTGTCACTTTGTAAAACTCCCGTTTATAAATGACTGCCTCCGGTTTAACAAAGTATGCATCAGTGTATACCTTTCCGACATATTCTTGAACTGGTAATTACTGCCTTGTAGATCTTGCCATGGCTAAACAAGCATATGAGTGCAACTGGGTCCCCTCTCTAGTGACCGAAGCCGGTTTGAACAATTTGGTCAGAACTGGCGCTTTAAGTAAGGAAGACGTCATTCACTGGAGGGTCCCTGGCCCGGAATGTCCTCCAAAACCTCGAGAAGGGGAAGTTGTAGTTTTTGCTGATCACCTAGCCCGGGGCTTCAACCCTCCCGGTTCAAAGTTTTATCGAGATGTCCTAGCCAACTTCCAACTGCGTCCACAAGATACGGGTCCCAATTCCGTAACCAATATCTGTCATTTCCAAGTGTTCTGTGAGGTGTACCTCCAAGAAGAACCTACCGTAGAATTATTCCGTGATTGCTTTTACCTGAACCGTCGTACTGAGTTCACAGACAGACCCAATACAGAGCTGGGTGGTATGGCAATACAAAAGAGGAAGGAAGTCACCTTCCCTCACGCCAAACTTCACAGTCACCCCAAGGAGTGGAACCAAACATGGTTTTACTGCAAAGACACTTCTCCTGAAGAAGAAAATCCCTTGCCGGGTTATCGTCCGGAACGTCTGAGCAAGACACACCCTTTCCTACAGAGGCTGGCTGCTAAGGAAAGACTCAAATATTCTCCTCAATTATCCAAGCTGAGGGCCTTCATGGCAAACGGTTTGACCGGGGTTGACTTTGCTCGCTGCTGGATATCTTGGAGCATACTACCCCTTAGCCAGCGCCTCGGTTTGATGTGCGAATATACCGGAGACGTAAAAGACCCTCAACGGCACATTGATATCCAGCTTATAGATGACGAAGTTACTGAGGCGGTGAAAAAGATATTAAATGAACCGAAAGCTGTCTATGCTCAAACCGGCCTACCTCCTTTCTGCGCCATTAACAAACCGCCAGCTATAAGACTCATACCTTATGCTTTTACTGAATCTGCTTTTGTTCGAAATATCCTCTGACAATGTTGATATCTTTAAAACAGGGCAATGATCCGTTTTGGAGCAAGAAGCCTCCGCAAGAGAAACCGGAGAAGCCAACTCGGCCGAAAACCCGAGTTGTGAAAAAACCTGCCAACAAAGAAAGAACCATTGCATCTTCCGATCCACCAGCTGATGATGATGTGGGTAACCCGGATCTTGAGGTAGATCTTGACTCACTTGGTTTATATTTCATACGTCTTATTGATGATGATTTTTGTCAGGATGATGCTGAATTCAGTCATGCTGATGTTGTAGAGGTAATCGTTCTTTCCTCCAATTCAAATCCTTTGCCTTCACTAAGAATCCGTCGAGCAAACCGGAAAGTTAGATTTTCTCATCCTCTTGCTTATTTGGACCCACACTTTCTTGTGAAGACACAACAGCACGAAGCTCGCCGCACAACCCGGCACAACGGCCAGGTAGTTATCTCCGCCGGTTTACCGAACAGTCCGGTTCGGAAACACCGTTCAGAGGTCTCTAACTCTCTTGTCAATGCTTGCCCTAAAGCGGGTTGTTTTCGTCAACCTCTTAATCCGTCTGACTTCAATTATCAGGGCACTTCTCATTCATCCTCCGGCGAGTCATCAGCCACCAAGCTTCCAACACTTAAAACGGTGCTTGGGTAAGTTTTATTTCATCTTGTGTCTTTGACATATTACCTTTGATAAAAATTGTACTGACCCTTGTTAACTTCCTTTCTCAGGGCCAAGCCCAGACCAAGCAAGAAGGCTCGCCTGAACAACATAGCAGAGGAAAATGCCGCTGCTGAACCGGATAAAGTACCAGCTCCTAAAGAAGCCAACCGTGATAATGTGCTGAATGACCTACCACTGCAAGACCAGGACCTTGTCGCTGAAGAGGCAAATGTTGATACCACAGGCCCTACTGATCAACCAACAAGCCCTATCCGGACTGACAGAATAGCTAGTCCAACAAAGAATAGTGACAAACCGGCGACACCGGTTCAAACGGGTGAAGAAAAAGATGATGAGGTCCTAATCACTGGCATTGGCCGTACCGAGCCAAGTAATCCTGTCGCTTTATCCAGACACACTGCCAAAGATGAATTTGCTGCAATTGGTAAAGGCAAGTGGAATGCTGACTTGTCGACTTATGCCGCTCTGAACACCCAAGATCTCCATTCCAGTTATCTGAACCGGCTGTACACCAGCCGTTATTATGAAGCTGGTCTGGTCAATATGATGAAGGACAAGTATGAGGTAACGTCTTGTATCCTTCTCTGCTTGTATGTTATAATATGTCAACTCCAATATCCTCCAAGTGACGGTTTAAGATATCAACTTAAACCGGGACTTTCCAATGTAACTTTAACTCATCTGTACTTTGCTGATGTAGCCCCCAAGGGCCGGTTCAACTGCATGCAGTTAAACCGGGACTTTTTAATAATAAGAATTCCAGTATCAATAGTCATTGAGCAAATAGCCATTAGCCCACAAGTGCCAAGTTGAATACTTGTATTGAGCTTGGGACTTTATAGAAGTTGTATGATGAAGAGCAAATATGCATTAGCCCCCAAGTGCCAAGTTGAATACTTGTATTGAGCTTGGGACTTTATAGAAGTTGTATGATGAAGAGCAAATATGCATTAGCCCCCAAGTGCCAAGTTGAATACTTGTATTGAGCTTGGGACTTTATGGAAGTTGTATGATCAAGAGCAAATATGCATTAGCCCCCAAGTACCAAGGGCATAACTTGTTATGTGGTTGGTACTTCAAATCTGTATCATTATTTTCATCTTATAATCATCTGTATGCAGGCTGAGCTGAGCAAACGAGAAAGCCAAACCGCCGACCTGCAAGAAAATCTGAAGTACCAACAAGCCGAAACCTCTAAGGCAAAAGAGGAATTAACCAGCGCTTTAAGCGTCATGGAGAAATTGAAGGAAGGCTTCAACAAAGAGTGGGCGGATTGTGCCACTGAGAAAGTCACTTTAACTCAAAGGGCAGAGAAGGCCGAGGCCGCTCTCAAACCGGTGGTTGACAAGCTAACCAGTGTGAAGCGCCAGGTTCATGCCATGACTGCTGCTATCTTTGGTAAGCATCCTTGTTCTTATGATTCGAGCAATCCTTGATATGTATCTGTCGGTTTAATAACCCTTATGATGATGTAGGAACTTGCATTGGCCACTTGGGATCAGATGTGCGGAAGAAGCTGAAGGCTGCTTATACATTGATAGAGCGACTATACACGGGTGCCCAACGGATCATTTATACCGCATCTCATAACAATCCGCCACCCACTTTGACCAAAGACACCCTTGAAAGGCTATCCATGCTCCCTGCCCGGGTTGACGAGTGAAGAGATCTGCTGCGAGAACAGGTGCCATAAATGCCTTAATCCGGGCCAAGTCATGGGTGGCTGACTTTGATCCTGTTGAAGCGGCCCAAGGCTATCCCAGTTTGAAAGAAGATGGGACAGAGTTTAATCAAGATGATCTCCGAGCCATAAACCGGGAAGTGCGCCCTTTGGCTTGTCAGCTGGCGGAAGAAACGGATCTGTCCCACTATCAAGCCAATTATGATGATCAAAACAAGCGTGTGGCTGCACCAATTCCTGAAGCGGAGAATCTTGTCCCGCCAATCCGTAAGCATACTTACGCTCCTGACATTGAACCGTCGTTGCTGATCAGTGATGAAGTTGTCTTTCAAGCATTAATTGGAATCGACTGGGCAACTGTTGATTTCCAGCCGCTGGGTAGGGAGGAAGAGGCTGAACCGGCGCGAGATGACCCGCAACCATCAGGTCAAGCTGGTGACCAAGAATGAACCGGAAGCCGGTTTAAATCCCTGCACGTTGTGTTATGCAGAAAACAATGATCTTATTTGGGCACTATGTTGCCTTGTAATAGGCTAGCAGTTACACTTGGTCTTGATATGCCTTCGTGTATATTTATTGCAACTGCTGCTTCTTTTGAATTATCTATCTCCAAACTATTTTCTACAGCCAAAAAACTTAAAGCGCCTTGGCGGCTTACCACCAGGCGGGTCATGATATCGATGTATGTGAAACCAAAGATAATAGCTTAGGTTTAAACATATGATCAAATACTGAGATACATAATACCTGCTATCATTGGGCATGAAGTTGGCTTGGCCAATCTTGAAGCGGAGTTTAATAAACCCACACTATTGGAGGAGAAAACAACTCCTGTTTACATAAGGCCGTTTTACAATGTAAACCGCTCCGGGTTACGATAAATACCAGTTTACTCCATAATAGGATGATAATAAGAAATCAAACCGGGCAGTTAGTCTCCGGATTAAGATTTGACTGTGTTCCGTCAATTTGTGATTGACAATTGAACGGGTTTATCAATGTCGGTTTAAAAACACAAAAGAAAGTAAGAAGGTCTTTGTCGGTGTCAAAACCGGCGGATCTCGGGTAGGGGGTCCCGAACTGTGCGTCTAGGCGGATGGTAACAGGAGACGAGGGACACGATATTTTACCCAGGTTCGTCCCATCTTGATGGAGGTAAAACCCTACGTCCTGCTTGATTAATATTGATGATATGGGTAGTACAAGAGTAGATCTACCACGAGATCAAGGAGGCTAAACCCTAGAAGCTAGCCTATGGTATGATTGTTCTTCTGTCCTACAGACTAAAACCCTCTGGTTTATATAGACACCGGAGAGGGTTAGTGAGGGAGTCCTGGATTAGGGGGTGTTCGGATAGCCGGACTATACCTTCAGCCGGACTCCAGGACTATGAAGATACAAGATTGAAGACTTTGTCCCGTGTCCGGAAGGTTCTTTCCTTGGCGTGGAAGGCAAGCTAGGCGTGCGGATATTCAAGATCTCCTACCAATGTAACCGACTCTGTGTAACCCTAACCCTATCCGGTGTCTATATAAACCGGAGGGTTGTAGTCCGTAGGACGATCATCAGAATCATCATAACCATCATCATACTCATAGGCTAGCTTCTAGGGTTTAGCCTCCTTGATCTCGTGGTAGATCTACTCTTGTACTACCCATATCATCAATATTAATCTAGCAGGAGTAGGGTTTTACCTCCATCGAGAGGGCCCGAACCTGGGTAAAATAAAGTGTACCTTGTCTCCTGTTACCATCCGACCTTGACGCATAGTTCGGGACCCCCTACCCGAGATCCGCTGGTTTTGACACCGACATTGGTGCTTTCATTGAGAGTTCCTCTGTGTCGTCGCCTTTAGGCCCGATGGCTCCTTTGATCATCAGCAACAATGAGGTCCAGGGTGAGACTTTTCTCCCCGGACAGATCTTCGTCTTCGGCGGCTTCGCTCTGCGCGCCAACTCGCTTGGCCATCTAGAGCAGATCGAAAGCTACGCCTCTGGCCATCAAGTCAGGTTTGGAAGCTTAAACTACATGGCAGATATCCGCGGAGACTTGATCTTGGACGGATTCGAGCCACAGCCAAGCGCGCCGCACTATCCCGAGGGGCATGATATAGCTCTGCCTCCGAACAGTGTCCTGGAGGCCGCGTACGCTCCGGCCCCGATCCTCGACTCGGAGCCCGCTGCGTCCTTTGAGGGTGAACGGTTGGACGTCACCTCGGAGGCTGCGATCTTAAAAGCCATTGAGCCGAATGCAAGCCCCGCACTCCGCACGGCCCATGACTCCAAGGAGCCGGATTCTTCTCCGAACTCCGAGGCTCCCGCGCCCCTGCCAATCAAATCAGATTGGGCGCCCGTAGTGGAGTTCACCGCCGCAGACATCTTTCAGTGCTCACCTTTCGGTGATATCCTGAATTCTCTCAAGTCTCTCTCTTTGTCAGGAGAGCCCAGGCCGAACTATGGCCTGCGAGGTTGGGATTCAGACGACGAAGAAATTCAAAGACCACCCACCACCCACTTAATAGCCATTGTCGATGATATACCCGACATGCTCGACTTCGGCTCCAAAGACTTCGACGGTATGGACGACGAAGGAGGAGACGAACAAGAACCAGCACCTGTAGGGCGCTGGATGGCCACCTCATCATATGACATATACATGGTGGATGCTCCAAAAGATGGAGACGGCGATGGAACAACGGAGGATGGCACCTCGAAAAAGGCTCCAAAACGCCGGCGTCAGCAGCGCCGCTCTAAATCCCGCCACAGCAGGAACGGTGATTCCGGCACGGGAGACAATACTACCCCGAACAGTGCCGAAGAACACCAAAACCAGCAAGATTCGGTGCAGGAAGATGGAGAAGACCGCCCTCACGAGGGAACGACAGAGCGAGAGGTCGAGGATGATAACTACATGCCTCCCTCCGAGGACGAGGCAAGCCTCGGCGACGATGAATTCGTCGTACCATCAATCCCCGCCGAACAAGAGCGCTTTCAACGCAGGCTTTTAGCCACGACAAACAGCCTAAAGAAAAAGCAGCAACAGCTTATAGCTGATCAAGTTCTGCTAGCTGACAGATGGACTGAAGTCCTTGCGGTCGAAGAGTACGAACTCGGACGCCCCTCCAAGAATTATCCCAAGCGCAGGCCATTACCCCAATCAGAGGAGGAAGCACAAGACATGGCAGATCGGCCACCTCGCGGCCGCGACAGAGAAGCCTGTAGAACATTCAAACAAGCCATGCCCCGCAGCCGCTTCACCAAGGCACGGGAAAACGAGCCAGACCTGCGAGACATCCTGGAGGACAAAGCAAGGCAAACAAGATCGATCTATGGATCGCGCGGACGCCCGACGGCACGTGATAATTTTCACCCCGGACATAATAAATCCGGCCGGGCCGAATACAACAGGCACAGCTCCTCCAAACTGCGTCGTGACATAGCCCAGTACAGGGGCGCCGCACACCCACTATGCTTCACAGACGAAGTAATGGATCATACAATCCCAGAGGGTTTCAAACCCGTCAATATCGAGTCGTACGATGGTACGACAGATCCGGCAGTATGGATTGAGGACTATCTCCTCCACATCCACATGGCACGTGGCGATGATTTGCACGCCATCAAATATTTACCCCTTAAGCTTAAGGGACCAGCCCGGCACTGGCTTAACAGCCTCCCAG
The DNA here is from genome assembly GCA_032464435.1 of Aegilops umbellulata. Lineage (NCBI taxonomy): Eukaryota > Viridiplantae > Streptophyta > Magnoliopsida > Poales > Poaceae > Aegilops > Aegilops umbellulata. Next base: position 492,849,959 of record CP136058.1, read on the forward strand.
CGGACTCAATCGGCTCTTGGGAGGACCTGGAGGCCGCATTCCTCAATAACTTTCAAGGGACCTATGTGCGGCCACCAGACGCCGACGACCTAAGCCATATAATATAGCATCCAGAAGAATCGGCCAGACAATTCTGGACACGGTTCCTAACTAAGAAAAATCAGATAGTCGAGTGTCCGGATGTAGAGGCCCTAGCGGCCTTCAAACACAACATCCGCGATGAATGGCTGGCCCGGCACCTGGGACAGGAGAAGCCAAAATCAATGGCAGCCCTCACGACACTCATGACCCGCTTTTGCGCGGGCGAGGATAGCTGGCTAGCTCGCAGCAACAACTTATCGAAGAAGCAAGGTAATTCGAATACCAAGGACAAAGGTGGCAGGTCATGACGGAACAAACAGAAACGCCGCGTTAGCAGCGACAGTAATGACGATACGGCAGTAAATGCCGGATTCAGAGGCCATAAATCCGGTCAGCGGAAAAAGCCATTTAAAAAGAATACCCAGGGCCCGTCCAGTTTGGACCGGATACTCGACCGCTCGTGCCAGATTCATGGCACCCCCGAAAGGCCAGCCAATCACACCAACATTGATTGTTGGGTGTTTAAGCAGGCAGGCAAGTTAAGAGCCGAACACAAAGACAAGGGGCTGGACAGCAACGACGAGGAGGAGCCCAGGCCGCCGAACAACAACGGACAGAAGAGGTTTTCCCCGCAAGTGCGGATGCTGAACATGATATACGCGACTCACATTCTCAAGCGGGAGAGGAAGCATGCGCTACGGGACGTATACGCGATGGAGCCAGTCGCCCCAAAGTTCAACCCATGGTCCTCTTGCCCGATCACCTTCGATCGAAGGGACCACCCCACTAGCATCCGTCACGGCGGTTTTGCCGCATTGGTTCTTGACCCAATCGTTGACGGATTTCACCTTACAAGAGTCCTCATGGACGGCGGCAGTAGCCTGAACCTGCTTTACCAGGATACAGTGCGGAAAATGGGCATAGATCCATCAAGGATCAAGCCCACAAGGACGACCTTTAAAGGCGTCATCCCAGGTGTAGAGGCCAATTGCATAGGCTCCATAACACTTGATGTGGTCTTCGGATCTCCGGACAACTTCCGAAGCGAAGAGTTAATCTTCGACATAGTTCCGTTCCGCAGTGGCTATCATGCTCTGCTTGGACGAACCGCATTCGCTAAATTCAATGCGGTGCCGCACTACGCATATCTCAAGCTCAAGATGCCAGGCCCTCGAGGTGTAATCACGGTCAGCGGAAACACCGAACGCTCCATCCGTACGGAGGAGCACACGACGGCCCTCACAGCGGAAGTGCAAAGCAGCCTGTTAAGGCAACTCTCGAGTCCGGCCGCTACGAAGCCGGACAAAGAAAAACGCGCCCAGAGTAACCCGCAGCAAGACCGACTGGCGCGTTCGGAGCAAGCGTAGCAATACGGCCCCAACCCCAGCCATCGCTACATAGCGGAGCTAGTACCTCAAGTACACAATTACGCCCTTAAAATTCCATGGGCATAGGGGAAGGGGCACATCAAACGGCATGCCAACAATACGGCGTCAAACGTACTAGGGGCTGCCGGATTCTTCTTTTCTTTCAGGACTCCATACTCTGGATAAAGTGTTCGGCCTTGCTGCCGTACAGACGATACAAGACCCAGGAAAGCAGACAAACGCTGCATCATGGAACTCTCAGGTGGTCTCTATTTCGAGCGATATATCTGTTTCTAAATTCCGCGGCCTGCGCCTGGTCAGGACATGTTAAATAGTCTAAATTTTTTTATCGCACTACTTGTATCGTTCGGCTTGAATAAACAGGCTCTTAATAAATAATGCATAGCTTTTTGTCTATTTTTTGCATTATCATCTTTTAATACACATATGTTTATTCAATAACATGATCGCACCCGTACACCATGGTACGGCAAACCACGCCAGGGGCTTTATTACCCTTCTATCTGGTGTGAGAAGTCCGTCCACTTTCACAAGTGCGGCACCCCGAACTTATAGCATTATATGCATCGGCTCCGAGTCATGATTTTGGTCATATGTTGGGTTTGCCCGGCTCCTATGTTTTGGTGCCTTACGTTCCGCTATATAGGCTAAGGTAGCACTAGGAGAACCACTGCGATTGTGCCCCAGATCAGGTGGGCGAGCACCTCAGTGGAGAAAGCTAAAACAGACTGTCATGATAAGGCGTGAGACCGGTCGCTGTTCGAGAGGTTTTTCGAGTCCTTAAAGGCTTATGCCGCTTCGAGCGAGGAGCTGGTTAAGTCTGGCCAAAGGCATGGATAGCGCCCCGAATTCGGCATTCCGAACTAGGGGCTTCGCCGAAATTTAAAATTATAACGTTCTATGGCTAAGTGAGAGTGTTCAAGCATTATAGTCCGATTGCCTGGTTCGTTGTGCTGAGGGCCTCCCTCGAAGGACCCAACTATGGGAACAAGAGCCCTCAGGTTTATCCCGAACACCCCAGCACTAGTGGCATGGGGGCAGAAGCCGACGACTGGCCATCTCTCAATTTTTAATAAACAGCCGCACAGAAAATAATATTTTAAATTAAACAAGCATTGCTTAGCGCATATGAACAAGTTTTCAGCGCACAGGACACAAACAAGCAAGTTTATTCAAAAATTACATCTTTAGTACATTCATCCGCGACAAGGCGGGCTCCGGCAAGAACTTCCTTGTAGTAGTTCTCGGGCTTGCGATGCTCCTTCCCCTGCGGCGGCCCGTCCTTCACCAACTTCTCTCCGTCCAGCTTACCCCAGTGTACCCTTACATGGGCAAGGGCCTCCGGGCACCTTCAATGCAGACGGAGTGCTTGACGAGTTCAAACCGTGGACAGGCCTCCACCAGCCGCCGTACTAGCCCGAAATAGCTCCCAGGCAGGGCCTCTCCAGGCCACAGCCGAACTAATAAGCCCTTCATGGCCTGCTCGGCCGCCTTGTGGAGCTCGGCCAGCTGTTTCAGCTAATCGCTCAAGGGCACAGGGTGTCCGGCCTCAGAATACTGAGACCAGAACACACTCTCCGTCGAGCTACCTTCTTCAGCTCGGTAGAACGCGGCGGCGGCGGATGCGCTGCGGGGAAGATCGAACAACGCCCCTGGAGAACTCCGGATTCGGGTAAGTAATAGGTAATTTACTTTTATATTCCTACTTTGCATTGAGAATGCCTTACCCGCTGCTATCTTTTTTACATCCTCCAACTCTTGGAGGGCCTTTTGGGCTTCGGCCTTGGCACTCTTAGTGGTCTCAATAGCCGACGCAAGCTCGGATGCTTGCGTTTTTGCCTCAAGCTCCAAACCCTCATGTTTCTTCCTGAGAGCTTGCAGCTCTTGCTGCACCTCGCCGACTTGGACCCCAAGCCTTTCTCGCTCGGCGCGCTCCTCGGCCGCTTTCTTCTCGGCCTCAGCCAGCTCCTGCTTCAGGGTTGCCACCTCGGTTGTGGCCCCTACAATAAGCAGTACAATCCTGTTATTTCTTTTTGCAATCAAGCCTCTCTATAGGCACCTTTTTTTAAAGGGTATTTCTTACCTTCGTTTTCCTCGAGCTGCCTTTTGGCAAGGCCGAGCTCTTGCTCGGACCGCTCGAGGTCCTTTTTCAGGACTTCCACCTGCGTAGTCAGTGCGGCGGTGGACAGCAGGGAAGCCTGCATACGCATATTTGACCTTTTATTGTTAGACTCCTGCGAAATTTACTAGATCCTCTATTCGGCTTTTCTTTTCCGAACACCGAACAGAGCATCAGGGGCTACTGTCTATGCGGTAAATATTTTAACACATTTTCTGTTTACCTCGAAGCCTGTTAGAAGGCTAGCGCAAGCTTTAGTCAGTCCGCTCTTGGCGGACTGAACCCTTTGGATTACCGTACTCATAACAGTACGGTGCTCCTCTTTGATGGTGGCGCCCTCAAGCGCCGCCAGCAGATTGTCCGGCGCCTCTGGTTGGACAGAGGTCGCCGGCTCAGACGGCTTACTCCTCTTGGGAGGAGTTCGCCTACCACGTACCAGGACTGTTGAGTCCGGCGCGGTGTCCGGCACAAAGCCGGACTTGGAGCCCTGGGGGGTTTCATCCCCTTTACTCCTGGGGTCCGGAGGATTGCCTTGCGGCTCCTCCAGGACCACCTCCTCCTGCCCTGTTTGGCGGGCGCCACTTCGGCGTCGTCCGCCCCGCTGGGGGAGACTGCGGGCGGAACAGAGTTTATGTCCGACGAATCCAGGGAGCCGCTCGACGAATCGTCGAGTCTGGCCCGGGGCGGGCTGCACAAATAACATTCGACATTAGGGTAAGCTGCGCACTTGAAGATACTATGAGTCATTCTCGTATGTAAATACTTACGATATCGCCGGACGCCTGGTTCTGTCCGGCCACTCCTCTCCGCCCTCTTCGGCGTCGAGGGAGTAGTCCGGCGGAGGGGTCTTCCTTTTCCTCGACCCCTCGACCTCCCCTGTTAGGGCGGCCTTCTTCTTATTCGCTCCCCTCGCTGGAGGGGGAGAGCTTCCTTGTTCCTCCTCCTCGTTTTCACGAGAGGAGGGCGTCGCAGACTCACCAGATGATGAGCTCGACACCACCATATTGCGGGCACTCTTTCGAGTCCCGGTGGTCTTCTTCTTCTTGACCTTCTTCTCCGGCACCACATAAGGCGCCGGAGCCAGCAGCTTCTCTAGGAGAGCTGGGGCTTGGTCTTCGGGCAGAGGAGCCGGACAGTTGATTGGCCCGGCTATCTTCAGCCACGCCTGTCAAAGGCAAAGGGAGTTTTTAGATCCCACATGGAGTTAATCTATGAAGAAGAGCTTAAACGAACCTGTAAAAGGTATAGATGGCTTACCTCGCGAGCGTCGCGCTGCGAGCTGTATCCGCGATCCTCGGAAGCGGATGTGGGGCACTCGGCGCCTCTGGTTAGCACCTTCCAGACGTCTTCATACATCGTGTCGAAGAGCCTATTGAGTGTTTGGTGCTGCGCCGGGTCAAATTCCCACAAAGTGAAATCCCGTTCTTGGCACGGGAGGATCCGGCGGACGAGCATGACCTGGATGGTATTAACATGCCGGATTGGCTTGTTCATCAGGGACTGGATGTAGGTTTGCAATCCGGTCACTTCTTCTTCGTTGCCCCATGATAGGCCCATCTCTTTCCAGGACATGAGCCGCGTGGGGGGTCCGGATCGGAACTCAGGGGCCGCGACCCATTTCGAGTCGCGTGGCTCGGTGATGTAAAACCACCCTGCCTGCCACCCCTTTAAGGACTCCACAAAGGAGCCATCGAACCAGAGGGCGTTGGCCATCTTGCCGGCCATAGCACCTCCGCGCTCCGCCTGGGTGCCGGACACCACCTTAGGCTTGACGTTAAAGGTCTTGAGCCAGAGGCCGAAGTGGGGGCGGATGCGGAGAAAGGCCTCACACACGACGATGAACGCCGAGATGTTGAGGACAAAGTTCGGGGCCAGATCGTGGAAGTCCAGGCCGTAGTAGAACATGAGCCCCCGGACAAAAGGGTGGAGTGGAAAACCCAGTCCGCGGAGGAAGTGGGGAAGAAAAACTACCCTCTCATTGGGCCTTGGGGTGGGAAGAAGCTGCCCCGCCTCGGGAAGCCGATGCGGGATGTCCTTGGACAGATATCCGGCCTTCCTAAGCTTTTTGATTTGACCCTCCGTAATGGAGGAAGCCATCCACTTGCCACCCGCTCCGGACATCGCTGGAGCAGGTTGAGGAAGAAAGAGCGGACTTGGGCGTTGGAGCTTGAGTACGCAGGAGATGGATGGGCAAAGGAGGAAGAAGGCGTAGGTGAAAGAGGTGGATCTTTATCCCCTTATATAGGCTGATGCCGTTATGCGTCCCCACCTACCTAATAAAACTCGGTTGCCGCTCAAGCGCCGTGGTAAATGGCACGGTTGGGTTACCCGCGTCCGTATTAATGAGAATCCCGTTAAAAGGGGCACACGATCTCTGCTTCGGCAAGACGTGCCAAGGAAAGCGCCTCGTTGAATGTGCCGCGGTGGAACAACAAAAAATAATCCATACAGAAGGCTTGGTCGCAGTATTATGACGCACTGCGGAGTACGTCAGCAGATTTGATTTGCGTTTGTATTATTCTCTATATGGCAATACGTGGAAACTTGTTTTGCAGAGCCGGACACTGTTTTGGGTGTTTATTATCTTCTTGAAGAACTTGGAGGAGGAACCCGCCTTGCAATGCCGAAGACAATTTGCGCGCCGGAGTCGTCGTCATTGAAGCCTGGTTCAGGGGCTACTGAGGGAGTCATGGATTAGGGGGTGTTCGGATAGCCGGACTATACCTTCAGCCGGACTCCAAGACTATGAAGATACAAGATTGAAGACTTCGTCCCGTGTCCAGAAGGTTCTTTCCTTGGCGTGGAAGGCAAGCTAGGCGTGCGGATATTCAAGATCTCCTACCAATGTAACCTACTCTGTGTAACCCTAACCCTATCCGGTGTCTATATAAACCGGAGGGTTGTAGTCCGTAGGACGATCATCAGAATCATCATAACCATCATCATACTCATAGGCTAGCTTCTAGGGTTTAGCCTCCTTGATCTCGTGGTAGATCTACTCTTGTACTACCCATATCATCAATATTAATCTAGAAGGAGTAGGGTTTTACCTCCATCGAGAGGGCCCGAACCTGGGTAAAATAAAGTGTCCCTTGTCTCCTGTTACCATCCGACCTTGACGCACAGTTCGGGACCCCCTACCCGAGATCCGCCAGTTTTGACACCGACAGTTAGGGTTACACCGAGTCGGTTACAATGGTAGGAGATCTACATATCCGTATCCCCAAGCTTGCCTTCCACGCCAAAGAAAGTCCCTTCCGGACACGGGACGAAGTCTTCAATCTTGTATCTTCATAGTCCAGGAGTCCGGCTGAAGGTATAGTCCGGCTATCCGGACACCCCCTAATCCAGGACTCCCTCAGTAGCCCCTAAACCAGGCTTCAATGACGACGAGTCCGGCGCGCAGATTGTCTTCGGCATTGCAAGGCGGGTTCCTCCTCCAAGTACTTCATAGAAGATTTTGAACACAAAGGATAGTGTCCGGCTCTGCAAAATAAGTTTCCACATATTGCCATAGAGAGAATAATATTTACACAAATCTAATCTGCTGACGTATTCCGTAGCGTGACATCACACTACGGCCAAGCCTTTATTCGAATCGTTTTTACTCCCCCATCTCAGCGCGTTTCGCGAGGCGGTTTCCTTGGCACGTCTTGTCAAAGCAGAGATCGTGTCCCCTTTATTTACGGGATTCTCATCAATACGTACGTGGGTAACCCAACCGCGCCATTGATTACGGCGCTTGGGAGATAAGCGAGTTTTATCAGGCCGGTGGGGACGCATAGCCGCATCCGTCCATATAAGGGGATAAGGATCCACCTTTTTACCTACGCCTTCTCCCTCCTTTGCCTATCCATCTTCCGCGCACTCGAGCTCTAGGCCCAAGCCCGCATTCCCCACCTCGACCTTCTCCAGTCATGTCCGGAGCGGGAGGCAAGTGGATGGTCTCCTCCGTCACGGAGGGACACTTCAAAAAACTGAGGAAGGCCGGATACTTGTCTAACGACATCGCACACCGGCTTCCCGAAGAGGGGCAGCTCCTCCCCACCCCAAGGCCCCATGAGAGGGTAGTGTTCCTTCCCCACTTCCTCCGCGGACTGGGCTTTCCTCTCCACCCATTCGTCCGGGGACTCATGTTCTACTACGGCCTGGATTTCCACGATCTGGCCCCGAACTTCATCCTCAACATCTCGGCGTTTATCGTCGTGTGCGAGGCTTTCCTCTGCATCCGACCCCATTTCGGCCTATGGCTCAAGACTTTAAATGTCAAGCCGAAGGTAGTGCGCGGCAACCAGGCGGAGTGCGGAGGCGCCATGGCGGGCAAGATGCCCAACGTTCTATGGCTCGAGGGCTCCTTTGTGGAGACCCTGAAGGGGTGGCAATCAGGGTGGTTTTACATCACCGAGCCGCGCGACCCTGAGTGGGTCGCAGCCCCCGAGTTCCGGTCCGGATTCCCTACGCGGCTCACGTCCTGGAAAGAGACGGGCCTGTCATGGGGCAGCAAAGAAGAGGTGACTGGACTGCAAAAATGCATCCAAACCCTGGTGAACAAGCAGCTCAAGCTTGTCAACGTAGTCCAGGTTATGCCCATCCGTCGGATCCTCCCGTGTCAACAACGGGCCTTCAATCTATGGGAGTTCAACTCGGCGCAGCACCGAACTCTGAACAGGCTCTTCGACACGACATATGAAAATGCCTGCAAGGTGCTTTTGAAGGGCGCTGAGGCTCCCGCATCCGCTTCCGAGGATCGCGGATTCAGCACGCAGCGTCATGCTAGTGCGGTAAGCCATTTGTACCTTTTACAGGGTATTAGTTTTTCATAGTGTGACTCTATGCGGGATCTAAGCTCCCTTACCTTTAACATGATTGCCAGGCGAAGTCGGGACAGATCGACTGTCCGGCTCCTTTGCCCGAAGACCCAGCCGATGCTCGCTTGGCGAAGCTGCTGGTTCCGGCACCCTATGTGGTGCCGGAGAAGAAGGCCAAGAAGAAGGCCACATGGACTCGAAAGAGTGCCCGATGCCTGGAGGTGTCGGATTCATCCTCCGACGACTCCGAGACTCACTCCTGCCGTGAAAACGAGGAGGAGGAAGAAGAAACCTCTCCTCCCCCCCCCCCCAGCGGAGGGAGGAAAGAAGAGGAAGGCCGCCCCGACCATGGAGGCCGAAGGGTTCAAGAAGGGGAAGACCCTTCCTTCGGACTACTCCACCGACACCGACGACGGCGAAGAGGAGTGGTCGCACAGGGCCAGGCGCCCGGCGAGATCGTAAGTGTTCGGACACGAGAGTAACTCATAGTGTTCCTTTATTGCACAGCCTTCCCTTATGTCGAATATAACTATACAGTCCGCCCAAGGCCGGGCTCGACGAGTCGTCGAGCGGCTCCCTGGATTCGTCGGACCTGAATTCACTTCCGCCCGCTACCTCCCCCCGCCCTACGGACGATGCCGAGGTGGCGTCCCAACAGGTTCCAAGCTAGGAGAGGGTGGTCCTGGAGGAGCCGCAAGGCGACCTCCCGGACTCCAGGAGTAAAGGGGATAGATCCCCCCAGGGCTCCAAGTCTGACCCTAGGCCGGACACTGCTCCGGAACCCTCAAAGGTTCCAGAGTCCAGCGGGCGACCTCCTTCCAAGAGGAGCAAGCCCACCGAGCCGGTGACCTTCGTCCAACCGGAGGCGCCGGACAATCTGTTGGAGGTGCTTAAGGGCACCTCCATCGACGAAGGGCACAGCACCATTATGAGTGCGGTGGTCCAGAAGGTTCAGTCCGCCAAAAGTGGGCTGACTGAAGCTCGTGCCAGCCTTTTAACAGGCTTTGAGGTAAGTAAAGAATGTGTAAAAATATTACCGCATAGACAGTAGCCCCTGATGCTCTGTTTGGCGTTCGGGAAGAAAATCCGAATAGAGGATCAAATAAAATTCACAGGAGTCTAACAGAAAGGAGTCAATATGCGTATGCAGGCTTCTCTGCTGGCGTCCGCCGCACTGACTGCGGAAGTGGACGTGCTAAAGCAGAACCTCGAGCAGTCCGAGCAAGAGCTTGGGCTTGCCAAGAAGCAGCTCGAGGACAAGGAAGGTAAGAAATACCTTGTTTAAATATATAAAAAAGTGCAATTGCAAAAAATGACAGGATTAACGTGGCTATTGTAGGGGCCACGTCTGAGGTGGCGACCCTTAAGCAAGCACTGTCCGAGGCCGAGAAGAGGGCGGCCACGGAGCGCACCGAGCGGGAGAAGTATGAGGCCCAGATTGGCGAGGTGCGGCAAGAGCTCCATGCTCTCATGAAAAAACATGAGAGTTTGGAGCTTGACTCGAAGACGCGAGCGTCCGAGCTCGCGGCGGCAATTGAAAATGCCAAGTCTGCCAAGGCCGAATCCCAGAAGGCCCTCCAGGAGTTGGATGCGGTGAAAAAGATAGCGGTGGGTAAGGCATTCTTTATGCAAAGCAAACATATAAGAGTGAGTTACTTGTTACTTACCCGAATCCGGAGCTCTCCAGGAGCATTTGCAGATCTTCCCCGTAGCGTGTCTGATGCCGCCGCATTCTACCGAGCCGAGGAGGGCAGCTCGACGGAGAAGGTGTTCTGGTCTCAGTATGCTGAGGCCGGACACCCTGTGCCCCTAAGCGACCAGCTGAAGCAACTGGTCGAACTCCACAAGGTGGCCGAACAGGCTATGAAGGGCCTCATAGTTCGATTGTAGCCTGGAGAGGCTCTGCCTGGGAGCTACTTCGGGCTGGGCGGCGGCTGGTGGAGGCCTGTCCAAGGTTCGAAGTCATCAAGCGCTCCGTCTGCATCGAAGGTGCCCGTAGGGCCCTTGCCCGCGCTAAGCTGCACTGGGGCAAGCTGGATGCTGAGAAGCTCGTGAAGGATGGGTCGCCGCCGGGGAAAGAGCATCGCAAGCCCGAGAATTATTATAAGGACGTTTTGAAGGGTGCCCGCCTTATGGCGGATGAATGTTCCAGGGATCTAATTTTTGAGTAAAACTTGCTCGTTTTGTCCTGTGCGCTGAAAACTTGTTCATATGCGCTAAGCAATGCTTTTTGAATTTAAAATATTACCTTCTATGCGGCCGTTTATCAAATTTAAGAGATGGCGAGTCGTCGGCTTCTGCCCCCATGCCGCTAGTGCTGGGGTGTTCGGGATAAACCTGAGCACTCTTTTTCCCATGTTTGGGTCCTTCGAGGGAGGCGCTCAGCACAACGAACAAGGCAATCGGACTATAATGCTTGAACACTCTCACTTAGCCATAGAATTCTATAATTTTAAATTTCGGCGAAGCCCCTGGTATTCGAAAGACCGAGTTCGGGGCGCTATCCACGCCTTGGCCGGACAGAGCCGACTCCTCGCTCTAAGCGCCATAAGTCTTTAGGGACTCGAAAAACCTCTCGAACAGCGACCAACTCTCGCTTCATCATGACAGTCAGTTTTAGCTTTCTCTACTGAGGTGCTTAGCCCAGCTCGACTGGGGCACAATCGCAGTAGTTCTCCTAGTGCTACCTTAGCCGATATAGCGGAACGTAAGGCACCAAAACATAGGAGCTAGGAAAACCCAACTATTGACCCAAGACATGATTCGGAGCCGATGCATATATTGCTATAAGTTCGGGGTGCCGCACTTGTTAAAGTGTTCGGACTTCTCACACCATATTGAGGGGTACTAAAGCCCCTGGAGTATTTGGCCGTACCAAAGTGTACTGGTGCGGCATGTCATTAATGAACATATATTTGTAAAGAAGAGTAATGCAAAAATAGACAAAAGCTATGCATTGTTTATTAAAAAAGGCTGCGATCAAGGCAGAACGATACAAATAACGCGATAAGCAAAAGGTTGGACTATTTAACATGTCCGTTCCAGGAGCAGGCTGTGGAATGGTATGCGAAACAGGTATACTGCTCGTGATAGAGACCACCTGGGAGTTCCGTTAATGTGGCGTGGCTTGTCTGCTTCCCGGGTTCTTGCATCGTTTGTGCGGCAACTGTACTGCCGGACAGGCCTTTCGAAGAATGGAGTCCTGAAAGTAAGAGAAAATTAAAAAAAATCGCAGCCCCTAGTGTCGGTGGGAAACGACACCTATGGGATCACGAGGATCCCTTTCTACGGTTGCAGGGCACGGGGGTCGTGAGAAGAGCGGATCGAGCAGGCAGAACACGATTCCTTTATCCAGGTTCGGGCCGCGAAGGTGCGTAAAACCCTACTCCTGCTTTGGTGGATTATATGCTTGTGTTCTTGAGCTAGCTATGGGGCGTGAGGAGCTCCAAAAAGCAGAATCCCCCTCCTGGTCGCCTGGGGCCTCCTTTTATAGGAAAAGGGGCTGCCACAGTGGCACACAGGAGGTGGAAAGGGTACAGTGGTGCGAGGTTATCCCTCGCATTACATGACAAGGCGCATTAAATGCGCCTTTGCTTAGGTGTCCCTGCTTTATCGGGGGCGGGGGAGTGCCCCGTCTCGTCCGTCGCCGCTCTCTCCCGCGTCGACACGCGCCCTGGCCAGCGGTGCCTGCGAGGCCATGTAGGCGGGCAGGCAGCTGAGGTGGCGCAGTGGTGGGTCTCCACGAGGATCTGCATGCCGCCACGCAGGTGCCTGCCCAGCTGGTTGGGTCGGCAACCGCGTGAGAACGGTGGTGGAGGTGTGACTGGCGTGGGTCTGATGGTGGCCTCGCGGGTGTCCTTGGCAAGGGCCTTGCCGCGGCCCCGGCAAGGGCCTTGCCGGGGTCCTGACAAGGGTCTTGCCGTGGCGTCTGCTATCATCCCCGGCAAGGCTCTTGCTGGGGGCCTTGTGGTTATCCTTGGCTGGGATCCCGCCAAGGATCATCATCTTCTAAAGTGTGCATCTGGTCTTGAATGTCTTCACAAAGATCTGCATACCACCATGGGGATGCCTCCCGAATCCTTGCCCCATGGGGGCAGTGGACTCAAGGGTTACCCGCTCCGTAGGCGTGGGGCGAGCTGCCACGACAAGGGTCTTGCGGGGTTGGCAAAAACCACCTCCCGGCAAGGATCTTGCCGGGGCGGGGGGGGGGGCGCTTTGTCCCCTTTGCTCTTTGTGGTCTTGGCGTCGTTCTGCTCCTCTTTGACTTTGGCCTCACCTTGGTTCTACCTCCCTTGCCGGGCTTGGTGCGGCGGCGCCCGTGGCTCAGACTGCCCATGCACAGTCATAGGGGTACAAAAAGTGTACCCCCCCCTTTTGTACACCGACACCTAGTGCGGTTTAAGCCGTGTTTCGGGCGTGTCGTGATGGTGCCCTCCCCCTGTACCCATGGTATTTCTAGAGCGTAGTTATGTACGCGAAGCACTGGTGTCGCATTTTTGCGAGGGCTGGGGTTGGGGCCGCATTGCTACGCCTGCTCGGAGCGTGCCAGGCGGTCTTGTTGTAGGTTACTCCGGACGCGCTTGACGGTGTCCGGACGTTTAATGGCCGGACTGGAGAACTGCCTGGAGAGGCTGCTTTGTACTTCCGCTGCAAGGGCCGCCGTGTGCTCCTCCGTTCGAAGGGAGCGTTTGGTGTTTCCATTGACCGTAATTACTCCTCGAGGGCCTGGCATCTTGAGCTTAAGGTATGCATAGTGTGGTACCGCATTGAACTTGGCGAATGCGGTTCGCCCGAGCAGTGCGTGATAGCCACTGCGGAACGGGACTATGTCGAAGATTAACTCCTCGCTTCGGAAATTATCCGGAGATCTGAAGACCACTTCAAGTGTAACTGGGCCTGTACAGTTGGCCTCTACACCTAGTATGACGCTTTTAAAGGTCGTTTTGGTGGGCTTGATCCTCGAGGGACCTATACCCATTTTCCGCACTGTGTCCTGGTAAAGCAGGTTCAGGCTACTGCCGCCGTCCATAAGGACTCTAGTGAGATGAAATCCGTCAATGATTGGGTCTAGAACCAATGCGGACATCCACCATGACGGATGCTAGTGGGGTGGTCCGTTCGGTCAAAGGTGATCGGGCAGGAGGACCATGGGTTGAACTTCGGGGCGACTGGCTCCATCGCGTATACGTCCCTTAATGCGCGCTTCCGCTCCCTCTTGGGGATGTGGGTTGCGTATATCATGTTCACCGTCCGCACTTGTGGGGGAAAACCCTTATGTCCACTGTTGTTCGGCGGCCGGGGCTCTTCGTCGTCATCGCTATGTAGCCCCTTGTCTTTATTTTCGGCATTTAACTTGCCTGCCTGCTTGAACACCCAACAACCCCTGTTGGTGTGATTGGCTGGCCTTTCGGGGGTGCCATGTATCTGGCACAAGCGGTCGAGTATTCGGTCCAGACTGGACGGGCCCTGAGTATTTATTTTGAATGGCTTTTTCTGCTGACAGGATTTATAGCCTTTGAATCCAGCATTAACTGTCGTATCCTTAGCATTGTCGCCGTTAATGCGGCGCTTCTGCTTGTTGCGACGGACCTGCCACTATTGTCTCTGGTGTCCGAATTACCAGGGTTCTTGGCCATATTGTTGCTACGAGCAAGCCAGCTGTCTTCTCCCGCGCAAAAGCGGGTCATGAGTGTCGTGAGTGCTGCCATAGATTTAGGCTTTTCCTGTCCAAGGTGCTGGGCAAGCCACTCGTCACGGATATTGTGCTTGAAGGCTGCTAGGGCCTCTGGGTCCGGACAGTCGACTATTTGATTTTTCTTTGTTAGGAACCGTGTCCAGAATTGCCTGGCCGATTCCTCTGGCTGCTGAATTATGTGGCTTAGGTCATCGGCGTCTGGTGGTCGCACATAAGTGCCCTGGAAATTGTCGAGGAATGCGGCTTCCAGGTCCTCCCAACAACTGATTGGTTCTGCTGGCAAGCTGTTAAGCCAATGCCCAGCTGGTCCTTTAAGCTTGAGTGGGAGGTATTTGATGGCGTGTAGGTCGTCGCCACGGGCCATGTGGATATGAAGGAGATAGTCCTCGATCCATACCGCAGGATCTGTTGTGCCATCATATGATTCGATGTTTACGGGTTTGAAACCCTTAGGGATTTGATGATCCATTACTTCATCTGTGAAGCATAGTGGGTGTGTGGCGCCTCTGTACTGGGATATATCACGATGTAGCTCAAATGAGCTTTGTCTGCTGTGTTCGGCCCTACCGGATTTGCTGTATCCGGCGTGACGGTTATCGTCTCGAGTCGTGGGGCACCCACGCGATCCGTAGATCGATCTTGTTTGCCTCGCCTTGTCCTCCAATATATCGCGCAGGTCTGGCGCGTTTTCCCGTGCCTTGGTATGTTTTGAGCGGCGCCGGGGTGCGGCTTGAGTGGAGGGCCGAGAGGCCTCTCTGTCGCGGCCACGAGGTGGCCGGTCGGCCGTATCATGTGCTGGTGATGCAGGTTTAGGCGCTTCCTTCTCTAATCGTGGTAGCAACCTGTGCTTTGGGTAGCTCTTGGAGGGGCGTTCGAGTTCATACTCTTCGGCCGCAAGGACTTTAGTCCATCTGTCGGCTAGCAGATCTTGATCAGCTCTAAGTTGTTGTTTTTTCTGGAGGCTGCTTGCCGTGGCCATAAGCCTGCGTTGAAAACGCTCTTGCTCGACGGGATCCTCGGGCACGACGAATTCGTCGTCGTCGAGGCTGGCCTCGTCTTCGGAGGGAGGCATATAATTATCGTCCTCGACCTCTCTGTCTGCCGCTCTCTCATGAGGGCTGGCTTCTCCATCCTCCTGTGTTGAATTTTGCTGGAGGGGGTTTTCTTCGGCACTCTCCGGAGTATTATTATCTCCCGTTCCGGAATCACCATTTTTGCTTTGGCGGGATTTTGAGCGGCGTCGCTGACGCCGGCGCTTGGTCTGTTTCTTGGAGGGGTCATCCTCCGCTGTTCCATCGCCATCTCCTTCTTTTGGGGTGTCCACCATGTATATGTCATATGACGAGGTGGCTTTCCAGTGCCCCATAGGTGGTGGTTCTTGATCATCTCCTGCATCGGCGTCCATACCGTCGATGTCTTCGGAGTCGAAGTCGAGCATGTCGGTTAAATCGTCGACAGTGGCTACAAAGTGGGTGGTGGGTGGGCTTTGAATTTCTTCATCGTCCGTATCCCAACCTTGCTGACCGTAGTCCGGCCAGGGCTCTCCTGATAAAGAGAGATACTTTAGTGATTTCAGGATATCGCCGAAGGGCGAGTGCTGAAAGATGTCCACGGCGGTAAACTCCACGATCGGCGCCCAATCGGATTTGATCGGCAGGGGCACGGAGGACTCGGAGTCTGGAGAGAAGTCCGGCTCCTTGGAGTCACGAGCCTCGCGGAGCGCGGGCCTGGTGTTCGGCTCGATCGCCGTTGGGATCGCAGCCCCCGAGGCGGCGTCCAACCACCCATCCTCGATCGGCGCTGTTGGCTCCAAATTAAGGGTCGAAGCCGATGCGGGTGCGTCCTCCAGGGCACTTTCGGCGGCAGAGCTAGATCATGCCTGTCTTGACAGTGCGGCGCACTCGGCAGTGGTTCGAATCCGTCGAAGATCAAGTCCCCGCGGATGTCAGCCGTGTAGTTTAAACTTCCAAATCTGACCTGATGGCCAGGGGCATAGCTTTCGATCTGCTCCAGATGGCCAAGCAAATTGGCCCGCAGTGCGAAGCCGCCGAAGACGAAGATCTGTCCGGGGAGAAAGGTCTCACCCTGGACTGCGTCGCTATTGATGATCGGAGGAGCCATCGGGCCTAAAAGTGACGACACAGAGGAACTCTCAATGAAAGCACCAATGTCGGTGTCAAAACCGGCGGATCTCGGGTAGGGGGTCCCGAACTATGCGTCTAGGCGGATGGTAACAGGAGACAAGGGACACGATGTTTTACCCAGGTTCGGGCCCTCTTAATGGAGGTAAAACCCTACGTCCTGCTTGATTAATATTGATGATATGGGTAGTACAAGAGTAGATCTACCACGAGATCAAGGAGGTTAAACCCTACAAGCTAGCCTATGGTATGATTGTTCTTCTGTCCTACGGACTAAAACCCTCCGGTTTATATAGACACCGGAGAGGGTTAGGGTTACACAGAGTCGGCTACAATGGTAGGAGATCTACATATCCGTATCGCCAAGCTTGCCTTCCACGCCAAGGAAAGTCCCTTCCGGACACGGGACGAAGTCTTCAATCTTGTATCTTCATAGTCCAGGAGTCCGGCTGAAGGTATAGTCCGGCTATCCGAACACCCCCTAATCCAGGACTCCCTCAGTCTTTAACAAAAAAGAACAGATTCAAGCAAAGGCAAAGATAAAACCATTTGCAAATAAGGCTTTAAGCCAATCAAGTGGCATTACCTTGGTCGGACAAGACCATGCCCCCCAAAAGGCGTAGCTATGGTTCAAGTCAGCCAGATCCCCAAATGATGCGTTGGCATTACGCCGATCAAGAGGTGTAGCAATTGTTTGGGTTCGACCAAAGCCCCCAAGTGATGCTGTGGCACTAGGCCGATCAAGAGGCGTGACTATGGTTCAGACATGACCAAGTCCCCAAGTGATGCTGTGGTTTTTCGCCTACCAAATGGTGTTGTTGTGGTATGGACACGACCAAGCCCCCAAGTGATATGATATAAAGCTTTTGAAAAGCTAACTCAAGGGGTAAACTGGAGGCCGCTTTAAGACAGAAACTCCGTGTAACCACACATGATGTAAAAAGAACAGAGACCCCGCTTTAGCTGAGGCTCCGGTTTATTATATTGATCATAATATATACATTGTCATAATATATACATAAGTAGACCCTATGGCTCAAGTATAATAAGGCCGAAGATGAGCTATGTTCCACGGCCTGTTGGTCTCCTCCTCTGATGTACGTGAGTCCTTGTGCTCTCGAATATCGATCGGGTAGTATGATCCGTTGTGCAAATTCTTGCTGACCACAAAAGGTCCCTCCCAAGGTGGGGATAACTTGTGCATATCAGTCTGATCTTGGATGAGCCGAAGCACCAAATCTCCTTCTTGAAAGGTTCTGGTTCTAACTCGGCGACTGTGATAGCGACGGATATCTTGCTGATAAATCGCCAAACGGGCAGCCGCTATGTCACGCTCCTCGTCCAACAGGTCCAAAGCGTCCTGTCGTGCTGTCTCGTTGTCCGCTTCAACATATGTCGTTACGCGAGGTGAGTCATGACGGATATCACTGGGGAGAACCGCCTCCGCTCCATAAACCATAAAGAACGGCGTGTACCCTGTCGATCTGTTAGGTCTGGTGTTGATGCTCCATAATACAGATGGTAACTCCTCGACCCAACAACCCGGCGTCCGCTACAAAGGAACCATAAGCCGGGGTTTGATGCCTCGCAAGATTTCTTGATTAGCCCTCTCGGCTTGACCATTGGACTGTGGGTGAGCCACTGATGAGACGTCAAGCCGGATGTGCTCACGTTGACAGAACTCCTTCATAGCACCCTTGGACAGGTTGGTACCATTATCAGTGATGATGTTGTGTGGAAAGCCAAATCGGAAGATCACCTCTTTGATGAATTGAACCGTCGTGGCTGCGTCACACTTGCTAACGGGCTCCGCCTCCACCCACTTTGTGAACTTGTCAACCGCCACCAAGAGATGGGTTTTCTTGTCCTTAGACCTTTTGAAAGGCCCAACCATATCCAGCCCCCAAGTTGAAAATGGCCAAGTAATTGGAATCATCCTCAATTCTTGAGCCAGCATATGAGCACGTCTTGAGAACTTCTGACAACCATCACATCGTCTGACCAGGTCCTCCGCATCAGCATGAGCAGTCAACCAATAAAAACCGTGGCGGAATGCCTTAGCCACCAAAGACTTTGAACCGGCGTGGTGAGCACAATCTCCTTCGTGGATCTCACGCAAAATTTCACAGCCTTCCTCAGGAGACACACAGCGTTGAAACGCCCCAGTCACACTGCAACGATGCAACTCGCCATTGATAATAGTCATGGACTTGGACCATCGGATTATCTACCTGGCCAAGGTCTCTTCCTCTGGTAACTCGCCCCGATTTAGGTACGCGAGATAAGGAACCGTCCAGTCTGGGATGACATGAAGAGCCGCCACCAACTGAGCCTTCGGATCAGGAATAGCCAAATCCTCTTCACCAGGGAGCTTAAAAGACGGGTTATGCAGAACATCCAAGAAAACATTAGGCGGAACCGGTTTGTGTTGAGAGCCCAACCGGCTCAAAGCGTCTGCCGCTTCGTTCTTCCGTTGATCCACATGATCCACCTGATAACCTTTGAAGTGACCTGCGACGATATCCACCTCACGACGATACGCAACCATGAGCGGATCCTTGGAATCCCAAGTGTCAGATACTTGTTGAGCCACCAGGTCCGAGTCACCGAAGCACTTAACTCGGCTTAGATTCATCTCCTTAGCCATCCGGAGACCATGGAGTAAAGCTTCGTACTCAGCTGCATTGTTAGTACAAGGGAACATTAAGCAGAGAACGTAACAGAACTTATCACCTCGTGGGGAAGTTAACACGACTCCAGCCCCCGAGCCCTCCAATTGCCTGGACCCATCAAAGTGAATAGTGCAATATGTGTGATCCGGTTTTTCTTCAGGCGCTTGTAGTTTCGTCCAATCATTGATGAAATCCACAAGTGCTTGCGACTTGACCGTCGTCCGAGGTATGTATTTCAACTCATGAGGCCCAAGTTCTATAGCCCACTTGGCAATCCGGCCAGTTGCCTCCCTGTTCTGGATGATATCTCCCAAAGGGGCAGAGCTGACCACTGTGATAAGATGACCTTGGAAGTATTGTTTAAGCTTCCGGCTTGCCATAAAAACTCCGTACACCAATTTCTGCCAATGCGGGTACCTTTGCTTGGATTCAATAAGCACCTCACTGATATAGTAAACCGGACGTTGAACCGGATATTCCTTGCCTGCCTCTTTGCGCTCCACCACAATAGCCACGCTGACTGCGCGAGCATTAGCTGCCACATATAACAGTAATGGTTCCTTGTCAACCGGAGCAGCAAGAATAGGCGGATTGGCGAGCTACCGCTTTAAGTCCTCGAACGCTTCATCAGCGGCAGAACTCCAGACAAAGTTATCTGTTTTCTTCAGCATCTGATACAAAGGAATCGCCTTCTCACCAAGGCGGCTGATAAACCGACTCAATGCGGCAATCCGGCCTGCCAAGCGTTGAACGTCATTGATACACTTTGGTTTAGCCAAGGAAGTGATAGCTGTGATCTTCTCCGGATTAGCCTCAATTCCCTAGTTAGACACCAGAAAGCCCAATAATTTGCCTGCCGGTACACCAAAAACGCATTTGGCCGGGTTAAGCATCATCTTGTATGTCCGTAGGTTTTCAAAGGTTTCCTTCAAATCGTCAACTAGAGTCTCCTTCCTTGATTTGACCATGATATCGTCCACATAGGCATGCACATTACGGCCAATTTGCTTATGAAGGCAATTCTGCACACACCGTTGATAAGTCGCCAGGGCACTCTTGAGCCCAAAGGGCATAGACACATAGCAGAAGGCTCCAAAGGGAGTTATGAACGTCGTATTCTCCTGGTCCTTAACTGCCATCTTAATCTGATGATAACCAGAATATGCATCTAGAAAGCTCAAACGCTCACAACCCGCCGTAGCATCAATAATTTGATCAATACGGGGGAGGGCAAAAGGATGTGCTGGACAAGCCTTGTTAAGGTCTGTGTAATCCACACACATACGCCAGGTGTCGTTTTTCTTAAGAACCAACACCGGATTGGCTAACCACTCAGGATGGAAAACTTCAACGATAAATCCTGCTGCTAAGAGCCTGGCCACTTCCTCTCCAATAGCTTTGCGTCTTTCTTCGTTGAACCGGCGGAGAAACTGCCTCCCCGGTTTGTACTTGGGATCAATATTAAGGGTGTGCTCAGCGAGTTCTCTTGAGCTTGCGTTGGTTTTCCCCGAAGAAGAGAGGATGATGCAGCAGAGTAGTGTAAGTATTTCCCTCAGTTTTTGAGAACCAAGGTATCAATCCAGTAGGAGGCCATGCTCAAGTCCCTCGTACCTACACAACACAAAGAGCTTAACGCAACCAACGCGATTAGGGGTTGTCAATCCCTTCACGGTCACTTACGAAAGCGAGATCCGATAGATAATATTTTTGGTATTTTTTATATAAAGATCCAAAGTGAAAAGTAAAAGGCAAAGTAAAAACAAAGCAAGATTAAAGTGATGGAGATTGATATGGCGAGAATAGACCCGGGGGCCATAGGTTTCACTAGTGGCTTCTCTTAAGAGCATAAGTTTTCTACGGTGGGTGAACAAATTACTGTTGAGCAATTGACAGAATTGAGCATAGTTATGAGAATATCTAGGAATGATCATGTATATAGGCATCACGTCCGTGAGAGGTAGATCGAAACGATTCTTCATCTACTACTATTACTACACTCATCGACCGCTATCCAGCATGCATCTAGAGTATTAAGTTAAGAACAGAGTAACGCTTTAAGCAAGATGACATGATGTAGATAGATAAATTCATGCAATATGAAATAAACCCCATCTTGTTATCCTTGATGGCAACGATACAATACGTGTCTTCCTGCCCCTTCTGTCACTGGGAAAGAACACCGCAAGATCGAACCCAAAGCTAACCACTTCTCCCATGGCAAGAACTACCAATCTAGTTGGCCAAACCAAACGGATAATTCGAAGAGACTTGCAAAGATAACCAATCATACATAAAAGAATTCAGAGAAGATTCAAATATTATTCATAGATAGACTTGATCATAAACCCACAATTCATCGGTCTCAACAAACACACCGCAAAAGAAGAAGATTACATCGAATAGATCTCCACAAGAGAGGGGGAGAACATTGTATTGAGATCCAAAAAGAGAGAAGAAGCCATCTAGCTAATAACTATGGACCCGAAGGTCTGAGGTAAACTACTCACACTTCATCGGAGAGGCTATGATGATGTAGAAGCCCTCCGTCATGACGGCCCTCTCCGGCGGAGCTCCGGAACAGGCCCCAAGATGGGATCTCGTGGATACAGAAAGTTGTGGCGGTGGAATTAGGTGTTTTGCTCCTGTTCTGATTGTTTGGGGGTACGTGCATATACATAGGAGGAAGGAGTACGTCGGTGGAGCACTGAGGGGCCCACGAGGCAGGGGGCGCGCCCTGTAGCGGGGGCGCCCCCACCCTCGTGACCGCCTCCGGTACTTCTTGGAGTAGGGTCCAAGTCTCCTGTGTCATAATCGGGAAGAAAATCACGTTCCAAAAAGGATTTTTCTGTTTGGACTCCGTTTGATATTCTGTTTCTTCGAAACACTGAAATAGGCAAAAAACAACAATTCTAGGCTGGGCCTCCGGTTAATAGGTTAGTCCCAAAAATAATATAAAAGTGGAAAATAAAGCCCAATATAGTCCAAAACATTAGATAATATAGCATGGATCAATCAAAAATTATAGATACGTTGGAGACGTATCAGGCATCCCCAAGCTTAATTCCTGCTCGTCCTCGAGTAGGTAAATGATAAAAACAGAATTTTTGATGCTGAGTGCTACTTGGAATAATTTCAATGCCAAATTTCTTAATTGTGGTATGAATATTCAGATTCGAAAGATTCAAGACAAAAGTTCATATTGACATAAAAATAATAATACTTCAAGCATACTAATAAAGCAATTATGTCTTCTCAAAATAACATGGCCAAAGAAAGTTATCCCTACAAATTCATATAGTCTGGCTATGCTCCATCTTCACCACACAAAGTATTTAAATCATGCACAACCCCGGTGACAAGCCAAGCAATTGTTTCATACTTTAACATTTTAAAAACTTTTTCAACCTTCACGCAATACATGAGCGTGAGCCATGGATATAACACTATATGTGGAATAGAACGGTGGTTGTGGAGAAGACAAAAAGAGGGGAATATAGTCTCACATCAACTAGGCGTATCAACGGGCTATGGAGATGCCAATTAATAGATATCAATGTGAGTGAGTAGGGATTGCCATGCAACGGATGCACTAGAGCTATAAGTATATGAAAGCTCAAAAAAAGAAACTAAGTTGGTGTGCATCCAACTCGCTTGCTCATGAAGACCTAGGGCATTTTGAGGAAGCCCATCATTGGAATATACAAGCCAAGTTCTATAATGAAAAATTCCCACTAGTATACGGAAGTGATAACATAGGAGACTCTCTATCATGAAGATCTTGGTGCTACTTTGAAGCACAAGTGTGGTAAAAGGATAGTAGCATTGTCCCTTCTCTCTTTTTCTCTCATTTTTTTGGGGCCTTTTCCTTTTTTTTTATGGCCTCTTTTTTTCGTCCGGAGTCTCATCCCGACTTGTGGGGGAATCATGGTCTCCATCATTATTTCCTCACTTGGGACAATGCTCTAAAAATGATGATCATCACACTTTTATTTTTCTTACAACTCAACAATTACAACTCGATACTTAGAACAAGATATGACTCTCTATGAATGCCTCCGGTGGGGTACCGGGATATCAAATGAATCAAGAGTGACATGTATGAAATAATTATGAATGGTGGCTTTGCCACAAATACGATGTCAACTACATGATCATGCTAGCAATATGACAATGATGGAGCGTGTCATAATAAACGGAACGGTGGAAAGTTGCATGGCAATATATCTCGGAATGGCTCTGGAAATGCCATCACAGGTAGGTATGGTGGCTGTTTTGAGGAAGATATATGGTGGGTGTATGATACCGGCGAAAAGTGAGCAGTATTAGAGAGGCTAGCAATGGTGGAAGGATGGGAAAAAGTGCATATAATCCATGGACTCAACATTAGTCATAAAGAACTCATATACTTATTGCAAAAATTTAGAAGTTATCAAAGCAAAGTATTACGCGCATGCTTCTAGGGGGATAGATTGGTAGGAAAAGACCATCGCTCGTGCCCGACCACCACTCATAAGGAGGACAATCAATAAACACTTCATGCTCCGACTTCATTACATAACGGTTCACCATACGTGCATGCTACAGGAATCACAAACTTCAACGCAAGTATTTTTTAAATTCACAACTACTTCCACTAGCATGACTCTAATATTATCATGTCAGGACCCCGATCCTAAGTCACACCGATCTAGCATGTAACACATCATATCACTTTGCGGCCTCACGCACGGTATTCCCACGGGTGCCACCTTTCCTGGCCCGGGACCGTTTGCGCCTTTTGGCTCACGTATATGATAGTGTCGCTAGCATCCATATGACAAAGAACCCGGGCCGACATGGCTAGTCGTGAACCCAAAGCGGCACTAACCCATGGGGACAGGCATACATGAATCAACCTCGAGCATGTCGGTCAACAGCGTGTGAATCCGGGCTGTAGCACTGGGCTAACAGGACTCCGGTAACCCGGGATGCAGCAGGCTAGGTAGGACTCCGGATGTCACCGCGTGACATTTCCCCGAAGGGACAGACACAGGAACGAAGTGAAACACATGCCGACCAGTAAAGTGTCCTGAGCAGTAGTGCTGGGCTAGCAGGACTCCGGTGAACCGGGCTGTAGCGGACTACTATGGCTCAAGGAAGCACTAGACTACATTTCCCCATAAGAGAGGCTGCCAAGGATAAACAACTAGATTGTCGGATCCCACACATACCAAGCATTTCAATCATACACACAATATGCTCGATATGTGTAAATACAACATGGCATCACAACAAGACTCTACGACTCAAATATTTATTCATTAGGCTCCGAGGAGCGAGATATTACAAACATGGGTCTCATGACCCAACATTCAGAGCATATAAGTCAAAGCACATGCGGAAGCTTAACATGTCTGAGTACAGACATCTACAAATGAAAAAGGCTGAGAAGCCTGACTAACTACCAGATCCTGCTGAGGGCACAAGATCGTAGCTGAGGTATCAAGCTAAACGTCGAAGTCCACACGGAACTACTAGCGAGACTGACGTCTCTCTGCAAAAACATAAAATAGGCAAACGTGAGTACAAATGTACCCAGCAAGACTTACATCAGAACTATCTACATATGCATCGGTATCAACAAAAAGGGTGGTGGAGTTTAACTGCAGCAAGCCAGCTTTGACTCAGTGGCTAACCTGAACTACGACTGCAAGTAACTCTTTTGAGGTGGCGCACACGAGTCCACATATTCACCATATCAATACACCACTATGGATCCGCTCCCGTCTCCCTACGAGAAGGCCATCCATAGCACTCACGCTTATCTTACGCATTTTAGAGTATCCACTTTCACTTGTCTATGAACTATGCAAGGGGTCCAAGTTTCCATATCCGAGGAATCCGGCTATTCGAATAGATAATGATAACCCTGCAGGGGTGTACTTCTTCACACACACTCTCGCCACTTATCACCCTGTACACGTCATGTACCTCGGCAACCTTCAAGCGGAAGCCGGGCGAGGGAGTCGGCCACGACCTGACTAACCACACAAGTCTCTAGTCCAGGTTTATCGCCTATTCGGGTTCCATCCGCATGGAGATCCGGCCGGGGTGTCGCTCACGGCCCCAAACGATGTGAACAGGGTTCCCAAGCCCACCAACCGGGTGCCACTTGGTACACCGTGCCACTGTGCCTAGTCTGTCCCAAGCCCACCTGTACCGGGTGCCACTTGGTAGACTACTAACACTACCTACAAACACCAGAAACTAGTTGCAACTCCTGGACAGAGATCAAGTGGATTAATAAGTCGAGAGGGGCACTTAAGCATTCCAATGTGTGGTAGTAACTATTCATGGATCACAAACACAGAACTCAGTTCCTGAGGATGGCTTCAATGAGACAACCCACCATGTACTCCTACATGGCCTCTCACCGCTACCTTTACCAAATCATGTTCACACACTTAGCTCACACACAGTAGGACATGTTCATCACCATTCCAATTCATCCCCGATGAATCACACCCGACTCAACTCTAAGCAGTAGCAGGCATGACAACAAACATGAATGAGTAGGCACATCAGGGCTCAAACAACTCCTACTCATGCTAGTGGGTTTCATCTATTTACTGTGGCAATGACAGGTCATGCAGAGGATAAGGGGTTCAACTACCGCAGCAAGTAACACATGAATCATTGTTGTCCTAATGCAGTAAAAGAGAGCAGGAGCGAGGGAGTGGGATTGTATCGAAATGAACAAGGGGGTTTTGCTTTCCTGGCACTTCTGAAGATAATATAGTTCTTCATCGGTGTCATCGATCACATCGTCGGAACCACGTCTACCGAGAGGGGACAAACACCGGCAACAGAGAAGGAAACACAATCAATGCGATGCACAATATGATGCATTCTCATAACATGGCAATATGAGTGTGTTGGCCTAATGCAACTACAACCAGATGGATTTGGGTCATATTGAACCAAAGGTTCAACCCCAAATTCAAATTCTGAATTTAAATAGTGCCTTATCATGTTTTGCACTAAACAGCAAGGTTAAGTTCTTTAAACATGCATGAAAATGGTACAGATGGATTCCTTGAATTTTTCTGATAATTTTTCATATATAAATCTTTTCATCTGGAGCTATAGATTAATTTCTATGATTTTTAGAAGTTTTAGACATTTTCTGGAATTTTCTGAATAAAAATAAATCCAGAAAAGGAGTTATTGCGTCATCATGACGTCAGCAAGTCAACGGGGGCGGTCCAGGTCAAACTGACCAGTGGGACCCAAGTGTCAGCAGTTAGTTAAACTAACTAAGTTTAGTTAGCATTAAACTAATACTAACCTAGTTTAGTTAGTGGCCTGGGGCCCACACGTCAGTGAGTCAGGGGGGAAAGTCAAACCCCGGTCAAGCGGGGTCAAACCCGCCGGACCTAGTCAACGGCTCGTCGCCGGCAAGGCCAGGGACGGCGGAGGGGTGCGGGTTTCCTCCTCCGGCGACCAAATTGACCGCGGGTTGGTCCTACGCGTAGCTGGGACTCATGCGCATCTAGTGGGGCAAGCGGGAGGAGCTGGGGTGGAGCGAGCTCGCCGGAGTCGAGCTCGTGGCGGCGGCCGGAGTACGGGTGTTAGCGGGTTAGGCGCTACGGCGCATCTCAGGCGAGCTGGTGAGGTCCACGGCTTCCTGGGAGTGCCCTGATTGCGGTGACGCGCTCGGTTTGGACGGAGACAAGCCAAAACGGCGATGACGACAAAGTCCGGCGCCGGCGAAGTCTCGGCCTCGACGGAAACGATGACTATGCTGCAGTATTGAACATGGGGGCAGGGGGGTTTGGTAGAGGAGCTCACGGCGAGTCGGACGAGGGTCTCAGAGAGCTCGCGGAAGGTCTGGAGTCGTCGGGGCGGCGGACGCGATCTCCGGCATCCGAGCTTGAAGGCGACGATAGTGAGGACGTTGCGGCGCGTCCGGCAGCGTGCGGCTCATCGAGGAGGTCGAGGGAGTCGAGGCGGAGCTCGTGGGCAGGTCGGAGAGGCGAGGGGAGCAGGGTGGCTGCGGGTTTCACGGCGGCGAGCGCTTGACGGTTGCGGCCATGGCCAGGAGAGGGCGAGGGAGAGATCCAGGGAGAGAGGGGAGAGGTGCAGGGGGTCGAGGAGGGGTGCGTGGCGACGTCCAGAGCATCCGGGCATCGAGGGGGAGGGGCAGGCAGGCAGGATGGTGGCGTGGCGAGCTCGGCGGCGTCGCGGTGTCCCTCCTCTGCCTACTGGCAGAGGTAGGCGATGACTGGCAGCAGCGCTGGGCTGGGCCGGCCAGCTGCAGTCCTGGGCCGAACAGGTAAGTTAGCCAGGTAATTCTCTCTCTCTCTTTTATTTGTGTTATCTATTTTCCTGCAACTCTGTGGCTTTACTATAAATACTAGATCAATCCCAAAAATCATGAAACTGCTCATGACCACTGTTGGAAATATATCCTGCAGTAAACATTTCAGTTTATGATTATTTGGGCACTTAAAATATTTAATAGCATTTAAATGCCCAAATGCAAATAGAGTATGATTTAATCCAGAGCCCAAATATGTCATGGAAAAATGTGCAACACCTCTGGTTATTGCTTCTAGCATTTTCCAGAAATGATGAACATTTTTGAAAGCCATTTGGACTTACTGGAAATATTTTAGGTGAACCTAGTGAATTCCTTTAATGCTAGGGTTTAGGCATTCCCCATTTCAACTTTTAAAGGAAATTTAAACATGATGCATGGATGCAATGCCACTACTTACAAGCATTATTCTAGGGCTGTGACAACTCACCCCCACTAAATAAGAATCTCGTCCCGAGATTCAAGTCGTCAGGTAAGAAGACGGAGGGGGCACAACTAACAACACGATCTTCATGATCCAACTACCCTTCTCGAAGATGTTGATTCATTGCATCATCTTGATCTCGACGTCTTGCTTGGAGAACTTCATCCAACATGACCATGAGAAGAAAGGAAAACTCTAGG
This sequence comes from Aegilops umbellulata, assembly GCA_032464435.1. Lineage (NCBI taxonomy): Eukaryota > Viridiplantae > Streptophyta > Magnoliopsida > Poales > Poaceae > Aegilops > Aegilops umbellulata. The sequence goes on from CP136058.1 coordinate 492,877,846, forward strand.
TGAATCGATCTTCTTGAAGATCGAGCTATTCACGATGATCGTTTGAAGGGTTCGGGGAAATGGCATACTCAGTTCGGAAAGGAAACTATGGTTATAGAACAACTCGGTAAACGGGAGGCACATCCCAATTGATATTGAGGATATAACCTAGTGACTGAGTGTGCTCTCAAGAACTTGAGCATTTCCATACTCATCAAGGTCTTACCAACATCCGTGTCAAGGATCCTGGCAACACAACATACTACCATGATGAATAGTGATGGACGATGCAGATGCAAAGGAAGATAACACCTTCTCAGATTTTTACCTTAGCAATGCCAAGGAAACAAATCTGGATGATCGACCGAGAGACATTTAGCACTCCGCTTCTAATGTTCTCCCTGATGTTCTAGCTACCACGATCATGCTTAGAAGCATCTACATGGCCATCAAGCAAAGGTCGGACTTCAGGAGCACAAAAATCCATAAGGAACAACTTGTGGAATAAGTCATACCAAATCCTCATGGAGAAGATGGTCGAATTGCTCGTTCAGGATACTATAATAATAGATCTTCCGGCTAGGTGTATCGGCCAGAACATCAACCTCGTCGGGACCTACATCATAGATCTTGGAAATGTTCTAGCCATCATATCTGCCTGAGATTCAGATCTGGCTGGTAACAGGATTTTTCAGACAACATGTCTAGAAAAGAGAGGTTGCAACACAAGTCGATGAGATAACATTGCGAGACTCTCGGGAGATGAAGTATGATAGCAAGCTCCAAAACATGAGCTGGTTCTGCTACACACATGTGAACATGTTGTCCAAGACAAGCATGACCACAGAGTAGTCTTACAATAAAACACTACCAAAGTTCAGGTGAGGAACCATCATTGTGGATAACGAAGTCCTTGCATAAGTCATGATTAGCTCTTAAGAAGGAACTTCTTCTCCTTGAACAAATCAATCAGTGGCTTGGTGTGCTAGGGTATACGTATGGAGTGGAGGTAATTAATCTACCAAACCATAGAATACTTCACACGTATGCATGATTGACTTGGGATGATTCCAGAGGAAACAAAAACAATCTTTCTCGAACTCACGGCGGCAGCTTGCACCAAATGCACATGAATTCGAGGAAGTCACTTCTTCCATCCAAGCATAAGCTTCATGAACGGAACATAAGGCATTGCTTACAAAATTTCCAACACTAGGTTGATGTTCAACATGAATCATGGGGGAGACAAAATGCTGCTGATGGGCTCAACAACAACTCATCGGAATTTCCATATCACTGGACTTCCACCATCATGTGAACACGGTGATAGCATTGGTCAGACCAAAAGATGTAATGGTGTATGCTCGAGGGATCAGCCACGAGTAAGACAACATTACGAACATCGTTGGTTCTGATTTGACTTGACGATAGCCCATACTCAAGTCAAAGTTTTGACAAGACAATAGATCCAACAACTAATCACGAGGACCAATTGGTGAAAATATCGTCTTCCTACGACACACGCACACACAAAAAGATATCCCTTTGAAACGAACTAAGTTGGGTAAGCGTTTATCTTCCAACTCTCCAAGTTGTCGTTTAGCTTAACCAACTAGCTCAGGCGTATCCAACACCGATTCTTGGAGAAAGGCATGGCGACAAGAAACCAACTTGATCACGAACTCAACATAATGGTCAGGTGACAACCAGGTAATACTTCCGAGAAGATCTTCGGAAAATCACGAACCACCGAAATGTTATTAAGCTCGGGAGCAATCTTGCTTTCGAGGCAAGACGATATGATCAAAGAGCAAGGGGTTGAATAATCCTCACTCATTGATCGAAGTGTGCACCAGAAATATGGACTAGGTAGCACGATCAATCTTAGGATGATGATTCAATATCCAACACGCTAAGAACGAAATTATTGTCCATTTACTACCAAGCAACAAGTTGCTTGGAGCATTGATTTCACACATCACAATCCACTTGTCAGCATCCCAGTTTCAATAACACGGAACCGAGGAGTGAATGATGATGGCGAGAAGTATCACTACGTCAAGAATTCATAAGGGAAGGTGCAATTCTCATGACGTTCCTGACATAAAGTGGGTAATACTTCAGGGTAGAACAGAATCAAAAGCTGGATTGGCATTTTGATCTGCGGAATACAACTGCTTTGACCCAATCCTAGATATGGATGAGGTTCTGGAGTTTGTTTTCTCCTAGTCATTCTGGAGTAGAATGGCTTGACGGACCACAAGAATAATAGACTTTGATGAACGAATGCAATGATATACCCTCGACTATCAATTGATAGACGAAGGTCGGAATTCAAATGAAGAGGGACAACTCAAGAGAACATATATCTTTCTGAGTTGAGGATGCATAGATTACTATGTCGAGCGAGGCTCAACATTTCTTCCGGATAACCCATGCGGAGAAGGTAGAACTGGCAGAGTCACAACATGAATGGAGTACTCCTTAAGAGCACTCTAGTTGTGATCTTTCGGTTCAAGAGAACTTCTGCCATAAGCGGTTCGTAGTATTTGGAAGAAGGAACTACCACGGACCTCGAGGACTATCGCAAGGTTACTAATATCATAAAGGAACTAGCAAACACTATCAACAGGAGGTAAGTAGAGTGAATATTGGGTCAAGAACCCAAGGGTAGAATACCTACTACTAAATGGCATCACGAGATGCTTTCGAGAACAATGGCCAGAATCATCACACCGGAAATACAAAGCATTGCTAGATTACTAGGTGACTCCCTAAGACACCTAGGGTCATAATAATAGCTCCAACATATACGCCGAGGCAACAGAGTACCTCAACTCACCGATTAGTGCGATTAATCTGGCCCAAATGGACATCAGGAACATGGAAAGGATTTGCAAATGCATCAGATTGTATAGAAACCTGGAATGACTCGGACAACATAACGGTTGTAAATGCTCAAAATTATTTGAGACATCCTACAAAGTGGTGGCATAACCACTTAATGTCACAATATCAAAGGTTCTGAGATTAACCAACAATACACAGAAGTAGAAGAAACAGAACTGCGGCTTAAAACCCAACAATCTTATAAGTCTATGGATTAGTAACACGTCATCCTGAGAGATAGAAGAGAAGGCCTAGTTCTTAAACCCCGCAGAAGAGAAGAGGATGACTCAGATCAGAAGCCCATGAGGTATAAGGAGTAAAAAGAGCCTTACGTTCCCTTCCACAATCAATTCCCCTACATAACTAAAGCATTTCTAGACACAACTTCGACCAGTTTGGCTTGGTAATCCTACAGGCAGTCAGGCTCTGATACCAAAGCTGTCAGGACCCCGATCCTAAGTCACACCGATCTAGCATGTAACACATCATATCATTTTGCGGCCTCGCGCACGGTATTCCCACGGGTGCCACCTTACCTGGCCCGGGACCGTTTGCGCCTTTTGGCTCACGTATATGATAGTGTCGCTAGCATCCATATGACAAAGAACCCGGGCCGACATGGCTAGTCGTGAACCCAAAGCGGCACTAACCCATGGGGACAGGCATACATGAATCAACCTCGAGCATGTCGGTCAACAACGTGTGAATCCGGGCTGTAGCACTGGGCTAACAGGACTCCGGTAACCCGGGCTGCAGCAAGCTAGGCAGGACTCCGGATGTCACCGCGTGACATTTCCCCGAAGGGACAGACACAGGAACAAAGTGAAACACATGCCGACCAGTCAAGCGTCCTGAGCAGTAGTGCTGGGCTAGCAGGACTCCGGTGAACCGGGCTGTAGCGGACTACTATGGCTCAAGGAAGCACTAGACTACATTTCCCCATAAGAGAGGCTGCCAAGGATAAACAACTAGATTGTCGGATCCCACACATACCAAGCATTTCAATCATACACACAATATGCTCGATATGTGTAAATACAACATGGCATCACAACAAGACTCTACGACTCAAATATTTATTCATTAGGCTCCGAGGAGCGAGATATTACAAACATGGGTCTCATGACCCAACATTCAGAGCATATAAGTCAAAGCACATGCGGAAGCTTAACATGTCTGAGTACAGACATCTACAAATGAAAAAGGCTGAGAAGCCTGACTAACTACCAGATCCTGCTGAGGGCACAAGATCGTAGCTGAGGTATCAAGCTAAACGTCGAAGTCCACACGGAACTACTAGCGAGACTGACGTCTCTCTGCAAAAACATAAAATAGGCAAACGTGAGTACAAATGTACCCAGCAAGACTTACATCAGAACTATCTACATATGCATCGGTATCAACAAAAAGGGTGGTGGAGTTTAACTGCAGCAAGCCAGCTTTGACTCAGTGGCTAACCTGAACTACGACTGCAAGTAACTCTTTTGAGGTGGCGCACACGAGTCCACATATTCACCATATCAATACACCACTATGGATCCGCTCCCGTCTCCCTACGAGAAGGCCATCCATAGCACTCACGCTTATCTTACGCATTTTAGAGTATCCACTTTCACTTGTCTATGAACTATGCAAGGGGTCCAAGCTTCCATATCCGAGGAATCCGGCTATTCGAATAGATAATGATAACCCTGCAGGGGTGTACTTCTTCACACACACTCTCGCCACTTATCACCCTGTACACGTCATGTACCTCGGCAACCTTCAAGCGGAAGCCGGGCGAGGGAGTCGGCCACGACCTGACTAACCACACAAGTCTCTAGTCCAGGTTTATCGCCTATTCGGGTTCCATCCGCATGGAGATCCGGCCGGGGTGTCGCTCACGGCCCCAAACGATGTGAGCAGGGTTCCCAAGCCCACCAACCGGGTGCCACTTGGTACACCGTGCCACTGTGCCTAGTCTGTCCCAAGCCCACCTGTACCGGGTGCCACTTGGTAGACTACTAACACTACCTACAAACACCAGAAACTAGTTGCAACTCCTGGACAGAGATCAAGTGGATTAATAAGTCGAGAGGGGCACTTAAGCATTCCAATGTGTGGTAGTAACTATTCATGGATCACAAACACAGAACTCAGTTCCTGAGGACGGCTTCAATGAGACAACCCACCATGTACTCCTACATGGCCTCTCACCGCTACCTTTACCAAATCGTGTTCACACACTTAGCTCACACACAGTAGGACATGTTCATCACCATTCCAATTCATCCCCGATGAATCACACCCGACTCAACTCTAAGCAGTAGCAGGCATGACAACAAACATGAATGAGTAGGCACATCAGGGCTCAAACAACTCCTACTCATGCTAGTGGGTTTCATCTATTTACTGTGGCAATGACAGGTCATGCAGAGGATAAGGGGTTCAACTACCGCAGCAAGTAACACATGAATCGTTGTTGTCCTAATGCAGTAAAAGAGAGCAGGAGCGAGGGAGTGGGATTGTATCGGAATGAACAAGGGGGTTTTGCTTTCCTGGCACTTCTGAAGATAATATAGTTCTTCATCGGTGTCATCGATCACATCGTCGGAACCACGTCTACCGAGAGGGGACAAACACCGGCAACAGAGAAGGAAACACAATCAATGCGATGCACAATATGATGCATTCTCATAACATGGCAATATGAGTGTGTTGGCCTAATGCAACTACAACCAGATGGATTTGGGTCATATTGAACCAAAGGTTCAACCCCAAATTCAAATTCTGAATTTAAATAGTGCCTTATCATGTTTTGCACTAAACAGCAAGGTTAAGTTCTTTAAACATGCATGAAAATGGTACAGATGGATTCCTTGAATTTTTCTGATAATTTTTCATATATAAATCTTTTCATCTGGAGCTATAGATTAATTTCTATGATTTTTAGAAGTTTTAGACATTTTCTGGAATTTTCTGAATAAAAATAAATCCAGAAAAGGAGTTATTGCGTCATCATGACGTCAGCATGACGTCAGCAAGTCAACGGGGGCGGTCCAGGTCAAACTGACCAGTGGGACCCAAGTGTCAGCAGTTAGTTAAACTAACTAAGTTTAGTTAGCATTAAACTAATACTAACCTAGTTTAGTTAGTGGCCTGGGGCCCACACGTCAGTGAGTCAGGGGGGAAAGTCAAACCCCGGTCAAGCGGGGTCAAACCCGCCGGACCTAGTCAACGGCTCGTCGCCGGCAAGGCCAGGGACGGCGGAGGGGTGCGGGTTTCCTCCTCCGGCGACCAAATTGACCGCGGGTTGGTCCTACGCGTAGCTGGGACTCGTGCGCATCTAGTGGGGCAAGCGGGAGGAGCTGGGGTGGAGCGAGCTCGCCGGAGTACGGGTGTTAGCGGGTTAGGCGCTACGGCGCATCTCAGGCGAGCTGGTGAGGTCCACGGCTTCCTGGGAGTGCCCTGATTGCGGTGACGCGCTCGGTTTGGACGGAGACAAGCCAAAACGGCGATGACGACAAAGTCCGGCGCCGGCGAAGTCTCGGCCTCGACGGAAACGATGACTACGCTGCAGTATTGAACATGGGGGCAGGGGGGTTTGGTAGAGGAGCTCACGGCGAGTCGGACGAGGGTCTCAGAGAGCTCGCGGAAGGTCTGGAGTCGTCGGGGCGGCGGACGCGATCTCCGGCATCCGAGCTTGAAGGCGACGATAGTGAGGACGTTGCGGCGCGTCCGGCAGCGTGCGGCTCATCGAGGAGGTCGAGGGAGTCGAGGCGGAGCTCGTGGGCAGGTCGGAGAGGCGAGGGGAGCAGGGTGGCTGCGGGTTTCACGGCGGCGAGCGCTTGACGGTTGCGGCCATGGCCAGGAGAGGGCGAGGGAGAGATCCAGGGAGAGAGGGGAGAGGTGCAGGGGGTCGAGGAGGGGTGCGTGGCGACGTCCAGAGCATCCGGGCATCGAGGGGGAGGGGCAGGCAGGCAGGATGGTGGCGTGGCGAGCTCGGCGGCGTCGCGGTGTCCCTCCTCTGCCTACTGGCAGAGGTAGGCGATGACTGGCAGCAGCGCTGGGCTGGGCCGGCCAGCTGCAGTCCTGGGCCGAACAGGTAAGTTAGCCAGGTAATTCTCTCTCTCTCTTTTATTTGTGTTATCTATTTTCCTGCAACTCTGTGGCTTTACTATAAATACTAGATCAATCCCAAAAATCATGAAACTGCTCATGACCACTGTTGGAAATATATCCTCCAGTAAACATTTCAGTTTATGATTATTTGGGCACTTAAAATATTTAATAGCATTTAAATGCCCAAATGCAAATAGAGTATGATTTAATCCAGAGCCCAAATATGTCATGGAAAAATGTGCAACACCTCTGGTTATTGCTTCTAGCATTTTCCAGAAATGATGAACATTTTTGAAAGCCATTTGGACTTACTGGAAATATTTTAGGTGAACCTAGTGAATTCCTTTAATGCTAGGGTTTAGGCATTCCCCATTTCAACTTTTAAAGGAAATTTAAACATGATGCATGGATGCAATGCCACTACTTACAAGCATTATTCTAGGGCTGTGACAACTCACCCCCACTAAATAAGAATCTCGTCCCGAGATTCAAGTCGTCAGGTAAGAAGACGGAGGGGGCACAACTAACAACACGATCTTCATGATCCAACTACCCTTCTCGAAGATGTTGATTCATTGCATCATCTTGATCTCGACGTCTTGCTTTGAGAACTTCATCCAACATGACCATGAGAAGAAAGGAAAACTCTAGGTGAATCGATCTTCTTGAAGATCGAGCTATTCACGATGATCGTTTGAAGGGTTCGGGGAAATGGCATACTCAGTTCGGAAAGGAAACTATGGTTATAGAACAACTCGGTAAACGGGAGGCACATCCCAATTGATATTGAGGATATAACCTAGTGACTGAGTGCGCTCTCAAGAACTTGAGCATTTCCATACTCATCAAGGTCTTACCAACATCCGTGTCAAGGATCCTGGCAACACAACATACTACCATGATGAATAGTGATGGACGATGCAGATGCAAAGGAAGATAACACCTTCTCAGATTTTTACCTTAGCAATGCCAAGGAAACAAATCTGGATGATCGACCGAGAGACATTTAGCACTCCGCTTCTAATGTTCTCCCTGATGTTCTAGCTACCACGATCATGCTTAGAAGCATCTACATGGCCATCAAGCAAAGGTCGGACTTCGGGAGCACAAAAATCCATAAGGAACAACTTGTGGAATAAGTCATACCAAATCCTCATGGAGAAGATGGTCGAATTGCTCATTCAGGATACTATAATAATAGATCTTCCGGCTAGGTGTGTCGGCCAGAACATCAACCTCGTCGGGACCTACATCATAGATCTTGGAAATGTTCTAGCCATCATATCTGCCTGAGATTCAGATCTGGCTCGTAACAGGATTTTTCAGACAACATGTCTAGAAAAGAGAGGTTGCAACACAAGTCGATGAGATAACGTTGCGAGACTCTCGGGAGATGAAGTATGATAGCAAGCTCCAAAACATGAGCTGGTTCTGCTACACACATGTGAACATGTTTTCCAAGACAAGCATGACCACAGAGTAGTCTTACAATAAAACACTACCAAAGTTCAGGTGAGGAACCATCATTGTGGATAACGAAGTCCTTGCATAAGTCATGATTAGCTCTTAAGAAGGAACTTCTTCTCCTTGAACAAATCAATCAGTGGCTTGGTGTGCTAGGGTATACGTATGGAGTGGAGGTAATTAATCTACCAAACCATAGAATACTTCACACGTATGCATGATTGACTTGGGATGATTCCAGAGGAAACAAAAACAATCTTTCTTGAACTCACGGCGGCAGCTTGCACCAAATGCACATGAATTCGAGGAAGTCACTTCTTCCATCCAAGCATAAGCTTCATGAACGGAACATAAGGCATTGCTTACAAAATTTCCAACACTAGGTTGATGTTCAACATGAATCATGGGGGAGACAAAATGCTGCTGATGGGCTCAACAACAACTCATCGGAATTTCCATATCACTGGACTTCCACCATCATGTGAACACGGTGATAGCATTGGTCAGACCAAAAGATGTAATGGTGTATGCTCGAGGGATCAGCCACGAGTAAGACAACATTACGAACATCGTTGGTTCTGATTTGACTTGACGATAGCCCATACTCAAGTCAAAGTTTTGACAAGACAATAGATCCAACAACTAATCACGAGGACCAATTGGTGAAAATATCGTCTTCCTACGACACACGCACACACAAAAAGATATCCCTTTGAAACGAACTAAGTTGGGTAAGCGTTTATCTTCCAACTCTCCAAGTTGTCGTTTAGCTTAACCAACTAGCTCAGGCGTATCCAACACCGATTCTTGGAGAAAGGCATGGCGACAAGAAACCAACTTGATCACGAACTCAACATAATGGTCAGGTGACAACCAGGTAATACTTCCGAGAAGATCTTCGGAAAATCACGAACCACCGAAATGTTATTAAGCTCGGGAGCAATCTTGCTTTCGAGGCAAGACGATATGATCAAAGAGCAAGGGGTTGAATAATCCTCACTCATTGATCGAAGTGTGCACCAGAAATATGGACTAGGTAGCACGATCAATCTTAGGATGATGATTCAATATCCAACACGCTAAGAACGAAATTATTGTCCATTTACTACCAAGCAACAAGTTGCTTGGAGCATTGATTTCACACATCACAATCCACTTGTCAGCATCCCAGTTTCAATAACACGGAACCGAGGAGTGAATGATGATGGCGAGAAGTATCACTACGTCAAGAATTCATAAGGGAAGGTGCAATTCTCATGACGTTCCTGACATAAAGTGGGTAATACTTCAGGGTAGAACAGAATCAAAAGCTGGATTGGCATTTTGATCTGCGGAATACAACTGCTTTGACCCAATCCTAGATATGGATGAGATTCTGGAGTTTGTTTTCTCCTAGTCATTCTGGAGTAGAATGGCTTGACGGACCACAAGAATAATAGACTTTGATGAACGAATGCAATGATATACCCTCGACTATCAATTGATAGACGAAGGTCGGAATTCAAATGAAGAGGGACAACTCAAGAGAACATATATCTTTCTGAGTTGAGGATGCATAGATTACTATGTCGAGCGAGGCTCAACATTTCTTCCGGATAACCCATGCGGAGAAGGTAGAACTGGCAGAGTCACAACATGAATGGAGTACTCCTTAAGAGCACTCTAGTTGTGATCTTTCGGTTCAAGAGAACTTCTGCCATAAGCGGTTCGTAGTATTTGGAAGAAGGAACTACCACGGACCTCGAGGACTATCGCAAGGTTACTAATATCATAACGGAACTAGCAAACACTATCAACAGGAGGTAAGTAGAGTGAATATTGGGTCAAGAACCCAAGGGTAGAATACCTACTACTAAATGGCATCACGAGATGCTTTCGAGAACAATGGCCAGAATCATCACACCGGAAATACAAAGCATTGCTAGATTACTAGGTGACTCCCTAAGACACCTAGGGTCATAATAATAGCTCCAACATATACGCCGAGGCAACAGAGTACCTCAACTCACCGATTAGTGCGATTAATCTGGCCCAAATGGACATCAGGAACATGGAAAGGATTTGCAAATGCATCAGATTGTATAGAAACCTAGAATGACTCGGACAACATAACGGTTGTAAATGCTCAAAATTATTTGAGACATCCTACAAAGTGGTGGCATAACCACTTAATGTCACAATATCAAAGGTTCTGAGATTAACCAACAATACACAGAAGTAGAAGAAACAGAACTGCGGCTTAAAACCCAACAATCTTATAAGTCTATGGATTAGTAACACGTCATCCTGAGAGATAGAAGAGAAGGCCTAGTTCTTAAACCCCGCAGAAGAGAAGAGGATGACTCAGATCAGAAGCCCATGAGGTATAAGGAGTAAAAAGAGCCTTACGTTCCCTTCCACAATCAATTCCCCTACATAACTAAAGCATTTCTAGACACAACTTCGACCAGTTTGGCTTGGTAATCCTACAGGCAGTCAGGCTCTGATACCAAAGCTGTCAGGACCCCGATCCTAAGTCACACCGATCTAGCATGTAACACATCATATCATTTTGCGGCCTCGCGCACGGTATTCCCACGGGTGCCACCTTACCTGGCCCGGGACCGTTTGCACCTTTTGGCTCACGTATATGATAGTGTCGCTAGCATCCATATGACAAAGAACCCGGGCCGACATGGCTAGTCGTGAACCCAAAGCGGCACTAACCCATGGGGACAGGCATACATGAATCAACCTCGAGCATGTCGGTCAACAGCGTGTGAATCCGGGCTGTAGCACTGGGCTAACAGGACTCCGGTAACCCGGGCTGCAGCAGGCTAGGCAGGACTCCGGATGTCACCGCGTGACATTTCCCCGAAGGGACAGACACAGGAACAAAGTGAAACACATGCCGACCACTCAAGTGTCCTGAGCAGTAGTGCTGGGCTAGCAGGACTCCGGTGAACCGGGCTGTAGCGGACTAATATGGCTCAAGGAAGCACTAGACTACATTTCCCCATAAGAGAGGCTGCCAAGGATAAACAACTAGATTGTCGGATCCCACACATACCAAGCATTTCAATCATACACACAATATGCTCGATATGTGTAAATACAACATGGCATCACAACAAGACTCTACGACTCAAATATTTATTCATTAGGCTCCGAGGAGCGAGATATTACAAACATGGGTCTCATGACCCAACATTCAGAGCATATAAGTCAAAGCACATGCGGAAGCTTAACATGTCTGAGTACAGACATCTACAAATGAAAAAGGCTGAGAAGCCTGACTAACTACCAGATCCTGCTGAGGGCACAAGATCGTAGCTGAGGTATCAAGCTAAACGTCGAAGTCCACACGGAACTACTAGCGAGACTGACGTCTCTCTGCAAAAACATAAAATAGGCAAACGTGAGTACAAATGTACCCAGCAAGACTTACATCAGAACTATCTACATATGCATCGGTATCAACAAAAAGGGTGGTGGAGTTTAACTGCAGCAAGCCAGCTTTGACTCAGTGGCTAACCTGAACTACGACTGCAAGTAACTCTTTTGAGGTGGCGCACACGAGTCCACATATTCACCATATCAATACACCACTATGGATCCGCTCCCGTCTCCCTACGAGAAGGCCATCCATAGCACTCACGCTTATCTTACGCATTTTAGAGTATCCACTTTCACTTGTCTATGAACTATGCAAGGGGTCCAAGTTTCCATATCCGAGGAATCCGGCTATTCGAATAGATAATGATAACCCTGCAGGGGTGTACTTCTTCACACACACTCTCGCCACTTATCACCCTGTACAGGTCATGTACCTCGGCAACCTTCAAGCGGAAGCCGGGCGAGGGAGTCGGCCACGACCTGACTAACCACACAAGTCTCTAGTCCAGGTTTATCGCCTATTCGGGTTCCATCCGCATGGAGATCCGGCCGGGGTGTCGCTCACGGCCCCAAACGATGTGAGCAGGGTTCCCAAGCCCACCAACCGGGTGCCACTTGGTACACCGTGCCACTGTGCCTAGTCTGTCCCAAGCCCACCTGTATCGGGTGCCACTTGGTAGACTACTAACACTACCTACAAACACCAGAAACTAGTTGCAACTCCTGGACAGAGATCAAGTGGATTAATAAGTCGAGAGGGGCACTTAAGCATTCCAATGTGTGGTAGTAACTATTCATGGATCACAAACACAGAACTCAGTTCCTGAGGACGGCTTCAATGAGACAACCCACCATGTACTCCTACATGGCCTCTCACCGCTACCTTTACCAAATCGTGTTCACACACTTAGCTCACACACAGTAGGACATGTTCATCACCATTCCAATTCATCCCCGATGAATCACACCCGACTCAACTCTAAGCAGTAGCAGGCATGACAACAAACATGAATGAGTAGGCACATCAGGGCTCAAACAACTCCTACTCATGCTAGTGGGTTTCATCTATTTACTGTGGCAATGACAGGTCATGCAGAGGATAAGGGGTTCAACTACCGCAGCAAGTAACACATGAATCGTTGTTGTCCTAATGCAGTAAAAGAGAGCAGGAGCGAGGGAGTGGGATTGTATCGGAATGAACAAGGGGGTTTTGCTTTCCTGGCACTTCTGAAGATAATATAGTTCTTCATCGGTGTCATCGATCACATCGTCGGAACCACGTCTACCGAGAGGGGACAAACACCGGCAACAGAGAAGGAAACACAATCAATGCGATGCACAATATGATGCATTCTCATAACATGGCAATATGAGTGTGTTGGCCTAATGCAACTACAACCAGATGGATTTGGGTCATATTGAACCAAAGGTTCAACCCCAAATTCAAATTCTGAATTTAAATAGTGCCTTATCATGTTTTGCACTAAACAGCAAGGTTAAGTTCTTTAAACATGCATGAAAATGGTACAGATGGATTCCTTGAATTTTTCTGATAATTTTTCATATATAAATCTTTTCATCTGGAGCTATAGATTAATTTCTATGATTTTTAGAAGTTTTAGACATTTTCTGGAATTTTCTGAATAAAAATAAATCCAGAAAAGGAGTTATTGCGTCATCATGACGTCAGCATGACGTCAGCAAGTCAACGGGGGCGGTCCAGGTCAAACTGACCAGTGGGACCCAAGTGTCAGCAGTTAGTTAAACTAACTAAGTTTAGTTAGCATTAAACTAATACTAACCTAGTTTAGTTAGTGGCCTGGGGCCCACACGTCAGTGAGTCAGGGGGGAAAGTCAAACCCCGGTCAAGCGGGGTCAAACCCGTCGGACCTAGTCAACGACTCGTCGCCGGCAAGGCCAGGGGCGGTGGAGGGGTGCGGGTTTCCTCCTCCGGCGACCAAATTGACCGCGGGTTGGTCCTACGCGTAGCTGGGACTCGTGCGCATCTAGTGGGGCAAGCGGGAGGAGCTGGGGTGGAGCGAGCTCGCTGGAGTCGAGCTCGTGGCGGCGGCCGGAGTACGGGTGTTAGCGGGTTAGGCACTACGGCGCATCTCAGGCGAGCTGGAGAGGTCCACGGCTTCCTGGGAGTGCCCTGAGTGCGGTGACGCGCTCGGTTTGGACGGAGACAAGCCAAAACGGCGACAACGACAAAGTCCGGCGCCGGCGAAGTCTCGGCCTCGACGGAAACGATGACTACGCTGCAGTATTGAACATGGCGGCAGGGGGTTCGGTAGAGGAGCTCACGGCGAGTCGGACGAGGGTCTCAGAGAGCTCGGGGAAGGTCGAGGGAGTCGAGGCGGAGCTCGTGGGCAGGTCGGAGAGGCGAGGGGAGCATGGTGGTTGCGGGTTTCAAGGCGGCGAGTGCTTGACGGTTGCGGCCATGGCCAGGAGAGGGCGAGGGAGAGATCCAGGGAGAGAGGGGAGAGGTGCAGGGGGTCGAGGAGGGGTGCCTGGCGACGTCCAGAGCGTCCGGGCATCGAGGGGGAGGGGCAGGCAGGCAGGGTGGTGGCGTGGCGAGCTCGGCAGCGTCGCGGTGTCCCTCCTCTGCCTACTGGCGTAGGTAGGCGATGACTGGCAGCGGCGCTGGGCTGGGCCGGCCAGCTGCAGTGCTGGGCCGAACAGGTAAGTTAGCCAGGTAATTCTCTCTCTCTCTTTTATTTGTGTTATCTATTTTCCTGCAACTCTGTGGCTTTACTATAAATACTAGATCAATCCCAAAAATCATGAAACTGCTCATGACCACTGTTGGAAATATATCCTGCAGTAAACATTTCAGTTTATGATTATTTGGGCACTTAAAATATTTAATAGCATTTAAATGCCCAAATGCAAATAGAGTATGATTTAATCCAGAGCCCAAATATGTCATGGAAAAATGTGCAACACCTCTGGTTATTGCTTCCAGCATTTTCCAAAAATGATGAACATTTTTGAAAGCCATTTGGACTACTGGAAATATTTTAGGTGAACCTAGTGAATTCCTTTTATGCTAGGGTTTAGGCATTCCCCATTTCAACTTTTAAAGGAAATTTAAACATGATGCATGGGTGCAATGCCACTACTTACAAGCATTATTCTAGGGCTGTGACATATCACCTCCATATCTCAAAACAATTATCATGCTTCAATCTTTTCTTAGTATTCAACGCACTCAAAAGAAAATTTCACAAATCATGAATACCAAACATATTAATATTTAAGCAAATTACCATGCTATTAAGACTCTCAAAATAATTTAAGTGAAGCAAGAGAGATCAATAGTTTCTTTAAAACAAACCACCACCATGCTCTAAAAGATCTAAGTGAAGCACATAGAGCAAAATTATAACGCTCAAAAGATATAAGTGAAGCGCAAAGAGCAAAACTATATAGCTCAAAAGATATAAGTGAAGCGCAAAGAGTATTCTAAAAAATTTTAATTCATAGATGACTCTCCCAAAAGGTGTGTGTAGCAAGGATGATTGTGGCACACTAACAAACAAAGACACAAACAATACAATACGCTCCAAGCAAAACACATATCATGTTGGTGAATAAAAATATAGCCCCAAGTAAATTACCGATGGAAGTGGACGAAAGAGGGGATGCCTTCCGGGGCATCCCCAAGCTTTGACTTTTTGGTGTCCTTGGATTATCTTGGGTGTTCCATGGGAATCCCCAAGCTTAGGCTCTTGCCACTCCTTGTTCCGTAATCCATCAAAAGAACTCACCCAAAACTTGAAAACTTCACAACACAAAACTCAATAGAAATCTCGTGAGCTCCGTTAGAGAAAGAAAACAAAAAACCACTTCAAGGTACTGTAATGAACTCATTCTTTATTTATTTTGGTGTTAAACCTACTATATTCCAACTTCTCTATGGATTATAAACTATTTTACTAACCATAGATTCATCAAAATAAGCAAAGAACACACGAAAAACAGAATCTGTCAAAAACAGAAATGTCTCTGGAACTCCAAAAACTCTACCAAAATTAGAAGGCCTAGACAATTTGTTTATTGATCAGCAGCAATTAGAATCAGTATTTTATCACGTTCTGATGATTTTTAATAATTCGGGCACTGAACGCAAAGTTTCTGGAAATTACAGCAAGATCAAATAACTATCATCCAAGAAGATCCAATAGGTCTAGCTTGGCACAAACACTAATTAAAACACAAAACCACATCCAAAAAGAAGGTAGATGGGTTATTTATTCCCCAACAGAAGAAAAGCACAAAAAAACTAAAGATAAAATTGGGTTGCCTCCCAATAAGCGCTATCGTTTAACGCCCCTAGCTAGGCATAAAAGCGAGGATAGATCTAGGTATTGCCATCTTTGGTAGGCAATTCTTCAATGAGGCATCTACCTTTCTTAGAGATCTCTTTCTTTTTAGTAATTATCAAACTTTTAGGCACAAGATCGAAAAATTCATTTGTAGCAAATGGTTCCTTAATGAAATCAAAAATATCGGGATGAATACTTATAGATTTAGGATCCGTAGTTTCCTTACTAGATGATTCACCCTTATTCTTAGGAACATACATAAGCTTAGCAATTTTAGCGGGAGGACTAGGAGTATTCTTTACGGAAGAAAAAACGGTTCCCAAATTGGTAATGATACCCTCAAGTTTATCGATTCTAGAGGAATCTAGATTTATTTTCTCATCTACCATGGGTTCCTTCTCCTTAATATTTTTCAAAGTCATTCCTACCTTAGATCCATATTGACTAATTTGATTATGGACTATTTTATCTAGATTTTCAATTGATTCAATAGTAGCAACTTTGTTTTCAATAATTTCAAGCCTTTGCATAACATGCTCCAAAGTTAACATAGTTCCATTAACCTAAAGAGGTGGTGAGCCAAATAAGTCTATCATAGCGTTATAAGAATCAAAAGTATGGCTACCCAAGAAATTCCCTCCGGTAATGGTATCAAGGATATATCTATACCAACGATTAGCACCCACATAAAGATTACGAAGAAGAACTGAAGTAGATTGCTTCCTGGTAGCTCTGTTTTGAGCATTGCAAATTCTATACCAAGCGTCTCTCAGATTTTCTCCCTCCCTTTGTTTAAAATTTAGAACTTCGTTCTCGGGAGATAACGGAGAAGATATAAGACTAGCCATGACGGCAAGATAGGCAAGAAAAAGGCAAACGGAGAAGGAGAAGGAGAAGGAGAAGGAGAAAGGGAGGGTGAATAAAACGGCAAGGGTGAAGTGGGGGAGAGGAAAACGAGAGGCAAATGGCAACTAATGTAATGCGGGAGATAGGGATTGTGATGGGTACTTGGTATGTTGACTTTTTGCGTAGACTCCCCGGCAACGGCGCCAGAAATTCTTCTTGCTACGTCTTGAGCTTGCGTTGGTTTTCCCCGAAGAGGAGAGGATGATGCAGCAGAGTAGCGTAAGTATTTCCCTTAGTTTTTGAGAACCAAGGTATCAATCCAGTAGGAGGCCACGCTCAAGTCCCTCGTACCTACACAACACAAAGAGCTCAACGCAACCAACGCGATTAGGGGTTGTCAATCCCTTCACGGTCACTTACGAAAGTGAGATCCGACAGATAATATTTTTGGTATTTTTGATATAAAGATGCAAAGTGAAAAGTAAAAGGCAAAGTAAAAACAAAGCAAGATTAAAGTGATGGAGATTGATATGGCGAGAATAGACCCTGGGGCCATAGGTTTCACTAGTGGCTTCTCTCAAGAGCATAAGTTTTCTACGGTGGGTGAACAAATTACTCTTGAGCAATTGACAGAATTGAGCATAGTTATGAGAATATCTAGGCATGATCATGTATATAGGCATCACGTCCGTGACAAGTAGATCGAAACGATTCTACATCTACTACTATTAGTCCACTCATCGAACGCTATCCAGCATGCATCTAGAGTATTAAGTTAAAAACAGAGTAACGCTTTAAGCAAGATGACATGATGTAGAGAGATAAATTCATGCAATATGAAATAAACCCCATCTTGTTATCCTCGATGGCAACGATACAATACGTGTCTTCCTGCCCCTTCTGTCACTGGGAAAGAACACCGCAAGATCGAAACCAAAGCTAAGCACTTCTCCCATGGCAAGAACTACCAATCTAGTTGGCCAAACCAAACGGATAATTCGAAGAGACTTGCAAAGATAACCAATCATACATAAAAGAATTCATAGAAGATTCAAATATTATTCATAGATAGACTTGATCATAAACCCACAATTCATCGGTCTCAACAAACACACCGCAAAAGAAGAAGATTACATCGAATAGATCTCCACAAGAGAGGGGGAGAACATTGTATTGAGTTCCAAAAAGAGAGAAGAAGCCATCTAGTTAATAACTATGGACCCGAAGGTCTGAGGTAAACTACTCACACTTCATCGGAGAGGCTATGATGATGTACAAGCCCTCCGTGATAACGGCCCTCTCCGGCGGAGTTCCGGAATAGGCCCCAAGATGGGATCTCGTGGATACAGAAAGTTGCGGCGGTGGAATTAGGTATTTTGCTCCTGTTCTGATCGTTTGGGGGTACGTGGATATACATACATACATACATATATATATATATATAGGAGGAAGGAGTACGTCGGTGGAGCACCGAGGGGCCCACGAGGCAGGGGGCGCGCCCTGTAGGGGGGGCACCCCCCACCCTCGTGACCGCCTCCGGTACTTCTTGGAGTAGGGTCCAAGTCTCCTGTGTCATAATCGGAAAGAAAATCACGTTCCAAAAAGGATTTTTCTGTTTGGACTCCGTTTGATATTCTGTTTCTTCGAAACACTGAAATAGGCAAAAAAACAACAATTCTAGGCTGGGCCTCCGGTTAATAGGTTAGTCCCAAAAATAATATAAAAGTGGAAAATAAAGCCCAATATAGTCCAAAACAGTAGATAATATAGCATGGAGCAATCAAAAATTATAGATTCCTTGGAGACGTATCAGTTCCCTCGGTACACCTGGCATGTCAGAAGGCTTACACGCAAAGATGTCCCGGTTCTCATGGATGAACTCGATGAGAACGCTTTCCTATTTTGGATCCAAGTTTACACTGATACTGAACTGCTTGGACGAATCGCCAGGTACGAAGTCAACAAGCTTAGTCTCAGCAGCCGATTTAAATTTCAGGGCCGGATCATGCTCTGTAGTTGGCTTTTTCAACGGATTCATGTCTGCCGGATCAACATTATCCTTGTAAAACTTCAACTCTTCCGTGGCACAAACCGACTCAGCATAGGCCTCATCACCTTCTTCACACTCCAAAGCGATCTTGCGGCTTCCATGAACTGTTATTGTTCCTTTGTGACCCGGCATCTTGAGCTGTAAGTAGACATAGCAGGGTCGTGCCATGAATTTAGCATAAGCCGGTCGTCCAAACAGGGCGTGATATGCACTTTGAATTTTCACCACCTCAAAGGTCAATGTTTCTGATCTGGAGTCATAATCATCTCCAAAGGCCACCTCCAGGGCTATCTTGCCAACAGGATATGCCGATTTGCCAGGTACCACGCCGTGGAACACCGCATTGGACGGTTTAAGATTTTTATCTGTCAGCCCCATACGGCGGAAGGTCTCATAGTACAGGATGTTAATACTACTACCTCCGTCCATGAGCACCTTGGTGAACTTATAACCTCCCACCTGAGGTGCCACCACCAATGCTAGCTGACCCGGATTGTCAACCCGGGGAGGTGATCATCTCTGCTCCATACGATTGGTTGCTCAGACCAGCATAAGTAACGGGGCACCGCCGGTTCAACATAATTTACTGCCCGCTTATGAACCTTGTGGTCACACTTGTCCAAACTGGCGGTGAAAACATGATATTGCCCACTATTCAACTGCTTCGAGTGACTCTGATAACCCGACTGCTGCTGCTGCTGATTGTAACCACCCTGGCTACTCTGGTTACCTTGGTTGCTTTGTCCGCCCTGATTGTCATTGAAGCCTGAACCGGAATTTTCTCCGCCGTAACCCGGCCCATGAGATCCGGACCCTGAACCGCCACCTGATCCATGGTCATACCGAAAAGTGTTAGAATTTTTGAACTCTTGCATGATGTAGCAATCCTTCCAAAGGTGGTTGGCCGGCATCTCCTTCGTCCTATGCTTTGGACAGGGCTGGTTTAACAGGTAAGTCAAGCGGTCCGGGTTGGGATTGGGCGCTCCACTGCGATTTGGTGGTTTACCCTTGCGTCGCTGGCCCTTGTCCTGCGCGTTGGTATTAGCCACAAAGTCCATGCTGCTATCCGCTTTACGCTTGCCACCGTTTCCTTGACCTGCCGTGTTGTGCTGCTGCCCTTTGGAGTTGCTGCTCTTCTTTCCCTTCCCTGTCTTGTCATCGTCAGACTCGGGATCCTTGGTACTATCAGAGTCAGCATACTTCACTAGCGCAGCCATAAGGGTCCCCATATCGTTGCAATGGCGCTTCAACCGTCCTAATTTCAACTTCAAAGGTTCGAACCGGCAGTTGCCTTCCAAGGTTATAATTGTTGTATCGGCATTGATGCGGTCTGACGAGTGCAAGATCTTCGAGACCCGGCGCACCCAACGGGTCGTCGATTCTCCTTCTTCCTGGACACAGGCTGCTAAGTCCACTATCAACATAGGCTGCTTACATGTATCCTTGAAATTCTGGATAAACCGGGATCTCAACTCAGCCCATGAACTGATAGAGTTGGCCGGTAAACTTTTTAACCAAGTACGGGTCGTCCCTTCTAGCATCATGGTGAAATACTTCGCACACGCCGCATCACCCACATCAAGCATCTCCATGGCCATCTCATAGCTCTCCACCCATGTTTCTGGAGACAAATCGGCAGTGTAACTCGGCACCTTGCGCGGGCCCTTGAAATCCTTGGGCAGGCGCACATTGCGTAAAGCGGGGACAAGGCACGACACCCCCAAAGAACTAGAGGTAACTCCTGGCTCGACCGAGGTGGTTGGACGAACTGGCGTAAGCTGACGAGCCTCACACTGTGCTGCTAACTCGGCCTCCCTACGCGCTCGGGCCCGGTCCACCACTTCCTGAGCATCTCCAATACCACCTGCCGGGTTGTTGCCACGGGGCGCTTCATGGTTTCATGCATTGCTTGACACGGCCGGTTCATCCATGCGCCTACTGTAGCTCCGGCTTGGACGAGGGGTGGAGTGAATTCGGTCACGGCTGTATGAATATGCTTCCTGTTGAATCAAAGCTGTCCGAAGAAGCTCCTTAACCCGGCGTGTCTCCACCGCTGTCGGAGAATCTCCTTCCATTGGGATGGCCTCCAGTCGTGAAGCGGCCGCAACAAGGTTGTCCATCGGATTGGAATAATGACCCGGGGGGTTAGGACAGGCTGAGGTACGATATTGTTCTGACGAGGCGGACCCGCCAAGCGAGGCTGAACCGGCGCGCCGGTCCCTGGTGCTTCACCCCGGTTTACCACCGGCGGGTTACTGGTTCCTGCTCCTGGGGTGTTAAAGAGGTCTCTGGCCTCGAAAACCAGAGGTAAACGAGACCGGTGCTTCCTCTTCAGCACTTCACGTGACGCGTTCTGATCCAGCATAAGCCGATAAGCCTGTGCATCCAAAGCGACCCGTTCCGCAGTCATCCTGGCATTCTCAGCCGCTAAATCGGCCTTGGCCTAAGTGATCTGATCCTTCACCTTTGCGATTTCCGTGTTGTGGGCGTCCTGATACGCCGGGTTAGCCTCTGCCATGAGCGTAGCTAGCGCATCAAACAGATCAGATAAAACTTGAGCCGGTGGGCGCACGGGGCCTCCTGCCCCGGCTGCCGTCGCCGTTACTGACCCGGAGATCATTGCTGCCGCGGTCGAGGAGTGGATCGCCGCTTGCGTACCGGCCATGAATATCCCGACCCGTTTTGGCAGATCAGAGGGGTCCGGAATATTGTCGCCATCGGAACAGCCCCCAATCCGGCCGTCTTGTAACTGATATAACGACTCGGTTTCTCCGGTTGAGGACTCGTCGCCGGAATAAACGACGGTCTCCTCACCAGATTCCGATCTATCCCCGTATTCTCCTCCATGGATGACTCCCACGAAGGCACGCTTCACGGCCGGTTTAACCTGGGTGGATCGTGCACGCTGAGCCGTCTCGACGAGGTCGGTGCAGACGTCCGGCTCAGGGCCCGGTTCACCGATCTTGCCAATGAAGACGTGTATGCCACCAAAGGGGACCCGGTACCCGTACTCGATTGAGCCGGCCTCGGGGCCCCATCCTGCATCGTCGATATAGAGCTTGCCGCGATGACTCTTGGTCATCCGGCCCACGGCATATCCCTTGAGTCCTTCGAAGTTGCCCTCCAAGAACTTGAAACCATCGTGCGATAGCCCCACGGTGGGCGCCAACTGTCGTGGTTTTGTCATGGCAGATGTCCTCATGAAAGGACTTAGTCGTGGAGCCATCTCTACGGGTTAGCTTGAAGGGGTTAAAGCGGACACAGGGACGCAAGAGAGTTTATACTAGTTCGGCCCCTTTGATGAAGGTAAAAGCCTATGTCTAGTTGTGATGGAATTGATGGGGTTTCGATGACTAGGGAGCAAACAAGTTTCGCCTAAGTCTTGAGTTGTTGTCTGTTGTTCTTGAACCACCGCCGGGTCGTCCCCTTATATACATGGGTGACGCCCGTCGGTTTACAGAGTCCCGATACCGGCTCATAGGTGTGTCCGGTTCGGTCTCCATTATTCCTAACTTACAATACAAGTTACATACCGACACCGGTTTACGGTTACATGCCTTAAACCGACTATGGGCCTTGAGCCCTTATCTGCCTTCATGGGCTTTAACATACTCAACTACTGATTAAGTTAACCCGGCCCGCATTGGCCGGTTTACGCCCAAGACGGGTTCTTCGTCATATGATTGCTAGCGACATAATCATGTAAGCGAGCCAAAAGATACAAACGATCCGGTCAAGGTAAGGTGGCAGCTGTGAGAACCGGGTGTGAGGACCCATGTGTTTATATGATATGTTACGGATAGGTAAGATAGATGCATAAGTGGTTTGTGATCAAAGAGCATAACGTCTCCAGATGAATTATGCTTTCCTCACAGGACGTGGGGCGGTGGGTGGAAGAATGGTAGCTTGTGACCCGGGAAGTCGCCGTGAGTTGCCGGGCAAATCACGGCCTCGCCGGTATAGCTTAATGCTTTTAGTCACTGCTAGTCTATCCAGTCATTCCGACTGCTATTTGACAGCTGACATTTCAACTCCAACAACTCTCAAATACTCGGAACCAAGCCAATGCAATGTACCAGGATTTCCGTTTCGAAAAAAAAAATTGTACGAGGATTCCAGAAGCTACATTAGTTAATCATCTGGTTACGTGATCAAACATGTGGGAATGCTGGAACGAGTCGTTGGTCAAAAAAAACATGTTTTGGCTTGTAGACCGAGGTTTGGTAATGGAAGTACTCACAATTAGCAGCACCAATAGGCTTTGCTAGTTACTACTCCCTCCGTCTCATAATATAAGACGTTCTTATATTATGGGATGGAGTGAGTATATGACAATCTCTTTTGAAAGATCCTCGCAGACGTTATCACGGTGAGATCAGTCATGAAACATTACAAAAACAAATGAACGTTGTGGAATGTCTGATTTACAAACAAGTTCCAGAGAAATCCTTCTCCGTCCTCCGCATTCGTTCCTCTTCCATCTCTATCCCGAGCGGCCGGTCTGCTGCCGTCGCGCCACCGTGGAGTGGCTGGGCGACTGACTAGTACACATCTGCATATCCGATCAGTCCCACTGCCGAGTACCGACCGGGCCAGACATGTGGCCTCTTTTCTGCCTAACGCATGCTTCATCGAATCAGCCCAGAAGCTGCAGATTCACATCAGTAAAATGCTTGTCTTGCACTAAATGACACGCTCTAATTTTGTCCAACCGCGTCATTCTGCCATGCTTATGTACTCCCTACGTTCCTAAATATTTGTGTTTCTCGAGATTTTAACAAGTGACTACGTACAGAGCAAAAAGGATGAATCTACACTCTAAAATATATCTATATACATCTGTATGTGGTAGTACATTTGAAATCTCTAAAAAGACAAATATTTAGAAACAGAGGGGGTATTTTTTTCACGACCGGGGGGATTCATACCTGCTTGGCTCGATGTCTCCTGTCAATGTGCTTTCAGCTGGGGGGGATTCAAATCTGGGTAAGGCAACCCGGTCATCACAAGGCAGAGCAGCCCAGAAGTCATGGTTGCTGATGGTTCCGGCAAACAGACAGCACACATTTCAACTCTTGTTCGTTCTGAATGTCCGTTCACTGAAACTGATTGATAACTACAGGCACTACCATTTCTGAATGTCTGCTCTGCAGATTCCTTCATTTCTCTTCACGACTAAATCGTCCCCTGCTGTGTGGTACTACTCTAGTTGATCGTTCATCAGCGGATACTGAGAGTACACATTCACCGTGATGCAACCAAAGGTTCCCAACCTCTCACGTCAAGTGATGCACCATACCCATGGGCCATGGCCACCTCATCTTCCTATGCCGGAGAAACATCCAACGGGAGCCGTGCCGCGCGTGAGAGGGCGGCGCTGCTCTCCTTCAATACTAGCACGACAAGTGATCCTGCTAAACGCCTGGGCTCCTGGAGAGGCCATGGCTGCTGCCAGTGGAGCGGTGCTACGTGTGAGAACCAAACATGCCGCATAGTCAAGCTCAATCTCCGCAATGCCTTCATCGAAGACGATGAGAATTTTATTTGTTTTTTTAGGGATGTGATAATTTTATTTGGTGCGTTTCTCTTGGGGAATCCGCACTATTTGATTATTGAATAAAGCGGTACATCCACTAAAAACAATAAAAGTCCCATCTTCAGTAAAAAAAAAGGTTGCTACCGTGAAAACACTGCCTGATTTTCCACCCTTTCTTGAGTCTTGAGCAGGGCACTGTAGCAAACTATTTTTTGGTTTTCAGCCAGGTTTTTTAAATAATGAAGATTTTTACAAATTTTAAGATGCGAATAATTTCTACAGTTTTGAATTTTTTATGAAAAACGCGAACATATTTTTAAAATTCTGAACATTCTTAAAATTACAAAATATGTTTTTCAAAATTTGAACATTCTTAGCAAAAAAATCAAACAAAATTTGGAATTTCTGAACATTTTTTTAAAAAGAAAACAAGGAAAAATGTAAAAGGCCGGACAGGAACCTGTTCCCAAAACCAGGATCTATAGCAGGTAGCTAGCTAGTGGGCCAGCCCAACTCACCTCGGCTCGATGCCTCCCTCTGCGAATCGCCAGCAATTTGATGTAGTGAGCGTGAAATAGGGTCCGCCCCTCCCTCCCTACACACAATCAAGAGAGACGATTACACATGTTGGAAACTTGAGCAGATTTTGAGAACTCGCTTAGGATTAAACCTTAGTTTGTAGCACGAATCTGAGGGACCGGAAAACAGGCCATTTGTCCAGCTTCAAAGGTACGTGAGATGCCCCTTCCTCTGCGATTGTAAAATGCAAGAAAAAATGAGTGTGATAGAGGGAAAATAATGGCATGCCTTCATGGAAGAAAAGGCTAGTGGATGCAGTTATATCCACACCTGACATTGATTGGACATGAATGGTTCAACCGAAGATCACGGTAGAAGATTCAGAACTGAGTCCCGGTCATTACAAGGCAAAGCAGGCCAAGTCCTGATTGCTGATGGTTCCGACAATACACAACACACATTTCTTCCTCTTGTTCATTGATCACTGAAACTGATTGATAGCTACAGGCACTACTATCTCTGAATTTCCGTTGTGCAGATTCCTTCTTTCCTTTTCGCGACATAATCGTCCCCTTCGTGTTACTACTCTTACTTGACCCGGTTCGGTGGATACTGAGAGCACGCATTCACTGCGATGCGACTGAAGGAGAGGAATTTCCAACCTCTCGCGTCAAGCAATTCACCGTATGCATTCCCTGGGCTTCCTTTCTAGCCTTGCACAGAAACAACACAATGGCCACAGCAACACGATCTGCCTCGGGTGCAGCCAGCTGCCTTCTAATCGTCCTAGCAACCACCACCCTGTCCATGGCCACCTCCTCTTCCTATGCCGGAGAAACATCCAGCAGGAGCTGCATCGCGGCTGAGAGGGCGGCGCTGCTCTCCTTCAAAACCGGCATGACAAGTGACCCTGCAAAACGACTGGACTCCTGGAGAGGCCATGACTGCTGCCAGTGGAGTGGGGTCACTTGCAACAACCGGACAGGCCACGTCGTCGAGCTCAGCCTCCGCAATGCCTTCATCAAAGATGATAAGAATTTTGTTTGGTGCATGCCTCATGGGGAATCCGGCGGATTGGAGGGGAAGATAAGTTCTTCTTTGCTTGCTTTACAACACTTGAAGCATCTTGATCTAAGTGGAAACAACCTCGGGGGGGTAGGTTTGACCATACCAAAATTCTTAGGCTCCATCAAGAGCTTGACATATCTGAACCTTGCTTGCATGAATTTCGATGGGGGAGTGCCACCTCAACTTGGTAACCTCTCTAGGTTGCTCCACCTTAACCTTGAGGCCACTGTTTTCTCTCATACTCTTTTGCATTCTGATGACATATCATGGTTATCCCGCCTTGGTTTACTAAGATCCCTTGACATGAGTGGAGTGAACCTCAGCACTATTCCTAATTGGGTTGGGGTGGTCAACCTTGTTCCTTCTCTGGAAGTCCTTCAACTCAGTCAATGTGGACTCAGTTTACAACATGAACCCATACTGCAATCAAATCTGAGTTCACTTCAGGTGCTTGATCTATATAGCAACAGAATTGACACGTTGAATCCAACCTACTGGTTCTGGGATGTTCTCATCATCAAGGAACTTGACCTTTCAAGTAACAAAATAGTTGGCCAACTTCCAGATGCAATCGGAAACATGACATCTCTTCAGACACTGAGGCTAGGTGACAATTACCTCTCAGGTGTAAAATCTGAACTGTTCGGAAACTTGTGCAACCTCAGCTGGCTAGAGCTATGGTCAAATGAGATCGACCAGGATATGTCAGATTTTATGGAGGGGTTTCCAGCGTGTACAAAGAGTAAATTGCGGTCCCTAGATCTGTCAGCTACCAACCTTACTGGCAGGATTCCAAGCAGTATTAAGCAGTGGAAAAATTTAAGTGATCTTCAACTCTCTGAGAATAGGCTTGTGGGATCAATACCTTTGGGAATTGGCAAGATGACTAATCTACGGTCATTGATTCTAAACAACAACCAGTTGAATGGTTCTGTATCAGAGGAACATTTTGCAAATCTAGTGAACTTGATGGAACTGAGTTTATCTCACAACCCTGTACACATCACTATCAGCTCAAACTGGATCCCCGCATTTAACCTGGAAATGGCTGATTTTGCAAATACCAAAATGGGACCTCATTTTCCATTGTGGCTTAAAGGACAGAAGGATATTTGGGATCTTGACATTTCAGATACAGGCATAGTTGATCTTGTCCCTGATTGGTTTTGGACTGTACTCTCCAATGTCAGCTATGTAAATATCTCTTGTAATCAAATAAGTGGTCGGCTGCCGGCAACACTGGAATTTATGACTTCTGCACAAATGCTTGACCTCAACTCAAATGGCTTCACAGGTTTGCTGCCACTGCTACCAGAATCGTTGTTGTTCTTAGATATCTCCAGGAATTCTTTATCGGGACCACTTCCCCAGGACTTTGGAGCTCCAATGCTTATAGAGCTTGTATTGTTCGCAAACCATATCAATGGAACAATTCCAATACATATATGTCAACTGCAGTATATGAGAGTGTTGGATCTTTCAGAAAACCTTCTAGTAGGACAACTTCCCCAATGTTCAAAAGGTAGAGATGATAAGGAAGAACTGAACACAACAGTAAATCCCGGAAACAGGCTATTGTCGGCTCTGATCTTGCACAACAACAACCTGTCTGGCAAATTCCCTGAATTCTTGCAATACAGTCCACTTTTGACACTACTTGATCTTTCCCACAACAAGTTCGAAGGAGAGCTACCAACGTGGACATCAGTGAAATTGCCATATTTGTCTTTTTTGTTGTTACGGCATAATATGTTCTCTGGTTCTATTCCACTTGAGCTAACAGAGCAAGTACATCTCCAGTTCTTGGACCTTGCAAATAATAGAATATCAGGAGTTATACCTCATGGTTTGGCCAACTTAATAGCAATGGCTCAATATAGCAAAATAAGATCTGATAACCCCTTGGAGAGCAAGTTCGGAAGTACAGGAGTGGACAACCACATTGAAGCAATAAAATATGATGACAGCCAACAAATAGTAATGAAAGGTCAACTACTTTATTACACCAGTGCAATTGTATATATGGTTGGCCTTGATTTCTCCTGCAATAATCTACTTGGAGAGATTCCAGAAGAAATAGCATCCCTTTTGGGGCTGAAGCTTCTGAATATTTCCCATAATCAGTTGACTGGAAAGATTCCAGACAAGATTGGCCTGCTGCGAGGATTGGAATCTCTTGATCTCTCATTCAACGAGCTTTACGGTGAAATTCCGTGGAGTCTGACAGAGATAACAACACTGAGCCACTTAAATCTGTCCTATAATAATCTTTCTGGAAGAATACCCTCGGGAAGTCAGCTACAGACACTGTCTGATCCAGAATCCATGTACATCGGCAACAACTATCTATGTGGGCCTCCTCTATCCATGAGCTGCTCACGAGCCGAGGTGACTGAAGATCACCATGAAGGTAACAATAGAAAGAACGGAGATTTGTATCTCGGGCTGGCTGCAGGGTTTGTCACGGGACTTTGGATGGTCTTTGTCATCTTGTTATTCGTGAAGACCTGGAGGGTTGCCTACTTCCAACTGTTAGATAATCTCTACAAGGCAAGATGCAATTGTCTGTGGCCAGAATATGCACAATCTGCTGGTCCTTCACTGAAGACTGAAGACTAAAGACTAGCTTGGGCTTTCTGATCCACCTCTTATCACCTGCTCTCGATCCATGCATGCTTGTATTTGGTGAGTTTTCTAGCATTTCACTTGTACTCCAGGGTTAAGTATTTGATGGACTGTTGCTGCTTGCTGCTTGTCGTCATAAAGCAAGACAAAAAATGATGAACCAGGACAAGATCCAGAGTATAGGTATCAAACAACTTGCCTTTGTAACAGAACGAACTTGCGTTCATGTAAGAGAGCAAGTCTGCCAAATTGTGAGCGATCCATTGGTATGGTATTAGCATAGCGATGCATTGTCGGTTGATCAGTTATCCTTCCGCACACGACCGAATCGCAGAACCCTCGGTGCTATAGATAGATAGTTCTGCTTCTGCACGAAGCCTGGGCATTTCGTCGAACAGCTGTCGGGCATATATACCAGTACCACCAGCCGACCGCTGCTGGTCAGAGCTGACAACCTCCCCCAATCTCTGTGTCGTTGGAGGCCGCGCGAGGACTAGTGCAGCACCCGGAGGAATCACGGGAGGGGAAGTGGAGGTAGGGGGGGGGGGGGTGTGACGGTGCGGAGTGCGGAGCCGCCGGAGGAGGGGATGTCGGCGAGGAGAAAGGCTTCCCTGCGTTTCATGAGCCGGCCATGGCGATGTGATAACGAAGCGACCCATGAAGTGTTTACATGGGCCCGCTAGAAGGAAGCTCGCTGAAGAGGTGTCGCTGGTTGGACCGGCCCAGCCGCGCGGAAACAATAGCCTCGTTTTTTTGGTTTTGCTTCTTTTTTCACCTTTTTTGTTTTCTTTACCTTTTTTTTACTTTTGTTTATTTATATTCTAAATATTTTAAATAAATATATTACAAAAAATGACTATAGTTAACATTTGAAAATATTGACCAAGCATTTAAAAAATGTTAAATGTGCATAGAGAAAATATTTATCATCTATACAAAAAATGTATACAAAAAAATAAAATGAGTGAAAAATTGCAGGGGAATATACCATATAATCACAGGATTACAATTGAAAGCGACAAGTTCCGCCGCACAGGTAGGGGGTTGGTTAAGCCAGCAAGCGGTGCTATCCCGCTACGCCCAAAGTTCGCTAAACAATACCAAAAAAGGGTTTCCCCCCGCTTTGTATTCCAAAGCAACCAACACCGAGTACAGATAACGCTGTGGCGAGCAGCACAACACACTAAGAGAAAAAGAAGAAGAAACGGCAGCTTGGCAAAGTGCGGATGACCTGCCACCGCGGCGCCCACCCGAAACAAAACACCACAGACCGAGGCTCCGATCCGCCGCGTACCAAGCAGCACCTCCAAGAAGGGATGCGACGCCGACGACGCTGCTGCCCGGACGAGTCCTCAGGTTTCCCAGGCACGCGAAGTTCGCTAAACAATCTGCAACCCTATTTTGTTCATGAGTAATCTTAACAAGGAGTAAACACCCTATCTTCCATCGGGAGATTGATCTCAGAAATCAAATGGCCATACACAGACTTGTCCAAATATCCGCCCATAATCGATGATAAAGTGTTGGAGCAGTCAGACTGGATTAAAACTGGCATGGGAGTCTGATGTATGGCCAAGTCAATGCCTTCCTTGGTTGCATATAACTCAGACTCCAGAGCATCGTTACAGTAGAAGAGACATTTGTATGTCGCAAAGATAACAAAGCCCTTATCGCCTCCTATAATCATGCCAGAGTCCGCCGAACCGTCCTCTTGACAAAAGGAGACGTCCACTGACATGCAGTGTCGTCCAGTTAGTCGGTGGGAGTGAAACAAATTGAGCATGTATTTAAAAAGGGTTAATCAAGCATTTGAAAAAATGTTGAATTAAGTGTTTCAAAAATGTTAAGCAAATATTTTGAAAATGTTAAATGTGTACACAAAAGTGTGGACCATGTATTTAAAAAAATGATGAAACAAATGTGATCATGTATATAAAAATGTTAATCAA
This sequence comes from Aegilops umbellulata, assembly GCA_032464435.1. Classification (NCBI taxonomy): domain Eukaryota; kingdom Viridiplantae; phylum Streptophyta; class Magnoliopsida; order Poales; family Poaceae; genus Aegilops; species Aegilops umbellulata. The sequence continues at coordinate 492,908,575 of CP136058.1, forward strand.
ACATTTGAAAAAAAAATTGAAAACGTATTTGAGAAATTTAAGTGTATAGAAAAATTGTTGACCATGTATTAAAAAATGATGGAAATATTTGATCATGTATATAAAACTTTTAATCAAGCATTTCAAAAAACGTTGAACAATTATATGAAAAGTTTTAATCAAGCATTTAAAAAATGTTAAATATGTTTAGAAAAAAATGTTGACCATGTGTTCAGAAAAATGTTAATATTGCATTTAAAAAAATTAATCAAACATTTGAAAATTGTTAAATGTAAGACATGTTTTTAACTGGCGTTTGAACCACAAGCTCTCACTGCCGCTGCAAGTGCCTAGGCAGATATGGACTCCACGAAAAGCAAGAAGAGTTGGGGGAGGTTGCATCTCCGGAGCTTAGAGCAACTCTAATAGATGGTTCAAATTTTGACGGTCCAAAATCGGAGATGTAAAATTTGGACCGCCAAAAAGTACGTTTTGGAGCTCAAAAAAAAATGTCAACTCCAACAGATGGTCCGATTTCATGGTCCAAAAAAGCAACTCCAATAGATGGTCCAAATTCATGGTCCAAAACCGGCCAGCAGCCATGCAGTTGCTGTTCAGCCGCTGTCCAGCCACTGTACAGCCGCACATATTGCATAAAACATGTTTTAAAACAACATAAAAAATTCATGTCCACAATATCAAATTATTACATAGTTCTTCAGATCCAGGAGATGAAATGCAACACAAATACAATATAGTTTTGCACAATACAACATAGTTTTGAACAAACAAATAATGAATCTATGCGGATCTTTCGGCATGCCATTTCCTATGCTCTTCCATCAAATCTTTCTGGAGTTGGTCATGCACATCGGTGTCTCTAATCTCGCTGTACACCTTCATGAAACGTCTGATGTGCTCCTCTTTGCGCATGGGGTTAACACAAATGCCCATCAACTGAAAGAAGTTGTAATCTAAATTTTTTCCACGCTCGTTCTCAATGATCATGTTATGCATGATCACACAAGCGGTCATGATGTAGCAAAGAATCTTTTGATCCCAAAGTCTAGATGGTCCTCGCACAATAGCAAATTGGGATTGCAAAATCCCAAATGCCCTCTCAACATCTTTTCTATCCGCCGCTTGTGCATTATGAAAGACAAGTTCTTTCTTACCTTCAGGTTTTGCAACTGGCTTGACGAATGTACTCCACCTCGGGTAGATCCCATCTGCAAGATAGTACCCATAGTTGTAGGTGTGGCCATTTGCTTCGAAGGTCACCGGTGGTGCTTCTATGTTGGCAAAGAAAGGTGACCGGTCGAGCACATTGATGTCGTTGCAAGAACCGGGCATACCAAAATATGCATGCCAAATCCATGTTTCATGATCAGCAACTGCCTCAAGAATGATAGTAGCATTGTAAGTGCATCTAGTGCCCCTTAGTGATTTTGGTGTATTGAAGACTTATAGGTTAAGGGACTAATGTGTTTATGAGTGTACACAGGTCTATAAGTCTATGAGGAGTTCGATATTTACAGACAAAGTCGACCCCTAAAAATGAAGTTCTTCGACTGAAGACTTTGGTATTCTGAAGACTTTCTGAAGACTTTGAAAGTGAAGAAATTGGTGTGACCTTGAAGATTTGGTATTCATTCGAGGAATATGAAGCATGAAGAGTTTTGTTTTCGTAGTTTCTTTTTCTCTTTCTTAAGTCATAGGAAACACCGTACTGTTAAAGGGGGTCGAGGAAATACTAAGGAAAATTTTCCAAGTGATGCTCAACTCAAAATCTTACACCTACCAATCCCTTCGAGTGAAGCCATTGGAAATCTCATACAGTTCATTTAAATTCTTCAGTGACAGAGACGAAGTTCTTCTGGTCTCTGAGGAATTTGTACTGACTGAGGAGTTAGGAATTCGCCAGTGCGGATTGCCTACACAGTGAGGAACATGGTAGCCCTGAGGAATTTGAACCTCAAATTTCCGACCGTTGCTGTGCTATGCGCCAGCTGTCCCAAAATATCTTATCCACCTAACGGTCATATCATTGAAGGGCATTTATGTCTTATCATGTCGGGTTGCTCCCTAGGCTATAAATAGCCGCCCCCTACAACCACTAGCTGGTTGGCTGCTCTGAGAGAAACTGACACTTGTCATTTGAGAGCATCCCATCCTCCGAGGACTTCGAGCGAAAATCATCAAGTGAGGAAAACCCAAACCCAAACACCTACAAACCCAAAGTGATTGAGCATCACTGAAGAGATTGATCCTGCATGGATCCGACGCTTGTTACCTTTGAAGATTATGCTTCTTCCAGATGGTTGGGCGTCATGGTCTAGAGCATCCAAGAGGAATTGTGGATTGCCGAGTGACCGAGTTTGTGAAGGTTCGGAAGTCACCTGAAGACTTACCTCGATTGATTGGGCGAGGTCTGTGTGACCTTAGCTCAAGGAGAATACGGTGAGGACTGTGTGTCCGGGACTGTGTGTCCTCATGTTTAAATACCTAGCCGCTCCAACCAGACGTACAACTGAGACATCAGTTGGAACTGGTCTACCAAATCATTGTCTTCACCAAGCCAACTGGTTCTATTTCCTTAACTCTTTCATTTCCTCACTACTATGTTGTGTGCTTGTCATATCTGTGTTTCAAGACTTTGACTGAAGACTTTCTCAATTTCCTCAGTTCAATTTGTTCAGTCTCTTTGTCTTCATCATGTGTTATCCTGTGATTACTCTTCCTGTACTCTGTGTACTTGTCTTCATTTTATCATGATGACTATGATTGTCTTCTGTTATGTTTACTTTTGAGTACTTATTCCGCTGCAAGTAGTTCTTCGCTAAGGAATTTCCTCACTAGCAAATTCCTCAGTGAAGAATTCATAAAAATCGCCTATTCACCCCCTCTAGTCGATATAACGCACTTTGAATTGGTATCAGAGCAAGGTACTCCCTTGTTCTGTGTGATTTTGGTTTAACCGCCTGGAGCTTTTGTTATGTCGACCGTAGGTATGATCAAGGTCTCTGCTGGGTGTCCTACCTTCGATGGGACAGACTACCCCTACTGGAAGAATAAGATGCTAATGCATCTTGAGGCAATTGATAACGATCTCTGGTATGTTGTGGAAAATGGTGTTCCCTCTGTCTCACCCTCACTGAACGCTACCGATGTGAAGAGATTCAAGCAACTCGATTCTCAAGTGAAGAATATCATTTGTGGCCATCTGAGCAAAGGACAGTATGGAAGAGTGAGTGCTTTGGAAACTGCTAAGCTTATCTGGGATAGGCTGTCCAAAGTCAATGAAGGAGTCTCAACACAGCGTGACTCTCGAGTTGATGTTCTTCGCAATCTCTTCAATCGCTTCAAAAGATTCGACAATGAAAATGTTCAACAAACCTTCGATCGCCTCACTGACATCTCAAATGAGCTTCAAGCACTTGGTGCCACTGACATCACCGATCATGAGGTGGTGAAGAAATTGTTGAGATCGCTTGATTCCTCATTTGATACTCTGGCATTGATGATACAAGAATGAGCTGATTACAAGTCTCTTCATCCTGCTAATATCCCCGAGAGGCTAAATACTCATGAGTCCCAGCTTGCTGAAAAGAGAGATCTCTATGGTTCGAGCTATGGCAGATCACGAGCACTGAAGGCCAAGGTAGTTTCTGAGTCTGAAGATGAAGACTTTGGCAGCAGCCTTCGTGATCCTGAAGAACTGAGCCATGAACTAGCATTGCTCGTGAAGAAATTTTAGAAGTTACGTGGTCGCTTTGGAAGACCCTCAAGGAGCAATGATTCCTCATCCAGTGACTACAAGAAGAGGCTTTGTCACAAATGCAAGAAACCTGGACACTACATACAAGATTGTCCTCAGTGGGAAAAGGAATCAAAGAAGAAGAAATACAAGGATTACAGTTCTGATGATGCGAAGAAAAAGAAGAAATCCTCAAAATCTTCATCATCAAAATCCTCAAAATCTTCATCTCACAAGAAGAGCAGTGCTACCTCTTGAGCTTGCATTGGTTTTCCCCGAAGAGGAGAGGATGATGCAGCAGAGTAGCGTAAGTATTTCCCTCAGTTTTTGAGAACCAAGGTATCAATCCAGTAGGAGGTCACGCTCAAGTCCCTCGTACCTGCACAAATCGATAGCAACTCGCAACCAACGCGATTAGGGGTTGTCAATCCCTTCAAGGTCACTTACGAGAGTGAGATCTGATAGAGATAATATTTTTGGTATTTTTGGTATAAAGATGCAAAGTGAAAAGTAAAAAGCAAAGTAAAAACAAAGCAAGATTAAAGTGATGGAGATTGATATGATGAGAATAGACCCGGGGGCCATAGGTTTCACTAGTGGCTTCTCTCAAGAGCATAAGTATTCTACGGTGGGTGAATAAATTATTGTTGAGCAATTGACAAAATTGAGCATAGTTATGAGAATATCTAGGCATGATCATATATATAGGCATCACGTCCGTGACAAGTAGATCGAAACGATTCTGGATCTACTACTATTACTCCACTCATCGACCGCTATCCAGCATGCATCTAGAGTATTAAGTTAAAAACAGAGTAACACTTTAAGCAAGATGACATGATGTAGAGAGATAAATTCATCCAATATGAAATAAACCCCATCTTGTTATCCTCGATGGCAACGATACAATACGTGCCTTGCTGCCCCTTCTGTCACTGGGAAAGGACACCGCAAGATCGAACCCAAAGCTAAGCACTTCTCCCATGGCAAGAACTACCAATCTAGTTGGCCAAACCAAACGGATAATTCGAAGAGACTTGCAAAGATAACCAATCATACATAAAAGAATTCAGAGAAGATTCAAATATTATTCATAGATAGACTTGATCATAAACCCACAATTCATCGATCTCAACAAACACACTGCAAAAAGAAGAAGATTGCCTCAAATAGATCTCCACAAGAGAGGGGGAGAACATTGTATTGAGATCCAAAAAGAGAGAAGAAGCCATCTAGCTAATAACTATGGACCCGAAGGTCTGAGGTAAACTACTCACACTTCATCGGAGAGGCTATGATGATGTAGAAGCCCTCCGTGATGACGGTCCTCTCCGGCGGAGCTCCGGAATAGGCCCCAAGATGGGATCTCGTGGATAAAGAAAGTTGCGGCGGTGGAATTAGGTTTTTGGCTCCTGTTCTGATCGTTTGGGGGTACGTGGGTATATATAGGAGGAAGAAGTACGTCGGTGGAGCTTCGGTGGGCCCATGAGGGTGGGGGCGCGCCTGGGGGTGTAGGGCGCGCCCCCCTACCTCGTGCCCTCCTCGATGCTTTTTTGGCGTAGGGTCCAAGTCTCCTGGGTCTTATTCAGGAAGAAAATCACGTTCCAGAAAGGATTTTTCTGTTTGGACTCCGTTTGATATTCCGTTTCTTCGAAACACTGAAATAGGCAAAAAAAAACAGCAATTCTAGGTTGGGCCTCCGGTTAATAGGTTAGTCCCAAAAATAATATAAAAGTGGAAAATAAAGCCCAATATAGTCCAAAACAGTAGATAATATAGCATGGAGGAATCAAAAAGTATAGATACGGTTGAGACGTATCAAGCAGCTCCAAGAAGGCTCGGGCATTCATTGGCAAGGAAATGGACTCTGAGGCTGAATGTCGGGACCCCGATCCTAAGTCACATCGATCTAGCATGTAACACATCATATCACTTTGCGGCCTCACGCACGGTATTCCCACGGGTGCCACCTTACCTGGCCCGGGACCGTTTGTGCCTTTTGGCTCACGTATATGATAGTGTCGCTAGCATCCATATGACAAAGAACCCGGGCCGACATGGCTAGTCGTGAATCCAAAGCGGCACTAACTCATGAGGACAGGCATACATGAATCACATCGAGCATGTCAGTCATCAACGTGTGAATCCGGGCTGTAGCACTGGGCTAACAGGACTCCGGTAACCCGGGCTGTAGCAGGCTAGGCAGGACTCCAGATGTCACCGCGTGACATTTCCCCGAAGGGACAGACACAGGAACGAAGTGAAACACATGCGGGCCAGTCAAGTGTTCCGAGGAGTAGTGCTGGGCTAGCAGGACTCCGGTGAACCGGGCTGTAGCGGACTACTATCGCTCAGAAGGCACTAGACTACATTTCCCCATATGATAGGCTGCCAAGGATAAACAACTAGATTGTCGGATCCCACACATACCAATACACGTTACACGTACGCATAACATGCAAGTATGTGTTGTACAACATGGCATCACAACATAACGCAAACTCATATAGATAAAGGCCCAAAAGAGCCACATAGCAATAAATACAAACAGGGGTCTCATGACCCATCATTCAGAGCATACAAGCAACAAGCGGAAGCATTACATGTCTGAGTACAGACAACTACAAATGAAAAAGGCTGAAGAGCCTGACTATCTACAACATCCGATCAAGATCATAGCTGAGGTACAAGCTACTTGTCGAAGTCCACGTAAACTAGTAAGACCGAAGTCTCCGCTGCAAAAACATAAATAAAGCAACATGAGTACAAAGGTACTCAGCAAGACTTACATCATATCCTATCATACATGCATTTGTATTAAGGAGGTAATGTGGGGTTTAGTTGCAGCAAGCCAGCTTTGACTCAGTGGCTATCCTGTACTACGACTGCTGGTAACTCTTTTGAGGTGGCGCACACGAGTCCACTAATCACCACATCAATACACTACTATGGATTCATTCCCGTCTCACTACGAGAAGGCCATCCATAGCACTCACACTTGTCTTGAGCATTTTAGAGTATCCACTTCAAGTTGTGTATGTACCACATAAGCATCCAAGAAGTCCATAACCGAGGACACGACTATTCGAATAGATCATGATAACCCTGCAGGGGTGTACTTCTTCACACACGCTCTCACCACTTATCACCATGCACACGTCATGTATCTCGGCAACCTTCAAGCGGAAGCCTGGCGAGGGTGTCGGCCACGACCTGACTAACCACACAAGACTCTAGTCCAGGTTTATCGCCTATTCGGGTTCCATCCGCAAGGAGATCCGGCCGGGGTGTCGCTCACGGCCTCAAACGATGTGTGCAGGGTTCCCAAGCCCACCTCGCCGGATGGATCTACGCTTGGTACACCGTGCCACTTGTGCCTAGTCTGTCCCAAGCCCACCTGGCCGGGTGCCACTTGGTAGACTACTAACACTACCTACAAACACCAGAAACTATTTGCAACTCCTGGACAGAGATCAAGTTGGTTAATAAGTCGAGAGGGGCACTTAAGCATTCCAATGCGTGGTAGTAGCTGGTCATTGGACAACATACACAGAACTCACTGCTTAAGGACGGTTCCAGTGAGACAACCCACCATGTACTCCTACATGGCCTCTCACCGCTACCTTTACCAAATCGTGTTCACACACTTAACTCTCAGCACCAGAACATATCGTAACACTCCAATTCATTCCCAATGAATCAGACCTGACACAACTCTAAGCAATAGCAGGCATGGCATATTAGGAACACAACATGGCTCAATCAACTCCTACACATGCTAGTGGGTTTCAACTATTTACTGTGGCAATGACAGGTCATGCAGAGGAATGGGTTCAACTACCGCAGCATAAAGTAGCAGTTGAATCGTTGTTGTCCTAATTCAATAAAAGAGAGCAGGAGCGAGAGAGTGGGATCATATCGGAATGAACAAGGGGGTTTGCTTGCCTGGTAGATCAACAAGGGAGGCACTGCTTCACAGACAAGTACTCTGGAACGGTCTCCGGAGTAGGACCTATCGAGAAGGAACGGTGCCAACAATCAAAACACAAGCATATGCAACAATATGATGCATGAACATGGCATGAAGATGTGATGCTATTTGAGCTAATGCAACTAGTATTCAAATTAGATGAAGTCCATTTGAACAAAGGGTTCAAATGCAACTCCAAATTAAGCTCTTATATATGCCATGTATATGTTTCACCTATACATCAGGTATAAGTTGTTTTGTCATGCATGAAACTGGTACAGATGGAAAGATTGTATTTTTCTGATAATTTTTCATACATAAATTATTTCAATCCGAGCTACGGTTGAATTGATATGAATTTTTGAAGTTTTGAATATTTTCTGGAATTTCCTGTTTAAAAAAAATTCCAGAAAATAAATAATTGCGTCAGCATGACGTCAGCACTACATCAGCGGTCGTCGGCGCTGACCAGGTCAAACCTGACGTGTGGGGGCCACACGTCAGCGTCATGGTTAATTAACAGAGGGTTAATTAATTATTCTAACTAAAATTAGCCAGGGCCGGGCCCCACCTGTCATTGACCCACGCGGGTCAAATCTGGTCAACTGGGGGGGTTAGACCCGGTCAACCCCACCGGCGTTTAGCCGGCGGCGGCCACGGGGCGCGGCGGAGTCCCCGCTGGAGGCCACGGGAGCGGCGGCTGGGGGCACCAGGAGGTCGCCCGCGCTCCCGCGCATCCAGGGAAGCCAGCGAGAGGCGGCGGAGGTGGCGGAGCTCGCCGGAGCGGAGCTCACGGCGGCGGCCGGAGTTCGGTGGCGTGCGACGCAGGCTATGGCTTGGGAACGGCAAAAGGAAGAGCGGGGGAGGGTGCAGCAGCTCACCACGGGGACAGCAGAGGCGGGGACGAGGCTGGGGGCGCGTCGAGGGCAGCGTGAGGTCGCCGGAGATCTGGCAGCCGAAGGTAGAAGACGGCGATGGCGGCGGCGATGTAGAGTGTCCGGCGTCGCGTAACTCGGTGGAGAGGACGAGGGAGTCGCGGAGAAGCTGTGGAGCGCATCGGGGAGGCGAGGCCGTGGCTCTGGCGATGACTACAGCGAACGGCGGCGAGTTGCGGCGACGGCAGCCGCTCGGCTGTGAGAGAAAGAGCGAGAGGGAGGGAAGAATGGGCACGGGAGAGTGAGAGGGGAACGGGGCGGCGCGTGGCGTCGCGCGAGGCATCCAGGCGACGAGGGGGAGCCAGGCAGGCAGGTGGCGCGGCGGCACGGCGGCGCGCGCGCGTCGGCCACACGCCCTGTCCTCCTGGCGAGAGGTCAGGGACGACTGGCGTCGCCCAGTCAGCTGGGCCGAGCTACTGGGCCGATCTGGTAAGTGGCCCAGGTAAGTCTCTCTCCCTTTTCTGTTTTCTTTTCTATTTCTCACATTTGTTTCTGATTTAGTAAAAATACTAAATCAATTTATTTTCTTATGCCAATTCTTTGTAGGGTCTATTGGTATTATTCCAGAGCTCCACAATTACTGGCATAATTTTTGGACAATATTATATATATATAACAATATATATCCAAAGCAAATAATTATTGCATTAATTCCAAATGCCCAAAATAAATTTTTATGAGCTCCTAAAAATATTGGTTGGATTTTTATCTCTGTCCAATATTTTCAGAGAGTAACATGAACATTTTCTTGGACCCTTTTGGAGCAATTTTTATCTGGGTCATTTCTAGAAATAATTTCTGAGGGTTTCACAAATCCTCATTTCAAATTTAATTGGAATTTAAACATGATGCACACATGAAGGGCTAGCCTGGGTCATACCAGAACTAGGGGTGTGACACTGAATCTGAAGAAAATGAGGAAGAGGAGGCATCTGAGGAGTCCGAGTCTGGTGTGGCGAGCTTAGCCCTCGCTACAGCATTCGTCAGCAAGTCTAGGCAATGATGACTACGCTCCCACCTATTGCTTCATGGCAAAGGGCGCCAAGGTACTCAAATATACCGCCTCTGAGTCAAGTGAGAATGAATCTGATGAAAATCTTAAGCCCAACTATTCTAAACTTGCTAAGATCGCTGTGAAACAACAAAGGGCTTTTGAAAAGGTTCAAAACATACTAGACAAAAGTGATGATATGTTGGGTGAAGAAATGGATCGCACTAAAACCTTGACTGAAAATCTTCAAAGACTTCAAACCAGGTTTGACAACCTTCAGGGTCATCATAACACTCTCTTATCTGATCATGAGAAGCTTTCTTATGAATTTCTTCAAAAAAAGCAAGATCTTGAGAAGCTAAGAGTGAGTTATGAAGATCTTCAGAAGGAGCGTTATTCATTACTTGCTCAACAAATTAGCACTGCTCAGGAAGAATTTGTTCCTCCATATTTGAAATGCATTGAACGTGAATCTGCTAATTCTTCACCTGAATGTTCAAATGCTTCTAAGGGACCTCCAGTTGATCCATCTAATTTATCTGGCTTTACATGTGAATCTTCTCATTCTTCTGATGAGTCATTTGACTCCAACTATAAACTGTTCAAAAATCAGAATGGTGAAGTATTTGCTAGATATGTTGGCACTAACTGCAGGAACGGTTCCCCTATGGAGAAAATCTGGGTTCCCAAAAGGTGCCTTGAAATTCTTCAGGTGAATGTCCTATGACACCACCTGTGAAGAATAGGAACCCCAGATCAAATTCTTCATATGGACCAAATTCTTCATATGGATCCAAGTCCTCATACGGACCAAATTCCTCACATGGATCAAATTCCTCAAAAGGATCAAAGTCCTCACATGAATATCATCGCGCTAACAACTCTGTTTCGCAGGGAAGAGCTAAGGGCTATGAATATGAGCTTTATTCTTCTAATCATTGTGTTCATAAGTCCTCGAAGAATTTCTCTGCTTATTCATATGCTTACCCTAACTCCACTTATGTGAAACGAAATGGTTTGGCGTGTATGCCATCTTTCTCATATGGAGCTCGCAGAGTGATGAAGTCTTTGCCACCCCTTCAGATGTGGGTGCTGAAGAAAAAGAACTAATATCTTATGCAGGGTCAGGTCTCCAGACGTGCTCAAACGTCTGAAGAATTTGCTGGAGACCTGGAAAATGCCTGAAAGGACGCAGGGTAATCATGAAGAAATGAACTTTCATTTCTCACGTCCTCATGCTGCTATATCTGTCTTACTGCTTGATGAAATCGATCTGATGAATTTGATGTCATATTCTTCACTCATGAAGTATATGAGTTCGTAAGCTGCACTAATTCATCTGCAGGATGATCAACCCAAAGCCACTAAGTGGGTCCTCGATAGTGGATGTACAAATCACATGACTGGTGACAAGAATCTATTGATGGATGCTCCCTTATCACCATCGCATCTGAAGCATATCATCTTCGCTGACAAGGCAAAAGTCAGGTATTGGGTCTAGGTAAGGTTGCGATCACAAAGGATCGACACATGGACAAAGTCATGCTTGTTGAGTCCTTAGGATACAACCTTATGTCTGTCTCAATGCTTTGTGATCTTGATATGGTTGTTGTCTTTGGCAAGTATCGTTGTGTTGTGGTTATGGAAGCTGACAATTCCAAAGTCTTCGAAGGTTTTAGGAGAGGAGACTTGTATATTGTTGATTTCTCTACAAGACCGCAACCAGCCATGTGCCTACTTGCAAAGGCTTCAGAAGGCTGGCTATGGCATCGACGACTTGGTCATGCAGGCATGAGGAATTTGCACACGCTTGCGAAGAAGAAGCATGTCATTGGCATTGAGAATGTCAAATTCCTCAAGGATCACTTATGCGGAGCCTGTGAAGCTGGAAAGATGACCAAGGCCAAGCATCCAGCGAAGACTATCATGACCACTACTCGCCCATTTGAATTGCTTCACATGGATCTCTTCGGTCCTAATCATTATTCTGCTGTTTCAAATGAAGCATCTCAATATGGCTTTGTTATTGTTGATGATTACTCTCGTTACACATGGGTACACCTTGTTACTTACAAACATGAAGTGCAGGAAGTCTTCAAACGATTTTCATCGAGGGCTTCAACCAACTTTGGTGTGAAGATCAGGCACAGCAGAAGTGACAATGGAACTGAGTTCAAGAATTGTGTTCTCGATGACTATCTTGATGAACTTGGTATTACTCATGAGTTATCTGCTCCTTATACTCCACAGCAGAATGGCGTTGTGGAGCGCAAGAACAGGACTCTTGCTGAGATGGCTCGCACTATGCTTGATGAATACAAAACGCCTCATCGTTTCTGGATTGATGCAATTGATACTGCATGCCACATCATCAACAGAGTATATCTTCACAAATTCTTCAAGAAGACTGCCTATGAACTCCTCACTGACAAGAAATCCAATGTGAGTTATTTCAAAGTCTTCGGTGCTAAATGCTGGATTAGAGATCCTCGTCACAACTCTAAATTTGCACCGAAAGCACATGAAGGTTTTATGCTTGGTTACTGAGGGAGTCCTGGATTAGGGGGTGTCCGGATAGCCGGACTATACCTTCAGTCGGACTCCTGGACTATGAAGGTACAAGATTGAAGACTTCGTCCCGTGTCCGGAAGGGACTTTCCTTGGCGTGGAAGGCAAGCTTGGCGATACGGATATGTAGATCTCCTACCATTGTAACCGACTCTGTGTAACCCTAACCCTCTCCGGTGTCTATATAAACCGGAGGGTTTTAGTACGTAGGACAGAACAACAATCATACCATAGGCTAGCTTCTAGGGTTTAGCCTCCTTGATCTCGTGGTAGATCTACTCTTGTACTACCCATATCATCAATATTAATCAAGCAGGACGTAGGGTTTTACCTCCATCAAGGGGGCCCGAACCTGGGTAAAACATCGTGTCCCTTGTCTCCTGTTACCATCCGCCTAGATGCATAGTTCGGGACCCCCTACCCGAGATCCGCCGGTTTTGACACCGACATTGGTGCTTTCATTGAGAGTTCCTCTGTGTCGTCACTTTTAGGCCCGATGGCCCCTCCGATCATCAATAGCGATGCAGTCCAGGGTGAGACCTTTCTTCCCGGAAAGATCTTCGTCTTCCGCGGCTTCGCACTGCGGGCCAATTCGCTTGGCCATCTGGAGCAGATCGAAAGCTACGCCCCTGGCCATCAGGTCAGATTTGGAAGCTTAAACTACACGGCTGACACCCGCGGGGACTTGATCTTCGACGGATTCGAGCCACTGCCGAGCGCGCCGCACTATCACGATGGGCATGATCTAGCTCTGCCGCCGAACAGTGCCCTGGAGGCCGCACCTGTGTCCGCTCCGACCCTTAACGCGGAGCCGACCACACCAATCGAGGGCGGGTGGTTAGACACCGCCTCGGGGGCTGCAATCTTTACGGTGATCAAGCCGAACACTAGCCCTGCCCTCCGTGAGGCTTGTGACTCCAAGGAGCCGGACTCCTCTCCGAACTCCGAGCCCTCCGCGCCCTTGCAGATCGAATCCGATTGGGCGCCGATCATGGAGTTCACCGCCGTGGACATCTTTCAGCACTCGCCCTTCGGCGATGTTCTTAAATCACTAAAGTCTCTCTCTTTACCAGGAGAGTCCTGGCCGGATTACGACCGGCAGGATTGGATGCGGACGACGAAGCAATTCGAAGCCCACCCACCACCAACTTCGTAGCCACTGTCGATAATTTAAACGACGTGCTTGACTTCGACTCTGAAGACATCGACGGTATGGACGACGATGTAGGAGACGAACATGAACCAACGCCTATAGGGCACTGGACAGCCACCTCATCTCATGAGGTGTACATGGTGGACACACCTAAAGGAAGAGACGATGAGGAACACAGGGATGCAACGAGGGATCGTTCTCTCGAAAAGCAATCAAAGCAGCGACGTAAACGCCGCTCCAAGCCCCGCCTCGACAAAGACAGCAGCCATACAGACCCAGCCATAGAGCAGGATGAGCCGGCGGACGACGAACAGGGCAACTTGAATAAACAAACCGAACAACCTGTCCCCGGCGAGAACAGCATTTCGGATGACCTTACACTAGACAAGCTAATGGAGCAGAAGAACCTCCACCGAAGGCTCGATGCCACTGTGCGTAGCCTAAAAAAGTAGAAGCGGAAGCTCAAAACTGCGGAAGATGCACTCAGAATCAGATGGAGCAAAGTACTCAACACCGCAGACAAATACGGCGGCAGTCGCCACACCAAAAGCTATCCGAAGCGAAAGCTACTGCCAGAATTTGACGAGGAGGCCTTAGAGCCCCTGCAATCAAAAAATAAGAAAGCCATCCGGTCGGATAGACGACCCCATGGCCAGCATAAAGCGGCAAGCGGCGCCACATACAAGCCGGCACGCGACCCACTCAAGGATTCGCATCATAAAGGTGGCCCAGCTAGATCTATCTATGGGCCAAGAAAGCAAGCTCTCGTAAGCAGTGCAACACAACCAATATCCAAACACCACGGCACACCCAAATACAGGGGTGCCGCACACCCCCTATGTTTCACCGATGAGGTTCTGGACCATGAATTTCCAGCGGGATTCAAGCCCGTAAACATAGAGGCGTACGACGGAACAACAGACCCTGGAGTCTGGATCAAGGATTATATCCTCCACATACACATGGCAAGAGGAGATGACCTCCACGCCATAAAATATTTACCCCTCAAGCTTAAAGGGCCAGCTCGGCATTGGCTCAAAAGCCTTCCCGAAAACACCATTGGAAGTTGGGGAGAGCTCGAAGACGCTTTCCGGGCAAATTTTCAAGGGACCTATGCCCACCCTCTGGATGTAGACGATTTAAGTCACATAACTCAACAGCCCGGAGAGTCAGCCCGAAAATTCTGGAACAGATTCCTTACTAAAAAGAATCTGATAATCGACTGTCCGGACGCCGAAGCCCTAGCAGCCTTTAGGCATAACGTTCGAGACGAATGGCTCGCCAGACATCTCGGCCAAGAAAAGCCAAGAACAATGGCCGCATTAACAAGCCTGATGACCCGCTTTTGCGCAGGAGAGGACAGCTGGTTGGCAAGATGTAGCACCAGCCACCCAAGTACATCCGAAACTAGGGATGGAAACGGAAAACCGCGACGCAACAAGGACCAGCGCCGGACTAAGGAAAGCAGTCCGAAGAGCACGGCAGTCAATGCCAGATTCAAAAGCTCTCGTCAAAATCAGAAAAAGCCGCCCCTCAAGGATAACAGGGACGAGCTATCCAACTTAAACAAAATCTTGGACAAGATATGTCAAATACACAGTACTCCCGGGAAGCCTGCAAACCATACCCACATAGATTGTTGGATTTTCAAGCAATCCGGCAAACTCAACGCCGAACACAAGGGGCTCGACACACCAAGTGAAGACGATGACGAAACCCAAAAGCAGAGCACCAGGAAACAAAAGAATTTTCCACAAGAAGTCAAAACAGTAAACTTACTTCACATAACAAAACAAGCGGTGCCCATAGAGGTATGCACCATACGGCCTATCCCAAAGGAGTCTCGCCACTGGTTGTTAAAACCAATCACCTTCAATCATCTAGATTACTCTGGAAGTATCCGAAATGCAGGATGGACTGCCTTGGTACTAGATCCAATAATCAGCGGACTCCACTTTACAAATGTCCTGATGGATGGCGACAGTGGATTAAACCTGATATATCAGGACACAATCCGCCACATGGGGATAGACCCAGCAAAAATTCGCCATAGCGAAACCTCCTTTAAAGGGGTAACACCAGGCCCGGACGCCCATTGCACGGGTTCTCTCCGGCTAGAAGTTAAATTTGGCTCCCCCGATAACTTCCGTCACGAAAGGCTAACCTTCCATATCGCCCCATTCTCAAGCAGCTATCAAGCACTAATGGGACGCGAAGCTTTCGCCCGCTTTAACCCAATTCCGCACTATGCATCTCTTACGCTTAAGATGCCCGGTCCACGTGGCATCATCTCATTAAAGGGACAGCATTGAGTACGCCTCCCGCGCGGGAGATTGTGCGGCTGCCTTAACAGCCCCACAATAAAATGGCTTCACCAGCTAAAAACATCTAAACAAGTCATTAAGACCACGGACACGGCTAGACGAGTCCGGCATAAAAATACAATTGATAAAGGCTTAATAGCCATACACCCCTGTACTAGGGGCTCTGTGCATATAAAGAACGAGATAATCAAGCTCAATTTTATCCATTTCAATTTATACTTTGTTTATTTAGTATAACTTATGTTCGGTACGACCTTTCTTCAACTAAGTTCCTCTCTTTTACAGATGAACACCGTGCTGCGCCCGTCGAGGATACGGCACAACGGAGACACAGGCGCAGACGTGCAGCAGGGACCCGTTCCAAGGATTCTTTTCAGATTAATACCCTGCGCAAACCTTTTGATACACATCCCCTAGTTTTTCTTTTTTTGGTATAACCAAGGAGGAGGCTAGCGTCTTGGCATGTGGCCACGTCAGAATTTTGCGCGTACCTGGACACCAGGGGCTTATAATTAAGGGCGTTGTCCCGCCCGCCTTCATAAAGACCGAATACCTTAGGGAGTGTTCGGCGTCGCGAGTTTGGCCTTATATGCATCAGCTCCGAATCATGTCTTTGGTCAAATGTTGGGTTGCCCGGCTCCTGTGTTTTGCTGCCTTACGTTCCGCTCTATCGGCTAAGGCGGCACCAGGAGAACTACTGGATTGTGCCCCGGTTCGGTCAGGCAAGCACCTCAGTAGAGAAAGCCGAAAACTGACTGTCATGATGTAGCGAGAGACTGGTCAACCACTCGATGACTCACCGGAATCTTTAGGATTCCTTCGCATTAACGAAGGGCCGTTTCCCGGCCAGGCACATACGCGCCCCGAGTTCGGGCAAGCGCAGGCGCCACCAGGGGCTATATAGGTAGCCTCACTGTCAAACTCCTATGGCTAAGTGAAAGTGTTAAAGCATTATAGTCCGATTGCCTAGTTCGCTGCGCTATCACCTCCTTTGTAGGACCAAGACGTTGGATCAAGTGTGAAAACGCGCCTTCTGCGAACACCCCCGCAATATTTGCGTGGGGGCTAAAGCCGACGACTGCCATCATCCTAAATGGCCGCACAGGAGGTGTTACAATACTTGAAGGCGCAAGTATAAAAAGCTTCTACAACTTATCAAAAATCGTTTTACAATAACGTATGCTATTTAAACATAACATCCTTCGAGCACTGCGTCTCTATCACATGAGCTCCTTGAAGAACTTCCTGAAAATAGTGCTCGGCAGGTACTCGGCTTTCGTCCGAATCTCGGGATGCAACAACGGTGGTCTCCATTTCCGCCAAGTATGTTTTGACACGGGAAAGAGCCATCCGTGCACCCTCTATGCATGTTGACCTCTTCATCGCATTAATATGCGGCACCGCACCAAGGAACTGCTGCACCAAGTTGAAATAACTTTTCGGCTCTAGCCTCTCTGGCCATAGGTGGCTCATGACACACTTCATGGCGAGTCCGGACAACCTATTCAGCTCGGCCCATTCAGCCAGACGATCGGCTACGGACAGCGGACGCTCCGGATTATGGAACTGCGACCAGAAGAGCTTCTCCACTTCGCGATCTTCTTGATCTCGAAAGTGTTCGGTCGCATCCGCAGCACTCGCTACCAAATCCAGATAGGTGTCCGCCGTACTCCACATTCGATCTAGCGGAGCATGTTTAGGATCACAGAACTTCCTCCGCAGCATAAAGGGCTTTTCAGCCGCGATCTCTCCGGCCTGACGCAGCTCCTCCTTCACAGCTCTCATCACAGAGCGATCATCCTTGGCGTCGGCAACGGCCTTCTCCAGGTCCGTCTGTTCCGCCCAGTCTTCTTTTTCAAGAAGCTTGCAACGGTCATCAGCGCTCTTCAGCTTCACGGCCATCTCGGCCATTTCCTTCTTGCTTTGGTAGTGAGCAGCCTGTTCAGCTTTCAGCTCTTCAATCGCCTTTCCGGCAGCCGCATCACTCTTTCTGGCTTGCTCCTTGGCTTGGGCAAGTTCCGCCCGAAGATTCTCCACGGCAACAGCACTATATGCATCAAGCACACATTGTAAGATACTCGCATAAAGCTCCTCTTACTAGGTGCCACCGGAGGAATTACATACCTTGTGCCTCGTCAAGCCGCCTGTTAACAAGTGCGATGTCGGCATCTGCCATGTCAAGTTGCCACTTTAGCTCGGCAAATTCATCAGTCCGGCTGGCCGCTGGACACTTCGCCACCTACATATGAAGGCGGCATTTTAGACCTGAGGTTATGATCCTCTGCGCGCCGTCACTTTTGACAATGCACAGAGTCTCAGGGGCTACTATCTACACAGGGCGCATCTTGTTTATGCGCAACTGTCGCAAAAGGCGTACATTATTTCACGTACCTCGAAACCTGTCAGTAAACTCCTGACGGCCCCGTGCAAACCGCTCTCTGCGGACGAAATCCTCTCAATCACCGTACTCATCAAGGCACGGTGCTCCTCTGAGATAGACGCTCGCCCTAGCAGATCCTTCAGTTCCTCCGACCGCGCACCGGATGGTGCCGGACTCGTTCGATGGCCCTTTTTGAAGGCCGGATGCGGAGGGCTCTGGGGGCCCAGATGACTACCTTCCGGCCCTACCGGATTCGGAGAAACCCTCCGCGACGATACTTCAGGGTCGCCCGCCTCGCTAGGCGGTACGGAAGGGGGAGGTGTTCCGCTCTCTATCATCTCCGGAAGAAGGTCCCCCGAAGACGAGTTCTGCTGAGAAGGGCTGAGGTCCGAGCTACAAGATAAACTTTCGGTTACTCTTCTCAGATATAAAGCAAGGATTTCTCTCTTCTCTTAAAAAGAAAACCTCTCTCTACTTACGGCTGGGTGAAGGGCTGATCCCCTTGAGGGTATAATTCGGCCGAGGTATCCCCCGGCGCACGACCCTCTGACAAGGATTTCTTCCCCCGCTTTGAGGCCATGGTCTCCGGGTCTTCAGAGGCGGTTCTCTTCTTCCCCTGTGGAGAGGAATTTTCGATTCCTCCCTTCCGAGCAACCTCCTTCGAGAAGGCCACAGTTTCCTTGTCCCCTCCCTTGCTTTCCTCCAGAGGCACAATCTTCAACATCCTGACTAGCACGGGGTCCGGTGTGGTCTCAGGGAGGGGAGCCGGACACCTGATAAGCTTTGCTTTCTCTATCCACTCCTGCTTAAAGGACAACTCTTTTAAGGGCAAGTTTATGACAAATATACGGATAGCGAGTCCGGGCACAAGGCTACTTACTTGAGTATCCGGGCGATTGCAGTTCAGACATGCATCCTCAGTCAAGTCCGGACACGTTGCTTGTGATCCGAAGAACAATCTATACATCTCCGTGGGCGTTGCACCCATGAAATGCTGGAGAGCTCGTGGTCCCTCCGGATTAAACTCCCACAGGTGAAGGGGGCGATGTTTGCCGAGCAGGGTTCGGCGGATCAGCATGACCTGTGTCACTTTGGCCATGCTGAGGTCTCTTTCTAAGAGATCCCTGATGCGGCCCTGCAACAAGGGCACGTCCCTGGATGGCCCCCAGTCTAGTCCTTTATTGACCCATGATGCTAGCTGTGGTGGGGGACCCGAGCAAAAGGTAGGTGGTGCCACCCATTTGGTGCCCCTGGGAGCGGTGATATAGAACCACTCTCGTTGCCATAAGCCGAGCTCCTCTTGAAAAGGGCCCTCGGGCCATGGAGCATCAGCATTCTTGCTTATAATAGCGCCTCCGCACTCCGCGTGTCGTCCCTCGATCATCTTCGGCTCAACTTTGAAGGTCTTGAGCCATAGTCCGAAGTGAGGAGTAACACGAAGGAAGGCTTCACACACGATGATGAATGAGGAAATATGGAGGATGGACTCCGGAGCTAAGTCGTGAAATTCCAACCCATAATAAAACATGAGCCCCCTCACAAAGGGATCCTGCTGGAAGCCTAGCCCCTGACGGAAGTGAGACATGAACACCACGATCTCACCGGGCTTGGGAGTGGGAACGGCCTGCCCTTGAGCAGGCAACCTATGTGAGATTTCGCCGGTCAAAAACCTGGCTTCTCTCAGCTTTAGCACGTCCTCCTCCGTAACGGAGGAGGGCATCCATTGGCCTCGAAAGTCAGAACCGGACATTATCGAAGATCCGAAGCGCCTGAAATCTCGAGCCTTGGGTGTTGGAACTCGAGGCGAAGGGCGAACTCG
The DNA here is from genome assembly GCA_032464435.1 of Aegilops umbellulata. NCBI lineage: Eukaryota > Viridiplantae > Streptophyta > Magnoliopsida > Poales > Poaceae > Aegilops > Aegilops umbellulata. The sequence goes on from CP136058.1 coordinate 492,928,451, forward strand.
TCTGAGATTGAAAAGGAGTAAGGCCTTGGTCTCTTTATAAGAGGTTGAATACCAAGGGCCCTCCCCGTAACCGTTTGGGACTCGCCTTTAATCGAGAAAACATGCCAACGAGCACGATTGGGTTACCCACGTCCGTATTGATGAGAATCCCGTAAATAAAGGGGACACGATCTCTGCTTTGACAAGACGTGCCAAGGAAACCGCCTCGCAAAACGCGCTGAGGTGGGTGGGGGGGTAAAAATGATTCGTATAAAGGCTTGGCCGTAGTGTGATGTCACGCTACGGAATACGTCAGTAGATTAGATTTGTGTAAATATTATTCTCTCTACGGCAATATGTGGAAACTTATTTTGCAGAGACGGACACTATCCTTTGTGTTCAAAATCTTCTATGAAGTACTTGGAGGAGGAACCCGCCTTGCAATACCGAAGACAATCTGCGCGTCGGACTCGTCGTCATTGAAGCCTGGTTCAGGGGCTACTGAGGGAGTCCTGGATTAGGGGGTGTCCGGATAGCCGGACTATACCTTCAGCCGGACTCCTGGACTATGAAGATACAAGATTGAAGACTTCGTCCTGTGTCCGGAAGGGACTTTCCTTGGCGTGGAAGGCAAGCTTGGCGATACGGATATGTAGATATCCTACCATTGTAACCGACTCTGTGTAACCCTAACCCTCTCCGGTGTCTATATAAATCGGAGGGTTTTAGTCCGTAGGACAGAACAACAATCATACCATAGGCTAGCTTCTAGGGTTTAGCCTCCTTGATCTCGTGGTAGATCTACTCTTGTACTACCCATATCATCAATATTAATCAAGCAGGACGTAGGGTTTTACCTCCATCAAGAGGGCCCGAACCTGGGTAAAACATCGTGTCCCTTGTCTCTTGTTACCATCTGCCTAGACACACAGTTCGGGACCCCCTACCCGAGATCCGCCGGTTTTGACACCGACAGTTACGGAAAGGACTCACACACCTACAGAGTCTTCAACTACATTATTCACAAGGTTGTTGAAACTGTAGATGTGCGGTTTGATGAAACTAATGGCTCGCAAAGAGAGCACCTATCTTCTGTCATAGATGAACCAGCACCTAAGGATTCTATCAAGTTCAAGGCTACTAAGGATGTCATTCCTACCGAAGAATCTGCTGAAGAATTCATTCCAGATCATGAAGAACGTCGATTTGATGCACCTGAGGAAAATGTTGAAGAAAATGGTGCTGAAGCAAATGCTAATCAAATTCCTCAACGACAACCAGCTCATCCTCGCGTTGCAAAAGAAGTGCAAGTTGAAAAGATCTTCGGGGACATCAAAGCACGAGGTCCTCTCACCCGCTCAAAAGCTTCACATTTGTCTAACTTTTGTGGGCACTATGCTTTTGTCTCTATCACAGAGCCCACTAAGGTAGATGAAGCATTTCTGGAGCCTGAGTGGATTCAGGCCATGCAAGAAGAATTACATCAGTTCGAGCTCAACAACGTCTGGGAACTAGTCAAACGTTCATATCCTCGCAAGCACAATATCATTGGCACAAGGTGGATCTACCGCAATAAGCAAGATGAAAATGGCCTTGTGGTGAGGAATAAGGCACGGCTTGTAGCTCAAGGCTACACATAGGTTGAAGGAATTGATTTCGATGAAACTTTTGCACCTGTTGCTAGACTTGAGGCTATTCGCATATTACTTGCTTATGCTAACCATCATGATATCACTTTATATCAAATGGATGCGAAAAGTGCATTCCTCAATGGTAAGTGAGGGAGTCCTGGATTAGGGGGTGTTCGGATAGCTGGACTATACCTTCAGCCGGACTCCAGGACTATGAAGATACAAGATTGAAGACTTCGTCCCGTGTCCGGAAGGATCTTTTCGTGGCGTGGAAGGCAAGCTAGGCGTGCGGATATTCAAGATCTCCTACCATTGTAACCGACTCTGTGTAACCCTAACCCTATCCGGTGTCTATATAAACCGGAGGGTTGTAGTCCGTAGGACAACCATCATCATACGCAATCATACCATAGGCTAGCTTCTAGGGTTTAGCCTCCTTGATCTCGTGGTAGATCCACTCTTGTACTAGCCATATCATCAATATTAATCTAGCAGGAGTAGGGTTTTACCTCCACCGAGAGGGCCCGAACCTGGGTAAAATAAAGCGTCCCTTGTCTCCTGATACCATCCAACCTTGACGCACAGTTCGGGACCCCCTACCCGAGATCCGCCGGTTTTGACACCGACATTGGTGCTTTCATTGAGAGTTCCTCTGTGTCGTCGCTTTTAGGCCCGATGGCTCCTTTTATCATCAACAACGATGAGATCCAGGGTGAGACTTTCCTCCCCGGACAAATCTTCGTCTTCGGCGGCTTCGCTCTACGGGCCAATTCGCTTGGTCATCTGGAACAGATCGAAAGCTACGCCCCTGGCCATCAAGTCAGGTTTGGAAGCTTAAACTACACGGCAGATATCCGCGGAGACTTGATCTTCGACAGGTTCGAGCCACAGCCAAGCGCGCCGAACTATTTCGAGGGGCATGATACGGCTCTGCCTCCGAATAGTACCCTGGAGGCCGCACACGCTCCGGCCCCGATCTTTGACTCGGAGCCCGCTGCGTTCTTCGAGGATGAACGGTTGGACGTCACCTCGGGGGTTGCGATCTCAAAGGCGATCGAGCCGAACGCCAGCCCCGCACTCCGCACGGCCCATGACTCCAAGGAGTCGGATTCTTCTCCGAACTCCGGGCCTTCCGTGCCCCCGCCGATCGAATCTGATTGGGCGCCTGTAATGGAGTTCACCGCCGCGGACATCTTTCAGTGCTCACCTTTCGGTGATATCCTGAATTCTCTTAAGTCTCTCTCTTTATCAGGAGAGCCCAGGCCGGACTATGGTCTGCGAGGTTGGGATTCGGACAACGAAGAAATTCAAAGCCCACCCACCACCCACTTAATAGCCACTGTCGACGATTTAACCGACATGCTTGACTTCGGCTCCGAAGACTTCAACGGTATGAACGACGAAGGAGGAGACGAACAAGAACCAGCACCTGTAGGGCACTGGACCGCCACCTCGTCATATGACACATATATGGTGGATGCTCCAAAGGATGCAGATGGCGATGGAACAGCGGAAGACGACAACTCGAAAAAACCGCCAAAACGCCGGTGCCAACGGCGCCGCTCTAAATCCCGCCACAGCAGAAACGGTGATTCCGGCACGGGAGATAATACTACCCCGGACAGCGCCGAAGAACACCAGAACCAGCATGATTCGGCGCAGGAAGATGGAAAAGCTAGCCCTCATGAGAGAGCGGCAGAGCGAGAGGTTGAGGATGATAACTACATGCCTCCCTCTAAAGACGAGGCAAGCCTCGACGACGACGAATTCGTCGTACCATCAGACCCCGCTGAACAAGAGCGTTTTCAGCGCAGGCTTCTAGCCACGGCGAACAGCCTAAAGAACAAGCAGCAACAGCTTAGAGCTGATCAAGATTTGCTAGCTGATAGATGGACTGAAGTCCTTGCGGCCGAAGAGTATGAACTCGAGCGCCCCTCCAAAAATTATCCTAAGCGCAGGCCGCTACCCCAATCAGAGGGGGAAACATATGACATGGCAGACCGGCCACCCCGCGGCCGCAACAGAGAGGCCTGCCGAACCCTTAAACAAGCCATGCCCCGGTGCCATTCAACTAAGGCACGGGAAAACGAGCCAGACCTGCGAGACGTACTGGAGGATAAAGCAAGGCAAACAAGATCGATCTATGGATCACGCGGACGCCCGACGGCACGTGATGATCTTCACACCTGACACAATAAATTCGGCCGGGACGAACACAGCAGGCACAACTCTTCCGAGCTGCGTCGTGACATAGCCCAGTACAGGGGCGCCGCACACCCACTATGCTTCACAGACGAAGTAATGGATCATAAAATCCCAGAGGGTTTCAAACCCGTCAATATCGAGTCGTACGATGGTACGACAGATCCGGCAGTATGGATTGAGGATTATCTCCTTCACATCCACATGGCACGTGGCGACGATCTACACGCCATCAAATACCTACCCCTTAAGCTTAAAGGACCAGCCCGGCACTGGCTTAACAGCCTACCAGCGGACTCAATCGGTTCTTGGGAGGACCTGGAAGCGGCATTCCTCGACAACTTCCAGGGGACCTATGTGCGGCCATCGGACGCCGACGACCTAAGCCACATAATTCAGCAGCCAGAAGAATCGGCCAGGCAATTCTGGACACGGTTCCTAACAAAGAAAAATCAGATAGTCGATTGTCCGGACGCAGAGGCCCTAGCAGCCTTCAAACATAACATCCGCGACGAGTGGCTTGCCCGGCACCTCGGACAGAAAAAGTCGAAAACCATGGCAGCCCTCACAACACTCATGACCCGCTTTTGCGCGAGCGAAGATAGCTGGCTAGCTCGCAGCAACAACTTATCGAAGAAGCCTGGTAATTCGGATACCAAGGACAAAAGTGGCAGGTCACGTCGAAATAATCAAAAGCGCCGCGTTAGCAGCGACAGCAATGAGGATGCGGCAGTTAATGCCGGATTCAGAGGCTATAAATCCGGTCAGCGGAAAAAGCCATTTAAAAAGAATACCCAGGGCCCGTCCAGTTTGGACCGGATACTCGATCGCTCGTGCCAGATTCATGGCACCCCCGAAAGGCCAGCCAATCACACCAACAGGGGTTTTTGGGTATTCAAGCAGGCAGGCAAGTTAAGAGCCGAACACAAAGACAAGGGGTTGAACAACGACGACGAGGAGGAGCCTAGGCCGCCGAACAACAATGGACAGAAGGGGTTTCCCCCACAAGTGCGGACGGTGAACATGATATACGCGACCCACATTCCCAAGTGGGAGAGGAAGCGTGCGCTACGGGATGTATACGCGATGGAGCCAGTCGCCCCAAAGTTCAACCCATGGTCCTCCTGCCCGATCACTTTCGACCGAAGGGACCACCCCACTAGCATCTGTCACGGCGGTTTTGCCGCACTGATCCTTGACCCGATCGTGGACGCATTTCATCTCACAAGAGTCCTCATGGACGGCGGCAGTAGCCTGAACCTGCTTTATCAGGATACAGTGCGGAAAATGGGCATTGATCCATCAAGGATCAAGCCCACAAGGACGACCTTTAAAGGCGTCATACCAGGTGTAGAGGCCAATTGCACAGGCTCGATAACACTTGATGTGGTCTTTGGATCTCCGGATAACTTCCGAAGCGAAGAGTTAATCTTCGATATAGTCCCGTTCCGCAGTGGCTATCATGCCCTGCTTGGACAAACCGCATTCGCTAAATTCAATGCGGTGCCGCACTACGCATATCTCAAGCTCAAGATGTCAGGCCCTCAAGGAGTAATTACGGTCAGCGGAAACACAGAACGGTCCATCCATACGGAGGAGCACACGGCGGCCCTCGCAGCGGAAGTACAAAGCAGCCTTTCAAGGCAACTCTCCAGTCCGGCCGTTAAAAAGCCGGACAATGCAAAGCACGCCCGGAGTAACCTGCAACAAGACCGCCTGGCACATTCAGAGCAAGCGTAGCAATACGGCCCCGACCCCAGCCATCGCAACATAGCGGAGCAAGTACCTCGAGTACACAATTACGCCCTTAAAATTCCATGGGCACAGGGGGAGGGGCACATTAACGGCACGCCTACAATACGGCATCAAACGTACTAGGGGTTGCCGGATTTTTCTTTTTTAAACTTTCAGGACTGCACACTCTGGATAAACCTGTTCGGCCTTGTTGCCGCACAGACGAGGCAAGATCCAGGAAAGCAGACAAAGCTACACCGCATTACGGAACTCTCAGGTGGTCTCTATTTCGAGCGATATATCTGTTTTTAAATTCCGCGGCCTGCGCCTGGTCAGGACATGTTAAATAGTCTAATATCTTTTTTGCTTATCGCACTACTTGTATCATACGGCTTTGATAAATAGCCTCTTTATAAACAATGCATAGCTTTTTGTCTATTTTTTGCATTATCCTCTTTGAATATATATGTTTATTACATAACATGATCGCACCCGTACACCATGGTACGGCAAACCACGCCAGGGGCTTCATTACCCTTTTATCTGGTGTGAGAAGTCCGTACACTTTCACAAGTGCGGCACCCCGAACTTATAGCACTATATGCATCGGCTCCGAGTCATGATTTTGGTCACATGTTGGGTTTGCCCGGCTCGTATGTTTTGGTGCCTTACGTTCCGCTATATCGGCTAAGGTAGCACTAGGAGAACCACTGCGATTGTGCCCCGGTTCAGGTGGGTTGAGCACCTTAGTGGAGAAAGCTAAAACAGACTGTCATGATAAGGCGTGAGACCTGTCGCTGTTCGAGAGGTTTTTCGAGTCCTTAAAGGCTTATGCCGCTTCGAGCGAGGAGCTGGCTACGTCCGGCCAAAGGCGTGGATAGCGCCCCGAATTCGGCCTTCCGAACTAGGGGCTTCGCTGAAATTTAAAATTATAACGTTCTATGGCTAAGTGAGAGTGTTCAAGCATTATAGTCCGATTGTCTGGTTCGTTGTGCTAAGCGCCTCCCTCGAAGGACCCAACTATGGGAACAAGAGCCCTCAGGTTTATCCCGAACACCCCAGCACTAGTGGCATGGGGGCAGAAGTCGACGACTGGCCATCTCTCAATTTTTGATAAACGGCCGCACAGAAAATAATATTTTAAATTCAATAAGCATTGCTTAGCGCATATGAACAAGTTTTCAGCGCACAGGATACAAACGAGCGAGTTCATTCAAATATTACATCTTTAGTACATTCATCCGCGACAAGGCGGGCTCCGGCAAGGACTTCCTTGTAGTAGTTCTCGGGCTTGCGATGCTCCTTCCCCTGCGGCGGCCCGTCCTTCACCAGCTTCTCTCCGTCCAGCTTACCCCAGTGTACCCTTACACGGGTAAGGGCCCTCCGGGCATCTTCAATGCAGACGGAGCGCTTGACGACCTCAAGCCGTGGACAGGCCTCCACCAGCCGCCGCACTAGCCCGAAATAGCTCCCAGGCAGGGCCTCTCCAGGCCACAGCCGAACTAGTAAGCCCTTCATGGCCTGTTCGGCCGCCTTGTGGAGCTCGACCAGCTGTTTCAGCTGATCGCTTAAGGGCACAGGGTGTCCCGCCTCAGAATACTGAGACCAGAACACACTCTCCGTCGAGCTGCCCTCCTCAGCTCGGTAGAACGCGGTGGCGGCGGATACGCTGCGGGGAAGATCGACGAAAGCCCCTGGAGAACTCCGGATTCGGGTAAGTACTAGGTAGTTTACTTTTATATTCCTACTTTGCATTGAGAATGCCTTACCCGTTGCTATCTTCTTCACCTCCTCCAACTCTTGGAGGGCCTTTTGGGCTTCGGCCTTGGCATTCTTGGCGGTCTCGATGGCCGACGCGAGCTCGGATGCTTGCGCTTTTGACTCAAGCTCCAAACCCTCATGTTTTTTCATGAGAGCTTGCAGCTCTTGCTGCACCTCGCCGACCTGAACCCCAAGCCTTTCTCGCTCGGCGCGCTCCTCGGCCGTTTTCTTTTCGGCCTCAGCCAGCGCCTGCTTCAGGGTTGCCACCTCGGTTGAGGTCCCTACAATAAGCAGTACAATCCTGTTATTTCTTTTCTACAATCAAGCCTCTCTATAGGCACCTTTTTTTCTTTTTTAGGGTATTTCTTACCTTCTTTCTCCTCGAGCTATCGTTTGGCAAGGCCGAGCTCTTGCTCGGTCTGCCCGAGGTCCTTTGTAAGGACATCCACCTGCGCAGTCAGTGCGGCGGTGGACAGCAGCGAAGCCTGCATATGCATATTTGACTTTTTTTGTTAGACTCCTGCAAAAATTACTAGATCCTCTATTCGGCTTTTCTTTCCGAACACCGAACAGAGCATCAGGGGCTACTGTCTATGCGATAAATAATTTGACATATTTCTGTTTACCTGGAAGCCTGTTAGAAGGCTAGCGCAAGCTTCAGTCAGTCCGCTCTTGGCGGACTGAACCCTTTGGATCACCGTACTCATGACAGTACGGTGCTCCTCGTCGATGGTGGCGCCCTCAAGCACCTCCAGCAGATTGTCCGGCGCCTCTGGTTGGACGGAGGACGCCGGCTTAGACGGCTTACTCCTCTTGGGAGGAGTTCGCCCACCACGGACCGGGACTGTCGAGTCCGGCGCGGTGTCCGGCACAAAGCCGGACTTGGAGCCCTGGGGGGTTTCATCCCCTTTACTCCTCGGGTCCGGAGGATTGCCTTGCGGCTCCTCCAGGACCATCTCCTCCTGCCCCGAAGCTTGGCGGGCGCCACTTCGGCGTTGTCCGCCCCGCAGGGGGAGACCGCGGGCGGAACAGAGTTCACGTCGGACGAATCCAGGGAGCCGCTCGATGAATCATCGAGTTTGGCCCGGGGCGGGCTGCGTAAATTACGTTCGACATTAGGGAAAGCCACGCATTAGAACATATCATGAGTCACTATGGTACGCAAATACTTACGATGTCGCCGGACGCTTGGTTCTGTCCAGCCACTCCTCTCCGCCCTCTTCGGCGTCGTGGGGGTAGTCCGGCGGAGGGGTTTTCCTTTTCTACCTTGGCCTCCCCCGTTGGGGCGGCCTTCTTCTTCTTTTCTCCCCTCACTGGGGGGAGAGCTTCCTTGTTCCTCCTCACAAGAGGAGAGCGTCGCGGACTCGTCAGATGACGAGTCCGACACCACCATGTTGCGGGAACTTTTTTGAGTCCCGGTGGTTTTATTCTTCTTGGCCTTCTTCTCCGGCACCACATAGGGTGCCGGAGCCATCAGCGTCACCAAGAGAGCTGGGGCTGGGTCTTCGGGCAGGGGAGCCGGACAGTTAATTGGTCCGGATACCGCCAGCCAAGCCTGTCAAAGGTAAGGGAGTTTAGATCCCGCATAGAGTTAATCTATGAAGAAGAGCTTAACAGACCTACCAAAGATATAGATAGCTCACCTCGCCGGCATGACGCTGCGAGCTGTATCCGCGGTCCTCGGAAGCGGGTGTGGGGGACTCGGCGCCTTTGGTCAGCACCTTCCAGACGTCTTCATACGTCGTGTCGAAGAGCCTACTGAGGGTTTGGTGCTGCGCCGGGTCGAATTCCCACAAAGTAAAATCCCGTTGTTGGCACGGGAGGATCAGGCGAACGAGCATGACCTGGATCACATTGATCAGGCGGATTGGCCTGTCCACCAGGGACTGGATGCACGTTTGCAACCCAGTCACTTCTTCCTCGTTGCCCCACGACAGGCCCGTCTCTTTCCAGGACATGAGCCGCGTGGGGGGTCCGGATCGGAACTTGGGGGCCGCGACCCATTTCGGATCGCGTGGCTCGGTGATGTAAAACCACCTGGCCTGCCACCCCTTTAGGGACTCCACAAAGGAGCCATCGAACCAGAGGACGTTGGCTATCTTGCCGACCATAGCGCCTCCGCACTCCGCCTGGGTGCCGGACTGTTGGAAATATGCCCTAGAGGCAATAATAAAAGCATTATTATTATATTTCCTTATTCATGATAATTGTCTTTATTCGTGCTATAATTGTGTTATCCGGAAATCGTAATACATGTGTGAATAACAGACAACAATATGTCCCTAGTGAGCCTCTAGTTAACTAGCTCGTTGATCGACAGATAGTCATGGTTTCCTGACTATGGACATTGGATGTCATTGATAACGAGATCACATCATTAGGAGAATGATGTGATGGACAAGACCCAATCCTAAACATAGCATAAGATCGCATAGTTCGTTTGCTAGATTTTTCCAATGTCAAGTATCCTTTCCTTAGACCATGAGATCGTGTAACTCCCGGATACCGTAGGAGTGCTTTGGGTGTGCCAAACGTCACAACGTAACTGGGTGACTATAAAGGTATACTATGGGTATCTCTGAAAGTGTCTGTTGGGTTGACATGGATCGAGACTGGGATTTGTCACTCCGCTTGACGGAGAGGTATCACCGGGCCCTCTCGGTAATGCATCATCATAATGAGCTCAGTGTGATCAAAGTGTTTGATCACGGGATCATGCATTACGGTACGAGAAAAGTGACTTGCCGGTAACGAGATTGAACGAGGTATTGGGATACCAACGATCGAATCTCGGGCAAGTAAAATACCGATTGACAAAGGGAATCGTATACGGGATTAATTGAATCCTCGACATCGTGGTTCATCCGATGAGATCATCGTGGAGCATGTGGGAGCCAACATGGGTATCCAGATCCCGCCGTTGGTTATTGCCCGAGAGCCGTCTCGATCATGTCTGCATGTCTCCCAAACCCGTAGGGTCTACACACTTAAGGTTCGGTGACGCTAGGGTTGTGAAGATATGTATATGCAGTAACCCAAATGTTGTTCGGAGTCCTGGATGAGATCCCGGACGTCACGAGGTGTTTCGGAATGGTCCGGAGGTAAAGAATTATATATAGAAAGTGCTGTTTTGGCCATCGGGACAAGTTTCGGGGTTATCGGTATTGTACCGGGACCACCGGAGGGTCCCGGGGGTCCACCGGGTGGGGCCACCTGCCTCGGAGGGGCCCCATGGGCTGTATGAGGAAAGGAACCAGCCCAAAGTGGGCTGGTGCGCCTCCCCCCCAAGGGCCCATGCGCCTAGGGTTGGGGGGGAACCCTAAAGGGGGCGCCCCCCTTGCTTGGGGGGCAAGTCCCCCTCCCTGGCCGCCGCCCCCCCTAGGAGATTCCATCTCCTAGGACCGGCGCCCCCCCCCAAGGGGCTATATAAAGGGGGCGGGGAGGGGGGCTGCGCACCCTTTGCCCTGGCGCCTCCCTCTCCCTCTCCAACACCTCCTCCTCCTCCGTAGAGCTCGGCGAAGCCCTGTCGGAGTACTGCGGCTCCACCATCACCACGCCGTCGTGCTGCTGCTGGAGTCTTCTTCCCCAACCTCTCCTTTGCCTTGCTGGATCAAGAAGAAGGAGACGTTACGCTGACCGTACGTGTGTTGAACGCGGAGGTGCCGTGCTTTCGGTGCTAGGATCTCCGGTGATTTGGATCACGGTGTGTACGACTACTTCATCCCCGTTCGTTGAACGCTTCCGCTCGCGATCTACAAAGTGGTATGTAGATGCAATCTCTCTCTCCCATGACTCGTTGCTAGATGAACTCATAGATGGATCTTGGTGAAACCGTAGGAAAATTTTTGTTTTCTGCAACGTTGCCCAACAGTGGCATCATGAGCTAGGTCTATGCGTAGTTCTCTATTGCACGAGTAGAACACAATTTGTTGTGGGCGTAGATGTTGTCAACTTTCTTGCCGCTACTAGTCTTATCTTGCTTCAGCGGTATTGTGGGATGAAGCGGCCCAGACCAACCTTACACGTACTCTTACGTGAGACCGGTTCCACCGACTAACATGCACTAGTTGCATAAGGTGGCTGGCGGGTGTCTGTCTCTCCCACTTTAGTTGGAGCGGATTCGATGAAAAGGGTCCTTATGAAGGGTAAATAGAAGTTGACAAATCACGTTGTGGTTTTCACGTAGGTAAGAAAACGTTCTTGCTAGAACCCTAATTCAGCCACGTAAAAACTTGCAACAACAATTAGAGGACGTCTAACTTGTTTTTGCAGCAAGTGCTTTTTGATATGATATGGCCAAAGTTGTGATGAATGATGAATGAGCTATATGTGATGTATGAGATGTTCATGCTATTGTAATAGGAATCACGACTTGCATGTCGATGAGTATGACAACCGGCAGGAGCCATAGGAGTTGTCTTTATTTTTTGTATGACCTGCGTGTCATTGAGAAACGCCATGTAAATTACTTTACTTTATTGCTAAACGCGTTAGCCATAGTAGTAGAAGTAATAGTTGGCGAGCAACTTCATGGAGACACGATGATGAAGATCATGGTGTCAAGCCGGTGACAAGATGATCATGGAGCCCCAAGATGGAGATCGAAGGAGCTATGTGATATTGGCCATATCATGTCACGTTTATTATTTAATTGCATGTGATGTTTATCATGTTTTGCATCTTGTTTACTTAGAACGACGGTAGTAAATAAGATGATCCCTCATAATAATTTCAAGAAAGTGTTCCCCCTAACTGTGCACCATTGCGACAGTTCGTTGTTTCGAAGCACCACGTGATGATCGGGTGTGATAGATTCTAACGTTCACATAAAACGGGTGTAAGACAGATTTACACACGCAAAACACTTAGGTTGACTTGACGAGCCTAGCATGTACAGACATGGCCTCGGAACACAGAAGACCGAAAGGTCGAGCATGAGTCGTATAGAAGATACGATCAACATGAAGATGTTCACCGATGTTGACTAGTCCGTCTCACGTGATGATCGGACACGGCCTAGTTGACTCGGATCATGTAATACTTAGATGACTAGAAGAGGGATGTCTATCTAAGTGGGAGTTCATTAAATAATTTGATTAAATGAACTTTATTATCATGAACTTAGTCTAAAAAATTTACAATATGTCTTGTAGATCAAATGGCCAACGTAGTCCTCAACTTCAACGCGTTCCTAGAGAAAACCAAGCTGAAAGACGATGGTAGCAACTATACGGACTGGGTCCGGAACCTGAGGATCATCCTCATAGCTGCCAAGAAAGATTATGTCCTACGAGCACCGCTGGGTGACGCACCTATTCTCCCTGCAGAACAAGACGTTATGAACGCTTGGCAGTCACGCTGCGATGATTACTCCCTCGTTCAGTGCGGCATGCTTTACAGCTTAGAGCCGGGGCTCCAAAAGCGTTTTGAGAGACATGGAGCATATGAGATGTTCGAAGAGCTGAAAATGGTTTTCCAAGCTCATGCCCGGGTCGAGAGATATGAAGTCTCCGACCAATTGTTTAGTTGTAAGATGGAGGAAAATAGCTCTGTCAGTGAACACATACTCAAAATGTCTGGGTTGCACAACCGCTTGACTCAACTGGAAGTTAATCTCCCGGATGAAGCGGTCATTGACGGAATCCTCCAGTCGCTTCCACCTAGCTACAAGAGCTTTGTGATGAACTACAATATGCAGGGGATGGTAAAGACCATTCCTGAGGTATATGCTATGCTGAAATCAGCAGAGGTAGAAATCAAGAAGGAGCATCAAGTGTTGATGGTGAATAAAACCACTAAGTTCAAGAAGGGCAAGGGTAAAAAGAACTTCAAGAAGGACGGCAAGGAAGTTGCCGCGCCCGGTAAGCAAGTTGCCGGGAAGAAGCCAAAGAATGGACCCAAGCCCGAGACTGAGTGCTTTTATTGCAAGGGAAGTGGTCACTGGAAGCGGAACTGCCCCAAATACTTAGCGGACAAGAAGGCCGGCAAAACAAAAGGTATATGTGATATACATGTAATTGATGTGTACCTTACCAGTACTCGTAGTAGCTCTTGGGTATTTGATACCGGTGCAGTTGCTCACATTTGTAACTCAAAACAGGAGCTGCGGAATAAACGGAGACTGGCGAAGGACGAGGTGACGATGCGCGTCGGGAATGGTTCCAAGGTCGATGTGATCGCCGTCGGCACGCTGCCTCTACATTTACCTACGGGATTAGTTTTAAACCTCAATAATTGTTATTTAGTGCCAAGTTTGAGCATGAACATTGTGTCTGGATCTCGTTTAATTCGAGATGGCTACTCATTTAAATCCGAGAATAATGGTTGCTCTATTTATATGAGAGATATGTTTTATGGTCATGCTCCGATGGTTAATGGTTTATTCTTAATGAATCTCGTACGTGATGATACACATATTCATAGTGTGAATACCAAAAGAGTTAAAGTTGATAACAATAGTCCCACATATTTGTGGCACTGCCGCCTTGGTCACATAGGTGTCAAACGCATGAAGAAGCTCCATGCAGATGGACTTTTAGAGTCTCTTGATTATGAATCATTTGACACGTGCGAACCATGCCTCATGGGTAAAATGACCAAGACTCCGTTCTCAGGAACAATGGAGCGAGCAACCAACTTATTGGAAATCATACATACCGATGTGTGCGGTCCAATGAGTGTTGAGGCTCGCAGTGGCTATCGTTATGTTCTCACCCTCACTGATGACTTGAGTAGATATGGGTATGTCTACTTAATGAAACACAAGTCTGAGACCTTTGAAAAGTTCAAGGAATTTCAGAGTGAGGTTGAAAATCAACGTGAGAGAAAGATCAAGTTTCTATGATCAGATCGTGGAGGAGAATACTTGAGTCACGAATTTGGCACACACTTAAGAAAATGTGGAATAGTTTCACAACTCACGCCGCCTGGAACACCTCAGTGTAATGGTGTGTTCGAACGTCGTAATCGCACTCTATTAGATATGGTGCGATCTATGATGTCTCTTACCGACTTACCGCTATCTTTTTGGGGCTATGCTTTAGAGACTGCCGCATTCACTTTAAATAGGGCTCCGTCGAAATCCGTTGAGACGACACCGTATGAATTATGGTTTGGGAAGAAACCTAAGCTGTCGTTTCTAAAAGTTTGGGGATGCGATGCTTATGTCAAGAAACTTCAACCTGAAAAGCTCGAACCCAAGTCGGAAAAATGCGTCTTCATAGGATACCCTAAAGAAACTGTTGGGTATACCTTCTACCTCAGATCCGAAGGCAAGATCTTTGTTGCCAAGAATGGATCCTTTCTAGAGAAAGAGTTTCTCTCGAAAGAAGTAAGTGGGAGGAAAGTAGAACTTGATGAAGTGTTACCTCTTGAACCGGAAAATGGCGAAACTCAAGAAAACGTTTCTGAGGTGCCTGCACCGACTAGAGAGGAAATTAATGATGATGATCAAGATACTTCTAATCAAGCTCCTACTGAAATTCAAAGGTCCACAAGGACACGTTCCGCACCAGAGTGGTACGGCAACCCTGTCTTGGAAATCATGTTGTTAGACAACGGTGAACCTTCGAACTACGAGGAAGCAATGGCGGGCCCGGATTCCCACAAATGGCTGGAAGCCATGAAATCCGAGATAGGATCCATGTATGAAAATGAAGTATGGACTTTGACTGACTTGCCCGTTGAGCGGCGAGCCATAGAAAATAAATGGATCTTTAAGAAGAAGACAGACGCGGATGGTAATGTGACCATCTATAAAGCTCGGCTTGTCGCTAAGGGTTATCAACAAGTTCAAGGGGTTGACTACGATGAGACTTTCTCACCGGTAGCGAAGCTGAAGTCCTTCCGAATCATGTTAGCAATTGCCGCATTCTATGATTATGAAATATGGCAAATGGACGTCAAAACGGCATTCCTTAATGGTTTCCTTAAGGAAGAATTGTATATGATGCAGCCGGAAGGTTTTGTCGATCCTAAGAATGCTGACAAGGTGTGCAAGTTCCAACGCTCGATTTATGGGCTGGTGCAAGCATCTCGGAGTTGGAACATTCGCTTTGACGAGATGATCAAAGCGTTTGGGTTTACACAGACTTATGGAGAAGCCTGTGTTTACAAGAAAGTGAGTGGGAGCTCTGTAGCATTTCTCATATTATATGTAGACGACATACTTTTAATGGGAAATGATATAGAACTCTTGGACAGCATTAAGGCCTACTTGAATAAAAGTTTTTCAATGAAGGACCTTGGAGAAGCTGCTTATATATTAGGCATCAAGATCTATAGAGATAGATCGAGACACCTCATAGGTCTTTCACAAAGCACATACCTTGATAAGATATTGAAGAAATTCAATATGGATCAATCTAAGAAAGGGCTCTTACCTGTGTTACAAGGTGTGAAATTGAGCTCAGCTCAATGTCCGACCACGGCAGAAGATATAGAAGAGATGAGTGTCATCCCCTATGCCTCAGCCATAGGTTCTATTATGTATGCCATGTTGTGTACCAGACCTGATGTAAACCTTGCCGTAAGTTTGGTGGGAAGGTACCAAAGTAATCCCGGCAAGGAACACTGGACAGCGGTCAAGAATATCCTGAAGTACCTGAAAAGGACTAAGGAAATGTTTCTCGTTTATGGAGGTGACGAAGAGCTCGTCGTAAAGGGTTACGTCGACGCTAGCTTCGACACAGATCTGGATGACTCTAAGTCACAAACCGGATACGTGTATATTTTGAATGGTGGGGCAGTAAGCTGGTGCAGTTGCAAGCAAAGCGTCGTGGCGGGATCTACATGTGAAGCGGAGTACATGGCAGCCTCGGAGGCAGCACATGAAGCAATTTGGGTGAAGGAGTTCATCACCGACCTCGGAGTCATACCCAATGCGTCGGGGCCAATCAAGCTCTTCTGTGACAACACTGGAGCTATTGCACTTGCAAAGGAGCCCAGGTTTCACAAGAAGACCAGGCACATCAAGCGTCGCTTCAACTCCATTCGTGAAAATGTTCAAGATGGAGACATAGAAATTTGTAAAGTGCACACGGATCTGAATGTCGCAGATCCGTTGACTAAACCTCTCCCTAAGGCAAAACATGATCAGCACCAGAACTCTATGGGTGTTCGATTCATCACAATGTAACTAGATTATTGACTCTAGTGCAAGTGGGAGACTGTTGGAAATATGCCCTAGAGGCAATAATAAAAGCATTATTATTATGTTTCCTTATTCATGATAATTGTCTTTATTCGTGCTATAATTGTGTTATACGGAAATCGTAATACATGTGTGAATAACAGACAACAATATGTCCCTAGTGAGCCTCTAGTTAACTAGCTCGTTGATCGACAGATAGTCATGGTTTCCTGACTATGGACATTGGATGTCATTGATAACGAGATCACATCATTAGGAGAATGATGTGATGGACAAGACCCAATCCTAAACATAGCATAAGATCGCATAGTTCGTTTGCTAGAGTTTTCCAATGTCAAGTATCCTTTCCTTAGACCATGAGATCGTGTAACTCCCGGATACCGTAGGAGTGCTTTGGGTGTGCCAAACGTCACAACGTAACTGGGTGAAAAAAGGGTGAAGTGGAAAGCCCAGTCCGCGGAGGAAGTAGGGAAGAAAAACTACCCTCTCATGGGGCCTTGGGGTAGGAAGAAGCTGCCCCTTCTCAGGAAGCCGATGCGGGATGTCCTTGGACAGGTATCCGGCTTTCCTTAGCTTTTTTACTTGAGCCTCCGTAACGGAGGAGGCCATCCACTTGCCTCCCGCTCCGGACATTGCGGGAGAAGGTTGAGGAAGGAAGAGCGGACTTGGGCGCTGGAGCTTGAGTGCGCGAGATATGGATTGGCAAAGGAGGAAGAAGGCGTAGGTTAAAAAGGTGAATCCTTATCCCTTTATATAAGCGGGTGCGGTTAGGCGTCCCCACCTACCTAATAATCCTCACTTGCCTCCGAAGCGCCGTGGTAAATGGCGCGATTGGGTTATCCACGTCCGTATTAATGAGAATCCCGTTAAAAGGGGCACACGATCTCTGCTTTGACAAGACGTGCCAAGGAAACCGCCTCGCTAAACGCGCTAAGATGGAACAATGAAAGCAATTTATACAGAAGGCTTGGTCGCAGTGTTATGACGCACTGCGGAATACGTCAGCAGATTTGATTTGTGATAATATTATTCTCTATATGGCAATATGTGGAAATTTATTTTGCAGAGCCGGACACTATTTTTGGTGTTTGTAATCTTCTTGAAGAACTTGGAGGAGGAACCCGCCTTGCAATGCCGAAGACAATCTGCGCGCCGGACTCGTCGTCATTGAAGCCTGGTTCAGGGGCCACGGAGGGAGTCCTGGATTAGGGGGTGTTCGGATAGCCGGACTATACCTTCAGCCGGACTCCAGGACTATGAAGATAAAAGATTGAAGACTTCGTCCCGTGTCCGGAAGGATCTTTTCTTGGCGTGGAAGGCAAGCTAGGCGTGCGGATATTCAAGATCTCCTACCATTGTAACCGACTCTGTGTAACCCTAACCCTATCCGGTGTCTATATAAACCGGAGGGTTGTAGTCCGTAGGACAACCATCATCATACACAATCATACCATAGGCTAGCTTCTAGGGTTTAGCCTCCTTGATCTCGTGGTAGATCCACTCTTGTACTACCCATATCATCAATATTAATCTACCAGGAGTAGGGTTTTACCTCCACCGAGAGGGCCCGAACCTGGGTAAAATAAAGCGTCCCTTGTCTCCTGTTACCATCCAACCTTGACGCACAGTTCGGGACCCCCTACCCGAGATCCGCCGGTTTTGACACCGACATTGGTGCTTTCATTGAGAGTTCCTCTGTGTCCTCGCTTTTAGGCCCGATGGCTCCTTTTATCATCAACAACGATGAGATCCAGGGTGAGACTTTCCTCCCCGGACAAATCTTCGTCTTCGGCGGCTTCGCTCTACGGGCCAATTCGCTTGGTCATCTGGAACAGATCGAAAGCTACGCCCCTGGCCATCAAGTCAGGTTTGGAAGCTTAAACTACACGGCAGATATCCGCGGAGACTTGATCTTCGACGGGTTCGAGCCACAGCCAAGCGCGCCGAACTATTTCGAGGGGCATGATACGGCTCTGCCTCCGAATAGTACCCTGGAGGCCGCACACGCTCTGGCCCCGATCTTTGACTCGGAGCCCGCTGCGTTCTTCGAGGATGAACGGTTGGACGTCACCTCGGGGGCTGCGATCTCAAAGGCGATCGAGCCGAACGCCAGCCCCGCACTCCGCACGGCCCATGACTCCAAGGAGTCGGATTCTTCTCCGAACTCCGGGCCTTCCGTGCCCCCGCCGATCGAATCTGATTGGGCGCCTGTAATGGAGTTCACCGCCGCGGACATCTTTCAGTGCTCACCTTTCGGTGATATCCTGAATTCTCTTAAGTCTCTCTCTTTATCAGGAGAGCCCAGGCCAGACTATGGTCTGCGAGGTTGGGATTCGGACAACGAAGAAATTCAAAGCCCACCCACCACCCACTTAATAGCCACTGTCGACGATTTAACCGACATGCTTGACTTCGGCTCCGAAGACTTCGACGGTATGAACGACGAAGGAGGAGACGAACAAGAACCAGGACCTGTAGGGCACTGGACCGCCACCTCGTCATATGACACATATATGGTGGATGCTCCAAAGGATGCAGATGGCGATGGAACAGCGGAAGACGACAACTCGAAAAAACCGCCAAAACGCCGGCGCCAACTTTATATCAAATGGATGCGAAAAGTGCATTCCTCAATGGTAAGTGAGGGAGTCCTGGATTAGGGGGTGTTCGGATAGCTGGACTATACCTTCAGCCGGACTCCAGGACTATGAAGATACAAGATTGAAGACTTCGTCCCATGTCCGGAAGGATCTTTTCTTGGCGTGGAAGGCAAGCTAGGCGTGCGGATATTCAAGATCTCCTACCATTGTAACCGACTCTGTGTAACCCTAACCCTATCCGGTGTCTATATAAACCGGAGGGTTGTAGTCCGTAGGACAACCATCATCATACACAATCATACCATAGGCTAGCTTCTAGGGTTTAGCCTCCTTGATCTCGTGGTAGATCCACTCTTGTACTACCCATATCATCAATATTAATCTAGCAGGAGTAGGGTTTTACCTCCACCGAGAGGGCCCGAACCTGGGTAAAATAAAGCGTCCCTTGTCTCCTGTTACCATCCGACCTTGACGCACAGTTCGGGACCCCCTACCCAAGATCCGCCGGTTTTGAGGAAGAAGTATATGTTGCTCAACCCCCAGGTTTTGAAGACCCAAAGAATCCTGACAAAGTCTTCAGACTCAACAAGGCCCTCTATGACCTCAAGCAGGCCCCACGGGCGTGGTATGATACTTTGAAGGAATTCCTCATGAAGAATGGCTTCACACCCGGTTCACTCGACCCTACTCTCTTTACTAAATCTTATGATGGTGAACTGTTTGTGTGACAAATATATGTTGATGATATTATCTTTGGCTGTACTGACCAACGTTATAGTGATGAATTAGCCTATATGATGAGTGAAGAATATCAAATGTCTATGATGGGAGAGTTGAAATTCTTCTTAGGTCTTCAAATTCGTCAACAGCGAAATGGCATATTCATATCATAGGAGAAATACCTCAAGGATGTACTGAGGAAATTCGGCATGCAAAGGAGTCAAAATTCCTATGCCCACAAATGGCCATTTGTGCACTGATGAAAATGGTATTGACTTTGATCATAAGGTATACCGCTCCATGATTGGTTCTTTATTGTACTTATGTGCATCTAGGCCGGATATAATGCTCAGTGTTTGCATGTGTGCCCGATTTCAAGATACACCGAAGGAATCACACCATAAGGCTGTGAAACATATTCTTCGATATCTAGCTCACACACCAACACTTGGATTATGGTACCCCAAGGGCTCGCCTTTTGATCTCATTGGATATTCTGACTTTGACTATGCTGGTGATCATGTGGACTGCAAGTCAACATCTGGTACATGTCATTTCCTCGGATGATCCTTGGTCTGTTGGTCCTCGAAGAAACAGAACTGCGTATCACTGTCTACTGCTGAAGCTGAGTACATTGCTATTGGTTCTTGTTGTGCTCAATTGCTATGGATGAAGCAAACTCTCAAGGACTACATCGTCAACGTGAAGAATATGCCTCTCCTCTGTGACAATGAGAGTGCCATCAAGATTGCTCACAACCCAGTTCAGCACTCGAAGACAAAGCACATTCAGATTCGTCATCATTTTCTTCGTGATCATGTGTTGAAGGGCGACATTTCTATTTAGCATGTGAAGACTGAAGAACACCTAGCTGATATCTTCACAAAGCCCTTGGATGAGAAGAGATTTAGCAAGTTGCGGTGT
This sequence comes from Aegilops umbellulata, assembly GCA_032464435.1. Classification (NCBI taxonomy): domain Eukaryota; kingdom Viridiplantae; phylum Streptophyta; class Magnoliopsida; order Poales; family Poaceae; genus Aegilops; species Aegilops umbellulata. The sequence continues at coordinate 492,949,153 of CP136058.1, forward strand.
GAGCTAAATATCTTAGAATCTTCGAATGTTCTTTGAAAAGGACACTCATCCTAACACGTATGCAAAATTGATGACTTAGATGTGCAACACATGAAGAAATGTTTTTCTTCAATCAATGAAGAATAACACTCTAAGTGTAAAGAAATTAATGAAGAATTTGATTGTCAGAACCCTACGACAATTGTACACGGTGTCTGAAATCATCATTCTTATACGGTGGGTCACGCCACCACCAAAGTTGAAAATCTTCAGTTTGAGTTTTTCCTCAGTTTCTTGAAATTCCTCAGTTGTTCATATTCTTCAACTTTGCATTGTCTTCATTGTTTCCGTCGTTTTTCTTCATTGCATATATATGTGAGTTTATGTCCTCTACAACATTCACTTATGGCTAATTCTTCAAGTTGGTTTTTTTGCTAAGTGAATGTGATCGGACCCTTCCCCCTCTATGCTATACTCAACCCAATCTATTCACAAATTCTTCATGTGCGTTCTATTTGAAACTCGTTCAAAATCTTCACTGTGTCCTTGTCAACTGAAGATTTTGCGAACGGAACGTTAAAACTAATCTTGCCCAAATTTTCGGTTTTGCCGCTCAAACCGTTCCGCATCCCATGATATATTTTTCTATTCACCCACGATCTAACACAAACTCCACTTCTCAGTACATGGGTGACACATGTCATGCGAAGGAGAAGGGTCAGGGGCACGTTCGTCCAAAATCTTCGGGCGAACAGTTTTTCACCGTGGCTATAAAGACCCCCTCTCCCCTTCCTCACTTCCTTTACTCCGCTCGACCTCTCTCTCCTGCTCGAGCTTCTCAAACCCTAGCGCTGCCGCTACTCCATCGTCGTCAGTGAGGAAGATCTTCATTGCCTCGACCTCGTCGCCGTCGTACTCGCGCCGGCCGCGGAAATCTTCACTCCTCCGCCGCCGTAGCCTTCTTCCGCCGCCGAGTTAGGGCGAGGAAGATCCACACAGACGAACTTCACCTCTCCATCTCACAGTTCGTCGTGTTCTTCATCCAGGGTAATTAAAAGTTACTTTTACTGCCCTCTTTGATTCGAATGTTTTCTACAAAATCTTCAAAGGTGTTTTTCTTCAAATCCTCACACACTAAAACACCTCACAAGTCATCTGTTCTTGATTCGTTTCTGTAAGCATCATTTTTCTTCAAGATTCCTCAATTGTGTGGATCTTCTTTTTTTTGCGAGTGAAATTTTGTGGATCTTTGATCTATACAACTCTGGAACCTAAGACAAAGAACGCTTAGTGAAATTCTTCAAGACTCATCTGGTCAAATTCCTCAAACTTGTTCTTTTTGAAAAACCTTCTGAGAACGCATATGACCTCTCCAAATTCCTCGCAACTATATTCTGTTCACAGGTACTCATGTCAGCTGCTGAATCACTAGGTTCTCATCAACTTAACTCATTTGCAGCGTTCCTCGAAGAAAAGTTGCATACTTCTTCAGAGAATTCGATTGTTCAAATTCCTCAACTGAAGAATATGGCAGACGGTAAGAAGCCGCAGAAAGGAGGAAAGAAGCATGAGGTCATGACTGCCTTTGAGATTCCAGATGATATATACAAAGACTATTGCACTCCTGATGAGGCCAAGTTTGGTAAGGAGAACAAAAATATGCACAAGGTGCGCATCCAGAGGATTGAAAGGAGATGGGCAAGAGAATGGAGGGAGTACAGGTATGTAACTCCAAAGTACATGAAGAAATTCGCACTCAATCCTCCATGCCCAAGACCTCCATTGGCACCTGGCCAAGAAGCAGACCCCACCAGCATCAAGCGTGGTGAGGACTTTCCTAAAGAATGGGCCAAGCGCCAAGCCAAGTTGGCTAGACAAGCCAAAGAAGCAGTGAGGAAATTCAATGAAGACTCTGCTGCTGCTGCTGCTGCTGCTACCACTGAGGCCTTTGTCAAGCCAAAGAAATCTATGGCAAAGAAGCCTGCGCGCAAGCCAAGTGCTTCACCAACAGTGCCCTCAAGGCCAAGTTCCTCAGCTACGCCCTCACGGCCAGAATCTTCAAAGTCCTTATGGCCAATTCCTCATGCTGCTCCTGCTCCTCCAAAATCCTCAGCTCCTCCAAAGTCCTCAGCTGTTCCAACAAAGTCCTCAGCACCTGTGCACCTTGCCACGTGCCAAAGGACTACAAGCATCTCCATTGCCTCAGGTGTCTCAGCTAGTTCCTCAGCTGCACCAAATTCTTCAACATGACCCTCTCTGCTGAAGACAAAGGCAACTGCTGGACAAGGTCCTCGTCCTAGTCCTCAGAAGAAGCAGGTCGCCTTCCAAGTGCCGTCTGAAGAAGACGAAGCTGATGATGATGAACTTGCTGAAATCATCAGAGATAGGCAAGTCAGGGCCGCTAGAGCCAAAGGCACAAATGTGCCACTCCTTTTGGATCTGAGGTTGATCCTTGACTACATTGATCTCTGGCACAAGGACCCAAACACTCCTATGCCTGATTTCAAGCTGACCCCTGGTCAAAATCACATGCTCACCCATTTCATCCAAGAAGAAAAATGGAAATATGAGAAGGCCAAGCAAATCAAGAAGGCACAGTACAAGAAGGAGAAGTTTCTGAAGACCAACGTTGTCTCTATGACAACTGATGAACTTATAAAAATCCAGTCTGAAATCAAAACCCTCAGCGATGATTTCAATGCCTACTATGCTGATTGGCAAGGAGCCAAGGTCAGGTTTGTTAGACTGACTGAGAAGTTCACCTCCAATGTTGCAGCTCCATCGCAACAGGAAATTCCACAGGCTGAAGCATCTGCTCAGTAAACTGAAGAACATGCCAGCACCACTGATGACTTTCAGGATGCTGAAGAAAATGTGAGTTCCAGGGCTGATGACTCCATTCCAGCCGCTGAAGAAATTGCCAGGGCATCCACTAGTGGTGCGCCTGAAGAAACTGAAGAAGTCAGGGCAACTGGATCACTTGTGCCCGAAGAACATCAACCAAATTCATCTGCTCCTCCTGCGCTTACACCAACTCCAATCCTTCCATCTGCATCAGATGTGAAGAAGACCAAGGCTGCAGAGCGTGCAACAGTGAAGAAAAGGAAAGCATCAATTGCTTCAGATTCTTCAGCTCCGAAGAAGATGAAGCCTATGACAAGTTCATTTGCAAATCCCATTGATGCTGTTCCGATCTCAGCCATGCCATCAAAGGACCTTGTTCCTTTTGGTGAAGAATATGTGATCCCTAGCGGATCTGTTGAAGAAAATCATTCTGCTGCTTTGTCAGAGCAGATTGATGAAGAAACTGAAGTGGATAAGATCCCTTCAACACCTGTTGTCTCCTCGCCCATGCCTCAGTTCACAGCTGAAGAGGCTGGCGTTGAAGAAATGGAAGATGAAGATGTGTACATTGGGAGTACTACACCAGTGATGAATGATGACTTTTGGGAAAGTCAGCACCCCAATTCTCCACTCTTCACCCCTCTACAGCAAATTCCTCAGTCCCCTGCACCAACCGTTCAAATGGGCTCTGAAGAAACTCACCCCACTTCACTTGTACGTGAAGAAATTCCAGCCACTAGTGCTAAAGAAAATTTTGCTGCTGATCACTTGAACATGCAAACTGCCACTGAAGAGGAACCAGAAATTCCTCAGCCTGAAGAACCTGAGATTGTGATTCCTAAGGTTGTGATGCAACTCACTGACACTCCTCTTCCCAAGCCAAAGGATCCATTCTCACGCAAGCAAAAATTCAAGGCTGGAGATTTCTTCGGCGAGCATGTATTCTTCACAGACTACAACCCCTATGATTCTGCTCGCATAAGGAAGAGGCGTTTCTGGACTGCCAGTCAGGCTAATTTTTATTCCTCAGTGCTGTTCAACAAAGACAAATTCTTCGATCATGCACACATTCCTCATGTGGATATGGAGTCTCTGCCATGCTTCGAGCCAGTCCTCAGTGTTCTTCACGACGCTGGACTGTTAAATTTCTACACTGACATATGTGATTGGAATGAAGAACTCATTCTTCAATTCTATGCGACGCTTCACATCACAGGAGATTCTGAAGATGTGAACTCATGGGTGCTGGACTGGATGTCTGAAAACACTCACTACAAGGCACCAGCTACTGAATTGCTTCGTGCCCTACCACTCAGTCCTCCCCTTGAAGCTGCTTGATGTGTCAACAGTGAACCTGAGCTTGCAAATCATTACATGCAAGTGCTGATGAAGCCTTTGAACCAGGGCAAGCCCCACGAACAAAATTCCTCGTCAAGGAATTACTTTATGTGCCTCGGACTATCTATCGCATTCTGACAAAGACATTGAGTCCAATCAAGGGCCACGACTCGAATGAAGAAGAAGTCGTTGTCATCATGAAGAATCTGCTCTTCAATATCATTCATGGCGTTCCCGTCAACTTCTATGATTTCTTCATGAGGACTCTGGCCAATGTCGCTATGTCACATTTTGAGCTGAAGCCTTATGCACCTTGGATTATGAGATTCATTAGAATAAGGTCTTCACTCAACTACAAAGCTGATACACTGAACCACTGCAGCTACTTGCCTCCAATTGAAGTACTCAAACGGACATTTTCCTCAGCTGATGACAAAGGCAAGGCCACTGCTGTTATAGATGAAGGCATTCGTCCATTGGATGGTCAATTTCGCAAGGCTGCATCCTACTCAACCAATGACGACTCTGCCACCCATGACTCTGCCGCCAACACAGCCAAGCAAAATCCTCAAGGCACAGCACCCAGGGTGATGACTGATCGTGAGCTACTCCTCAGTCTTCATCAGAAGGTTGATCGCAATCATAAATGGGTCAAGAGACAGTTTGGTTCAATTCTTCACAACAGGACCTCAACCCATAATGCAGTGAACAAAAATCAATACTACCTCCATGAAACCTTCAACCGTACCTGGGCTGTTTTGTCTCATGTCTACAGCAAAGAAGATCTGAAGAAAATGGGTCTCAAGGAAGAGTTTGGCTGGTCTGCACCTCCACCGAAGAAATACAAGAAGGTCAAGGTTCCTTCCTTGGTGGCCAGCTCTTATTCTTCATCGCGCGACACTGATGAACATCAAGACTTGGACGACACTGCAGCAGGCCCTACTATGACAAACGACCCCGACAACGCTGGCGCTCCTTCATCAACTTGATATTCTTCAGGGGCGTTAGTCCTCAGTTTCGATCCTTTTGGTCATTCGATGACAAAGGGGGAGAAAATTGAGTTAGTCTTCAAACGGGTCTATTATATGGGCGTTTTTTTTTTGCAAAGTTACAACTCTCGTTCTTCTGAAACTTTATTGGATCGAGTTGTAAACTTAAACCCGATGGTGCTATGATACTTTTGATGTGTTATTCTGCATGCTTATTCCTCGTTAATATTATTGCACGCATGCTGAATCTCATCAGTCACCATATTTCATCATGCATTTCAAATTCTTCATAATATATATGTCAAATGCGTGTATGAATTACAAGATATAGGGGGAGATCTCCATGATTCAACTCTCCAAATGTGCATTGCTTCAAAAGAAAATTCCTCACTATGCACATCTTCAGGGGGAGTTCTTCTATATCTTCAGGGTCACCCATCCTCCCACTACCCCAGCCTAAGCACGCTTAACTTCCAGGTTCTATTCTCCCTCGCTCCAAGTCTGCACTTGTTGTTTTCTTGACAATAGTAAGATGTCAATCCTATTAACCTTCAGGAATTTTGCTTGAGCATGAAGTGACACATTTCACTGTTTTAGTTTGAAACTATTGTTTTAAAAAACAATAATTATTTAATAACACTAATATTTCTTGAATAATTAGTTTGACCATTGTTTGACCACAGTTTGACCAGATTTAACCAAAATTGAAATAACTGAAATAATTATTTAGTAACACTAATATTCTAGAATAATTAGTTTGACCATTGTTTGACCACAGTTTGCCCACTGTTTGAATTTTTTTCGATTTTTTCCACTCTAGATCTTAAAAGCCCCGTATCTTTTTTTCTGTTAGGTTTTTGAGGATTTTGAAAATGTTTAACGGGGTTTCAGAGTTAGTATGCAAAAGTTATGCCCATTTTTACAAATTTCAGAGAGATTTTGCAAATAAAGTCACATGGGAAAATGGGATCTTTAGTACTAGACCACATATCACATGGGAAACTTATTTTCTTTTTTTTTGACATTTCCATCATTTTCTTTTATTTTTTTTAAACTAAAAAGGCAATCCACGGGGCGGGGGGGTAGAGTTTGAAAATGGGACCTTTAGTACCGGTTCGTGGCACGAACCGGGACTAAAGGTCTCAACCCCATTAGTCCCGGTTCGTGCCTCAAATCGGGACTAAAGGTCTAATCTTTAGTCCCGGTTTGAGGCACGAATCGGGACTAAAGGTCATCGCACCCTTTAGTCCCGGTTCGTGGCACGAACCGGGACTAAAGGGCCCAGGTGAACCGGGACTAATGCCTTAGCCGCATGAACCGGGATAAATGCACCCATTGGTCTCGGTTCTAGACTGAACCGGGACTAATGGGCTTACCCGGCGTGGACCATAGCCCCCTTTTCTACTAGTGGACTAATGTGTTTATGAGTGTACATAGGTCTATAAGTCTCTGAGGAGTTTGATATTTACAGAGAAAGTCGACCCCTAAAAATGAAGTTCTTCAACTGAAGACTTTGGTATTCTGAAGACTTTCTGAAGACTTTGAAAGTGAAGAAATTGGTGTGACCTTGAAGATTTGGTATTCATTCGAGGAATATGAAGCATGAAGACTTTTGTTTTCGTAGTTTATTTTTCTCTTTCTTGAGTCATAGGAAACACCGTACTGTTAAAGGGGGTCGAGGAAATACTAAGGAAAAATTTCCAAGTGATGCTCAACTCAAAATCCTACACCTACCAATCCCTTCGAGTGAAGCCATTGGAAATCTCATATAGTTCATTTAAATTCTTCAGTGACAGAGACGAAGTTCTTCTGGTCTTTGAGGAATTTGTACTGACTGAGGGGTTAGGAATTCGCTAGTGCGGATTGCCTACAGTGAGGAACATGATAGCCCTGAAGAATTTGAACCTCAAATTTCCGACCATTGTTATGCTACATGCCAGCTGTCCCAAAATATCTTATCCACCTAACGGTCATATCATTGAAGGGAATTTATGTCTTATCATGTCAGGCTGCTCCCTAGGCTATAAATAGTCGTCCCCTACAACCACTAGCTGGTTGGCTGCTCTGAGAGAAACCAACACTTGTCATTTGAGAGCATCCCATCCTCCGAGGACTTTGAGCGAAAATCATCAAGTGAGGAAAACCCAAACCCAAACACCTACAAACCCAAAGTTATTGAGCATCACTGAAGAGATTGATCCTGCGTGGATCCGACGCTTGTTACCTTTGAAGACTGTGCTTCTTCCAGACGGTTAGGCGTCATGGTCTAGAGCATCCAAGAGGAATTGTGGATCGCCGAGTGACCGAGTTTGTGAAGGTTCGGAAGTCACCTGAAGACTTACCTCGAGTGATTGGGCGAGGTCTGTGTGACCTTAGCTCAAGGAGAATACGGTGAGGACTGTGTGTCCTCAGGTTTAAATACCTAGCCGCTCCAACCAGACGTACAACTGAGACAGCAGTTGGAACTGGTCTACCAAATCATTGTCTTCACCAAGCCAACTGGCTCTATTTCCTCAACTCTTTCATTTCCTCACTACTGTGTTGTGTGCTTGTCATATATGTGTTTGAAGACTTTAACTGAAGACTTTCTTAATTTCTTCAGTTCAATTTGTTCAGTCTGTTTGTCTTCATCCTGTGTTATCCTGTGATTACGCTTCCTGTACTCTGTACTTGTCTTCATTTCATCATGATGACTATGCTTGTCTTCTGTTATGTTTATTTATGAGTAGTTATTCCACTGCAAGTAGTTATTCGCTAAGGAATTTCCTCACTAGCAAATTCCTCAGTGAAGAGTTCATAGAAATCGCCTATTCACCCCCCCCTAGTCATATAACGCACTTTCAGGCATCCTTCCCACGACCCTTGAATTGTCCATGCCATGCTTTTGGACAGTTCTTCCATTTCCAATGCGTGCAATCCATAGACCCGAGCATACCTGGAAACCCTCGAGCTTTGTTCATCTCCAAAAGCCTCTGAGTGTCCTGAGCATTGGGTGCTCACAAGTACTGTGGTCCAAACACTTCTACCATAGTTATTGCAAATTGCTTGACATAGAAGATAGAAGTGCTCTCTGCCATCGCCAAGTTGTCATCAATGTAATCTGCCGGAACACCATATGCCATCATGCGCAAAGCGGCAGTGACCTTCTGCTCAATGCTATGGCCAAGCAACCCGGCACAGTTCCTTCTCTGCTCGAAGACTGGATTATGCTGCTTCACGGAATTGCAAATGCGGAAGAACAAGTCTTTCAACATTCTGAAACGGCGTCGAAAGTAATTCTTCGAAAAACAGGTGATGATGCAAAGTAGTTGCGCACCAACCGTTTGTGCGCATCAATACGTTCTCTCCGAATGAACGCCCGACCATAAACGGAACCACCGTGCTTCGGTTTCTTCCTCTTGTGCATGGCCACTAGCATAGCAATCTCCTCTTCTTCATGCAAATCAAATTCCTCGTCCGACGATGAATCATCCATGAAAGAGGAGTCAACCGAGCTCATCTACAATGCACACAACCACCATCAAACGTAATATCCAATCCCAAGTTAAATCATCAAGCTTCGTCATTTTTTTTACCTTGGGGAATTCCGTCGAACACCTTGTGCGCGATGGAAGAAGATGGCCGCCGGTTAGATTGGCTGCTACTGACGGCTGCGGACGGCGGCAGTGATAAGAAATGAGCTTGGAGGCCAGCCAAGAGGAGCTCGGCGGGTGGCGAAGAATAGTTCGGCAGCCGGGCGGGGGGCTTGGTGCGACGGTCGCGCGGCCGGCGCAACGGCCGTGGACAGGCTCACGGCCGACGGGGAGGAGGTCGGCGGCAGCCTAGGACCCGGCGGAGGTCTACCGCGGTAGCCGGACCGCTGGAGGCGCTGAATCCCGCGCCGACTGCCTCCCGATTCGGCGGCGTCCGGGCGGCTGCGAGCCGGCTACCGGCGAGGGAGGCGACGGGGGAGATGGTAACAGAGGGTGGCGGCGGGGATGTGGGGTGGTGGCGGCACTGACGACGAGGTTTGGGCCGGTCGCAGCGGCGGATTCCGGCCGGCTGGTCTTTGGGCGGGCGGACGGGCGCGAGCGGGAAAGGAAAGGAAGTGGCGGTTGGGCGTTCGCGGGCGACGGCTTGTTTTGGACCATATGCACCTCGTGATATAAATTTGCACCGCGAGGTATTGTATTTTACATCACGAGGAGGACACGATCCAATTTTTTTTTTGCATATGGACCGTCTGTTGGAGCAGCGTTTTTTGCCCCAGACGGTCCAAAAGTTAGGTACTTTTACATTTGGACCATCTATTGGAGATGCTCTTAGCACTACTAAAAAAAGGCCTACTAATGGCGCACCAGTTTTGCCTACTAATGGCGCATCACTGGTGCGCCATTACTAGCACGCCATTAGTAATTTTTACTAATGGCGCACCACTGGTGCGCCATTAGTATCTGGTATACTAATGGCCCACCACTGGTGCGCCATTAGTATAGGCCACGGTGCGCCATTAGTATTTTTGAATTTTGAAGGCGGGAAAATAGTAGTGGCGCACCGTCTAACCCCCACCGTGCGTCATTGCTATTTTTGAATTTTGAATTTGGATCTGGATCGTGATTTTTTTGCCCATTTTTTGCTAGTTTTTTTTTCTCGTTTTTTGGCACGATATTATTTCAAATTTTGTTCCTGTTTTTGGATCTTGTACGTTCTTTTGCCGTGTTCTTTTGCCGGAGAGGAGTTCGCCGTAGAGGAGTTCACCGGAGAGGAGGAGGAGGAGGTCACCGGAGAGGCGCTCGCCTACATCGCCGGAGAGGAGGAGGAGGTCGCCGGAGAGGAGGAGGAGGTCGCTGGAGAGGAGTTCACCGAAGCATCGGAGAGGAGGAAGGAGAAACCATGAGGGAAAAGGAGCTCACCGGAGAGGAGGGAGGAGAAAACGTGAGGGGAGGGGAGGAGAGGAGGGAGGAGGAGGTTCCCGGGGAGGAGGAGGTCGCCGGAGAGGAGGAGGAGGTCGCCGGAGAGGAGGAGGAGGTCGCCGGAGAGGAGGAGGAGGAGGTCGCCGGAGAGGAGAAGGAGGTCGCCGGAGAGGAGGAGGAGGTCGCCGGAGAGGAGGAGGGTAGTATGATGGAGGAGAGAAGGGAAGATGGAGTGGAGGAGAGGAGGAGATGGAGTGGAGGAGAGGAGAGGAGGAGATGGAATGAAGGAGAGATGTGGAGTGGAGGAGGTGCGCCCAGCCATATATACGATATAGTAATGGCGCACCGTGGGCAGGTGCGCCATTACTAACTTTTTTTTTTATTTTTTTTGATTTATTTTGAATTTGGAAGGCGGGAAGATACTAATGGCGCACCATGGGCAGGTGCGCCATTAATAACTTTTTTTTATTTTTTTTACTAATTTTGAATTTTGAAGGCGGGAAGATACTAATGGCGCACCATGGGCAGGTGCGTCATTAGTAACTTTTTTTTATTTTGTTGACTTATTTTGAATTTTGAAGGCGGGAAGATACTAATGGCGCACCATGGGCAGGTGCGCCATTAGTAAGTTTGAATTTTTTTGAATTTTTTTGCCTCTCCAGATCTTAAAAGCCCCGTATCTTTTCGAGTAGATGATTTTTCATATAAAAAACTTTTTCATCCGAGTTAGTATGCAAAAGTTATGCCCATTTTTACAAATTCTCGAGAGATTTTGCAAATGAAGTCGAAATTCATATTTGCAAATTTTCCCAACAACTAGACCACATATCACATGGGAAACTTATTTTCTTTTATTTTTTTGACATTTTCATCATTTTCTTTTATTTTTTTTAAAATTGAAAAGGCGATCCACGGGGAGGGGGGGTGCATTCGGTGGAAGTGGTGGCCAAGTTACTAATGGCGCACCGTGGCATGGTGCGCCATTACTAGTTCAACTAGTAATGGCGCACCATGCCACGGTGCGCCATTAGTAGTTTTGAAAAAAAAATTTAAAAAATTCAAAAAAAAAGGCTTTTTTACTAATGGCGCACCGTGGATGTGGTGCGCCATTACTAGTTGCGCACCACATCCACGGTGCGCCATTAGTAGTTTTGAAATGGTTTAAAAAAAATTACTAATGGCGCACCCGCGGATGTGGTGCGCCATTAGTATTTGGACACTAATGGCGTACCAACACATGGTGCGCCATTAGTATATAGTAATGGCGCACCACATGTCTGGTGCGTCATTAGTGTCAATTCCATCTATAGCTTTTTTTCTAGTAATGTAGGTGACATGTTCTTGGATGGTCTCCTACCCTGGTGGTCATACAAATCTTTATCTCCCTGTCATTAGGCATGTCGAGCATTCTTTTTTCCTTGAATATTGGGTCTGTTGAGCTTGACGAGGACAAGCTACAAGCACTCTGCCTGGTTCGTGTACACCTCTTTCTGTCTATTCCGCTCTACTCACGAAGTTTGTTTGCTAGCCTTAAGTATTTTCTGAATACCAACTAAATATTGCTCCCTCCATTCAAAAATAAGTGTCATGGTTTTGGTATTGTAGAACTAAAAGCACTACACTTATTATGGAACAGAGGCAGTATGGGAGTAACACTGAACCATACACCCATCTACTAAATGCAAAATAGATGAACCCTAATGTTTGATTAGTGCAGAAAGTTTCTTTTTACATACACATAAGCCTTCCAGTAGCACTGAAATTGGAATCTCAGTCATTGTTCATTATATGTGAATGGAATGGAGTTCCGAAGAAGTTATTCATTGTCATCTTCGGATATTTTCTACAAAGCAGCAAGCGCTATAAAAGCAATCTCGTCAGACAGAAAAACTGCACATGTTTTCTGCTGTTTCGTTTTTTTGTTTATGCAGAATTGGACACATAAATATCCATCACTCTAGGCAAAGTTTGGTTGCAATGGCAGCATTTTGGTACTAATGTTTGCTCTGTCAAAGCATATCTTCTCTATGACATCTATTTAATTTTCATCAATCCGAGCTTATACATTAATTAGATCTTTATATATGTTACTATAGAATTTAATCTTTCAGATACCCATTGAACTGAAATTGAGGACAACCAGTCCGAGGTTTTATCTGGAAATACAGTAGGCAACTTGCCTTAGGTTTCATTTACAGCCCACCACGCAAACTCTAGTTACCTACATGCTTCACCAACCTGCAGACAATTTTTTCATAATCCCTCCACTCTGTGGGCATTCTTGCTATGAGAAATATTATGTTGCCAATGCATTTGTTCTAGGATTGATTCCTCTTAAGCTATGGCATCGACTCTTACAATCCAGTATAACATTGACGGTCTGATGGGTGATTCTTGCATGCCATAAATCTAATTATTTAGATGATTCTTGAAGTTGCTTGCTAATAATCTGGTTGCAATATTTTCATGAATTTTGCTTCAGTTTTACACCTTTAGTGTTTCTCTAAGGATTGTATCATGTGATGAATCTTCAATAAAGAGAAAGATTGTTATTCATCAATCTTTCTATCTATCAGCAATAGTGAGAACAATCTTTTATGTTTTATGGACCTTGATAATGTGAGTACAGGATACAAGTCGGTGCACATGAAGGTGCTCACGAAAATGGCATGCTAGATTGTAATGATTAAGCACATCACCTTGAGATTGATCACATTCTTCATGAATAGGGGACAACATGACCACCATGGGCGATCATGGTGAAGAGAAGTGGCAACAAAGATGATTACTGGGATGTGCGAGGATTTCTTTTGTCCCGTTGCAACACACGGGCATTTTTGCTAGTACATACAAAAATAAACAAACAAACTGTCCGCAGCCAAGCCGGAAAAGGGGACTTCCTACGGGGCTGGGTCTACCATGTGAAATCGGTTACAAATTTCAGAAATAATTCTGTGAGAAATAAATTGATTATTGTCAAATTCATCGTTCTAATTTTTCTTTTTCTTTTTTGTAAGAAACTTCCAATCTATTTATTTTCAATCAGTGCGTACACGAATGGTGTATCCTATTTTTGTCTAGCCATCCTGCCATTATCTTAAAAGTACACACACATAACGAATGTAAGAACGGCAAATAAACCACCACAAAACCTAAAGTTTTTTTAGAAAAACACCACAACCTAATCACTTGTGTCCAGGTCACCTTCGTAGATTTTTTTTTTTTCAAAGTCCTACTTTTGTGCATGTAACTTAGTATTGTTTGTTTCAAAAAAAAACTTATTTTTCTTAAATGAGACTGTTATATTGAGGCCAGAAACGAAATACAAAACACAATCAAAAGAAAATTATGACCTCTAAATACTCATGTTACATCACTATTTGGTCTTTTTAAGAAAATGGCATCACTATTTTGTGAGCCACACAGTTAACGACAGTGTTTGATACAAAAGAGTAAACAGATATCATTTCATCGCCCCTCTACCTGAGAAAGACTAAAACTATTGACAGAAGTTTGGATATTATTTTTTATTTGATTCATTTCACCATCTTGTCGCGCAAAGTAGGCGGGGCGGCTGGGGGCTGCAAGTGTGGTGCTTCCATTCTCTAGGACGAACACAACAGATGACATGAGCGGTCTATCACCTGGGTTCTCCTGGATACACAAGAGTCCTATCTGGACACAAAGCAAAACTTCTTCTGCTGAAATATCTATGATAGATGAGTCTGGTAGTTCCTCGGTCTTCCCTTCCTTCCACATATTCCATGCCTAAAAAGCCAAGAACATCGTACCAGTATTAATTTTTAACTTTGAATAAATATTTGCTTCAAAGTTTTGATTCAATTCTAGAAATGAAACTCTAGAGAAGTCGTTTGTGTACTCACATAGACTGTGAGGCTAGGGAATCCCATGGTTTGACTATTAGAATTCATCCTTATACCAGTTACAACCTCTAGTAGCAATACACCAAAGCTATAGACGTCAGACTTGGTAGAGAAGGTGCCTTCCATTGCATACTCAGGAGCCATGTAGCCACTGCTTGACCATAGCATTTCAAATTATTTATTGTGAATTGAAATTATTAAAACATTAATGTGTTTTCCCATGGATACTCACTATGTTCCAACTACGCGTTGCGTATTTGCATTTTTCTGGTGATCACCAAAGATCCTTGCCATACCAAAATCTGCTATCTTGGGTTTCATATCTGCATCCAGCAAAATATTTCCAGGTTTGAGGTCCCTATGTATTATGGTGAACCTTGAGTCTTCGTGAAGATATAGAAGCCCCCTTGCAACCCCTTTGATTATACTAAATCTTGTCACCCAATCCAACGATAGCTTTCTTGAGTCATCTAAAAAGAAAGAAATGTAAGCAAAAACATATTTTTGAGTTGCCTTAGGAAATCATGGTTTGTTCTTAGTATATGTACCAAAAAGGATAGCATCTAAGCTCTTGTTAGGAAGATACTCATATACCAAGAGCTTTTCATCTCCGTCACCACAACATCCAAGAAGTCGAACCAAGTTTCTATGTTGCAATTTTGCAATTAGAATTACTTCATTCCTGAATTCTTTTGTTCCCTGTTGAGAATCTCTACTTAGCCTTTTGATTGCAACTTCTTTTCCACCTAACAGTCCCTAGAGAAATATAGATGTGAGATTTACAAATTAGCAAAAGAATTCTCCTAATTTAGTTGGCATAATAGGAACTACATATTGAACAGACTACCTTATAAACTTTTCCAAAGCCTCCTTGTCCAATCATGTGTGCTTCAGAGAAATTGTGCGTTGCGAGGGAAATTTCTTCTAATCTTATAAATGTAAATTCCTGATCACGAGGATGGTTTTCATCTCCAATCTCATTGGAGGTATGCATACCATCTAATCTTATATTCTTGTGCTTTCTCCATTTTTTGCTCTTGCCTGCTCTCACAATGTTATATTCATTTCCCCTCTAATAAGCATACAATAGGAATATAAAATAAAAATATAATTTGCTCCCTTTATTTTTTGGCGTTGAATGTTATTCAATTTATGAACTCACAAATCATGGGGGAAATAATCCACGAGGCAAGTTACCACCATGTCAAGATCATAGACCGGACAATCAGAACACGGCCATCAATTGAATAATCAACAAGGCTACCACTTGACATAGAAAACACGGTCCACACTTTTTCAAAGACCCTCAAGTCCATAACACCATGACCTCACCTCGCTTTGTTTTTTTACAAACCCCATCGACACAAAATATTTTGAAGGCAATGATTGCTTGACCGTGCAACCGCTATGATGAACCTGTAGAGACTCTAGCATGTGGACTCCATCTTAGTTGCTAGTAGGCCGTCTGTTACCATTAGATGATTCCACAATCGCTAAACCGCACATAGAACTACCTAAAACAATTATTTGCTCTAGTTTCACATGTTGGGCTTAGAGGATGTAGAATTTTGTATATTCAAACTAGCATTCTCATAAGGTCGGCAAATATAACTTTTTCTGCAACGAGATTCAACTAAACATACCTTTGCATTTTAACCATGCAAGACAGATGCATATAAGTACTAGAACACCACTGCCTACAATTGGTAGCACAATCTTGGCTGCATTAATCTTTCTCCTTTTACCTACGCATACATAAATATAGCATAAAAAGGAACATGAATTATAGAACTAGAAGTATGTTAGCAAAGACAAAAACAACAATAGAAATGACGAAACTACTATATCGTAGAAAGAGGGGGCAAAGGTGGAAATTTGTTACCACCTCCTCCTGCATCCAAGCCTGCAAGTCGGAGATAGAGTGTCTCGCCACCAAGCTCTACCCCTACCTTCCCGGTGTCAATCAATTCCCCAGACCACACCAAGCACATCGTCACATCTTCGTCACTGCTCACATTACGATACACGTAACCCACACAAGAGCAGTTGCGGTTGCACTCTGCAGCGCATTCCTCAAACGTACTTCTGCCCCGTCCAACGAGCTCAATTTTGTCAGGTGACTTCATCCCCGGCAAGGCCAAGAAGCTATCGCCGCAACTGTGCAGCTGCTCCTTCCGCTGACACCCCGCCATGAACCTGCCACTGGTCCACTCCTCCATGTTTCCTGGCTCGAAGCCATCTAGGCACTTACAGGACGGGATTGGCGCTGAAGTCTCATCGCAATAGCCATATGGACCACAGTAACCATAGCGTTTACATTCAGCAGATGGCCACTTCCAAAGGACATCCCACATTGACGACCTGGTGCTCCAGCTCTGGAGCTGGTACTCGCCAGAGTAGGTAATCACTGACCTTGTGAGCGGAGCGCCGTCCGAGAGGCTATATGTGGCATAAATCTCATCGCCATTTTCCACGAAGGCTAGGTACATGATAAGATCACTAACGTTGGCCCCTGCTTCATGTCGTTGGATTGCGCTCTTCACTTGATACCCAGTCCATGGTGTGTCGCGGAACACCAAGCTCTGCCCATCCCACATGAATGTTTGGAGAGGCGTGTCCGGGTCGCTGCCGTAGGAGAAGCGCCCTGGCGAGGGATCGCCAGGGCCCTTCCAGGATACCAGACGCTCGCCAGGGTGGCGCGTCCTATATTTGATCCGGAGCTTCATCCCGGGGAGGAGCGTGTCGGTGCGGTGGTCGAAGCTTTGCCACAATATGGTGCCATTTGACGACCGGATGACGAGGTTTCCGGTGTTCAAAAGCACCGCCGTCTGGGTAGACGAGCCCAGGGCAGTGGTCACGTTGTTTGTTGTCCAAAGGACACGGCCGCTGCTATTACCGTAGGAGAGAACGAGATTTGAGGTGTTGGTGAGGGATAGCATCGGCGCAGAGGAGGTGTTGTTGGTGGTCGGGGTTTCACGGTTGGCAACCCACACGACTGTGAGCTCGGGAATATCATTGTACCATATGCCAAGGTACAACTTGGCTGGTGTGGAGTTGGAGGGGTTGAAGAAGCCCAAGGCGAATACGCCGCCGTCGGAGACGATGGTGTTGCCAGGAGACAGCGGCTTGCCAGGGACAAGCCGGTCGACGGAAGCATTGAAAGGAAGGAATAGAATGATTAGGGCCGCGGTGCAGCAGGCGAGAGCCGGCGAATCCATCAATTGCTCGAGCCAAAACTTAGTACAAAGTTTGTACCAGCTTTCTTTACGCGAGTTCTAATGAGCTATAGGCTCTACTTTGACGGTGCTAAATGGGATGAAGTACTTGCATCCAACCTTGGTCTACAAGGAGAAACTGCGTCCACGAGCGCGTATACATTAGTGTTCAATCACGGAACCAGATGATTAAATAATGTAAAATCTCGGACTTTTAGAAGTGTTTAGCCCCGGGCTCAC
Organism: Aegilops umbellulata; assembly: GCA_032464435.1. NCBI lineage: Eukaryota > Viridiplantae > Streptophyta > Magnoliopsida > Poales > Poaceae > Aegilops > Aegilops umbellulata. The sequence goes on from CP136058.1 coordinate 492,966,534, forward strand.
GCGTGCTCGGGTTAACATTTCAGCTGTCCATGTCGGAGTTGGGATGCCACCATCATTGCTGACTACTAGATAGCTAAAAGAAAATTCTTCAAAAAGTACAAGTACAATAGACATAGACATATAGCTAGGCACACACAACACGCGCATATTAATAACTGGAGCTAGCTATTTATTCTTAAGATTACCAAAGTCACCACCCAAGAAAAATAAAGTCCACGTTTGCAAGACACAGATTGAGCGTCAAACTTATCTACTCTCTCCGTTCTTAAATATAAATCATTTTAGAGATTTCAATATCTAAAATCCATCTCTGCACCCGAGCTATATTGAAATATGCACTATAAAAATATTATCATGCGCTAATATCGTATGCTTAATACTAGTAATATGATACTTCCGCCACGAGCAGCAAGTACGTAATTGTGTACGAGTGCTTGGTCCCGAAGCAAGCGATTGCTTTGACGAAACGCAGCATTCAGGGATGTTTGACGGCAGAAGCGGATGGAATTCTGGTAGTTTTTTCTTGTCTTCTGTTTCTTGAGCTACGGGCGTGCGGGGATGAAGCCGATTTTTTTCCGGACATTTTGATCGATCTGCTTGTCCATTTCATCCGTTCTTGGGCCACTCCGTCTCTCGTTACCTTGGAACCTCTTCGTTGAATGAAACATGCACGCCCCAGATCTACCGGCCGACGCTGCGCCGTGCGCTAGCGTACTACTACTATGTTGTTGATTTTACTAATGTTTTTCATATATATTCATCGGAAAAACTGCTGATTTATCCAACAGTGAGAAGTGTGGACTATGTACAGCTTAACCATTTTGTTGCATTCTAGTTTTGAAATCATCTGAACCTGACTGAACCATTCTTATGACTTGTGGTTTAGAGTTTAGACTACAAATCTGCCTAAGTCTTGCTATTCAAATCAATCAACGTGCTTGTCTTGCTTGCACAGGATGATACACCTTGAGTCTGTCCGTCCATGGTGCCCTTTTTCTTACAACTGCCTTTCTCTTACAAAGTAAACACAAAACCATTGCAAGAAGAGCAGACAAGGACACTACTACCTAATCACTTGTATCCAATGTAAAGGTCCCTTCATCTAAGTGTTTCTCTTTCAGAGTCCTTCCTTTTTCAAGTACTCCTTCTGTCCCATAATATAAGAGCGTTTTTGACAGTATACCAATGACAGAAACGCTGTTATGTTATGGGACAGAGTGAGCAGTATATTATACAGACAAAAAACTGCATAGAGAACATACTCAAAGATAATGACTACTAGGCAACACACGATACATCCCTATTTTCTTTCTTAAAGAATGTCATCTCTAAATTTTTGAGCCATACGTTTTACAATAGTGTTCGACTCATCTAATGTATTGTTTCCTTCGAGACCATTTCGATACAGCTAAAGCTAAAGATTGATTTCATCGTCCCTCTATCTCAGTAAGAGTAAAACTGTTCACGGATGCCTGGATATCAGTTCTAATTTGATTCACTGCAGCACTTTGCCTCGCAAAGTAGGCGGGGCGATTGGGGGAAGTAAGTGTGCTGCTCCCGTTCTCTAGGACAAACACAACAGATGACATGAGCGGCCTATCATCAGGGTTCTCCTGGACACACAAGAGTGCTACATGGACACAAAGTAGAACTTCATCTGGTGAAGTATCTAAGATAGACGAGTCTGGCAGCTCATTGGTCCTAGCTTCCTTCCACATATTCCATGACTGAAACAACCAAAAATGTCATATCAGTATTAATTTTATGTATCCAACAAAAAATGCTTCTGTATTTAATCCACTTTTTGAAATGAAACTTAACAGAAGTCATGTGTACTCACATAAACTGTGAGGCTAGGGAATCCCATGGTTTGACTAATGGAGTTTCTCCTTATACCAGTTACAACCTCCAGTAGTAACACGCCGAAACTGTAGACGTCAGACTTGGTAGAGAACACACCTTCCATTGCATACTCAGGAGCCATATAACCACTGTTTCATCATTTTAATTACAACAGGTGTCTAATGGGAATTAAACTTGCTGAAAAAACAATATGGGTTTTTAAATGGATACTCACTATGTTCCAACAACGTGTTGGGTATTCGCATTTTCCAAGTTATCGCCAAAGATCCTCGCCATACCAAAATCTGCTATCTTGGGTTTAAATTCTGCATCTAACAAAACATTTGCAGCTTTGAGGTCTCTATGAATTATGGTGAACCTTGAGTCTTCATGAAGATACCGAAGTCCCTTTGCAACCCCTTTGATTATACGAAAGCGTGTCGCCCAATCCAACAACAATTTTCTCGACTCATCTAAAAACAGAAAGAAATGTAAGAAACAAATTCAAGTTGTCATAGAAATCATGGTTTGTTATTAGAATACACACCAAATAGGGTAGCATCTAAGCTCTTATTTGGCAGATACTCGTATAACAGGAGCTTTTCATGTCCCTCACTGCAGCATCCAAGAAGTCGAACCAAGTTTCTATGTTGCAATTTGGCAATTAGAATTACTTCATTCCTAAATTCTTTTGTTCCTTGTTGAGAATCTCTACTTAGCCTCTTGATTGCAACTTCTTGACCACCTAACATTCCCTACAGAAATATAGTGAAAATCTCATACTTGACTTTGTAGTATGAAAAAATTAGCTCTCTTTATTAGAATTAATCCTAGGAAAGAACATATTTAATAAGTTACCTTGTATACTTTACCAAAGCCTCCCCGTCCAATCATGCATGTTTCAGAGAAATTGTTGGTTGTGAAAGCAATTTCTTCTAATCTTACAAATGGAAATTCTTGATCATGGGGAGAGTTTTCTTCTTCAAATTCATCGGACATACTAATACCCTCCAACCTTATATTCTTTTGCGTTGTCCCTTTCTTGTTCTTGCCTGCTCCCATAATGTTAGAAGTGACTACATCTCTAATGAGAACATCACAAAAATATGAAATAATAAAGTTATATTTGACCCCTAGAACTATTGATGTTTGTATATTATTTCCTAATTTATGAACTCATGGAACTAGAGGAAATAACCCACGAGGCACATCTACCACCCAGCCACCCACTCCCCTAGAAAAACACAGACACAACCCTCAGTCCACAGATGTTGGTCTGTTTCTCAGCCCCACGATAACCAGTATCTCTATTGTTGCGATTGCATGAATATGAAAAGCGCACGAAGCGAATGTGGTCTTTATAACATGTGGAATCCACATTATCCATCACTACATCACCACAAATAGTAGCTAAATCCTGTTCTAAACCGTCTACAAAATTATTTGATCTAGTTTCCCTTCATGTGTTAGAGGATTTTGTAATCTAAGGGTATATTGCGGTAGTAGACGATGTAGTCCAAGTTTAGGCGGTGGAATATACTCTCTCATAATGTGGTCAATATAACCTTCTACTAAACAGAGTTAACTAAACGTACCTTTGAAATTTAACCATGCAAGGGAGATGCATATGAGTACTAGAACACCAGAGCCTACAACTGGAAGCACAATCCTCACTGCATTGCTCTTTATTCTTTTACCTGTGCAACAAATTCATATGCAATAAAAAATGGTTTTAGTATTTCTCAGTTGAATGAGAAATAACCCTTTCTAAGTCATGGCGAACAACCATCAAACTTTAACATGATATTTGTGCAACTACCAGAGGGATGAAAAAATCTTGATCCAATGGCTGTTGTATTGACCAAGAAATAACTATTTCTAGTGAGGACTAAGCGATGGTCCCAAATGAGTGATAGAACTAGAAACATGTTATTGAAAACAAAACAACTGGTAGAAAGAGGGATAAATAACAAAACCAATATGATAGAGGGAGAAACTGAGATCTAGTACCTTTGGTTGCAGCCATGCCTGCACGTCGAAGATAGAGTGTCTCGCCGGTGAGCTCCCCAACCTTTCCCGTATCTATTAACTCCCCAGACCACACCAAGCACCTCGTCACGTGTCCTTCGAACCTGCTGCTGCTCAGGTTGGCGAACGCATATGCCACACAGGAGCAATTGCGGCTACACTCCGCCGCACAATCCTCATACTTACTCCTCCCTCCAGCAATAAACAAAAACCCATCAGGCGACTTCATCCCCGGCAAGGCCACGAAGCCGTCACTGCACCCTCGCAGTGCCTCCTTCCGTCGGCACCCCGCCGAGTATCTGCCGCTATTCCACTCCTTCATGCTACTCGGCTCAAAACCATCGAGACACCTGCATGTTGGCACGGTGGGTGCCTCGGCCGTCTCGTCACAGTAGCCATACGGGCCGCAGTAACTGTAATGGTTGCATTCAGCGGATGGAAACTTCCAGAGGACAACCCATGTTGATGACTTACTGCTCCAGCTTTGGATCTGAAACTCACCATAGTAGGTTAGCACCATCCTGGTGCGTGGGGCGCCGTCGGAGAGGCTATAAGTGACGTATGCCTCATCGTCATTGTTGACATAGGCTAGGTAGATGATAAGATCACTGCTATTTGTGGCCCCAAGTAGTTGTTGTTGCCGTAGGCTCATCACTAGATACCCTGTCCAGGGGGCAGCACGAGATACCGGGTGCTCGCCGTCCCACAAGAATGTTTGGAACGACCTGTTCGTGTCGCTGCCATAGGAGAAGCGCCCCCACGAGGGGTCGCTGGGGCCTCTCCATGATAGCAGACGCTTGGTGGTGGTACGCGTCCTGTAGTTTATGCCGATCTTCATGCTGGGAAGGAACGTGTCTGTGCGTTGGTCGAAGCTCTGCCACAGGATGGTGCCGTTTGACGATCGGATGACGAAGTTACCGGTGTTTAGAAGCACCGCCGTCGGGGTAGACGAGACCAGACCAGTGGTCAGGTTGGCTGTTGTCCAAACGATACGGCTTCCGCCACCACCATCAGAGAGAACCAGATTAGAGCTGTTGGTGAGGGAGAGCTTCGGTGTTGAGGAAGTTGTGTTGGTGGCCGGGGTATCTCGGTTGGCGACCCACACAACGGCGAGCTTGGGGATGTCGTTGTACCATACGCCTAGGTACAAGCTGGCCGGAGAAGAATTGGAGGGGTTGAAGAAGCCCAAGGCGAATCCACCATCATCGGAGACGATGGTGTCACCAGGGGACAGCGCCCTGCCAGGGACAAGCCGGTCTTGGGAAGCGCTCAACGGCAGGAAGAGAAGGATCATGACCGTGGTGCAGGTGCAGCTGGTGAGAGCCGGCCAATCCATCAACTGATCAGGCTTAGATCTTAGTACTAGTTAAGGTCCAACTAAGTAGTTACGATAACTGGGAGTAAGTACATAATTGTACCAGTCCTTGGTCCAGAAGCAAGCGGTGCTTTGACGAACGCAGGTGATTGTATAATGCAATGTTCTTGAAATTCTAGCAGCTGAGACTTCACAAATCAGCTGTCCGTGTCGGAGTTGGGATGCCACTGTCATTGCTTACTGGTCAGACTGGTGACTGAAATAGACGGATAGTTTTGTGTATCAACACTTTATTCTGGTCGGACTGCTTCTGGTTCAAATGCAGCAGTGACTGTATGTATATACAAAGTGATCTTCCCGGTATTTTTATTAAGGCGAAGTGTCAGCCTTACTCTGTCAAGCGCCTAAATATATAGAAATCTCTTTTCAAAAATCCTTGGAAGTTCACCCCCTTTTTTTTAACAAGACAAGATCAACTGTCAATCTGTTTGTTAATCAGACATTGTGTCCATTTGTTGACATGTGGAATCCATCTTGTCCACTACTAGAACAGCGTTAATTTCTTGACAAATTGCTGACCGGATCCAGCACTCACGTCAGGTTGATAATGAAAGCGGATGACTGGAAAATGCAAAGCTTGAATTCTGGTTCGAGTTGAGAGTCTTGGAGTTGACATTTCAGCTGTCCACGTACGGTACTTAACAGCTTACAATGGCAATGGGTGTAAACTCAGCTGGTGGCTCTGGAGCCACGACACATGGCATGGATCCAAACAGTGTCTTTTGAAACAAGTTTTACTAATTCTTTTCTTTTCGAACCATGCACGAGAACTGCATGTGATCAATAAGGAGAACTTGGATGCACTTCCTGAGCCGCAATATTATTTTGAACTGTACTTGGAAGTATTGTGTACTTGAAGGAACTGAGTCTATCTACCAACCCTGTACATATCACTGTCAACTCAAACTGGATCCCCACATGTAACATGTATGAGCCTCATCTTTCAAGTACCAAAATAGGACCTCATTTTCCATTGTGGCTCTAAGGACAGAAGGATATTAGTGAACTTGACATTTCAGATGCAGACATAGTTGATCTTCTCCCTGATTGGTTTTGGACTCTATTCTCCAATGCTACATATGTAAATATGTCTTGTAATCAAATAAGGGCCCGGCTGCCAGCAACACTGTTATTTATGACTTCTGAACAAATGCTTGACCTCAACTTAAATGGCTTTACAGGTTTGCTGCTACTGCTACCAGAATCGCTAGTGTTCTTAGATATCTCCAAGAATTCTCTAGCATGACCACTTCCCCAAGACATTGGAGCTCCAGTGCTGAGAGAGCTTGTATTCTTCGCAAATCATATCAATGGAACAATTCCAGTATATGTATGTCAACTCCAGTCTGCAGTATATTAGAGTGCTGGATCTTTCAGAAAACCTTATAGTAGGACAACTTGCCCGACATTCAAAAGGTAGAGTTTATGAGGACGCAGGCTGTTGTCGGCTCTGATCTTGCACAACAGCAACAACCTGTCTGGAAAATTCCCTGAATTCTTGCAATACAGTCCGATTTTCAAATGTCCGTGGCCAAAATAGCCACAAGCTGCTGGTGCTTCACTGAAGACTGAAGACTAGCTTGGGCTTTCTCATTCTCCGTTTATCTTTTGCCCTGGATCCATGCTTGTATTTCGCGTTTTCCCGCATTTCACTTGTACTCCAGGATCAAGTGCTCTCCTCGACCTTGCATTTGCTGGACTGTTGTTGCAAAGCCGTTGCTGCTTGAGCGGCCTGATAAGATGAACCGGACAATGGAACCTGCATTCCTTCATAAGACGGAAAGTCTGCCAAATTGTGAAAGAGCCATTGGTACGGTAAGCATACTGGTGCATTCCCGGTCAGATCAAATTATCCTTCCGCAAACCACCAAACCGCAGAGCCCTCGATCGGTGTGCTATAGAAAGCTCTGGCACGAGGCCTCGGCATTTCGTCGAACAGCTGCTGGGCAACACCACAAGCCCCCTGACGCGAGGCTGTTCCTGCCCCGCGAGGATGCGTAGCTGCGTCGCTGGATGGCCCGCGAGGACTGCCGCGCCCTCTGCTGATGCCCGGAGGAAGCACGAGCAAGGGTGGAGGCAGGGGGCGACGGAGCCGCCGGAAGAGAGAGACGGCGTGGGTGAGGAGCGAGGTTTTTTATTTCTCTCCTCCGTTTCTTTAGCCACGGGCCCATGTCAATGTGATAACGAACGAAAACACCTGCCCTGAGGTAGTACTTTGGCCCATGAAGCAGATTCCTTCCGGCGATTTCCGAAAAAAGTTCTGACTTTCAAAAACCATTCACAGATTAAAAAAAATGTTTGCCGGATTCAAGAACAGTTCTTGACTTCAAAAAATGTTTGCGATTTCAGAATAATGAACACTTTTTGAATTTTAATGAATTTTTTTATATTTTGATGAAAAACAATTATGAGCATTTTTTAATAATGGCAAATATTTTGTATTTGAGGAGAAAATTCCGCATTTGATGAACATTTTTTTAACTTGATGAACAAAATTTGTTTTCAATAATTTGTTTTTGGAAAAATGGATGATGAAATTTTCAATTCCATGAACAAATTTTGAATTTGATAAACATCTCTCGAAATTGATTAACAAATTTTAAATTTTATGACCATTTATAAGTATGATGAAAACATTGAATTTTTATGAACAAAAAATTAATTCGATGAACATTTTTTTACATTCATGGACATTTTTTTAACTGCTCAACAAAAAAATCTTCCTGAATTGGAAAATAAAATTAGCAAAAAAAGGTGAAAAGGCAAAGAGGAAAAAAGAGAAAAGAAAAAGGAAATCAGAAATGAAAACCAAAAAACAAAAAGGTAACATGAAAAATAATGAAAGGAAAAAACCAAAAAATGGTCGACCCAGACGAACGCCCACCCCAGCGATTCCTACCTAGAGAAGCATCTAGATGGACCGGCCTAACCACAGTACTCCGCTATCCTATTTTATATACCGGCATTTTTCTTGTGTTTTTTGGGTGTTTTGTGCTTTTTCTTTCCCTTTTTACTTTTCCCTATATTTTATTTTCCTTTTCTTATTTTTATTTTATTTTATTTTTGTTTATTCTGAAATTGTTTCGCGAAATAAAATTTACATCTGTGGCATCACTATTTTTCTCAATCAAAGTAGACAAAGGCACATCATTAAAATCAATAGGAGCATTTTTAGTAGCAACCAATTTAATAAGAGCGTCAACTTTTTCACTCGAAGAAGAAATTTCTTCAACCGAATTAACTTTTCTACTAGTAGGCGCTCTTTCGGTATGCCATTGAGAATAATTTGTCATAATATTATCAAGCAATTTGGTGGCTTCATCCAAAATAATTTCCATAAAAGTACCACCCGCGGCGGAATCCAAAAGATTTCGGGAGACAAAATTCAACCCCGCATAAAAATTTTGTATGATCATCCAAAGATTTAACCCATGAGTTGGGCAATTCCTTAGCATCATTTTCATCCTTTTCCAAGATTGTGCAACATGACCATGTTCAAGTTGCTTGAAATTCATGATCTGGGTTTTAAGGGAAATAATTTTTGCGGGCGGAAAATACTTAGTGATAAAAGCATCTTTCCACTTATTCCAAGAATCGATACTATTGCGAGGCAACAAAGAAAACCAAATTTTTGCATGATCTCGCAAAGAAAACGGAAATAATTTCAACTTCGCAACATCATTGTCCACTTTTTTTTTTCTTTTGCATATCGCATAATTCCACGAATGTGTTAAGATGGGACGCGACATCCTGATTAGGAGTACCCGAAAATTGATCTTTCATAACAAGATTCAGCAAAGCGGTATTAATATCACAAGACTCCGCACTAGTGGCGGGAGGAGCAATCGGAGTGCCAATAAAATTATTATTGTTGGTATTTGATAAATCACACAACTTGGTGTTTTCTTGAGTCATGGTGACTACGCAATAAGATTGCACTCAAAAAACAGATCCGGCAAGAAAACGGCGAACAAAAAAGAGGGCGAATAAAACGGGAAATTTTTGTGAAGTGGGTGAGACGAAAACGAGAGGCAAATGACAAATAATATAAATTGCAAGGAGATGAGATTTGTGATTAGGAACCTGGTATATGTTGATGATGTCTCCCCGTAACGGCCCCAGAAATTCCTTTTGATGTCTGCTAGACTACGTCGGTATTTCCCCAAAGAGGAAGGGATGATGCAGCACAGCGACGGTAGGTATTCCCCTCAGTGATGAGGCCAAGGTTATCGAACCATTAGGAGAACCAAGCAACAATACGTAAACAGACCTGCACACAAATAACAAATAATCACAACCCTACGTGTTAAAGAGGTTGTCAATCCCTTTAGGGTAACGGCGCCAGAAATTGGCGAGTTGACGGGAGAAAGTTGTAATGTATTGATAGATCGAACGTCATATAAAATAAAGTGCAGCAAGGTATTTTTGTATTTTTGTTTAATAGATCTGAAAATAAAAGCAAAGGAAAATAGATCGACAAGGCAAATATATTAAAGAAGAGACCCGGGGGCCATAGATTTGTTGGGGAACGTTGCAGAAAATTAAAATTTTTCCTACGGTTTCACCAAGATCCATCTATGAGTTCATCTAGCAACGAGTATTCAGATTAGATAGCATCTACATACCACTTTGTAGATCGCAACGGAAGCGTTCGAGTGAACGTGGATGAGGTAGTCGTACTTGCCGTGATCCAATTCACCGATGATCTAGTACCGAACGGACGGCACCTCCGCGTTCAACACACGTACGGGACGGGAGATGTCTCCTCCTTCTTGATCCAGCAAGGGGGAAGGAGAGGTTGAGGAAGATCCAGCACGACGGTGTGGTGGTGGATGCAGCAGAACTCCGGCAGGGCTTCGCTAAGCAACTACGGGAGGAGGAGGAGGTGTTGCAGGGCGGAGGGAGGAGCCAGGGCATAGGGTTGGTTTGCTCCTCCTTTTCCCCACTATATATAGGGCCAAGGGAGAGAGGGAGGCGCAGCCCTTGCCCCTTCCTCCAAGGAAGGGTGCGGCCAAGGGTGGGGAGGAGTCCATCCTCCCCAAGGCACCTCGGAGGTGCCTTCCCCTTGTAGGACTCTCCCCTTTTTTTTCTCTCTTGGCGCATGGGCCTCTTGGGGCTGGTGCCCTTGGCCCATATAGCCCAAGGCGCACCCCCTACAGCCCATGTGGCCCCCCGGGGCAGGTGGACCCCCCCGGTGGACCCCCGGGACCCCTCCGGTGGTCCCGGTACAATACCGATAACACCGAAACTTGTTCCGATGGCCAAAATAGCACTTCCTATATATAATTCTTTACCTCCGGACCATTCCGGAACTCCTCGTGACGTCCGGGATCTCATCCGGGACTCCGAACAACATTCGGGTTACTGCACATACATATCTTCACAACCCTAGCGTCACCGAACCTTAAGTGTGTAGACCCTACGGGTTCGGGAGACATGCAGACATGACCGAGACGGCTCTCGGGCAATAACCAACAGCGGGATCTGGATACCCATGTTGGCTCCCACATGCTCCACGATGATCTCATCGGATGAACCACGATGTCAAGGATTCAATTAATCCCGTATACGATTCCCTTTGTCAATCGGTATTTTACTTGCCCGAGATTCGATCGTCGGTATACCAATACCTCGTTCAATCTCGTTACCGGCAAGTCACTTTTCTCGTTCCGTAATGCATGATCCCGTGATCAAACACTTTGATCACATTGAGCTCATTGTGATGATGCATTACCGAGAGGGCCCGGTGATACCTCTCCATCAAGCGAAGTGACAAATCCCAGTCTCGATCCATGTCAACCCAACCGACACTTTCAGAGATACCCGTAGTATACCTTTATAGTCACCCAGTTATGTTGTGACGTTTGGCACACCCAAAGCACTCCTACGGTATCCGGGAGTTACACGATCTCATGGTCTAAGGAAAGGATACTTGACATTGGAAAACTCTAGCAAACGAACTATGCGATCTTATGCTATGTTTAGGATTGGGTCTTGTCCATCACATCATTCTCCTAATGATGTGATCCCGTTATCGATGACATCCAATGTCCATAGTCAGGAAACCATGACTATCTGTCGATCAACGAGCTAGTCAACTAGAGGCTCACTAGGGACATGTTGTTGTCTGTTATTCACACATGTATTACGATTTCTGGATAACACAATTATAGCACGAATAAAGACAATTATCATGAATAAGGAAATATAATAATAATGCTTTTATTATTGCCTCTAGGGCATATTTCCAACAGTCTCCCACTTGCACTAGAGTCAATAATCTAGTTACATTGTGTTGAATCGAACACCCATAGAGTTCTGGTGCTGATCATGTTTTGCCTTAGGGAGAGGTTTAGTCAACGGATCTGCGACATTCAGATCCGTGTGCACTTTACAAATTTCTATGTCTCCATCTTGAACATTTTCACGAATGGAGTTGAAGCGACGCTTGATGTGCCTGGTCTTCTTTTGAAACCTGGGCTCCTTTGCAAGTGCAATAGCTCCAGTGTTGTCACAGAAGAGCTTGATTGGCCCCGACGCATTGGGTATGACTTCGAGGTCGGTGATGAACTCCTTCACCCAAATTGCTTCATGTGCTGCCTCCGAGGCTGCCATGTACTCCGCTTCACATGTAGATCCCGCCACGACGCTTTGCTTGCAACTGCACCAGCTTACTGCCCCACCATTCAAAATATACACGTATCCGGTTTGTGACTTAGAGTCATCCAGATCTGTGTCGAAGCTAGCGTCGACGTAACCTTTTACGACGAGCTCTTCGTCACCTCCATAAACGAGAAACATTTCGTTGGTCCTTTTCAGGTACTTCAGGATATTCTTGACCGCTGTCCAGTGTTCCTTGCCGGGATTACTTTGGTACCTTCCTACCAAACTCGGCAAGGTTTACATCAGGTCTGGTACACAGCATGGCATACATAATAGAACCTATGGCTGAGGCATAGGGGATGACGCTCATCTCTTCTATATCTTCTGCCGTGGTCGGACATTGAGCTGAGCTCAATTTCACACCTTGTAATACAGGTAAGAACCCTTTCTTAGATTGATCCATATTGAACTTCTTCAATATTTTATCAAGGTATGTGCTTTGTGAAAGACCTATGAGGCGTCTCGATCTATCTCTATAGATCTTGATGCCTAATATATAAGCAGCTTCTCCAAGGTCCTTCATTGAAATTTTTTTATTCAAATAGGCCTTAATGCTGTCCAAGAGTTCTATATCATTTCCCATCAAAAGTATGTCGTCTACATATAATATGAGAAATGCTACAGAGCTCCCACTCACTTTCTTGTAAACACAGGCTTCTCCATAAGTCTGTGTAAACCCAAACGCTTTGATCATCTCATCAAAGCGAATGTTCCAACTCCGAGATGCTTGCACCAGCCCATAAATCGAGCGTTGGAGCTTGCACACCTTGTCAGCATTCTTAGGATCGACAAAACCTTCCGGCTGCATCATATACAATTCTTCCTTAAGGAAACCATTAAGGAATGCCGTTTTGACGTCCATTTGCCATATCTCATAATCATAGTATGCGGCAATTGCTAACATGATTCTGACGGACTTCAGCTTCGCTACCGGTGAGAAAGTCTCATCGTAGTCAACCCCTTGAACTTGTCGATAACCCTTAGCGACAAGCCGAGCTTTATAGATGGTCACATTACCATCCGCGTCTGTCTTCTTCTTAAAGATCCATTTATTTTCTATGGCTCGCCGTTCAACGGGCAAGTCAGTCAAAGTCCATACTTCGTTTTCATACATGGATCCTATCTCGGATTTCATGGCTTCCAGCCATTTGTCGGAATCCTGGCCCGCCATTGCTTCCTCATAGTTCGAAGGTTCACCGTTGTTTAACAACATGATTTCCAAGACAGGGTTGCCGTACCACTCTGGTGCGGAACGTGTCCTTGTGGACCTTCGAATTTCAGTAGCAGCTTGATCAGAAACATCTTGATCATCATCATTAATTTCCTCTCTAGTCGGTGCAGGCACCTCAGAAACGTTTTCTTGAGTTTCGCCAATTTCCGGTTCAAGAGGTAACACTTCATCAAGTTCTACTTTCCTCCCACTTACTTCTTTCGAGAGAAACTCTTTCTCTAGAAAGGATCCATTCTTGGCAACAAAGATCTTGCCTTCATATCGGAGGTAGAAGGTATACCCAACAGTATCTTTAGGGTATCCTATGAAGACGCATTTTTCCGACTTGGGTTCGAGCTTTTCAGGTTGAAATTTCTTCACATAAGCATCGCATCCCCAAACTTTTAGAAACGACAGCTTAGGTTTCTTCCCAAACCATAATTCATACGGTGTCGTCTCAACGGATTTCGACGGAGCCCTATTTAAAGTGAATGCGGCAGTCTCTAAAGCATAGCCCCAAAAAGATAGCGGTAAATCGGTAAGAGACATCATAGATCGCACCATATCTAATAGAGTGCGATTACGACGTTCGGACACACCATTACGCTGAGGTGTTCCAGGCGGCGTGAGTTGTGAAACTATTCCACATTTTCTTAAGTGTGTGCCAAATTCGAGACTCAAGTATTCTCCTCCACGATCTGATCGTAGAAACTTGATCTTTCTATCACGTTGATTTTCAACCTCACTCTGAAATTCCTTGAACTTTTGAAAGGTCTCAGATTTGTGTTTCATTAAGTAGACATACCCATATCTACTCAAGTCATCAGTGAGGGTGAGAACATAACGATAGCCACCGCGAGCCTCAACACTCATTGGACCGCACACATCGGTATGTATGATTTCCAATAAGTTGGTTGCTCGCTCCATTGTTCCTGAGAACGGAGTCTTGATCATTTTACCCATGAGGCATGGTTCGCATGTGTCAAATGATTCATAATCAAGAGACTCTAAAAGTCCATCTGCATGGAGCTTCTTCATGCGTTTGACACCTATGTGACCAAGGCGGCAGTGCCACAAATATGTGGGACTATTGTTATCAACTTTAACTCTTTTGGTACTCACACTATGAATATGTGTATCATCACGTACGAGATTCATTAAGAATAAACCATTAACCATCGGAGCATGACCATAAAACATATCTCTCATATAAATAGAACAACCATTATTCTCGGATTTAAATGAGTAGCCATCTCGAATTAAGCGAGATCCAGATACAATGTTCATGCTCAAACTTGGCACTAAATAACAATTATTGAGATTTAAAACTAATCCCGTAGGTAAATGTAGAGGCAGCGTGCCGACGGCGATCACATCGACCTTGGAACCATTCCCGACGCGCATCGTCACCTCATCCTTCGCCAGTCTCCGTTTATTCCGCAGCTCCTGCTTTGAGTTACAAATGTGAGCAACTGCACCGGTATCAAATACCCAAGAGCTACTACGAGTACTGGTAAGGTACACATCAATTACATGTATATCACATATACCTTTGGTTTTGCCGGCCTTCTTGTCCGCTAAGTATTTGGGGCAGTTCCGCTTCCAGTGACCACTTCCCTTGCAATAAAAGCACTTAGTTTCGGGCTTGGGTCCATTCTTTTGCTTCTTCCCGGCAACTTGTTTACCGGGCGCGGCAACTTCCTTGCCGTCCTTCTTGAAGTTCTTTTTACCCTTGCCCTTCTTGAACTTAGTGGTTTTATTCACCATCAACACTTGATGCTCCTTCTTGATTTCTACCTCTGCTGATTTCAGCATAGCATATACTTCAGGAATGGTCTTTACCATCCCCTGCATATTGTAGTTCATCACAAAGCTCTTGTAGCTAGGTGGAAGCGACTGGAGGATTCTGTCAATGACCGCTTCTTCCGGGAGATTAACTTCCAGTTGAGTCATGCGGTTGTGCAACCCAGACATTTTGAGTATGTGCTCACTGACAGAACTATTTTCCTCCATCTTACAGCTAAAGAATTTGTCGGAGACTTCATATCTCTCGACCCGGGCATGAGCTTGGAAAACCATTTTCAGCTCTTCGAACATCTCATATGCTCCATGTCTCTCAAAACGCTTTTGGAGCCCCGGCTCTAAGCTGTAAAGCATGCCGCACTGAACGAGGGAGTAATCATCGCAGCGTGACTGCCAAGCGTTCATAACGTCTTGTTCTGCAGGGAGAATAGGTGCGTCACCCAGCGGTGCTCTTAGGACATAATCTTTCTTGGCAGCTATGAGGATAATCCTCAGGTTCCGGACCCAGTCCGTATAGTTGCTACCATCGTCTTTCAGCTTGGTTTTCTCTAGGAACGCGTTGAAGTTGAGGACTACGTTGGCCATTTGATCTACAAGACATATTGTAAATATTTAGACTAAGTTCATGATAATAAAGTTCGTTTAATCAAATTATTTAATGAACTCCCACTTAGATAAACATCCCTCTTCTAGTCATCTAAGTATTACATGATCCGAGTCAACTAGGCCGTGTCCGATCATCACGTGAGACGGACTAGCCAACATCGGTGAACATCTTCACGTTGATCGTATCTTCTATACGACTCATGCTCGACCTTTCGGTCTTCTGTGTTCCGAGGCCATGTCTGTACATGCTAGGCTCGTCAAGTCAACCTAAGTGTTTTGCGTGTGTAAATCTGTCTTACACCCGTTGTATGCGAACATAAGGACCTATCACACCCGATCATCACGTGGTGCTTCGGAACGACGAACCTTAGCAACGGTGCACAGTTAGGGTGAACACTTTCTTGAAATTATTATGAGGGATCATCTTATTGACTACCGTCGTTCTAAGTAAACAAGATGCAAAACATGATAAACATCACATGCAATCAAATAATAAACGTGACATGATATGGCCAATATCACATAGCTCCTTTGATCTCCATCTTGGGGCTCCATGATCATCTTGTCACCGGCTTGACACCATGATCTTCATCATCATGATCTTCATCATCGTGTCTCCATGAAGTTGCTCGCCAACTATTACTTCTACTACTATGGCTAACGCGTTTAGCAATAAAGTAAAGTAATTTACATGGCGTTTCTCAATGACACGCAGGTCATACAAAAAATAAAGACAACTCCTATGGCTCCTGCCGGTTGTCATACTCATCGACATGCAAGTCGTGATTCCTATTACAATAGCATGAACATCTCATACATCACATATAGATCATTCATCATACATCACAACTTTGGCCATATCATATCACAAAGCACTTGCTGCAAAAACAAGTTAGACGTCCTCTAATTGTTGTTGCAAGTTTTACGTGGCTGAATTAGGGTTCTAGCAAGAACGTTTTCTTACCTACGTTAAAACCACAACGTGATTTGTCAACTTCTATTTACCCTTCATAAGGACCCTTTTCATCGAATCCGCTCCAACTAAAGTAGGAGAGACAGACACCCGCCAGCCACCTTATGCAACTAGTGCATGTTAGTCGGTGGAACCGGTCTCACGTAAGCGTACGTGTAAGGTTGGTCCGGGCCGCTTCATCCCACAATACCGCTGAAGCAAGATAAGACTAGTAGCGGCAAGAAGAGTTGACAACATCTACGCCCACAGCAAATTGTGTTCTACTCGCGCAAGAAGAACTACGCATAGACCTAGCTCATGATGCCACTGTTGGGGAACGTTGCAGAAAATTAAAATTTTTCCTACGGTTTCACCAAGATCCATCTATGAGTTCATCTAGCAACGAGTATTCAGATTAGATAGCATCTACATACCACTTTGTAGATCGCAACGGAAGCGTTCGAGTGAACGTGGATGAGGTAGTCGTACTTGCCGTGATCCAATTCACCGATGATCTAGTACCGAACGGACGGCACCTCCGCGTTCAACACACGTACGGGACGGGAGACGTCTCCTCCTTCTTGATCCAGCAAGGGGGAAGGAGAGGTTGAGGAAGATCCAGCACGACGGTGTGGTGGTGGATGCAGCAGAACTCCGGCAGGGCTTCGCTAAGCAACTACGGGAGGAGGAGGAGGTGTTGCAGGGCGGAGGGAGGAGCCAGGGCATAGGGTTGGTTTGCTCCTCCTTTTCCCCACTATATATAGGGCCAAGGGAGAGGGGGAGGCGCAGCCCTTGCCCCTTCCTCCAAGGAAGGGTGCGGCCAAGGGTGGGGAGGAGTCCATCCTCCCCAAGGCACCTCGGAGGTGCCTTCCCCTTGTAGGACTCTCCCCTTTTTTTTCTCTCTTGGCGCATGGGCCTCTTGGGGCTGGTGCCCTTGGCCCATATAGGCCAAGGCGCACCCCCTACAGCCCATGTGGCCCCCCGGGGCAGGTGGACCCCCCCGGTGGACCCCCGGGACCCCTCCGGTGGTCCCGGTACAATACCGATAACAGCGAAACTTGTTCCGATGGCCAAAATAGCACTTCCTATATATAATTCTTTACCTCCGGACCATTCCGGAACTCCTCGTGACGTCCGGGATCTCATCCAGGACTCCGAACAACATTCGGGTTACTGCACATACATATCTTCACAACCCTAGCGTCACCGAACCTTAAGTGTGTAGACCCTACGGGTTCGGGAGACATGCAGACATGACCGAGACGGCTCTCGGGCAATAACCAACAGCGGGATCTGGATACCCATGTTGGCTCCCACATGCTCCACGATGATCTCATCGGATGAACCACGATGTCAAGGATTCAATTAATCCCGTATACGATTCCCTTTGTCAATCGGTATTTTACTTGCCCGAGATTCGATCGTCGGTATACCAATATCTCGTTCAATCTCGTTACCGGCAAGTCACTTTTCTCGTTCCGTAATGCATGATCCCGTGATCAAACACTTTGATCACATTGAGCTCATTGTGATGATGCATTACCGAGAGGGCCCGGTGATACCTCTCCGTCAAGCGGAGTGACAAATCCCAGTCTCGATCCATGTCAACCCAACAGACACTTTCAGAGATACCCGTAGTATACCTTTATAGTCACCCAGTTACGTTGTGACGTTTGGCACACCCAAAGCACTCCTACGGTATCCGGGAGTTACACGATCTCATGGTCTAAGGAAAGGATACTTGACATTGGAAAACTCTAGCAAACGAACTATGCGATCTTATGCTATGTTTAGGATTGGGTCTTGTCCATCACATCATTCTCCTAATGATGTGATCCCGTTATCGATGACATCCAATGTCCATAGTCAGGAAACCATGACTATCTGTCGATCAACGAGCTAGTCAACTAGAGGCTCACTAGGGACATGTTGTTGTCTGTTATTCACACATGTATTACGATTTCCGGATAACACAATTATAGCACGAATAAAGACAATTATCATGAATAAGGAAATATAATAATAATGCTTTTATTATTGCCTCTAAGGCATATTTCCAACAAGATTTTACTAGTGGCTTCTCAAAATAGCAAACGGTGGGTGAACAAACTACTGTTGGGCAATTGATAGAATTTCAAATAATCATGATGATATTCAGGAAATGATTATTATATAGGCATCACGTTCAAGATTAATAGACTGAGTAAAGGTGCATCTCTATCCCGGTTTGTGGCACGAAACGGGATAAAATGTGTTGGTGGGGCCCTAGCCTGACACCAGCTTACCACCATCTCTTTAGTCCCGGTTCGTGACACAAACTGGCATTATAGGTTTGCCACGAACCGGGAGTAATGAGCGCCGTCCGCCTAGCCGTTGGAACCGACACTAATGATCACATTAGTGCCGGTTCATTTACAAACCGGGACTAATAAGCTGAACATTAAATGATTTTTCTACTAGTGTACGTGGGTTGTTACAGCCAGTTTTTTAGCACAACATATGCAGCTAGGTTCTTTTATTTTGAAGAGCAGTTGCCCTACTTTACATGATCCGTTGGAGATGCTCTTGATTTTGCTGGGTCTCTTGGCTGTAGTGTGAAATATGAATCAAAACCGCACAGACGGTCTGACGATTGTCTTGTATCAAACGTATGACTTTTCTTTAACATAATACATACACAGACGATCATACATATGCACATATACTCATCCTTATGAATGGATGCACACACACTCTACCCCTACAAGCACCTTATAGAGAATAAGTCGACACATCATCTTAAGATTGACAAAATTATCACAAGTGTGTTCGTAGTCAACGAGAACGTCTACTTCCACTCAACGCTCATTCGTCGAAAAGTCTAAAATAAATTCAGAAAAATGCGAACACCGGTGTCAAGTTTAGGACTTGAACTCTCGTAGGCTGAAAATACGACTATCCTCCTAACCATCCAACCATAGTTTCTCAAAATAAGAAAGTCCAACCACGCATCAACCGTATGATCTGATGTGTTTCCCTAGAAAGAAACTGATCAGAACGAAACAATTAGTGTGTGAACTTCCGTGGTGTTATTCTTTTTTTTAAGTTCCGTGGTGTTAGAGCAACTCTAGCAGACCATGCAAAAACTTGACCCGCAAAACGGGTTTGCAGTTTCACGAAGATCGCGTTTGCGGATCGAAAACTAGCGCGGCCGAACAGATACTGTAAAACAAATTGTAAAACTGAAATCAAGAGCTCCTTCCTTCAGTCCGGCCATTGCCGCCCCTTCCTCCAGCTGGCCGCGCCGGCCACGCCCAACCCCGTCGGCCGCGCCCCGTTGCCCGCAGGCCATGCCCCGTCGCTCGTCGGCCGCGCCCCATCGCCCATCGGTCGCGCCCCGTCCCTGCCGGTCGCGCCCCATCACCGTGTCGGTCGCGCTCAGCCTCGCCGGCCACGCCCCATCGCCTCCGTCGTCCGCGCCCAGCCTTGCCGGCCACGCCCCGTCGCCTCCGCCGTGCCCCTTTGCCTGCCGCGTCGGGAGGATTCCAGCGGCCAGGCTGAGGTCATGGGAGGCCACGACGATATCGAGCTCGTCCAATTCGAACCGGCGGCGAGCGATTGCGGTGTCTAGCGGCCTTTTCTGATGTGCGGTGATGAATTCCGGCGAGTTTAGGGCGGATTCCGGCAAACTCCGCGGCGGCGTGTTTGCTCCGACGAGGTTTGACCGGTATACGCGGGCCCCTAAATTCGGCCTTCCAACCTCCAAAGATAAGGGTTTCGGGTGTGCATTTGTGGTGGCCCTTAAAACTTTTACGGGTTGGACCACTTCTACGGTTTCTGTTCTGGACACTTTTTTCGCCCAAAACTGTAAAACGCAAAATTTTTGCGGGTTTGACCACTTATGCGGGGTCTGCTAGAGATGCTCTTATTCTGCGGAAGTAATTGATTGATTGACCCAGCCAAGTTTGGAAATGAATAATTACCAAGGGCGGCATACATGCATGGACGCAAATTATTCTGCCTTAATTAACGTAGACGTATATATAGCACCTAATAATCTTCAGAACTAATTGGCATACATCTCCTACTTAATTAAGAATTTAACCCCTCTATATATTGATCGGTTCACCACAACCATGTGGTCATCGCTCGTTCTTCTCACATAAGCGGAGAGTTAACTCCATCGACTAAGCAAGCAGTAAAAGAGTTAACGAAAATGAGAGGGACTTATGCCATGACCTTCTTGTTCCTGGGATGGCTCATGGTCACCGCACAGTGTTAGTACTACTTCATCCCTTGTTTTCTTTTCTTCAGTTTTTACATGTATGAACTTAGTTAGTACTGACAACTTAAACACTACATGCATGATTTTAGGTCGTCTCGAGGCCGGAGGAAGGAGCTATCTAGATAGTGGCGATAAGAATGCTTCCGTTGCCAACTCGATGTCATCGTTAGATGATGGCAAGTCTAGCCAGTATTATTGCTGGCATTATGCTTGTAGCGATGGTACCTGTTACTGCTGTGACGACCTCACGGACAACCGGTGCTTCGGGACGTTTGCTGAGTGCAAGTCTAAATGCCCTAGGGCAATCCCAGGTGCCCGCTTGAATCGACGATAGAGTTACAAGCACGAAAGAATGATATACTCCCGTCCCTGAAAAACCAACAATAATAGTAGATTCTTGTGATAAGCCGTTGTCGAACGGCCATTGTAATACCTGTTAAAACTTTCTATCTATACCTATCTATTAATAAAGTGGGAGCGTTTCTGCCTGTCTGTTGTCATATATTCCTATTGAATAAAAAAAATCTGTTTTTTCTTAAATTAACCGAAATCACTAATTGCGGAGTACTCCTTTCAAAAATCACTTTCATCTCTTCAAGTTGCGATAAGTGACGCGGTGCATCAGGTTGTGACAAGTGACGCGGTTGCATGTGCGCCACTTGCCGCAACCTGGGAGTTTTTCCATATTGTAGATCCATTTATTTAAAACATTTTATCTGTTAAAGCGTGTGTCCAAATCTCAGGCCATTTTCACCGTTGGATTCCTCGCGTCAAGATCTTCAAAACTAGATACCATGTTGATAGGTTTTGACGATTTTTTTTCAGAAAAAAACAGGACGAAAAAACTGAACCGGGAACACGTTTTTTTTTCTTTTCTGAAAGTCGTTTCCGAGGCAAGGTCGTGCCTCCCGCAGAAGCAAAACCGTCTCTCTCACGGAAGCAAAATCATGCCTCTCGTGAAATAAAAAAAAAGAAAACACCTTTTTTTTGGTTTTAAAGAGGCACGGCCATGCCTCTCGTAGAAGCAAAAATGTGCCTCTAGCATAAGGAAAAAAATGCCTTTTTCCGTCGCGAAAGCAAAATCGTGCATCTCATAAAAGAAAAAAAATCAAAAAGTGTTTTTTCGTTTCTGAGAGGCACGTCGCGGAAGCAAATTCATGCCTCTCGCGGAAAAAAAAACATATTTTCCCCATTTTCAAGAGGCGTGTCTCTCGTGAAAGCAAAAAACAGACACGTTTTTTCGCACAAAAAAGATATTTTTTTCAAAAATAAAAAATTCGTCCAAAAGCTTAGAAAGTCCGGTGAAAGAACCAAAAGCCAAAAAAGTGAAAAATAGTCAAAAATGTGTGCGGAAAAGTACAAATAAATAAAATTTGGAGGGAGTGGCCAGAGCGCGACACATGGCGGCGCAGCCCACCCCAAGTGATCGTTGGGAGGCTCCCGAAGGAGCGCTCATCCCGTGGTCCAACATTAAGTGTCATTTCTCTATTGGGCTGCGGCCCAACTGCGGCAGCCTCTATCTCACGCGCCTCGGCACCGGTTAGTATTCCGCATTCAGCTGCAGTTAGCCCAGTTTGCTCTGTTTTCAGCCTGTTAGGTCGCTGGCTTTTATATTATTCACACGGAATATGTTAACATGATTATGATATAACTTTGCAACCGTAACTCGGAAAAAAATAATTTGTATATGTAATTTGATCAGACAATGTGTAGTTTTCAATCATGCTATTATTTGTTCCTATTAATCAATTTAAAATTCTGTTCAGGAAATAAACTTAATTAACCTAATTAATTGCTATGGTGTATTTTGTGAAATGCTAACACACAATATAATTTTTATATCATCTTTATATATGTGAAATACGTTATGAGGGCCTATATGGACTGGAGGCGCTGGGTTCGGGTTCGGACGGAATGAGCCTCGCTGAGGGCGGCGAAGATGCCATGTTTGGCTGCTTGGGGTCCTCGGTGTGGCGCGAGTCGGACGCCGCGGGACGGTCAAGGCGGTCCTGTTGCGTGTTCGTAGCGCCGAGTAGCTCGCGCATGCGATGCATGCGTTCCTGCAGCTGCTCCATGCCCACTGCGGCCGCCTCCGCGGCGCGCATGTTCTTAACAGAGGTGTCGTAGATGGGGGGATCGCGCCCAGCGAGCGGCCGATGGCGGTGCCACGGGTCCACACCTCGGCAACCCGGCTGGGCTCAGCCACGGCGGGGGTGAAGCCGTATGCGGTGTCGCTCTCCCGCTGGATGGACTCCAGCCGGCCCTACACGGCAGCAAGCATCATGGTCTCATCCAGCAGGCGCTTGCGCTCCTCATCGAGCCGAGCTTCGGCCTGGGTGGCGTCGGCGTCAGTGGTGATGGGATGGGGGCGCTGAGGTTCTGCAGCATGGCGCGCAACGGGTCGGTCCTGCTGGCGCGCTCCTCTGCGGCCCTGGCGGCAGCGGCTTTCTTCGCGACGCTGGACGAAGTGGAGACGGAGTCGGTGAAGAGCACCTCCACGCGGGTGCAGAGATCCGCCACATTGTCGGAGATGTCGCAGCCGTGGAGGACGGGCGAGTCGGTGACATCGAGCACCTCGCTAGGATAGTCACCGGGGGCGCGCAGGGCGCCGAGGGGGACATCGGACGAGGCAGCGGAGCCGGCCTGCACCGTGCCAGGCGCAGGGACCAGGCTGTGCGCGCTGAGCTCGCCGGAGTCGATGAAGGGCCCCGTATGGAACATGTCCCCGGCCGGAACCTCAAGTTGCCCCACGGTGGGCGCCAACTGTCGTGGTGGGCTCACGGCAGATGCCATGGGATGGCTAAAGAGAGGGATAGGCAAGAGGCAACCGGTGGGCTCCAGAGGCGAGGTCGGTACGAGCGAGCGTCTGACACAAGACGTACCTAGGTTCGGGGCTCTCCGGAGAGATAACACCCCTAGTCCTGCCGAGCGTGGTTTATATGAAGATGATACAACTTGCTCCTTGAGCTGTTTTGGGGAGGAAGGAAGGCAGGCCAGTGCATAGGCTACTCCTTCTCCGGGTGGATGGATATGAGTGTGTGTGGACGGAATGTTAACTAGTGATTGCCCCGTGCATGGAGGCCTCCGGTGAAGTTGCTTACATATTGGGCATCAAGATCTATAGAGATAGATCAAGACGCTTGATAAGATTTTTCAATGAGTACATATCTTGACAAGATTTTTGAAGTAGTTCAAAATGAAACAGTCAAAGAAGGAGTTCTCGCCTGTATTGTAAGGTGTAAAGTTGAATAAGACTCAAAACATGACCACTGCAGAAAATAGAAAGAGAATGAAAGTCATTCCCTATGCCTCAGCAATAGGTTCTATAAAGTATGATGTGCTGTGTACCAAACCTATTGTGTACCTTGCCATGAGTTTGGCAAGGGGGTACAATATTGATCCAGGAGTGGATCACTTGACAGCGGTCAAAATTATCCTTAGAAGACTAAGGAGATATTTCTTGGTTATGGAGGTGATAAAGAGTTCGTCGTAAAGAGTTACGCTGATGCAAGCTTTTACACCGATCCGGATGACTCTGAGTCTCAATCTGGATACATATTGAAAGTGGGAGCAATTAGCTAGAGTAGCTCCATGCAGAGCATTGTAGACATAGAAAATTTGCAAAATACATACGGCTCTGAATATGACAAAACCATTGACTAAGCTTCCCTCACAAGCAAAACATGATCACACCTTAGTACTCTTTGGGTGTTAATCACATAGCGATGTGAACTAGATTATTGACTCTAGTAAAATCCTTTGGGTATTAGTCACATGGCGATGTGAACTAATCACATGGTGATGTGAACTATTGGTGTTAAATCACATGGCGATGTGAACTAGATTATTGACTCTAGTGCAAGTGGGAGACTGAAGGAAATATGCCCTAGAGGCAATAATAAAGTTGTTATTTATATTTCCTCATATCATGATAAATGTTTATTATTCATGCTAGAATTGTATTAACCGGAAACTTAGTACATGTGTGAATACATAGCCAAAACATAGTGTCCCTATTATGCCTCTACTTGAGTAGCTCGTTAATCAAAGCTGGTTATGTTTCCTGACCATAGACATGTGTTGTCATTTGATGAACGGGATCACATCATTAGAGAATGATGTGATGGACAAGACCCATCCGTTAGCTTAGTATAATTATCGTTTTATTGCTATTGCTTTCATCATGACTTATACATGTTCCTCTGACTATGAGATTATGCAACTCCCGAATACCGAAGGAACACCTTGTGTGCTATCAAACGTCACAACGTAACTAGGTGATTATAAAGATGCTCTACAGATGTCTCCGAAGGTGTTTGTTGGGTTGGCATAGATCGAGATTAGGATTTGTCACTCCGTGTATCGGAGAGGTATCTCCGGGCCCTCTCGGCAATGCACATCACTATAAGCCTTGCAAGCAATGTGACTAATGAGTTAGTCACGGGATGATGCATTACGGAGCGATTAAGGAGACTTGCCGGTAACGAGATTGAACTAGGTATGATGATACCGATGATCGAATCTCGGGCAAGTAACATACCGATGACAAAGGGAATAAAGTATGTTTTTATGCGGTTTGACCGATAAAGATCTTCGTAGATTATGTAGGAGACAACATGAGCATTTAGGTTCTGCTATTGGTTATTGACCGGAGATGTGTCTCGGTCATGTCTACATAGTTCTCGAACCCGTAGGGTCTGCACACTTAACGTTCGATGACGATTTGTATTATGAGTTATGTGATTTGATGACCGAAGTTTTTTTGGAGTCCCGGATGATATCACGGACATGACGAGGAGTCTCGAAATGGTCAAGAGGTAAAGATTGATATATTGGAAGGTAGTATCCATACACCAAAAGGGTTCCGGAGTGTATCGGGTACATACGGGAGTACCGGAGGGTTACCGGAACCCCCCGCCCCCTCCCAGGGAAAGATACGGGCCTTATGGGACATGGGAGGGAGGCTAACCAGCACACAAGGGGCTGGTGCGCCCCCCACAAGGGAGGAGGCCGAATTGGACTTGGGAAGGGGGTGCCACCCCTTTCCTTCTCCTACTCCCTCTCCTTCCCCTTTTCCCCCTCCGGTAGAAGGAAAAAAGGGTGGGGCCGAATCCTACTAGGACTGGAGTCCTAGTAGGACTCCCCTCTCCGTGGCGCGCCCCTTGTTGGTCGGCGTCCTCCTCCTCTCCTTTATATACGGGAGCAGGGGGCACCCCAAAGGCATAACAGACAATCTCTTAGCCGTGTGTGGTGCCCCCCTCCACAGTTGCACACCTCCGTCATGTCGTCGTAGTGCTTAGGCGAAGCACCACGCCGGTAACTTCATCATCACCGTCGCCACGCCGTCATGCTGACAGAACTATCCCTCGACCTCAACTAGATCAAGAGTTCGAGGGACATCATCGAGCTGAACGTGTGCTGAACACGGAGGTGTCGTATGTTTGGTGCTAGGATCGGTCGGATCGTGAAGACATACGACTACATCAACCGCGTTGATAAATGCTTCCGCTTTCGGTCTATGAGGGTACGTGGACACACTCTCCCCACTCGTTGCTATGCTTCTCCTAGATAGATCTTGCGTGATCGTAGGAAAAAATTTCAAATGCTACGTACCCGAAGAACAATGGTAAAGATACATGGGCGCGGGGCCCTGGCGTCAGTGTCCAGGAGCCGGCGGTGGGGGCCACCAGGGCATCGGGCCTGCCGGGTCCGTCGGGTGCGGGCCGTACCGGGGCCGCCGGGCACGGGTACGGCCGGCTGCTGGTTACTGTTGGCACATGTTGCCGGACGTCATGGGACAACTGCGTCGTCCTGCTATAGGGCCGCGCCCGCGAGACGCCGCTCGCCAGAGGCGGTGGCTTGGTCGGCACGACAACTGCGCCCGCCGTGGCCGGCACAAAGGGGGCACACTGTAGCCATGCATACTTGTCAATGGAGGTTGGCTTCTTGGGACCAGCCGGCTTGCGCTAGCCGGTTGGCCGGGTCACGACACCTGGCTGGGTTGCGGTGGGAAGCCGGCCAGGGCGTGCCAGATTGAGGGGCGTTGCTGGCCCCGATGTTTTTGAAAAGTATCTGGGTTTCGTTGCCTACCCGGGATCCTTCCCCCCGGCAGAGAGGGCTCAGAGCTACCTCTCCGTCATACGGAGTGACAAATCCCAATCTCGATTCATGCCAACTCAACAGACACCTACGGAGATACTTGTAGAGCACCTTTATGATCACCCAATTACAAAGTGACGTTTGATAGCACACAAGGTATTCATCCGGTATCCGGGAGTTGCATGATCTCATGGTCGAAAGAATATGTATTTGACATTAAGAAAGCAGTAGTAATAAAATGAACGATCATATGCTAAGCTAACGGATGGGTCTTGTCCATCACATCATTCTCCTAATGATGTGTTTCCCATTATCAAGTGACAACTCATGTCTATGATCAGGAAACCTTAATTAACCATCTATTGATCAACGAGTTACTCTAGTAGAGGCTTACTAGGGACTTGGTATTTGCTTATGTATTCACACATGTATTTAAGTTTCCGATCAATATAATTATAGCATAAATAATAAACTTTTATCATGACTAAGGAAATATAATAATAACCAATTTATTATTGCCTCTAGGTCATATTTCCAACATTGCCGGTGAGCCATCAATACTTTATTGATCGCACGACGAAACTCTCAATGAAAGCACCAGTGTCGTGTTAAAATTGGCAGACCTCGGGGGAGGGGATCTCGAGCTGCGGATCTCGGATAAATGGTAACAGGGAGAAGGGAGATGATATTTACCCAGTTCGGGCCCTCTTGATGGAGGTAAAACAATATGTCATGCTCTTGTTTATATTAATGGAGATGTATCGAATACAGAGTTGATCTACCTCAAGATCGTAATGTGTGGTCTAACTCTAGGGCTAGGCGAATGATATTGCGTTGATGTCCCCTCTACGGGCTAAACCCTATGGCTTATATACACGTCAGGTAGGGTATCTAGGGTTACAAGGTCGGTATCTAGGAGCAAGGCGGTAGGAGAGATCTTAGAGTATATGTCAAGTCTTCGGTGGAGGTAGTCTTGATCATGCATCCTGCGTAGGGCCTTGATACGTCCATTTTGCATCATGCTTTTATATTGATATTTATTGCATTATGGGCTGTTATTACACGTTATGTCACAATAAACTTATGCCTATTATCTCTTATTTTACAAGGTTTACATGAAGAGGGAGAATGCCAGCAGCTGGAATTCTGGCTGGAAAAGGAGAAAATATTAGAGACCTATTCTGCACAGCTCCAAAAGTCATGAAACTTCACGGAAGTCATTTTTGAAATTAATAAAAAATACTGGACGAAGAAAATACCAAAGGGGGGCCACACCCTGGCCACGAGGGCGGGAGGCACGCCCTACCCCCTGGGCGCGCCCCCTGCCTCGTGGGCCCCCTGGTGGCCCTCCGGCGCCCATATTCTGCTATATGAAGTCTTTCGTCCGAGAAAAAATCATAAGCAAGCTTTCGGGAAGAAACTCCGCCGCCATGAGGCAGAACCTTGGTGGAACCAATCTAGGGCTCCGGCAGAGCTGTTCTGCCAGGGAAACTTCCCTCCGGGAGGGGGAAATCATCGCCACCGTCATCACCAACGCTCCTCTCATCGGGAGAGAGCCAATCTCCACCAACAACTTCACCAGCACCATCTCCTCTCAAACCCTAGTTCATTTCTTGTATCCAATCTTTGTCCCAAAGCCTCAGATTGGTACATGTGGGTTGCTAGTAGTGTTGATTACTCCTTGTAGTAGATGCTAGTTGGTTTATTTGGTGGAAGATCATATGTTCAGGTCCTATATGCATGTCAATACCCCTTTGATTATGAACATGAATATGATTTGTGAGTAGTTATGTTTGTTCCTGAGGACATGGGAGAAGTCTTGCTATTAGTAGTCATGTGAATTTGGTATTCGTTCGATATTTTGATGAGATGTATGTTGTCTTTCCCCTAGTGGTGTTATGTGAATGTCGACTACATGACACTTCACTATTATTTGGGCCTAGAGGAAGGCATTGGGAAGTAATAAGTAGATGATGGGTTGCTAGAGTGACAGAATCTTAAACCCTAGTTTATGAGTTGCTTCGTAAGGGGCTGATTTGGATCCATATGTTTCATGCTATGGTTAGGTTTACCTTAATACTTCTTTTGTAGTTGCAGATGCTTGCAATAGGGGTTAATCATAAGTGGGATGCTTGTCCAAGTAAGGACAGCACCCAAGCACCGGTCCACCCACATACCAAATTATCAAAGTAACGAACGCGAACCATATGAACGTGATGAAAACTAGCTTGATGATAATCCCCATGTGTCCTCAGGAGTGCTTTTCTCTATATAAGAGTTTATCCAGGCTTGTCCTTTGCTACAAAAGGATTGGGCCATCTTGCTGCACTTTGTTTACACTTGCTACTTGTTACCCGTTACAAATTACTTTATCATAAAACTATCGGTTACCCGTTATCGATAATTTCAGTGCTTGCAGAGAATACCTTGCTGAAAACCGCTTATCATTTCGTTCTGCTCCTTGTTGGATTCGACACTCTTACTTATCGAAAGGACTACGATAGATCCCCTATACTTGTGGGTCATCGAGACTCTTTTCTGGCGCCGTTGCCGGGGAGTGAAACGCCTTTGATAGGTGCAATTTGGTAAGGAAAAATTTATATAGTGTGCTGAAATTTACTGTCACTTGTTACTATGGAAAGTAATCCTTTGAGTGGCTTGTTCGGGGTATCTTCACCCCGACCAGTAGAGCAAAGAGTTGCTCCTCGACCTACTGAAAATGTTTACTTTGAAATTCCTTCAGGAATTTATTTTCACTTGTTCGGGGTATCTTCACTTGTCTTTTTTAAAGTTCACAATTTATTTTGAAATTGACTATTTTGAAATCTTGAAAAAATTGAAGAAGAAAATGCAAAAGTAGAAAAGAAAAAACAAAAGACAAAAAGGCGAAACTAAAAAACGCTAACCGCCTCGCATATGGGCCGACCCAAAAGCGCGCGGGGGGACGGGGTGCGTGTTTCCTTGCTATTCAGAGCGTAGTGATTGAATAGGAGCTCTCGTCTGGCATCCCTCGGCTTTTTTTAACTGATCTGTTGCCTCTTCTCATGACATAAGAGTTGTAACTCAAACAGGGAAAGGAAATGAACCGAGAACTCTCACTATCTATGTTGCTTATGTTGATCGATGTTTTGCTACCCTATTACGTATCCATCTCATGCCCAGTTCTCCCTTAATGATATTAGGGCATCTATGATCTATAGTTGGTCCCCTCTAATTTGGCTCCTCAAACGTCCGCGGATGGGTCCGATAAGTGCCCAGACATGTCGTTTTAAGTCCTCATTTGTGCATGCATGTGATTGGTGCATATGGAGAGAGAGGAGGGAGAAATAATAAAGAAAGAGAAAAGGCGGTTCGGGTGGGTCGCGTCCTACGTAGCAGACTGATCGGACATGTCCTATGTGACAGACTGATCGAGCCCTCATACCCTCCCCATATATACGTTGAATATGAGGATTTGCGGACAGCTCGGACATACGAGGACAAAGTGGAAGGTCCAATTGAGTCACGTTTTCCTTAACTCTTGTGAGGCAGTGATCGAATTGTCCGTTTAGACATATAGGGAGAATATGAGGGGTCCGGTTGTAGATACTCTTACACCTTCTATCGGAAGTTTGGATAAATCAATCATGAACTGTTCGACCCTTGGCCATAAAACCCTGGTAGAATTTAGGGTGACTAAGTTCTCAATTCGCCACTTTCTCCTCGAACTCATGTAATCCTAAACACGGTTGTTAGGGAAACTACATGGTTTGTGCAGCTAGATCTATGTGCGTAGACCCCGGGTCCCGACAAGCACCATCACCGTCATGCCCATCGGTTGTCTCATCATCGGTGTTCTGGTTGTCCTGCCCATCACGAGCACGAGCAGCAGACGGTCGCCCATGCTAGGAGCTCCATTGGTCATGAGAACCTTGGTGACGGGCGAGAGGCACCCACGACTCTCTTCATCCTCGTGGATGGATGCAAAAAAATCATGAAACGACTCATCGGGTTCCATCGTATTGCCTGCTGGGTTGAAGCTTGATTGAAGCCACATGCCGGGTCCATGTCGGGTCCAGCGGTGTAGACGTGGCTTGCCCGAGCGCTCGCGGCAACGAGGAACTAAACACCGTTGTAATGCATGGTACAGGATGGACGGTTGATCGAGCAGAACACCAGAGTCGTCGGTGCGGAAGTGCGAGGCGTCGCGCACGGGGATGGATTCAGCATCCAGCGGGGCTTCCATGAGCCACGTAGAATCGTTGACGAACAAGCTCACCGATCCGAGAGAACCTTGCTGTCGCGGACCATCTCCATGCAAGAAGTCAAAGAAGATGAAAGCTCCACTTGCACCATCGATTGTGAGATGTGCAGTCCGAAGGTGGGCGCCAACCGTCTTGAGGAAATCCTGATAGTACGAGTGAGGGGTAGGGAAGTAGCTGGATCACGCTAGGTACGAATGTGACACAAAAAAGTTTTTGAAGGTTCCGGCCCTTTCGGCGGAGGTAAAACCCTACGTCCCGTGCTCTGGAAGTTCTTTTCTTTGCATATTGATGTCGGGTTACGGTATGTGCGAACCCTTATTAAAATGGAGGAGAATGGCTTGTAAAGAGTGCGCCAGCACCCCATCTTCTACGTTACAAGGGATTAATTATGGAGTTTGTCCGTGTCCACTACGAGAACTACTAACAAACACCTTAATTATACCATGTATGCCCAAGTAATGATTGTGTCACTTCGGTTATTGCTTCTGGTTATTTGACTGCTTTTATCACCCGAATGGTTAAGTCACTGAGTGCAATCGAATGCCGACTTGCTTCTCACCACCCACTTGGTGTCCTCCCTTCTTTTTATGGTTGTTTTTTTGACGTGTTTGTGCGATGCCCCAACAGACTTACTTTATTTTCATTGCGATGTTTGAACTTGATATATGGATGTGATGATTGCTCCATTTATAAAGCAGGGCGAAATCGCAACAAATGTTTGGATTAAAATAGCACATTCCTGCACAGAAGACATACTCCACACCACAGGCGTACCAAGGAATGCGTCTGTCCCAAAATAAGACACGTCTAATGACAAGTGGGTGTCCCAGAATAAGACACGTCTAATGACAAGTGGGCACAAGAAGTTTCTACGCCCCTAGCCTTTCCGGAAATTCCTGAACCGCCCCTCTCCGCCCATCATAAAACACGGGCAAGTTTTCAAATGCTTTTTCGTACGCGACTAGAACAATCAAGCCACCCCCTAAGAGAATCTTTAATCTGGCTCGCCAAACCCACCCCCTCCCCTCCGCTATACACCCTGGCGGGCCCGGCCACTGACCGGTCAAAAAACCCAACCCAGACAGACTCCTCATGCCGGCACTCAACGACAAGGCTAACCGACACCCCTCATGTCCAGCCCAATTTCGGGGCGTATATGGGAAGGCCCGGGCGCGCCGGAGTGCGGCCGCCACGTTAGATTGGCCGTAGGGACCCATGAGAAAACACTAGGAAAACCATCAGTCTGACGAGTGTCTCCTCTATGGCAGTGCAGGCGCATATATGGTGTCGCGTGGCACTGCCCCAACTCATCGCCCGAGGGCCCAGCTCATAGTTCAGGTTAGCCAAAGGTCAAAGTTGGCTTTCTACAAGAAACCCCATAACCCCCTTCATTGATAATTGATGCATGAGTAGTTAGTTCTGATGTAAGTCTTGTTGAGTACCTTTGTCTTCACGGTTCTTAACTATGTTTTCGTAGAGGAAACCACCGCCTCACTAATGGCTTCTATGTTGAGTTCAATGTTGACCGAGTGGCTTGGAAAACCCAGACACCAGTCTGGTTCCTTTGGGAGGGTCATTGTTTATTTCCAGGCTCCTTAAGCCACTTGTCTGTAACCAGACATATTTTTCATCCGTTGTTGCTTGTTGCTCGAGTGCTTGGTCATGTGCCCCCTACTTGTAATATCATTGTTATATATGCCTCTTTCAATCCTTATAAATAGTTGAGTCATAAAGTTATGTTGTGGTGCATGTAGTACCAACACATAATGTGTGTATGCTTATTGAAATGCATGATATATGTGGGGTTCGACACTTAGTTGCATAACCGTTGGCGATCTTTCTTACAAGGAAATGTCTCGCTGTGCTTCCATGAGCCCTTGTAGTTCTCCACGGCTCCGAAACTGTAAGTGCATCTAGTGCCCCTTAGTGATTTTGGTGTATTGAAGACTTATAGGTTAAGGGACTAATGCGTTTATGAGTGTACACAGGTCTATAAGTCTATGAGGAGTTTGATATTTACAGAGAAATTCGACCCCTAAAAATGAAGTTTTTCGGCTGAAGACTTTGGTATTCTGAAGACTTTCTGAAGACTTTGAAAGTGAAGAAATTGGTGTG
Organism: Aegilops umbellulata; assembly: GCA_032464435.1. Classification (NCBI taxonomy): domain Eukaryota; kingdom Viridiplantae; phylum Streptophyta; class Magnoliopsida; order Poales; family Poaceae; genus Aegilops; species Aegilops umbellulata. Next base: position 492,999,735 of record CP136058.1, read on the forward strand.
ACCTTGAAGACTTGGTATTCATTCGAGGAACATGAAGCGTGAAGACTTTTGTTTCCATAGTTTCGTTTTCTCTTTCTTGAGTCATAGGAAACACCGTACTGTTAAAGGGGGTCGAGGAAATACTAAGGAAAAATTTCCATGTGATGCTCAACTCAAAATCCTACACCTACCAATCCCTTCGAGTGAAGCCATTGGAAATCCCATACAGTTCAGTCAATTTCTTCAGTGACAGAGACGCGGTTCTTCCGGTCACTGAGGAATTTGTTCTGACTGAGGAGTTAGGAATTCGCCAGTGCGGATTGCCTACACAGTGAGGAACATGATAGCCCTGAGGAATTTGAACCTCAAATTTCCGACCGTTGCTGTGCTACGCGCCAGCTGTCCCAAAATATCTTATTGACCTAACGGTCATATCATTGAAGGGCATTTATGTCTTATCATGTCAGGCTGCTCCCTAGGCTATAAATAGCCGCCCCCCTACAACCACTAGCTGGTTGGCTGCTCCGCGAGAAACTGACACTTGTCATTTGAGAGCATCCCATCCTCCGAGGGCTTTGAGCGAAAATCATCAAGTGAGAAAAATCCAAAACCCAAACCCAAACACCTACAAACCCAAAGTGATTGAGCATCACTGAAGAGATTGATCATGCGTGGATCCGATGCTTGTTACCTTTGAAGACTGTGCTTCTTCCAGACGGTTAGGCATCATGGTCTAGAGCATCCAAGAGGAATTGTGGATCGCCGAGTGACCGAGTTTGTGAAGGTTCGGAAGTCGCCTGAAGACTTACCACGAGTGATTGGGCGAGGACTGTGTGTTCTTAGCTCAAGGAGAATACGGTGAGGACTGTGTGTCCGTGACTGGGTGTCCTCAGGTTTAAATACCTAGCCGCTCCAACCAGATGTACAACTGAGACAGCAGTTGGAACTGGTCTACCAAATCATTGTCTTCACCAAGCCAACTGGTTCTATTTCCTCAACTCTTTCATTTCCTCAGTGTTGTGTTGTTTGCTTGTCATATCTGTGTTTGAAGACTGTGACTGAAGACTTTCTCAATTTCCTCAGTTCAATTTCTTCAGTCTGTTTGTTTTCATCCTGTGCTATCATGTGATTACGCTTTCTGTACTCTGTGCTTGTCTTCATTTCATCATGATGACTATGCTTGTCTTCTGTTATGTTTACTTCTGAGTACTTATTCCGCTGCAAGTTGTTCTTCGCTAAGGAATTTCCTCACTAGCAAATTCCTCAGTGAAGAATTCATAAAAATCGCCTATTCAACCCCCCCCCCTCTAGTCGGTATAACGCACTTTCAATTGGTATCAGAGCAAGGTACTCACTTGTTCTGTGTGATTTTGGTTTAACCGCCTGGAGTTTTAGTTATGTCGACCGCAGGTATGATCAAGGTCACTGTTGGGTGTCCTACCTTCGACGAGACGGACTACCCCTACTGGAAGAATAAGACGCGAATGCATCTTGAAGCAATTGATAACGATCTCTGGTATGTTGTGGAAAATGGTGTTCCCTCTGTCTCACCCTCACTGAACGCTACCGATGTGAAGAGATTCAAGCAACTCGATTCTCAAGTGAAGAATATCATATTTGGCCATCTGAGCAAAGGACGGTATGGAAGAGTGAGTGCTTTGGAAACTGCCAAGCTTATCTAGGATAGGCTGTCCAAAGTCAATGAAGGAGTTTCAACTCAACGTGACTCTCGAGTTGATGTTCTTCGCAATCTCTTCAACCGCTTCAAAAGACTCGATAATGAAAATGTTCAGCAAACCTTCGATCGCCTCACTAACATCTCCAATGAGCTTCAAGCACTTGGTGCCACTGACATCACCGACCATGAGATGGTGAAGAAATTGCTGAGATCGCTTGACTCCTCATTTGACACTCTGGCATTGATGATACAAGAGCGAGCTGATTACAAGTCACTTGACCTCACTGATATCCTCGAGAGGCTAAACACTAATGAGTTCCAGCTTGCTGAAAAGAGAGATCTCTATGGTTCGAGCTATGGCAGATCACGTGCACTGAAGGCCAAGGCAGTATCTGAGTCCGAAGATGAAGACTCTGGTAGCAACCTTGGTGACCCTGAAGAACTGAGTCATGATCTAACACTGCTCATGAAGAAATTCCATAAGTTCTCAAGACGTGGTCGCTTTGGAAGACCCTCAAGGAGCAATGATTCCTCATCCAGTGACTACAAGAAAAGGTTTTGTCACAAGTGCAAGAAACCTGGACACTACATTCAAGATTGTCCTCAGTGGGAAAAGGAATCAAAGAAGAAGAAATACAAGGATTATAGTTCTGATGATGCGAAGAAAAAGAAGAAGTCATCAAAATCTTCATCATCAAAATCCTCAAAGTCTTCATCTCACAAGAAGGGCAGCTCCAAGAAGGCTCGGGCATTCATTGGCAAGGAAATGGATTCTGAAGCTGAATCTGAGGAACAAGAGGAAGAGGAGGCATCTGAGGACTCCGAGTCTGGTGTGGCAAGCCTAGCCCTCGCTACTGCATTCGTCATCAAGTCTATCTTCAACTCTGAAGAAAATGACCTCACCAACAAGGCTGATGAAGACAATGATGACTACGCTCCCACCTATTGCTTCATGGCAAAGGGTGCCAAGGTACTCAAATATACCTCCTCTGACTCTAGTGAAAATGAATCTGATGAAAACCTTAAGCCTAGCTATTCTAAACTTGCTAAGATTGCTGTGAAACAACAAAGGGCTTTTGAAAAGGTTCAAAACATGCTAGACAAAAGTGATGATATGTTGGGTGAAGAAATGGATCGCACTAAAATCTTGACTGAAAATCTTCAGAGACTTCAGACCAGGTTTGACAACCTTCAAGGTCATCATAACACTCTCTTATCTGATCATGAGAAACTTTCTTATGAATTTCTTCAAAGAAAACAAGATCTTGAGAAGCTAAGAGTGAGTTATGAAGATCTTCAGAAGGAGCGTGATTCATTACTTGCTCAACAAATTAGCGCTGCTCAGGAAGAATTTGTTCCTCCATGTTTGAAATGCATTGAACGTGAATCTGCTAATTCTTCACCTGAATGTTCAAATGCTTCTAATGTTACAAATTCTTCACCTGCCTCTGCTATCACTAATTCCTCATCTGAGGACATTGCTCGTATCACTGACGATGCAGGGCTGAAGGAATTGTACATGACAGGCATGTACAAAAGCCTCAAAGGGCATCCGACTCTTTGTGATGTGCTTAAAAGGCAGATCCTTAACAGGAACCCTAGGAAAGAGGGTATTGCCTTTGAGAGGAAACTCAATGCTGATGGTACATATTGGAAGCCTGAGCAGTACCCCAAAACCTCATGGGTTGCTGCAAAGGGACCCCCAGTTGATCCATCTAATTTATCGGGTTATACATGTGAATCTTCTCATTCTTCTGATGAGTCATTTGACTCCAACTATAAACTGTTCAAAAATCAGAATGGTGAAGTATTTGCTAGATATGTTGGCACTAACTGCAGGAACGGTTCCCCTATGAAGAAAATCTGGGTTCCCAAAAGGTGCCTTGAAAGTCTTCAGGTGAATGTCCTCATGACACCACCTGTGAAGAATAGGAACTCCAGATCAAATTCTCCATATGGACCAAATTCTTCATATGGATTCAAGTCCTCATACGGACCAAATTCCTCACGTGGATCAAATTCCTCAAAAGGATCAAAGTCCTGATATGAACATCATCGTGCTAACAACTCTGTTTCGCAGGGAAGAGCCAAGGGCTATGAATATGAGCATTACTCTTCTAATCATTATGTTCATAAGTCCTCGAATAATTTCTCTGCTTATTCATATGCTTACCCTAACCACTCTTATGTGAAACAAAATGGATTGGCCTCTATGCCACCATTCTCATATGGAGCTCGCAGAGTGATGAACTCTTTGCCACCCCTTCAGATGTGGGTGGTGAAGAAAAAGAACTGACCTCTTCTGCAGGGTCAGGTCTCCAGACGTGCTCAAACGTCTGAAGAATTTGCTGGGGACCTGACAAAATTGCCTGAAAGGACGCGGGCTAATCATGAAGAAATGAACTTTCATTTCACACGTCCCCCTACTGCTGTATTTGTTTTACTGCTTGATGAAATTGATCTGATGAATTGTGATATCATATTCTTCACTGCTGAAGTATATGAAGTTCGTAAGCTGCACTAATTCATCTGCAGGATGATCAACCCAAAGCCACTGAGTGGGTCCTCGATAGTGGATGTACAAATCACATGACTGGTGACAAGAATCTATTGATGGATGCTCCCTTATCATCATCTCATCTGAAGCATATCATCTTCGCTGACAAAAGCAAAAGTCAGGTATTGGGTCTAGGTAAGGTTGCAATCACCAAGGATCGACACATGGACAAAGTCATGCTTGTTGAGTCCTTAGGATACAACCTTATGTCTGTCTCAATGCTTTGTGATCTTGATATGGTTGTTGTCTTTGGCAAGTATCGTTGTGTTGTGATTATGGAAACTGGCAATTCCAAAGTCTTCGAAGGCTTTAGGAGAGGAGACCTGTATATTGTTGATTTCTCTGCAGATTCACAACCAGTTGTGTGCCTACATGCAAAAGCTTCAGAAGGATGGCTATGGCATCGACGACTTGGTCATGCAGGCATGAGGAATTTGCACACGCTTGCAAAGAAGAAGCATGTCATTGGCATTGAGAATGTCAAATTCCTCAAGGATCACTTATGCGGTGCCTGTGAGGCTGGAAAGATGACCAAGGCCAAGCATCCAGCTAAGACCATCATGACCACTACTCGTCCATTTGAGTTGCTTCACATGGATCTCTTTGGTCCTAATCATTATTCTGCCATTTCAAATGAAGCATCTCAATATGGCTTTGTTATTGTTGATGATTACTCTCGTTACACATGGGTACACCTTGTTACTTACAAACATGAAGTGCAGGAAGTCTTCAAACAATTTTCCTCGAGGGCTTCAACCAACTTTGGTGTTAAGATCAAGCACATCAGAAGTGACAATGAAACTGAGTTCAAGAATTCGGGTCTCGATGACTATCTTGATGAACTTGGTATTACTCATGAGTTATCTGCTCCTTATACTCCTCAACAGAATGGCGTCGTGGAGCTCAAGAACAGAATTCTTGCTGAGATGGCTCGCTCTATGCTCGATGAGTACAAAACGCCTCGTCATTTCTGGGTTGATGCAATTGATACTGCATGCCACATCATCAACAGAGTATATCTTCACAAATTCTTCAAGAATACTGCCTATGAACTCCTCACTAACAAGAAACCCAATGTGAGTTCTTTCAAAGTCTTCGGTGCTAAATGCTGGATTAGAGATCCTCACCATACACTAGTAGAAAAGGGGGCAACGGTCCAGGCCGGGTCAGCCCATTAGTCCCGGTTCAATCTAGAACCGGGACCAATGGGGGCATTGGACCCGGTTCGTGAGCCCAGGGGGGGCGGCCGGGCCACGTGGGCCATTAGTCTCGGTTCTTCTGGACCTTTTGGTCCTGGTTGGTGGGACGAACCGGGACCAATGGGCCTGGCTCCTGGCCCACCACCATTGGTCCCAGTTGGTGGCCTGAACCGGGACCAAAGGCCCCCCTTTAGTCCCGATTCATGCCACGAACCGGGACTAAATGGTCGGTCCTCGTTGCGCTTCACAGTTTAGTCCCACCTCGCCAACCGAAGGGCGCCCACACTGGTTTGTAAGCCCGTCCCTCTCTGCATTGTTGAGCTCCTCTCAAAATGAAAATAGATGCCCCTATACAGGAAATTTGACCTAAATTCATAATGAATTTCAAATTGATTATGAATTTAGGTTGAATTTTCTCTATAGGCGCATCTATGTTCATTTTTTTAGTAATTTTAATCACAAACTTGAGATTCACACAAATTTCAAAGAATTCAAATTTTAACTATTCTAATTTGAAATCTAATGGCACTAGTAAAGTTAATCACAAACTTGAGATTCACACAAATTTCAAAGAATTCAAATTTTAACTATTCTAATTTGAAAACTAATGGCACTAACGGAAAGTTTATAATTTTTGGTATCTCTGTGCAGAAAGATTGTACATAGTAAATATAATACACAAAGTGTTTTCACACAAATTTAGTAAAGTAGTGATTCATAAACTAGTGATTCACACAAATTTAAAAAAATTCAAATTTAAACTATTCAAATTTTAAAGCTAATGGCACTAACAGAAAGTTTATAATTTTTGTGACCTAAAAGAAAAAAGAAATCACTAAAAAACTATAAGTATTTAGTTCTAAGTAGAAATGAAAAAAATAATGTTACCTAAAGTATTTTCTGTTCAAATTGGTAAATTAATGGCACTAACAGAAAGTTTATAATTTTTATATTACCTAAAACCAAAAATAATAACTGAAAAACTAGTAAGTATTTTGCTGTTAGTAAAAAAACAAAAAACTGGATTTTTTTAAAAAAAAAATGCCGCCTACTGGGCCACCACAGCCTGCATACGACTAGAAACCCGCTAGTTGGTCCAGGATGCAGGCCCATAGTAGGCCCAGTAGGCCCACAGGCACAGAGAGTGGATTTAGGCCCGTAAGCCTGCAGTAGAGAGGAGCTCGAAGTGGTCGGCTCCGCAGGGCTTATAAACCACTCCGAGCCCCTCTCGGCTAGCGAGGTGGGACTAAACATCCCAACGCACCGCGGCAGTTTCAGTACACGCCCTTTGGTCCCGGTTGGTGGCACCAACCGGGATGAAAGGGCGCCTTTGGTCCCGGTTCGTGGCACCAACCGGGACTAAAGGCCGCCCCTTCCCGCCCTTTGGGCTGCCAAAAAGTGTCCTTTGGTCCCGGTTCGTGGCACACACCGGGACTAAAGGGGTGCATTGGTTCCGGTTTGTGCCACGAACCAGAACCAATGGCTTTGCTATATAAGCAAAGAGTTGGGAAATTTTCACATTTCCCTCGCAGTTGCCCGCGATGACGCCGAGCACATCGACGCCGCCAGGCTGCCCTGAGGCCGTCCCCCTCCCCTGCCGTCGCCCCCGACCGCGCCGTCGCCGTCGCCCATGCCTCGCCGTCGCCGCCCCGTGCCCCCTGCCTCCTCGCTGCCGACGCCGTGCCCCTCACCATCGCCGTCCGCCTCCCCTGCCGTCGCCCCCGACCGCGCCGTCGCCATCGCCCGTGCCTCGCCGTTGCCGTCGCCGCCCCGTGCCCCCCTACCTCCTCGCCGCCGACGCCGTGCCCCTCCTCGTCGATCGCCGCCCCGGCTTGCGTAATTTCCTAATTTAGAATGTATAGTTAATTTAGTTGTATAGTTAGGATGTATAGTTAATTTAGATGTATAGTTAATTTGGTTGTACTTAATTTAGATGCAAAAGTTAGAATTTTTTTCTGTTCATACCTTTTTTTGGGGATATTATTGTTGCATATGCAAAAGTTTGTGTGTTCATATATATGCAAATAATATGTCAATTTTTTCATAGAATTTTTATGATTTTTTTGTTGTAATTTTGTTCATAGAATTTTTATTATTTTTTTCTGTTGTAATTTTGTTCATATTGTGTAGGAATCTGAAAATTATGTATGATCAAAGTCATTTATGTATATGTTCATATTTAGAAGAAAAAGAAGCAGAGAAAAAAGGAAAAGAAGAAGAGGAGAGAAATAACAGGAGAAATAAATAAGAAGATGAAAAAGAAGAAAAAAGAGAGGAGAAGAGAAGAAGAATTCTTCTTCTTCTCCTCTACTATTCCTTCTTCTTCTCCTTTTTTTCTTTTTTTCTTCTCCTTTTCCTTTCTTCTTCTCCTCTTTTTTTCTTCTTCTTCCTCTTCTTATTTTTTGTTATCGGGTATGTCGTTGTCGACATACCCCCCTCCCCGATAACTTTTAGTAATTTAGTCTTTGAATTATGAACGTATAGGAAATGTCATCATCGGACGACGAAAGTCTCCCGGGGGAGTGCGACTGGTGCTACGACGATCGAGGTCAGTGCGACAGGCCTCACCTGGACGATGGTCGGCGCTTCAGCATTAAGCTCGAGGAGACCTTCGAAGTTGAAACGGTACGCAACGACGACAAGTGTTTTTTTTCATAATTAAGCATGACTTCAACTATTTCAACGTGTAATTTTCATCTTTTACAATTCGAGTATAGTTTATCCCATGCCATGCAAGACGCTATGTCTTGGAGAGGATGGATTTTGAAGACCATGAAAATTTTGAAACGAAGAAAATTCACCTAAGGACCCATCGTGATGTGGATTTTGAAGTAAAGTTGTATAATGCTGAGAGCGTAACCCATTTTGGTTGCAAAAATTGGGAAGCATTTTGCAAATTGTATGGTTTTGATGAGGGTATGCTTGTCACCATGGATCTTGGTGATCCTGAAATCGAGCAAGACAATATGGACATTTGGGTCCTTGTTGATACTCCTCCAGTTCTACCGCTATGTGAGTTTCTCAAATATAGTTAATTATTTACTAATTTATATTGTTCATTTCAAAATAGTTGACAGCTTATTTCCATTGACAGCTTATTTTGAAGTATCAAAGAATGTGCATAAGATGGTAGATAGAACTTACTACACCGATGGCTCTGGGTTAACTTACAAGGAGAAAACTCATCTGGTTGGATTTTGTAATGATCTTGAGAATTACAATATCTACAATAGAACTCCTCAACATTATGGTCAATACGTGCCACTAGTGCACGTGTTGAACTACGGTAACTACCATGGAGATACCCTGGTAAGATTTTTTACTATTACGACATCCGTGCATCTTTTTTGCATACTTCTAAAACTAGTACATCATTGCTAACTACGAAGTTATTAGTATGTTTTTCAACAGAGAATCCCAGAGGATTGTGTGCCTCATTTGATGTATTAGAATGGCGGCAGCCTTCGTGTTTTGAACATATATCCAGGTCATCCTACGAATCTCAACTGTCCATACCGGATTTCTAAAAGAAGTGGAGACATGACAATCAAAGGATGGAAAAAATGTATGGACAGTCGTAATGAGCTTCTTGGAAGCAAAAGGAAGCGAGGCGCAAGAATTGGAGACAGGATGATCTCCATTCTTCATAATGGAGAGTCAGGGTCTATATTGTTTTATGCTATTTTACCTTAAGTGTGTTTAGGTCCTACCTGATACTGATGATCATGTGCTAAGAACAATTTTGTAGGGTTGGGTTCGATGACTATGAGGATGATGATCGTATGACTTATTATTAATAACGAGTAGAAGTTGTATGATCATGCTTGATTAGTTAGTAGGAGCTGTTATTATATATGATGATGTATGGTGCGAGCATGCATGAATTATTATATATATATATATATATATATATATATATATATATATATATGCGGGTGAAATGAACATAGCAGTAGCGTAGGTAAACCAAGGATGAAGATATAAGAGAGGACACTTCTCTCTATTAGCTAGCTAATAACAACCTAAAAATAACTCCCTAAACCCCTAAAACAGCCACTTTTTTAAAAAAAAGAAAACCTCAGCTCCAGCCAGCTGCTGACATGTGGAAGCCTTTTGGTCCTGGTTTGTGTCATCAACCGGGACCAAAGGCCCCCCTGCCTGGGCTGCCGGCAGCGGCCACGTGGAGGCCCATCTGTCCCGGTTCTGGTTTGAACCGGGACTAAAGGGTGAGGTTATTAGTAACGACCCTTTAGTCCCAGTTCAGGAACCGGGACTAAAGGCCCTTATGAACCGGGACAAAAGGCCGGTTTTCTACTAGTGATAACTCAAAATTTGCACCGAAAGCACATGAAGGTTTTATGCTTCGTTACGAAAAGGACTCGCACACCTACACAGTCTTCAACAACGTTCTTCACAAGGTTGTTGAAACTGTAGATGTGCGGTTCGATGAAACTAATGGCTCGCAAAGAGAGCACCTACCTTCTGTGATAGATGAACCAGCACCTGAGGATTCTATCAAGTTCAAGGCTACTGAGGATGTCATTCCTACTGAAGAATCTGCTGAAGAATTCATTCCAGAACGTGAAGAACGTCGAGCTGATGCACCTGAAGAAAATGCTGAAGAAATTGATGCTGAAGAAAATGCCGATCAAATTCCTCAACGACAACCAGCTCACCCTCGCGTTGCAAAAGAAGTGCAAGTGGAGAAGATCATTGATGACATTAGAGCACCAGGTCCTCTCACCCGCTCAAAAGCTTCACATCTATCTAACTTTTGTGGGCACTATGCTTTTGTCTCTATCACAGAGCCTGCTAAAGTAGATGAAGCATTTCTGGAGCCTGAGTGGATTCAGGCCATGCAAGAAGAACTAGATCAATTCAAGCTCAACAACGTCTGGGAACTGGTCAAACATCCAGATCCTCGCAAGCATAATATCAATGGCACAAAGTGGATCTACCACAACAAGCAAGATGAAAATGGCCTTGTGGTGAGGAATAAGGCACGACTAGTAGCTCAAGGATACACACAGGTTGAAGGAATTGATTTCGATGAAACTTTTGCACCTATTGCTAGACTTGAGGCTATTCGCATATTACTTGCTTATGCTAACCATCATGATATCATCTTATATCAAATGGATGTGAAAAGTGCATTCCTCAATGGTAAGCTTGAGGAAGAAGTATATGTTGCTCAACCCCCAGGTTTGAAGATCCAAAGAATCGTGACAAAATCTTCAGACTCAATAAGGCCCTCTATGGCCTCAAGCAGGCCCCTCGGGCGTGCTATGATACTTTGAAGGAATTCCTCATGAAGAATGGCTTCACACCCGGTTCACTCGATCCTACTCTCTTTACTAAGTCTTATGATGGTGAACTGTTTGTGTGCCAAATATATGTTGATGATATTATCTTTGGCTGTATTGACCAACGTTATAGTGATGAATTTGCTTATATGATGAGTGAAGAATATCAAATGTCTATGATGGGAGAGTTGAAATTATTCTTAGGTCTTCAAATTCGTCAACAGCGCAATGGCATATTCATATCTCAGGAGAAATACCTCAAGGATGTACTGAGGAAATTCGGCATGCAAGATTGCAAAGGCATCAAAATTCCTATGCCCACAAATGGTCATCTGTGCACTGATGAAAATGGTATTGACTTCGATCATAAGGTATACCGCTCCATGATTGGTTCTTTATTGTACTTATGTGCATCTAGGCCAGATATAATGCTTAGTGTTTGCATGTGTGCCCGATTTCAAGTTGCACTAAAGGAATCACACCATAAGGCTGTGAAGCATATTCTTCGATATCTAGCTCACACACCAACACTAGGATTATGGTATCCCAGGGGCTCGGATTTTGATCTCATTGGATATTCTGACTCTGACTATGCTGGTGATCGTGTGGACCACAAGTCAACATCTGGTACATGTCATTTCCTCGGATGATCTTTGGTCTGTTGGTCCTCGAAGAAACAGAACCGCGTATCACTATCTACTGCTGAAGTTGAGTACATGGCTACTGGTTATTGCTGTGCTCGACTGCTATGGATGAAGCAAACACTCAAGGACTATGGCATCAACGTGAAGAATGTGCCTCTCCTCTGTGACAATGAGAGTGCCATCAAGATTGCTCACAACCCAGTCAGCACTCGAAGACAAAGCACATTCAGATTTGTCATCATTTTCTTCGCGATCATGTGTTGAAGGGCGACATTTCTATTGAGCATGTGAAGACTGAAGAACAGCTAGCCGATATCTTCACAAAGCCCTTGGATGAGAAGAGATTTAGCAAGTTGCGGTGTGAGCTAAATATCTTAGAGTCTTCGAATGTACTTTGAAAAGGCACTCATCCTAACACTTATGCAAAATTGATGACTTAGATGTGCAACACATGAAGAAACGTTTTTCTTCAATCAATGAAGAATAACACTCTAAGTGTGAAGAAATTAACGAAGAATTTGATTCTCAGAACCCTACGACAATTGTACGCGGTGTCTGAAATCATCATTCTTATACGGTGGGTCACACCACCACCAAAAGTTGAAAATCTTCAATTTGAGTTTTTCCTCAGTTTCTTGAAATTCCTCAGTTGTTCAAATTCTTCAACTTTGCAAAATCTTCACTGTTTCCGTTGTTTTTCTTCATTGACTATATATATGAGTTTATGTCCTCTACAGCATTCACTTATGGTTATTTCTTCAAGTTGGTTTTGTCTGCTAAGTGAATGTGATTGGACCCTTCCCCCTCTATGCTATACTCAACCCAATCTATTCACAAATTCTTCATGTGGGTTCTATTTGACACTCGTTCATATTCACTGTGTCCTTGTCAGCTGAAGAAATTGCGAACGGAACTTTAAAACTAATCTTATCCAAATTTTTGGTTTTGCCGCTCAAACCGTTCCGCATCCCATGATGCATTATTCTATTCACCCACAATCTAACACGATCTCCACTTCATAGTACATGGGTGACACATGTCGTGCGAAGGAGAAGGGTCAGGGGCACATTCGTCCCAAATCTTCGGGCGAACAGTTTTTCACCGTGGCTATAAATACCCCCGTCCCCTTCCTCACTTCTTTTACTCCGCTCGACCTCTCTCTCCCGCTCGAGCTTCTCAAACCCTAGCGCCGCCGCTACTCCATCATCGCCGGTGAGGAAGAGCTTCACTGCCTCGACCTCGTCGTCGTCGTACTCGCGCCGGCAGCGGAAATCTTCACCTCCTTCGCCGCCGTAGACGTCTTCCTCCGCCGAGTTAGGGCATGGAAGATCTACACCGACGAACCTCACTTCTCCACCTCTGTGATCGTCGTGTTCTTCATTCAGGGTAATTAAAAGTTACTTTTACTGCCCTCTTTGATTCGAAAATTTTTCTACAAAATCTTCAAAGGTGTTTTTATTCCTCAAATCCTCACACACAAAACACCTCACATGTCATCTGTTCTTGATTCATTTCTCTAAGCATCATTTTCTTCAAGATTCCTCAATTGTGTGGATCTTTGATCTATACAACTCTGGAACCTAAGACAAAGCACGCTTAGTGAAATTCTTCAAGACTCATCTGGTCAAATTCCTCAAACTTGTTTTTTTAAAAACCTTCTGAGAACGCATATGACCTCTCCAAATTCCTCGCAACTATACTCTGTTCACAGGTTGTGACACTCCAAAAATTTCATTTGGGTTTTTGCAAAATCCTTGCTGGATTTTTCCTTGAGATTTGAGGCTTTCAAAAAAAAACCTCTTAAAATTACTTTTCCTTGACTAGGGTTTGTTATTTCTGTTTTCTCCTTCCAGCTTTGGGTTTGACCTTCTTAAAAACTCCTTCTCTATTGTTTCCCTTCTCAGATTTTATTTTTGGGAGTTTTCTTTTTAAGAAAAACTCTATGAAAAAGATTTGGGATTTTCATTCTATTGAAAACCATCCATGACCTTGTATTTTGCCCATGAGGTAAAACCACCACAACATCTTCTCCCCTCCTTGTCAACAACTCAAATTCCCTATCCCAACTCATCCAAACAAGTTTTGGATTTTGTTTTATCTCTCAAATATTTTTCTGTCAATTATTTTGAGCCTAATGGATTTTCAAAGCAAGTAGCCTTTTCCATTTGAGATTTGACTTCAAACCAACTCTACTGGCTAGTCCTTTGCACCCACAACCCAGGACCATCTTGATCCACTCATCTTCTTTTCAAAATTTTCAACTTACACCCCCTGCAAGTTTGTACCAGATTTGTCAAATTTGGTGAAATTCATATCTACACTCCTCCAAAAATTCCACCAAAAATCAGGCAGCCTACTAGAGCAATGAGAAGTCACTCCACCAAAAATCAGCCCAAGGAAAAATCCCTACATGCCTGGATCATTCTGTCGAACACCTTGCATGCACTGTTCGAACACTTTCAGTCAAATTCAGTCTTCAGTGTTGTTTTCTGCAGATCATCCTCAGTCACGCGCAGACAGTGCCCTTGGCACGTTGCTCGCCGCCTGGTCTGCGTGTCCAGAGCCCCGCACGCGTGCTTGGCCTCTTCCTAGCGTCGGTGGCGCTCTGACCCGACCACGCCGGCGTGTCCCGCGGCGGGTGAACCGCTGTGGCAGCCAACAGGGAGCAGAACGGCGGCTCAACGCCGTTCCGCGCCGCACAGCCCCGCTGCTGGCTCCGCGTGTCCACCTCCACGCCAGCGCACGCATGCAGCACAGCCGTCGTGGCACGGCGCGCACAGAGCGTGCTCTCTGCCGCCGATGGACCCGCGTCGTCCCGTTCCGTCGAGCTCCACCTCAGCAAACATAAACCGATGCCGTTGGCTCCAAAATGGACTCCGCGAACCTCCACAACGGTGCTCAACTCCTAAACTCCCCCGACCAAGCACTGCACCACCGTAATCACTCGCCGGAGAACGCCGTTCTCGGCCACCGCCTCGGATCGCCTATAAAGGGAGACCCCGAGCCCATCCGCGAGCACGCACCACCCCTACACTCCACCAACACCCTGCCAGGTCACTGCGAGGACCTCGAGGAGGTCTCCTCCCCCGACTCCGGCCACCCCGCTCCGCCTCGGCCTCCAGCTCGATTCGCTCCGGTGAGGCCATCTCCGGCGCCCAAACTCCATCCATCTCCCTCTCTAGCTACCAGATCCTTGACCCCCTCCTCAATTTGATCAGTGCAGCTCTCTCCGGCGACCTCCATCCATGCCCGAACCGTCGTCCGCCGGAGCAGGGGCCACCGCCGACGTGGTGCTTCCCGGCGACCACCTCGACCACCATCCAACGCGGAATGGCACCCTGAGCACGGAGGTAACCTCCGATCTCCCTACCTCGCCGTGGATCGCCGCCGGCGACCACCGCGGCTCTCGGGCGCCAGCGAGCCCCGACCCGCCTCTTTTAAATTTTAAACCTGACGGATGGGACCCGCCTGTCAGCCTCTCTGTCTTTTCTGATCGAATCGTTTTCTGAAGGCGCCTTTTGCCAGAATACGCTTTCCCTCTGGGCCGGCGTAGTTTCTATCGAAACGTTTTCTGTTTTTATAATAAAAACCCTGGAAAGTTTCTGTTTCATTACAGATGAGTCCCTGGACAAAAACCTTTATAACTTTTTATCAGAAGCATATTTTTGATTGATTCTTTTTCTGTTCTCTTCAAAATTTTGTCTACTTTTTTATCAGATTTATTTGAAAAATATTTGCAGTACTTTTTCTGCACCTCTCGGTATTCACGTTAGCGCGTATGTTTTCTATGTACCGTAGATACCGACGGAGGTGACGGGACCGCGAACTTCACCGAGCTAGGCTCCGACTACTCTGAATCAGGCAAGCATGTTCGAACTTTTGATATGATGAGTGTATTGGCATGTTTGCATGTAGATAGTTTCATGGCATGCGTGGAGCATACCGATGAACCATTCATTATGCATTGTTGGAGCAAGTAAGCCCGATGATTTCACACGTCGATGGACGTGAGTATGTAAGGCCATGTGTTGGCATGAAGATGGGTAAGATGGCAGTGTTGTAGCATGCCAGTCTTAGGCCATGCAAGTTATCTTCAGTACCAACCCGTATCGGTTGGTTCATATCCATTCCCTTTCCCTGTACTACCACATGTTTCCCGAAAGGGATATGGTTTAGTAAGTCGCAAACCGCTTTCTTGGTACACACCAAAAAGGAGAGGCCGGGATGCTGGTTCCATGGCCCTGGATTAAAGCCAGGCATCCGGTCAGGGGGCATGGGTGTTTCCGGTTGGGACCGAGAGGGGGGCACCCCTTAGAGCGCGCGTATATAAATTTGATCCCATGCTATTCGAGATTGTGATCTCCCCGTCTCAATAGTTTTTGTTGGACGATGTTGAGGGTGATTCCTGGCATCGAAGAGTTGGATGGGTGTGTACTAGATTGCTGTGTTTTCTTCTGAAATACCGTAACGGAACTAGTCCTAGGGACTACGGAAATCCGTCGACTGTGGGAAATTTTTGGTACAAACTCTGCAGAGCTCTATATCCTTAAATCATCTTATCTATTTCCAAGTTCCCTGCTAACATTCATGTGCCAGTTTGGTGACAGATTTCCCGGTGGGACGCATGAGCTCTAAGACAGTTTGTCTGCCAGTGAGGAGCTTTTATCTCAAACTGGATTCTAAAGAGGAGAACGGGACGAGGCTTTTGAGATGCTTATTGAGTATCTCCGGGCCTTGGAGGCAGCCTTCGACAACTTGGTGGATGACTTTGTGGCTGCGCGCATGGACTCAGTCCACGGATGTGCCGCCAACAGGAGGGAGCTCCTGCCTACTGCACCGCCACTGACTTTCGTCTCGTCCTCTGCATCCCATGCTCCTGCTCGTCGCCTGCCTACCACCGAGGAGTTCAACCAGGTCTTTGCGCCCACTCCAGCGCGCACTGCACCGCCACTCACGCCAACTCCAATCTGTGTCGTTCCGCCCCTAGCACCCGCTCCATCTTCTCGGCGCAGCACTACTCGCATGGAGCCTATTAGCGAGGAGGAAGTCGAGTCCCCGGCTTCGCTACGCCTCACCCTTGGCAGGGCCAAGGACGTCATCAACATCTCCGACTGAGTACGCGTAGCCGCCATGCGTTGCATCGCCATGTAAGATGTTGTGAGAAGTAGCTTGTTTGCGCATCATGTAGGATCTGGAGAAGTGCACTAGCCTAAATAACATGTCAGGATTATGTACGCATGTCCTGAGTGGTGTATTGTATAATTATCGCCGCGTGTAAGATACGTAATGATGCAGTCCTTCTCTATGCGCAAATCGAGTTGTTTTCCCTTGAGTATCTTGGTTTTAAAAATTTATTTGTCAACCTCGTGCATTTTGGGTTTTATCTTGGCAACCCTTCCATTTTTTTTCTTATGGGTTTTATAAATTCATCCCCAGAGTGAAAAATGTCTCGTCCTTGGACCCGCTCCATGCCAGCTCCACCAGAGGAAGATTATGGCAACCAACCGGGCAACAACTTTGCACAAGGGCAGTCAAGTCAACACTATAATACTCAATCAGGCAACAATTTTACATGAGGTCAGACAAGTCAACCGGACAGTGAAACGGCACTTTCCCAAATGTGCCGCCTTTATGAACAGAGTCAGCAACAACACCGGGAAATGATGAACCAAGTCATTAACATGGGAAATCACCATGGACAGTATCCGCAGCATTCCAAGTTATCTGAGCTACAGAAGACACGTCCCTCAACATTTTCTCATACTGACAAGCCACTTGAAGCTGAAGACTGGCTTCGCGATATGGAGAGAAAGTTAATTATTGCAAAATGCTCAGACCCAGAAAAGGTACTGTACGCACCGCATTATCTCACGGGAGCAGCCGCATCCTGGTGGGAAAATTTTCTGCACATGCATCCCAACGAAAATGATATAACCTGGGATGATTTCAAAGAAGGTTTCCGTGGCGCGCATATTCCTAAGAGTATTATGAAAATCAAGAAAAGAGAATTCGATGACCTCAAGCAAAGGAACATGACAGTGTCAGATTACAACAGCCAATTTACTCTGCTATCCCGCTACGCCAACGAAGAGCGTATGAATGAAAGCAAGAAAATGGAGAAGTTCCTTGATGGCCTAGCACCCGCGCTTAAATGCCAACTGGTCATACACACTTTCCCAGATTTTAAGACGCTGGTGGATAAAGCCATTACTCTAGAAAATGAAAGACACAGTTTGGATGATATCCGCAAGCGAAAAAGGGACCAGACTAATCATGCTCACAATCACCGAAGTAAGACCGATTTTCAGAAGGGTGGGACGCACAAATCATCATCCAACGTCTCACGCCCAACAAAGAATTTCCATGCTAGGGACAAGGAGTTCACATATCGCCCAGGTGTTACTTGTTACGCCTGTGGAGAAGAAGGACACTATGCCAAGCAGTGTCCCAAGCCAAGAAGCTCAGCACCAAAACCGAACAACGGCAACAATAATTCAGCGCCCAAGCGAAACAACTTCAATCCCAACAATAACCACAGGAAAGGTCATCTGAACCACGTGACCAAAGAGGAGGCACAAAATGCTTCGGATATCGTACTCGGTACGTTCCCTGTCAACACAATACCTGCAACGGTTTTGTTTGATTCTGGAGCTTCTCACTCTTTTATTTCGAAAAGTTTTGCTTCGCAAAATAATTTTTCGATGCTTCCTTTGGAGAAATCCATGATCATCAAGTCCCCTGGAATTCAGCAAGTCACTCAGAATTACTGTCAGGATGTGATTATTGAGTTCAAAGGATTGAAGTTTCATGCCAATCTCATTGTGTTGGAAAATAAAGGACTGGATGTCATCCTAGGGATGGACTGGTTAACCACCAACAAAGGTTTCATTGATTGTTTCAACCGGATCGTGATTCTCACACACCACCATGGTAAGACAATAAGAGTATCCGCCAAAGAAAGGGAAATGCCCAGACAACCAAGACTGAACAAGGTGGACATTTCTGAATTAAACAAGGTCCCAGTAGTGTGTGAATTTCCAGACGTATTTCCCGAAGAGCTACCAGGCATGCCACCCGACCGAGAGATAGAATTCAGCATTGAGCTAGCACCAGGAACCACCCCCATATACAAGAAACCATACAGAATGGCACCATCCGAGTTAGTTGAACTGAAAAAACAAATAAAGGAATTGCTTGACAAGGGATACATTCGAGCCAGTTCCTCACCATGGGGATCACCAATTTTGTTTGCCAAAAAGAAAGATGGAACACTGCGATTGTGTATTGACTACCGAGCACTCAACATGGTCACAATCAAGAACAAATACCCGATGCCAAGAATAAATGATTTATTCGATCAACTCGCTAAGGCCAAGGTATTCTCAAAAATCGACCTAAGGTCAGGATACCATCAATTAAAGGTACGAACAGAGGATATCCCCAAGACAGCCTTCACCTCCAGATATGGACTGTATGAGTTCACAGTAATGCCTTTTGGGTTAACAAATGCCCCTGCATATTTTGTTCACCTTATGAACAAAGTATTTATGAAGTTTATGGACAAGTTCGTTGTGGTATTCATCGACGACATTTTAGTATACTCCTAAACACCAGAAGAACACGCTGAACATCTCAGAATTGTACTAGGAGAACTCAGGAAACACCAATTGTACGCCAAGTTCAGCAAGTGTGAGTTTTGGCTAAGGCAAGTAGGCTTTCTAGGCCACGTGCTAACCCAAGACGGGATCGCCGTGGACCCAGAGAAAGTCAAGGCCGTACTTGGCTGGAAGTCACCAGCCAGCGTAACGGACATACGAAGTTTCTTGGGAATGGCAGGATATTACCGCAGATTTATTGAAGGATTCTCCACCATAGCCAAGCCAATGACGCAGTTGCTCAAGAAAGATAAGACATTTGAATGGACCGAAGCCTGTGAGAAAAGTTTCCAAGAGCTAAAACGGAAATTAACAACAGCACCAATATTGATTGTGCCAGACATACGCAAGAATTTTGAAGTATATTATGACGCGTCCAAGAAGGGACTCGGATGCGTATTAATGCAAGAAGGCAAAGTTGTCGCATACGCTTCAAGGCAACTTCGCAAGCATGAGGAAAACTATCCCACTCATGACTTAGAAATGGCAGCAGTTATTCATGCACTCAAGGAATGGAGGCACTTCCTACTTGGAAATCGATGTGAAATATATACGGACCATAAAAGTCTCAAATATATTTTCACACAGCCAGAGCTGAATTTAAGGCAACGACGCTGGTTGGAGCTAGTAAAGGATTATGATGTCGGAATCCACTATCATCCTGGAAAAGCAAATGTAGTAGCCGATGCTCTTAGTCGGAACCCCAGCACCGACAACAACAGTCTGCCCAACTTAAGACCCGAATTCCAACGGGAATTTGCCAGACTTAACTTGTTGATGGTAGCAGAAGGCACCATAACAAACTTGGAGATACAACCCAACCTTGTGAAAAGAATCAAAGAAGCCCAGCCCGGTCACCCCAGCATTGAAGGCATCAAAAGAAAGGTGAGTATGGGCAAGGCCTCGGAATTCATCATAGACGAAAAAGGGACACTATGGTACGGAAACAGACTCTGTGTGCCAGACATAGAAGACCTCAAACGGCAAATTCTAGCTGAAGCCAACACCGCTCCATATTCGATCCACCCTGGAGGAACCAAGATGTATAAGGATATCCAAGAAGGATTTTGGTGGCACGGTATGAAAAGGTACATAGCCACCTTCATTGCATGCTGCGACTCTTGTCAACGTATAAAGGCCAAACATCAGAGACCAGCCGGACTACTGCAACCAAATAAAATACCTGAGTGGAAATGGGATGAAATAGGGATGGATTTCATTGTCGGACTACCTCGATCACGACACGGGAATGATGCCATATGGGTTATCACCGACAGGTTGACTAAGGTGGCACATTTCATTCCAGTAAAGACGACCCACACCACTCAGAAGCTTGCCAAGATATATCTCTCTCGCATAGTTTGTCTGCACGGTGTCCCGAAGACTATAATATCTGACAGAGGAACACAGTTCGTCTCGAGATTCTGGGAGCAGTTACAACAGGCTCTAGGAACTCAACTAGCCTTCAGTACGGCATACCACCCCCAGACAGATGGACAAACAGAACGGGTAAACCAGGTTTTAGAGGACATGCTGAGGGCATGTGTCCTCACCTACGGAGCCAGTTGGGAAGACAGCCTGCCATACGCCGAGTTCGCGTACAACAACAGTCATCAGGCCAGCCTGCAAATGGCACCATTTGAAGCCTTGTATGGGCGAAGATGTCGTACCCCGTTAAATTGGTCAGAAACCGGGGACAGCCGTATCTTCGGCCCAGACGTGCTCAAGGAAGCCGAGGAAAAGGTCCAACTAATCAGAGATCGACTCAAGACCGCCCAAAGCCGGCAAAGAGTTATTACGATCAGAAACATCGTGGGGTCAACTTCGAACCAGGTGAATTCGTGTACCTACGAGTGTCACCTATGAGGGGGTTGCAACGATTCAAAATTAAGGGAAAGCTAGCGCCAAGATTCATCGGGCCATTCGATATATTGGCACGGAAAGGCGCAGTAGCATACCAACTAGACCTACCTGAGGAACTGTCAGATATCCACAACGTGTTCCATGTATCGCAATTGAGGAAATGCGTGAGCAACCCAGAGAAACAAGTATCCCATGAGAACATAGACGTGCAGCCAGACCTCACTTATCGGGAACACCCAGTAAAGATATTAGAGGAGTCTGAAAGGAGGACCCGACAGAAAACCGTCAAATTTTTCAAAGTTCAGTGGAGTAATCACACCGAAAGTGAAGCAACATGGGAAAGGGAGGATTTTCTTCGAACAGAGCATCCACACTTATTTAAGGATCAACTGAAATCTCGGGGACGAGATTTTTCCTAAGGGGGTAGGTGTTGTGACACTCCAAAAATTTCATTTGGGTTTTTGCAAAATCCTTGCTGGATTTTTCCTTGAGATTTGAGGCTTTCAAAAAAAAACCTCTTAAAATTACTTTTCCTTGACTAGGGTTTGTTATTTCTATTTTCTCCTTCAAGCTTTGGGTTTGACCTTCTTAAAAACTCCTTCTCTATTGTTTCCCTTCTCAGATTTTATTTTTGGGAGTTTTCTTTTTAAGAAAAACTCTATGAAAAAGATTTGGGATTTTCATTCTATTGAAAACCATCCATGACCTTGTATTTTGCCAATGAGGTAAAACCACCACAACATCTTCTCCCCTCCTTGTCAACAACTCAAATTCCCTATCCCAACTCATCCAAACAAGTTTTGGATTTTGTTTTATCTCTCAAATATTTTTCTGTCAATTATTTTGAGCCTAATGGATTTTCAAAGCAAGTAGCCTTTTCCATTTGAGATTTGACTTCAAACCAACTCTACTGGCTAGTCCTTTGCACCCACAACCCAGGACCATCCTGATCCACTCATCTTCTTTTCAAAATTTTCAACTTACACCCCCTGCAAGTTTGGACCAGATTTGTCAAATTTGGTGAAATTCATATCTACACTCCTCCAAAAATTCCACCAAAAATCAGGCAGCCTACTAGAGCAATGAGAAGTCACTCCACCAAAAATCAGCCCAAGGAAAAATCCCTACATGCCTGGATCATTCTGTCGAACACCTTGCATGCACTGTTCGAACACTTTCAGTCAAATTCAGTCTTCAGTGTTGTTTTCTGCAGATCATCCTCAGTCACGCGCACACAGTGCCCTTGGCACGTTGCTCGCCGCCTGGTCTGCGTGTCCAGAGCCCCGCACGCGCGCTTGGCCTCTTCCTGGCGTCGGTGGCGCTCTGACCCGACCACGCCGGCGTGTCCCGCGGCGGCTGAACCGCCGTGGCAGCCAACAGGGAGCAGAACGGCGGCTCAACGCCGTTCCGCGCCGCACAGCCCCGCTGCTGGCTCCGCGTGTCCACCTCCACGCCAGCGCACTCATGCAGCACAGCCGTCGTGGCACGGCGCGCACAGAGCGTGCTCTCTGCCGCCGATGGACCCGCGCCGTCCCGTTCCGTCGAGCTCCACCTCAGCAAGCATAAACCGACGCCGTTGGCTCCAAAATGGACTCTGCGAACCTCCACAACGGTGCTCAACTCCTAAACTCCCCCGACCAAGCACTGCACCACCGTAATCACTCGCCGGAGAACGCCGTTCTCGGCCACCGCCTCGGATCGCCTATAAAAGGAGACCCCGAGCCCTTCCGCGAGCACGCACCACCCCTACACTCCACCAACACCCTGCCAGGTCACTGCGAGGACCTCGAGGCGGTCTCCTCCCCCGACTCCGGCCACCCCGCTCCGTCTCGGCCTCCAGCTCGATTCGCTCTGGTGAGGCCGTCTCCGGCGCCCAAACTCCGTCCATCTCCCTCTCTAGCTACCAGATCCTTGACCCCCTCCTCAATTTGATCAGTGCAGCTCTCTCCGGCGACCTCCATCCACGCCCGAACCGCCGTCCGCCGGAGCAGGGGCCACCGCCGACGTGGTGCTTCCCGGCGACCACCTCGACCACCATCCAACGCGGAATGGCACCCTGAACACGGAGGTAACCTCCGATCTCCCTACCTCGCCGTGGATCGCCGCCGGCGACCACCGCGGCTCTCGGGCGCCAGCGAGCCCCGACCCGCCTCTTTTAAATTTTAAACCTGACGGATGGGACCCGCCTGTCAGCCTCTCTGTCTTTTCTGATCGAATCGTTTTCTGAAGGCGCCTTTTGCCAGAATACGCTTTCCCTCTGGGCCGGCGTAGTTTCTATCGAAACGTTTTCTGTTTTTATAATAAAAACCCTGGAAAGTTTCTGTTTCATTACAGATGAGTCCCTGGACAAAAACCTTTATAACTTTTTATCAGAAGCATATTTTTGATTGATTCTTTTTCTGTTCTCTTCAAAATTTTGTCTAGTTTTTTATCAGATTTATTTGAAAAATATTTGCAATACTTTTTCTGCACCTCTCGGTATTCACGTTAGCGCGTATGTTTTCTATGTACCGTAGATACCGACGGAGGTGACGGGACCGCGAACTTCACCGAGCTAGGCTCCGACTACTCTGAACCAGGCAAGCATGTTCGAACTTTTGATATGATGAGTGTATTGGCATGTTTGCATGTAGATAGTTTCATGGCATGCGTGGAGCATACCGATGAACCGTTCATTATGCATTGTTGGAGCAAGTAAGCCCGATGATTTCACACGTCGATGGACGTGAGTATGTAAGGCCATGTGTTGGCATGAAGATGGGTAAGATGGCAGTGTTGTAGCATGCCAGTCTTAGGCCATGCAAGTTATCTTCAGTACCAACCCGTATCGGTTGGTTCATATCCATTCCCTTTCCCTGTACTACCACATGTTTCCCGAAAGGGATATGGTTTAGTAAGTCGCAAACCACTTTCTTGGTACACACCAAAAAGGAGAGGCCGGGATGCTGGTTCCATGGCCCTGGATTAAAGCCAGGCATCCGGTCAGGGGGCATGGGTGTTTCCGGTTGGGACCGAGAGGGGGGCACCCCTTAGAGCGCGCGTATATAAATTTGATCCCATGCTATTCGAGATTGTGATCTCCCCGTCTCAATAGTTTTTGTTGGACGATGTTGAGGGTGATTCCTGGCATCGAAGAGTTGGATGGGTGTGTACTAGATTGCTGTGTTTTCTTCTGAAATACTGTAACGGAACTAGTCCTAGGGACTACGGAAATCCGTCGACTGTGGGAAATTTTTGGTACAAACTCTGCAGAGCTCTATATCCTTAAATCATCTTATCTATTTCCAAGTTCCCTGCTAACATTCATGTGCCAGTTTGGTGACAGATTTCCCGGTGGGACGCATGAGCTCTAAGACCGGTTAAATGTTTATTCTTGTGGATGGACTAACCCGTTTAATTCCATGAGTTGATTATATTTATGATGAGTATATTATTTCCTTATCAGTCAAAAGCCCTTTATGTGGTGTCGCTCAGACGCCCGACTGTGGCATTTCTTTTAAAGCCCTTTATGTGGTGTCGCTCAGACGCCCGACTGTGGCATTTCTTTTAAAGCCCTTTATGTGGTGTCGCTCAGACGCCCGACTGTGGCATTTCTTTTATAGCCCTTTATGTGGTGTCGCTCAGACGCCCGATTGTGGCATTATTATTCCGCATTTTCCGCTCGAGGAGTCTTTCAGACACTCGTTTGGCACCAGCATTATTATTCCGCATTTTCCGCTCGAGGAGTCTTTCAGACACTCGTTTGGCACCAGTATTATTATTCCGCATTTTCTGCTCGAGGAGTCTTTCAGACACTCGTTTGGCACCAGTATTATTATTCTGCATTTTCCGCTCGAGGAGTCTTTCAGACACTCGTTTGGCACCCAGCATTATCACCTCTATGTCTGATCGTACTGGTTATTTATCCATGTATTTCATGTTGGCATTTGTTATATCTTACGTCCGAACTGTCTTGCGAGTACTTTCAAAGTACTCACTGGCTTGTTGATTTGGCCAGATGCTGACGAAGGTGATCTCATGGATGAAGAGTTCGATAGCGAATCCGACGCCTAGAGGAGTCCCAGTCAGTCTCGTGCAACCCTGGAGTTGGTCACTGTTTCATATCCGCTTCCGCTACCCTAGTAAATTCATCGAGCTTCACCTCAACGCTCGATGGGATGTTAGTTTGAGAATCCCATATCCACTCCCCACTGTGTTCTCCACCTCTACCATATTTGCGAGTCAGTAGTATGCCACCACTCCCTTGTGTCATTATTCGCCTTTATGTATAATTATTGGCACGCTTGTAATAAATTGTTGAGCATCGTCAGCTCAACCCTGTAATATAGTTATGCTACTGGCTTATTGTATCAACAGTTTGTCTGCCAGTGAGGAGCTTTTATCTCAAACTGGATTCTAAAGAGGAGAACGGGACGAGGCTTTTGAGATGCTTATTGAGTATCTCCGGGCCTTGGAGGCAGCCTTCGACAACTTGGTGGATGACTTTGTGGCTGCGCGCATGGACTCAGTCCACGGATGTGCCGCCAACAGGAGGGAGCTCCTGCCTACTGCACCGCCACTGACTTTCGTCTCGTCCTCTGCATCCCATGCTCCTGCTCGTCGCCTGCCTACCACCGAGGAGTTCAACCAGGTCTTTGCGCCCACTCCAGCGCGCACTGCACCGCCACTCGCGCCAACTCCAATCTGTGTCGTTCCGCCCCTAGCACCCGCTCCATCTTCTCGGCGCAGCACTACTCGCATGGAGCCTATTAGCGAGGAGGAAGTCGAGTCCCCGGCTTCGCTACGCCTCACCCTTGGCAGGGCCAAGGACGTCATCAACATCTCCGACTGAGTACGCGTAGCCGCCATGCGTTGCATCGCCATGTAAGATGTTGTGAGAAGTAGCTTGTTTGCGCATCATGTAGGATCTGGAGAAGTGCACTAGCCTAAATAACATGTCAGGATTATGTACGCATGTCCTGAGTGGTGTATTGTATAATTATCGCCGCGTGTAAGATACGTAATGATGCAGTCCTTCTCTATGCGCAAATCGAGTTGTTTTCCCTTGAGTATCTTGGTTTTAAAAATTTATTTGTCAACCTCGTGCATTTTGGGTTTTATCTTGGCAACCCTTCCATTTTTTTTCTTATGGGTTTTATAAATTCATCCCCAGAGTGAAAAATGTCTCGTCCTTGGACCCGCTCCATGCCAGCTCCACCAGAGGAAGATTATGGCAACCAACCGGGCAACAACTTTGCACAAGGGCAGTCAAGTCAACACTATAATACTCAATCAGGCAACAATTTTACATGAGGTCAGACAAGTCAACCGGACAGTGAAACGGCACTTTCCCAAATGTGCCGCCTTTATGAACAGAGTCAGCAACAACACCGGGAAATGATGAACCAAGTCATTAACATGGGAAATCACCATGGACAGTATCCGCAGCATTCCAAGTTATCTGAGCTACAGAAGACACGTCCCTCAACATTTTCTCATACTGACAAGCCACTTGAAGCTGAAGACTGGCTTCGCGATATGGAGAGAAAGTTAATTATTGCAAAATGCTCAGACCCAGAAAAGGTACTGTACGCACCGCATTATCTCACGGGAGCAGCCGCATCCTGGTGGGAAAATTTTCTGCACATGCATCCCAACGAAAATGATATAACCTGGGATGATTTCAAAGAAGGTTTCCGTGGCGCGCATATTCCTAAGAGTATTATGAAAATCAAGAAAAGAGAATTCGATGACCTCAAGCAAAGGAACATGACAGTGTCAGATTACAACAGCCAATTTACTCTGCTATCCCGCTACGCCAACGAAGAGCGTATGAATGAAAGCAAGAAAATGGAGAAGTTCCTTGATGGCCTAGCACCCGCGCTTAAATGCCAACTGGTCATACACACTTTCCCAGATTTTAAGACGCTGGTGGATAAAGCCATTACTCTAGAAAATGAAAGACACAGTTTGGATGATATCCGCAAGCGAAAAAGGGACCAGACTAATCATGCTCACAATCACCGAAGTAAGACCGATTTTCAGAAGGGTGGGACGCACAAATCATCATCCAACGTCTCACGCCCAACAAAGAATTTCCATGCTAGGGACAAGGAGTTCACATATCGCCCAGGTGTTACTTGTTACGCCTGTGGAGAAGAAGGACACTATGCCAAGCAGTGTCCCAAGCCAAGAAGCTCAGCACCAAAACCGAACAACGGCAACAATAATTCAGCGCCCAAGCGAAACAACTTCAATCCCAACAATAACCACAGGAAAGGTCATCTGAACCACGTGACCAAAGAGGAGGCACAAAATGCTTCGGATATCGTACTCGGTACGTTCCCTGTCAACACAATACCTGCAACGGTTTTGTTTGATTCTGGAGCTTCTCACTCTTTTATTTCGAAAAGTTTTGCTTCGCAAAATAATTTTTCGATGCTTCCTTTGGAGAAATCCATGATCATCAAGTCCCCTGGAATTCAGCAAGTCACTCAGAATTACTGTCAGGATGTGATTATTGAGTTCAAAGGATTGAAGTTTCATGCCAATCTCATTGTGTTGGAAAATAAAGGACTGGATGTCATCCTAGGGATGGACTGGTTAACCACCAACAAAGGTTTCATTGATTGTTTCAACCGGATCGTGATTCTCACACACCACCATGGTAAGACAATAAGAGTATCCGCCAAAGAAAGGGAAATGCCCAGACAACCAAGACTGAACAAGGTGGACATTTCTGAATTAAACAAGGTCCCAGTAGTGTGTGAATTTCCAGACGTATTTCCCGAAGAGCTACCAGGCATGCCACCCGACCGAGAGATAGAATTCAGCATTGAGCTAGCACCAGGAACCACCCCCATATACAAGAAACCATACAGAATGGCACCATCCGAGTTAGTTGAACTGAAAAAACAAATAAAGGAATTGCTTGACAAGGGATACATTCGAGCCAGTTCCTCACCATGGGGATCACCAATTTTGTTTGCCAAAAAGAAAGATGGAACACTGCGATTGTGTATTGACTACCGAGCACTCAACATGGTCACAATCAAGAACAAATACCCGATGCCAAGAATAAATGATTTATTCGATCAACTCGCTAAGGCCAAGGTATTCTCAAAAATCGACCTAAGGTCAGGATACCATCAATTAAAGGTACGAACAGAGGATATCCCCAAGACAGCCTTCACCTCCAGATATGGACTGTATGAGTTCACAGTAATGCCTTTTGGGTTAACAAATGCCCCTGCATATTTTGTTCACCTTATGAACAAAGTATTTATGAAGTTTATGGACAAGTTCGTTGTGGTATTCATCGACGACATTTTAGTATACTCCTAAACACCAGAAGAACACGCTGAACATCTCAGAATTGTACTAGGAGAACTCAGGAAACACCAATTGTACGCCAAGTTCAGCAAGTGTGAGTTTTGGCTAAGGCAAGTAGGCTTTCTAGGCCACGTGCTAACCCAAGACGGGATCGCCGTGGACCCAGAGAAAGTCAAGGCCGTACTTGGCTGGAAGTCACCAGCCAGCGTAACGGACATACGAAGTTTCTTGGGAATGGCAGGATATTACCGCAGATTTATTGAAGGATTCTCCACCATAGCCAAGCCAATGACGCAGTTGCTCAAGAAAGATAAGACATTTGAATGGACCGAAGCCTGTGAGAAAAGTTTCCAAGAGCTAAAACGGAAATTAACAACAGCACCAATATTGATTGTGCCAGACATACGCAAGAATTTTGAAGTATATTATGACGCGTCCAAGAAGGGACTCGGATGCGTATTAATGCAAGAAGGCAAAGTTGTCGCATACGCTTCAAGGCAACTTCGCAAGCATGAGGAAAACTATCCCACTCATGACTTAGAAATGGCAGCAGTTATTCATGCACTCAAGGAATGGAGGCACTTCCTACTTGGAAATCGATGTGAAATATATACGGACCATAAAAGTCTCAAATATATTTTCACACAGCCAGAGCTGAATTTAAGGCAACGACGCTGGTTGGAGCTAGTAAAGGATTATGATGTCGGAATCCACTATCATCCTGGAAAAGCAAATGTAGTAGCCGATGCTCTTAGTCGGAACCCCAGCACCGACAACAACAGTCTGCCCAACTTAAGACCCGAATTCCAACGGGAATTTGCCAGACTTAACTTGTTGATGGTAGCAGAAGGCACCATAACAAACTTGGAGATACAACCCAACCTTGTGAAAAGAATCAAAGAAGCCCAGCCCGGTCACCCCAGCATTGAAGGCATCAAAAGAAAGGTGAGTATGGGCAAGGCCTCGGAATTCATCATAGACGAAAAAGGGACACTATGGTACGGAAACAGACTCTGTGTGCCAGACATAGAAGACCTCAAACGGCAAATTCTAGCTGAAGCCAACACCGCTCCATATTCGATCCACCCTGGAGGAACCAAGATGTATAAGGATATCCAAGAAGGATTTTGGTGGCACGGTATGAAAAGGTACATAGCCACCTTCATTGCATGCTGCGACTCTTGTCAACGTATAAAGGCCGAACATCAGAGACCAGCCGGACTACTGCAACCAAATAAAATACCTGAGTGGAAATGGGATGAAATAGGGATGGATTTCATTGTCGGACTACCTCGATCACGACACGGGAATGATGCCATATGGGTTATCACCGACAGGTTGACTAAGGTGGCACATTTCATTCCAGTAAAGACGACCCACACCACTCAGAAGCTTGCCAAGATATATCTCTCTCGCATAGTTTGTCTACACGGTGTCCCGAAGACTATAATATCTGACAGAGGAACACAGTTCGTCTCGAGATTCTGGGAGCAGTTACAACAGGCTCTAGGAACTCAACTAGCCTTCAGTACGGCATACCACCCCCAGACAGATGGACAAACAGAACGGGTAAACCAGGTTTTAGAGGACATGCTGAGGGCATGTGTCCTCACCTACGGAGCCAGTTGGGAAGACAGCCTGCCATACGCCGAGTTCGCGTACAACAACAGTCATCAGGCCAGCCTGCAAATGGCACCATTTGAAGCCTTGAATGGGCGAAGATGTCGTACCCCGTTAAATTGGTCAGAAACCGGGGACAGCCGTATCTTCGGCCCAGACGTGCTCAAGGAAGCCGAGGAAAAGGTCCAACTAATCAGAGATCGACTCAAGACCGCCCAAAGCCGGCAAAAGAGTTATTACGATCAGAAACATCGTGGGGTCAACTTCGAACCAGGTGAATTCGTGTACCTACGAGTGTCACCTATGAGGGGGTTGCAACGATTCAAAATTAAGGGAAAGCTAGCGCCAAGATTCATCGGGCCATTCGATATATTGGCACGGAAAGGCGCAGTAGCATACCAACTAGACCTACCTGAGGAACTGTCAGATATCCACAACGTGTTCCATGTATCGCAATTGAGGAAATGCGTGAGCAACCCAGAGAAACAAGTATCCCATGAGAACATAGACGTGCAGCCAGACCTCACTTATCGGGAACACCCAGTAAAGATATTAGAGGAGTCTGAAAGGAGGACCCGACAGAAAACCGTCAAATTTTTCAAAGTTCAGTGGAGTAATCACACCGAAAGTGAAGCAACATGGGAAAGGGAGGATTTTCTTCGAACAGAGCATCCACACTTATTTAAGGATCAACTGAAATCTCGGGGACGAGATTTTTCCTAAGGGGGTAGGTGTTGTGACACTCCAAAAATTTCATTTGGGTTTTTGCAAAATCCTTGCTGGATTTTTCCTTGAGATTTGAGGCTTTCAAAAAAAAACCTCTTAAAATTACTTTTCCTTGACTAGGGTTTGTTATTTCTATTTTCTCCTTCAAGCTTTGGGTTTGACCTTCTTAAAAACAACTTCTCTATTGTTTCCCTTCTCAGATTTTATTTTTGGGAGTTTTCTTTTTAAGAAAAACTCTATGAAAAAGATTTGGGATTTTCATTCTATTGAAAACCATCCATGACCTTGTATTTTGCCAATGAGGTAAAACCACCACAACATCTTCTCCCCTCCTTGTCAACAACTCAAATTCCCTATCCCAACTCATCCAAACAAGTTTTGGATTTTGTTTTATCTCTCAAATATTTTTCTGTCAATTATTTTGAGCCTAATGGATTTTCAAAGCAAGTAGCCTTTTCCATTTGAGATTTGACTTCAAACCAACTCTACTGGCTAGTCCTTTGCACCCACAACCCAGGACCATCCTGATCCACTCATCTTCTTTTCAAAATTTTCAACTTACACCCCCTGCAAGTTTGGACCAGATTTGTCAAATTTGGTGAAATTCATATCTACACTCCTCCAAAAATTCCACCAAAAATCAGGCAGCCTACTAGAGCAATGAGAAGTCACTCCACCAAAAATCAGCCCAAGGAAAAATCCCTACATGCCTGGATCATTCTGTCGGACACCTTGCATGCACTGTTCGAACACTTTCAGTCAAATTCAGTCTTCAGTGTTGTTTTCTGCAGATCATCCTCAGTCACGCGCACACAGTGCCCTTGGCACGTTGCTCGCCGCCTGGTCTGCGTGTCCAGAGCCCCGCACGCGCGCTTGGCCTCTTCCTGGCGTCGGTGGCGCTCTGACCCGACCACGCCGGCGTGTCCCGCGGCGGCTAAACCGCCGTGGCAGCCAACAGGGAGCAGAACGGCGGCTCAACGCCGTTCCGCGCCGCACAGCCCCGCTGCTGGCTCCGCGTGTCCACCTCCACGCCAGCGCACTCATGCAGCACAGCCGTCGTGGCACGGCGCGCACAGAGCGTGCTCTCTGCCGCCGATGGACCCGCGCCGTCCCGTTCCGTCGAGCTCCACCTCAGCAAGCATAAACCGACGCCGTTGGCTCCAAAATGGACTCCGCGAACCTCCACAACGGTGCTCAACTCCTAAACTCCCCCGACCAAGCACTGCACCACCGTAATCACTCGCCGGAGAACGCCGTTCTCGGCCACCGCCTCGGATCGCCTATAAAAGGAGACCCCGAGCCCTTCCGCGAGCACGCACCACCCCTACACTCCACCAACACCCTGCCAGGTCACTGCGAGGACCTCGAGGCGGTCTCCTCCCCCGACTCCGGCCACCCCGCTCCGCCTCGGCCTCCAGCTCGATTCGCTCTGGTGAGGCCGTCTCCGGCGCCCAAACTCCGTCCATCTCCCTCTCTAGCTACCAGATCCTTGACCCCCTCCTCAATTTGATCAGTGCAGCTCTCTCCGGCGACCTCCATCCACGCCCGAACCGCCGTCCGCCGGAGCAGGGGCCACCGCCGACGTGGTGCTTCCCGGCGACCACCTCGACCACCATCCAACGCGGAATGGCACCCTGAACACGGAGGTAACCTCCGATCTCCCTACCTCGCCGTGGATCGCCGCCGGCGACCACCGCGGCTCTCGGGCGCCAGCGAGCCCCGACCCGCCTCTTTTAAATTTTAAACCTGACGGATGGGACCCGCCTGTCAGCCTCTCTGTCTTTTCTGATCGAATCGTTTTCTGAAGGCGCCTTTTGCCAGAATACGCTTTCCCTCTGGGCCGGCGTAGTTTCTATCGAAACGTTTTCTGTTTTTATAATAAAAACCCTGGAAAGTTTCTGTTTCATTACAGATGAGTCCCTGGACAAAAACCTTTATAACTTTTTATCAGAAGCATATTTTTGATTGATTCTTTTTCTGTTCTCTTCAAAATTTTGTCTAGTTTTTTATCAGATTTATTTGAAAAATATTTGCAATACTTTTTCTGCACCTCTCGGTATTCACGTTAGCGCGTATGTTTTCTATGTACCGTAGATACCGACGGAGGTGACGGGACCGCGAACTTCACCGAGCTAGGCTCCGACTACTCTGAACCAGGCAAGCATGTTCGAACTTTTGATATGATGAGTGTATTGGCATGTTTGCATGTAGATAGTTTCATGGCATGCGTGGAGCATACCGATGAACCGTTCATTATGCATTGTTGGAGCAAGTAAGCCCGATGATTTCACACGTCGATGGACGTGAGTATGTAAGGCCATGTGTTGGCATGAAGATGGGTAAGATGGCAGTGTTGTAGCATGCCAGTCTTAGGCCATGCAAGTTATCTTCAGTACCAACCCGTATCGGTTGGTTCATATCCATTCCCTTTCCCTGTACTACCACATGTTTCCCGAAAGGGATATGGTTTAGTAAGTCGCAAACCGCTTTCTTGGTACACACCAAAAAGGAGAGGCCGGGATGCTGGTTCCATGGCCCTGGATTAAAGCCAGGCATCCGGTCAGGGGGCATGGGTGTTTCCGGTTGGGACCGAGAGGGGGGCACCCCTTAGAGCGCGCGTATATAAATTTGATCCCATGCTATTCGAGATTGTGATCTCCCCGTCTCAATAGTTTTTGTTGGACGATGTTGAGGGTGATTCCTGGCATCGAAGAGTTGGATGGGTGTGTACTAGATTGCTGTGTTTTCTTCTGAAATACCGTAACGGAACTAGTCCTAGGGACTACGGAAATCCGTCGACTGTGGGAAATTTTTGGTACAAACTCTGCAGAGCTCTATATCCTTAAATCATCTTATCTATTTCCAAGTTCCCTGCTAACATTCATGTGCCAGTTTGGTGACAGATTTCCCGGTGGGACGCATGAGCTCTAAGACCGGTTAAATGTTTATTCTTGTGGATGGACTAACCCGTTTAATTCCATGAGTTGATTATATTTATGATGAGTATATTATTTCCTTATCAGTCAAAAGCCCTTTATGTGGTGTCGCTCAGACGCCCGACTGTGGCATTTCTTTTAAAGCCCTTTATGTGGTGTCGCTCAGACGCCCGACTGTGGCATTTCTTTTAAAGCCCTTTATGTGGTGTCGCTCAGACGCCCGACTGTGGCATTTCTTTTATAGCCCTTTATGTGGTGTCGCTCAGACGCCCGATTGTGGCATTATTATTCCGCATTTTCCGCTCGAGGAGTCTTTCAGACACTCGTTTGGCACCAGCATTATTATTCCGCATTTTCCGCTCGAGGAGTCTTTCAGACACTCGTTTGGCACCAGTATTATTATTCCGCATTTTCTGCTCGAGGAGTCTTTCAGACACTCGTTTGGCACCAGTATTATTATTCTGCATTTTCCGCTCGAGGAGTCTTTCAGACACTCGTTTGGCACCCAGCATTATCACCTCTATGTCTGATCGTACTGGTTATTTATCCATGTATTTCATGTTGGCATTTGTTATATCTTACGTCCGAACTGTCTTGCGAGTACTTTCAAAGTACTCACTGGCTTGTTGATTTGGCCAGATGCTGACGAAGGTGATCTCATGGATGAAGAGTTCGATAGCGAATCCGACGCCTAGAGGAGTCCCAGTCAGTCTCGTGCAACCCTGGAGTTGGTCACTGTTTCATATCCGCTTCCGCTACCCTAGTAAATTCATCGAGCTTCACCTCAACGCTCGATGGGATGTTAGTTTGAGAATCCCATATCCACTCCCCACTGTGTTCTCCACCTCTACCATATTTGCGAGTCAGTAGTATGCCACCACTCCCTTGTGTCATTATTCGCCTTTATGTATAATTATTGGCACGCTTGTAATAAATTGTTGAGCATCGTCAGCTCAACCCTGTAATATAGTTATGCTACTGGCTTATTGTATCAACAGTTTGTCTGCCAGTGAGGAGCTTTTATCTCAAACTGGATTCTAAAGATTGGTTTCTCAATAAATATTTTTATTGGGAAAACCGGTCGTGACACAGGTACTCATGTCCGCTGCTGAATCACTAGGTTCTCATCAACTTAACTCATTTGCAGCGTTCCTCGAAGAAAAATTGCATACTTCTTCAGAGAATTCAATAGTTCAAATTCCTCATCTGAAGAATATGGCAGACAGAAAGAAGCCACAGAAAGGAGGAAAGAAGCCTGAGGTCATGACTGATTTTGAAATCCCTGAGGACATTTACAAAGAATACTGCACACCTGATGAGGCCAAGTTTGGCAAAGAAAACAAAAATCAGCGCAAGGTGCGCATACAGAGGATTCAAAGGAGATGGGCACGCGAATGGAGGGAATACAGATATGTAACCCCAAAGTATATGAGGAAATTCACACTAAATCCTCCATGCCCAAGAGCCCCATTGGCACCTGGCCAAGTGGCAGATCCCACTAGCATCGAACGCGGTGAGGATTTTCCTGAAGAATGGGCAAAGCGCCAAGCCAAATTGGCAAGACAAGCCAAAGAAGCAGTGAGGAAATTCAATGAAGACTCTGCTGCTGCTGCCACTGAGGCCTCTGTCAAGCCTAGGAAATCTATGGCAAAGAAGCTTGCTCGTAAGCCAAGTGCTTCACCAACAATGCCCTCACGGCCAAGTTCCTCAGCTGCGCCCTCACGGCCAGATTCTTCATAGTCCTCAAGACCAATTCCTCATGTTGCTGCTGCTCCTCCAAAATTCTTAGCTCCTCCAAAGTCCTCAGCTGTGCCGACAAAGTCCTCAGCACTTGCACATCTGGCTTCATGCCAAAGGACTGCGGGCATCTCCATTGCCTCTGGTGTCTCAGCAAGTTCCTCAGGTGCACCAAATTCTTCATCAGGCCCCACCCTGCCGAAGACCAAGGCAACTACTGTACGAGGTCCTCGGCCAAGTCCTAAGAAGAAGCAAGTCGCCTTCCACGTGCCGTCTGAAGAAGACGAAGTTGATGATGAAGAACTTGCTGATATCATCAGAGACAGACAAGAAAGGGCCGCTAGAGCCAAAGGCACACATGTGCCACTACTTTTGGATCCAATGGCGATCCTAGATTACATTGATCTCTGGCACAAGGACCCAAACACTCCTATGCCTGACTTCAAGTTGACACCTGGTTAAAATCACATGCTGACTCATTTCATCCAAGAGGAGAAATGGAAATATGAGAAGGCCAGGCAGATCAAGAAGGCCCGGTACAGGAAGGAAAAGTATCTGAAGACCAACGTTGTCAAAATGACAACTGATGAACTCATCAAGATTCAGTCTGAAATCAAAACCCTCGGCGACAACTTCAATGCTTACTATGTTGATTGGCAAGGAGCCAAACTCAGGTTTGTGAAACTGACTGAGAAGTTCACAAATGTTGCAGCCCCATCACAACAAGAAGTTTCTCAAGCTGAAGCTTCTCCTCAGCAAACCGAAGAATATGCCAGCATCGCTGATGACTTTCAGGCTGCTGAAGAAAATGCTAGTTCCAGGGCTGATGACTCCATTCCAGCCGCCGAAGAAATTGCCATGGCATCCACTAGCGGTGCGCCTGAAGAAACTGAAAATGTCAGGGCAACTGCATCAGCTGCTCCTGAAGAAATTCAAACAGATTCCACAGCTCCTCCTGCACCTACCCCAACTCCAATCCTTCCATCTGCATCAGATGTGAAGAAGACCAAGGCTGCAGAGCGAGCTGCAGTGAAGAAAAGGAAAGTATCAGGTGCTTCAGAATCTTCAGCTCCAAAGAAGATGAAGCCTATGACTAGCTCTTTTGAACATCCGATTGATGTTGTTCCGATTTCTACCATGCCGTCAAAGGACCTTGTTCCTTTTGGTGAAGAATATGAGATCCGTAGCGGATCTGATGAAGAAACTCAATCTGCTGCTTCGTCAGAGCAGATTGATGAAGAAAGTGAAGTGGATGCGATCCCTTCTACACCTGTTGTATCCTCACCAATGCCTGAGTTCACAGCTGAAGAGGCTGGTGTTGAAGAATTGGAAGATGAAGACGTGGATATTTGTGACACTCCAAAAATTTTATTTAATTTTCAACAAAAAAAACTTTGTTGGTTTTGAAGAAGGTCATTTAAATCCTTTCAAAAACCTCTCTCTCTCAAAACTTTTTCCCTGGCAAGGATTTTATTTTTGTATCTTCTTCAACTCTGGAGTTTGATTGTTAAAAACTTTTTCTCTGATGGTTCCCTTCTCAAATATATTTTTGGAAATTATTTATTTTCTTTTAAAGGAACCCTATGAAATTTTGGGGCTTCTCTTATCTTGAAACCACCCATGGTTTTACCATGTCTCTTGTGGTAAATCCTCTCAAAACCCCTCTTTCCTCTTTGGGGCAATCCATATATTCTGTCCCAACAAGTCCAACCCATTTTTGGATTCTATTTCATTTATTTTATCTCCCAAATCATTTCTGTCATTTATTTTGAGCCTAAGCGATTTTCAAAGCAAGTACCTTATTGCTTTTGAGTTTTGATCTCAAACCAACTCCTATGGATAATCCTTAGCACCCACAACCTCGAACCATCAAGATCCACTCTTCATCTTTTCAAAATTTTCAAATTTCAGCCTCTGCAAGTTTGGACCAGATTTGCCAAATTTGGTGAAATTCATATCTCCTCTTCTCCAAAAATTCCACCAAAATTCAGGCAGCCCTCGGATGCAATGAGAGGCCACCCCACCAAAAATCAGCTAAAGGAGAACCTCCCTCATACCAGAATCATTCTGTCAAACACCTGGCCAGCACTGTTACTATGCAAATTCAGAGTTTCAGAAACTTCAGTGTCGTTTCTTCGTCAGTGTTCAGTCACCTGTCAACAGTGCGCCCTGGCGCGTTGCGCATGGCCTCTCCTCCCTGGCCAGAGCATCTCACGCCCTCTTGGACGGGTGCAGGCGTCGGTGGCGGCGAGCATCATGGAGTTAGCAGCTTCTGCCATGGCAAAGCCACCCGTGGCGGCCAACAGAAGACAGCGCCAGCTCGCAACGCCGTTCGGCGCCGCCCAACACTCCCCTGCCCTCCGCGTGGCCTCATGCACGCCAGCACACCCCGCAGCACCGTCGCCGTGGCCCGGCAAGCACTAGGCACGCTCTCTGCCGCTGGCGGGCCCGCGCCGCCCCGTTCCGTCGAAACCCACTCAAAGCTCCTAATCCAAGTTCGTTTAGAGTCTGAATGGGACCAGTAGACCTCCACGATGACGCCCAACTCCCTAATCTTCCCCGACCAAGCTCTGCGTCGTCGTAATCTTCGCCGGAGAACTCCGTCACGGCCACCACCTCGGATCGCCTACAAAAAGAGGCCCCGAGATCGCTCTCGAGCATGCACCACCACTGCACCCCGCCAACACCCCGCCAAGCCACTGGAAGAGCCTCGAGGGGCCCTTCTTCCTCAACTTCGGCCACCTCCGTCCGCTTCGGGCTCCGGCAGCGTTCTCTCTGGTGAGAGCTCCTCCACCACCCTAAACTTGCCCGTAGCCTCGTGACACCTCTAGGAGACTAACCCCCACTTCAATTTGACCTCCGCAGCACTCCCCGGTGAGATCCAACACTACCCGAACCACCGTCCGCCGAAGCAAGGGTCGCCGTCGACATGGAGCTCGCCGGCGACCACCACCACCACCCACCAATGCGGAAGGACACGCTGAGCTCAGAGGTACCACCCGATCCCCCTGCCTCGCCGTGGATCGCCGTCGGCGACCACCGTAGCTCTCGGACACCGACGAGCTCTGCCTCCTCGTTTGAATTTTCAAACCTGACGGGTGGGACCCGCCTGTCAGCCTCTCTATTCTTTTAAACGAACCGTTTTCTGAAAGCACCTTCTGCCAAAATACGTCTCCCTTCTGGGCCGGCGTATTATCAAACGAAACATTTTCTGTTTTATAAAATGGACCCTGAGAAGTTTTTGTTTCATTACAGAAAGGTCCCTGGATTAAAACTCTTATAACTGTTAAACAGAGAAGGATTTTTGATTGATTATTTTTCTATCCTTTTCAAAATTTTGTCTAGTTTTTTATCAGATTTATTAGAAAAAAATTTGGGATACTTTTGTGCACCTCTTGGTATTTACGTTAGCGTGTATGTTTCTTTATACCGTAGATATCGAAGGAGGTGACGGAACCACGAATTTCACCGAGCTAGGCTCCGACTACTCTGAACCAGGCAAGCATGTTTGAACTTTTGATATGATGAGTGTCTCTGCATGTTTGCATTACATAGTTTCATGGCATGTTTATGAGCATCTTGATGAATGTCATATTACATGCAAGTTGAGGCAAGTGAGTTTCGAAAATCCATAAGTTGTTGGATATGAGTTTGCATGGCCATATGATGGCCTGAGAATGGGTAAGATGGCAGTGTTGTAGCATGCCAGTCTTATGCCAGACTATTTGACTTCAGTGTGAACCTGTATCGGTCCGGTTCCCATCCAATTCCCTTTCCGTACTACCACATGTTTTCCGCAAGGGATATGGCTTAGTAAGTTGCAAACCGCTTTCCTGGTACACACCAAATCGAGAGGCCGGGATGAGGGTTCCATGGCCTTGGATTAAAGCCTATCATCCGGTCAAGGGGCATGGGTGTTTCCGGTTGGGACCGAGAGGGGGGCACCCCTTAGAGCGCGCGTATATAAATTTGATCCCATGTTGTTCGAGATTGTGATCTCCCCGTCTTGAAGTTTTTCTTGGACGCTGTCTAGGGTGATTCCTGGCAACGTGAGGTGGGATGGGTGTGTACTGGTTAGCTGTGTTTCTTCCGAAATACCGTAAACGGAACTAGTCCTTCGTGACTACAGAAATCCGTTGGCTGTGGGCATTTTAGTACAACTCTGCAGAGTCAAAATTCCTTTGAATCATCTTAACCATGTCCAAGTTCTGTATTTATCTTATCCTGACAAGTGTCAGTTTTGGTGACAAAAACTCCGGTGAGCCACATGAGTGTTAAGTCCGGTAAATGATTATTTCTGTGGATGGACTAACCCATTTATTATTATGAGTTAAATATTTTCCTATGAGTATTTTTCTTGAAAGATGACAGATACGAATAATGAATTTAAGCCCTTTCTGCGATGTCGCTCAGACGTCCGACTGCGGCATTGTTGTTATTTATTTTCATTATAAGCCCTTTCTGCGATGTCGCTCAGACGTCCGACTGCGGCATTGTTGTTATTTATTTTCAGTATAAGCCCTTTCTGCGATGTCACTCAGACGTCCGACTGCGGCATTGTTGTTATTTATTTTCAGTATAAGCCCTTTCTGCGATGTCGCTTAGACGTCCGACTGTGGCAGTATTGTTATTTACTTTCAATATAAGCCCTATCTGCGATGTCGCCCGGACATCCGAATGTGGCACGCATGTCTTTTATTTCCAGTTTAAGCCCTTTACGTGGTGTCGCTTAAACGCCCGACTGCGGCAAGATTTTATTTATCTGTTCACCCTTCGAGGTGTCGCTTCAGACACCCGGTCGGTTTTTTGTTGTTGTTATTTTGTTGGGTTTTCTGAC
Source organism: Aegilops umbellulata (assembly GCA_032464435.1). Classification (NCBI taxonomy): domain Eukaryota; kingdom Viridiplantae; phylum Streptophyta; class Magnoliopsida; order Poales; family Poaceae; genus Aegilops; species Aegilops umbellulata. Next base: position 493,039,780 of record CP136058.1, read on the forward strand.
GGACTACCGCCAACTCCCTTTTTATTTACCTTGCTTACTAAACTGAATGTGCATTGTTAAATTACTCATGTCGCATTCATGCATGCATTTGTTATATCTTATGTCCGAACTGTCTTGCGAGTACTTTCAAAGTACTCACCTGGCTTGTTGATTTGGCCAGATGCTGACGAAGGCGATCTCATGGATGAAGAGTTCGATAGCGAGTCCGATGCCTAGAGGAGTCCCAGTCAGTCTCGTGCGACCCTGGATTTGGTCACTGTACTATTGCCGCTTCCGCTACCTAGATAAATTCATCGAGCCTCACCTCGACGCTCGATGAGCCACCAGTTTAGAAGTCATAGTATCCACTCCCACTGTTTTATTCCACCACTACTTTTATCTCGAGTCAGTAGTATGCCACCTCACCATTGTGTCATATCCGCCTTTATGTATAATTATTGGCGTGCTTGTAATAATTGTTGAGCATCCCAGCTCGACCCTGTAATATATTTCTATGCTACTGGCTTATTGTATCAAGATTTTGTCTACCAGTCTGGAGGATTTTCCCCTCATACTGGACTAAATAGATCGGTTTCTCAATAAGCATTTTATTGAAAAACCGGTCGTGACAATATTGGAAATACAACGCCTGTAATGAATGATGACTTTTGGGAAAGTAAGCACCCCACCTCTCCACTCTTCACCCCTTTACAACAAATACCTCAGTCCCCCGCACCAACAGTTCAAATGGGCTCTGAAGAAACTCAACCCACCTCGTCTGACCATGAAGAAATTCCAGCCACTAGTGCTGAAGAAACTGTTGTTGCTGATCATGTGACAACACAGACTGCAACCGAAGAGGAACCAGAAATTCCTCAGACTGATGAACCTGAGATTGCGATTCCTGAGGTAGTGATGCAACTCACAGACACTCCTCTGCCAAAACCAAAGGATCCTTTCTCGCGCAAGCAAAAGTTCGAGGCTGAAGACTTCTTTGGCGAGCATGTGTTCTTCACTGATTACAACCCATATGACTCTGCTCGCATAAGGAAGAGGCGTTTCTGGACTGCTAGTCAAGCAAATTTCTATTCATCAGTGTTGTTTAACAAAGACAAGGTCTTCGATCATGAACATATTCCTCATGTGGACATGGAGTCTCTGTCGTGCTTCAAGCCAGTCCTTAGTGTTCTTCACGATGCTGGTCTTCTAAACTTCTGCACTGACATCTGTGATTGGAATGAAGAACTCATTCTTCAGTTCTATGCAACGCTGCACATCACAGGAGATTCTGAAGATGTGAACTCATGGGTACTGGACTGGATGACAGAAAATACTCATTACAAGGCACCAGCTTCTGAATTGCTTCGTGCCCTACCACTCAGTCCTCCCCTTGAAGGTGCACGTTGTGTCTACAGTGAACCTGAGCTTACAAATCACTACATGCAAGTTTTGATGAAGCCTTTGAAGCCAGGGCAGGCCCCTTGAACCAAACTCCTCGTCAAGGAATTATTGTATGTGCCTCGGACTGTCTATCGCATTCTGTCGAAGACAATGAGTCCTATCAAAGGCCACGACTCAAATGATGAAGAAGACGTTGGCATCATGAACAATCTGCTTTTCATTATCATTCATGGCGTTCCCGTCAACTTCCATGATTTCTTCATGAGGACTATGGCCAATATTGCTATGTCACCATTTGAGCTGAAGCCTTATGCGCCATGGATTATGAGATTCATCATGACAAGGTCTTCTCTCAACTATAAAGCTGACACTCTGAACCACTGCAGCTACTTGCCTCCGATTGAAGTCCTCAAACGGACATTTTCCTCATCTGATGACAAAGGCAAGGCCGCTGCTGTGGTAGATGAAGGCATTCGTCCATTGGATGGTCAATTTCGCAAGGCTGCATCCTATTCCACCAATGATGACTCTGCCACACATGACTCAGCCGCCAACAACTCTGCCAAGCAAAATCCTCAAGCCACAGCACCCAGGGTGATGACTGATCATGAGTTACTCCTCAGTCTTCATCAGAAGGTTGATCGCAATCATAAATGGGTCAAGCGTCAGTTTGGTTCAATTCTTCACAACATGACCTCAACACACAATGAAGTGAAGAAAAACCACTACTACCTCCATGAAACCTTCAACCGTACCTGGGCTGTTCTGTCTCATGTCTACAGCACTGAAGATCTGAAGAAAATGGGTCTCAAGGAAGAATTTGACTGGTCTGCACCTCCTCCGAAGAAATACAAGAAGGTCAAGGTTCCTTCTTTGGTGGCCAGCTCCTATTCTTCATCGCGAGACACTGATGAACATGAAGACTTGGACGACACAGCGGCAGGCCCTACTACAACAACCGACCCCGACAACGTTGGCGCTCCTTCATCAACTTGATTATCTTCAGGGGCGTTAGTCCTCAGTTTCGATCCTTTTGGTCATTCGATGACAAAGGGGGAGAAATTTGAGTTAGTCTTCAAGCGGGTCTATTATATGGGCGTTTTTTTGCTAAGTTACAACTCTCGTTCTTCTGAAACTTTTATTGGATCGAGTTGTAAACTTAAACCCGATGGTGGTCTGATACTTCTGCTACGTTATTATGCATGCTTATTCCTCGATAATATTATTGCACGCATGCTGAATTACATCAGTAACCGTATTTCATCATGCATTTCAAATTCTTCATATTATATGTCAAATGCGTGTACGAATTACAAGATATAGCGGGAGATCTCCATGATTCTACTCTTCAAGTGTGCATTGCCTCAAAAGCAAATTCCCCACTATGCACATCTTCAAGGAGAGTTCTTCTATATCTTGCAATCAAATTCCTCAATATTAGTATTAGTATCTACACTTCATATGTTTATCCCCGTTGAAAACTTAACCTATATTGTCATCAATCACCAAAAAGGGGGAGATTGTAAGTGCATCTAGTGCCCCTTAGTGATGTTGGTGTATTGAAGACTTATAGGTTAAGGGACTAATGCGTTTATGAGTGTACACAGGTCTATAAGTCTATGAGGAGTTTGATATTTATAAAGAAAGTCGACCCCTAAAAATGAAGTTCTTCGGCTGAAGACTTTGGTATTCTAAAGACTTTCTGAAGACTTTGAAAGTGAAGAAATTGGTGTGAGCTTGAAGACTTGGTATTCATTCGAGGAACATGAAGCGTGAATACTTTTGCTTCCATAGTTTCGTTTTCTCTTTCTTGAGTCATAGGAAACATTGTACTGTTAAAGGGGGTCGAGGAAATACTAAGGAAAAATTTCCATGTGATGCTCAACTCAAAATCCAACACCTACCAATCCCTTCGAGTGAAGCCATTGGAAATCTCATACAGTTCAGTCAATTTCTTCAGTGACAGAGATGCAGTTGTTCTGGTCACTGAGGAATTTGTTCTCACTGAGGAGTTAGGAATTCGCCAGTGTGGATTGCCTACACAGTGAGGAACAAGATAGCCCTGAGGAATTTGAACCTCAAATTTCCGACCGTTGCTGTGCTACGCGCCAGCTGTCCCAAAATATCTTATCCACCTAATGGTCATATCATTGAAGGGCATTTATGTCTTATCATGTCGGGCTGCTCCCTAGGCTATAAATAGCCGCCCCCTACAACCACTAGCTGGTTGGCTGCTCCGCGAGAAACTGACACTTGTCATTTGAGAGCATCCCATCCTCCGAGGACTTTGAGCGAAAATCATCAAGTGAGGAAAAATCCACAACCCAAACCCAAACACCTACAAACCCAAAGTGATTGAGCATCACTGAAAAGATTGATCCTACATGGATCCGACGCTTGTTACCTTTGAAGGTTGTGCTTCTTCCAGACGGTTAGGCGTCATGGTCGAGAGCATCCAAGAGGAATTGTGGATCGCCGAGTGACCGAGTTTGTGAAGGTTCGGAGGTCACCTGAAGACTTACCATGAGTGATTGGGCGAGGATGGTGTGTCCTTAGCTCAAGGATAATATGGTGAGGACTGTGTGTCCGGGACTGGGTGTCCTCAGGTTTAAATACCGAGCCGCTCCAACCAGATGTACAACTGAGACAAGAGTTGGAACTGGTCTACCAAATCATTGTCTTCACCAAGCCAGCTGGTTCTATTTTCTCAACTCTTTCATTTCCTCAGTGTTGTGTTGTTTGCTTGTCATATCTGTGTTTGAAGACTTTGATTGAAGACTTTCTCAATTTCCTGAGTTCAATTTCTTCAGTCTGTTTGTCTTCATCCTGTGCTATCCTGTGATTATGCTTTCTGTACTCTGTGCTTGTCTTCGTTTCATCATGATGACTATGCTTGTATTCTGTTATGTTTACTTCTGAGTACTTATTCCGCTGCAAGTAGTTCTTCGCTAAGGAATTTCCTCACTAGCAAATTCCTCAGTGAAGACTTCATAAAAATCACCTATTCACCCCCCCCCCCTCTAGTCGATATAACACACTTTCAGAAACACGCTGATTGACCGGCATGTGATGTGACGCCCGGATAATTACGCTACAGTAATCCCACGTTAATGATGCCACGTCACCACGGTTACTGTTGTTAGTCTCGCGTTAGTTCAAAATGATTCAAATTCAACTAAAAGTTAAAGGCAAACCACAAAAGTTTTCAAATATTAAAGCAAAAATGTTTGAAATGCGGCATATAAATCATAGGTAATTGTGGTGGAGAAATCATCTTTTTATAAAATAGTTAGATGGACTAAGTTAATTAACACATCATTACAACAAATATTTAAATGCCCTTTAAGTAATAAACTAATACCACATACTTATTTAAAATGCCAAATTATTTATGGCAGAGATATAGATAATAATATTAATTTAGATTTAGCTTTTGTATTTCATAACATTTAAATAAAAACTAAAAAAAGTAAAAGGAAAAAAAAGAAAAGAAGCACCCCCCCCCGCGCTGGGCCAACCGGCCCAGCTAGCCAACCGGCCGCCCAACCGGCCCACCTGGCCAGGGACGCCTCCCTCCACTTCTCCATAACCCCCTGGAGGCCGAACCCTAGCCCGTAACCCCCCCCCCCCCCACTCGCCCCACTCCTCTCTCCCCTTCCCCACGCCCCCACGTCCCTCATCCCTTCCCCGATCCAGATCGGGATCGGGGGGACGAACCTCCCCACGGCGCTCGGACCCCGTCACCTCGTCCTTGCCACCCAGCGGCGCCGAGCACCACCACCCCCTCGCCTTCTCCTCGACGGACCCCCCCCCCCCCCCCGCCCAACGCCGCCACCCGTCGCCTCCACCTCGCCCTCGTCCGCCGCCACGCCGCCCCACGCCTCCTGGAACGCCGCTTCGCCGCCCGCCTCCTCATCTCCTCCTCGCCGCCCGACGTGCTCGACGCCGGCGCCGCATCGCCACGCGCCGTCGTCGGACCCCACCGAAACGCCTCCTCGACTCCACGGCTCCGTCCCGCCGTCCGCCGCCTGGGGCTGCCCTCGCCGGACCGCCCCACCCCGCCTCTCCATCGCCGGACCTCCCCGAGCCCTCTGCTTAGACCCCACGCTCCCGCGGTGAGCTCCTGCGCCGAGCGCGTCGTCCCCTGTCCCCCTTCCGACCTCGTCAAAGTAGCCACCAGCTCCCGGTCTCAATCCGCGCCGCTCCTCACTCCGGCCTCGTCCAGGCCACCCCCCAGCGCTCTGGCTCTGGCGACCCAGGCCCATCCCCAGTCGCGCCCCCTGTTGTTGCCCCGCCGTGGCCATTGGCCGCCCGCGGCCGCCCCCCCCCCCCCCCCCCCCCCGTTTTGCTCACGCCGGCCTGCGCGCCCCTGCGCCGCTGTTCGCCGGCGGCCCTGTTCCGGGCTGCCGTGCCCGTCGCCGTCCGGGCTCGGCCTCCGTTCGGGCGCCCGCACGCCCCAGCGCTCGCTGCCTGTTTCGCCCAGCGCCCGCAAACCCCTGGGCCACTTACACACGGGCCCTACCGCCCTGGAACATTAAAAAAAGATATATAAAAAAAGAATTTAAAAAGAAAAATAATAATTAATTAATTAATTAACTAACAAATTAGGACAAATAATTAACCTAATTAACCTGTGTTAGTTAATCTAATTAACTAATTAATGTAGTTAATCTGATAGTTAGTTAGTCTGTCAATGACAATGGGACCCAGACGTCAGTTTGACCCAGTCAACACGCTGTTGACTGCTGACGTCATGATGATGTCAGCAAACACTATTCTGGATAATGTTGGTTTAAAGCAATTAAATAAATCCTAAAATGATTTTAATCTTTTAAAACTAATATAAAATAAACCGTGGCTCGGATGGAAAAACTTCGTACATGAAAGTTGCTCACAACGACAAGACGATCCCGGATAAGCAGCCCGTTTGTCCGCCACACATTCCTAACATATCAAACTCGCAACTTTTCCCCCTCCGGCTCCTCTGCTCGAAAACACGAAACACCGGGAAAACTTTCCCGGATGTTCCCCCCTTCACCGGTATCATCCCATACCGCGTTAGGGCACCTTTAACGCCGTTACTTGTCATGTCATGCATCACTATGCATCTGCTTGCTTAAATATTTATTGTTTCTCCCCCCTCTTCTCTCGCTAGACACCGAGACCAACGCTGTTGCTGCCCCGTTCGACTACGGAGTTGACGATCCCTCTCTCTTGCCAGAGCAACCAGGCAAGCCCCCCCTTGATCACCAGATATCGCCTACTCTCCTCTATACTGCTTGCATTAGAGTAGTGTAGCATGTTACTGCTTTCGTTATTCCTATCCTGATGCATAGCCTGTCTTTGATACTGCTGTTGATACCTTTACCTGCAATCCTACTTGCTTAGTATAGGATGCTAGTGTTCCATCAGTGGCCCTACACTCTTGTCTGTCTGCCATGCTATACTACTGGGCTGTGATCACCTCGGGAGGTGATCATGGGTATATACTATACTTTAAACATGATACATGTGGTGACCAAAGTCGGGTCGGCTCGAGGAGTACCCGCGAGTGATTCACGGATTGGGGGCTGAAAGGACCTTTGTCCCGACGGCCCTCTGTGTGGATCTTTGTGGCGAAGCGGCAGGGCAGTTCGGGGCTACCTGGGTGAGAGGTGAGCCTGGCCCTGTTGGCGTTCGCGGATACTTAACACGCTTAACGAGATCTGGGTATTTGATCTGAGTCTGGCCATTTGGTCTATACGCACTAACCAACTACGCGGGAAAGATATGGGCACTCGGCGTCGTGGTATCAGCCGAAGCACTTCTTGACGTCAGCGACTGAGTGGCGCGCACCGGGTTGGACCGCGTAACGTGACTTCTGTTGTACTGGAGGTTGCTAGGTCTGCTCACCGGCCGCGTTCACAACGTGCAGGTGTGCTCAGGGCGATGGGCCCAAACCCCTGCGCGCATAGGTTTAGACCGGCGTGCTGACCGCTCTGTTGTGCCTAGGTGGGGCTGCGACGTGTTGATCTTCTGAGGCCGGGCATGACCCAGGAAAGTGTGTCCGGCCAAATGGGATCAAGCATGTTGGGTTATGTGGTGCACCCCTGCAGGGAAGTTTATCTATTGGAATAGCCGTGTCCCTCGGTAAAAGGACGACCCGGAGTTGTACCTTGACCTTATGACAACTAGAACTGGATACTTAATAAAACACACCCTTCCAAGTGCCAGATACAACCCGGTGATCACTCTCTAATAGGGCATCGAGGAGGGGATCGCCGGGTAGGATTATGCTATGCGATGCTACTTGGAGGACTTCACTCTACTCTCTTCTATATGCTGCAAGACGGAGGCGACCAGAAGCGTAGTCTTTGATAAGACTAGCTATCCCCCTCTTATTCTGGCATTCTGCAGTTCAGTCCACTGATATGGCCCTTTACACATATATCCATGCATATGTAGTGTAGCTCCTTGCTTGCGAGTACTTTGGATGAGTACTCACGGTTGCTTTTCTCCCCCTTTTCCCCCTTTCTCTTCTACCCGGTTGCTGCAACCATACGATGGAGCCCAGGATCCAGACGCCACCGTCGACGACGACCCCTACTACTCTAGAGGTGCCTACTACTACGTGCAGCCTGCTGACGACGACCAGGAGTAGTTAGGAGGATCCCAGGCAGGAGGCCTGCGCCTCGTTCGATCTGTATCCCAGTTTGTGCTAGCCTTCTTAAGGCAAACTTGTTTAACTTATGTCTGTACTCAGATATTGTTGCTTCCGCTGACTCGTCTATGATCGAGCACTTGTATTCGAGCCCTCGAGGCCCCTGGCTTGTATTATGATGCTTGTATGACTTATTTTATTTGTAGAGTTGTGTTGTGATATCTTCCCGTGAGTCCCTGATCTTGATCGTACACATTTGCGTGCATGATTAGTGTACGATTGAATCGGGGGCGTCACAAGTTGGTATCAGAGCCGACTGCCTGTAGGAATCCCCCATCCACACTCCTTGGCCGAAGTCGAGTCTAGTCCTTGCAAAACTTTTACTAACATGGTTGTGTGCCTTACGGGCCCACGTCGCCATTGGGTGGTATTAGGATCTTTTACTCCTTGTCTATACTTTGGGACTCTGATCTCTCTTCTATTCGGGTTAAATGAATTTTCCTAAATCTAACATTAGGATCTCATTATCACTTTCACCCGGAGAGCCCCTTATTATTGATGATCGTCTGCTGCACCAGAAGACCCTGAAGATACTCTCCGCTGTTAACCCGAGAACTTGTGTTCCTCACGTTTGCAATTCCCCTTCCGCCGTCAACCCTTATGGATAACTACTTGCAGTTCTTATTCTTGCATTCATCCCCAGTTGTTCATGTTGTTACAAGATACCCCTAGCACTCTCCGTTGTTCCGAGAATCCTTGTGCCATCTGCTTTGCAGCTTCTTTTTGCACTAAGGATAATTTACTTAACCGTGGTCCGCTTATCCCCAGTTGTTCATATGCTTTTCCAAATACTTGGAAATATTGCCTGATCTGCCGAGTATCCTCTTCAAAATATTGCTTGGCAAATACTTGTCTACTTGCAATATGGATGCTTTCCATATGTGTATCAATATTCATTAGTACCCTTTGACACCATCATTTAAGTCCGTTGATTCTATATGTGTACGAATGCACGCAACCATCAGTTGATCCTTATAAATTATCTTTCCGCTCAGACGTCTTTCGAACATGAGCTGGTTCTCGGCCAATCAGATTGCCATCGATGGTACCCCTAAGTCTATTCAACTTATCCATCCTTGATCAGAGCGTTGCTCCTGATCCCTTGACTTAAAAATCATAATTCCTTTGCTATTTAAACGTTGAATTATTCAGATGTCCTATAAACCGATGCATTTGCATTCTTTCTTCCTCTGATTGGGTATCAATACTCACATCAGCTCCATTGTGGATCGCCATACCCACTGTTGGATTATTGTCCGACAGGGTCCTTCATAATTAATAACCTTGTGAGCCTTCCTTCGGATACATAATGCCTTTGGTAAATTGTATCCTCTGCTTTGTCAACCATGCTCTACTTTTGAGCTTGTGTTAATTACTCCTAAAGTTTGTGTTACATGTTCCTAAGGGACTCTGATGGGTTGAACCTATGCCTTCCTTAATATGTGTGAACTCGAAAGTTTTCACGAGTCATACTCTTCTGGCATTTTGCTAGATAAAATTTCTACACTACAGCTTCATCAAAAGCGAGAAGTAAAATGAAAGGTTATGCATGGAAGAAGTGGGAGTCGACCTTGAGCCTTTGCGTTCATGCCCATGGACCCGATGTGAAACTTATCATCAAAAATTCTTGTAAATGCTATTAATCCCCTTGTTATAAGTTCGTCCTGTATCTATGTTTGTTCCTTTGGAAATTATGGTTCCGACCATATTTTCTCATTAATACCATTTATCGAACAAGTGGAGTACTTGTCTTGTGCAGACCATTGCACCTGTCCAAACTTTACTTTGATCTACCGTCGAGTATTACACTAGGATATCTTGATAATGTCATGGAACCGCATAACTTCTTATGGGTTCTTCATCGACTGTTATTTCTCACCGATTTCAGATTTCCTGGGTTCTGGGTTGTCATCAACCGAGAACACCGATATGTGAAACGATTCCTCATTCCGGTTCGATAACCCTAATAAAATTTCGTTGATTATGAGTTTAATAATCCTTCCGTCATGCCTAGCATGTTTGGCTATATCATTGTCTTGATGATTTTAAACTGTGCTACTTGGTCCTTATTCCGGGAGCACCAGTTTCGATGATGAGCTAAGCTTACGTCGATTTTCCTTGTCATATATTTCACCTTGAAAAGCAAGCTTGGTTTCGAGTCTGTGTCATATCTGTGCTTTCATTGACCTCTTGCTTCATCATTCCTTTGACTCGATGTCATCGTTGATTGAATACATCTTAAAATCTCTCGACAAATGTGTCGTGAACATCATCAACATTACGAGCTCTTCCAGGATACCAATTGAATTCATGATGAGAAATACCATCCTTCCCTCGATGATTTGTGTTGTCATCGACCACTTTATTGTCTTCCCTCCAACACAAACTTGTTCGTGTTTTGTGTTATACCTTGAGATCCTTGCTATCCAGCCTTTGTTCTTCTTTACCTTGGGGTATTACCATCTTTTATGTCAGGATTGTCATGAGAGTTTCACCACCACTGGAGAATTCTTGATACAAGTGATACTTATCACGATCACCATGCTAATACTGATCATGCTACCTAAGCCCATATTTCGGGTGCACTTTTCAACCAGTGTTTAAATGGGTATGTTTCCTCGAGCATACATCATTAAGTCATTTGATCTGACAAATGTTATCTCCTTGTTCACATAACTGTGGAAATCAATTTTTCGGAAATCTCAATGATTTGTCGTTGAGTTCATCAGCCACCTCCTCATCCTGTCAATGGTTTAATGATGAACTCATGATTCGGAACTTGCTTCCATAGTTCATTTCCCGAGAATCTTGCAACTCCATCTCACCAAATTGTGTTGCCCCCTTTACTTCTCGGGCATCATGAGTCTGAGTTATCCTGACACCAATCAGATCTGAATCTCGGCCAGATATGATGGTTGGAACGTTTTTCCAAGAGTCTTAACATTGGTCCTTATATAACCCAGTAAGGTGATATCATGCCTCGCCCACCTGGTCAGAGGACCTATCATTATAGTTTCCTTTTTAACCAGGTTAACCATTCTTCCATGAGGAAATTGTAAGACTTATTCTACAAGTTATTCCTGGTGGATCCTTTGTGTTTCCAAAGTCTGATCTTCACAGGATGACCATGTCAATGCTATCTCGAAGCATGTCTATGGTACTCTGATTTTCAACAAGAACATTTGAAGCCCAATGCTAAATGTTTCTTGCTCAATCATCCAAACACCATTGTATGGGTAATGTCATGAAATTTCTCTCCCCTACCTAAAGAGTTTTCTACATTATATCCTATCATGGATATCATGCTTTGCTTGTCTTTGGGAAGGATATACCCTTGAAATATGTGTTTAAACACATTTTCCTTTCCATTGTTCTGTCTAATCCGATAACCTTATTTTCCTTTCCATTGGTTGGTTTAACGTTTCTTGTGATCTATACGATCTAAGTAATAACATTCTCCTACTTATGTAAACACCTCAGCGTACAATTCTGTCAGCAAGACCCTATTACCATTGTTGATGACATTTCGGCAACCACCGATGGACGAGAACTTTGCCTATTGGTCCGCCTCGTTCAACGAGCAGGAAAATGGTTCTCTTCGTCCCCCGCCCTTCGTACCGACATTGTTGTCGACATAACTGACCGGTTATTCTGTGACATGCCTTGCTTACATGATCGTGCGAGACGTCACCCCTCTTCCTACTTTAACACACATGGTGGGCCCATAACCCACAGTTCCACAGGATTGAAACCTGACTCTCCTGTACAATCCATGATCCCAAAGTTATTCCTCCCGCGTGGACTCGTATGTAATTCATGAGCCACCTTCCGATGAGATCATCAATTCTGGCATCGAACACAATAATTATTCCGTTGCTTGAAACCCCTTTCACCTTCTGACTAGGCATTGAACGATTGCCTGGCTGCTTGAAACTTCTTATTGTACCTTCCAACTTTACTCTCGATGTGTTTTACATGTTCAACTCGAAAGGTACTCATATGTTCGTTCATAGGTTAATCCCGGATTATTACCCTTATAGCATTCGGTCGTTGCCGATCTACCCCATTACCAATTCGTAAATACGATGAAGATCCCAAAGAAAGGATGCCGACTCCATCATGATGACATGAAGTAGGGAAATGAAGACAACAATGTAATGGATTGACCTCTTCGAGAAGAGCAACCAAGACCGAGGAGAATCGTTAGAATTTCGTAACCAGATCCCTTCCCCTTTATAACGGCTCCTAAATCTCGGGACGAGATTTCTTGTAGTGGAGGAGAATTGTGACGCCCGGATAATTACGCTATAGTAATCCCACGTTAATGATGCCACGTCACCACGGTTACTGTTGTTAGTATCGCGTTAGTTCAAAACGATTCAAATTCAACTAAAAGTTAAAGGCAAACCACAAAAGTTTTCAAATATTAAAGCAAAAATGTTTGAAATGCGGCATATAAATCATAGGTAATTGTGGTGGAGAAATCATCTTTTTATAAAATAGTTAGATGGACTAAGTTAGTTAACACATCGTTACAACAAATATTTGAATGCCCTTTAAGTAATAAACTAATACCACATACTTATTTAAAATGCCAAATTATTTATGGCAGAGATATAGATAATAATATTAATTTAGATTTAGCTTTTGTATTTCATAACATTTAAATAAAAAACTAAAACAAAATAAGTAAAAGGAAAAAAAGAAAAGAAGCACCCCCCCCCCCGCGCGCTGGGCCAACCGGCCCAGCTAGCCAACCGGCCGCCCAACCGGCCCACCTGGCCAGGGACTCCTCCCTCCACTTCTCCATAACCCCCTGGAGGCCGAACCCTAGCCCGTAAACCCCCCCCACTCGCCCCACTCCTCTCTCCCCCTCCCCACGCCCCCACGTCCCTCATCCCTTCCCCGATCCAGATCGGGATCGGGGGGACGAACCTCCCCACGACGCTCGGACCCCGTCGCCTCGTCCTCGCCACCCAGCGGCGCCGAGCACCACCACCCCCTCGCCTTCTCCTCGACGGACCCCCCCCCCCCCGCCCAACGCCGCCACCCGTCGCCTCCACCTCGCCCTCGTCCGCCGCCACGCCGCCCCACGCCGCCTGGAACGCCGCTTCGCCGCCCGCCTCCTCATCTCCTCCCTGCCGCCCGACGTGCTCGACGCCGGCGCCGCATCGCCACGCGCCGTCGTCGGACCCCACCGGAACGCCTCCTCGACTCCACTGCTTCGTCCCGCCGTCCGCCGCCTGGGGCTGCCCTTGCCAGACCACCCCGCCCCGCCTCTCCATCGCCGGACCTCCCCGAGCCCTATGCTTAGACCCCCACGCTCCCGCGGTGAGCTCCTGCGCCGAGCGCGTCGCCCCTGTCCCCCTTCCGACCTCGTCAACGTAGACACAAGCTCCCGGTCTCAATCCGCGCCACTCCTCACTCCGGCCTCGTCAAGGCCACCCCCCAGCGCTCTGGCTCTGGCGACCCAGGCCCATCCCCAGTCGCGCCCCTTGTTGTTGCCCCGCCGTGGCCATTGGCCGCCCCCCCCCCCCCCCGTTTTGCTCACGCCGGCCTGCGCGCCCCTGCGCCACTGTTCGCCGCCGACCCTGTTCCGGGCTGCCGTGCCCGTCGCCGCCCGGGCTCGGCCTCCGTTCGGGCGCCCGCACGCCCCAGCGCTCGCTGCGTGTTTCGCCCAGCGCCCGCAAACCCCTGGGCCACTTACACACGGGCCCTACCGTACTGGAACATTAAAAAAAGATATAAAAAAAAGAATTTAAAAAGAAAAATAATAATTAATTAATTAATTAATTAGGACAAATAATTAACCTAATTAACCTGTGTTAGTTAATCTAATTAACTAATTCATGTAGTTAATCTGATAGTTAGTTAGTCTGTCAATGACAATGGGACCCAGACGTCAGTTTGACCCAGTCAACACGCTGTTGACTGCTGACGTCGTGATGACGTCAGCAAACACTATTCTGGATAATGTTGGTTTAAAGCAATTAAATAAATCCTAAAATGATTTTAATCTTTTAAAACTAATATAAAATAAACCGTAGCTCGGATGGAAAAACTTCGTACATGAAAGTTGCTCAGAACGACGAGACGAACCCGGATGCGCAGCCCGTTCGTCCGCCACACATTCCTAACATATCAAACTCGCAACTTTTCCTCCTCCGGCTTCTCTGCTCGAAAACACGAAACACCGGGAAAACTTTCCCGGATGTTCCCCCCTTCACCGGTATCATCCCATACCGCGTTACGGCACCTCTAACGCCGTTACTTGTCATGTCATGCATCACTATGCATCTGCTTGCTTAAATATTTATTGTTTATCCCCCCTCTTCTCTCGCTAGACACCGAGACCGACGCTGCTGCTGCCCCGTTCGACTACGGAGTTGACGATCCCTCTCTCTTGCCAGAGCAACCAGGCAAGCCCCCCCCCCCTTGATCACCAGATATCACCTACTCTCCTCTATACTGCTTGCATTAGAGTAGTGTAGCATGTTACTGCTTTCGTTATTCCTATCCTGATGCATAGCCTGTCTTTGATACTGTTGTTGATACCTTTACCTGCAATCCTACTTGCTTAGTATAGGATGCTAGTGTTCCATCAGTGGCCCTACACTCTTGTCTGTCTGCCATGCTATACTACTGGGCTGTGATCACCTCGGGAGGTGATCATGGGTATATACTATACTTTAAACATGATACATGTGGTGACCAAAGTCGGGTCGGCTCGAGGAGTACCCGTGAGTGATTCACGGATTGGGGGCTGAAAGGACCTTTGTCCCGACGGCCCTCTGTGTGGATCTTTGTGGCGGAGCGGCAGGGCAGTTCGGGGCTACCTGGGTGAGAGGTGAGCCTGGCCCTGTTGGCGTTCGCGGATACTTAACACGCTTAACGAGATCTGGGTATTTGATCTGAGTCTGGCCATTTGGTCTATACGCACTAACCAACTACGCGGGAAAGATATGGGCACTCGGCGTCGTGGTATCAGCCGAAGCACTTCTTGACGTCAGAGACTGAGTGGCGCGCGCCGGGTTGGACCGCGTAACGTGACTTCTGTTGTACTGGAGGTTGCTAGGTCTGCTCACCGGCCGCGTTCGCAACGTGCAGGTGTGCTCAGGGCGATGGGCCCAGACCCCTGCGTGCATAGGTTTAGACCGGCGTGCTGACCGCTCTATTGTGCCTAGGTGGGGCTGCGACTTGTTGATCTTCCGAGGCCGGGCATGACCCAGGAAAGTATGTCCGGCCAAATGGGATCAAGCGTGTTGGGTTATGTGGTGCACCCCTGCAGGGAAGTTTATCTATTCGAATAGCCGTGTCCCTCGGTAAAAGGACGACCCGGAGTTGTACCTTGACCTTATGACAACTAGAACCGGATACTTAATAAAACACACCCTTCCAAGTGCCAAATACAACCCGGTGATCGCTCTCTAACAGGGCATCGAGGAGGGGATCGCCGGGTAGGATTATGCTATGCGATGCTACTTGGAGGACTTCAGTCTACTCTCTTCTATATGCTGCAAGACGGAGGCGACCAGAAGCGTAGTCTTCGATAAGACTAGCTATCCCCCTCTTATTCTGGCATTCTGCAGTTCAGTCCACTGATATGGCCCTTTACACATATATCCATGCATATGTAGTGTAGCTCCTTGCTTGCGAGTACTTTGGATGAGTACTCACGGTTGCTTTTCTCCCCCTTTTCCCCTTTCCCTTCTACCCAGTTGCCGCAACCAGACGATGGAGCCCAGGATCCAGACGCCACCGTCGACGACGACTCCTACTACTCTGGAGGTGCCTACTACTACGTGCGCCCGCTGACGACGACCAGGAGTAGTTAGGAGGATCCCAGGCAGGAGGCCTGCGCCTCGTTCGATCTGTATCCCAGTTTGTGCTAGCCTTCTTAAGGCAAACTTGTTTAACTTATGTTTGTACTCAGATATTGTTGCTTCCGCTGACTCGTCTATGATCGAGAACTTGTATTCGAGCCCTCGAGGCCCCTGGCTTGTATTATGATGCTTGTATGACTTATTTTATTTGTAGAGTTGTGTTGTGATATCTTCCCGTGAGTCCCTGATCTTGATCGTACACATTTGCGTGCATGATTAGTGTACGATTGAATCGGGGGCGTCACATGTGCCCTGAGTGGTTCCTATGTCTTTCTTTGTATGATCAAGCCGCCCTAGGTTTAAACTAGTCATGTCGAGCCGGATACTCTCTCATGTATTTGCTAGCAACATATTCATATAAGTTCAAGCCAAAAAGACACAAACAACCCCAACCAAGGTAAATGCGACAGCCATTGTGTACCGTGCGCGAGGACTCGTGTTGCTTATATGATATGCTACAATGTCGGTGTACAAAAAGAGGGGTACACTTTTTGTACCCCTATAACTGTGCACGGGCAGTCTGAGCCACGGGCACCACCACACCAAGCAAGGCAAGGGAGGTGAGCCAAGGTAAGTCCAAAACCCAAGAGAACTGGAGCAACGCCAAGGCCAAGACCACAAAGAGCAAAGGGGGCGAAGCAGACTCCCCCGGCAAGATCCTTGCCGGGGGACGGGTCTAGCAACCCCGGCAAGGCTCTTGCCGCGGCAACTCGCCCCACGCCTACGGAGGAGATCACCCTTGAGTCCACTGCCCCCATGGGGCAAGGATTCGGGAGACATCCCCGTGGTGGCATGCAGATATTTGCGAAGACATTCAAGATCAGATACACGCTCTAGAAGATGACGACCCTTGGTGGGATCCCAGCCAAGGAAGACCACAACGCCCCTGGCAAGCACCTTGTCGGGGATGACAACAGGCGCCTCGGCAAGACCCTTGCCGAGACCCCGACAAGACCCTTGCCGAGGACACCCACAGGGCCACCATCAGGCCCACGCCAACTAAACTTCCACCGCCGTGCGCATGCAGCTGCCGACCCAACCAGCTGGGCAGGCACCTGCGTGGCGGCATGCAGATCTTCGTGAAGACCCACCACTGCGCCACCTCAGCTGCATGCCTACCTACATGGCGTCGCAGGCATCGCTGGCCAGGACGCGTGTCGACACAAGAAGGAGCGGCGATGGACGAGACAGGTCTCTCCCCCGTCCCCGATAAAGCAAGGACACCTAAGCAAGACGCATTAAATGCGCCTTGTCATGTAGTGCGAGGGATAACCTCGCATCACTGTACCCTTTCCACCTCCTGTGTGCCACTGTGGCAACCCCTTTTCCTATAAAAGGAGGCCCGAGGCGACCAGGAGAAGGATTCGGCTTTTTGGAGCTCCTCACGCCCCATAGCTAGCTCAAGAACACAGATATACAATCCACCAAAGCAGGAGTAGGGTTTTACGCATCCTCGCGGCCCGAACCTGGATAAACGAACCGTGTGCTACCTGTTTGATCCGCTCTTCTCACGACCCGGTGCCCCGCTAATCGTAGTAGGGATTCTTGTGATTCCATAGGTGTCGTTCCCACCGACATCTTTGGCGCGCCAGGTAGGGGGCGCAGTTGTGAGAATCAGCTCTAGTAGTTAGTCCAGCGCCTCTTCATCATCATGGCGCCCAAGAAGAAGACGAGGGTGGCAGTTGGCCAGTCGGAGGCCGGACGGCCCGTCCCGGTTCGGGCGAGCAGCGAACCGGTCGCAGAAAGGACCCGGGGCGCTGCTCGTGAACACCAACACCATCCCAGCAGTCGGAGTTTGGGAGGCGGCGATGTTCGTGCGCCTGGTAACGGGCCACACGATGCCAAATCCAAAGGCGGAGCCGGGCCCTCCGCGGGTGGAGCGGGGCCTTCCAAGGTCATCGCCGCCCCGCCCGAAGGCGACGCAAGGGCCTCCAAGACTCCCACACCGGCGCCAACAGCGCGCTCCTCTCAGGCAGCGCGCGACGAACGGCGTAACCACGCCGAAGATCCCGGGCATCACCGCGGGAAGAGCCCCGAACGCCACTCCCGGGACGTAGAAGACCTGCCCGCTCGCCGAGGCGCTGGTGAAAGCGGCGTGCGACCACAGGGTCGTGATAGAGCTCCTTCTGACATGGTCAGAAGTCGAAGCGCGTCGCGATCCATGCAGGTTTCGCTGCCGCCGATGCCAGCAGAGGCCCTGGCACGCGTGCAGTTGCTCCTCGACTTTCCTCCCACTACGGGGAAACTCGACGAATGGAGAGCCACTATCCGAAGCCTCGTTGCGGTGGCCAACAAAGACGAACCGAGTCCGGTGGAGCCACTGGGTCGACGCTCCGATGGAGTCCCACGCACCAGTGGCAGGAAAGCTGGCGGCGCCGCGACCACGGTGCATTCGCCTCCTCCTCGCCCGGTACCACGGACGCCAGCCCATCGCGACGTTACGGGCGACGAAATCTCCATAGCATCGTCTAACCCGCGGACCCACTGTGACCAGCGCCAAGTTCTTCGGGAACGAGCCCATGAAGACGCTCGAACCACTATCGAGCGCTGGCGCGGGAAGCGCCACCAGTCAGACAGGCGAGCAGGGCCTGCTGCGAACCACCTGGCACCGAAGAGCCCTGGAGGCCTGCCTTACGAGGTAGGCTGTCCGGCTTTTACCTGTGAGCTGCGGTAGTTCCAGTGGCCCACTCACCGCACCTTCAAACCTGACGTTGGCGAAAAGTACAGCGGCAAGACCCACCCGTCCGAGTTCCTCAGCATCTACACCATCGCGATGCAGGCTGCTGGGGCCCGTGATGATAAGGTGCTTGCGAATTACTTTCCGTTGGCTCTTAAACCCAACGCCATGTCATGGTTGATGCACTTGCCGGTAGACTCTATTTCCTCCTAGTCGGATTTGTGCCATGAGTTTGTGGGCACCTATACTGGAGGCCACCAAGCCCATGGCCAGGAAAGCGACCTGCACATCATTCCCCAGAAGGGAGGCGAGAGTCTGCGCAAGTATATACAGAGGATCAGCCGGATACAGTACAATATCCCTGATGTTCACCCTGCCGCCATCATCAGCGCGTTCCATCAGAAAGATGCGCGAAGAGCTGGCAATGAACAAGGTGAAAGATGTGGCAGAACTCTATGTTCTTGCTGATAGATGTGCCCGAGCTGAAGAGGGAAGGAAGTACCTCGGCGAAGATGTCGGCCTGGAAACCGACTCCTCAGATGAGGATACTGCCGCCCCGGTGAAGAAAGGCCGGCGCCGCAACAGGAAGCGCAAAGGTAAAGCCGTGCTTGCCGTCGAGGGATCTGATGACACCGGCTCCGCCAAGAAAACCAAGGCAGATGACCCCGGCAAGGAAATTGCCGGATGTGTCGCTTGCCGGGCCTTGGCGGCTGTCGGGAAGCCAGGAAACTCTGACAAGCAATACTGCAAGATCCATCACACCAAAGGCCATGATCTCCAGAACTGCCGACAGGTTGAGCTCCTTGCTGAGAAGTGTTGGGGAACGTAGCAGAAATTCAAAAAAATTCCTACGTGTCACCAAGATCTATCTATGGAGAAACCAGCAACGAGGGGAAAGAGAGTGCATCTACATACCCTTGTAGATCGCTAAGAGGAAGCGTTCAAGTGAACGGGGTTGATGGAGTCGTACTCGTCGTGATTCAAATCACCGATGACCAAGTGCCGAACGGACGGCACCTCCGCATTCAACACACGTACAGCCCGGTGACGTCTCCCATGCCTTGATCCAGCAAGGAGAGAGGGAGAGGTTGAGGAAGACTCCGACCAGCAGTAGCACAACGGCGTGGTGGTGGTGGAGGAGCGTGGCAATCCAGCAGGGCTTCGCCAAGCACCGCAAGAGAGGAGGAGGGAGAGAGGTAGGGCTGCGCCAAGAGGGAGATCGAATCGTGTGTTTTTGGGCAGCCCCTAGGCCTCATATATATAGGGGAAGGGGAGGAGGGTGCGCCCCCTCTAGGGTTCCCACCCCTAGAGGGGCGGCAGCCCTAGATGGGTTTGAGGGGGGCGGCCAAGAGGGGGAGGGGAGAGGGAGGCGCACCAGTATGGGCCTTAGGGCCCATCTGCCCTAGGGTTTGCCCCCTTCTCCTCTCCCTTGCGCCTTGGGCCCTTGTGGGGGGGCGCACCAGCCCACTTGGGGCTGGTCCCCTCCCACACTTGGCCCATGCAGCCCTCTAGGGCTTGTGGCCCCACTTGGTGGACCCCCGGACACCTCCGGTGATCCCGGTACACTACCGATGACGCCCAGAACACTTCTGGTGGCCAAAACCATACTTCCTATATATAAATCTTTACCTCCGGACCATTCCGGAACTCCTCATGACGTTCGGGATCTCATCCGGGACTCCGAACAACATTCGGTAACCACATAGAAACTTCCTTTATAACCCTAGCGTCATCGAACCTTAAGTGTGTAGACCCTACGGGTTCGGGAACCATGCAGACATGACCGAGACGTTCTCCAGTCAATAACCAACAGCGGGATCTGGATACCCATGTTGGTTCCCACATGTTCCACGATGATTTCATCGGATGAACCATGATGTCGAGGATTCGATCAATCTCGTATACAATTCCCTTTGTCTAGCGGTATAGTACTTGCCCGAGATTCAATCGTCGGTATCTCGATACCTCGTTCAATCTCGTTACCGGCAAGTCTCTTTACTCATTCCGTAACACATCATCCCGTGATCAACTCCTTGATCACATTGTGCACATTATGATGATGTCCTACCGAGTGGGCCCAGAGATACCTCTCCGTCACACAGAGTGACAAATCCCAGTCTCGATTCGTGCCAACCCAACAGACACTTTCGGAGATACCCGTAGTGCACCTTTATAGCCACCCAGTTATGTTGTGACGTTTGGCACACCCAAAGTATTCCTACGGTATCCGGGAGTTGCACAATCTCATGGTCTAAGGAAATGATACTTGACATTAGAAAAGCTTTAGCATACGAACTACACGATCTTGTGCTATGCTTAGGATTGGGTCTTGTCCATCACATCATTCTTCTAATGATGTGATCCCGTTATCAATGACATCCAATGTCCATGGTCAGGAAACCGTAACCATCTATTGATCAACGAGCTAGTCAACTAGAGGCTTACTAGGGACATGGTGTTGTCTATGTATCCACACATGTATCTGAGTTTCCTATCAATACAATTCTAGCATGGATAATAAGCGATTATCATGAACAAGGAAATATAATAATAACCTATTTATTATTGCCTCTAGGGCATATTTCCAACAGTCTCCCACTTGCACTAGAGTCAATAATCTAGTTCACATCGTTATGTGATTGCAATGATTCCAACACCCATGAGGTTTGATCATATCTCGCTTGTGAGAGAGGTTACTAGTCAACGGGTCTGAATCTTTCAGATCCGTGTGTGCTTTACAAATATCTATGTCATCTCCTAGATGCAGCTACCACGCTCTATTTGGAGCTATTCCAAATAACTGTTCTACTATACGAATCTAGTTTACTACTCAGAATAATCTGGATTAGTGTCAAAGCTTGCATCGGCGTAACCCTTTACGACGAACTCTTTTTCCACCTCCATAATCGAGAAAATTCCTTAGTCCACTAGTTACTAAGGATAACCTTGACCGTTGTCCTGTGATCCATTTCTAGATCACACTTGTACCCCTTGACTGACTCATGGTTTGGCACACTTCAGGTGCGGTACACAACATAGCATACTTTAGAGCCTACGACTAAATCATAGGGGACGACCTTCGTCCTTTCTCTCTATCCTGCCGTGGTCATGTCTTGAGTCTTGCTCAATACTCACACCTTGTAACACAGCCGAGAACTCCTTCTTTGCTGATCTATTTTGAACTCCTTCAAAATCTTGTCGTGGTATGTGTTTGTTTGAAAGTACTATTAAGCGATTTTGATCTATCCTTATAGATCTTGATGCTCAATGTTTAAGTACCTTAATCCAGGTTTTCCATTGAAAACACTTTTCAAATAACCCTATATGCTTTCCAGAAATTCTACATCATTTCTGATCAACAATATGTCAACAACATATACTCATCAGAAATTCTATAGTGCTCCCACTCACTTCTTTGGAAATACAAGTTTCTCATAAACTTTGTATAAACCCAAATCTTTGATCATCTCATCAAAGCGTACATTCCAACTCCGAGATGCTTACTCCAGTCCTTAGAAGGATTGCTGGAGCTTTGCATACTTGTTAGCATCTTTCAGGATTGACAAAAATCTTCTGGTTGTATCACATACAACCTTTCCTCAAGAAAATCGTCGAGGAAACAATGTTTTGACATCCTATCTGCACAATTTCATAAATAATGCAGTAATCGCTAACATAATTCCAACAGACTCTTAGCATCGCTACGAGTGAGAAAGCCTCATCGCAGTCAACTCCTTGAACTTGTCAGAAAACATCTTAATGACAAGTCGAGCTTTCTTAATGGTGACATTTACCATCATTGTCCGTCTTCCTTTTAAAATCCATCTGTACTCAACAGCCTCACGACCATCGAGTCGTTCTGCCAAAGTCCACACTTTGTTTTCATACATGGATCCTCTCTCGGATTTTATGGCCTCGAGCCATGCATCGGAATCCGGGCCCACCATCGCTTCTCCATAGCTCGTAGGTTCATTGTTGTCTAGCAACATGACTTCCAAGACAGGATTGCGTACCACTCTGAAGTAGTACGCATCCTTGTCATCCTACGAGGTTTGGGAGTGACTTGATCCGAAGTCTCATGATCACCATCATAAGCTTCCACTTCAATTGGTGTAGGTGCCATAGGAACAACTCCTGTGCCCTTCTACACACTAGTTGAAGTGACGGTTCAATAACCTCATCAAGTCTCCACCATCCTCCCACTCAATTCTTTCGAGAGAAACTTTTCCTCGAGAAAGGACCCGATTTGAGAAACAATCCCTATTGCTTTCGGATCTGAGACAGGAGGTATACCCAACTGTTTTGGGTGTCCTATGAAGATGCATTTATCCGCTTTGGGTTCGAGCTTATCAGCCTGAAACTTTTCACATAAGCGTCGCAGCCCCAAACTTTTAAGAAATGACAGCTTAGGTTTCTCTAAACCATAGTTCATACGGTGTCATCTCATCGGAATTACGTGGTGCCCTATTTAAAGTGAGTGCGCTTGTCTCTAATGCCTAACCCATGAACGATAGTGGTAATTCGATAAGAGACATCATGGTATGCATCATATCCAATAGGGTGCAGTTATGATGTTCGGACACACCATCACACTATGGTGTTCCAGGCGGTACTAGTCGTGAAACAATTTCCACAATGTCTCAATTGTGTACCAAACTCGCAACTCAGATATTCATCTCTATGATCATATCATAGATATTTTATCCTCTTGTCACGACGATATTCAACTTCATTCTGAAATTACTTGAACCATTCAATAATTCAGACTTGTGTTTCATCAAGTAAATATGCTCAGTATCTACTCAAATCATCTGTGAAGTAAGAGCATAACGATATCCACTGCGTGCCTCAGCACTCATTGGACTGCACACATCAAAATGTGTTACTTCCAACAAGTTGCTTTCTTGTTCCATTTTACTGAAACCGAAGCTTTCAGTCATCTTGCCCATGTGGTATGATTTGCATATCTCAAGTGATCCAAAATCAAGTGAGTCCAAACGGTCCATCTGCATGGAGTTTCTTCATGCGTATATACCAGTAGACATGGTTCACATTACTCAACCCTTTTTCAAAAATGAGTGAGTCCAAAGATCCATCAACATGGTGCTTCTTCATGCGTTTTATACCAATATGACTTACATGGCAGTGCCACAAGTAGGTGGTACTATCATTACTATCTTTTGGCATGAACATGTGTATCACTATGATCGAGATTCAATAAACCATTCATTTTAGGTGCAAGACCATTGAAGGAATTATTCAAATAAATAGAGTAACAATTGTTCTCCTTAAATGAATAATCGTATCGCGATAGACATACTCCAATCAAGTCTATGCTCAACGCAAACACCAAATAACAATTATTTAGGTTTAACACCAATCTTGATGGTAGAGGGAGCGTGCGATGCTTGATTACATCAACCTTGGAACACTTCCAACACATCTCGTCAGCTCACCTTTAGCTAGTCTCCGTTTATTCCGTAGCTTTTATTTCGAGTTACTAACACTTAGCAACCGAACCGGTATCTAATACCCTGATGCTACTAGGAGTACTAGTAAAGTACACATTCACATAATGTATATTCAATATAATTCTATCGACAGCCTTCTCATCTACCAAGTATCTAGGGTAATTCTGCTCCAGTGGTTGTTCCCCTTATTACAGAAGCACTCAGTCTCGGGTTTGGGTTCAACCTTGGGTTTCTCCACTAGAGCAGCAGCTGATTTGCCGTTTCATGAAGTATCCCTTCTTGCCCTTGCCCTTCTTGAAACTAGTGGTTTCACTAACCATCAACAATTGATGCTCCTTCTTGATTTCTACTTTCGCGGTGTCAAACATCGCGAATATTTCAAGGATCATCATATCTATCCCTGATATGTTATAGTTTATCACGAAGCTCTAGTAGCTTGGTGGCAATAACTTTGGAAAAACATCACTATCTTGTCTGGAAGATCAACTCCCACTCGATTCAAGTGATTGTTGTACTCAGACAATCTGAGCACAAGCTCAACGATTGAGCTTTTCTCCCTTACTTTGCAGGCCAAGAAAATCATCGGAGGTCTTATACCTCTTGACGTGGGCACGAGCCTGAAATCCCAATTTCAGCCCTCGAAACATCTCATATGTTCCGCGACATTTCAAAATGTCTTCGGTGCCTCAATTCTAAACCATTTATCATTACCGAACTATCATGTAGTCATCAAAACGTGTATGTCAGATGTTCGCAACATCCACAGACCACGTTCGAGGTCCAGCACACCGAGCGGTGCATTAAGGACACAAGCCTTCTACTGTCCGCATAATTGCTACTATCAACTTTCAACTATATTTTCTCTAGGAACATATTTAAAACAGTAGAACTAAAGCGCGAGCTACGACATAATTTGCGAAGACCTTTTCGACTATGTTCAGGATAATTAAGTTCATCTTATGAACTCCCACTCAGATAGACATCCCTCTAGTCATCCAAGTGATTACATGATCCGAGTCAACTAGGCCGTGTCCGATCATCACGTGAGACGGACTAGTCAACGTCGGTGAACATCTTCATGTTGATCGTATCTACCATACGACTCATGCTCGACCTTTCGGTCTTCTGTGTTCCGAGGCCATGTCTGTACATGCTAGGCTCGTCAAGTCAACCTAAGTGTTTGCATGTGTTCCGAGGCCATGTCTGTACATGCTAGGCTCATCAACACCCATTGTATTCGAACGTAAGAATCTATCACACCCGATCATCACGTGGTGCTTCGAAACGACGAACTTTCGCAACGGTGCACAGTTAGGGGGGACACTTTCTTGAAATTTTAATGAGGGATCATCTTATTTACTACCGTCGTTCTAAGCAAATAAGATGCAAAAACATGATAAACATCACATGCAATCAAATAGTGACATGATATGGCCATCATCACTTTGCTCCTTTCGATCTCCATCTTCGGGGCTCCATGATCATCATCGTCACCGGCATGACACCATGATCATCATCATCATGATCTCCGTGAAGTTGTCTCGTCAACTATTACTTCTACTACTATGGCTAACGGTTAGCAATAAAGTAAAGTAATTACATGACGTTTATATTGACACGCAGGTCATAAATAAATTAAAGACAACTCCTATGGCTCCTGCCGGTTGTCATACTCATCGACATGCAAGTCGTGATTCCTATTACAAGAACATGATCATTTCATACATCACATATATCATACATCACATCCTTTGGCCATATCACATCACATGGCATACCCTGCAAAAACAAGTTAGACGTCCTCTAATTGTTGTTTGCATGCTTTACGTGGCTGCTATGGGTTTCTAGCAAGAACATTTCTTACCTACGCAAAACCACAACGTGATATGTCAATTGCTATTTACCCTTCATAAGGACCCTTTTCATCGAATCTGATCCGACTAAAGTGGGAGAGACTGGCACCCGCTAGCCACCTTATGCAACTAGTGCATGTCAGTCGGTGGAACCTGTCTCACGTAAGTGTACGTGTAAGGTCGGTCCGGGCCGCTTCATCCCACAATGCCGCCGAATCAAGATTGACTAGTAAAAGTAAGCATATTGAACAAAATCAACGCCCACAACTACTTTGTGTTCTACTCGTGCAAAGAATCTACGCAATAGACCTAGCTCATGATGCCACTGTTGGGGAACGTAGCAGAAATTCAAAAAAATTCCTACGTGTCACCAAGATCTATCTATGGAGAAACCAGCAACGAGGGGAAAGAGAGTGCATCTACATACCCTTGTAGATCGCTAAGCGGAAGCGTTCAAGTGAACGGGGTTGATGGAGTCATACTCGTCGTGATTCCAATCACCGATGACCAAGTGCCGAACGGACGGCACCTCCGCGTTCAACACACGTACAGCCCGGTGACGTCTCCCATGCCTTGATCCAGCAAGGAGAGAGGGAGAGGTTGAGGAAGACTCCGTCCAGTAGCAGCACAACGGCATGGTGGTGGTGGAGGAGCGTGGCAATCCAGCAGGGTTTCGCCAAGCACCTCAAGAGAGGAGGAGGGAGAGAGGTAGGGCTGCGCCAAGAGGGAGATCGAATCGTGTGTTTTTGGGCAGCCCCTAGGCCTCATATATATAGGGGAAGGGGAGGAGGGTGCGCCCCCTCTAGGGTTCCCACCCCTAGAGGGGTGGCAGCCCTAGATGGGTTTGAGGGGGG
Organism: Aegilops umbellulata; assembly: GCA_032464435.1. Taxonomy (NCBI): domain Eukaryota; kingdom Viridiplantae; phylum Streptophyta; class Magnoliopsida; order Poales; family Poaceae; genus Aegilops; species Aegilops umbellulata. The sequence goes on from CP136058.1 coordinate 493,066,598, forward strand.
CGGCCAAGAGGGGGAGGGGAGAGGGAGGCGCACCAGTATGGGCCTTAGGGCCCATCTGCCCTAGGGTTTGCCCCCTTCTCCTCTCCCTTGCGCCTTGGGCCCTTGTGGGGGGGCGCACCAGCCCACTTGGGGCTGGTCCCCTCCCACACTTGGCCCATGCAGCCCTCCGGGGCTTGTGGCCCCACTTGGTGGACCCCCGGACACCTCCGGTGATCCCGGTACACTACCGGTGACGCCCAGAACACTTCCGGTGGCCAAAACCATACTTCCTATATATAAATCTTTACCTCCGGACCATTCCGGAACTCCTCGTGACATCCGGGATCTCATCCGGGACTCCGAACAACATTCGGTAACCACATACAAACTTCCTTTATAACCCTAGCGTCATCGAACCTTAAGTGTGTAGACCCTACGGGTTCGGGAACCATGCAGACATGATCGAGACGTTCTCCAGTCAATAACCAACAGCGGGATCTGGATACCCATGTTGGTTCCCACATGTTCCACGATGATTTCATCGGATGAACCACGATTTCGAGGATTCGATCAATCCCGTATACAATTCCCTTTGTCTAGCGGTATAGTACTTGCCCGAGATTCGATCGTCGGTATCTCGATACCTCGTTCAATCTCGTTACCGGCAAGTCTCTTTACTCGTTCCGTAACACATCATCCCATGATCAACTCCTTGATCACATTATGCACATTATGATGATGTCCTACCGAGTGGGCCCAGAGACACCTCTCCGTCACACGGAGTGACAAATCCCAGTCTCGATTCGTGCCAACCCAACAGACACTTTCGGAGATACCCGTAGTGCACCTTTATAGCCACCCAGTTACGTTGTGACGTTTGGCACACCCAAAGTATTCCTACGGTATCCGGGAGTTGCACAATCTCATGGTCTAAGGAAATGATACTTGACATTAGAAAAGCTTTAGCATACGAACTACACGATCTTGTGCTATGCTAAGGATTGGGTCTTGTCCATCACATCATTCTTCTAATGATGTGATCCCGTTATCAATGACATCCAATGTCCATGGTCAGGAAACCGTAACCATCTATTGATCAACGAGCTAGTCAACTAGAGGCTTACTAGGGACATGGTGTTGTCTATGTATCCACACATGTATCTGAGTTTCCTATCAATACAATTCTAGCATGGATAATAAACTATTATCATGAACAAGGAAATATAATAATAACCTATTTATTATTGCCTCTACGGCATATTTCCAACAAGAAGCAGAGGGCTGAATATGAGAGGCGGGACAAAGAGAAGGGCCAGGACGGTGCTGAGGGGTCCGGCAAGAAGCGTGACGGCCAGGCAGGCCGTCGCGGCAAGGATAAACAGCAGGAGAGGCCCGCTCGGGGCCGTGACAGAAAGCCAGAAGACGACGATCACGAAGAGGACGACGGGTCCGACGACCAAGAGTTTCAGAAAGCTACAGAGGCCATGTGCGTCGATGGCGGCGCCTCGCTGCATACCTCTCACCGCCGGCTTAAACAGTGGGCGCGTGAGATTACAGCGGCAGAGCCGTCGTTTGATGCCCAAAGGCCGCTGAAGTGGTCCAGCACACCTATCATTTTTGACACTGAGGATCACCCTGATCGCACTACTGCGGTCGGGTGTTTGCCGTTGTTGGTTTCACCAACAATACGCAACCTCAAGGTGACAAAGATGGTAGTCGATGGCGGGACCGGTCTGAACTTAATCTCGCCTGCCGTGATCGAGAAATTGCAGATTCCTGATGAAGACCTCGAAGAGACGAGCACATTTCAGGGGGTCAACCCAGGAAGAAGCCAACCAAAGGGAAAGGTCACGTTGCCCGTGACTTTTGGGAGTGATCTGAACTACAGGACAGAAAGGATCGTGTTTGATGTTGCCAAGATCCCCTTGCCCTACAACGGGATCCTTGGCCGCCCAGCGCTGGCCAAGTTCATGGCGGCGTCACACTACGCCTACAACACCCTGAAGATGCCAGGACCTGTGACAGTCATCACCATCCCCTCCGATAAGAAAGATGCGCTGATTTGCGCTGACCAACTCTACCAACAAGCAGTTGCAGCAGCCGCCTCTGCTAAGGCGCTTGCTCCTGCCGCTGGAGCCCTGGAAGGGCAAAGGAAGAAGACCGGTGAGACCTCAGGCACCCACTCCGGCAAGCGCACCTCTTCGGAGTGTAGCGCTCCCGTCGAGGACGTGCCAGAGAGCTCCGCCGACAGGAACAGGAAGTCCAGGGCCACACCGCCGGGAACCAAGAAGGTTTCTGTCAAGGAGGACGGCACGGGAGGAGCTTTTACTATAGCTCCGCCCTTGACGACAAATAGGAAGACGCGCTCGTCACCTTCCTGCGGGCGAATGTCGATGTGTTTGCATGGCAAGCATCCGACATCCCCGGCGTTCCCAGGGAGGTGATTGAGCACCACCTTGCTGTCTGTCCTCATGCGCGGCCCGTCAAGCAGAAGGTCAGGAAGCAAGCTTTGGAACGACAAGAGTTCATCATAGAGGAGATCCGGAAACTGGAAGCATCGGGTTTGGTAAGAGGAGTGCTCCATCCAACGTGGTTGGCCAATCCGGTGGTAGTGCGCAAGGCAAATGGGAAGTGGAGGTTGTGCATTGATTACACAGATATCAATAAGGCTTGTCCCAAAGACCCCTTCCCGTTGCCGCGCATCGACCAGATTGTTGACTCCACAGCTGGGTGTGATCTGTTGTGATTCCTCGATGCCTACTCCGGCTACCACCAGATCTTCATGACAAGAGAAGACGAAGAGAAAACGGCATTCATCACCCCATGTGGTACGTATTGTTTTATACGGATGCCTTTCGGGTTGAAGAGTGCTAGTTCAACGTTTGCAAGGACGGTCCAGATTGGTTTTGAACCCCAGCTCCATAGAAATATGGAAGCTTATATGGATGATATAGTGGTCAAAACCAAGGACAGGGCAACCCCCGTATCGGATTTACAAGAAACATTTGCAAACCTACACAAGATCAATCTCAAGTTGAACCCTGAGAAGTGCGTCTTCGGCGTCCCATTCGGCAAGCTTCTCGGGTTCTTTGTGTCACAGCGTGGGATAGAGGCCAATCCGGACAAGATCAAAGCTATAGAGCAGATTGAAGCACCCAAGCGAGTCAAGGATGTGCGTCAGCTTGCTGGTTGCATTGCCGCCATGAGCAGGTTCATTTCCAAGTCCGCCGAGCGCGCCCTTCCCTTTTTCAAGATTTTGAAAAAGGCGGGCCCGATGGAGTGGACGCCAGAAGCCGAAGCAGCGTTGCAAGATCTGAAGAGGTACCTCTCTTCCGCGCCAACACTAGTTGCGCCTAGGCCACAGGAACCGTTGCTGCTATACTTGGCGGCAACGAACCAGGTGGTCAGCGTCGCACCAGTGGCACAGAGAGAGGTTGATGATGAGGTAATAGCAGCGATGGAGCCCGATGCCGCCGATGCAGAGACGACAAGACCAGTTGGAGTGCCGCCGAAGAAGAAAATGATGCAGCACCCGGTCTACTTTGTTAGTTCCCTCCTGCAGGGGGCTAGATCAAGGTACTCCGGTGTGCAGAAACTGCTCTTCGGCCTTCTTATGGCCTCGAGGAAGCTGCGTCACTACTTCCAAGCGCACGAAATCACTGTCGTCACTCGCCTCCCTCTACAATGGATATTGCACAATCCAGACGCAACGGGAAGGATCGTAGAGTGGGCACTGGAACTGTCCAGCTTTGGCCTCAGGTTTGAGAGTACCTCAATGATTCAAAGCCGAGTCCTGGCGGAGTTCGTTGCGGAATGGACCGCGACGCCTGACGAAGAAGCCCAAGAGACCGCTCTCCCCGGCAAGGAGGCAAGTTGCGACTGGATCATGTACTTTGATGGAGCTTTCTCCTTACAGGGCGCCGGGGCTGGTGTACTGCTTGTCATGCCCACCGGAGAGCACCTCAAGTACGTGATCCAGATGCACTTCCCCAGGGAGGTGTCAACAAGCAATACAGCTGAGTACGAAGGGCTGCTTGCCGGTCTTAGGATTGCGGCAGACCTTGGAATCAAGAAACTCGTCGTCAGGGGCGACTCGCAGCTTGTCGTCAAGCAAGTCAACAAGGATTACCAGAGCCCGTTGATGAAGGCCTACGTCGGTGAAGTGAGAAAGCTGGAAGAGCGTTTTGACGGTATACAGGCAGAATACGTTCCCCGAGCGGAGAATGACATTGCCGATTACCTGTCGAAACGCGCTGCCCTCAAGCTACCTGTGGAACCAGGTACCTTTGTGCTTCAGCTAACTCAGCCATCCGTTGATCCATCAACAGGGCAAAACAAGAGGAGGAAATCAGGGCCCGGCAAGTACTTTCCCGTCGAGCTCCCCGGAGCCGCCGGCAAGGATGTTGCCGGGAACACTGAACCCGTCGTGGGACGGCCAGCTCCGGCGGAGTGTCAAGCTCTTGCCGTCGAGACAACCGCTCCTATAGCGGAGGAAATACCTTTAGTCCTCGCCGTCGAGCCCCAGGCTCCAGCGTGGGCACAGCATATCGTCCGATTCCTCCAAATTGGGGAACTTCCTGTGGAGCAGGAAGAAGTGGAAAAAGTAGCCCGTCGATCTGCTATGTACCAGTTCGTCGATGACGTCCTGTACAGAAAGAGACCGAACAGCGTGAAATTGAAGTGTATCCCTCGAGAGCAAGGACTGGGGCTGTTGGCAGAGATACAATGAGGCATATGTGGATCCCACATAGGGTCGAGAGCCCTTGCTGGCAAGGCATTTCGGCAAGGCTTCTTCTGGCCCACCGCCCTCCAGGATGCGACGACACTAGTCACCAGGTGTGAAGCGTGTCAGTTCCATTCAAAGAAGCTTCATCAGCCAGCTCAAGCCCTTCAAACCATTCCTCTCTCCTGGCCTTTCTCGGTCTGGGGGCTCGACATACTAGGCCCTTTCCCCCACGCTGTCGGGGGCTTTGAGTACTTGTACGTTGCAATCGACAAGTTCACAAAGTGGCCAGAGGTGGAGGTAGTGAGGAAGGTCACACTCAGTCAGCCATCAAGTTCTTCAAGGGACTAGTATGCCATTTTGGTGTACCCAACAGGGTCATCACCGACAATGGCACCCAGTTCACGAGCCGCACCTTCATGCAATATACCCAAGACCTTGGCAGCAAAGTCTGTTTCGCTTCCGTTTCTCACCCACGAAGCAATGGTCAAGCTGAGAGAGCAAATGCTGAAGTACTGCAGGGCTTAAGGACAAAGACCTTTGACAGGCTGCACAAGAGTGGAAGGCGCTGGATTGATGAGTTGCCGACGGTTCTTTGGTCGATCAGATACCCTTTGCCCTAGTATACGGGGCAGAAGCAGTTCTCCCCACTGAACTCATATACGGGTCACCTCGAGTGCTCGCTTATGATGAGCTTGAGCAAGAGCAACTACGGCAAGATGACGCAACGCTCCTTGAGGAAGATCGTCTTCGGGCGGCTGTGAGAGCAGCGCGCTACCAGCAAGCCTTGCGCCGCTATCATAGCCGCAAGGTTCATGCCCGAAGCCTTGAGGAAGGCGACATTGTCCTTCGGCGCGTTCAATCGGCCAAGAATTCCAACAAGTTGACGCCGAAGTGGGAAGGCCCTTATCGGGTAATACGAGTCACCAGGCCCGGCGTAGTCCGCCTGGAGACCGAAGATGTCGTTCCAGTGAGTAACTCCTGGAACATTGAGCATCTTCGCAAGTTTTACCCGTGAGGCGCGGCTTGCCGGGCCCCCCCGCAAGCCACCTTTTGTACAAGCCTTGCCGATGGTGCATGTAACCCTTTGTACAAAGCCAGGCGCAGACCCTGAGCATAAATAAATGAAGCGCTGGCGCCCTAAGTTATGGCATGCATGCTAGGTCGAGTCTCGTCCTTGGTTAGGGTTGATAGTGCTTAGCGGCGACTAACCCCTAGCTTAGAGGTCGAGTGCGCATCTCTTTGCCTTTCTCTTTGTCTTCTTTGGTTCGCAGGACAAACAGATATCCTTGCCAAACCACTTGAAGAGCTCAAGGGAATGGACCAGCATCTAGGCCCCGGCAAGCCAGTATTGCCGGGGGCTGCAAGAGCAAAGATTCACCCACGGCAAACCAGGGTTGCCCGGGACTACAGCTTCAGATAAGTTCTTCATCCCTTATCATGCATTCCCTTATGGACTGAGGTATGTGAAACCTCGTTTTTCCCTAAAGCTACCGTGCTCCCCTAACTCTAGGCCCTAGGGCTCGTTCCTGGGGCCAAGTTTGGTCATAGTCGCGGCAGCGAAAGGACGAAACGAGGAGCCTGAACCCGCCTCATCCCTGCCTCCGTTGAAGGCGTGAGAAAGGTCGAGCTAAGTGGGGAGACGGCAAGGCCTGTTGCCGGGCAAGGAAATGTTTATCTTGAAGATATCAAGGATTTACTCCTTGTCGTGGGTTCTACCCGCAAACAAATGACCCGCAAGCATCCCTTTTTCATTAAAAACATTCCACTCAGGTACAGTCCGTAGGGAATGAAAAACATGAATGATGGGATTACAAGTCTTAAATTCAACAAAGGCCCGAAGGCTTACAAACTAAAAAGAGATAAGGTGCCCGTAATCCCTTTCTTGTCCCTCTCCTCAGGAGGCAGGTCAAGGAGGCGAAAAGGACAAAAGGAGCGCCTAGGCGAGCTACGGGTGGCAGAAGACACCAAGAGAACATCTCGGTGGCCGTCCGAAGGCTGGATGGTGATGGCGGCGCCAGAAGCAGAGCTCAAAGACGAGGCGGCAGGACGTCAGCACGCGTCAAAGGCGTCGGTGCCCGTGTACTCCGATTTGACGGCCTTGCCGCCCGCCCTCTTCCTCTTCCGCAGCCTCCCAACACCAGCTGCCCAAGGAGACTAAAAGTGCAACTATCCCTGGGTGGTTTTTGTAATTCCTAACAACATATAGCTCATTGAGCTAACATTATTCCAAGATTAATATTTCAGGAAAAGCTCAATGAATGGCATGGCATGGATGAGGAAAGTGGATCTCTCAAAATCATAAGGACAAAAGATTGGCTCAAGCTTCAAGATCAAGACTCTACATTTTATATTTTAGTGATCCAAGATCACATTGAGTCTATAGGAAAAGCCAATACTATCAAGGAGCGATGAGGTGTTGCTTAATGAGCCTCTTGCTTCATGTGCTTAGTGATATGCTCCAAAAACCCTCAACTACTTTACCACATCCACATATGACCTAAACCAAAAATCAAACTCGGCCCCACCGATTCTTTCCATCCGGCGCCACCGAGTTCCAAATGTCATAGCCACTGCCACTAACCCTAGCCAAATCGGTTTCACCGATAGGGATCTCAGTCTCACCGAGATGGGATTGCAATCTCTCTATTTCCCTTCGTAACGTTTCGGTCTAACCGAAGTGAGCGATCGGTCCCACCGAGATTGCAATGTAAATTCTCTGTTTCCCTTTTGTAACATTTCGGTCTCACCGAGATGAGCGAATCGGTCCCACCGAGTTTACATGACCAACTCTCTGGTTAGCTTATTACCAAAATCGGTCCCATCGAGTTTGTGTAATCGGTCACACCGAGATTACGTTATGCCCTAACCCTGACCATATCGGTCCTACCGAGTTGCATCTCAGTCCCAGCGAAAATCCTAACGGTCACTAGGTTTGCTGAATTGGTCCGACCGAGTTTAACGATTCGGTCCCACCGAGTTTGGCAGATTGTGTGTAACGGTTACATTTTGTGTGGATGCTATATATACCCCTCCACCCACTCTTCATTCGTGGAGAGAGCCATCAGAACACATCTACACTTCCAATACACATGTTCTGAAAGAGAACCACCTACACTTGTGTTGAGCTCAAGATATTCCATTCCAATCATATGAATCTTGATCTCTAGCCTTCCCCAAGTTGCTTTCCACTCAAATCTTCTTTCCACCAAATCCAAATACTGTGAGAGAGAGTTGAGTGTTGGGGAGACTATCATTTGAAGCACGAGAGCAAGGAGTTCATCATCAACACACCATTTGTTACTTCTTGGAGAGTGGTGTCTCCTAGATTGGCTAGGTGTCACTTGGGAGCCTCCGACAAGATTATGGAGTTGAACCAAGGTGTGTGTAAGGGCAAGGAGATCGCCTACTTAGTGAAGATCTACCGCTAGTGAGGCAAGTCCTTCGTTGGCGATGGCCGTGATGGAATAGACAAGGTTGCTTCTTCGTGGACCCTTCGTGGGTGGAGCCCTCCATGGACTCATGCAACCGTTACCCTTCGTGGGTTGAAGTCTCCATCAATGTGGATGTACGATAGCACCACCTATCGGAACCATGCCAAAAACATCTGTGTCTCCAATTGCGTTTGAATCCTCCAAACCCTTCCCTTTACATTCTTGCAAGTTGCATGCTTTACTTTTCGCTGCTCATATACTCTTTTGCATCCTTGCTTGAATTGTGTGGAGATTGCTTGACTTGTGCTAAGATAGCTAAAATCTGCCAAGAACTAAAATTGGGAAAAGGCTAGATTTTTATTTGGTCAAGTAGTCTAATCACCCCCCCCCCTCTAGACATACTTCCGATCCTACAAGTGGTATCAGAGCTTTGGTCTCCATTTGCTTTGATTTCCATAGCTTTTGGTGGTCATAGCCTTGGTTTCACAACCTAGGAGAGTATGGCGTCTAGCAAGGGAAATTATCACCGTAGAGGTCCTTACTTTGATGGAACTAATTTTGCTAGTTGGAAGCATAAGATGAAAATGCATATTCTTGGACATAACCCCGCCGTTTGGGCTATTGTGCGTATTAGTTTGCAAGGTGAATTCTTTGATGTGAAAGAACCGAACTGTGAAGCTACCGCGGAAGAGTTGAAGATGCTGCAATACAACACTCAAGCTTGTGATATCCTCTTCAACGGATTGTGCCCCGAAGAATTCAACAAAATCAGCCGTCTTGAGAATGCAAAGGAAATTTGGGATACTTTGATTGATATGCACGAAGGTACCGACTCCGTCAAGGAATCCAAATTGGATGTGCTTTGAAGTCAACTTGACAAGTTCAAAATGAAGGATGGTGAAGGTGTCGCTGAAATGTACTCTAGGCTTGCTCTTATCACAAATGAGATTGCCGGCTTAGGGAGTGAAGAGATGACCGATAGAATCATCATCAAGAAGATCCTAAGAGCCTTGGATGGAAAATATGACACCGTGTGCACATTGATCCAAATGATGCCCAATTACAAAGTTCTCAAGCCAATGGAAGTCATTGGAAGAATTGTTGCTCATGAGATGTCACTCAAGGATAAAGAGGAACTTCACAACAAATCAAGTGGTGCTTACAAAGCCTCATGTGAAGCTCCCACATCATCAAGTGAGAAACAAACCTTCAATGAAGAATTGAGCTTAATGGTGAAGAACTTCAACAAGTTCTACAAGAGTAGAAGCAAAGATAGAAGCTCCAAGTCAAGGTCCTACAATGACAAAAGATCTTCTAGTCGAGAGCGAAACTGCTACAATTGTGGAAGGCCCGGACACTATTCCAATGAGTGTATGACCCCCTACAAGAGAAGAGAAGATTCTCCCAAGAGAAGAAGTAGAAGAGAAGAATCACCATCTAGAGAAAGAAGGAGTAGAGATGATCGTTATGAACAAAGATACTCACGGAGAAGCAAGGATTCGGAAAGAAAGGACAAGTCATCAAGGAGCTACACAAAACGAAGACATCAAGCTCATGTTGGTGAATGGGTATCTGGCTCCGACTCTGACAACCACTCCGAGAGAAGCTATCACTCTGATTCCGAATATACTCAAGATGAAGGTGTTGCCGGTCTAGCACTTGTGACAACCAACTCCTACGACATATTTGACTCACCAAATGAAGGAGTTGGAACATGCTTCATGGCTAAAGGCCCAAAGGTATCACACCCCGAGTATGTTGATTTCAATAGTGATGAAGATGACTTGTTAGGTGATGATGATCTACTTGTTGACAACTCTAGCGATGAATACTATGATGAAACGTCAATCAATCATATTAATCATGCTAAAACGAATGACAATGATAAGGATAAAATTGAGTCTCTAAATAAAGAACTAAACAATCTTAAGTTAGCTCATGAAACTATCTTAGGAGATCATCAAGAACTTTTAAGGACTCATGAGAAATTACGCTTTGAAAAGCTCAATCTTGAGCAAGAGCATGAGTTCTTAAAAGCAATCAATGATGATCTTCGTAAGAAAAGTTCTTCTTACATTGCCAAGCATTTACTCTTATCCACTTACATGCCTCAAGTCAAGTCTAGTAACAAGAACAAGAAAGATTCTTCCTCTAGTAGTAACAATGATCATGCTAAATCCAATATTGTTGCTTCTAGTAGTTCTCTTGATTCCACTAATGACTCTCTTAGCCAAGTTTCACTTGAGCAAGAAAATAGCTTATTGAAGGGAATCATAGAGAAAGGAGTTTACAAGAGCCTTGCCGGAAGTAAGCAATTCGAGGAAATTGTACGCAAGCAAGGAAGGCACTGGAAGAATCAAGGTTTTGAACAAAAGTTCAATGCCAATGGAGTTGAGTGGGAAGAAGATCAATACCCCAAGACGAAGTTTGTTCCTCAACAAGAGAAGTATGATCCAACTTCTTTCAAAGGGACACAAGCTCAAGATGATCTTCCACCACAAGACTACAAACAAAAAGGCAAGGACACGCTTCAAGAGGAAATTGATGCATTTGAAGAAGCTCCTAAGACTTTAGTCAAGTGGGTTCCCAAGACTACTTCAAGTTCCACTTCATCAAGTACAAGTACAACACCAAGGATTCCCATCAAGATGGTGTGGATCCAGAAGAAGAAGAACTAGAGAGTTCTTGAGGGTGACTCCGCCAACATACTTCACTCTTATCATCTTGGCAAGAACAAGTGCAATCAACTTCCACATCTTGCACTAGTTCAAGGAGTCACAAACCCTCTTGTTGATAAGACAAGGGACAAGGTAACCTAAAAGCTTTCATAGACATAATCTTGTGTGTGCATCACTCTATGTCTATGTATATCCTTGTTTGTTCCTTGTGGGACTAACCCGTGTAGGTGTTGAAAGTGCAACTCACTCCAATGGACAGCTCCAAATGATCTACATCAACATTGAGCATCCACATCTTCAACATCTACATGAAGTCATCATCGACAAAACCCAAGGTTAGTTCATCCCTCTTAAGGGGGATCTCACATCTAGGGGGAGCTTTACTCTAAAAATTGAGCTAAAAGCAACTCTAATGGTGTGAACACAACAATGTTTTATGGAAAAGTGATAACCTCACTTGTGCTTAAACGATGAGTATGACCTATGATCAAATGTTCTCATTTGACTCCTAAGTCAATATACTCATATATAGATGACCTAGTCATCGCCAATTGCTTGATAGATGCTAGAATTGGTTGTGCATGCTTTGCCACATGTTTCAATTGCCATTTTATTGTGTGAGCATGTTGATTGCATATTTTACTCATTCGAGGACATCCACTTGTTGTTTTGATTGATTGGTTTTCCTTTCTTTTGCCAAGCGGATGGACAAGAATGCCTAAGAACCCTCTCTAGCTATCTATGCTTTTCTCGTCTCAAACTCTATTCATGCTACATCACAAAATTTGATCAAGTCAGATTCAAACCACTCTGTGTGAGGAGCACTCAGAGTCCCCGATTTGTCATAGACTTAAACTTCCAAAACTTCTTTGTGTATTTCGGTCTGAACGATTCCTCCATTTCGGTCACACCGAGATCACTAAGTCGATCTAGGTTTTCATCTCGATGCAACCGATTTGAACTTTTCGGTCACACCAAGTTGCTGTAACTGTCAACGGTTATGCATCTCGGTGCCACCGAGTTGTTCCACTCGGTCACACCGACAGGGTCGGGCTATATATACTCACGGGCAAAATTTTGGAAATTTCTCCGAAACCTCTTCGCCCGCGCATAGCTCGCTCTGCCTCCTGGGTCTTCGGATCGTCCTCCTCGTCGCCAGCCGCCTCACGTCGCTGTTCTCCGCCGCCGTCAACGGATTTCGTCTCCGCCGTTGCCGCCGTAGTGAGTTCATCGCCGAACTAGGGTATGGACTCAACCACAGTGCTATCCACGTCTGATTCCTAGCACATTGTGTTCATTATGATTCTTGCTACGATTGAAACACTTCTATCCAGTCAAAACAATCCTTAGAATAGATGCGATTTGAAAATTTAGGTTTAGGTTTCCGCCGAAACCATCTCGGACCCACCGGGTTGCAGAACTTGGTTCCACCGATCCGGCCAAGGCCATTGCACATGTGATTCTCGGTCTGACCGAGAATTGCAAAACAGTGTGACCGAGTTCAGGACTTTGTGAAACCCTAGCAGTCTCGGTGCCACCGAACTGTGACTCCGTCTGACCGAGTTCACTGGTTTTGGTTCCAAAAGCTGCTTCGGTATCACCGAGTTTGCAAATCGGTTGATCCGAAATGCTTTCTGTGGAAACTAAAACTAAGTCTTTGACTCATTCTTTTGCAAAAATCTCTGCATTTTGTGATGCTCATCCACTCTACCTCATCTACAATCTATTCACAGGGTCTGATGTCAGTGTTTGGAACATGTCTGACCAAAGTGACAGCCAGAACAAGTCAGAGGAGCAGATTCACTTGAGTGAGGGCACTAGTCCCTGTAGTAGCTCTGATGAGGGTAGCAGAAGCACCCCAAGCAACTTGCCCAAGGCTGCCACTAGAGCAAGCAAGAAGAGAACTTCAGAATCTAAGGATGAAGATTATGTGGCAGAGGAAGAGGAAGCCACCTCAAAGAAGAAAGTGCTCAAGAAGGAATATGGCACAGTTGCTTCAGTTAAGCCAGGAATGCAGAAGAAGGCACCTGCAAGGAGAGTTCCTACTTCCAAGCCTAGGAAGGTTGCCACTGGAGAAACCATGAAGTTTACCATGGAGTCTGAAGAAGAAGCTGGTGGCCAGGACAAAAAGAAAAAGAGAGTCAGAACCACTACAGCCAGAGTTCTTGGCAAATCCTCCATGAGGAGAGACTCTGAGGAAGGAGAGGAAGAAGAGGTTGCTGCACCATCACCCAAGGCACAGAAGCTTATGGGTGATGCTATAAGGTTAGGGGCTGCATCATCAAAGCCCAAAGAAGCACCCAAAGCTGCCTCCAAGCCCAAGAGTGCACCTAAGAGGAACACTAGGAACATATCTGCTGCTGAGAAGAACAAGGCCCCAGTGCCTGACATTGCTGCTGAACAAGAAGAAGAAGGACAAGTTCTAAGGAAGCTCAAGCCTAAGATTCCAAACCATAACGATGCTCATCCTATGGCTGAGGACATGAAGATCAGGAGAGATTCAGGGTTGAGGCTATGGAGAGAGTCAGATCCATATGCCACCAGGAGAAGGACTGCTGTTGATTACAGGTTCCACACAAAGGAACAGCAAGGCTTCTATGAGACAGTGCTGCTGGACAAGAAACCCATAGTGTGTGACATGAGATGGGTTGACTGGAGTATATCAAGGAGAATGAAGAGCACTATCCTGGAGTGCTTGACAGCTTCAAAGCTTGTGGAGTTGCAGACTTTGTTGGGCAGAATCTCACAAAGTGGAATGAGGAGCTCATAATGCAATTCTACTCCACAACACATTTCTATCCAGATGGCAGGATAGTATGGATGTCTAAAGGCACTAGATACCAGTCTACAGTTGCAGAATGGGCTCAGCTGATCAATGCCCCAGAAGAGCAAGAAGATGACTTGGATGTCTATGCCAAGAAGAAGATGGATCACAATTCCATGTCAAACATGTATAAGGATCCCAAACAAAGCTCTTGAGACTTTCAAGTTTGGATCAGTTCATTTTCTTCTGTCAGGGCTGCCTACAATTAACTGGATTCTAAGGCACACTCTCTTGCCCAAGTCAGGTGATCACAGAATGATCAGAGGCCATGCAATTAACTTGCTTCATATATTTGATGTGCCACAAAAGTTCAAGGTCATGAGCCTCATAGTTGAGACCATCAAGAAGACAGCAGCTGATCAGAAGAGGAGCTGTGGATATGCCCCACATATTCAGGAGTTGATTAACTCAAAGATGGACACAGGCACATACCTGTTGGATAAGGAACACCTGCCCATCCATCCAGATTTTGAGGACAATCAAGTTGTGATGAATGAGAATGAACCATCATCTGGACAAGTTCAAGCAAAGAAGGAGAAGGCAAAGATGGAGAAAGCTGGCAAGATGCCAACTCAAGAGGAGGCATCTGAGTACTTTTTGAAGAACAAGCAGGAGCAGCTCGGTTATCTAATAGCACCAACTCTGAGAATTGAGAAAGGACTGGCCACCCTGACTCGAAACCAAGAGAGCTTGGAAAGAATCATGGAACATAAGTTCTGTGACTTAGATGTGAAAGTAACTGAGATTCAGTCTGCCGTGGAGCAATTACAGGATGACATGCAGGAGAGGAAGGGCAAAACAACAACTGATGCATTTGCCAGAGTGCCTAGACCTCAGAGATCATCTGCAGTGCCAGTTCCTGACACAAGAGCCACTACTTCTGCACAGGATGGACTGTTGACGGAGCAGAATACCAGATTCATCGGTGCGGAAGTGCGAGGCGCCGCACACGGGCATGGATTCAACGTCCTACGGGGGCTTCCACGATCCACGTAGAATCATTAACGATGAAGCTGAACGATTCGAGAGAACCTCGTTGTCGGGGACCATCTCCATGCAAGAAGTCGAAGAAGACGAAAACTCCACTCGCACCATCGATTGCGAGATGTGCAGTCCCAAGTTTGGCGCCAACTGTCGTGGGGGTAGGGAAGTAGCTGGATCATGCCAGACACGCGTGTGACATAAAGAAAATTTTGCAGGTTCGGGCCCCTCTCGGCAGAGATAAAACCCTACGTCCTGTGCTTTTTCTTTGCGTATGGATGTCGGGTTGGAGTACGTGCGAACCCTTGTTTAAGTGGAGGAGAACGGCTTATAAGGAGTGTGCCAGCCCCCCATCTTCTACGTTACAAGGGATTAAATATGGAGTTTATCCGTGTCCACTACGAGGACCAACAGGCACCTCAATTATACGATGTATGTCCAAGTAATGATTTGGCTCCACAGCCTTTATCACCCGAATAGGTAACCCCATCATTGACCGCGACCGAATGCCGGCTTGCTTGTCACCACTCTCTTGGTGGTCTCCCCCTTTCTTTTATGGTTGTTTTCTGTACGTGTTTGTGCTGATGCCCCAACAGACTTATTTTATTTCCGTTGCGCTGCTTGAACTCGTTGTATGGACGTGGTGATTGCTCTTTTTGTAAAGCAGGGTTAGAACCTGCTCCCTTCGTTTCATATTATTTGTCGCTGATTTAGTACAACTTTGTACTTAAACAGGGACAAGTAATATGAAACTGAGGGAGTAATTCGGAGCACTGCGACGAATGTTTGGGCCGAAATAGCACATTCGTGCACAGAAGACGTACTCAGGGGAAGACGTCTATCCAAAACCGAGACGCGTCCGATGACAGGTGGGCAGAAGAAGCTTCTACGCCCCTAGACTTTCCGGAAATGCCCAAACCGCCCCTGTCCACCCATCGGAAAGCACAGGCGCACAGACCAAACGCACCGCAGATGCCCCTGGCCGGTGGGCAGGGAGAGCACGCGAAGCCCCAACCACACCCGCTGACACCCCGGGCCCGCGCTCCCCTCCCCGCGCGGGCGAAGCGGAGGCGCCCCGCGGCCAATGGGAGGCGGGCGTCCGGATCGCTGACGTGGCCGGAAAATTTCGGGGCGTCCCGCGCAAGCTCCCGCCCCCGCACCCTCCCGCCTTTAAATCCCGCCGCCCTCCTCCTCCCCACATCCCATCTCCCACCCGGCGAACCCACCCACCAAGGGAAGCACACGCCTCCACCCCACCCCACCCCTCGCTCCGATCCCAAGGTACCCTGCGGTTCCTCGCCAGTTCGTCAGAGGTTCTAGATCGGTTGGTTTCTTCCCCGTGTTCTCGGCTTCTGCTGGTGGTTCTGATCGGACTTGTGGTGGCTGTTGCTGCAGGTTGGCGGCCGGCGGCAGGATGAAGGCCAAGGCGGTATCCCGCGCCGGCGACTCCAGGTCAGTGCCCCGACCGACCCGAGCCCTCCCTCGTCTCCCCGTCTCGTTTCGTTTCCCGCTTGGGTTCTCCTGCTGCTGCTGTTTCGCGTCGGCTTCTGATTTCTGATTTAGTCTGCTGCTGATGCTGTTTCTGTGGTGGCGGCGCAGGCTCGCGGTGAAGAAGAGCAAGTCCGAGAAGGACCCCAACAAGCCCAAGCGCCCCCCGAGCGCCTTCTTCGTCTTCATGTAAGCCTCGGATCCCACCTCCTTGTCTTCGATTCGTCCTGTTTCTGTGGTGTGGCGTCGCGTCCTGACCCAGTGTTTGGTCTTCGCAGGGACACCTTCAGGAAGGAGTACAAGGAGAAGCACCCCGACGTCAAGCAGGTCTCCGTGGTAAGCGTCTCGCTCCCGCTCCGTCCTCCCTCCGCGCCTCTGTCTCGTGCTGTTCGTTCCAACTGTTGGCGCTGCTGAGACGGGTTTCCTTGTGAATTCCGTGTCCTGATCTCGTTTGGGTTGGTCGAATCGCAGGTTGGCAAGGCCGGTGGTGAGAAGTGGAAGTCCCTGAGTGATGCTGTAAGTTGCCCGTCTCCCCTCCCCTCCCCTCTCCGTTACCGTTATATTCCCGTGCTGGTCTCAGTGATTATTCCGTGATGTGATGAAAATTTGTTCGCCCGTGTGCTGGTTTACTTGTTTCCGTGTCAGTTTGGTTAGTGTTCCCACCCAGTTGGTCAGTTAGATTTCGAATTCAGTCGATATGCAATTGTTGAATCTGCTGCCTGCGCTCAATCTGGTCGTACGAATTTACGAATCGCTCTGTTGAAATGTAGTAATCCCCTGTCAATCAATTCAAACTCCTGCTGTCTGTGCCTGCTCGTCCAATTTAGTCTGTATATGCAACTGTCGATCTCTGCCCATGCTCAATTTGGCTGTTCAAATTTATTATGATTCGCTGTGTTCCAATGTGCAGCCTCGTTAGAATTTGTATGTCCCGTGCTCGTCAATTCTACCTGTTGCCATGCCCGTTCGTGCATTGTTCATACATGCCCTGCCATTTCGCACAATTTGTTCAACTATTCCTCTTCTGTTGAACTTTCATACACAGAAAGTTTCGTGCATTGGACCTATCTCCTCGCACCGCACTAACATTTCTCCGCTGTTTGGATGAATTGCAGGAGAAGGCTCCCTATGCTGCCAAGGCCGAGAAGCTCAAGGCTGAGTACACCAAGAAGATCGACGCCTACAACAACCCTCAGGTAATCCCAATCTCCACATCCCCGTCCTCTTCAAACACACCCGTCAGAACTGTCTCACGCAAGCAGTGTGGTACTGAACCGTGCTGTTCCGTGTTCTTCTCCGTTTCAGGCAGGAGAGGCGTCCGGCGACTCTGACAAGTCCAAGTCCGAGGTGAACGACGAGGACAGCGAGGTGAGGCCGTCACCCACCCGGACCGTTTCCTTCCTTTCTGAACTTGTCGATCCGTTCTGAACTTCTGGCACATCAAACAGCGACGCTGGTTCCTGAAACTTTCTGTGTCTGAACTTTGCCGTGTGCAGGGCGACGAGTGAAGCGGCGCGCCAAGCAGCTGCAGCGGGGGGAGGGGGTCTCTGGAACGTGGCCGTTGCCGCTCATTGCTGGTGTCACCGATCGATGATGGATGTTCGCTGTTAGTTTAGCCCCTTGGTAGTCCTTCCCTCTCTTTCAGGTTGCTGCTGCTGATGGCGATGGTAGCTCTAGTCCCATCTAGTCGTTGTCCTGGATCCGAGTGGTGAAGTTGCTAGTCTTGTCTGCTTTCCTTCTGTAGGGTCCTGTGCTCGGGCTGCCCTCTGTTGCTTCGTTTTTACTGTGTTTTAATTCAGTCTCTGTCGGATGTACCTAGTGTCGTGCCCGTGGCTGTTTTAAGAATCCTACCCCAGATCTCAATATATATGGTGTTGAAAAGGAAGCAGATGGTCTTGATACATGCTTGTGTTTGCTCTGTGGCTGGAATGATGCTCTGTCTTGTGATGCCCAAGTTTCTGAATGTTTGTTGTGGAGCCCTGCAGTCTTGATGTTTGGTCGAAATCTGAATGATCCCATGACTTCTGTTTGCCTATTTTCTGAACCTTATCAAGCAGTTGATGTATAAGATTGTGATCTGTGGTGCTTTTGACCGCTATATCAAGGGATCTTTGAGGTTTGTTCAGGATCACCATCACCGCTGTATCTAGCGACATGATGTTTTCTGCCGAAAGTTCCTTTGTCACCTGCCTCCAATTCTGAAGCCTGCCTGTAGTTGGATCCATCTTTTTTAGGTGTCGAGTGTGACATGAGTCTGTCTCCTCTTTTTGGCAGCAATAGGTTGACATCACAGAATGTTGTGAAGATGCAGCACTACCAGCAAGATTGAGTGACTGTTCACGGATAGGATTGTACTACTACTGCTGGAAAACATTCTGCTGCTGCTTTTCGGTTATCCTTTTTGTCCTGTGCCAGCGATTGTTGGAGATACTGTACTCCAGTTCGTGTGTTTGCTGCAATTCGTTCTTGCAACTGTTTATTCCGCCTCATGTGCCTGTGTTTTGGTTTTGGAGAAAATCTCCCTCTTGCCAGATCTGATGGGGACGGCAGTCTGATCCCTTGCTATGGCAGCAACAGTCGGAGATTGTGATGCTGCGAAAATGCACAAGTATGTTGGTTCTCTGTACAGTATCCACTACACTACTTATCTGATGTCTGCCAGCAGCAATTCGGACAGTGAGCGAACTCTTTTGGTGATGTGATGTGCTGTGCTTGCTCTTCAGTGACAGTGAGCGAACTCTTTGTTTCAGCATGATTAAAAACACATTAAGATTTAAGAGGCAACAAATAGTTTCAAGCCTAGAAAATACACTAGGACGCAAAATGCATCGAAGAATATCACGTGTAGATATTGAAATGCACCATTGATTGCAAGAAAAATGATTATGTTTTTTAATTTTTGTGGTGGAACCCTGAAGTGTCCGAGTGTTTGTTTCAAGTCTGAATTATTTATTATGCATCATCTCCCTTGATACTTCTCATTTGGATATCATCTCCCATGATTGCTCTCATTTCTCCATTATCTGAATCTTTAATTAGTACATTGTCTTATTCTCCTTCTAGACCTATTCCTTCCTGTTCTTGTGATATCCACTGCTCTTCGCCACTTGTGTTATGTCCCTCTGTTAGGCTCAGAACGACAGAGGTCTCTACATGCAAATCCTCCCCAGTGTACGACTGGATGACAAACACAAAGTTGTGCATAAATCTTTAGTCATTGACCAAGGGGGCTTTGTAAACAGGATCAAATGGCCAGATCTTCAAGTGGACCATTTGAATCTTACGAGTATCGGTTGTCAACTACCAGTATGCCTCCAATACCTTCAGGGGTATAGCAATATTGCTCATAAATCTTCATGTATGCCTCCAGTGCCTAGTTTTTCCCGAGTTCCAACTCCAATCAGTTTCGGTCGTTTGAGGCAGTCCGACATCTCAAATGAACTCACCAGATGATAGTCTTATCACCAACAAAGCATAAAACTAAATAAATAAACAGATAAGAACTTAGGACCACCGCAAATAAGACAATGATTGTTAACAAATCCTAAAAACCAAGTGAACACACGATTAAATCGGATCCTAAACTATGAGACCAATCGATATGATTAGACAACCTACCCACTCTAGCAACTTATCAAACGCAACTGGCTATGGATTAGTGTAAATCGCAAACTCCCAAGACCTTTATATTGGCATATGGTGGTGGTGGGAGTGGGATGATGCTTTGGTTGTTGTGTTAGTGAATACGTGAACGTACTCGCATTGCAGGTGAAGAGGGACACATACACCATTTAAAGACTATGGTCGATGGGTATTTAAAGCATTGCAGCGTCACCAGTTGATTGGGATTTGGTTTTGCTTGGCATCGCCCAGAGTTTTCATGATGTGCTTTCCCTATTATGTGCTCTTTGGTTATGTTTTTTTTATTTTGTCTTCAGGATTTTAGATCTCAACATGAGCTATAAAAATGTTGAAAGGAAATGGTACTAGACTCGGTTGTCTTCCTTCGTGCTAACCTTGCTCCTGGACGCGTTCTCTGTCAACTTGCGGATTGCTCGGTGCTCTGCGCTGTCTTGCGGAAGTTTCTGAATTTTATGAGTAACATTGTGATGTCTGTCAGTAACCGTGCCTTATCAGCTGATGGATAAGATCATGCGGAATCTCGACGTGCTAGTTTTAAGAATCCAACCGAGATCTCAATATATATGGTGTTGAAAAGAAAGAAATGGGCATCGATACATGCTTTTTTAATCCCGTCCCTTTCAAATTTTCCTGTGCTTAACACCCTTTCTGGGATGGTGCCTTGTTCGATGATGAGAAGTTTCTGAATGTTTGTGGGGCAACCCAGATGTGTGTTTCATGTCTGAATTATCCCGCGGCCAAAAATAATCTGTTTTGTTGATTGTCTGAATGTTAATCAGTTGATGGATAAGATTGTACAGTCTTAAACTCTTGATTCTAGTTGTGTATCCGGTTCGCCCTTGTGAATTCTGATCTGCAGTGCTGTTGACCACTTCCTGTGGGGCAGCAAGTGTTGGAGCTGTCAGGAAGATTCAGTATTATTGTCATGTGTTTGTCTATCAACAGGTTGATCTTGTAGGTTCTGCCAAGTTTTTTGGGACTGTCGAGTACTTTGGGGTCTTTGTCTTTTCTTTGTTTGTGGTTGTGCACCGCTATATCAAGCGATGTGAGCCTTCTAAAATTTTCGTCTTATTTATATGACGTTTTCTGAAAGTTTTGAGTTGCCTGTAAAGGGGACTGAAAGTGCCTCTAATTGCAGCTGGATTGGATCCATCTTTTTGGCCAATTTGAGGGTGACAGGACAGCAGTCTGATCCTTCTTGCTGCCTACGGATACATCAAGCTTTTGGGTCATCCGTTTTGCCTTGTCTGCCTGCGATTGTTGGACACATCAGAGTACTCCAATCTATTTTAATCCTGGCCCTTTGGTATGTTTTCCTGTTCATATTTTTGGCCGCAATGGTGCTCTGTGCTGGCATGCGAAGTCTCTGAATTTTTGCAGTGGAAGAGGAACCCATAAGTCTGCAGTGTCTATGTGTTTGTTTGAAGCCTGAATTGTTCTGCAGCATGTCCCCCGATTGTTCTCACTTGTCTATTACAGTACCTCCCATGATTGTTCTCGTTTGTCCACCAACTGGATCTTTAAGCAGTTGATGGATACGTTTCTACATTGTCTTATTCGTGTTCTGGATCTGATTCCTTGTTGTGATTTGCACTGCTTTTGACCTTTTTTCTGCTTCTCCGTTCACCTTTTTTTTGTAGGGATGGTGCTCTGTCCTTTCATGCCTAGTCTGAATTTTTGTATCCTGAAGCCTGGGTGTTTGTTTGAAATCTGAATTATTATGCATCATATCCCATGATTTTTCTGACTTGTCAATTATCTGAATCTTAATCAGTTCATAGATAAGATTCTACATTTTCTTATTCTAGTTATGGATCCGATTCCTTGTTGTGATCTGCACTGCTTTTGACCATATGCCTGGCAGCAATTGTTGGAGTTGTCAGTAAAATTCAATGTTCTGTCAGCAGTTGCTCTTGGTTCTGTCAAGTATTTTGGGGGGATTTTGCCTATTGTCACCAGTTGCTCTTGTGACTTTATATTTTGTCAGTAGTTGGGATCTTAGATCTCAATATCTGCTGTCAAACTGCTGACAGGAAATGGTATAAGGATAATAGTTGTCTTCCTTCATTTTAATTCTGCTTATGTGTTCCTCTGTTACCTCTGGACTGGTTGGTTCTCTGCATTGTCCTGCGGAAGTTTTTGAATTTTCGGAGCGGCACTCTGAGATCTTCAAGTAGACCTTTATATTGGTATATGGTGGTGGACTTCGTAAACTGGATCGGATTGCCAGATCTTCATTCTTCAAGTGCACCATTTGGATCTTACGACTATCAGTCGCCAACTACCAGTTAACTGAAGTACCTTTAACCTTGTGGGGTATAGTAAAATTGCTCATAGATCGTCCTGTATGCCTCCAATGCCTAGTTTTTCCCAAGTTCCAACTCAGATCAGTTTCGGCCGTTTGAGGTAGTCCGACATCTCAAATGAACTCACCAGATGATGGTCTTAACTAAATAAATAAACAGATAGAACTTAGGACCACCACAAATAAAACACTGATCATTAACAAATTCTAAAAACCAAGTGAACACGCGATCAAATCAGATCCTAAACTATGAGACCAATCGATATGATTAGGCAGCCTACCCACTCTAGCAACCTCTGAAATGAAACCGGCTATGGATTAGTGTAAAATCGCAAACTCCCAATACCTTTATATTGGCATATGGTGGTGGTGGGAGTGGGATGCTGCTTTGGTTGTTGTGTTAGTGAATGCGTGCACGTACTCGCGTTGCAAGTGAAGAGGGACACATAAAGCATTTAAAGGCTATGGTCGACAGGTATTTAAAACTTAGCAGCGTCACCAAATGATTGAGATTTGGTTTTGCATGGCATCGTCCGGAGTTTTCATGATGTGCTTTCCTATAATGAGCTCCTTCAAATTGGAAGGCTAGTTTTGGCATATAGGAGTCCCATGTTTACATCACTTTATTTTCTAGGTATTGTATTTGTAAAATATAGTCAATAAAGCATTGAACTATAGAGATGGTCAATAGGTGTCCATTTTAATCATGATTCTCCACGAGACAACTTAATGACTGTTTCACACATGCGTCGGCAGTTTCAAAACATAAATAAATAATTTATGGATCTACAATAATTTTAAAGTATGAAATTAAGGAAATATATGTGTAAAGACGAATTATAAAATCCTAGGATTTGTTTATGAAACTAGTGGAGGAACTACGGCTTAAGTCCACCCTGCAAAGCACCCTAGTTTTTGCATATTTGCAGCGATAGTATTGTAGCGTTTTAAGATCATGGTACAAGACATATTTGCAGACTACTCCAATTTGTTTGTTTGCTTGCTGCAATTTGTTCTTGCATCTGTTTATTCCTGTTGATGTGACGTGAAAGTTTGGAGTGACAGTCTACGTCTTCTCCCTTTCTGGTAGCGATTGTTGGAGATTCTGATTTTTTTTTGGGAAAAGGGGGTTTACCTCAGCCTCTGCATCAGAAAGATGCATACGGCTCATATTATTGAAACAAAAATCCAGTAACAAAGTCTCGAAAGGTCATCGTGCAGACATAAACAAAAGCTCAAAAAGAGGTAAGTCCCAAAGCCACAACCGTCTGGCAAAAAATAGGAGCACTACATGCCTATCCTATTACATGACCGCCATCCAAATCGGTTGAAAATATCCCGAGCTACCATCTCCCGTTGGGTAGACGCAGTAACCAAACGCTCCCTGGCCTCCGTCGGAGTGAGTAGCGACCACATACGGATGAACGCCGTGGCCCTGAAGATAACCTGCAAAAAGTGAATGTTTGTTGATCCGTTAAAGACTAAATCATTTCGGCAGTTCCATACTGCCCACAACAAAGCACAAACGCCAACCCGAATGTGTCTTGCAGTATCAGAATCAACCCCATCAAGCCATGTTCTAAATAGCATATTGATAGAAGTGGGCGGATTAATATTGAACGCAATATGAATCGACCGCCACAAAATCTTAGCCAATGGACAATCAAGAAAGAGGTGTTTGATATTTTTGTTATGATCGCAAAAGCTACATCTAGACGAGCCCACCCAATTGCGTTTTACAAGGTTATCCTTAGTCAAAATGACTTGTTTATGCACAAACCACATAAACACTTTGATTCGTAAGGGAACCTTAACTTTCCAAACGTGCAACGTGGTCGGGATGACGCTAGAGTTAATTACATCCAGATACATTGATTTGACCGAGAACACACCGTTCTTAGTAAGTTTCCAATGCAACTGATCTGGCTGCTGAGACAGCCGGACTTCCATTAAACGTCTAACAAGATGGAGCCAAGCCTCCCAACGATTTCCAACTAACGTCCGTCGAAAACTAATATTGAGGGGAACGGATTGTAAAACATTTGCAACGTAGGCTTCTCTACGTCGGACAATGTTGTACAATGTAGGATATTGAAGTGCTAGGGGCGTCTCCCCAAGCCACGTATCCTCCCAAAACCTCGTAGTGACACCATTCCCGACAACAAATTTTGTCTTGTTGAAAAAGAGTTGCTTAACTCTCATCAAACCCTTCCAAAAGGGTGAGTCAGAAGGCCTCACATTCACCTGAGCCAAGGTTTTAGCATAAAGATACTTATTACGCAAAATCTGTGCCCAAGTAGCCTCCGTCTCAGATGACAGCTTAAATAGCCACTTGCTAAGGAGACATATGTTTTTGACTTCCAGATTTTCAATACCTAGACCTCCTTGGTCCTTCGACCTACCGATAATATCCCACTTAGCAAGCCTATACTTTCGTTTAAGCTCATCATTCTGCCAAAAGAATCGAGATCGGTAGAAATCTAACCTTTTCCTGACGCCCACTGGAACCATGAAAAAGGATAGGAGAAACATAGGCATACTGGTAAGGACCGAATTAATCAGAATCAATCGTCCTCCGTACGACATGAGCTTCCCTTTCCAACAGCTCAGTTTCTTTTCAAAACGATCCTCGATGCATTTCCACTCAATCTTAGTCAACTTACGATGATGAATGTGTATACCTAAGTACGTAAACGGTAATGAGCCCAATTCACATCCGAACAATTGCTGATACGTCTCCTGGTCATCATTTGCTCTTCCAAAGCAAAACAATTCGCTCTTGTGGAAGTTGATTTTGAGCCCAGACAATTGTTCAAATAAACATAACAGCAACTTCATGTTTCTAGCTTTCGCCAAGTTGTGCTCCATAAAGATGATAGTATCATCAGCATACTGGAGAATGGAAATCCCGCCGTCAACTAGATGAGGAACCAGGCCACCTACCTGCCCTGCCTCCTTTGCCCGACCTATTAAAATAGTCAGCATATCAGCCACTATGTTAAACAAGATCGGTGACATAGGGTCTCCTTGCCTTAGGCCCTTGTGTGTTTGGAAATAGTGACCTATGTCATCATTCACCTTAATCCCGACACTCCCTTTTTGCGTAAAGGAATCAATCTGGTTTCTCGCCGGATCAAAACCTTTCATACGTAAAGCTTGTTGAAGGAAAGGCCACTTAACTTTATCATATGCTTTTTCAAAATCCACTTTAAAAACTACGCCATCAAGTTTTTTGGAGTGAATCTCATGGAGCGTTTCATGCAAGACAACCACCCCTTCAAGGATGTTTCTATCAGGCATGAAAGCAGTCTGTGACGGATGAACTACAGAGTGCGCAATCTGCGTAAGTCTATTCGTCCCGACCTTGGTGAAGATTTTGAAACTCACATTGAGCAGACATATAGGCCTGAACTGCTTAATGCAGACAGCCTCTGTCTTCTTAGGAAGAAGCGTAATCGTCCCAAAATTCAGCTTAAACAACTGAAGCTGACCCTCAAAAAATTCCCGAAACATGGGCATCAAATCTTCCTTGATAAAATGCCAGCACTTTTTGTAGAACTTCGCCGGAAACCCATCCGGTCCTGGGGCCTCATTATTCTCCATTTGTGTAATTGCGTCAAACACCTCTTTCTCTGAGAAAGGAGCCATCAGGATCTCAGTCTCGGCAGTCTCAAGTTGAGGCACATCCTCAACTCTAGACTCATCTAACGTCACAAAAGTCTCTTCCGGGGGGCCAAACAACTGCTTATAATAATTGGTAATATAAACTTTGAGATTGTCTTGACCAACTATCGTCCCTTCGTCTTGTTCTAGTTGGAAAATTCTCTTCTTACGATGCTTCCCATTAGCAATCATATGAAAGAATTGAGTATTATCCTTGCCTTCTACTATTTTGCGAACCTTAGCTCGCAACGTCCACTTCAATTCCTCCTCGCGAAGAAGCTTCTTAAGTTGCATCTCCGCCTCTATCTTTGTTTCCAGCTCATTGGAATCCAAGATAGACGCTTCTGCTTTAACTTCAAGGTTTTGAATAAGTAGAAGAAGTCTCTCCTTCTCCGCCTTATAAATTCCATGCGTGTGCTTAGCCCAACCACGAAGGAACCTTCGGAGTTGACGAATCTTGCATTGCCATCGCTCGATAGGCGTCCTTCCACCTGAGGCCTTAGCCAACTCCCGAGCTAACAACTCAAGGAACCCTTCTCTTTCAAACCAGGCAAGTTCAAAGGAGAAAATGTTCTTGTTGCCCACAAAAGTTTGAACTCCAGAGTCGACTAGTAATGGCGTATGATCCGAGACACCTCGTGTCAATGCCTGCACAGTTACCAGAGGAAACTTTTGTTCCCATTGACACTTGCTAGCACACGGTCAAGTTTCTCAAATGTTGGAACCGGTAACGAATTAGCCCAAGTGAATTTCCTACCCGATAGCTCAATCTCCCTGAGATCCAAGCTTTCGATAATAGTGTTGAACATAAACGACCACCGGCCATCAAAATTGTCATTATTCTTTTCCTCTTTTCTACGGATAATGTTGAAATCCCCCCACTAAGAGAGGAAGCTGTTCGTTACCACAAATACATACCATATCCGCCAAAAAGTCTGGCTTGAGCTCGGGCTGCGCAGCTCCGTAAACTGCCATCAGGGCCCAATCAAACCCATCTGCCTTAGTTCTAACTCGAAACTTGATAGCGAACTCTCCCATTACAACACTCCGAACTTCCAACATTTCGCACTTGACCCCAAGTAGAACCCCACCGGATCTTCCTCGAGGGGGGAGGCAATGCCAATCAAAATCGACCCCCCGGACAAAGTTGCAAGAAATTGAGAAGTGAAATTGCTTCTTCCAGTCTCAGACAAAGCAATAAAATCTAAGTGATGTTCAAGAGAAGCATCCGCTAGAAACCTCCTTTTAGCCAAGTCTCTAAGACCTCTGCTATTCTAGAAAATGCCTCTCATAATTCATCATGAATTTTTTTGGCAGTACGGATCCGAGCACTCCTACGCGCTGCCGAGACTGGATAGACCTTCCGTTTCCACGTCCGTTTTGGCTTAGTGTGACCATCAGCCTGATCACCGCACTCATTCTCTGCTTCTAGCACTAAGGGCTCATCTACATGAAGAGACGTCTCAGGATTGGTGTCCTCCTCTGTCTCAAGTAATGCAGGGTCAAGATCAGCACACAGGCCATCAAGAACCTTAACCCCCAGCGCATCTATCTCCGAGTCGTTCATTGGTTTGACGGCATCAATGTGACAAATCATATCTACCGCACGTTCAGCTTCCAAATCAAGAATGTCATTAACCGACTTGGATATTTCAAGATTATTATTACCAAGTGAAACTCCTATTTGATTTGCATTATGAATAATTTCATCATTAGTAAAATGCAAAATGGAATTCGACTTATTAACAGACATACTAGTGGAGATCTCGACGTCATGCAACTTGGCAGCCCTCAAAGCGCATCTTAGCTGCATGTCATCAACGTCCGGCTGCCCCTGCAGCCTCCCGCTGATCCGCCTCCCCTGGGAGACAGGATCCGGGATACCGCCAAAGGCGATGACCTCCTCGCGTGAAGCTCTGCTAGGGGAAAGGCCTCCTGCCCGTCCCCCAACAGCCGGTGAGATGGCCGCATACTGCTTATCTTCTGATGCGAAGTCTCTGAATTTTTGTAGCGGAATCCTGAATCCTGAAATCTGTAGTGTCTTTGTGTTTGTTTCAAGTCTGAAGTACGTACTATTATGCATCATATCCCATGATTGTTCTCACTTGTCTACCATTTCCCATGGTTTTCCCGACTTGCCCATTAGCTGAATCATAATCAGTTCATGGATAAGATTCTACATTTTCTTATTCTAGTTCTGGATCCGATTCCTTGTTGTGATCTGCACTGCTTTTGACCATTTTTTTCCTTGGCAGCAATTCTGGTCATCCTCTGTCGGCATGTGCCCTTGGTTGTGTTAAGTTTTTTTTGTTGGGATTTTGTCTATTGTCAGCGGTTGCTTTTGGTTATGTTAGTACAATGGGACTTTGTATTTTTGTCAGAAGTTGGGATCTTAGATCTCAATGCCTGTTGTCAAACTGTTGAAAGGAAATGGTATAAGGCTAATATATGTCTTACTTCGTGTTAATCATGTTTATGTGTGTTAATCATGTTTATGTGTTCCTCTGACTGGTCATGCGAAAGTTTCTAAATTTTGGGAGCGGCACTCTGAGGTTTCTGTCAGTAACAGAGCCCTTGCAGTTGTTGGATAAGCTCTCCTCCATGTGATTGTTCGGACTGAATCTTAATCAAGCAAAGGCGATGGTCCACTGTTTTTTCACTCGTGGGATGCACCGCTGGCTAAACAAAAGGTGGTGACAGTTGTGTGCGGGTTTCTTTAACGAAAGTTTTTCTGAAGCATCTGTGCATATTGCACGTTTTTTTTTGAGACAACCTCGCCAAACTTTATTCAGCACCTTGAATGTCTGTCTGTGCATATCGCACGTGAGGGGGTGAGTTTGAGGAAGAAGGTGAGATTCAGAATGCTTAAGTACACGCTCTCCTGGACTAGGCTGGGACATCTGCCTCACCCAGATGGGCTTACGGCCCAAGGCCACTGCTGTCCAACTGCATGACACGGTACTTGCAGGTGTGACACTGTTTTATACTAAAAGAAAAGAAAAGAAGGTGCAACACTGTGGGCGGCTGGTACTTGGATCGGATGCAGAATATCCTGTCTCGAGAGATTTCTGAGCGGCTTTGCCCGTTGTAATGAATCGTACCAAAGTTGCCATTCCAACTTGGTTCTGTTCTTCATGGGGACTGCGTCGAATTCGGAACTGGCCATTGGTGCACATGGCATGACGATCCAATGATCTCAACCAAAGTTGCATTTTCATTACCTGCTCATAGATCCTCCTGTATGCCTCCAATGCCTATAGCTAGTATTGCACGAGTTCCAACTCTCGTGACCATTTTGAGGTAGTCTGGCATCAAGGAATGAACTCGCCAAGATGATAGTCTTATCAACAACAAACAAAAGTATAAAACTAAAAAAATAGAAAACGACATAGAACCATCACAATGTGAACAAATCCTAAAAGCCCAAATGAACATGTGATCAAATCGGATCCTAAACTATGAGACCAATCGATATGGTTAGGCAACCACCCACTCTAGCAACATATCAAATCAAATTGGCTATGAACTAGTGTAATTCGCAAAATTCCAAGATCTTTGTATTGGCATATGGTGGTGGTGGGAGTGGTATAGTGCTTTGGTCGTTGTCCTAGTGAATGCATGCGCATACTCGCGTTGCAAGTGAAGAGGGACATGGTCACCATTTAAAGGCTCAGGGTGATGTGTATTTAAAGCCCTGCATTGTCATCAATTAATTACGGTTTGGTTTTCTTGTTGTTGTTCAGAGTTTTTATTTCCCTATCGTGCGCTTCACTAAATTGGAAGGTTAGTTTCGGCATATGGAAGTCCCATGTTTATATCGCTTTATTTTCTATAGTTGTTATATTTTAGTAAATGAAGCGTACGTTGAACATTTGTCACGACCGGTTTTTCTGGGCATTAATTTCCAGAAAATGGCCGTTGCGCTCACCAGCCCCAGGATTACTGTTAGCTGATGAGACACCAACTTGATACAGAAATTCCAAGCAAAAGTACAAAATATGTAGTACAAGACCATTGTGGCCTATGAGTACAACAAATGGTTTCTAGTGGTTGAGGGCGGAAGCGTTTTGTGGATCATCACGGTTATGGGACTCCATTTCCCACGGGAACAGTTGACCAGGTTAACTCCTATCTTCGCGAGGCTGCTATCACCGTTGCTCAGGTTCCGAAGCGGTCGTCACAACGCTCCTCCCCAAGCAATCAATCTGGCCAAGACAATAGCCAGGGACAAGCCAGTGAGTACTTTGAATGTACTCGCAAATATTAAGAACACAGGTATAATATAGCCACAAATAATCATGCTTCAAAACATCCTATAATCATTCTGATAACTATGGTGTAAGGTTCATGATGCACGCGAGTATATTAATTAAGTAAGGCAAGGGTAAACAGTTAAGTAAAGGGAATAACAAAACATGCCACAGTCGGGCGTCTGAGCGACGCCACATACATGGCTTTAAAAGAAATGCCACAGTCGGGCGTCTGGGCGACACCACATACAGGGCTTTAAAAGAAATGCCACAGTCGGGCGTCTGAGCGACACCACATACAGGGCTTTAAAAGAAATGCCACAGTCGGGCGTCTGAGCGACACCACATACAGGGCTTTTTAAAAGAAATGCCACAGTCGGGCGTCTGAGCGACACCACATACAGGGCTTTAAAAGAAATGCCACAGTCGGGCGTCTGAGCGACACCACATACAGGGCTTTAAAAGAAATACCACAATCGGGCGTCT
This sequence comes from Aegilops umbellulata, assembly GCA_032464435.1. Taxonomy (NCBI): domain Eukaryota; kingdom Viridiplantae; phylum Streptophyta; class Magnoliopsida; order Poales; family Poaceae; genus Aegilops; species Aegilops umbellulata. Next base: position 493,097,051 of record CP136058.1, read on the forward strand.
GAGCGACACCACATAAAGGGCTTTAAAAGGAATAATCATAGTGAATATCCCGGAGGTAGAACCATCCCAGAGATATTCGATGATAACAATAATATCACGGGTTAGTCAACAATAGTAATAATCATAATCATCACAAGTCACAAGTAGTAATTCCCGTTCTGGTTTAACAGTTTCACCTCCGAAGACCGACACTAAGACCGACACTTGACCCATCCCAGACTGTAATCCTTAACCATGGAAACGGCTATTCGAATAGGTTTAATCTCTGCAGAGGGTGTACTCTTTACCCACGAGTAACGGATTCCTTTAGTCCATCGGGACTAATTCCGTCTACGGTCTTTTAATTGAAAACACACCTGACTTGCACACACCAGCTTAACTCACCGGTGTCTGGAATCACCCACGACACCTGTCAAGCAAACTCTAAGTGGGGAGGCTACAACCTCGACGTAGCATGGGATCACAAAATTTATACCGCGCGCAAACTAGGGGAGCTACCCCCTCGGCTACAACCGAAACACCCATGCCCCCGGACCAGGTGGCATGCCTACCGGATGCAGCCGGTATCTTCCACCATGGCCTCTCTGTACGGTGTGTGCCAAGACAAGGGTTAACAACTTACTGAATCATACCCTACTTACGGTAGGGACCTGTGGTAGTACGAAACAAGTATGGGGGTTACCGGAACAAGACTCGATCTACGGTCGACTCAGGAGGTAGTAACATTTCCTGCAAGGTTAGCATAACAATGCATATACTTCAACCAACAAATAGAAACACCACACGACATACCCCATCATGCCATACCGGACACGACCGTCTCAACGGAGGACTAGGGACAAGACCGCGTCTACCCAAGACAGAGGCCTACCCGGCATTCCTTTCGGTATGCATGAAAAGTGTATGGCGGTGTTTTCCATCACAAAACATGTCAACTCCATATGCATGAAATCCACTAATATGCACTTATGTATAGGATCACATCCTCACATAAAATGATGCATGCGCGTGCCGGGGTGGTGTTGTTACCGAGTCAAACGACACACACAAAAATTACACCAGAGTTCAGAATGCTTGCCTTTAGGTCATGGAAAAGAAGGGTGCATCCAAAACATCTTGAAATCTTCCAAAATCCTATTTAAAGGAATATGTATGAATTAACACATACAAACAAAACAGCACAAAAAGTTGTTTGGAAATTTTTTCAAATAAATCTTAAAATAAACTAGACAGAATTTAAGAGATGTAGGAAAAAGAATCAATTCATTTGGAGTTATATTTAAAGAGTTATGGTCAGTCAAAGTTTAGTCAAATCTGTTATTTAAATTAAAACAGAAAAGAAAAACGATTCAATTAAAAATGTACACGTCGAAAGCGTATTCCTGAAATGCGCTTCCACTTATCCAGCGTGGACTGCGCCTGGGTCGCTGACAGTGGGCCCGCCTGGCCCACCAGTCAGGTTTGACCAGTCCACCCCTCCTTCTTCCTCCTTCGTCCGAACGGTGGCGGGGCGACGGCGATCAACGCCGGCGAGCGGCTGCTCTCCGTGAGCTCTAGAGAGTCTGGATGGAACCGCAAGACCGGGGCGGTCCTCACGGTGGTCGACGGGTCGGCGGGGGTGGAGGGAGTCGCCGACGGTGAGCTATGCGGTGGAGGAGGCCTCGGGTGCAAAGTGGTTTTGGGGCTGCGGTGGCTCCCGATCGAAATTGAGTAGAGGGAAAGGTTCACGGGAGGGAGAGGGTGTTCCTGGTGGAGAGAGTGGAGAGGGGGAGGCTCTGGTGGCGCCGCACTGGCCGGGGCAATGGCGGCGGCCGAACCGGCCGGACTCGGGGAAGAAGGCCTTCCCTCTCTCGTCTGCTGGCCAAGGCAGCACTAGAAGGATCATATGAAGTTGCTCTAGGTCTCGAGTGAGCTCCGGGGTCCTTATATAGGCGGTGGAGGTCGGTTCCGAGGCGGCCGGCGATAAGGATGACGGCGAACCGCCTCCCTGTAGTAATGGCGACGTGGCGACGACGAGCGCTAGCGGACAAGTGCACGGATGAGCACGCACTGCTCCAGGAGGCAGGTGGCGAGCGCTGGTGGCTTGGGCGACGCTGAACGGGGCAGAAGCTGTCGGCCGACGCCGGCGTGCCGCCAAAAGAGCTCTAGCGGTGGCGCTGTAGGGTGCCAGGGCGGATGGCGTGTTGTGGCGAGGCGGGGAGTGTGTGGCGAGGTTCTGTAGTGCGGGCCAAGGCAGGGGGTGCGACGCGGCGACTCGGTTGCGCGGCTGCAATTCGCGCGCTCTGGGCGCACCCAGTGCACGCCCACCAGCTGCTCGGCGAAATGCCAGGGCGTGCTAGGGGTCCCGGTTGAGGCTGGGAATTAGCAGACCCAGGTTATGGCTTGCAAGGAGATCAATGGACAAGCTTGAGGGGTCAGAGGATCATGTTCACAAAGCTAACGAAAATCCATGCCAGATCTGACCATGTACTCCAGGTGTTTGACAAAATGACCAAGGCACCTAGGTAGTTCTTGGAGTGGCAAAAATCTCCAGATCAGTGTCTCTGAGGATGAAAGGGAGTGTGGTGAAGTTGGTTTGCAAAAAGGAGAAACTTGCTAGTGCAAGTTTTACAAAACTATACTTCTGGACAGGGAGTAAATGGCATCATAACATGGATCAAAATTGTTCCAAAGAGTGCATGCTCCTGTACTTAGGGGTTTAGCAGGGTTGGCTACAAGTATAAAAAGGAATCATGGGTAAAGGAGCAACTAAAAAATGTGGTTGCTGTACAAACCAGCAAGTTGGGCCAGAATGAAGATGAGGTTGATTCACTCAAATCTTTCAAATAACATCACTGGGTTTTTGCATAAAGTTGATTCATATGCTGCTACTAATATCCCATAATTTTGGTGGAGGCTAGAAAGGAATATTTAAATGGGTTGTAGTGCAAACATGCCCACTGGACCAGAGAAGAAAATTAGGTGTGGAGCTCAATTTATTTCAAGAATAAGAGATATTTTTGCACAAAAGTGATTTAATAACATCACATGACTCCTCCAAATTTTGGTGGGATTTATGAGATAATTTATCACATGGTTGTAGTTCAAAATATGGCCATATAGACAAGGGAAAACATTTTTCAAGAAAATAAAGACCAAGCAATTTAATTATGTGATAGGTCCTGCTAAAAGAAAAGTTTTTCTTGAGAGGTTTAAACAAGTTCAATCACATGTTTTGAAAAGTTTTCACTTTGGGGGGGGGGGGGGGGGGAAACTCCATAATAACCAAGTTCAAAATCAAAAGGAAGCTCAGAAAGTAAAAGTTTTAATTCCTGGCAAAATTTTAATTAATAAAACATGGTCAAATTTTTTTTGGGTGTCACAACATTAGGGAGTCAGACTGCACCTGCACTCATGCCGAAATTAACTCTGGTGAATGATGACGACAGGGGCAGCGAGGTGTGACCATACACACCCACCTTGACCATTCCCTTGGTTGCTGAACTTCCAAAATTTTCCGTGCTTAACACCCTTGCTGAGATGGTGCCTTGTCCGATGATGAGAAGTTTCTGAAGGTTTGTGGGGCAACGCGGATGTTTGCTTCAAGTCTGCATGATCCCATGGAAAAATAATCTGTTTTGTTGATTGCCCGAATCTTAATAAGTTGATGGATAAGATTGTACAGTCTTGATTCTTGTTCTGTATCCGGTTCGTCCTTGTGAATTGTGATGTGTAGTGCTGTTGACCACTTGCTGTGGGGCAGCAAGTGTTGGAGCTGTCAGGAAGATTCAGTATTCTTGTCATGTGTTTGTCTATCAGCAGGTTGATCTTGCTTGGTTCTGCCAATTTTTTTGGGACTGTTTTCTAGAGCTCTTGGTTCTGTCGAGTACTTTGTTGTCTTTGTCTTTTCTTTGTTTGTGGTTGTGCGCCGCTGTATCAAGTGATGTGTGTGAGATTGCGGAAATGTCTTGTCCTTGGTGCGAGGGGACGTGGTTCATGTTATAGGCAGGGGCACAACAACCCTGTAGCGCATACATGAGATCTTACAGGAGACTTGGAGAGGAAGGGATAGAGTAGGTTACAATAGATAGATTTCAACTAACTACCTAGCCTATCTCTACCAAGATATGATGACTCCTGGTGCGGCGCATGAGGTTGGTGCAGAACCCTGATCCGGCTCATAGAGGTAACGTGACAGGTTATTTGACACCCTCCCTTAGTCACAACTTCATCAAGTTGAGATTATGTTTGAAATCTTCAAAGCTTCTAGTGGGCAAAGGTTTTGTGAACCCATCTGCAATTTGATCTCTGGAATGCACAAAACGAATCTCAAGTTGCTTCTTGGCAACCCTTTCTCTCACAAAGTGAAAGTCTATCTCAATGTGCTTTGTCCTGGCATGAAAAACTGGATTAGCAGAGAGATAGGTAGCACCTAGATTATCACACCATAAACATGGAGGTTGAGTGCCTCTAACACCAAGTTCCCTTAAAATTGATTGTAGCCAGATAATCTCTGCTGTTGCGTTTGCCAGTGCCTTATATTCTGCCTCTGTACTGGATCTAGAGACTGTAGCTTGCTTTCTTGCACACCATGATATCAAGTTGGGACCAAAAAATACTGCAAAACCACCAGTAGAACGCCTATCATCCAGGCAACCTGCCCAATCAGAATCTGAAAAGGCACTTACAACTGTAGATGGTGACTTACTGAAATTGAGACCAACATTAAGGGTGTTCTTGACATATCGAAAAATCCCTTTTGCAGCAGTCAAATGAACTGTGGTGGGTGCATGAAGGAATTGGCAAACATTGTTGATAGCAAAAGAAATATCTGGCCTAGTAAGTGTTAAATATTGAAGTGCACCTACTAGGCTTCTGTACCTTGTACTATCATCTTGACTTAGAGGCTGCCCTTCTGTAAGGGACAATTTTTGTGAACTTGACAAAGGAGTAGGTGTGGGTTTACAACCTTGCAGACCGACTTTCTTTACCAGATCTGCTGCATACTTTTTCTGAGAGAGATGAAGTCCGTCCTCATGCTTCTTCACCTTAATCCCTAGGAAATAGTGCAAGTCTCCAAGATCCTTAAGAGCAAACTCAGCGTTGAGATCCTTTAACAGTCCTGTAATGGCCTCATCTGATGAACTTGTGACAATAATATCATCAACATATATGAGTACAAATATGTATGTACTGTACTTGTTGTAAATGAACAGTGAGGTGTCAGACTTAGAAGGAGCAAAGCCAAGTGTTTGCATTTTGTGACTGAGGCGTGAGTACCATGCCCTTGGAGCTTGTTTCAACCCATATAGTGACTTGTCAAGTTTGCACACATAAGAAGGTTTATTTTTGTTCACAAACCCAGGAGGTTGCTTCATGTACACTTCCTCTTCCAGAACACCATGTAGAAACGCGTTCTACACGTCTAGCTGTCTCAGACTCTAGCCCCTGAAAACAGCAATGGACAAAACAAGACGAATAGTGGCAACTTTCACAACAGGACTAAACGTGTCCTCATAGTCTATGCATACCGTTGTTTAAAGCCCTTTGCAACGAGTATAGCTTTGTAACGATCAATTGTTCCATCAGATTTTCTCTTAATTCTGAATACCCACTTGCGATCAATAAGATTTTTACCTTGTCTTGGAGGAACCAAATGCCATGTTTTATTTTTCTGCAGTGCTACAAATTCTTCATTCATAGCCTTCTTCCACTTTTCATCTTTTAGTGCTACTTCAAACGTGTGTGGCTCACCTGGCTCACCTGTAGAACACACCATTCCATATTTTGTCACATGTTTATAATCAATAGGCTGTGTTACCCCTTTTTGCAAACGTGTACGACGTGGAGATGATGCAACAGCAGTTTGTGCCACAGACGATCCAGCAGCAGATCCTGAAACAACAGCAGCAGCGGGATCTGTATGAGCTGGATCTTCTGCGGCGGATGGTGAAGACGCAGGTGTTGCAGCGGGCACAGAAGATCCCGCCCCGCGGGGCTCATCATGGGCGCATGATGGTAGGAGCGGGCCATCGACGCGGGATCTCGCGCCTGTCGGACGGAGCAAATCACTCCGTTTGTAGCAGACCGGCTGAGTCGGGAACCGAGACCCAGCCGCAGGACGCCACGTGTCAGCGTCTGATTGGCGCGGGGCGGGAGAGGCCGCCTCTCCAGCTGTGGGTCGCCGCGTGGCTGGCTCGGAGAAGTCGCACGCTGGCCCCCGTCTGACCGCGCCTGGCGAGGCCGTTGACACGGATTCTGGTGCAGATCCGCCTGGCCAGTCTGGCGCGTCTGACTGCCGGACCCCGGAGACAATCCGGCTGACATGTCTGGCGATGCAGATCCCGAGGGGGATTTGTTCCCCTAGTTGGAGCACATAAAATATGGCTATGTATTGGGTATTTCTGCATCATTTTGACTTCCGTTTTTTTCTGTATAGTCTCCTACATCATCACAAGGCTCACACAAGGTATTAGGAGGGTTAGTCAACATTGAATCAACACAGTTATTGCCCCCTTGATCGGACCCGACTAGATGAGAAGGTAAAAGGAGAATCTCTTTGCAAAGGAGTGCACCGGCGTTGGGGTGAAGGTCGGCAAAGGGGAACTTCGTCTCATCAAAGACAACATCGCGAGAAATATAGACCCGTCCAATAGTCACATCAAGACATTTTACGCCCTTGTGTTGAGCACTGTACCCAAGAAAGACACACTGTTTCGAGTGGAACATGAGTTTACGATTATTGTAAGGGCGAAGATTGGGCCAAACAGGCGCAACCAAAAACTCGAAGAGACTTGTAATTAGGTTTGGTGTGAGTCTTTCTATGGGAGTTTCATTGTGAATGACTCGACTAGGAAGCATGTTAATGATGTGTACAACAGTAAGAAAAGCTTCATACCAGAATTTAAGGGGCATAGATGCGCCGGCTAGGAGAGCTAGACCCACTTCAACAATGTGGCGATGCTTGCGTTCAGCCAAGCCGTTTTGCTGGTGAGCATGTGGGCAAGACACATGGTGAGAAATACCAAGTGTTTGGAAGAAGGAATTTAGTTTTTCGTATTCCTCCCCCCCGATCTGACTGAATAGCAATGATCTTGCTATTGAACTTTCTTTCAATGAGTGCTTGCAAGTTTTGAAACACTTGAAAAACCTCGGATCGTTTCTTGAGAAGATAGATCCACGAGAATTTGCTATAGTCATCAATGAAGCTTACGTAATATGTGTGTCTACCAACCGAAGTAGGGGCAGGACCCCAAACATCCGAAAAGATTAATTGTAAAGGCTGAGTAGAAACACAAGTAGAAATAGGATACGGTAATTGATGACTTTTTGCTCTTTGGCAGGAATCACAAATGGTTTCAACATGGCGCTCACCAAGAAACAGGAGCTTATTCTTTCTAAGCAAACATTCTACTAAGGAAAAAGAAGCATGTCCTAGACGATCGTGCCATCGTGTGGAGGAAAGCTTGACAGCACCATGGGCTTGTTTATTGAATCTTCTGAATTCCGGAAGCAATGGGTAGAGCCCTCGAACACATCTATCTCGATATAGGATTTTCCTCGTGTCCTGATCCTTAATCAAGAAGAAAAAAGGATGAAACTCAATGAAGACATGATTGTCAAGCGCAATTCGAGGAACAAAAAGGAGATTTTTGTTGGCACTAGGGACATGCAAAATTTTCCTAAGGTGGATTTTACGATGAGGGGTATGTATAACTGAATGACCAATATGACGGATCCTCATACCTGCCCCACTCGCGGTGTGGATTTGGTCCTTGCCAGGGTACTTCTCACAGAGGGTTACTTTCTCAAGTTCACCCGTGAGATGGTTGGTTGCGCCGCTGTCAAGGTACCAGTTCGTGTCGACGCCGTAGGCACCATCAGCAGCGGCAACAACCTTTTCCTCATCTTCGGACGAAGCCTCATCTTCTTCAAAGCGGTACCATCAGTCTTTAGCCGAGTGCCCGAGTTTACCACAGATCTGGCAACGCACGACATCCGGGCGAGACTTGCTGTTCCCACCGCGGCGGCCCCTAGTGTTGTTGGAGGAGGGGCGCCCGCTACAGGAGTTGGAGCCGTTGGTGTTGTTGCCACCGCCACCGCCAGGCTTGCCCTTGGAGCGAGGAGGACCACGGTGGCGAGAGGAGTAGCCGCCACGGCCACGGGTCGCGGCGTTGGCAGAAGATTTGAAGCCGCCCGACCCTTGGTACATGGCCACCCGCTGGTCGAAACTACTCAACATAGAGAAGAGTTCATCGAGGGAGACCGGGGTGGTGCGGACGTCGGGGGCAGAGACCAAGGGCTGGTACTCCATGTCGAGGATGTGAAGGATGTAGCTGATGAGCTCGTCGTCCTGCAGAGGCTTGCCAGCGGCCGCCAGCTCATCGGCAAGGCCACGCATATGGGCGAAGAAGGTGGCGACCGATTGGGTGCCCTTCTGCACGCTGAGCAGGGCCGTGCGAATATTATTGACACGGCTCAGAGACTGCGAGGAGAACATACCTGCGAGCGTCGTCCAGAGCGTGCTCGCCGTGGTGATCGTGGTCACCTACAGCAGGACCTCCTTGGTGAGAATGCTGAGGAGATATCCCAGCACCTGCTGGTCCTCCCGGACCCAAAAAGGGTGGAGAGGGTTGGGCTCAGAGGTTTCTTTCCCATCCTTATCTTTGGTGGTGAGGAACTTGGCCGGCTCCAGTGTTGTGCTGTCGGCGTAGCCGAAGACTCCCACACCCCTGAGCTGCGGTGTCACCTGCGCGCGCCAGAGGACATAGTTGGTGCGGGTAAGCTTCTCCATGACTTGGCCGCTGAGGTTGGTCTGGGAAGCGCCGGAGGAAGACATGGCTGGAGATTGGATCGCTAGATGGCTTTGGAGAGGATCGCTCTGATTACGATGTGCGATATGCGGAAACATCTTGTCCTCGGTGCGAGGGGACGTGGTTCATGTTATAGGCAGGGGCGCAACAACCCTGTAGCGCATACATGAGATCTTACAGGAGACTTGGAGAGGAAGGGATAGAGTAGGTTACAATAGATAGATATCAACTAACTACCTAGCCTATCTCTACCAAGATATGAGGACTCCTGGTGCGGCGCATGAGGTTGGTGCAGAACCCTGATCCGGCTCATAGAGGTAACGTGACATGTTGTTTGACAATGTGAGCCTTCTAAAATTTTTCGCTTCTTCATATGACGTTTGCTGAAAGTTTTGAGTTGCATGTAAGGGGACTGAAAGTGCTTCCAATTCTGAAAAAATTTGGCGCTTCTCCGTTGCACCTGGAGTTGGATCCATCTTTGTGTGACTCGAGCGTGATATCAGTCTTGTTGGCAGCAATAGTTGGACATTACAAGATGTTGGGAAGATGCTGTAGTTCAATATTGTGGGAAAGATGTCTGACTTTTTAAGTATAAGGTAGCCGGTTCTGGATATGATTATGTTGCTAATTTTGGGCTATCCTTTTATTCTTCTCTGCCTACGATTGTTTGAGAAGTCCAATCTGTTTGTTTGTTTGGTGCAATTTGATCTTGGATCTGTTTATTCCTGGTGACATGACGTGAGGTCTTCTGAAAGTTTGGAGTGACAGTCTAAGTCTTTCACCTTGCTAGATTTCATGGGGGCAATAGTCTGAAAGTTGGAGATTCCGATGTTGGGTTCTCTTCACCCACAACTTCTAATCCTGCTTATTATGTTGGATTCTGATGTTGGGAGTTTGTAGTTCGTCAGCAGTTGGGATCTAGGATCTCAATATCTGCTTTCAAACTGTTAATCCTGCTTATTATGTGTTCCTGTATTACCTCAGGACTGATCGTTATAAGGCTAATAGTTGTCTTGCTTCATGTTAATCCTGCTTATTATGTGTTCCTGTATTTACCTCTGGAATGATCGGTGCTCTGGCATCATGCGAAAGTTTCTGAATTTTCAGAGCGGCACTCTGTCAGGAACAGAGCCCTTGCGGTTGATGGATAAAATCATGGAGCATCCTCCATGTGATTGGTGTGAAGGAATCTTAATCAATTGAAGGTGATGGTCCACTGTTTTTCTCGCTCATGGGATGCAGCGCTGGATAAAAAAGAAGGTGGTGAGAGTTGTCCACGAGTTTCTTTCACGAAAGTTCTTCTGAATGTTCTAGTTCTGAAGCATCTCTGTGTGAGTGTGACAACCCGATCTTGAAGGATTTGGTTTCAAGGTATAGCACCCTATCAGAGAGAGGTGAGATTAGAGGAGATAGAGAGGTTTCTTTTTTTGAGACAAAGAGGAGATAGAGAGGTGATATTCAGCATGCCACGCTCTCCTAGACTGGGCTGGACCATCTGCCTCACATAGATGGGCTACAAGCGCACACACACTTACGGCCCAAGGCCACTGCTATCAAACTGCATGACATGGTACTTGCAGGTGTGACACTCTGGATGGCTAGTAGTTGGATTGGATGCAAAAGTGTCCTCGTCTCGAGAGATTCTTGAGGGGCTTTGCCGTGATGAATAGTACCAAAATTTCATGTCCTACTTGGTTCAGTTCTCCATGGAGACTGCATCAACTTTGGAGCTGGCCCTTGGTGCACATGGCATAACAATCCAACGACCTCAATCAAAGCTGCTATTGTCTTCGTCGCTCATAGATCTTCCTGTATGCCTTCAATGCCTAGTATTGATCGAGTTTCAACTCAATCACTTGCGACCATTTTGAGGCGGTCTAACATCTCAGAATGAACTCGCCGAGACGAGTCTTATCAACAACAACAAAAATACAAAAAATAAACCACCACAAATAAGACACATATTGTGCATAAATCCTAAAATCCCAAATGAACGCGTGATCAAATCGGATCCTAAACTATGAGATCTATTGATACAGTTGAGCAACCACCCACTCTAGCAACAAACCAAATCAAATTGGCTATGAACTAGCGTAAATTGCAAAATCCTAAGCCTTTATATTGGCATATGGTGGTGGGAGTTGGATGATGCTTTGGTTGTTGTGTTAGTTAATGTGTGCTCATACTCGCGGTTCAAGTGAAGAGGGACATGACCATCATTTAAAGGCTAATGGTGATATGTATTTAAAGCCCTCTATCGACACCAATTAATTGCGATTTCGTTTGCTTGGCGACGTCCGTAGTTTTCATGATGTGCTTTCCTTTTTTTGCAGGAATTCATGATATGCTTTCCGTATCGCGTGCTTCATCAAATTGGGAGGTTAGTTTTGACATATGGGAGTCACATATTTACATCGCTTCATTTTCTACTCCCTCTGTCCCATAATGTAAGAAGTTTTTTGACACTAGAGTACATCTTATATTTTTCGTTAATGCAACATTGAACAGTACAAATGGTCAATAGATCACCAGTTTGAACGTGATTATTCATGAGACAGCTTGATGATTGTTTCACACATGCGGTGGCATTTTCAACACCTAAACAAATAACTCTAGAAATCTAAAAGGTATTAGTTTCTTAAAAAGTAAGAAATTAAGGGAAAAATGCTTAAAGAGTAATTATTAAATCCTGGACTTTGTTTATGGAGTTAGTGGGAAACAGCTGTACGTGCTCCGTTCCTAAATACTAAACCCGTCCCAAAATTCTTGTATTAGATTTGTCTAAATACGGATGTATCTAGTTACGTTTTAGTGTTAGATACATCCGTATCTAGACAAATGTAAGACAAGAATTTTGGAACGAAGGGAGTATAAGTTTTTTAAAGATTCCAATATGAACTACATACTCATGTATATAGACACATTTTAGATCGTAGATGTCGGTGTACAAAAGCAGGGGCCTTCTGTACCCCTTTACTTGTGCACGGGCTGTTGTAGCCACATCTGTGGCCACGCCTGGCGGGGCAAAGGAAGCAAGGAACAAGGCTACCAGAGCTGCGCTAAGGCCAGAGGCGCGAAGAGCGAAGGGGCAAGGTGGGTTTACCCCGGCAAGAGCCTTGCCGGGGACGACCTATGCTGCCCCGGCAAGGGCCTTGCCGGGGCAGCTTACCCAACACCAGCGGACTGCCACCCTTGAGCCTGAGAGTTCCGACACCATCGACAACATTGGAACCAAGGCTCGGGAGGCGCCTGCATGGTGGCATGCAGATCTTTGTGAGGACTGAAGGCCTGCAAGATCAGATAAGAACCAGAAGATGAAGGCCCCCCGACAAGACCCTTGTCGGGGACGCTCACAAGACCCCGGGCCCCGACAAGACCCTTGCTGGGGACATCTGTGAGGCCACAACCAGGCCCACACTTACCAAGGTTTCACTACCACGTAGCCGTCCTGACGCAGGAGCCAGCCTGGCAACTAGGCATGTACCTACGTGGCAGCATGCAGCTCCTAGGCCAACCAAGCAAGCACCTGCGTGGTGGCATGCGGATCTTCGTGAAGACCCTGCCACTGCACTAGCGCAGCAGCCAGCCAGCCAGCATGGCGCTGCAGGCCTCATTAGCTTGGACGCACGTCGAAGCGAGGCGAGGCGGCCATGGACGAGACAAGCTTCCTTGCCGTCCCCGATAAAGCAAGAGGACACGTCGGCGGCGCATTTAATGCATTTTGTCCCACGATGTCAGAGATAAACTTGTACACTGTAGACACTTTCCACCTCCTGTGTGCCACTGTGGTAGCCCCTTTGACATATAAAAGGAGGCCCGAGGCATACTGAGGGAGGATTCAGACTTTTTGGGCTTGGCAGGCACCACAGCTAGTTCAAGATCTCAAGAGCACCAAATATACACCAAAGCAGGACTAGGGTATTACGCATCACTTGCGGCCCAAACCTGGATAAAATTCCCCCGTGTTGATCTTCTAAACCCGCTCTTTTTACAGCCCCGCGCCCCGGCAACCGTAGTAGGGATTCCCTGTGATCCCATAGGTGTCATTCTTGAACCCCGACATCTTTGGCGCGCTAGGTAGGGGGCGCGAGCTATGAAAATCCGGTTCTGAATCCAGTTCATCGACTCCTTCGTCGTGATAGCTCGAGAGAAGAAGGCGACGTCGATTAGCCACGCTTTGGTGCTATCAGCTAGGTGAAGAGGTGCTGCCCGCAGCCGTAACAGCCATCCATGTGGCAACGAGAAAAGCTAAGTTAGACAAAACCTTGAGCAATTCCTTTTTAATATAAGGTTATCTTCCTCGAAAAATCTTGCCCCTTGTATGGAAAACCTGTATGCGATGGAACCCTTCCGCTATTGGCAACACCCTTGTTCTGTTTCGAGTCCGCTCAACAGTTCATGCGGCTGCGTTGAGAACGGTAGGGTGGCTTGCCCGGCAGCAAGCCCCCCCGACTGGCTGCTAAGGATCCGTCCTTCAAAGCACCATAGCAGGGGCTTACGCGCCGACAAACCTATCCAACTAGGCATGGGGTGGGTACATACAAGGAAATATCGAACAGGAAGATAGCATGCGTCATTTAAGAGTATTGCAGAGTTATATTACATCAATGACTACCGCGGTTCTAACTTGAGATAAATTGTCTTGGGCATGAACCTGCGGCGGCAGGGAGAAACGGGGTGCCTAGTCTCGGCGCTGGCCCTCCACCCTCTTGACTCCGTCGACGCAGCTGATGATGGGCTCGATACGCTCTCGAGCACCGCGAGGTCCGTGCCCTCCGGCAAGCTGTCCAGCATGTCGGCAAAGTAGATGATGGGGTTCCAGAACGCCACCTTGGTAAGCACCTTGGTCAGGGTGCCCCGGCAGAGCCTCTGAGACTCATTGGCCACATAGGCTGCTCGGTTGGAGCAGAGCTGCTCCAGGGCGTCGAGGACACCCTCGAAGAACAGGGTCAGCCTGGCGTTGGGGCTTATGTTCGGCTCCTGGGAGTACCCGATGATGAAGCTATGTACCTAGGATAGGGGCACGGACCTGTCCTAAGAGCCCTAACCAAGGACATACTTAGAAGAAGTCACCTTTCAATCGACTTGAAGGTAGCCACTCGACGGGTTCAAGACACTCGACCAAGAAGCCATCACTCGACCGCTGAGTCAACCACTCGACTGCCAGGAGATCTAAAGTCACTCAGCAGGCAAACGGTCGGTTATTAAGTAGACTTTATGATCATCATAGCACTTTATTAGGGGCGTTACCAGTAACACCCAACCTTAATGTACCTTAAACCCTGCATTACTGAGGGCAGGAGAGGGCTGGCGAACTCTATATAATCCACCCCCTCCTGAGTATCAAGGGTTCGCACCCCTGTCATTTTCACACATATAATCCAGTCGACCGCCTCCGGGCTCCGAGACGTAGGGCTTTTACTTCCTCCGAGAAGGGCCTGAACTCGTCCATCTTTGTGCGTTTACAACTTCTACATAGCTAAGACCTAGCCTCTCCATACTTACCCCCCTACACTACTGTCAGACTTAGAACCACGACAGTTGGCGCCCACCATGGGGCAGGAATCTTAGCGCTTGGTTGTAGGAGTTGCAATTTTTCCGATCTCCTTGATCATGGTTTCGTGCGGAGTTTTGGTGGAGGGCCGCGAGATCCGTCTCGGCACGCTCACGTTCATCGCCGACGACTCCGCTTGGCTTCAGGAGGCTCCACTCGACATCGACGCGCTCCCCGTCCGCGGGGCGACGCACTTCCGCGCATGTGTTCGTGGCGTCCTCCTGCGGCAGCCGTCGACCCGGTATGGGTCAGCTCCCGTTTCACCTCCCCACCTTGTCTCTCGCCGACGCAAGCGCTCCGGCCGGTCGAGACTTCAGAGGTGGGTGAGGCATGCGGTGGCTCGCCAGACGGCCACCCCTCAAGTCGCGGCAATCGAGTCCGACGAATCTCTCTACGGCCTGTTCGATCTGTCGACTGGCTCCATAGAGACCGCATCCGAATGCGACAGCAGTGACCCTGCAGCGGAGGTTCTGGCGATTGATGGGACTCGCAGCCCTCCAGGTTTTCCCCGTACCGACGGAGGCGCGGGTGGGGACGACTCGGCACATCTCCACGAGGAGTATCTCCCCGATCCTCTCACGTCGCAGCAGCGAGAGGAGCTTCGCCGCCGGAACATGGATGCACTCCACACTCCTATCGTTGGAGAAACCCCCAAGGCCCGAGCCTTGGAGGACGCGCGTTTGGCTAACTTGGCTGAGCGCACTCGACTGGAGAATCTCCAGCGAGCACTCGACGAGAGAGCGCGTCAGCGGGCTCCCGAGTCCAGTCGACGTCAGCTCTTCCCGCCTATGCAGGTATATCGAACTCCCGTTCAGAATTTGGCGGCCGCGGCCCGAATAGCAGAATCAATTCAGCCCTCCCAGTCAGAGGCTGGTAGGGGGTTGTTGCAGATCAGAGTGTTGCTCCGGGCAGCAGGAAACCAGAATTCCGTTGTTTCTCAGTCGCGGAATAGGATCCACAGTCAGTCCGTTGCAGTGGATACAGTGCAGTCGGCTCACAGCCCAAGATCGCCCCCGAGGCGTGAAGGACGTGGAGACCGGCACAATCAGTACAGGAGAAATGAGCAGTATGATCATCGACTCGATCGCGATGATCGGCGTCGAGTGCCAACCCCTCCCCCGAGGAGTGGGTCGTATGCGCCTCGACAACAGGATGATAGACGCCCTCACAGTGTTGGGCGGAGGATTCCAGTCGACCCCAGGGGACCAGGCTTTGATGCGAGATCCATCCTCGTTCAAAGTTTGGTCGACAGGAACAGGGCTCACCGAGAAGGCCATGACAGAGATGCGCCAACCAGCAGCAGAGTACATGTTTCGGGGCCAGAGTGTTTCAGTCGAGCCATTCGGGCCGCAGTGATTCCTCCCAACTTCAGGTTGGCGACTGGAGTCAGCAAGTTCACCGGCGAGTCTAAGCCTGACACTTGGCTCGAGGATTACCGAGTGGCTGTCCAGATTGGCGGCGGCAATGATGAGGTGGCTATGAAGCATTTACCTCTCCTGTTAGAGGGCTCAGCCAGAGCGTGGCTAAATCAGTTAGCACCCAGCAGCATCTACACTTGGGAGGACCTCTCCCGAGTGTTTGTCACGACCTTTGAAGGAACATGCAAGCGACCTGCAGGCCTCACAGAATTGCGGTCTTGCGTGCAGAAACTGAGTGAAACTCTGAGGGATTACATCCAGAGGTGGATCACTTTGCATCACACAGTTGAGAATGTACCAGATCACCAAGTAGTTTGTGCCTTTAAAGAAGGCGTCAAGAACAGAGAGCTGAATCTGAAGTTCGGTCGGACCGGAGAAATGTCTCTGAATCGGATGATGGAAATTGCCACCAAATACGCTAATGGTGAAGATGAGGATCGACTCCGGAGTGGCAAGCAGAAAGCAGTCGCCCAAGAAACCGGAGGCAATTCCAGTCGGAAACAGAAGCGGAAGGCCGAGCGAGCCGCTCCTGGGGAGGCCCTGGCCGTAACCCAGGGAAAATTCAAGGGAAAACCAAAGGGGCCCTGGAACCCCAAGAAAGTTAAAGATCAAGATGGAAATGATGTTTTGGATCTTCCGTGTCACATTCACACCAAGAAAGATGAAGAGGGTAAACTCATTTACCCAAAGCATACTACTCGACAGTGTCGGCTCCTGATCCAGCAGTTTCAGGGCAAACAGCCCAAAGACAAGGAAAAGGAGTCGGACAAAGTCGAGGACAAGGAAGATAGTGACGATGGATACCCCCAAGTCAATTCCACCTTGATGATTTTTGCTGATGTTGAAAGCAAAAGTCGACTGAAAGTTATTAACCGTGAGGTAAACATGGTTGCCCCGGCAACACCCAGTTACCTGAAGTGGTCTCAGACTGCCATCACATTCGACCAGTCCGATCACCCCACGCACATTGCCACCCCTGGGAGGCAAGCTTTGGTGGTCGACCCGGTCGTCGAAGGCACTCGACTAACCAAAGTCCTGATGGATGGTGGCAGCGGCCTGAACATTCTGTATGCAGAAACGTTGAAAGGGATGGGCATTCCGATGTCCAGGCTCAGTACCAGTAACATGAGATTCCATGGAGTCATTCCCGGGGAGAAAGCCGAGTCACTCGGCCAGATTGCTCTTGATGTGGTTTTCGGTGATTCGAAGAATTACCGCAAGGAAAAGTTGACATTCGAGGTTGTGGACTTCCAAAGTGCTTATCATGCTATTTTGGGCAGACCAGCTTATGCACGCTTCATGGCTCGACCATGTTACGTGTATCTCAAATTGAAGATGCCTGGCCCTAGAGGTGTGATCACTGTTACGGGCAACCGGAAGAAAGCAGAAGAGTGTTTTCAGAAGGGTTCAAAGATTGCTGACGCCCAGATGGCAGTGGTTGAGTTGTAGGAGTATCAGAAGACTGCAGATCCGAGTGAATTGCTTCGAGCCAAGAAGCCTGCTTCAGAATCAACATTTCAGTCATCCGGCGAGACGAAGCCAGTTCACATTCACCCGTCCGATCCCAGCGCAGCTCCGACTCACATCTCAACGACGCTCGACTCCAAATAGGAAGAAGGGCTCATCCAGTTCCTCCGTGAGAACTGGGACATCTTCGCATGGAAGCCCTCTGACATGCCTGGAGTTCCCAGGGGACTGGCTGAGCACCGTCTGCGAGTCGACCCGAAATTTAAGCCTGTGAAAGAACATCTTCGATGGTCCGCCGTCCAGAAGAGGCAAGCCATTGGCGAGGAGGTGGATCGGCTACTAGCAGCGGAGTTCATCAGAGAGATTTACCACTTCGAGTGGCTCGCTAATGTTGTCATGGTCCCCAAGAAGGACAATTCACTTCGCATGTGCATTGACTTCAAGCATATCAATCGGGCCTGCCCGAAAGATCATTTCCCTCTCCCCCGCATCGACCAGATAGTCGACTCGACCGCTGGGTGTGAGCGTTTGTCTTTCCTAGACGCCTATTCAGGGTACCATTAGATCCGTCTATATGGACCCAACGAGATCAAAACAGCTTTCATCACTCCATTCGGGTGCTTCTGCTATGTCACCATGCCCTTCGGCCTCAAGAATGCTGGAGCCACGTTCATCATGATGATTCAGAAGTGTTTACTCACTCAGATCAGTCGGAACGTGGAAGCATACATGGATGATATTGTGGTCAAGTCACGGAAAGGTTCCGACCTACTGACTGACCTTGCCGAAACCTTTGCCAACCTCAGGAGGTATGATATCAAGCTCAATCCATCAAAGTGCATGTTTGGATTCCCAGGTGGAAAGTTACTCGGTTTTCTCGTTTCCGAACGGGGAATCGATGCCAATCCCGAAAAGGTTGGCACCATACTCCGGATGAAGCGTCCCGTGCGTGTGCATGATGTCCAGAAGCTTACAGGTTGCTTGGCCGCTCTAAGTCGATTCATTTCCCGTCTCGGTGAAAAGGCGTTGCCTCTTTACCGACTCATGAAGAAGTCTGACAAGTTCGAGTGGACTCCAGAAGCTGATGCAGCGTTTGCAGACCTCAAAGCTCTGCTCTCCACCCAACTGGTGCTTGCTGCCCCAATCAGTAAAGAGCCTCTGCTGCTTTACATTGCAGCCACGTGACAAGTTGTCAGTACAGTACTTACGGTCGAGCGGGAAGAAGAAGGAAAGACCTTCAGAGTTCAACGCCCAGTGTATTATGTGTCTGAAGTTTTGACCCCTTCAAAGCAAAGATATCCTCATTACCAGAAGCTTGTGTATGGGATTTACATGACCACGAAGAAGGTTGCACACTACTTCTCTGATCATTCCATTACAGTCGTCAGCGACGCTCCACTGTCAGAGATTTTGCACAACAGAGATGCAACTGGTCGAGTGGCGAAGTGGGCGATTGAACTCCTTCCCTTAGATATCAAGTTCGAAGCAAAGAAGGCTATCAAGTCCCAAGCAATTGCAGATTTCGTCGCCGAGTGGATTGAACAGCAACTTCCTGCTCAAGTTCACTCGGAGCACTGGACCATGTTCTTCGATGGATCTAAGATGCTGAATGGTTCCGGTGCTGGAGTAGTACTGGTCTCCACCCGAGGAGATAAGCTCAGCTACGTTCTCCAGAATCACTTCGATTCCTCCAACAATGAAGCAGAATATGAAGCACTTTTGTATGGGTTGCGCATGGCCATTTCACTCGGCGTCCGTCGCCTCATGGTCTATGGCGACTCAGATTTGGTGGTTAATCAGGTGATGAAGGAGTGGGACGTCAGAAGCCCAGCTATGACTGGCTACTGCAACGCAGTAAGAAAGCTGGAAAAGAAATTCGAGGGGTTAGAGCTTCATCACATCCCCCGACTGAAAAATCAAGCAGCTGATGATTTGGCAAAGATATGCTCCAAGAGAGAAGCCATTCCCAGCAATGTGTTCTTGGAGCACATCCACTCGCCATCAGTCCAGGAGGATCCTTTTACAGAGGAACCCCCACAGCCGAAAAGTGCCACAGATCCGACTGAAATCGAAATTCCTGCTGTGGTCGACCTAATCATGGAAGTCTTGGCAATCACTCCCGACTGGACAATACCGTACATTGCGTATATCTTGAGGAAAGAACTCCCAGAAGATGAAGAAGAGGCTCGACAGATCGTCCGTCGATCCAAAGCCTTCACGGTCATAAAGGGACAGTTATACAGAGAAAGCGCGACTGGAATCGGTCAGAAGTGCATAACACCAGAAGAAGGTCAGATAATCCTTGACGATATCCACTCGGGGACCTGTGGTCACCATGCGTCCTCTCGGACCATTGTGGCTAAAGCATACCGAGCGGGTTTTTACTGGCCTAGAACAAATGAAATGGCGAAAGAGATAGTAGACAAGTGTGAAGGCTGCCAGTTCTACTCCAACATGTCGCACAAGCCAGCATCAGCCCTGAAGACCATTCCACTCGTCTGGCCCTTCGCTGTTTGGGGACTGGACATGGTTGGACCACTAAGAACAGGCAGGAGCGGATTCACACATGTGCTTGTAGCAGTCGACAAGTTTACCAAGTGGATTGAAGCCAAGCCTATCAAGAATTTGGATGCTAGCACTGCTATCAGTTTCATCAGGGAGCTAACATTCAGATATGGAGTCCCACATAGCATCATCACGGACAATGGGTCAAACTTCGATTCAGACAAGTTTAGAGCATTTTGTGCCTCTCAAGGCACACGAGTCGACTACGCGTCGGTCGCGCATCCCCAGTCGAATGGACAAGCTGAAAGGGCAAATGGTCTAATTCTCAAAGGACTAAAGCCTCGACTGATGCGTGATCTCAAGCACGCAGCAGTCGCTTGGGTCGACGAGCTTCCGTCAGTTCTGTGGGGATTGAGGACCACCTCGAACCGGTCGACTGGGAGAACTCCGTTCTTTCTGGTTTACGGAGCCGAAGCAGTCCTGCCGAGTGATCTACTTCACAATGCACCCGGAGTCGAGCTTTACACCGAGGATGAAGCAGAGCAAGCCCGTCAGGACGCAGTCGACCTCCTAGAGGAGGAGAGAGAAATGGCTACGATCAGGTCGACCATCTATCAGCAAGACTTGCGTCGATTCCACGCCAGAAACGTGAAGAGTCGAGCCTTCCAAGAAGGAGATTTGGTCCTCCGAGTGGATCAACAGAAACCACACAAACTTGCTCCTACTTGGGAAGGCCCCTTCATCGTCACCAGAGTCCTCCACAATGGAGCATATCACCTTTACAATGTTGATCGCCGGATCGACGAGCCTCGAGCTTGGAATGCGGAACTACTCCGCCCATTTTACACTTGAGTTCTCACTCGGATGAGATGTAATAAGAAAAACTTCTGTAGTTTATTTTTATCAAAGATAAGAGTGTCCCAGTTCTTCCTGTAATTGCTGTCACTTTTGTTTGTGTACAAAATCCCCCAGTGGGTGGCTTAGCTGCGAATCCGTTTCGCCTAAGTTTGCAAAAACAAAATCCTACCGAGTGGAGAGCAAACCTCCCACTCGGGGGCTTAGCTGCAGCCCAGTGCTCGCCTAAGTGTATAAAAATCCTACCGAGTGGAGAGCAAACCTCCCACTCGGGGGCTTAGCTGCAGCCCAGTGCTCGCCTAAGTGTATAAAAATCCTACCGAGTGGAGAGCAAACCTCTCACTCGGGGGCTTAGCTGCGGCCCAGTGCTCGCCTAAGTGTATAAAAATCCTACCGAGTGAAGAGCAAACCTCCCACTCGGGGGCTTAGCTGCAGCCCAGTGCTCGCCTAAGTGTATAAAAATCCTACCGAGTGGAGAGCAAACCTCCCACTCGGGGGCTTAGCTGCAGTCCAAGTACTCGCCTAAGTATTTAAAAATCCTACCGAGTGGAGAGCAAACCTCCCACTCGGGGGCTTAGCTGCAGCCCAGTGCTCGCCTAAGTGTATAAAAATCCTACCGAGTGGAGAGCAAACCTCCCACTCGGGGGCTTAGCTGCAGCCCAGTGCTCGCCTAAGTGTATAAAAATCCTACCGAGTGGAGAGCAAATCTCTCACTCGGGGGCTTAGCTGCGGCCCAGTGCTCGCCTAAGTGTATAAAAATCCTACCGAGTGAAGAGCAAACCTCCCACTCGGGGGCTTAGCTGCAGCCCAGTGCTCGCCTAAGTGTATAAAAATCCTACCGAGTGGAGAGCAAACCTCCCACTCGGGGGCTTAGCTGCAGTCCAAGTACTCGCCTAAGTATTTAAAAATCCTACCGAGTGGAGAGCAAACCTCCCACTCGGGGGCTTAGCTGCAGCCCAGTGCTCGCCTAAGTGTATAAAAATCCTACCGAGTGGAGAGCAAACCTCTCACTCGGGGGCTTAGCTGCGGCCCAGTGCTCACCTAAGTGTATAAAAATCCTACCGAGTGGAGAGCAAACCTCTCACTCGGGGGCTTAGCTGCGGCCCAGTGCTCACCTAAGTGTATAAAAATCCTACCGAGTGGAGAGCAAACCTCCCACTCGGGGGCTTAGCTGCAGCCCAGTGCTCGCCTAAGTGTATAAAAATCCTACCGAGTGGAGAGCAAACCTCTCACTCGGAGGCTTAGCTGCAGCCCAGTGCTCGCCTAAGTGTATAAAAATCCTACCGACTGGAGAGCAAACCTCTCACTCGGAGGCTTAGCTGCAGCTCAGTGCTCGCCTAAGTATATAAAAACCCTACCGAGTGGAGAGCAAACCTCCCACTCGGAGGCTTAGCTGCAGCCTAGTGCTCGCCTAAGTATGGAACACGTCCCAATCCGCAAGGACGGTAAGATGCGAATCGACTGTTACCTTGTCCTTCGGTGCTGCACCACAAATATGAAGTTATTTTGAGTGAAGATCAAGTTCCACTCGACAGATAATTCATGAAAATATTCAACGACAAATCAAGTTCGGATAAGACGCAAAGGTCCCAGACCTCAGATCGAAGTACTCGAGCCCTCGGCTCGACAGAGTTTAACGGTTACAGAATCCACTCGGCATTCTGAGGCAAATTTAAAGGGAAGCATTAAAGTTTTTCATTCCTCAGGCGGAGGGCTGGAAGGGGCGACGAACTCGTCCAAATCAATCCCATCTGCGATATGGGTGGCAGCAGCAATGAAAGTCTCCATGAAGTCTTGAAAGCTGAGCTTCCTGGTATTGGCAACCTGAATGGCAGCCAACTTCTCCTCTCGCACCTCCTTGCAGTGGACGCGAACCAGAGACAGGGCAACATCAGCACCACACCTTGCAGAGGACTTCTTCCATTCCGTCACTCGACCAGGGACGTCATTCAGTCGAGTCATCAGGGACTCGAGATCATTCGAAAGCGTCGCCCTGGGCCAGAGAGACGTGTCGATCCGCGACACTGCAACCTTCAGCCGAGCTAGATAATCGACCACGCTGGTAACACGGGACTCCAGGCGGAGCACGTTCATAGCAGCCTCGTCCTTCACGATTGAATTGGCAGGGTCCAAGCTTGGCTCCAGTCGACTGGTCTCCTCTTCAAAGTTCTGGCAGAATTCTACAAATAACAATTCAAGTATAGGACAGCGGCTCTACATGAGTTTGGTTACTGCAAGCCAGTCGGGTGAAAATTGTTACCTTCAAGCATGATGAACAACTTCTTGGCGAGTCCCCCGAGATAAACCTCAAGATCGTTCTTCTTCCCCGCCAGCTCACCCGCCTTGTCATTCAGAGCAATCTTGTCGTTCTTCAGTCGGCTGACCTCCTTATTAGCCGCGTCGAGAGCAGCTTTCAGTCTGGAGTTCTCCTGTTCGAGAGTATAGACTGAAGCCAGCTTTTCTTCAGCAAGTTTGGTTTTGTTCAAGGCCTCCTTCTGCGCTTCGGCAAGGTCTTGATCCTTCTTCTTCAGAGCTTACTCCAGTTTATCTGCGGCACGTCGAGTGCGATCAACATCAAGAATGGACAAAAAAGAAAAAGTCACTCGTCAAGAATGGAGGACCTCACCAGCCATACCTTTTGCCTCTTCTCGAGCCTTCTGCAAGTTCTCTTGAGCAAGTTTTAAGTCAAGGTTGAGCTGGATCTGTTGGTCCTTCAACTCAGTGAAACGAGCCGCAAGTTCACAGGATTTCTGTGAAAAACCAGGCGACAAACGTCAAGGATAGGTTGCTTCCGAGTAACCAAGAGACAATGATGGCGTTTCTAAGACTACAGCCGAATCTAAAACATTCGACAACAGTCTCGGGGACTACACCCAGTGGGTGCACTCAGCGTGCCCCCACTGGTTCGACCAAAAAAAACAACAAAGTCGACTGTCTGCAGTCGACCGGATACAAATCCATTCGACATGGCCCGACCAGACCGAGTGAAGAAGTACAACTACAACAACACAATATAAAGACTACAGTCGACTGCCAGCAGTCCACCGTAGTCTCGGGGACTACACCCAATGGGTGCACTTAGCGTGCCTCCACTCGTCCAAAAGTTGGCAGACACACCCAGCGGGTGTACAGACATAAAGATCTTCGGAAAAGAGATTCTTCAAACAGCATATTGCAACAGACCAAGTGATGAGTCGACTGACCTGGATGTTGCTCTGAAGAGCCGAACTCGCGTCATACGCTGCTTGGCTAGCATCCCAAACCACCTTCACTTGCTCCATCATGATTCCCGCCTGGCGTATAGCCTCCTTTGCGGCACCCACTTGGTCCTCTGGGACAGGGTATGTAGCAAAAAGCGAAGGCGGATTTGCAGTCGACATCGAGGGCCTCACGCTCGTCAGAGGTTCAGCGAAAGTCACGGAAGCCCGAGTGGTATCACCACCGTCCCGAGCTACAACCTCACACACCGGAGCAGATTGGGGGGTCTTGCCAGTCGACGTCCTCCGGTTCCTTCTTACTCTCAGCGGCTCGTCGTCTTCATCATCCGGTAGGTCGATAACATGAGGGGGAGCTGCAGGAAAAGTCAATCGACCAGAATTACAAGAAATGTTCAGTCGACTCAAGGCAGAACATCAGTAATCGTACCTGGGTTGGAAGTAACAGCATCTTCCATTTCTTGATCTCCGTCCTTGGCAGAGATCTCAGAAGTAGCAGCACTACAAATTTCGGAAGTCAGTCAGTTGGCTCAATGAATCGACCGAGGATCTGTCCACGGTCGACAAAGGAAAACAAGTCTTATTGTTACCCAGAAATGGTGGGGACAGTCATCTTCATCTTGGGCAGAGCCTTGGGTGGCTTGGATGGCGTCGCGCGTGGGAGCTTAGGAGCCTTTTCGGTCGGCGTAGGAGAAGAGGTCCGAGGGCGTTTCGACGACTGCCCAACAGGAGCAGCCGCCTTACCACGTTCCCGCGCGGGATCGTGTGTAAGCTTGGATCGCCTCTCCGAGTGGGGGGGGGGGGGGTTCAACTTCCTCCTCCTCCTCTTCGCTGGAGTCGACGTCGTCGTCTCCCTCTCCTTCGCCATCGGACTCCCACTCCCCGTGTTCGTCTCCGCTCTCACCTCCGCTCGCCTCCCCTTCCTCAGTCGGCTCCTGTGCCCCGTTGGGCGTCGAGTACATCTCAGTAGTTTCCTGGGAGACAACAGACAAGACAAAAGTCAATCGACCAATTCAAAGAAGACCAGCAAAGAAAACAAGATCCCAATCAAGAACATAAGGGCAGACCTGGTCCACTTCATATGAGTTGTCGAGTGGAGGGACCCTCCTGGCTCCTCGGGGGTTGTCTTTGTTTCCTGTAATACTCGACAGCCACCCTTCCAACATCTCATCGGTGACCTCCTCTGGGTGGATCCGAGTGGTGTCTTCAAGGCCTGAATACAGCCACATCGGGTGGTCACGAGCCTGGAGCGGTTGGATACGCCTCCGAAGGAAGACCTCCAGCAGATCCATTCCAGTCACGCCCTCGCGGACAAGCTGAACCACTCGACCAGCCAACACCTTGACTAGCGCTTTTTCTTCCGGCGCTACTTTCAGAGAAGCAGGTTTCTGAGCTCGGTCTAGAGAGAAAGGAGGAAGCCCAGTCGACTGTCCTGGGGTCGCCTGGTCCTTACAATAAAACCAGGTCGCCTGCCAACCGCGGACCGACTCAGGGAAAGTGATAGATGGAAAAGAACTTTTTCCCCTCGTCTGGATCGCCAGGCCTCCGCACAACTGGATCACCTGCGTCCTCTCATCACTCGACTTGGCCCTCTTGACCGACTGGGAGCGACAAGTGAAGATTTGCTTAAAGAACCCCCGATGGGGACGACAACCCAGGAAACCCTCACACAAGGCAACGAAAGCAGCAAGATACACGATAGAGTTGGGAGTGAAATGATGGAGCTGCGCTCCGAAGAAGTTTAGAAAGCTCCGGAAAAAAGGATTAGGAGGCAGAGAAAAACCACGATCGATATGGGTGGCGAGGAGGACGCACTCACCATCTCTTGGTTGAGGCTCGATTTCTCCCAATGTGTCGGGGATATACCCCGCGGTGTAAACCGGCCGGAAGTTAACCCGGCCGGACTTGGCGGTTTATCTGAAGACCCCGCTGACACATGGCGAGTTACTGGCGACCCGCCCTGACCTGGCGGTTTACAAGCAACCCACCTGGTCATTATGACTCACTGGTGATCCGGCGTGCGGGACAGACGGATGACAAGGCCCAAGGCCCAGAAGGCCGGTTCACGTTTAATGGTGGGCCGGTTTTAAGAGGAAAGGCATGAGGAATATTTGTCTTACAAGGAGTTAAGACCTGGACTTATATCCGGTTTGTATTAGAGATAGACTAGTCCTAATCCTAATAGGACTCCACATGTAAACCGCCCCTTCAACATATATAAGGAGGGGAGGGCTCCCCAAAGAGGGAGAGAGAATAATCAATAATCTCTAGGTCTAGACACAACTAGAGGAGAGCCGGTTTACGGCTGACTCCCTCGTGATGATAATGAGACCTAGCCTCAAACAGCATGTAGGGTTATTACCGGATGATGTTTCCCGGGGCCCGAAGCTGTCTAAATCCTTGTCTGATGTTGCGTCTCTCGATTCCGCCCAACCCCCCTCAAGTTACCACATAGATGCGTTGGCCTCGCGACTAAGTCCTCACACTAAGGACATCTGCCGTGATAATTTCACGACAGTTGGCGCCCACCGTGGGGCCTGCGCACGGTGGTGATGAGTTTTTGGAGGGATCTCCCAAGGGATTGAGGAGTTTGCAAATTTCCGGATGAAGATTCTACAATCCGTGAGATTGAAGTTGAGGAAAAAGTTAGGGTTGCGTTATTTACAAGTTGAAGTACTGCATCATGAGATGTAATTGGCTGCTAGTTCATGTTTGATTTTCAAGGGATTAAGGTTCAAGGCCGCTCTGATTTGAGTCGCCGTTTCTGAAGTCGCCTTGCTGCCGGCCACGGTTCCGAGCCGCCGCGCCCGAGCAGAGGAGCGTCACCTCAGGCCGTTTCCACTGCTTTCAGCGCTCCGCTCGCCTCTGCTATGGCCCGTGCGCCTCCGTCACCCCTTGCTTTCGCCTGAGAGCCGGCCCAGCAGCGATCCAAGCTGTCTTTGCTGAGTCGCCGGGGCCTCAGCCGTATCGGATGGCCGTGCCACGTATTTGCTGGCCCGCCGTTTCAACCGTTTCGCCGGAGGGGGCCGAGTCCTTCCGCTGCGGTCCGCCCCTATGCCTACTTTTAAACCGCCCCGGATTCACCCGCGGTTTCCACGCCTGTCCGTCCGCGTCCAGTTTGCCTCGACCTGCGGTTTCCATCTTACACCAGGCCTCGGATCGGCTACGCCATGGAAAGGGCCGCAGCACCGGTCTCCACTTCTGTCCGGGGGGTTTATAGTATTGATACGGCCAGATTTTTGAGAGAGGTTGATATGGTCAGATTATCCCAACAAAAGTAATGGCGTATTGCTGCTATGTGCAAAGCTCCATGCATGGATTACAAACTTGATCGATGTTTTTGACCCTGACGTGAAGACCAAAGTCAATACATCCGCCGAGCACTACCTTTGCTCTCTGCATGATGAAACAAATAAAGCAAGGAAAAAAGAAGACGATCACGATGCGGAGTGGCTCGTCGGCCGACCGCCGCCGCGGGTCTGTGCCCGCGCGCCTGTCGCCTCGAGCCGCCGCTGCCGGCTCACTGCCGTTCCTCACAGCCATGGCTATGCCTCTGCCGTGGCCTCGCCCGGCCTCCCAAGCCGCTCAATTGCCGGCTCACGCACCACCACAGCTGCCTGATCTGCTTCCGCCGCAGAGCCGCCTCTGCTTGCCTCCATGGCGGCACGTAACCCGTCGTAGCCTCACTCCGAGCCGTCCTCGATTCTGAATCTTCCTTGGCTGCTGCTGCACCCTGAGCTGCCAAGTCGCCTGCTGCTGCGTCACCTCCGCCTCGGTGCGAGTCGCCGCGCTAAATCACCCAGTCCAGGCCTCCACATGGCGGAGTCCCCCGCGCCGTGAGCCGCCACGGCCTCGCGCCGGTTCAGCTGCAGTTTCGTCAAATCGCCACGGACCTCGGCCATAGCCGCGCCTGGTTGCCTCCGAGCGCGTGGCCTGTGTAGCACCCGCGTGGCCGGCCGCTGCCGCGCCCGCCGTCGGCTCCGGCCCGCCTTGTGGTCCCGCCTCCGTCTGGGATTGGTTCTGCTCTGCTCCGCTCCTTGCCCTGCGTTGCTCCTGCATGCTACTCTGTCATCTGAAGAAAAAGATAGCAGCACAGGAAAAGAAGGGAGTACTGCATGAATATATATATATATATATATATATATATATATATATATATATATATATATATATATATATATATATATATATAAATAAAGGGGCCACATGGGTGCTACCGTTTTATCAGACCTACGTCAAGACGATCATCTGACACCGTCCGACATTATCTAATGTCAGCGCCGGTGTTTATATGACGAAATATACCAGGTGCTATCTTGTCTATTTATTTTTAATGCATATTGTTTTTATCAAAGAACAATTACTCTCCGGTCTGTGATATTTTTTCGCAGGATTATTGTTTATTACAAAGGTGTCGTACAAGGGGCGGGCACCGGCATTATTTTTTGCACTAGCACATGTCCATGCCGTGCTGCTCGACGAGCACGTACGCAGGTCGTCGCCCCCGCTACATCAACACGACGCGAGACTCACCCGTCCGTGCCGGTTTACGACACTGGTGCCGATTTTCCCCGTCCGCACCGGTTTACAACATCGCGGCCGACTCATCTGTCTGTGCTGCCTGTGAAGCCGCGGTCGTCTTTGTCGTCCGTTTCTCGCTGCCTGGTCTACATCAACATACCGGGCCGCACCTGTCTGCATGAATTGTTCATTGGGTATGAGCAAGTCACAGCTTGGGTAGCCCGATTTCTTTCAAAGTGGAGCCAAATTATCATATACCATCAACCATCGTCTGCACTGGATGGATTAATGGGCAGGCACGCAAGTCGCCGCCACTACAGTTTGATTAATTTCAAATAGCCAGTTGGAAGGAACCATTGGCCGAGTTGTTGACACGGCTTATACAGATCATTTATAACCCGCCGCAGTCACCTCAACCTTCTGTGGATTCACATCGTTCTATCAACATCAATGATATACAAGTTATGCCGGTTTATATCACGGTCAAATACGGAGAGTCTCAAGCCAACTCCTCGAGTCACCTCAGAGAATCGGGGGCTACGATGACATGACTCAGCAAATCTTGCCAGTTTCAGCCGGTTTAAGAAACCCAGGACGATGGAGGGAAAGATAACCCGGTCCCGGAGGCTACTGTTATATTGATGAAAATTTAAAGGCCGTCAGAAAATTTCCGGCTTAGAAAGTATATGACAGTTACAAAATCCCGGCTCAATGAAGAAGATCCGGGTCATCAGAAAGGATTCCGGTTTAAAATCTGGCTCAAGGGAAGTCAGTCTCACTGAAGCTCTCAAATATCCGGTTTACAATCCGGTTCAAAAGAAATCTATTCTCCCACAAAGCTCTGAAGCGCTCAGATCCGGTTTAACAATGTCCGGTTCAAAAAGGAATTAACTTCTCACAAATTCGAGTTTAAAGGCCGTCAGAAAATTTCCGGCTGAAAATGAAGATTCCGGTTTAAGATCCGGTTCAAGGGAAGGATGTATCCCACAAAGCTTTGAAGCTCTCAATATCCGGTTTTACATCCGGTTTAAAAATGATTTATCTCTTACAAAAAGTTAAAGGGTGCCAAAGAGGACCTGCTGCCATGATGCGCGGTTCAAACATGGGTATCATGCCTTATTGGCTTATCATATTATTGATCACTTGGGGGCTTGGTCGTATCCGAATCAATGCAACACCTTTTGATAGGCGAGAGCCACAAGATCACTTGGGGACTTGGTCACGTCTGAACCTGTCACACCTCTTGATCGGCCTAAGGCCACAGAATCACTTGGGGGCTTTGGTCGAACCCGAACCATCGCTACACCTCTTGATCGGCGTAATGCCAATGCATCACTTGGGGACTTGTGGTCACGTCTGAA
The DNA here is from genome assembly GCA_032464435.1 of Aegilops umbellulata. Classification (NCBI taxonomy): domain Eukaryota; kingdom Viridiplantae; phylum Streptophyta; class Magnoliopsida; order Poales; family Poaceae; genus Aegilops; species Aegilops umbellulata. The sequence goes on from CP136058.1 coordinate 493,126,739, forward strand.
CCATAGTCACGCCTCTTGATCGACCTAAGGCCATAGAATCACTTGGGGGCTTGGTCGAACCCGAACCATTGCCACGCCTTTTGATCGGCATAATGCCACTGTTTCATTTGGGGACCTGGCTGACTTGAACCATAGCTACGCCTATCGGGGGCTTGGTCGTGTCCGACCATGGTAACGCCATTTGATCGGCTCAATAGCCTCTTTTTGCAAATGGTTTTATCATTTCCTTTGCTTGAAATTTTGTTTTGATAAATATTTCTTTTGTTGAGTTTTTAAACCGACAATTCTTAAACGGCTCGACTATCAAATTACAAATTGACTGAACACGGTCAAATCTTAATCCGGAGGTTATCTGCCCGGTTTGATTTTCTGTTACCATCCTATTATGGAGTAAACCGGTGTTTATCAACCCGGCTCGGCTTTCAACTACAAGTTGTCAGTACACGATCAAGTTATAATCCGGAGACTATCAGCCCGGTCTGGTTTGACTACAAGTCATCAGTATTATATATGGTTAATCCGGTGTTTATCACAAACCCGGTACGGTTTTATCATAAACTGGCACAATATGGAAGGAGTTATCAGTACTCAAAATTTGGGTTATTACCCCTATTACAAAAAGTTGGTAAACCAACAATGTGATTCAATGTCACAGGTATGATATATTTCATATTTGATTATTCTTAAGTGCAGCCTTGGTTATAAACCTGGGTTATATGTTAGGCATTATGACCCGTCCGGTGGTAAACCGCCAGGACACTTTAAACTTGTTGTATGCAGAAACAGGTTGAATAAAGCATGATTATACGTCACCAGTGTTTATTAAACCGGCCTGGCTTTGGACTATAAGTCGCCAGTATATATTCGAATTGCGCCATTGGAATCATGCGCTTATAAATCATTGGGTTGTATTATTCAAATAGCCAAACTTGGCTGAATTTTCATTATGATGTTGAATGAATAAGGTTTTCATACCGGATTATATTATCTTGAATAGCCAACATGGATGGATTTTATTATGGTTATTAATAACCGGTATTATTGAGGTTTTGAAAGTTGCTTTAGCGTAATGGCTGTTATTTTATCAAAGGATATATTCTACAATGGAAGGAATAGTCCCGAGTCGCTGCAGGCTTACGACCCGGCACTTGGGGGCTACATTATTTAAGTTGAGATTACATCAAATATGCAAGTCTCATGTCGCTGCAAGCATGCACCATGACACTTGGGGGCTAATGCAAAGTCATTGTTTGCTCATCTTATTGAAGACCCGACTCATCACATTATAATGAGCCGGCCCTTGGGGGCTACCAATTGCTCCTATCAACTATTCAAGGTACAAAGCTTTTTATCCATTATATTGAAGGGTCCACTGCTCAGTTGGTAAAGCACAAGGCTCTTAACCTTGTGGACGTGGATTCAAGTCCCATGATGGGGGTTACATCATATGATGTTATTTTCATTGAAGTATATATCAAAGTCCCAACTCAATATTATCTTACTGAGCCGGCCCTTGGGAGCTACACGTTGCTGTTCAAAGTTTACAAGATTATATTTACAAAGTCCCTGCTCATTATTGCATAATGACCCGACCCTTGGGGGCTACATTGGTTGAAGTTTTTATGAGCATCAATTACAAGTCCCAGGTTGCTGCAAGCATGACAACCCGGTACTTGGGGGCTACATAATATGGAGTATTCAGTTTTTACTGGTGTCTGGGATGAACAACATGGATTTCTTCGAAAGTGGCAGTATTTATATTGAAGCAAGTCTTAAGCCATCATTTTGTTCTGCTCAAGACTTGGGGGCTACAAGTATTATATTATTATCAGAGAAATATTTTCAAATTCTCTGTTTTGAGCAAACCAGCTTGACCCGGCATCACCAATTATTATGACCCTGTGTTTGCAACCCGGCATCATCAATAATCATAAACCAGCGCTGGCAACAATCAGGAACCGGAGTTAGCAACAATCATGACCCGGAATTATCAGTCATATAACCTGGCAATTTTTGGCAATGATAAACCGGCAAGTTCGGCATCTTCAAACCAGTTGAATATCAGATGAGTATTTCAAGACCCATATTTCTTAATCCGGCGCTTTGGAAGCCGACTCAAGTGGATTATTCTTCATAATATTTCTCTGTGAGAAACCAATGTCAGCAAATTGAGTATGAAGGTGGCTTATTGACTTGGATTTTCTAGAAGAAGGAAATGGCAAGGAATTAAGGATGATCAGATGCCGGTTTACAAGAATTCTTAACCCGGAGCATAATCTATCAAATTTGTTCTTGTATTTGTTTTACAGGATCAGTTTAACATGGATAAATCTAAATTAAACTGGGGGCTAATGTCGGGGATATACCCCGCGGTGTAAACCGGCCGAAAGTTAACCCGGCCGGACTTGGCGGTTTATCTGAAGACCCCGCTGACACATGGCGAGTTACTGGCGACCCGCCCTGACCTGGCGGTTCACAAGCAACCCACTGGTCATTATGACTCACTAGTGATCCGGCGTGCGGGACAGACGGATGACAAGGCCCAAGGCCCAGAAGGCCGGTTCACGTTCAATGGTGGGCCGGTTTTAAGAGGAAAGGCATGAGGAATATTTGTCTTACAAGGAGTTAAGACCTGGACTTATATCCGGTTTGTATTAGAGATAGACTAGTCCTAATCCTAATAGGACTCCACATGTAAACCGCCCCTTCAACATATATAAGGAGGGGCAGGGCTCCCCAAAGAGGGAGAGAGAATAATCAATAATCTCTAGGTCTAGACACAACTAGAGGAGAGCCGGTTTACGGCGACTCCCTCGTGATGATAATGAGACCTAGCCTCAAACAACATGTAGGGTTATTACCGGATGATGTTTCCCGGGGCCCAAAGCTGTCTAAATCCTTGTCTGATGTTGCGTCTCTCGATTCCGCCCAACCCCTCTCAAGCTACCACATAGATGCGTTGGCCTCGCGACTAAGTCCTGACACCCTGGGAGACGCGCAACTTCATGGATAATGACTCCTCCCTCAACCATGTCGTCAAGATCTTCCTGCCGAATCACAGATGGCATCCAGTCGCCCTGGATCCAGCCCTTGGGCAGAGCAGTCCTTGAGGAAGATCTGCCCCGAGCGGACTTCTTCCCTTTCCCCTGCACCGCCGCCTTCTTCGCGCGCTCCAGAGCGGACGTCTTGTCGTTCACCATCGTCGCCGGCGGCGCTCGAACGGACTTGCGGCGCTAGGATGAGAGCAGAGGTGGCTGAGGAACTTGCGAAGGGAGAAAGAAAAGAGGGAGCACACTGTTTGGAAACCCCAAGCCGGCGGCTTATAAGAGGCCGCTTCCGAGTGGCTGACTGGTAGGCCCAGGCTATCCAGTCAAATCCTGCAGCAGACGCGCGCGCAGTACGTGGCGAAAAAGGTGGCGCGGGGATCGAGGAGCTTCCGCCTTATCACATCTGATTATTGCGGCCGCTCCCGTCCCGCGCGCTTCTCGAAATTCAAATCCCGCGAAATCCGCGGGTTGCAGAGCAATCCTTCAGACAGAAGATCCCTTTCACATCACGATTCGGAACGTCACAAGCAGGATAATTCACTCAACGAAAGACCTAGAATGGATCAAGGCGACTGAAGAAAGTTGATGGCGTCATCCGTGACGATTGATCCGAAACAAGGCATTCACGTGGCACAAAGAACCAGTCGGAAAGATCTCCAACCCTTTCCCCTCTCTAACCTCGATCCATTCAGGGGCTAATGATGATGCTATGTACCTAGGGTAGGGGCACGGACCTGTCCTAAGAGCCCTACCCAAGGACATACTTAGAAGAAGTCACCTTTCAATCAACTTGAAGGTAGCCACTCAACGGGTTCAAGACACTCGACCAAGAAGCCATCACTCGACCGCTGAGTCAACCACTCGACTGCCGGGAGATCTAAAGTCACTCCGCAGGCAAACGGTCGGTTATTAAGTAGCCTTTATGATCATCATAGCACTTTATTAGGGGCGTTACCAGTAACGCCCAACCTTAATGTACCTTAAACCCTGCATTACTGAGGGCAGGAGAGGGCTGGCGAACTCTATATAAGCCACCCCCTCCTCAGTATCAAGGGTTCGCACCCCTGTCATTTTCACACATATAATCCAGTCGACCGCCTCCGGGCTCCGAGACGTAGGGCTTTTACTTCCTCCGAGAAGGGCCTGAACTCGTACATCTTTGTGCGTTTACAACTTCTACATAGCTAAGACCTAGCCTCTCCATACTTACCCCCCTACACTACTGTCAGACTTAGAACCACGACACCCGACATTTGGCATGCCCATGGCGGCCAGTTTCGTGGTGATCCTCCCGGTGACATCGACGAGGCGGCTGATCAAGAGGTTTACGCTCTTCGCGTACTCCTTGTGTTTGGCGGCGTCATCCCTCCGCAGCGGCTTCTCATCCTCCAGGGCCTTGTTCAGGGTCTCCTCACGAGCTCCGGCCTCCGAAACTTCCTCTCCAAGCAGTCCAGTTTCAGCTTCAGGTCGTTGATGGAGTCGTTGGCTTCAGAGAGCAGCTTGGCCTTGTCGGAGATGGTGACCTGCGCATCCGCCCGGGTGCGGTTGGCCGTGTCCCTCTCCATCGTCAGCGCCGAGATCTCTTCCTTTAGCTGCCCCAGCTCCAGCTTCTCCACCTTGCCTGCGTGGCCCAGGGCCCGAGCATCGAGTGCCTCCTTGTGCCTCTGCCCCAGCTCCTGGGTCCGCTGTGCGACGATCTTCTCGATTTCCTCGTCCTTTCCGTGGAGCATGGCGGCAAGCAACTGCTCATGGGTGGCAAGGTCTTCCTCCTGGGAGCCCAGCAGAGCCTTCTAGTGTTGCCGGGCAGCGTCATCCTTGGTGGCCTGCGCCTTCGCCGCCTCTTGGGCCTTCTCGACATCGGCCTGCTTCAGGATGAGCTCTCGCTTGTGCTCATCCAGCTCACTCTGGGCAGCCCTCAGGTCATCCAGGGCCTCGAGAAACCAAACTTACGTCTGGGCGACGCGCTCCTAAAGACCTGCCTCCGCCTTGTCCACCGCCACCATCCTGGATCTTGCCTTGTCTTGGTGGGCACGATGGAGCGCTTGGAGTTTCTGGAAGTTAGCTCCCATGGTTGGGGGAAGCTCCTCCTCCTGGGAACAGTCGCCGCCGGCGCTCGGTTCGTCGACAACCTGGAGCCCAACTGTGGCGAGCACCTCATCATGGAAGACCTCCCCTTCGGCAAGCGCTCTGGTGTCTACCGTCCCCAGGAGGCGGACGAACAAGTCATCGCCCACCTTCATGTACTTGGGAGGCGCGGCGGCCGCAGAAGAGGAGGGTTGGTCATTGGCCACCTCTGTTGGGCAACATAGTAATTTCAAAATTTTCCTATGCACACGCAAGATCATGGTGATGCATAGCAATGAGAGGGGAGAGTGTTGTCCACGTACCCTCTTAAACTGAAAGCAGAAGCGTTATGACAGCGCAGTTGATGTAGTCGTACGTCTTCACAATCGACCGATCCTAGTATCGGACGTACGACACCTCTGCGATCTGCACACATTCAGCTCGATGACGTCCCACGAACTCACGGTCCATCAGAGTGTCGAGGGAGAGCTTCGTCAACACGACAGCATGATGACGGTGATGATGAAGCCACCGGCGCAGGGCTTCGCCTAAGCACTACGACGATATGACCGAGGTGGATTATGGTGGAGGGGGGCACCGCACACGGCTAAGGGATCAATGATCAACTTGTGTGTCTATGGGGTGCTCCATCCCTCATATATAAAGGAGTGGAGGAGGGGGAGAGGGTCGGCCTCCTAGGCGCGCCCCAAGGGGAGTCCTACTCCCACCGGGAGTAGGATTCCCCCCTTCCATGTAGTAGGAGTAGGAGAGAAGGAAGGAGGAGAGAGGGAGAAGGAAAGGGGGCGCCCCCCTTCCTAGTTCAATTTGGACCAGAGGGGGAGGGGCGCGCGGCCTGCCCTGGCCGCCCCTCTCTCTCTCCACTAAGGCCCATAAGGCGCATTAAACTCCCCGGGGGTTCCGGTAAACCCCCGGTACTCCGGTATATGCCCGAACTCACTCGGAACCCTTCTGATGTCCAAACATAGTCATCCAATATATCGATCTTTATGTATCGACCATTTCAAGACTCCTCGTGATGTCCGTGATCAAATCCGGGACTCCGAACTATCTTAGGTACATCAAAACACATAAAATCATAATACCGATCGTCACCGAACGTTAAGTCTGCGGACCCTACGGGTTCGAGAACTATGTAGACATGACCGAGACACGTCTCCGGTCAATAACCAATAGCGGAACCTGGATGCTCATATTGGCTCCCACATATTCTATGAAGATCTTTATCGGTCAAACCGCATAACAACATACATTGTTCCCTTTGTCATCGGTATGTTACTTGCCCGAGATTCGATCCTCGGCATCTCAATACCTAGTTCAATCTCGTAACCGGCAAGTCTGTTTACTCGTTCCGTAATGCATCATCCTGAAACTAACTCATTAGTCACATTGCTTGCAAGTCTTATAGTGATGTGCATTACCAAGAGGGCCCAGAGATACCTCTCTGACAATCGGAGTGACAAATCCTAATCTCGATCTATGCCAACTCAAGAAATACCATCGGAGACACCTGTAGAGCACCTTTATAATCACCCAGTTACATTGTGACGTTTGGTAGCACACAAAGTGTTCCTCCGGTATTGGGAGTTGCATAATCTCATAGTCATAGGAACATGTATAAGTCATGAATAAAGCAATAACAATATACTAAACGATCAAGTGCTAAGCTAACGGAATGGGTCAAGTCAATCACATCATTCTCTAATGATGTGATCCCGTTAATCAAATGACAACTCATGTCTATTGCTTGGAAACTAAACCATCTTTGATTCGACGAGCTAGTCAAGTAGAGCATACTAGTGACACTCTATTTGTCTATATATTCACACATGTACTAAGTTTCCGGTTAATACAATTCTAGCATGAATAATAAACATTTATCATGATATAAGGAAATATGAATAACAACTTTATTATTGCCTCTAGGGCATACTTCCTTCAGTCTCCCACTTGCACTAGAGTCAATAATCTAGATTACACAATAATGATTCTAACACCCATGGAGTGTTGGTGCTGATCATGTTTTGCTCGTGAGAGAGGCTTAGTCAACAGGTCTGCAACATTCAGATCCGTATGTATCTTTCAAATCTCTATGTCTCCTTCCTTGACTTGATCGCAGATGGAATTGAAGCATCTCTTGATGTGCTTGGTTCTCTTGTGAAACCTGGATTCCTTTGCCAAGGAAATTGCACCAGTATTGTCACAAAAGATTTTCATTGGACCCGATGCACTAGGTATGACACCTAGATCGGATATGAACTCCTTCATTCAGACTCCTTCATTTGCTGCTTCCGAAGCAGCTATGTACTCCACTTCACACGTAGATCCCGCCACGACGCTTTTCTTAGAACTGCACCAACTGACAGCTCCACCGTTCAATATAAACACGTATCCGGTTTCTGACTTAGAGTCATCCGGATCAGTGTGAAAGCTTGCATCGACGTAACCATGTACGACGAGCTCTTTGTCACTGAGGGAGTCCTGGATTAGGGGGTATCCGGACGGCCGGACTATAATCTTTGGCCGGACTGTTGGACTATGAAGATACAAGATTGAAGACTTCGTCCCGTGTACGAATGGGACTTTCCTTGGCGTGGAAGGCAAGCTTGGAAGTACGGATATGTAGATCTCCTTCCTTGTAACCGACTCTGTGTAACCCTAGCCCCCTCCGGTGTCTATATAAACCGGAGGGTTTAGTCCATAGGACACAACAACAATCATACCATAGGCTAACTTCTAGGGTTTAGCCTCTCTGATCTCGTGGTAGATCCACTCTTGTACTACCCATATCATCAATATTAATCAAGGAGTAGGGTTTTACCTCCATCGAGAGGGCCCGAACCTGGGTAAAAACATCGTGTCCCTTGTCTCCCGTTACCATCCACCTAGACGCATAGTTCGGGACCCCCTACCCGAGATCCGCCGGTTTTGACACTGACATTGGTGCTTTCATTGAGAGTTCCTTTGTGCCGTCGCTATAAGGAAGGATGTCTCGTCTCGTCTTTAAAGATGGCACTACTGCTGAGGGAGCTCTGGCTATCGGCCAAACTCTCCGGCTCGGTGATTTCATCATGACCGCCTGTTCGGCTGTTGCGCCGCCGCCGACCTCTAGGGTCATCGAAAGCAATCTCCACGTCAACTCGGAACTCGCCGAGCAGTTGGATCCAATGGAGCTCTCCTCCCTGAATGAACTCTTGGATCGCATCGCCGCCCTAGGAGTCGCTACGGACTATGATCAGATTGGGCTTAAACCCGATCAGAGAGAAATTAACTCTCCCCCGGTCACCCACCACGTTGCGGTGGTGGAGGAGCAATGTGGCGACCCTTCCTCTATCTTGAGGACTAGATATGTCCGGATTCCTGAGTCTTCCGAGCCGGATACCCGTTTACGGGAAGACACCACCCAAGCCCTGAACCTAGAGTTAGGCAGCGGGCTAGACTTATCGGGAAACGTCCCAAAACCCAAACTTCCAAGATTGGAAACTCCTCAACCCCTGGATCTCAGATCGAGTGAGGTTTCAGATTCAATCTCACCCACCCACCCAAACATAAGCGATCTTTCCCACATCAGGCAAGAGCCCCAAGAAACAGTACATCATTATTGGGCCAGGTTCCTCCTTGTAATGAACAAGGTTAAGGACTGTCGCGAGGAAGACGCAATCTCATTCTTCTGCAATAATTGCACGGACAAGGGTATCCTTAACGCCATAAGTCGCCGTGAAATTATATGGTTTGCCGACTTGGCATCCATAGTACGAAAGTACTGTGCAATGGAAAGTACCTGGAAAACCGAAATAAATTTTTGGGACAATCCGACCATGAATTTGAACCCAGTCCGGAATAAAAGGGTGCATTCTCATAAGACACCCGGGTTAACTACCAAAAAGCAAAAACCCTCTACAGGGAACGGAACCGTACTGGAGGGATGGCTCAATGGACCCTGTAAAATTCATAGTACAGAGGGCGCCATGCCAACACACAGCCTTAGAGCATGTTGGATACTCCGGCAGGTAGCCAAAAGGGGTGAGGATCTTCTCATTCCAGAAGCCACAGAGCACCATCCCAAGGATAACAATACGATATTAACAGTCTTTGAGACCTTCACATCAAATAATAGGCGAAAGAGAACACTCGGCAGCCTCGCCGAAATCCACCATGTGGCAACAATAAATCCATGGAGTGACACGGCAATTACTTTCAATGCCAGTGACGAACCTAAATTCCGAACAGCCCGAGCACCAGCCACATTGGTCCTCAGTCCAATTGTGGACGGCTTTCGACTCACCAAGGTACTCATGGACGGCGACAGCGGATTAAACCTCATCTTTGAGGAAACCCTTCAAAAAATGGAAATAGACTGGAACCGCATCAAGTGAAGCAGCACAACCTTTAGAGGAATAATCCCCAGTCGGGAAGCACGCTGTACAGGCAAAATCACACTAGATGTGGTGTTCGGCACGCCGAAGAATTACAGGTCCGAAGATATTACGTTCCAAGTGGCCCCGTTCAGTAGTGGATACCACGCCCTTCTAGGGCGGGAGGCATTCACGATCTTCCAAGCCATACCCCATTACGGGTACATGAAGCTAAAAATGCCCGGGCCCAGCGGAATCATCACTCTTGCTAGTCATCCGGACACAGCACTCCGCACCGAAAAGAAGACAGCCGCACTGGCCCTCGAGGCATTATCCGAAGCCCTAGCGGTCGAGGAACTGACTGCGCTGCGCTCCACGGTGAACAGGGACGATGTGATACTCGATAAGAGATCCAAGTCCACCTCCTTTAAACCAGTAGACGAAATTCAAATTCCAAGTCCATCCAACGGACCCTACAAAAACAGTCTCCATCCGGGCACAGTTAAACCCCGCCGTAGACGCCGCACTACGAGAGTTCCTGCGCAAAAACTGGGACATTTTTGCCTGGCATCCTTCAGATATGCCAGGAATCCCACGCAGGCTGGCCGAGCATAGCCTCAATATTCTAAAAGGGTTCAAGCCTGTCAAGCAGGCTCTTCGGCGTTTCTCCGAACCTAAGAGGCAAGCTATGGGAGAAGAACTAGCCAAGTTATTGGAGGCCAAATTCAGTAGAGAAATAAAACACCCGGACCGGCTAGCAAACCTGGTGATGGTACCAAAGAAGGATAAATCCTGGCGCCTGTGCGTTGACTTCAAGGACCTTAACAAGGCTAGCCCAAAGGATCCCTTCCCCCTCCCCCGCATCGATCAAATTATCAATGCTACCGCAGGACACGACTCATTGTGTTTCCTCGACGCATACTTCGGATACCACCAAATTAAGATGGCGGAGCCCGACCAAGCCGCAACAACATTCATCACACCATACGGCCCCTTCTGCTTCAACACAATGCCTTTTGGGCTCAAAAACGCCGGTGCAACATATCAGCGCATGATTCAGACATGTCTGGCGAACCAGGTCGGCAAAACATTGGAGGCATACGTAGATGATGTGGTCGTCAAAACCAAACACATTGACTCTCTAATAGACGACTTGAGGATCACATTCGACAACCTCCGAACATACGACATCAAGCTCAACCCGGAAAAATGCGTTTTCGGTGTACCAGCCGGAAAGCTCCTAGGCTTCATTGTATCCAGCAGAGGAATTGAAGCAAATCCGGCCAAGATCCGAGCTCTGTCACAGTTGGATATCCCAACGGACCTCAAACAAATCCAGAAATTAACCGGATGCGTGGCGGCCCTAAGCCACTTTATCTCCCACCTGGGAGAAAAGGCATTACCCCTTTATCGCATCCTACGGCGCACCAAACACTTCGAGTGGACGGATGACACAACAGCCGTATTGGAAGAAACAAAAGCCATACTAGCAACCAACCCAATCCTGGCAGCACCAAACATTGGCGAACCTATGCTGTTATACATTGCGGCAACTCATCAAGTTGTGAGCATAGTGCTCGTCGTCGAACGAGAAATGGACGGACATAAATCCCCCCTACAAAAGCCGGTCTACTATGTATCCACTGTCCTTACTCCATGCAAGTCACGGTATCCGCATTATCAAAAGATAGCATACGCGGTATTCATGGCATCCAGGAAACTGCGACACTACTTTCAAGAGTGTTCAATAACAGTAGCCTCGGAAGTACCACTTAATGATATTATAAACAACCGTGACGCCACGGGCCGGATTGCCAAATGGGCCATTAAGCTCCTCCCGTTCGACATAACTTACAAACCGCGGCGAGCCATTAAGTCGCAAGTATTGGCCGACTTCGTCGCTGAATGGACGGAAGCCGAACTCCCTAAAGAGTACAACGCATATTCTAACAGGATCATGCACTTCGACGGCTCCAAAATGCTGGCTGGTCTGGTGGCTGGCGTCGTTTTGACGTCCCCAACCAGAGGTACAGTTCAATAAGTACTCCAGATAATGTATACACACTCCAACAACACAGCCGAATACGAGGCTCTTTTACATGGTCTCCTGATGGAAGTATCCATGGGCATCCAACGCCTGGAGGTGCGGGGGATTCGAACCTCGCAATATCCCAAATAAATGGAGACTTTGATGCCAAGGATGCAAAAATGGCGGCTTATCGCAACGCCGTCCTCAAAATGTCAGCTCGGTTCGAGGGGCTCGGATTCCACCATGTGGCTCGGGAAAACAATCAGGCGGCAAACTTCCTCGCACGCATCGGCGCAAAACGCGATGTTGTCCCCCCTAACATCTTTTTGGAGAGGCTGTTTAAGCCATTCGTGGCATGTGAAGGACACACCGGTAACAATAGCCCGGACCTGGCCACAACGCCCGATGTCGAACACTCTGACATAATCGGAGGCTCTGCCACCGAAATAACACATTCAGCCCACGTAATAATGGCCATCATCGCCCCGTGGACAGAACCATTCCTGGCCTACTTAACTAGGTAGAAACTTCCCGAGGACAAAAATGAGGCACGCTGCATAGTGCGGCGATCTAAAGCCTATATGGTCCATGAGGGAGAGCTTTATAAGAAAAGCACCACCGGAGTCCTTCAAAGGTGCATCTCCGAAGAGGAAGGGCGGAAACTTCTGGCAGAAATTCATGCCGGACTCGGCGGCCACCATGCCGCAGCCCGGGCCCTTGTAAGCAAGGCCTTCCGTACAGGTTTTTACTGGCCTACGGCCTGGCCAGACGCACAGGACCTGGTCCAACGCTGCGTTGGTTGTCAGCTCTATGCAAATCAAAGCCATATGCCACCCACCGCCCTCCACACAATCCCCATTACCTGGCCCTTTCACTAGTAGAAAAGGGGGCAACGGTCCAGGCCGGGTCGGCCCATTAGTCCCGGTTCAATCTAGAATCGGGACCAATAGGGGTATTGGACCCGGTTCGTGAGCCCAGGGGGCCGGCCGGGCCACGTGGGCCATTGGTCCCAGTTCGTCTGGACCTTTTGGTCCCGGTTGGTGGGACGAAACGGGACCAATGGGCCTGGCTCCTGGCCCACCACCATTGGTCCCGGTTCGTGGCATGAACCGGGACCAAAGGCTCCCCTTTAGGCCCGGTTCATGCCATGAACCGGGACTAAAGGGTTGGCCCTCGTTGCACCCAGCGTTTAGTCCCACCTCGCCAACCGAAGGCCGCCCACACCTGTTTATAAGCCCGTCCCTCTCTGCGTTGTTGAGCTCCTCTCAAAGTGAAAATAGATGCACCTATAGAGGAAATTGGACCTAAATTCATAAATAGAAATTGATTATGAATTTATGTTTAATTTTCTCTATAAGTGCATCTATGTTCACTAATAGAGAAGTTTTTATTTTTTGTGACCTAAAAGAAAAATGAAATCACTAAAAAACTATAAGTATTTAGTTCTAAGTAGAAATGAAAAAATAAATAGCAAAAAAGAAAAAAATGCCTATAATATTTGTTATGACTAACTAAAATTACCAAATTGAGCATAATGGTACTAACAGAAAGTTTATAGTAAAGTTATTCATAAACTAGTGATTCACACAAATTTTAAAAAATTTAAATTTAAACTATTCAAATTTTAAAACTAATGGCACTAACAGAAAGTTTATAATTTTTGGTATCTCTGTGCAGAAAGACCGTACATAGTAAATATAATACACAAAGTGTTTTCACACAAATTTAGTAAACTAGTGATTCACACAAATTTTAAAAAATTCAAATTTAAACTATTCAAATTTTAAAGCTAATGGCACTAATAGAAAGTTTATAATTTTTGTGACCTAAAAGAAAAAATAAATCACTTAAAAACTATAAGTATTTAGTTCTAAGTAGAAATGAAAAAATAATGGCACTAGTAAAGTTAATCACAAACTTGAGATTCACACAAATTTCAAAGAATTCAAATTTTAACTATTCTAATTTGAAAAAATAATGGCACTAGTAAAGTTAATCACTAACTTGAGATTCACACAAATTTCAAAGAATTCAAATTTTAACTATTCTAATTTGACAACTAATGGCACTAGTAAAGTTAATCACAAACTTGAGATTCACACAAATTTCAAAGAATTCAAATTTTAACTATTCTAATTTGAAAAAATAATGGCACTACTAAAGTTAATCACAAACTTGAGATTCACACAAATTTCAAAGAATTCAAATTTTAACTATTCTAATTTGAAAACTAATGACACTAGTAAAGTTAATCACAAACTTGAGATTCACACAAATTTCAAAGAATTCAAATTTTAACTATTCGAATTTGAAAACTAATGGCACTAGTAAAGTTAATCACAAACTTGAGAGTCACACAAATTTCAAAGAATTCAAATTTTAACTATTCTAATTTGACACTAATGGCACTAGTAATGTTAATCACAAACTTGAGATTCACACAAATTTCAAAGAATTCAAATTTTAACTATTCTAATTTGACACTAATGGCACTAACAAAAAGTTTATAATTTTTGGTATCTCTGTGCAGAAAGATTGTACATAGTAAATATAATACACAAAGTGTTTTCACACAAATTTAGTAAACTAGTGATTCACACAAATTTTAAAAAATTCAAATTTAAACTATTCAAATTTTAAAGCTAATGGCTCTAACAGAAAGTTTATAATTTTTGTGACCTAAAAGAAAAAAGAAATCACTAAAAAACTATAAGTATGGGCCAGGATTGTGACCTAAGTAGAAATGAAAAAATAAATAGAAAAAAAGAAAAAAAATGCCACCTACTGAGCCAGCACGGCCTGAATACGACTAGAAACCCAACCATGGGCCAGGATTCAGGCCCGCAACAGGCACAGTAGGCCCACATGCATTGCAGTGTCCAATTAGGCCCATAAGCCTGCATTTCAGAGGAGTTCGAGAGGGAAGAGGTAGCGGAGCTTATAAACAGGTGCTGGCCACTCCCAACTAGCGAGGTGGGACTAAACTCCCACCACCGCGCCAGTGCAAGGCCATTGGTCCCGGTTTGTGCCACCAACCGGGACTAAAGGGGGGAATTGGTACCGGTTCGTGGCACCAACCGGTACCAATGCCCCCCTTCAGTCCCGCTTGGTGGCACAAACCGGGACTAAAGGCCGCCGCTTCCCGCCACTTGGGCTGCTGAAAAGAGGCCTTTGGTCCCGGTTGGTGGCACCAACCGGGACTAAAGGGGGCATTGGTACCGGTTGTTCTCACGAACCGGGACCAATGCTCTGCCTATATAAGCAGCACTCGTGAAATTTTGGTTCAGTTCGTTCTTCCCCGCCCGCCCGACGCCGCCAGGCTGCCCGCCGTATCCGCCTCGTCGTTGCCGTCGTCGCCCCGCGCCGCCCCGTCGTCGCCGTCGTCGCCCCGCACCGCCCCGTCGTCGCCGTCGTCGCCCCGTGCCGCCCCGATCGACGCCGTCGCCGCTCCCCGCCCCGCGACGCTGCCCCGACCCGCCCCGACCCACCCCTGCCCGTCGCCGAGCCGCCCCGCCCCGCGCCGCACCTCGTCGTCGCCGTCGCCGTCCCCGACACCGTCGCCGTGAGCAACGACTGATTTAATTTGATGTTACTAGTAGTTAATTGAGTTAGATTTTGTTAGATTTTTTTGTAGTTCATAGATTTTTTTTAGATGTGTAGTAATTTAGATGTGTAGTTCATTGATTTTTCTGTTAGATTTTTTTCATATTGTGTAATTAATTTGTTCATATTGTGTTAGATTTATTTATGATTTTTTCTGTTGTAATTTAGATTTATTAATGATTTTTTGTTCATAGTATTTTCTTTGTCAATTTATTGTGTATGTATAGGAAAATTGTGAATGATATATGTCATTTATGAATATGTTCATATTTAGAATAGAGGAAAAAGGAAAAAATAAGAAGAGAAAGTGTTTAATATAATTAGTTAGAAAAATAATAGAACTATAGTTAAACTAGTTTATTTTTAGTAAGTCGTACTATTTTATTTTATTTATAGCAAGTGCTTCATATATAGTTGAACTAGCTAGTTGATTTAATAAAATACTTTATTTAACTATATATAGAAGTAGTTCCCGCATCGACGTCCACCGCCCGCGACGATACTAGCTGTATTAGTGATGCTATATGTATGATAGTATTCGAGGAGATGATGTACTTTTGTTTATAATTGAATACATGCTAATTTGAATACTACTTTATTTTATGATTTGGTTTTGTTTATTGAATGCTCATATTGGAGAAGTACTCCTACTTTGAATGCTAAAATTGGAGAGCACTAGCTATGCAGAAATCTAGGAGCCCCCTCCATCATCCACGCCGTCGTGGGGGTAGCTTCTCCTTCATTCCCGTGGCCTAGACAATTTGGTGTAATAATGCACTCTGGAATGAAAGGAGGAGCTACGTACCATCACCGATAGTCAACTTGTGATTACTAATATTGATCTAATTATGAACATAGGCCGGAAATGTCGTACTCGGACGACGGAAGTCTCCCGGGGGAGTGCGACTGGTGCCACGACGATCGAGGTCTGTGCGACAGGCCTCACCTGGACGATGATCGGCACTTCAGCATTAAGCTCGAGGAGACCTTCGAAGTTGAAACGGTACGCAACGACGACAAGTGTTTTTTCATAATTAAGCATGACTTCAACTATTTCATCGTGTAATTTTCATCTTTTACAATTCGAGTATAGTTTATCCCATGCCATGCAAGACGCTATGTCTTGGAGAGGATGGATTTTGAAGACCATGAAAATTTTGAAATGAAGAAAATTCACCTAAGGACCCATCATGATGTGGATTTTGAAGTAAAGTTGTATAATGCTGAGAGCGTAACCCATTTTGGTTGCAAAATTGGGAAGCATTTTGCAAATTGTATGGTTTTGATGAGGGTATGCTTGTCACCATGGATCTTGGTGATCCTGAAATCGAGCAACACAATATGGACATTTGGGTCCTTGTTGATACGCCTCCAGTTCTACCGCTATGTGAGTTTCTCAAACATAGTTAATTATTAACTAATTTATATTGTTCATTTCAAAATAGTTGACAGCTTATTTCCATTGACAGCTTATTTTGAAGTATCAAAGAATGTGCAGAAGATGGTAGATAGAACTTACTACACCGATGGCTCTGAGTTAACTTACAAGGAGAAAACTCATCTGGTTGGATTTTGTAATGATCTTGAGAATTACAATATCTACAATCGAACTCCTCAACATTATGGTCAATACATGCCACTAGTGCACGTGTTGAACTATGGTAACTACCATGGAGATACCCTGGTAAGATTTTTTTACTATTACGACATCCGTGCATCTTTTTGCATACTTCTAAACCTAGTATATCATTGCTAACTACGAAGTTATTACTATGTTTTTCAACAGAGAATCCCATAGGATTGTGTGCCTCATTTGATGTATCAGAATGGCAGCCTTCGTGTTTTGAACATATATCCAGGTCATCCTACGAATCTCAACTGTCCATACCGGATTTCTAAAAGAAGTGGAGACATGACATTTAAAGAATGGAAAAAATGTATGGACGTCGTAAGGAGCTTCTTGGAAGCAAAAGGAAGCAAAGCGCAAGAATTGGAGACAGGATGATCTCCATTCTTCATAATGGAGAGTCAGGGTCTATATTGTTTTATGCTATTTTACCTTAAGTGTGTTTAGGTCCTACCTGATACTGATGATCATGTGCTAAGAACAATTATGTAGGGTTGGGTTCGATGACTATGAGGATGATGATCGTATGACTTATTATTAATAACGAGTAGAAGTTGTATGATGATGCTTGATTAGTAGGACTTGTTATTATATATGATGATGTATGATGCGAGGATGCATGAGTTATTATATATCTGCGGGTGAAATGAACATAGCAGTAGCGTTGGTAAACCAAGGATGAAGATATAAGAGAGGGCACTTCTCTCTATTAGCTAGCTAATAACAACCTAAAAATAACCCCCTAAACCCCTAAAACAGCCACTTTTTTTTAAAAAAATAAAAACCTCAGCTCCAACCAGCTGCTAACGCGTGGAAGCCTTTTGGTCCCGGTTTATGTCATCAACCAGGACCAAAGGCCCCCCTGCCTGGGCTGCCGGCAGCGGCCACGTGGAGGCCCATCTGTCCCGGTTCTGGTTTGAACCGGGACTAAAGGGGGGGAGGTATTAGTAACGACCCTTTAGTCCCGGTTCACGAACCGGGACTAAAGGCCCTTACGAACCGGGACAAATGCCCTGTTTTCTACTAGTGTTTGCGGTCTGGGGCTTGACATGGTTGGACCTCTTAAAGGAGGAACCCACAAGAAAAAAATACTTGCTGGTCATGGTGGATAAATTCACCAAATGGATAGAAGCCAAACCTGTTAAAACGGCCGAATCCGGACCGGTGATAGACTTCATATCCGGGGTTGTACACCGTTATGGCGTCCCCCACAGCATCATCACTGATAACGGCATGAACTTCACTGCCAACGAGGTAAAACTCTGGTGCAAAAATATGGGCATCAAGCTCGATTATGCTTCCGTCTATCACCCACAAACTAACGGTCAAGTCGAGCGCGCAAATGGTCTTATCATGAGTGGCATCAAACCCAGATTAGTGCGGTCCCTAAAGGAATCTAACACGCACTGGGTGGAGGAGCTCGACTCCGAACTCTGGGGGTTGCGGACCACGCCGAATCGTACTACCGGATACACACCCTTCTTTATGGAGTACGGCGCAGAGGCGGTTCTGCCCTGCAACATAATTCATAACTCACCCCGAGTGCGCATGTACGAAGAAAGAGAAGCCGAGATCGATTGGCAGGACAACTTGGACACTCTAGAGGAGGAGCGCAACGTGGAAAAAGCCTGTTTCGCATTCTATCAGCAACATGCTCGAAGATACCAAAGCAGAGAAGTACGGGCCAAAACTTATAACATTGGTGAACTAGTTCTACGTCTGCCGGAGAAGAAAAAGACCAAACTAGAGCCCAAATGGGAGGGTCCCTTCATCATTGACCAAGTTCTGACCGGCGGAGCGTACCGTCTGCGGGATGCATCGGATAATCTACTTGAGCCGAACCCATGGAACACAGCAAGACTCCGAAGACTCTACACCTAGCGCCGGACTCTGTGTTCGTCTCCTTCCTCTGTTCATTTTTCGCATATGCATTATTTTTCCTTTTTCTCCTTCTTCTTTTATTTTTTATGATGCCTTCAAGGGCTAACTCGTGCCTTGCCGGCACACCATTGACGCGCTAGATGCGCTCACTATGCCTGGGGGCTTCTTACACAGAAGCTTAATTATTTATCCGGGCTTCGTGCCCAGAACATGTGTCCTGCTTCCTAATGTACCTTTTCTTCGCCATTATATGCATCAATATGACTTAAGTTTTGGCCAAGCTGGGTTGCCTGGCTCTTGTATTTATGCCCTACGTTCCCGTTAATTCGGCTAGGGCATAAGGGGAGCACCTCTGCGATTGTTACTACTGGGTCAGCCGGATGTGTACCTCAGACTGGGTGAAGCCGAAAGCTAGCGTTCTTAAGAGAATATTCGGTCGGTGAACAAAAGATGATTTTTTACTTATTTATTTTCCATATGTGCCCCCAGATGTTTTTTCCTGCGACTTTTTCCGCAGTCCGGGCATGCACTTTAGGGCATGCATACCCAGGGAAAGCAACCCCTAACGGAACTATTCTCCCTGGAAGATGTTTCTTACTAACCATGTAATATAACATAACTAGTTGGGCACTTGTCTGTTCAAGCACTAATGACCCATACGCCTAGTTTCCTCGCATGCCCCGGTTCTTACATAACCGAGAGGGTATTCGGATACACTCCGGACTATCGGGTCCAGAGGTTGAAGCGAAAAGGTCCGCCATGACAAATCCGGCTAGAAGGCATTACACATGTCATTTAAATTACATAGTCACTTTGAATGAATAAATTCCTCTTCTATACCATCCAACAGGCTGTCTAGCCTACAATCCTGTTGGGAATACTTTGTGGCCAATTATACTTGCCCGTACACTAAGCTAACAGGGATCTCTTTCCCATCGGGCCCCACAGGTCCGACCTCGGCCATGTGGTTTGGGTCAGCCTTGGTATACCGCGTCTTCACCATAGCCCAAGCTTCCCTGGCACCTTGACGGTAGGCCGATATCTTCCATAATCGGAAGCACCGCCGTGCTCCCATGAGCTTCTCCGCAAGCTCCCCAAAACCTTTGGGCATGGAGACGGATGGCCATAAGGCCTGGGCAATGCCTTGCATCACCTGCCGAGCTCGTTCGTGCAGTTGTGAGAGCTTGGGTAGAAGATCACCTGCAGACCCTGGCATTTCATCCGCGGGACGACCTATTAGCATTCCTGCAGACATAACTCTGTTAGTTGGCTTCTTCGCCGAACTCTTTTTAAAAAAAGTTCGTTCAAGCACTTACTGAAAATGCCGCGTCGAAGCTACCGATTCTCCTTCACGGAGTCTGACAGTTGGGCGCGAACATACTTTAGTTCCACACTCAACTGGGTGTTGGCATCCTGAAGATTATTCTTCTCCTGCCTAACCCTCGTAAGCACGCTCTCGCCAGCCTTTAGCCGGCGTAGGATATGTTGCTCATCCGAATTTACTCCGGCGTCATCTACAATTTTCTTGTCAGATTTGCATATATGCCGCACTCTACATGGTAACTATCATTTGAAACACGTATTACCAGAGGGGGTCTTCTTGGACTCCTTTTCTGTGGCTAGTGCGGCCTGAAGTTGGGCTTTGCACTCTTCAAGCTCATGGGACAACTGGGTATTCTTTTCTCTAAGAACCCGCATAACAAATGATCCTTAAATCAGTTATTTTAACTGTTTCAAGTCTCAGGGGCTACTACTATATATAATCATTAAATTTTCTCACCCGTATATCCTTTACATACTCGTTCGTGGCTCTGGTTAGCCATTTTGAGCAGCACGGAGGTACGTGTCTCCTGAGTTGAAGGCGTCAAATGCCTCTTGGGAGAAACAAGCGTCACGGAGAACGGCTCGGTGACGCCGATGGTTCATCGCACTCTCCACCTCGGAATTTGTGGCGGACATTCTATCTGCATCCTCTGTCAGAGGAGCCTCCGGCGTGCGCCCCGTGTTCGCTTCCTCTTCCATATTTGGCCCTGGAGTCCGACTGGTTGAGGCGTGATTGGCAACCTCTCCGGATATAGTCCGGCGAGCGTTCTTCTTCCTAGAAAGCACGGGAGTTATTATGTCTCTAAAGACGATACCATGGAATAAGGCAGCACATCATACCTCTGCACCGGCGTCTCAGTCCGGACCGCGTTCCTTTTTAGCCTGCCCGGCCTCGAAGCCCCTTGTTGGCTAGTCGCCGCGGGCTCGGCGTGACGTCCCAAGGGTCTTCCCTATAAAAACACCGTCAGTACGCGGTAAGTGAAGTATGTAAAGGTGAATCCTTATCAAAAGATTGGGACTTTGATCTCATTCACCTGCGAAGCTGGGAGTAGCCCAGGGTAGTCGGCCGTAATGGCCACCAAGGCCTCGTTGCCGCTTAATTGGTAAAACACCCTATCGATTAGCTCCATGGATATGTCCGGATCCTCTTTGAAGGCCGGGTCAAGGGACCGCTCAGGGTCCTCTGGTTGTGGAGGTGAGCTGTTGATCTCCCTTACAGCCTTACGCAGCTCCTGCATTGAATTCACAAGGTAAAATATTTAACTGTGGGAATATGGGACTGATGGGCATGAAAAGTGTTGACTTACCCAGCTCGGAGGATCGTACATAGAAAATCCGCCCTGTGGATTGACGCGGAGGAATTCCTCCTCTTATCCCTTGTACAAATCGGACAAGATTTTTGCTAGAGAGGCGGATGAGTCCGGCCCCTTGCGGCCACAGCAGGAGGCAAAATCCTCCCCATTGAAATCCCACATGGGGTGGCCTCGATATTTAAGCGACTGCATCCCCCGCATAATGCATGTAGCCATGACTTCGATCATGGTCAGTCCTGATTGGGCCAATACCTTTATCCGGCTCATCATGTAAAGAACGTCTCTATCATCTTCCTCCTGGGGGATCCGTGGGCACCAGCTCAGGCGCTTCTTCAAGGGAGCATTGTCAAACTCGGGAAGGCTGATCCGAATAGGATCCGGAAGAGGAACGTCTTCTATATAAAACCACTCTGAAGGCCAGTCTTCGGACGCCTTCTTCGGGGTTCCGGATAGATATCCGGTCCCGGTGATGCGCCATACTTCGGCTTCGCCCACTTGATATACTGACCCCCTCTAGGAGCGGGGCACAAGGCAGAACAACTTCTTCCACAGTGTGAAATGAGCTTCGCAGCCCAAGAACAGCTCGCAAAGGGCTACATAGCCCGTGATATGTAGTATGGAGGCAGGGGTAAGGCTGTGCAACTGGAGGCCGTATAACTCTAGGAGCCCCCAGAGAAACGGATGAATTGGAAATCCGAGTCCCCTTATCAAATAAGGGACGAGGCATACCCGCTCTCCCTTAGAGGGGTTGGGAAAGCTCTCCGCTTGCTCTCCGCCATTGTAGGTGGTGAGCCCGGCTCGAATCGGGACCATATACGCCGGGGGAGAAATCCCTGGGTTTGAAGCTTCACTAGTTGGCTGTGTGGGACGGAACACCTCTCCCAATCTCCGGGCTTGGGGCTGGGGGAACGAGCGGAGGAGCTGCGCAGACCGGCCATGATGGGATGGAGTTTTTCGGGTGCGCTCCGATGAATGCTCGCGGAGGGAGGATGGTGTGGTTTGGATCTAAATCCTTGTCTCTTTAATAGACAGCTCATTTGCATAGCTAGGGGGTAAATGTAAAAACACCCTGGCTCCTCACATTCGCTTGACACGTGGAAGGTGTCCATTATTGGGTGTAGAAGCCAAGGAGCACAACATTTACAAGAGGCTGAACACTATTTAACAGGTATTCGGAATTTGGAGAAGAACCCGCCTTGCAATGCCGAAGACAATCTGCGCGCCAGACTCATCGTCATTGAAGCCTGGTTCGGGGGCTACTGAGGGAGTCCTGGATTAGGGGGTATCCGGACGGCCGGACTATAGTCTTTGGCCGGACTGTTGGACTATGAAGATACAAGATTGAAGACTTCGTCCCGTGTCCGGATGGGACTTTCCTCGGCGTGGAAGGCAAGCTTGGCAGTAACCCTAGCCCCCTCCGGTGTCTATATAAACCGGAGGGTTTAGTCCATAGGACACAACAACAATCATACCATAGGCTAACTTCTAGGGTTTAGCCTCTCTGATCTCGTGGTAGATCCACTCTTGTACTACCCATATCATCAATATTAATCAAGCAGGAGTAGGGTTTTACCTCCATCGAGAGGGCCCGAACCTGGGTAAAAACATCGTGTCCCTTGTCTCCTGTTACCATCCGCCTAGACGCGCAGTTCGGGACCCCCTACCCGAGATCCACCGGTTTTGACACTGACAATCACCTCCATAAACAAGAAACATATATTTAGTCCTTTTTAGGTATTTCAGGATGTTCTTGACCGCTGTCCAGTGATCCACTCCTGGATTACTTTGGTACCTCCCTGCTAAACTGATAGCAAGGGACACAATAGGTCTGGTATACATCATTGCATACATGATAGAGCCTATGGCTGAAGCATAGGGAACACCTTTCATTTTCTCTCTATCTTATGCAGTGGTCAGTCAACTTCACACCTTGTAACACAGGCAAGAACCCTTTCTTTGCTTGATCCATTTTGAACTTCTTCAAAACTTTGTCAAGGTATGTGTTCTGTGAAAGTCCAATTAAGCGTCTTGATCTATCTCTATAGATCTTAATGCCCAATATATAAGCAGCTTCACCGAGGTCTTTCATTGAAAAACTCTTATTCAAGTATCCCTTTATGCTATCTAGAAATTCTATATCATTTCCAATCAACAATATGTCATCCACATATAATATTAGATATACTACAGACCTCCCACTCACTTTCTTGTAAATACATGCTTCTCCAAAAGTCTGTATAAAACCATATGCTTTGATCACACTATCAAAACGTTTATTCCAATTCCGAGATGCTTGCACCAGTCCATAAATGGATCGCTGGAGCTTGCACACTTTGTTAGCATCCTTTGGAATTATAAAACCTTCAGGTTGCATCATATACAACTCTTCTTCCAGAAATCCATTCAGGAATGCAGTCTTTACATCCATTAATCATAAAATGCAGCAATTGCTAACATGATTCAGACGGACTTGAGCATCGCTACGGGTGAGAAGGTTTCATCGTAGTCAACTCCTTGAACTTGTCGAAAACCTTTCGCAACAAGTCGAGCTTTGTAGACAGTAACATTACCGTCAACGTCAGTCTTCTTCTTGAAGATCCATTTATTCTCGATGGCTTGTAAATCATCGGGCAAGTCAACCAAAGTCCACACTTTGTTCTCATACATGGATCCCATCTCAGATTTCATGGCCTCAAGCCATTTCGCGGAATCTGAGCTCATCATCGCTTCCTCATAGTTCGTAGGTTCGTCATGGTCAAGTAACATGACCTCCAGAACAGGATTACCATACTACTCTGGTGCGGATCTTACTCTAGTTGACCTACGAGGTTCGATAGTAACTTGATCTGAAGTTACATGATCATCGTCATTAGCTTCCTCACTAATTGGTGTAGGAGTCACATGAACAGATTTCTATGATGAACTACTTTCCAATAAGGAAGCAGGTACAGTTACCTCATCAAGTTCTACTTTCCTACCACTCACTTCTTTCGAGAGAAACTCCTTCTCTAGAAAGGATCCACTCTTAGCAACGAATGTCTTGCCTTCGGATCTGTGATAGAAGGTGTACCCAACAGTCTCCTTTGGGTATCCTATGAAGACACATTTCTTCGATTGGGTTCGAGCTTGTCAGGTTGAAGCTTTTTCACATAAGCATCACAACCCCAAACTTTAAGAAACGACAACTTAGGTTTCTTGCCAAACAACAGTTCATAATGTGTCGTTTTAACAGATTTAGATGGTGCCCTATTTAACGTGAATGCAACCGTCTCTAAAGCATAACCCCAAAATGATAGCGGTAAATCAGTAAGAGACATCATAGATTGCACCATATCTAGTAAAGTACGATTACGATGTTCGGACACAGCATTACATTGTGGTGTTCCGGGTGGCGTGAGTTGTGAAACTATGCATTGTTTCAAATGAAGACCAAACTCGTAACTCAAATATTCTCCTCCACAATTAGATCGTAGAAACTTTATTTTCTTGTTACAATGATTTTCCACTTCACTCTGAAATGCTTTCAACTTTTCAAATGTTTTAGACTTATGTTTCATCAAGTAGATATACCCATATCCGCTCAAATCATCTGTGAAGGTGAGAAAATAACGGTACCCACCGCGAGCCTCAACATTCATCGGACCACATACATCAGTATGTATGATTTCCAACAAATCTGTTGGTCGCTCCATTGTTCCGGAGAACGGAGTTTTAGTCATCTTGCCCATGAGGCATGGTTTGCAAGTACCAAGTGATTCATAATAAAGTGATTCCAAAAGTCCATCAGAATGGTGTTTCTTCATGCTCTTTACACCAATATGACCCAAATGGCAGTGCCACAAATAAGTTGCACTATCATTATCAACTCTGCATCTTTTGGCTTCAACATTATGAATATGTGTATCACTACTATCGGGATTCAATAAAAATAGACCACTCTTCATGGGTGCATGACCATAAAAGATATTACTCATATAAATAGAACAACCATTATTCTCTAATTTAAATGAATAACCATCTCGCATCAAACAAGATCCAGATATAATCTTCATGCTTAACGCTGGCACCAAATAACAATTATTCAGGTCTAAGACTAATCCCGAAGGTAGATGTAGAGGTAGCATGCCGACCGCGATCACATCGACTTTGGAACCATTTCACACGCGCATCATCACCTCGTATTTAGCCAATCTCGCTTAATTTGTAGTCCCTATTTTGAGTTGCAAATATTAGCAACAGAACCAGTATCAAATACCCAGGTGCTACTTGCTACCTCTTGAGCATGCGTTGGTTTTTCCCTTGAAGAGGAAAGGGTGATGCAGCAAACAGCGTAAGTATTTCCCTCAATTTTTGAGAACCAAGGTATCAATCCATTAGGAGACTAAACGCAAGTCGCCTCGTACCTACACAAACAAATAAGAAGCTTGCAACCAACACGATAAAGGGGTTGTCAATCCCTTCACGACCACTTGCAAAAGTGAGATCTGATAAAGATAATAAAATAAATATTTTTGGTATTTTTATGATATAGATTGCAAAGTAAAGATTACAAAATAAAATAGATTGGAAACTTATATGATGGAAGATAGACTCGGGGGCCATAGGTTTCACTAGTGGCTTATCTTAAGATAGCATAAGTATTACGGTGGGTGAACGAATTACTGTCGAGCAATTGATAGAAAAGTGCATAGTTATGAGAATATCTAGGCATGATCATGTATATAGGCATCGCGTCCGCGACAAGTAGACCGAAACGATTCTGCATCTACTACTATTACTCCACACATCGACCGCTATCCATCATGCATCTAGAGCATTAAGTTCATAAGAACAGAGTAACGCATTAGGCAAGATGACACGATGCAGAGGGATAAACTCAAGCAATATGATTTAAAACCCATCTTGGGAAAGGACACCGCAACATTACAATACGTGCCTTGCTTCCCCTGCTGTCACTGGGAAAGGACACCGCAAGATTTAACCCAAAGCTAAGCACTTCTCCCATTGCAAGAAAGATCAATCTAGTAGGCCAAACCAAACTGATAATTCGAAGAGACTTGCAAAGATAATTAAATCATGCATAAAAGAATTCAGAGAAGAATCAAATATTGTTCATAGATAATCTTGATCATAAACCCACAATTCATCGGATCTTGACAAACACACCGCAAAAAGAATTACATCGAATAGATCTCCAAGAAGATTGAGGAGAACTTTGTATTGAGATCCAAAGGGAGAGAAGAAGCCATCTAGCTAATAACTATGGACCTGAAGGTCTATGGTAAACTACTCACACGTCATCGGAGAGGCTATGGTGTTGATGTAGAAGCCCTCCATGATCGATTCCCCCTCCGGCGCAGCGCCGGAAAAGGCCCCAAGATGGGATCTCACGGGTACAGAAGGTTGTGGTGGTGGAAATAGGGTTTCATGGTGCTCCTGGATGTTTTCAGGGTATATGGGTATATATAGGAGGAAGAAGTAGGTCGGTGGAGCTGTGAGGGGCCCACGAGGGTGGGGGCACGCCTGCCCCCCTGGGCGCTGATAATCCCCAAGTGTAGGGAATCATCGTAGCAATTTCCAAAGGTGTAAGTGATACTTATGGATTGTCGAACCCACATGGAGATAAAGGTAAGATCAATATTCCGTCAAGCCCTATCTGCCACTGATACGACTCTACGCACACCGAACATTTGCTTCCAACTAGAAACGCGAAATAAAACTACGTTGTGGGTATGAGGAGGATAACTTTGCATGAAATCGGAAAGCTAAAATATAAAAGTAGGTGTTGTTACCATAAAGTTAGAATATCCTACTAAATATTATAAAAAGCGAGTTTGGAATAATGATGGATCAGTGTGCGGAATTGTCCTAGGCAATTGTTAACAAGACCGGTAGTCGTCATTGCAATTTCATATGAGGGAGAGGCATAAGCTAACATACTTTCTCTACTTGGATCATATGCACTTATGATTGGAACTCTAGCAAGCATCTGCAACTACTAAAGATCATTAAGGTAAAATCCAACCATAGCATTGAAGCATCAAGTCCTCTTTATTCCCATACACAACAACCCCCTTACTCAGGTTTGTGTTTCAGTCACTCACCAACCAACTATAGGCGAATCATGAACGTATTGCAACACCCTACAGCGGGAATCCCTCACGCTTGCGCGACACGGAGAGCACCATAGGACAGCACCAATAATAAAACATACAACTCATACCAATCTAGATCATCAATCAACCCAAAGACAAAGGATATCTACTCAAAGCATCATAGGATGGCAACACATCATTGGATCATAATATGTGGCATAAAGCACCATGTTCAAGTAGGGATTACAGCGGGGTGCGTGAGAGTGGACCGCGTAAAAGAGATGAGGATGGTGATGATGGTGGTGATGTTGATGAAGACGATCACCGCGACGATGATTCCCCTCCCGATGACACTCCGGCGCCACCGAGAGAGAGGAGGATAGGTTCTCCCCTTGTGCTTCCTCTGCCATGGCCTCCCCCCTAGATGGGGAGAGGTTCTCCCTCCGGTCCTTGGCCTCCATGGCGATGATGGCCCCTCCGAGATCCTCCTCCATGGCCTCCGGTGATGATGGCCCCTCCGAGATCCTCCTCCATGGCCTCCGGTGATGATGGCCCCTCCGAGATCCTCCTCCATGGCCTTCGGTTATGATCGCCCCCTTCGGCAGGGTGCCAGAGAGGGCCTAGATTGATTTCTTGTGGCTACAGAGGCTTGCGGCGGCGGAACTTCCGATCTAGGTTATTTTTGAAGGAAATATGCCCTAGAGGCAATAATAAAGTTATTATTTATTTACTTATATCGTGATAAATGTTTACTATTATTCATGCTAGAATTGTATTAACCGGAAACATAATAATTGTGTGAATACATAGACAAACAAAGTGTCACTAGTATGCCTCTACTTGACTAGCTCGTTGATCAAAGATGGTTATGTTTCCTAGCCAGTGACATGAGTTGTCATTTGATTAACGGGATCACATCATTAGAAGAATGATGTGATTGACTTGACCCACTCCGTTAGCTTAGCACATGATCGTTTTGTATTCTGCTATTGCTTTCTTCATGACTTATACATGTTCCTATGACTATGAGATTATGCAACTCCCGTTTACCGGAGGAACACTTTGTGTGCTACCAAACGCCACAATGTAATTGGGTGATTGTAAAGGTGCTCTACAGGTGTCTCCGAAGGTACTTGTTGGGTTGGCGTATTTCGAGATTAGGATTTGTCACTCCGATTGTCGGATATAGGTATCTCTGGGCCCACTCGGTAATACACATCACTATAAGCCTTGCAAGCATTGTAACTAATGAGTTAGTTGCGGGATGATGTATTACGGAACGAGTAAAGAGACTTGCCAGTAACGAGATTGAACTAGGTATTGAGTGTCGGGGGGAATCGGCTTCCTCGAACACCTATGGGGACCGAGCCCCTTGATGGTTTGGCGGGGGGCGGAGGTTGCACAAAGAGCAGATCGAGGCGGTGCACACAGGGGGATTTTACCCAGCTTCGGGCCGCAAAGATGCGTAAAACCCTACTGCTGCTTGGTGGATTGTATTGTGTTCTTGCTCAGGAGCACGCGGTGCTACAGTACACGCGGGCCGCCGGCGAGGTCGAGCGTAAAGATCGGTCTCTCCCCCTCTACGTGCGCATGGGGCCTCCTTTTATATGCTCAAGGGGTTACCCACAGGTGGCAGCGTAGGTGAGGGCAAAAATGGTAGAATGCTGTAGTGGGTACAACTGCCTGCATAGTGGCTCTACAGTGCTATCATACCTAACTCTGACGGCGGGGGACAAGGGCATTAAATGCCCGTCCGCGTCGCCCAGACGGAGCAGGGGAGTGGACCGTCAGGAGCGCCACCGTTTGCCACGATGGCTACTCTGTCAGCTTCGCTTCGCCACCGCATGCTCCTCGCTGCCCAGCCTCCGCCACGTGTGCCTGGGATGCCCCCCAGAGCGACACGTTGGTGGGTGAGCTGGAGTGCAGGCACGAGGTGGTAACTTGCCGCGGCAAGCGCCTTGCCGCGGTGGATGTCTTGTCGCGCCCGGGAGCTTGTTGCTCACCGGGCCTTGCCGGGGCGCGGGGCGCGCCGTGGCAGGGTCCTTGTTGTGCCGTGGATGGCCTTCCCGGCAAGCTCCTCTTGCCGGGGTCTTGTGCTTCGAGCAGCAGTCCCGGCAAACTCCTCTTGCCAGGGCCTCGCTCTCTTCGGGTGGCCTTCCCGGCAAGCTCCTCTTGCCGGGGCCTTGGCTCAAATACTTTGTTCTTGAATGGCCCAAGAGGGGACCATTGAGGGTCTTGGCGATCGCCTGGCAGGCCTTGCCGTGGGGTGCTACGACTGCCCGTGCACAAGTTCGGGGTACTAAGGTACCCCTACTTTAGTACACCGACAGGAGCCCCCGGACCTGGGCCATACACAGTGCCGAGCGCTGTTGGGCCAGGCCCAAAACAGTGCACGGGCACGCGCGGCTGGGTCGCGGTACATCTTTTTCTGCGCCCACCACGTCCTCCCCGAACGGCACGCGTCGAATGCGGCATCGTGGGGGAGAGGCGTGCGTGATGTGGGTGGCGTGCGCGGGGCCGAGCCCTGCAGGCATGCGTCACGTCGCAATAAATGGGGGACGGTTCGTGCCATCTTCATATGTAGAGGGAGGTGCGGAGGCGTGGCTCCTTCGCTGGATGGGGCCGAGGCATGGTTTCCGAGGCGCCCGTTCCCCACGATCACAGGGTGGAGAGAGGTCGCCTCATCCGTCGCCTCGGTCCTGCGCGTCAGCCACGCGGTTTCCATGCACCCGGGGTTGCGGACGGTGGAGGCAGGAGACCGGGCCGTCGCGGGTCGGGGCAGCAGGTCGGCCCCAGTCGCCTAGCCTTCCTGCATCTTGATTGGCTGAGCGGGGCGGTCGAGCCCCCACCCTGCTCCTTTATAAAGAGCAAGAGGGGGCGACGGGAACCCACACTCCTCCATCTCTTCTCCTCTTCATCTTCTGACCCCCTCTCTCCATTCGCCATGGAGAAAGGGAATCCGGGTCCGTCATCGGTGGCGGCAAGGGGTGCCGCCAGGCAGCGCGCCCCTCCTCCCCTTGCACCCGAGGTGGCGGAGCCAGCCATAAGGGGAAGGGGGAGGGGGCGAGGTCATGGATGAGGGCGTGGACGAGGCCGCAGCGCTCAGGGAAGAGGCGGGCGGGCGACGCGCCGGCCTCGCCTCCGCCAGCGGCTCCTCTTCCCACGGCGGTCCACCTCGGGGACGATTCTTGCGAGTTCTTCGTCAGGCTGCGCTGGGCGCCTCGCCGCCGCCTCCGCCTCCCGGCTCCCTTCGCAAGCGTGATGGAGATGGAGCAACCCGAGACGCTAAGACTGCGCATGAAGGGCTGCGGGATCAGCGGCATGCGGGTCCACGTCGAGTTCCCAGCCCCCGGCGTGGTGTATCTTGGCCGAGGGTGGAAGACATTCGCTCGTATCCACACCTTGACGGAGGGGTTCACCCTCCATTTTAAGTTGATGGAGGGCGATCTCCTCTCCGTCAAGGCCTTCGGGGACTTCGGGGCCCGAGCCCGGTGCTGCGTGGATAGCTCCTCCGACAGCGAAAGCTCCTCCTCGAGCGAGAGCGATGAGGAGGGGAGTGACAGCGACGACGAGGGCAGCGGTCGTCGGGATGACGGGTCCGACTAGGCGCCGGTCGCAGCTCCGTGTGGCACCGGCGACCCCATCATCCGGGTCGCCGGCTCCCTGAGCTTCTCGGGGTCGTCTTCCCGGGCGGCTGGAGTGGCGAGGCTGCGGAAGAGGAGGAGGACTGGCGGCAAGGCCGTCAACTCGGAGTACGAGGGCTAGGTGCCCCCGACAGCGTGTTGACGTCCCGCTGCCTCATCTTCGAGCTCCATCTCCGGCGCCACTGCCACCATCCAGCCTCCGGAGCCCCCGGGGCGTTCTCTTGGTGTCTTCTGCCACCCGTAGCTTGCCTAGGCGCCCCTTTTGCCCTTTTCGCCTCCTTGTCCTACCTCCTGAGGAGAGAGACAAGAAAGGGATTACGGGCATCTTATCTTTTTTTCAATCTGCAAGCCCCCGGGCCTTAGCTGTGTTTAAAACTTGTAATCCCATCTTTTCATGTTTTTCATTCTCTCTGAACTGTACCTGAGCGGAATGTTTTTAATGAAAAGGGGATGTTTGCCGGGCCATTTTTCCCGTGGGTAAAACCCACGCCAAGGAACGAATCCTTTATATCGTTAAGATAGACACTTCTTTGCCCGGCAACAGGCCCTGCCGTCTTCCCGCGCCACTCGACCTCTCTCACGCCTTTGGCGGAGGAAGGGATGAGGCGGGTTCGGGCCCCTCGTTCCGCCCCTTTGCCGTCGCGACTACTACCAAAACGGGCCCCAGGAACGCGCTCTGGGGCCTGTCGTTAAGGGAGCACGGTAGCTTTTAGGAGGAAACAAGGTTTTCGTATTCCACAGTTCATAAGAGAATGCATGACAAGGGATGCAAAACTTATCTGGGATTGCAGCCCCCGGCAACCTTGGCTTGCCGCGGGCGAATCTTCGTACTTGCAGCCCCCGGCAACACTGGTTTGCCGGGGACCAGATGCTGGTCCGCCCTTCTTCTCTTCTTCGTCCTTAAGCGGTCTGGCCAGGATATGCAAAACCCTGCGAACCAAAGGAAACGAAAGAACAGGAAAAAGGACGCAGACTCGACCTCTAAGCTAGGGGTTAGCAGCTGTTAGGCACTATCAACCCTAACCAAGGACGAGACTCGACTCAGCATGCATGCTAAAACTTAGGGCGCCAGCGCTTCATTTCTGCTGCTCAGGGTCTGCGCCTGGCTTTGTACAAAGGATTACATGCAACTGCGGCAAGACTTGTACAAAAGGTTGGTTGTCGGGCGGGCCCCGACAACCGCGCCTTACGGGTAAAACTTACAAAGATGCTCAATATTCAAGGAGTTGCTCACCGGAGTGCCATCTTCGGTCTCGAGGCGGACAGCGCCAGGCCTCGTGACTCGTCTCACCCGGTAAGGGCCTTCCCACTTTGGCGTCAACTTGTTATGATTCTTGGCGGACGGAGCGCGCCGAAGAACAAGGTCGCCTTCCTCGAAGCTTCTGGCTTTAACTTTGCGGCTATGGTAGCGACGCAAAGCTTGCTGGTAGCGAGAGGCTCGCACAGCAGCCTGAAGACAATCTTCCTCAAGGAGCAGCGCGTCATCTTCACGCAGCCGCTCTTGCTCAAGCTCATCATAAGCGAGCACTCGAGGTGACCCATATACGAGTTCCGTGGGGGTAACTGCTTCTGCTCCATAGACTAGAGCGAATGGTGTCTGGCCAGTGGCTCGATTTGGCGTCGTTCTGATTGACCAAAGAGTCACCGGCAGCTCCTCGATCCAGTTTCTTCCGCACTTGTGCAGCCTGTCGAAAGTTCTGGTCTTGAGCCCGCGCAATACTTCGGCGTTGGCCCTTTCAGCTTGACCGTTGCTCCTGGGATGAGCAACAGAAGCGAAGCAGACCTTGGCGCCGAGATCTTGGACGTGTTGCATGAAGGCGCGGCTCGTGAATTGCGTACCGTTGTCGGTGATGATCCTGTTGGGGATCCCGAAGCGGCAGACAATCGACCTGAAGAACTTGATGGCTGACTGTGCTGTCACCTTCCTCACTGGTTCTACTTCCGGCCACTTTGTGAACTTGTCGATTGCGACGTACAAGTACTCAAAGCCCCCAATAGCTCGGGGGAAAGGGCCGAGGATATCGAGCCCCCAGACCGAAAATGGCCAGGATAAAGGGATCGTCTGGAGAGCTTGATCTGGCTGGTGTATCTGCTTGGAATGGAACTGGCACGCTTCACACTTGGTTACTTGTGCAGTTGCATCCTGGAGGGCTGTCGGCCAGAAGAAGCCTTGCCGGAACGCTTTGCCGGCAAGTGCCCTTGCGCCAATGTGGTGACCACATGTGCCTCCATGTATCTCTACCAACAGCTGCTGTCCGTCTTCCCGGGGAATACACTTCAATTTCACACCGTTGCGCCCTCTTCTGTATAGTGTGTTGTCGACGAACTAGTACATACTCGAGCGCCAGGCTACTCTTTCCGCTTCTTCTTGTTCTTCGGGAAGTTCTCCGTACTGGAGGAAATGGACAGTCTGCCGCGCCCATGCTGGAGCCTGCGGCTCGACAACAAGGACTCAAGGCACTTCTGCCGCTGCGGGAACGTCTGCTTCTACGGCGAGGATCTGGGGCTCGGCTGGAGCTTGACGTTCCCCGGCAAGCTTGCCGGAACAAAGCTTGTCGGGAGCGCCTGCTTCTACGGAGTAAACCCTGGGGTTTTCTGGAGCAGACGGTTCCTCAGCGCTCTTGGCGTCGATCCTGGGGACCTTCTTGGCGGTGGCTCCGAGGAGCTCTGCCGGAAGATAGTCGCTGGAGACCAACTTCCTCTTCTTGCTCTGTTTGGTTGATGGCGTTACGGATGGCTGAGTCAGCTTGAGCACAAAGGTCCCTGGTTCCACAGGTAACTTAAATGCTGCGCACTTTGACAGGCCATCAGCGATGTCATTCTCATCTCTTGGAATGTGTTCCATTTGCAAGTCGTCAAAGTGCTCTTCCAGCTTCCTCACTTCATCAACGTACGCTTCCATCAACGGACTCTGGTAATCCTTGTTCACTTGGCGGACGACGAGCTGTGAGTCACCCCTGACAATGAGCTTCTTGATCCCAAGTTCTGCCGCGATCCTGAGACCGGCAAGCAAACCTTCACACTCTGCAGTATTGTTGGTTGCTTGTTCCTTGGGGAAGTGCATCTGGACTACGTACTTGAGGTGCTCTCCGGTGGGCGCGACAAGTAACGCGCCGGCGCCGGCGCCTTGCAGCGAGAAGGCACCATCAAAGTACATCAGCCACTCTTTGCCTGCTTCTTTTGCGGGGATGCTCGTCTCTGGGATATCTTCGTCCGGTGTTGGTGTCCACTCCGCTATGAACTCCGCCAAAGCTCTGCTTTGGATAGTCGAGGTGCTCTCGAACTGGAGACCGAAGCTCGACAGTTCTAGTGCCCACTCGACAATCCTGCCTGTTGCTTCTGGATTTTGCAGTATCCTCTTCAGCGGAAAGCGGGTGACAACTGTAATCTCGTGTGCTTGGAAGTAATGGCGCAGCTTTCTCGAGGCCATGAGGAGGCCGAAAAGCAATTTCTGCACACCAGAGTACCTTGACCTGGCCCCCTACAAGAGGGAGCTGACAAAGTACACTGGGCGATGCACCATTTTCTTCTTCCGCACCTCCACTTGCTCCTGCGCAGATTCATCCTCGTCGGGGCCAGAGCTTGTCGGGGAAGCCCCCTGCTTGTCGCTGGACGTGCTTGCCGCGGTCGCTGGCTCATCATCGTCCTCCCTCTCCGCTACTAACGCAGCACTAACCACTTGATTAGTTGCCGCTAGGTACAGCAGCAGCTTCTCTTGTGGTCTAGGCGCGACAAGTATCGGAGCGGAGGACAGGTATTTCTTCAGGTCCTGCAGCGCAGCCTCCGCTTCCGGAGTCCATTTTACTGGACCTGCCTTTTTCAAAATTTTGAAAAATGGCAGGGCGCGCTCTGCAGACCTAGAGATAAACCTGCCGAGAGCCGCGACACAGCTGGCAAGCCTTCGCACGTCCTTGACACGGGTTGGTGCCTCAATCTGCTCGATGGCCTTGATCTTGTATGGGTTGGCTTCTATCCCTCGCTGAGACACGAAGAACCCGAGAAGCTTGTCGGAAGTAACTCCGAACACGCACTTCTCGGGGTTGAGCTTGAGGCTGATCCTGCGCAGATTCGCAAAGGTCTCTTCTAAGTCTTGAATCAGGATTGCCCTGTCTCTGCTCTTGACCACTATATCATCCATGTAGGCCTCCACATTCCTGTGGATTTGTGGCTCAAAAGCGGTGTGGACAACCCTTGCAAATGTCGAACCGGCGTTCTTTAGTCCGAAAGGCATCCGTACGAAACAGTACGTGCCACATGGAGTGATGAACGTGGTCTTCTCTTCATCTTCTTCTTGTTGCTCCGCCGCCGGCCCTTCTTCGCCGGGGCGGTATCCTCACTGTCAGATCCTCCCGCTCCAGCGCTCTCTCCGGGGAGTTTCCTCCCTTCCTCAGCACGGGCACACTTGTCGGCCAGGGCGTATAGCTCACTGACGTCCTTGATCTTGCACATCGCCATCTCCTCCCGCATCCTGCGGTTATGCACGTTCTGATGGAACGCGCTGATGACCGCGGCGGGGTGGACGTCTGGGATGTTGTAGTGTACACGGCTGAATCTCTGGATGAACTTGCGCAGAGGTTCTCCCTCCTTCTGGACGAGCAGGTGGAGGTCGCTCGCTTGGCCATGGGGTTTGTGGCCGCCCGTGAAGGCGCCAACAAACTGATGGCACAAGTCTGTCCAGGAGGTTATGGAGTTGTCCGGCAAGTGCATGAGCCAGGATCTGACGTTGGACTTGAGCACCAGCGGGAAGTAGTTGGCAAGGATCTTGTCGTCTCGCCCCCGGCAGCCTGCACCGCAATGGTGTAGATGTTGAGGAGCTCCGACGGATGCGACTTGCCGTCGTACTTCTCTGGCACGTCTGGCTTGAAATTCTTTGTGCTGGGCCACTGGACTTGCCGCAGCTCACGGGTGAACGCAGGGCAGCCCACCGCGTACGGCAGGTCGACTGGTTCCCCTGGTGCATGCATGTCGACAGAGGGCCCAGCACGGTGGTCTGATTGACGCCGTGCTTCTCTCCGACGCTCGATGCGAGTACGAGCGTCCTCTTGCTCTCGCTCATGAAGAACTTGGCGTTGATCGCGACGAGTTCGCGGATTTGACGACGCGGTGGAGTCGTTGTCGTGGTGATTCCGGCGAGTCGGCGATCTTGGCCTCCGGGGCAGGGAGTGGACGGTGGTCGCACCCCCGCCGGTCCTGGCGCCATCGGTCCTCGCCTGGCCGTCCTGCCGCGGCTGCGACGCGCTGTGCTGCCGCGGGGTGTCGCCGTTAGCGAAACCGATGAGGCTCTGTATCGTGGCC
Organism: Aegilops umbellulata; assembly: GCA_032464435.1. Classification (NCBI taxonomy): domain Eukaryota; kingdom Viridiplantae; phylum Streptophyta; class Magnoliopsida; order Poales; family Poaceae; genus Aegilops; species Aegilops umbellulata. Next base: position 493,163,033 of record CP136058.1, read on the forward strand.
CTCCAGTCGTCGAGCTTGTCCGCCGTTGGAGGGTAGTCTAGGAGCAGTTGGGCTCGCGCCAGAGCTTCTGCTGAAGTGGCGGGCAGCGGCGGCGAACGGCGCGTGGAGCGGGATGTGCTCGAACTTCTAACTATGTTAGAAGGAGCAACACCCGGGCCAGGCAGCCGCGCCACGCTCGCGCCAGCGCGTTGGTGCGAGTGCTGGCCTTGAGCGCCCTGGGATCCGCCGGCTCGATTTGGGTCCAGCGAGCGTATGGTACCTGGGCGCCAAGACGCTGTTGGTCCCGTGCTTCCTGAGAGGGGCGCGGTGCATGTTCGGACGCCGTGGCGCCGTGAGCTGGCTCGACGACGCCCGTCCCGCCGCCGGCGCCGTCCCCGCCACCCGTTTGCTCCAAGGTCGGCGGGTTCGACGCGGACGGACCGGCCACCTCCGGAGCCTTCTTCTTCGATGGCATGTCGTTGAGGATGAAGGAGATCTAGCTGGTGCAGACGCCGGATCAGGTTCGCACAACTTTGACGCCCCCTACCTGGCGCGCCAAAGATGTCGGGGGGAATCGGCTTCCTCGAACACCTATGGGGACCGAGCCCCTTGCTGGTTCGGCGGGGGGCGGAGGTTGCACAAAGAGCAGATCGAGGCGGTGCACACAGGGGGATTTTACCCAGCTTCGGGCCGCAAGGATGCGTAAAACCCTACTGCTGCTTGGTGGATTGTATTGTGTTCTTGCTCGGGAGCGCGCGGTGCTACAGTACACGCGGGCCGCCGACGAGGTCGAGCGTAAAGATCGGTCTCTCCCCCTCTACGTGCGCATGGGGCCTCCTTTTATATGCTCAAGGGGTTACCCACAGGTGGCAGCGTAGGTGAGGGCAAAAATGGTAGAGTGCTGTAGTGGGTACAGCTGCCTGCACAGTGGCTGTACAATGCTATCATACCTAACTCTGACGGCGGGGGACAAGGGCATTAAATGCCCGTCCGCATCGCCCAGACGGAGCAGGGGAGTGGACCGTCAGGAGCGCCACCGTTTGCCACGATGGCTACTCTGTCAGCTTCGCTTCGCCACCGCATGCTCCTCGCTGCCCAGCCTCCGCCACGTGTGCCTGGGATGCCCCCCAGAGCGACACGTTGGTGGGTGAGCTGGAGCGCAGGCACGAGGTGGTAACTAGCCGCGGCAAGCGCCTTGCCGCGGTGGATGTCTTGTCGCGCCCGGGAGCTTGTTGCTCACCGGGCCTTGCCGGGGCGCGGGGCGCGCCGTGGCAGGGTCCTTGTTGTGCCGTGGATGGCCTTCCCGGCAAGCTCCTCTTGCCGGGGTCTTGTGCTTCGAGTGGCAGTACCGGCAAACTCCTCTTGCCAGGGCCTCGCTCTCTTTGGGTGGCCTTCCCGGCAAGCTCCTCTTGCCGGGGCCTTGGCTCAAATACTTTGTTCTTGAATGGCCCAAGAGGGGACCATTGAGGGTCTTGGCGATCGCCTGGCAGGCCTTGCCGCGGGGTGCTACGACTGCCCGTGCACAAGTTCGGGGTACTAAGGTACCCCTACTTTAGTACACCGACATTGAGATACCGACGATCGAATCTCGGGAAAGTAACATACCGATGACAAAGGGAACAACGTATGTTGTTATGCGGTTTGACCAATAAAGATCCTCGTAGAATATGTGGGAGCCAATATGAGCATCCATGTTCCGCTATTGGTTATTGACCGGAGACGTGTCTCGGTCATGTCTACATAGTTCTCGAACCCGTAGGGTCCGCACGATTAAAGTTAGATGACAGTTATATTACGAGTTTATGTATTTTGATGTACCGAAGATAGTTCAGAGTCCCGGATGTGATCACGGACATGACGAGGAGTCTCGAAATGGTCAAGACATGTAGATTGATATATCGGAAGCCTGTATTTGGATATCGGAAGCGGTCCAGGTGAAATCGGGATTTTATCGGAGTACTGGGGGTTACCGGAACCCCCCGGGGGTTTCATGGGCCTACATGAGCCTTAGTGGAGAAGAGGAGGGGCGGCCAGGGCAGGCCGCACGCCCCCTTCTTCTCTAGTCCGAAATGGACAAGGACCGGGGGGGGGGGGGGGGGGGCGCCCCCTTTCCTTCCTCTCTCTCTCCTCCTTCCCCCCTTCTCCTAATCCAACTAGGAAGGGAGGGAGTCCTACTTCCGGTGGGCGTAGGACTCCTCTTGGCGCGCCTCCTCCTGGCCGGCAGCCTCTCCCCCCTTGATCCTTTATATACGGGGGCAGAGGGGCACCCCATAGACACAACAATTGATCATTGATCTTTTAGCGGTGTGCGGTGCCCCCCTCCACCATAGTCCACCTCGATAATATCGTAGCGGTGCTTAGGTGAAGCCCTGCGTCGGTAGAACATCATCATCGTCACCACGTTGTCGTGCTGATGAAACTCTCCCTCAACACTCGGCTGGATCGGAGTTCGAGGGACGTCATCGAGCTGAACGTTTGCTGAACTCGGAGGTGCCGTACGTTTGGTACTTGATCTGTCGGCTCGTGAAGACGTACGACTACATCAACCGCGTTGTGCTAACACTTCCACTTTCAGTCTATGAGGGTACGTAGACAACACTCTCCCCTCTCGTTGCTATGCATCACCATGATCTTGCGTGTGCATAGGATTTTTTTTGAAATTACTACGTTCCCCAACAGTGGCATCCGAGCCAGATTTTATGCGTTGATGTTATATGCACGAGTAGAACACAAGTGAGTTGTGGGCGATACGAGTCATACTGCTTACCAGCATGTCATACTTTGGTTCGTCGGTATTGTTGGATGAAGCGGCCCGGACCGACATTACGCATACGCTTACGCGAGACTGGTTCTACCGACGTGCTTTGCACACAGGTAGCTGGCGGGTGTCAGTTTCTCCAACTTTAGTTGAACCGAGTGTGGCTACTCCCGGTCCTTGAGAAGGTTAAAACAACACTAACTGGACGAACTATTGTTGTGGTTTTAATGCGTAGGTAAGAACGGTTCTTGCTCAGCCCATAGCAGCCACGTAAAAATTGCAACAACAAAGTAGAGGACGTCTAACTTGTTTTGCAGGGCATGTTGTGATGTGATATGGTCAAGACATGACACTAAATTTTATTGTATGAGATGATCATGTTTTGTAACTGAGTTATCGGCAACTGGCAGGAGCCATATGGTTGTCGCTTTATTGTATGCAATGCAATCGCCCTGTAATGCTTTACTTTATCACTAAGCGGTAGCGATAGTCGTAGAAGCATAAGTTGGCGAGACGACAACGATGCTACGATGGAGATCAAGGTGTCGCGCCGGTGACGATGGTGATCTGACGGTGCTTTGAAGATGGAGATCACAAGCACAAGATGATGATGGCCATATCATATCACTTATATTGATTGCATGTGATGTTTATCTTTTATGCATCTTATCTTGCTTTGATTGACAGTAGCATTATAAGATGATCTCTCACTTAATTATCAAGGTATTAGTGCTCTCCCTGAGTATGCACCGTTGCGGAAGTTCTTCATGCTCAGACACCACGTGATGATCGGGTGCGATAGGCTCTACGTTCAAATACAACGGGTGCAAAACAGTTGCACACGCGGAATACTCAGGTTAAACTTGACGAGCCTAGCATATAACAGATATGGCCTCGGAACACTGAGACCGAAAGGTCAAGCATGAATCATATAGTAGATATGATCAACATAGTGATGTTCACCATTGAAACTACTCCATCTCACGTGATGATCGGACATGGTTTAGTTGATTTGGATCACGTGATCACTTAGAGGATTAGAGGGATGTCTATCTAAGTAGGAGTTCTTAAGTAATATGATTAATTGAACTTAAATTTATCATGAACTTAGTACCTGATAGTATTTTGCTTGTCTATGTTGATTGTAGATAGATGGCCCGTGTTGTTGTTCCGTTGAATGTTAATGCGTTCCTTAAGAAAGCAAAGTTGAAAGATGATGGTAGCAATTACACGGACTGGGTCCGTAACTTGAGGATTATCCTCATTGCTGCACAGAAGAATTACGTCCTGGAAGCACCGCTAGGTGCCAGACCTGCTACAGGAGCAACACCAGATGTTATGAATGTCTGGTAGAGCAAAGCTGATGACTACTCGATAGTTCAGTGTGCCATGCTTTATGGCTCAGAACCGGGACTTCAATGACGTTTTGAACTTCATGGAGCATATGAGATGTTACAGGAGTTGAAGTTAATATTTCAAGCAAATGCCCGGATTGAGAGATATGAAGTCTCCAATAAGTTCTACAGCTGTAAGATGGAGGAGAATAGTTCTGTCAGTGAGCATATACTCAGAATGTCTGGGTATAACAATCACTTGATTCAACTGGGAGTTAATCTTCTGGATGATAGCGTCATTGACAGAATTCTTAAATCACTACCACCAAGCTACAAGAGCTTCGTGATGAACTATAACATGCAAGGGATGGATAAGACGATTCCCGAGCTCTTCTCAATGCTAAAGGCTGCGGAGGCAGAAATCAAGAAGGAGCATCAAGTGTTAATGGTCAACAAGACCACCCGTTTTAAGAAAAAGGGCAAAGGGAAGAACAAGGGGAACTTCAAGAAGAACAGAAAACATGTTGCTGCTCAGGAGAAGAAACCCAAGTCTGGACCTAAGCCTGAAACTGAGTGCTTCTACTGCAAACAGACTGGTCACTGGAAACGGAACTGCCCCAAGTATTTGGCAGATAAGAAGGATGGCAAGGTGAACAAAGGTATATGTGATATACATGTTATTGATGTGTACCTTACTAATGCTCGTAGTAGCACCTGGGTATTTGATACTGGTTCTGTTGCTAATATTTGCAACTCGAAACAAGGACTACAGATTAAGCGAAGATTGGCTAAGGACGAGGTGACGATGCGCGTGGGAAATGGTTCCAAAGTCGATGTGATCGCAGCCAGCACGCTACCTCTACATCTACCTTCAGGACTAGTTTTAGACCTGAATAATTGTTATTTGGTGCCAGCGTTGAGCATGAACATTATATCTGGATCTTGTTTGATGCGAGACGGTTATTCATTTAAATCAGAGAATAATGGTTGTTCTATTTATATGAGTAATATCTTTTATGGTCATGCACCCTTGAAGAGTGGTCTATTTTTGTTGAATCTCGATAGTAGTGATACACATATTCATAATATTGAAGCCAAAAAATGCAGAGTTGATAATGATAGTGCAACTTATTTGTGGCACTGCCGTTTAGGTCATATTGGTGTAGAGCGCATGAAGAAACTCCATACTGATGGACTTTTGTAACCACTTGATTATGAATCACTTGGTACTTGCGAACCATGCCTCATGGGCAAGATGACTAAAACACCGTTCTCCGGAACTATTGAGCGAGCAACAGATTTTTTGGAAATCGTACATACAGATGTATGTGGTCTGATGAATGTTGAGGCTCGCGGCGGGTATCTTTATTTTCTCACCATCACAGATGATTTGAGCAGATATGAGTATATCTACTTAATGAAACATAAGTCTGAAACATTTGAAAAGTTCAAAGAATTTCAGAGCGAAGTTGAAAATCATCGTAACAAGAAAATAAAGTTTCTACGATCTGATCGTGGAGGAGAATATTTGAGTTACGAGTTTGCTCTTCATTTGCAACAATGCGGAATAGTTTCGCAACTCACGCCACCCGGAACACCACAGCGTGAAGGTGTGTGCGAACATCATAATCGTACTTTACTAGATATGGTGCGATCTATGATGTCTCTTACTGATTTAGCGCAATCATTTTGGGGTTATGCTTTAGAGATGATTGCATTCACGTTAAATAGGGCACCATCGAAATCCATTGAGACGACGCCTTATGAACTGTGGTTTGGCAAGAAACCAAAGTTGTCGTTTCTTAAAGTTTGGGGCTGCGATGCTTATGTAAAAAAGCTTCAACCTGATAAGCTCAAACCCAAATCGGAGAAATGTGTCTTCATAGGATACCCAGAGGAAACTGTTGGGTACACCTTCTATGACAGATCCGAAGGCAAGACTTTTGTTGCTAAATTTGGATCGTTTCTAGAGAAGGAGTTTCTCTCGAAAGAAGTGAGTGGGAGGAAAGTAGAAATTGATGAGGTAACTATACCTGCTCCCTTATTGGAAAGTAGTTCATCACAGAAACCAGTTCCTGTGACACCTACACCAATTACTAAGGAAGTTGATGATATTGATCATGAAACTTAAGATCAAGTTGCTACTGAACCTCGTAGGTCAACCAGAGTAAGATCCGCACCAGAGTGGTACGGTAATCCTGTTCTGGAGGTTATGTTACTAGACCATGATGAGCCTACGAACTATGAAGAAGCGACGGTGAGCCCAGATTCCGCAAAATGGCTTTAGGCCATGAAATCTGAGATGGGGTCCATTTATGAGAACAAATTTTGGACTTTGGTTGACTTGCCCAATGATCGACAAGCCATCGAGAATAAATGGATCTTCAAGAAGAAGACTGATGCTGACGGTAATGTTACTGTCTATAAAGCTTGACTTGTTGCAAAAGGTTTTCGACAAGTTCAAGGGATTGACTAAGATGAGACTTTCTCACCCGTAGCGATGCTTAAGTCTGTCCGAATCATGTTAGCAATTGCCGCATTTTATGATTATGAAATTTTACAAATGGATGTTAAAACTGCATTCCTGAATGGACTTGTGGAAGAAGAGTTGTATATGATGCAACCGGAAGGTTTTGTCGATCCAAAGGGAGCTAGCAAAGTGTGCAAGCTCCAGCGATCCATTTATGGACTGGTGCAAGCCTCTCGGAGTTGGAATAAACATTTTGATAGTGTGATCAAAGCATTTGGTTTTATACAGACTTTTGGAGAAGCCTGTATTTACAAGAAAGTGAGTGGGAGCTCTATAGCATTTCTGATATTATATGTGGATGACATATTGCTGATTGGAAATGATATAGAATTTCTGGATAGCATAAAGGGATACTTGAATAAGAGTTTTTCAATGAAGGACCTCGGTGAAGCTGCTTACATATTGGGCATCAAGATCTATAGAGATAGATCAAGACGCTTAATTGGACTTTCACAAAGCACATACCTTGACAAAGTTTTGAAGAAGTTCAAAATGGATCAAGCAAAGAAAGGGTTCTTGCCTGTGTTACAAGGTGTGAAGTTGAGTAAGACTCAATGCCCGACCACTGCAGAAGATAGAGAGAAGATGAAAGATTCTCCCTATGCTTCAGCCATAGGCTCTATCATGTATGCAATGCTGTGTACTAGACCTAATGTTTGCCTTGCTATAAGTTTAGCAGGGAGGTACCAAAGTAATACAGGAGTGGATCACTGGACAGCGGTCAAGAACATCTTGAAATACCTGAAAAGGACTAAGGATATGTTTCTTGTTTATGGAGGTGACAAAGAGCTAGTCGTAAATGGTTACATCGATGCAAGCTTTGACACTGATCCGGACGATTCTAAATCGAAAACCGGATACGTGTTTACATCGAACGGTGGTGCTGTTAGTCGGTGCAGTTCTAAACAAAGCGTTGTGGCGGGATCTACGTGTGAAGCGGAGTACATAGCTGCTTCGGAAGCAGCAAATGAAGGAGTCTGGATGAAGGAGTTCATATCCAATCTAGGTGTCATACCTAGTGCATTGGGACCAATGAAAATCTTTTGTGACAATACTGGTGCAATTGCCTTGGCAAAGGAATCCAGATTTCACAAGAGAACCAAGCACATCAAGAGACGCTTCAACTCCACCCGGGATCTAGTCCAGGTCGGAGACATAGAAATCTGCAACATACATACGGCTCTGAATGTTGCAGACCCGTTGACTAAGCCTCTTCCACGAGCAAAACATGATCAACACCAAGGCTCCATGGGTGTTAGAATCATTACTGTGTAATCTAGATTATTGACTCTAGTGCAAGTGGGAGACTGAAGGAAATATGCCCTAGAGGCAATAATAAAGTTATTATCTATTTCCTTATATCATGATAAATGTTTATTATTCATGCTAGAATTGTATTAACCGGAAACATAATACTTGTGTGAATACATAGACAAACATAGTGTCACTAGTATGCATCGACTTGACTAGCTCGTTGATCAAATATGGTTATGTTTCCTAGCCATTGACATGAGTTGTCATTTGATTAACTGGATCACATCATTAGAAGAATGATGTGATTGACTTGACCCATTCCGTTAGCTTAGCACACGATCATTTTGTATTCTGCTATTGCTTTCTTCATGACTTATACATGTTCCTATGACTATGAGATTATGCAACTCCCGTTTACCGGAGGAACACTTTGTGTGCTACCAAACATCACAACGTAACTGGGTGATTATAAGGTGCTCTACAGGTGTCTCCGAAGGTACTTGTTGGGTTGGCGCATTTCGAGATTAGGATTTGTCACTCCGATTGTCGGAGAGGTGTCTCTAGGCCCACTCGGTAATACACATCACTATAAGCCTTGCAAGCATTGTAACTAATGAGTTAGTTGCTGGATGATGTATTACGAGACGAGTAAAGAGACTTGCCGGTAACGAGATTGAACTAGGTATTGAGATACCGACGATCAAATCTCGGGCAAGTAACATACCGATGACAAAGGGAACAACGTATGTTGTTATGTGGTTTGACCGATAAAGATCTTCATAGAATATGTGGGAGCCAATATGAGCATCCAGGTTCCGCTATTGGTTATTGACCAGAGACGTGTCTCGGTCATGTCTACATAGTTCTCGAACCCGTAGGGTCCGCACGCTTAAAGTTAGATGACAGTTATATTATGAGTTTATGTATTTTTATGTACCAAAGATAGTTTAGAGTCCCGGATGTGATCACGGACATGATGAGGAGTCTCGAAATGGTCAAGACATGAAGATTGATATATTGGAAGCCTGTATTTGGATATCAGAAGTGTTCCAGGTGAAATCGGGATTTTACCGGAGTACCGGGGGTTAGCGGACCCCCCCCCGGGGATTTAATGGGCCTACATGGCCTTAGTGGAGAAGAGGAGGGGCGACCAGGGCAGGCCGTGCGCCCCCTTCCCCTCTAGTCCGAATTGGACAAGGAGGGGGGGGGGCGCCCCCTTTCCTTCCTCTCTCCCTCCTCCTTCCCCCTTCTCCTAATCCAACTAGGAAGGGAGGGAGTCCTACTCCGGGTGGGAGTAGGACTCCTCCTGGCGCACCTCCTCCTGGCCGGCCGCCTCTCCCCCCTTTCTCCTTTATATACGGGGCATAGGGGCACCCCATAGACACAACAATTGATCATTGATCTTTTAGGCGTGTGCGGTGCCCCCCTCCACCATAGTCCACCTCGATAATATCGTAGCGGTGCTTAGGCGAAGCCCTGCGTCGGTAGAACATCATCATCGTCACCATGCCATCATTCTGACGAAACCCTCCCTCAACACTCGGCTGGATCGGAGTTCGAGGGACATCATAGAGCTGAACGTGTGTTGAACTCGGAGGTGCCGTACGTTCGGTACTTGATCGGTCGGATCGTGAATACGTACAACTACATCAGCCGCGTTGTGCTAACTCTTCTGCTTTCGGTCTACAAGGGTACGTAGACAACACTCTCCCCTCTCGTTGCTATTCATCACCATGATCTTGCGTGTGCGTAGGATTTTTTTTGAAATTACTACGTTCCCCAACAATTTTCTGGGAGTTTCTGTATTTATAGGAATTTTTGGCATTGGTTTCACGTCAGGGCGGTCTCTGAGTTGTCCACGAGGCAGGGGCCCATGCCCAGGGGGGTGGGTGCGCCCCCACCCTCGTGGACAGCTCGGGACTCTTCTGGCCCAACTCTTTTGCTCCAAGGGCTTCTTTTGGTCCATAAAAAATCAACAAAAATTGGCACGTTAATTGGACTCCGTTTGGTATTTCTTTTCTGTAAAACTCAAAAACAAGGAAAAAACAGAAACTGGCACTGGGCTCTAGGTTAATAGGTTAGTCCCAAAAATCATATAAAATAGCATATAAATGCATACAAAACATCTAAGATGGATAATATAATAGCATGAATACTTCATAAATTATAGATGCGTTTGAGACATATCAGCATCCCCAAGCTTAATTCCTGCTCGCCCTCGAGTAGGTAAATGATAAAAGAAATAATTTATGAAGTGTGAATGCTAGCAGGTGCATGATACGTCTCCAACGTATCTATAATTTTTGATTGCTTCATGCTATATTATATTCTGTTTTGGACATTGATGGGATTTATTATACACTTTTATATTATTTTTGGGACTAACCTATTAACCGGAGGCCCAACCCAGAATTGCTGTTTTTGCCTATTTCCGAGTTTCGCAAAAAAAGAATATCAAACGGAGTCCAAACGGAATGAAACCTTCAGGAATGTGATTTTCGGAACAAACGTGATCCAGAGGACTTGGACCCTGCGTCAAGACATCAACCAGGAGGGCACGAGGTAGGGGGTGCTCCTACTCCCCTGGGCGCGCGCTCCACCCTCGTGGGCCCCACGTTGCTCCACCGACGTACTTCTTCCTCCTATATATACCTACGTACCCCCAAACTACCAAATACGGAGACAAAAACCTAATTCCACCGCCGCAACCTTCTGTACCCGTGAGATCCCATCTTGGGCCTGTTCCGGAGCTCCACCGGAGGGGGCATCGATCATGGAGGGCTTCTACATTAACACCATAGCCTCTCCGATGATGTGTGAGTAGTTTACTTCAGACCTTCGGGTCCATAGTTATTAGCTAGATGGCTTCTTCTCTCTCTTTGGATCTCAATACAAAGTTCTCCACGATTCTCATGGAGATCTATTCGATGTAATCTTCTTTTGCGGTGTGTTTGTTGAGACCATGGGTTTATGATCAAGTTTATATATGAACAATATTTGAATCTCCTCTAAAATCTTTTATGTATGATTGGTTATCTTTGCAAGTCTCTTTGAATTATCTGTTTGGTTTGGCCTACTAGATTGATCTTTCTTGCAATGGGAGAAGTGCTTAGCTTTGGGTTCAATCTTGCGGTGTCCTTTCCTAGTGACAGCAGGGGCAGCAAGGCACGTATTGTATTGTTGCCATCGAGGATAACAAGATGGGATTTATATCATATTGCATGAGTTTATCCCTCTACATCATGTCATCTTACTTAAAGCGTTAATCTGTTCTTATGAACTTAATACTCTAGATGCATGCTGGACTGCGGTCGATGTGTGGAGTAATAGTAGTAGATGTAGGTAGGAGTCGGTCTACTTGTCGCGGACGTGATGCCTATATACATGATCATACCTAGATATTCTCATAACTATGCTCAATTCTGTCAATTGCTCAACAGTAATTTGTTTACCCACCGTAATACTTATGCTCTCGAGAGAAGCCACTAGTGAAACCTATGGCCCTCAGGTCTATTTTCCATCATATTAATCTTCCAACACTTAGCTATTTTTATTGCCTTTTATTTTACTTTGCATCTTTATCATAAAAATACCAAAAATATTATCTTATCATATCTATCAGATCTCACTTTCGTAAGTAACCGTGAAGGGATTGACAACCCCTTTATCGCGTTGGTTGCGAGGATTTTATTTGTTTGTGTAGGTGCGAGGGACTCGTGCATGGCCTCCTACTGGATTGATACCTTGGTTCTCAAAAACTGAGGTAAATACTTATGCTGCTTTACTGCATCACCCTTTCCTCTTCAAGGGACAACCAACGCAGCGCTCAAGAGGTAGCAAGAAGGATTTCTAGCGCCGTTGCCGGGGAGGCTCACGCCAAGTCAAGTCAAAATTTTCTCTCCCGTCAACGAGCCATTTCTGGCGCCGTTGCTGGGGAGGCTACGCAAAAGTGAACATACCAAGTACCCATCACAAACCCTTATCTCCCGGATTACATTAGTTGCCATTTGCCTCTCGTTTTCCTCTCCCCCACTTCACCCTTGCTGTTTTATTCGCCCTCTCTTTTCCGTTCACCTCTTTTTCGCTTGCTTCTTGTTTGCTCATGTGTTAGATTGCTTGCTTGTCGTTATGGCTAGTCCCCTATCTTCTCCCTTATCTCCCGAGAATGAGGTTCTTAATTTTAAACAAAGGGAGGGAGAAAATCTAAAATATGCTTGGTATAGAATCTGCAATGCTCAAAATAGATCTACCCGAAAGCAATCTACTACCATTCTTCTTTGCAATTTTTAAGTAGGTGTTGCTCCTTGGTATAGATATATTGTTGATACCATTACCGGTGGGAATTTCTTGGGTAACCATACTTTTGATTCTTATAATGCCATGATAGATTTGTTTGGATCACCACCTCTTTTGGTTAATGGAACTATGTTAACTTTGGAGCATGTAATGCAAAGACTTGAAATTATTGAAAATAAAATTTCTACCGTAGAGTTAATTGAAAATTTGGATGAAAATATCCACAACCAAATTACCCAATATGGATCTAAGGTAGGAGTCACTTTGAAAAATATTATGGAAAAGGAACCCATAGTTGATGAAAGAATGAATCATTATTCCACTAGAATCGATAAACTTGAGGGTATCATCACCAACTTGGGGACCGCCTTTTCTTATGTAAAGAATACTCCAAGTCCTCCTACTAAAATTGCCAAGCTTATGTATGTTCCTAAAAATAAGGGTGAATCCTCTAATAAAGAAACTGCGGATCTTAAATCAATAAGTGTTCACCCCAATCTCTTTGCTATCATTAAGGAACCATTTGCTGCAAATGATTTTTTTGATTTTGTGCCTAGAAGTTTTATAATTAATAAAAATAAAGAAACTCCTAAGGGTGACATGTGTCTTATTGAAGAATTGCCTACCAAAGATGACAATACATAGATCTATCCTTGCTATTATGCCTAGCTAGGGGTGTTAAACGATAGCGCTTGTTGGGAGGCAACCCTATTTTACTTTTTAGTTTTTTTGCTTTTTGCTTCTATTTAGGAATAAATATTTGATCTAGCCTCTGGTTAGATTGTTTTTTATGTTTTAATTAGTGTTTGTGCCAATTTAAACCTATAGGATCTTCTTCGATGATAGTTATTTGATCTAGCTGAAAATTCCAAAAACTTTCTGTTCACGATTTTTTTTATTAAAAATCACCAGAACGTGATAAAATATTTATTCCAATTTATGATGATCAATAAACAAATAGTCTAGATCTTCAAATTTTGGTAGATTTTTTGGAGTTCCTAAAGTTTGCGTTAGTTACAGATTACTACAGACTGTTCTGTTTTTGACAGATTCTGTTTTTCGTGTGTTGTTTGCTTATTTTGATGAATCTATGGATAGTAAAATAGTTTATATACCATAGATAAGTTGGAATACAGCAGTTTTAACACCAATATAAATAAAGAATGAGTTCATTACAGTACCTTGAAGTGGTGTTTTGTTTTCTTTCACTAACGGAGCTCACGAGATTTTCTGTTAAGTTTTGTGTTGTGAAGTTTTCAAGTTTTGGGTAAAAGATTTGATGGATTATGAAACAAGGAGTGGCAAGAGCCTAAGCTTGGGTATGCCCATGGCAGCCCCAAGATAATCTAAGGACACCAAAAAGCCAAAGCTTGGGGATGCACCGGAAGGCATCCCCTCTTTCGTCTACTTCCATCGGTAACTTTACTTGGAGCTATATTTTTATTCACCACATGATATGTGTTTTGCTTGGAGCGTCTTGTATTATTTGAGTCTTTGCTTTTTAGTTTACCACAATCATCTTTTCTGTACACACCTTTTGAGAGAGACACTTATGATTCGGAATTTATTAGAATACTCTATGCGCTTCACTTATATCTTTTGAGCTATATAGTTTTTGCTCTAGTGCTTCACTTATATCTTTTAGAGCACGGCGGTGGTTTTGTTTTATAGAAACTATTATTATCTCATGCTTCACTTATATTATTTTGAGAGTATTAAACAACATGGTAATTTGTTTAAATTAGGAAATTAACCCTAATATGCTATATATTCCAAGACTAGTAAAAAAACCTTCTTATGAGTGTGCTGAATGCTAAGAGAAGTGTGATGCTTGATGATTGTTTTGAGATATGGAGGTAGTGATATTAAAGTTGTGCTAGGTGAGTAGTTGTGAATTTGAAAAATACTTGTGTTGGAGTTTGCAAGTCCCGTAGTATGCACGTATGGTAAACGTTATGTAACAAATTTGAAACATGAAGTGTTCTTTGATTGTATTCCTTATGAGTGGCGGTCGGGGACGATCGATGGTCTTTTCCTACCAATCTATCCCCCTAGGAGCATGCACGTAGTGCTTTGGATTTTTATGGCTTGTAGATTTTTGCAATAAGTATGTGAGTTCTTTATGACTAATGTTGAGTCCTTGGATTATACACTCTCACCCTTCCATCATTGCTAGCCTCTTCGGTACCATGCATTGCCCTTTCTCACATTGAGAGTTGGTGCAAACTTCGCCGGTGCATCCAAACCTCATGATATGATACGCTCTTTCACACATAAACCTCCTTATATCTTCCTCAAAACAGCCACCATACCTACCTATTATGGCATTTCCATAGCCATTCCGAGATATATTGCCATGCAACTTTCCACCATTCTATTTATCATGACACATTCATCATTGTCATATTTCTTAGCATGATCATGTAGTTGACATAGTATTTGTGGCAAAGCCACCGTTCATAATTCTTTCATACATGTAACTCTTGATTCATTGCATATCCCGGTACACCGCCGGAGGCATTCATATAGAGTCATACTTTGTTCTAGTATCGAGTTGTAATCATTGAGTTGTAAATAAATAGAAGTGTGATGATCATCATTTTCTAGAGCATTGTCCCAAGTGAGGAATAAAAAAAAAAGAAAGGCCATAAAAAAAGGAGAAGGCCCAAAAAAATGAGAGAGAAAAGAGAGAAGGGACAATGCTACTATCCTTTTCCACACTTGTGCTTCAAAGTAGCACCATAATCATCATGATAGCGAGTCTCTTGTTTTGTCACTTTCATATACTAGTGGGAATTTTTCATTATATAACTTGGCTTGTATATTCCAACAATGGGCCTCCTCAAGTGCCCTAGGTCTTCGTGAGCAAGCAAGTTGGATGCACACCCACTTAGTTTCTTTTGTTGAGATTTCATACATTTATAGCTCTAGTGCATCCGTTGCATGGCAATCCCTACTCCTTGCATTAACATCAATCGATGGGCATCCCCATAGCCCATTGATTAGCCTCGTTGATGTGAGACTGTCGGTGTCAAAACCGGCAGATCTTAGGTAGGGGGTCCTAAACTGTGCGTCTAAGGCGGATGGTAATAGGAGGCAGGGGACACGATGTTTACCCAGGTTCGGGCCCTCTCGATGGAGGTAATACCCTACTTCCTGCTTGATTGATCTTCATGATATGAGTACTACAAGAGTTGATCTACCACGAGGTCGTAGAGGCTAAACCCTACAAGCTACCCTATGGTATGATTGTTGTTGTCATACGGTAGGAAAATACTTGTGTCGAAGTTTGCAAGTCCCGTAGCATGCAGGTATTGTCCTCCTTATAAGTGGCCGTCGGGGACGAGCGATGGTCTTTTCCTACCAACCTATCCCCCTAGGAGCATGCGCGTAGTGCTTGTTTTTTGATGACTTGTAGATTTTTGCAATAAGTAGGTGAGTTCTCTATGACTAACTAATGTTGAGTTCATGGATTATACGCTCTCTTACCCTTCCATCATTGCTAGCCTCTTCGGTACCGTGCATTGCCCTTTCTCACATTGAGAGTTGGTGCAAACTTCGCCGGTGCATCCAAACCCCGTGATATGATACACTCTTTCACACATAAACCTCCTTATATCTTCCTCAAAACAGCCACCATACCTACATATTATGGCATTTCCATAGCCATTCCGAGATATATTGCCATGCAACTTTCCATCGTTCCGTTTATCATGACACATTCATCATTGCCATATTGCTTCGCATGATCATGTAGTTGACATCATATTTGTGGCAAAGCCACCATCCATAATTTTTCATACGTGTCATTCTTGATTCACTGTGTCGGGGAAACTGATCCACAAGCACCTATGGGGACCGGCGGACCGAGCCCCTTTCGGTTCGGCGGGGGCGGAGGTCGCACGAAGAGCAGATCGAGGCGAAGCACATGAGCAGTTTACCCAGGTTCGGGCCGCATGGATGCGTAAAACCCTACTCCTGCTTTGTGATTTGTATTGAGTTCTTGTTCGGGAGCGCTGAGTGCTACAGTACACACCAGCAGCTAACGAGACTGACCGTGAGTGTTCTCCTCTTCTTCCTCCTCTACGTTGCGCATGGGCCTCCTTTTATATGTTCAAGGGGTCACCGACAGGTGGCAACGTAGACAGGGGTAAAAATGGAAAGGTGTTGTGGTTGGTACATCTACTTGTACAGTGTATCATACCTAACCCTGACGGCAGGGGACAAGGGCATTAAATGCCCATCTGCGTCGCCCAAACAGTGCAGAAAAGGGACCGTCAGGGACGCCACCGTTCGCCACGATGGCAATCTTGTCAGCGCCGCTTGCCACCGCGTACCGCTGGCTGCACAGCCTCCCGCCACGTACGCCTGGAATGGTCCCGGAGCGACACGTTGGTGAATGTGCTGGAGCGTGGGTACGGAGTGGTAGCTTGCCGCGACAAACGCCTTGCTGTGGTCGTTGTCTTGTCGCGTCCAGAGGCTTGCCGCTCACCGGGCCTCGCCGGGACGCGTCGCGGCGAGTTCCTTGAGATGCCTTGGTTGGCCTTCCCGGCAAGCTCCTCTTGCCGGGGTCTTGTGCCTTGAGTGGCCTTCCCGGCAAGCTCCTCTTGCCGGGGCCTTGTCTCCTTGGCTTGAATACTTTGTTCTTGAATGGCTCCAAAGGAACCACAGAGGACCTTGGCGGTCACCCGGCAAGCCTTGCCGCGGGATGCTGCGACTGCCCGTGCACAAGTTCGGGATACTAGGGTACCCCTACTCTAGTACACCGACAGGAGCCCCCGGGCCTGGGCCATACACGGTGCCAAGCGTTGTTGGGCCAGGCCCAAAACAGGGCACGGGCACGCGCGGCCTGGGTTACGCCGTATCTTTCTCCGTATCCACCGCGCCCCCCTCGAACAGCACGCGTTGATTGCGGCATCGTGGGAGAGATCGTGGGTGGTTTCTTTATTTGGAAAGGCGAAACGTCTGCCCTCCTCCCTCCTTATAAGCGGGGGAAACAGGAGCAGTTCGCCCATCCACCAGTTGCTACTCCAACCTCGAAAATCTCCGCCACTCCCCGTTCTTCCCAAAGCTGAAAGAGAGCAGCGCTCCGCCCCCCATCGCCACCAGCACCACCAACACCGTCGACCTCCCTCACCACTTCCGCCATGGCTCCGAAAGCCGAGAAGGGGAAGGTCGTGAAGTCGGCCGAGGCGCAGCGGCTCGCGGCGCTGCGAAAGGAGAAGGCAATCTTCCCCCCAAGCTTGCCGCGAGGGACCTGAGGGAGTACTACTACCTCTTCTGGTCGACGGAGACGCAGGCGCACCCGCGCACGAAGGTACTTCCAGCCATCGCTTGGAAAATGGCTCCAACTGGATACCCCCTTTTCGCCTTGTTCTTCTACTGCGGGCTCTGCCCGCCTTTCTCTGAGTTCTTCTGTGATATTATGAACACCTACGGGCTCCGCCTCCTTGACTTCACCCCCAATGCTGTCCTGACCATGGCAGTTTTCGCACATCTCTGCGAAAACTTTGTCGGAGTCCATCCAAATGTAGCCCTTTTTCGCCACTTCTTTATGCCCCGAGTTGAGAAGGGAGAGCCTTTATCCGGCGGAATCGCCTGGATCTCAAAAGCCGGCAAGAAGGAAGCTTATCTGGAGGGAGAGCTCCGCAGCAAGTGGGAGGAATGGAGAGCAGAATGGTGCTGGATTGTCGAGGAGGACCCGCAGCCGTTTACCGCCCGGCGCCAAACTCCAGTAGTGCGCGGCAGCGATTGGAGCAACGTGGCCCCGGAAGACGACAGACTAAAGATTGCCATCGCCTGGATCCAACGCCTCAGGCTTGCCGGGCTCACTGTAGGCGCCGTTGGTGCAGATTTCCTTCGCCGCCGCATCGCCCCCCTGCAGGAGAGGAGGAGACCCGCCTGGGAGTTCAAGAATGCGGCGGATATCATGAGGCTGCGTCCGGGCCTCAACTTCAACTTCACTGTTCTGGAGCTTAACGCGATGCTCTAGGAGCTATTCAAATACGACCCTCAACATCCCGAGGTGTTCAGGTTGCCGAGGGGTGTCGTTCCACTGTGCAACAATTCCTCGCTCAGCCGCATCCGTGCAATGCTGCCGCTGTGCGACTCGCATGGAATTGACCCAGCTTGGCAAGAGCCTACAAACGACGTCGTGCAGGCGTTTTTTGATGGCTTGGTAGAAGTGCCGATCCGCTTCGACGAGCAGAGAGGCCTCACCCGGGACACCACCGACGAGGAGGTGAAGCGCATCGCCACTAGGCTGGAAGAGGCGGCGGCAGCCGCAGCCGCGGGCGAGTTTTTATTCACCGTGGAGGAGGCAGAGGCAGCGGAGGCGGCAAGCCTTGCCGAGCGAGAGGGGCTTGCCGGCGAGGAAGAGCCTGCCGGGCATGACGTCGGGTCGGGCGAGCCCGCCGAGGATACGAGCGTCTCGTTGGAGATCGACTCCTCTTCCTCCTCATCTTCGGGCAACTTGCCGCAAGCAGAGCCCCCGGCTCCACCAAGAAGGCGTCTCCGCAAGGCCGGGGACGTAGCGGAGCAGCAGACGAGTCGACAGTCGCCGCGCCGCGTGACACACTCCACCGCGGCAAGTTCTGTTGCCGCGGAAGCACCTCACGCTGCTGCGGCAACTGGAGCAGGGTCTTCCCAGACCGCCGCTTCTGCTCCTGCCGCTTCTCATGCTGCGGCGGCAGCTGGAGCGGGGTCGTCTCAGACCACCGTCACTGCTCCCGCCAAGCGGCCAAGGGAACCTACTCCTCCGCCTCCTCGCGCCGGAGGTGAGCCAGGCTTTGACTTCTCCGCGCTCAGCTCCGACGAGGAAGAAGAAGAGTAAGATTCTTGTTGTACTTGTATTTCTTCAATTCTTGCTGTTTTGTCTTGTATCTCATTTGCTTTACTCTGAACTTATTCCTTTTTAGGACTCTAGCCCAGAGGGCGGCAAAGAGAGCCAATGTCCCGTTGATTATCATCGAGGACGAACCCACCGCGACAGCAGGGGGTGCGTCCGAGACAACCTTGCTGGACCCGGAAACTGTTCTTCAGAGCAGCCCCCAGCGCAGCCCCCAGCATAAGTATATGGTTTGCTTCCCGCTGTTAGGCGCGCATGGATACTCTTTGTTTGCTGATATCTGACTGCTGGTTTGTGTAGGAGTAGAGCAGCCCCACCAGGAGCGTGCGGAGACCGTCCCTGGCATGCCATCTGCTTTGACTACACCGCCAAGGGAGAGTTCTCCGGCGAGGGAGAATCCTCCGACAAGGGAGAGCTCTCCGGCAAGGGGGAGTTCTCCGGCAAGGGAGAAGTCTCCGGCAAGGGACATCACCAGCGGCCCCCCGGCGGCAGAGACCACAACTGCAGATCCTGGTACAGGTAAACTTCTTGCTTCAAAACTTCCCTTGGGTCCTTCTTCGTTTGATCTTCTTTTTTGGATATTTGCTTGACTTTTCTTTCTTTTCCGGCCGTCAGACCCATCTGCTGCGGAGCCGATGGAGATCGAGGTTGCTGTCGACGCCACTACCACCGAAGAAGCGGCCAGCGCTGATCATCCCGTCGGCGAAGATGCCGCCAAGGCTGCCGCTGCAGCAGCTGACGAGGGGTCTAGCGATCGCACTGACAGCCCTGAGGCCGCAGGAGCGCCAGGCGCTACGCCGACCGCCGACCCTTCCACCGCTGCCGCAGCGCCAGGCTCCGAAGAGCCCCAGCCAGGCGTCTACTTGAAGGCTGGCAATGGCGTCTTCATCAACCTCCTCTGGACGTCAATGTCCAGGGCGCCGGTCGAAGGAGAAAGCTTCGACGGAGAGGTGCTTGCCTCCGCTGGGCTGACGCTGGTTGACGCGCCAAGCAGCAGCAGCGGAGAGCCCGAGGAGGAGCGGCTGCTGCGGAAGCTGTTGTCGCTCTACCGCGCTCGGCAAGCCAAGCTGGAATCCCGCGAGGCGCTTGCCGCGAAGGCGGGAGCAGACATTGAGAAGCACGCGGAGGAGCTCCGAGGTCTCAACCAGGCAGCTCTCTGGTCCCTGGCGGAGGAGCGGGAGCAGCTCGCTGAGGAGCAGAAGGCCTTCCTCCTCGAGAAGGCTGACACCGAAGAGCAGCAGCGGCTTGCCGCTGAGAAGCTGTCTGCGCAGGAGGGCGAGCTGGCGCAGTGGAAGGTCAACCTCGATAGCCATGAGGAGGAGCTTGCCGCGCGCGAGCGAACATTCAGCGGAGCTCTCAAGCAAGCAGAGGACGCTGCCGCAGCTGCCGAGGCCGCCAAGAAGGAGCTAGAGACGAAGGTGGCGCAGCTGGAGGCCGACCTCAAGGCGAGCGGCGAGGAGCTTGCCGCGCTCAAGCGTGAGCGGGAGAAGGACGCCTACATCCACTCAGAGCTGCAGGCCCGTCTCGCCGAGAAGGACAAGGAGCTCTGCGCCGCCAAGGACTCTAACGCAGATCTCGAGTTGAAGCTGACCACTTTGACCAAGACGCTGGACGGCGCCAGGGAGCAGGAGGTGGCCTTGAAGGAGGAGATCAAGGCCGACAAGGCGCTGCTGGAGAGTGCTACTGCCGCCCAGAACACTTTTAGGGAGACTGTGGAGCACTGGACGGAGGGTCTTGTGAATGCTGCCGCAGATATCGACAGGGAGCTGGCGCAGCTGGGGATGGAGGATCTCGGGTATCCCTCCGATGAGAACCTCCAATCCAGCGCCAAGCTCACCTTATTCTTCAAAGGCCTGGCGACGGCCCTCCAGCGACTCCGGGAGAGGATCCCAAAGCAGCTGGCCGACGAGTCGCGCAAAATCTGCGCGGGAGCTCTTCAAAAGGTGTTGGTGAAGATGGCCTTCCGCAACCCGGGCCTCAACCTCACCAACGTCCTCAAGACCCTGCCGCCGGATGCTGATCTGGAGGTGCTCAAAGCCCTTGTCGCACCCATTGTGGACAAGGTGAGCGGGATCAAGAGGATTGAGGACGATCGTGTAGACTAGGCCGCCCGTTTTCTTCTTTTCTTGTCGCTGCCGGTCATGTTATGAAAACAATCTATTAGAGCCGCGACAAGCTATCTTGTAATAGAACTCTATTTTGGGTAGTGATTGCAATGTTATTTCCTTTACTTGATTCCTTCCTTTGTATGTTTTTGCCCTACGCTTTTAGGGAACTTGCCGGCGCAGGCACCTTAGCCGCGAGCGCTGAGTGCGGGACGTCAGCAGCCTGCTGGCGGTGCCGTTACCGACAAGAAACCTTGTCGCAACTAGTCACAGCTCACTTAAGTTGTTGAGCGGACTCGAAACAAAGTAAGGGCGCAACTCTAGTCGCAGCACACTTAAATTGTTGAGCGGACTCGAAACAAAGTAAGGGCGCAACTAGCCACAAGCTGGTTCCTCCGTGCACAGGTTTTCCATACAAAGCATGGTCGTTCAAGGAAGATAACTTGAAAATTTTAAAAAATCTGATTGCTCAAACTTTGGCAACTTAGCTTTTCTGTTGTTTGCTTTCCGGCAAGGGGAAACTTTCTTGAACGACGCCTCCTTTCCGGCAAGGCGAAACTTTCTTGAACGACGCCTGGTCCATACCATTATCTTCTCCTTCCCCCCGGCAAACTTGTGGGCGAGGGAACCTTCCTTTCCTTGAGAAAAAAGAAAGAAGAGAAAATAAAGATATGGAGCCTTATGGCTCGTTATTGCTTACCGGGGGTTGGCGCTGCACAAAGTGTCAGATAACTCATGCAAAAAATAAAAAAGTATGAAATTGACAAGATGTGCGGAGCACATGAGCTTTATTTATGCACAGGGTCTGCGCCTGGCTTTGTACAAAGGATTACATGCAACAGCGGCATGACTTGTACGAAAGGTGGTTGCCGGAACAGGGTCCGGCAACCGCGCCTTACGGGTAAAACTTACGAAGATGCTCAATGTTTCAGGAGTTGCTCACCGGAATGCCATCTTCGGTCTCAAGGCGGATGTAACGCCCTCGATGCGGCTATATCTCCCACGTGTCGAAGCACGACTTAGAGGCATAACCGCATTGAAAGCAATGTCGCAAGTGAGGTAATCTTCACACAACCCATGTAATACATAAGGGAAAGAGATACATAGTTGGCTTACAATCGCCACTTCACCCAATACATGAGTAAAGCATCACATCATACAGATACAATCAAGGTTCGACTACGGAACCAAAATAAAAGAAGACTACCCCAAATGCTACACAGATCCCCGATCGACCCCAACTGGGATCCACTACTGATCAACTGAAACGAAACAACACAATGAACAAGGTCTTCATCGAGCTCCTCCTTGAGCTCGGGTGTGACACCTGCACGGTTTCATCGGCACCTGCAAACTGGTTTTGGAAGTATCTTTGAGTCACAGGGACTCAGCAATCTCACACCCGCGAGATCAAGACTATTTAAACTTTAAAGGTAGGACAGGATAGTGAGGTGGAGCTGCAGCAAGCGACTAGCATATCTGGTGTCTAACATACGCAAATGAGAGCGAGAAGAGAAGGCAAAAGCACGGTCGAACAACTATGATCAAGAAGTGATCCTAGAACAACCTACGTCAAGCATAACTCCAACACCGTGTTCACTTCCCGGACTCCGCCGAGAAGAGACCATCACGGTTACACACGCGGTTGATGTATTTTAATTAAGATCAACTTCGGGTTTTCTACAACCGGACATTAACAAATTCCCATCTGCCACATAACCGCGGGCACGGCTTTCGAAAGTTCAAAACCTGCAGGGGTGTCCCAACTTCGCCCATGATAAGCTCTCGCGATCAACGAAGGATATTCCTTCTCCCCGGGAAGACCCGATCAGTCTCGGAATCCCGGCTACAAGACATTTCGACAGTAATAAAACAAGACCAGCAAAGCCGCCCGATGCGCCGACATCCCGATAGGAGCTGCACATATCTCGTTCTCAGGGCAACACTGGATGAGACATCCTACGAGTAAAACCAATCCTCAAGTTTCCCCAAGGTGGCCCTGCAGTCTACTCGTTTCGGGCCAACACTTAGACAAGCATTGGCCCGGGGGGGGGGGCTAAATAAAGATGACCCTTGGGTTAATTACTCCCAAGGGAAAAGTAGGTGGTGGTGAGGCAAATGGTAAAACCAAGGTTGGGCCTTGCTGGAAAAGCTTTATTCAAAGCGAACTGTCAAGGGGGTCCCATAAATCACCCGACCGCGTTAGGGACGCAAAATCCGGGAACATAATACCGATATGACGGAAACTGGGGCGGCAAGAGTGGAACAAAACACTAGGCATAAGGCCGAGCCTTCCACCCTTTACCAAGTATATAGATGCATTAATAATATATAAGGTATTGTGATATCCCAACAAGTAAACATGTTCCAATCAAGGAACAACATCTCCATATTCCAACAAGGAACAAACTTCATCTTCACCTGCAACTAACAACGCTATAAGAGGGGCTAAGCAAAGCGGTAACATAGCCAAACAACGGTTTGCTAGGACAAGGTGGGTTAGAGGCTTGGTTTGACAATATGGGAGGCACGATAAGCAAGTGGTAGGTATCGCAGCATAGGCATAGCAAAAGAGCGAGCAACTAGCAAGCAAAGATAGAAGTGATTTCGAGGGTATGGTCATCTTGCCTGCAAGGTTCTTAGAGTTGTCGAAGGCTTGATCCTCGTAAACATTCTCAACAGGTTCCTCGGTCACGTACTCGTCTCCCGGCTCTACCCAAGGCAAGAACACAAGCAAAGGAACAACTATCAACCACGATGCAGTGCGCAATCAACATGATGCAAAACATGGCATGATATGCGAGATGTGGTATGCAGTGCATATGCGAGCTCCGGAAGGAAAAGATGAACAAGGCATAATATTGGCAAACCAAGTATGCCACTGGAAAGGTGAGGTGATTTCGGTTGAAATCGATATAAAGATCACCGGAATCGGATGTACGTTTGCAAATGACAAGCAAAACAAGAATGGCATATTTCTGCGATTAACAGCATGATGCCACTTAGCATGCAACAAGAAATTAAGCTACTGCATCCAAACATATCAGCAAATCATATGGCAGTGAACTACTCAAGATGCTTGACAAAAGATGAACAGTGAGCTACGGCTAAATCACACCATCACAGGTTCAAACAAGCATGGCAAAAGTGCAAGAGATACCAGGTTCACAGACTTAGTGAAAATAACAACATGCCAGAAATTAACATCAGGATGACATGTTTAGAGCAAGGAAACAACATGCTACAGGAACAGGACATAGCAAAATATGGCATGGCATGAATCTACTCAAAGCATTGAACAAAAGTCCCTTACTGACCATAAGACAAACGGGATCAGGAAATATAATGACACCCATGTCAATTAAGCAAGTTTCGTTATAGTTTTCAGACTTGGCAGAAAACTGGACATGTCAAAAACAGATAACAAGTAGGCATGTTTATGAGCTCGATGCACTCACTACAGAGCATTTCATGATAAACTAAGCATACACCCACCAAGAGACATGGCATAGAAGCTATACATGGCCAGAACAACAACATAGCATTCAAGGATCAACTACAACAACCTTGGCAAAATCGAATAACATGTAAACAATCTGCCAGTAGCATTTTATAGCAAAAGTAGAGCTCGATTGACTCAAGCTATGTCACTCCATAATTACAAAAAAAGGCATGGATGGGTAGAGCAAATCCATATGTTCAAAACACCCTTACTGATCATGCTCAAAATGGCCATAGATCTCTCTGAAACAACATGAACACATGGCATAAAAATAACAGCAGGGAATGACTTAGTGAAATTACTTGTGCTAGTTTGCATGCTTGTGCTAGTCACCATAAATATCACAAAAATACATGGCATATACCCCTGTAAAGATGGCATGTCATGTTACAAAACACATGTAGAACTCCAGTTCATAGGATGCACACATCAATCATGGCAAAAATGACAAAAGTGCATCTACTGAAACAGATCTGAAACTAACATCACATAGCCCTCTTCTAACAACATTTCGGTCATCAAGATGAACTCAAATGAAAATAATGCAATGAGATGAAATGATGTACTCATCGAGGCGAACAATTTGACTTATCACACGCACGAAATGGAGCAGTATGCAGCAAGTTATGATGCGATGAACAGGAGCTAAAATTATACCAGAAAAGTGACTTGGACGAAAATCTGGACCTCCAGATCAAAGGTTTGCACGTTCTTCGAGGATCGCCGGAGATGCTCGCCGGAGGATCCTAGCGTGGCGGCCAGGGATGAGGGAGAGGGCGTCGGAGGGATGGGGCCGACCAGATCCGGCCGTGGAGGACGCGGATCCGGGCACGGGAGGCTCGGGATCCGGCGGTGACGGGCGGGGACGGCCGAGCGGGCGGCGGCGCACGAAGCTCCGGCGCGGAGCGCATGGCAGCGGGGAGGCGCGGACCGGGCGGCGCGGGGCCCGGGACGGCGAGCTGCGGTCGGCGGCGGGGCGAGGCGCAGCCCGGTGACGCTCGGCGACAGTGAGGGAGCGCCCGGGCAGCGCGGTCCGGCGGAGAGCGGCGGCGGGGAAGCTCCGCGGGAGGCGGCGGCGGGTCGGGCCGCGCGGCGGAGCGCGGGCTCGTGGGGCGGCGGCGCACGGGCTCGCGGGGCCCGGGATGGGCTCCGCGGGCCGGCGGCGCAGGGACGGCGGCGGAGGACAGGTGGCGCGCGCCGGTTGGAGGAGAGCGGCGGCGGGGATGACGTGGCGCGACGCCATTGGTCGGAGCGACGTGGAGGGCACGGTGGACATGTCCGGCGGGGTGCGGACGCATCCGGTGGCTGCGGGAGGAGCTAGACTAGGGTTTGACTGCGCGAAAAATCCGGGAGGGACACAAATTTATAGGTAGGAGGAGCTAGGAAGCTCCAAATGGAGTGCGGTTTTCGGCCACGCGATCGTGATTGAACGACCGAGAACATGGAGATGACTTAGATGGGTTTTAGGCCACTTTGAACGGGGTGTTGGGCTGCAACAAAAGAGGCTTTCATGGTTACCCGGTTAACCGTTGGAGTATCAAACGACCTCCGAATGACCCGGAACTTGACAGGCGGTCTACCGGTGCTATACCAAGGCCGCTTGACAAACCTCGGTCCATTCTGAGAAAGTTTAATACCCGCTCACGGAAAAAGGTAAAAGGGGACGCCGGGGAACATAGGAGCGCCGGATTGCAAAACGGACAACGGGGAAAAAGCTCGGATGCATGAAACGAACACGTATGCAAATGCGATGCACATGATGACATGACATGAAATGCATGACAAGGACAAAATGCAGAACGAAGAAGAACCCAACCACAAGGGAGTAACATATCACATTGCCGAAAATGGCAAGAGTTGGAGTTACAAATATGGCAAGTTACATCCGGGGTGTTACAACACTCCACCACTACGAGAGGATCTCGTCCCGAGATCTAGGATGGCACCGGAGAGAAACGGAAGAGGAAGAGAAGAGGTAAAACTAAGTTGCTTCTTTGGTAAACGAGTGAAACCACGAACCTTGAGAGGTTGAACAAAATGAAAGAAAGAAAACAAAGAAGATGAACAAGGTTGAAAACACTCCATTAGAAAAAGAGGAACATGAGATACGATGAGAACCAAGAGGTTTGGTGATAAGATAGATATTGAAACCACTCCGGTTAAAACTAGATAGATAAGGAATAAGATTGATATAATTTAGGCAGCACTCCGACTGAAAATGGAAGGAAAAGAACATGAACTTGGCAAAATGAGAGGATACTTGATGAGATCAACAACACTCTGCCTCCGAAACTATTGAAAGAATGGCACAATGGGTAAGAAAGATTTCATACGGCACTCCGGTTGAGAAGAGATGCAAGACTTGATAAGATGGGAGAGCTCGAATGAAAACACGACACTCCGGTTAAATGGATAAGCAAGGAAAAGAGCATGATATCCAAAATGAGATGATGGGTTGAAGAGAACAACATCACAATGCCTCCGGGAGGAAGAAATAGAAGATAGATAATTGAAATAAAAGGATGGAGAAGAAAACAACATGTACTACCTCAAATGGATTTGAGAGAGCATCTTTAAAAAGAAGGATTGAGCGGAGTTGTTGGAAAACCAACAATGAAAAGATATGATCCTCGTGGGCTTCTTGAGACATCTCAAAACTTGAGGTGAACTTCTGCCACTAACGAAAACAAACGATTGGATTGATATCAACAAGGAGACGAGAAACTTATCTCACCGGGAGGACAAACGAAGAACTTGGGTCATTTATAAGCACCATAAAAAGCAACAATCCTTAGGGAAAGCTTTAGGTGAAATATAACCCAAGATAACTCCAATGAAGAGATTGATGGATTTAAATACCTCATTCTTGACAACATGTGAATCATGAAGCACGGGAAGAAATTGCCAAGGATGACATAACACCATCTCGAAAGATAAGGTAGAAAGAATTGCACTTCGGAATGCAAGATGAAGAATGCTCGAACTCCTCAAGACAAAACATGTGTTGAGCACCATGTTTATTTTGAAGTATGGCTTGACGGATCATAACATCGAAAGAATCCTTGACGAACCACCACGTAGACTTCCATGAAGGACTCCAATAATAAAAGGATGATAGAAAAAAAAAGAAGTTGAAAACACAAGGTGAAGACTTGCAATGATTTAGAAGGAGCTTCAGGATGATGTAACCGAGAAAACTTTGAACTCCGGAAAAAAAGGTGAACAAATGAAATCAAGAATTTTGATGAATCTCCGGAATACAGAATTAATCACTTGGATGAAACAAGAATAAGATTTATTGTATGTTTATCCTTTATCAAATTAAATTGATGACAAGCAACGGATTTGGCGTACTACTTATTCTCGTAGAAAGGATTGAAAAGAGATATTGCTCAACTTGGGAAGGTCTTCAACGAACCACCGGTAGGATTGGAAAGAACGAAAGAATCTATATGATAACGAAGGAAGAGAACTCTTGAACGAACCACCGTAAGAATTGAAAATGAAATTAGAAAAGGCACAATTCACCGGGAAGACTTGGAAAACAAATGAAGATACTTGAGATATATGAGAACGAAGAGATCATGAACTGATTAGAGAATATTGAATGATGCACCGGTATGATTTGGAGAACGAGAGCTGAAAACTTGAATGAATAATTATGACATGATGGCCTTCGGAGAATCAAACTGAAAAGACTTCTGAAATGCTCCGGATGGGTAAAAATTATTCTCACAATCGAAAACAATTATGAGAGGATGGCAACAAGCTAGAACAATGAATCTTGAATAGAATGAGGCAAGATTTAAGAGAAACTCTTCTTCGGTCTTCCAATGTGGAGAATGATGACGAGAAACACCACCATGAATTGTCGAGGCACTCCGGAATGAGAATTGGAAAGGTTGAACCAACGATGAAAAGAATTTGAAAGATCTTGGCGAAAGACATTTGACTGATGATAATTCATTCTTACGTCAAAATTGGAAAAGAATTTGAGAATAGCTCCGGGAAAATAAGAAGAGTCAGGTAAGATCCTGGGAAAAGACCTGTGGGTTAGGGCCCACTCAAAAGATACACCGACATAAGAAAGCATTTGAAATGAGAAAAGGAATATGATCAACACCGAAAGCTTGACTTGAGTCCACCGGAGAAGAAAAGAATGAAGAATAATAGACTTGAAGCTCCATTAGTATCTTCATGGGAAATCATCGGATAAAAACATTGAAAGAAAAGAATGAAGAGACTTCGCATCAATAAAAAGAATACTTGATTATGAAATCTGAGTCCTTGAAGAAAAAGGGTGGGTGGGCGGGAAAACAAGACAACTTGGGGGTGGATGAAACGAACACCGTTGGGAGAACTTAGAATTGAACTTGGGGATGTGAAAAATGATAGGATCCTCTTGAAGAGAATCACACCGGTTGGACACGAATTGGCATGACAATCTCGATGATCAATACGGATTGGTATTCACATAGAAGTATGAGAACACCGCATAGAATAAGGTATGGAATCAACACTTGACTTCGAAACAACTCGAATACCATAACTTAAAACAAAACAAAGGATTTGGCTTGCAGAATAAGCCGGAACAAACATATGATAGAGATTTACCCAATCCCATATCATGCATCTGTCGAAAAGATATCCTAGGAGCTACTTGAATTCCCACCTATAAACTCCCGAAACTTTCTGGTTATGCAATCAGGTGTTGGGGATACAGGGGACACAAAATATATCACCCAAACTAACAATGCCTAGATCCAGCTGTATCCATCCTTCAAAACATAACCAAGAAACCTTCGGAAATCGTTTGCCTCAACCTTTGAAAAGCATCCGTTATACGAGTTATGGCAATACTCCCGCACTCGCCTCAGTACTGGGCTATCAGGGTTATCTCACCAACAACTATACAAAAGAGATTTTCGATGTCGGCGTACTAAACTCAGGTATTCCAGAACTGCAACGATAAAATTATGATGACAACACCTCATAGCTCAACTCCCCGGGACACTTCCACTAAACCCCTGCTGACAGGAGGCACCAAGACAATGTTGTCATCACAAAACCATCGGAACGATTCTAAGATACCCGCGTGATCCTAATTTTTTTTAGTGAAATTTGAGAAGAGAAGAGTCAAAACTATACGTCAGGATGCCTTACCAGAGCGATGAGGAGACTGGGAAGTAAAAAGAATTCCTAAACTCTCCGATATATAATTTCTAAATGACTCAAAACATTTTTTTAGACACAACTCGGCCGCTAAAAACGATCAATCAGTGGGGGCTCCTAAGGTCGGGGAAGGCTCTGATACCAACTTGTAACGCCCTCGATGCGGCTATATCTCCCACGTGTCGAAGCACGACTTAGAGGCATAACCTCATTAAAAGCAATGTCGCAAGTGAGGTAATCTTCACACAACCAATGTAATACATAAGGGAAAGAGATACATAGTTGGCTTACAATCGCCACTTCACCCAATACATGAGTAAAGCATCACATCATACAGATACAATCAAGGTCCGACTATGGAACCAAAATAAAAGAAGACTACCCCAAATGCTACACAGATCCCCGATCGACCCCAACTGGGATCCACTACTGATCAACTGAAACGAAACAACACAATGAACAAGATCTTCATCGAGCTCCTCCTTGAGCTCGGGTGCGACACCTGCACGGTTTCATCGGCACTTGCAAACTGGTTTTGGAAGTATCTGTGAGTCACAGGGACTCAGCAATCTCACACCCGCGAGATCAAGACTAGTTAAGCTTTAAAGGTAGGACAGGATAGTGAGGTGGAGCTGCAGCAAGCGACTAGCATATCTGGTGTCTAACATACGCAAATGAGAGCGAGAAGAGAAGGCAAAAGAACGGCCGAACAACTATGATCAAGAAGTGATCCTAGAACAACCTACGTCAGGCATAACTCCAACACCGTGTTCACTTCTCGGACTCCGCCGAGAAGAGACCATCACGGTTACACACGCGGTTGATGTATTTTAATTAAGATCAACTTCGGGTTTTCTACAACCGGACATTAACAAATTCCCATCTGCCACATAACCGCGGGCACGGCTTTCGAAAGTTCAAACCCTGCAGGGGTGTCCCAACTTAGCCCATGATAAGCTCTCGCGATCAACGAAGGATATTCCTTCTCCCCGGGATGACCCAGTTAGTCTCGGAATCCCGGCTACAAGACATTTCGAAAGTAATAAAACAAGACCAGCAAAGCCGCCCGATGCGCCGACATCCCAATAGGAGCTGCACATATCTCGTTCTTAGGGCAACACCGGATGAGACATCCTACGAGTAAAACCAATCCTCAAGTTTCCCCAAGGTGGCCCCGCAGTCTACTCGTTTCGGTCCAACACTTAGACAAGCATTGCCCCGGCGGGGGGGCTAAATAAAGATGAACCTTGGGTTAATTACTCCCAAGGGAAAAGTAGGTGGTGGTGAGGCAAATGGTAAAACCAAGGTTGGGCTTTGCTGGAAAAGCTTTATTCAAAGCGAACTGTCAAGGGGGTCCCATAAATCACCCGACCGCGTTAGGGAAGCAAAATCCGGGAACATAATACCGATATGACGGAAACTAGGGCGGCAAGAGTGGAACAAAACACCAGGCATAAGGCCGAGCCTTCCACCCTTTACCAAGTATATAGATGCATTAATAATATATAAGGTATTGTGATATCCCAACAAGTAAACATGTTCCAATCAAGGAACAACATCTCCATGTTCCAACAAGGAACAAACTTCATCTTCACCTGCAACTAACAACGCTATAAGAGGGGCTGAGCAAAGCGGTAACATAGCCAAACAACGGTTTGCTAGGACAAGGTGGGTTAGAGGCTTGGTTTGACAATATGGGAGGCACGATAAGCAAGTGGTAGGTATCGCAGCATAGGCATAGCAAAAGAGCGAGCAACTAGCAAGCAAAGATAGAAGTGATTTCGAGGGTATGGTCATCTTGCCTGCAAGGTTCTCAGAGTTGTCGAAGGCTTGATCCTCGTAAACGTTCTCAACAAGTTCCTCGGTCATGTACTCGTCTCCCGGCTCTACCCAAGGCAATAACACAAGCAAAGGAACAACTATCAACCACGATGCAGTGCGCAATCAACCTGATGCAAAACATGGCATGATATGCGAGATGTGGTATGCAGTGCATATGCGAGCTCCGGAAGGAAAAGATGAACAAGGCATAATACTGGCAAACCAAGTATGCCACTGGAAAGGTGAGGTGATTTCGGTTGAAATCAATATAAAGATCACCGGAATCGGATGCACGGTTTGCAAATGACAAGCAAAACAAGAATGGCATATTTGTGCGATTAACAACATGATGCCACTTAGCATGCAACAAGAAATTAAGCTACTGCATCCAAACATATCAGCAAATCATATGGCAGTGAACTAATCAAGATGCTTGACAAAAGATGAACACTGAGCTACGGCTAAATCACACCATCACAGGTTCAAACAAGCCTGGCAAAAGTGCAAGAGATAATAGGTTCACAGACTTGGTGAAAATAACATGCCAGAAATTAACATCAGGATGAC
Organism: Aegilops umbellulata; assembly: GCA_032464435.1. Lineage (NCBI taxonomy): Eukaryota > Viridiplantae > Streptophyta > Magnoliopsida > Poales > Poaceae > Aegilops > Aegilops umbellulata. The sequence goes on from CP136058.1 coordinate 493,195,198, forward strand.
ATGTTTAGAGCAAGGTAACGACATGCTACAGGGACAGGACATAGCAAAATATGGCATGGCATGAATCTACTCAAAGCATTGAACAAAAGTCCCTTTCTGACCATATGCCAAAAGGGATCAGGAAATATAATAACACCCATGTCAATTAAGAAAGTTTCGTTACAGCTTTCAGACTTGGCAGAAAACTGGACATGTCAAAAACAGATAACAAATAGGCATGTTTACGAGCTCGATGCACTCACTACAGAGCATCTCATGATAAACTAAGCATACGCCCACCAAGAGACATGGCATAGAAGCTATACATGGCCAGAACAACAACATAGCATTCAAGGATCAACTACAACAAGCTTGGCAAAATCGAATAACATGTAAACAATCTGCCAGTAGCATTTTATAGCAAAAGTAGAGCTCGATTGACTCAAGCTATGGCACTACATAATTACAAACAAAGGCATGGATGGATAGCGCAAATCCATATGTTCAAAACACCCTGAGTGATCATGCTCAAAATGGGCATAGATCTCTCTGAAACAGCATGAACACATGGCATAAAAATAACAGCAGGGAATGACTTAGTGAAATTACTAAGTCTCTGAAATCAGCAACAATATGATCCCTAGTTTGCATGCTTGTGCTAGTCACCATAAATATCACAAAAATACATGGCATATACCCCTGTAAAGATGGCATGACATGTTACAGAACACATGTAGAACTCCAGTTCATAGGATGCACACATCAATCATGGCAAAAATGACAAAAGTGCATCTACTGAAACGGATCTGAAACTAACATCACATAGCCCTCTTCTAACAGCATTTCGGGCATCAAGATGAACTCAAATGAAAATGATGCAATGAGATGAAATGATGTACTCATCGAGGTGAACAATTTGACTTATTACACGCACGAAACGGAGCAGTATGCAGCAAGTTATGATGCGATGAACAAGAGCTAAAATTATACCAGAAAAGTGACTTAGACGAAAATCTGGACCTCCAGATCGAAGGTTTGCACGTTCTTCGAGGATCGCCGGAGATGCTCGCCGGAGGATCCTAGCGCGACGGCCAGGGATGAGGGAGAGGGCGTCGGAGGGATGGGGCCGACCAGATCCGGCCGTGGAGGACGCGGATCCGGGCACGGGAGGCTCGGGATCCGGCGGTGACGGGCGGGGACGGCCGAGCGGGCGGCGGCGCACGAAGCTCCGGCGCGGAGCGCATGGCGGCGGGGAGGTGCGGACCAGGCGGTCCGGGGCACGGGACGGCGAGCTGCGGTCGGCGGCGGGGCGAGGCGCAGCCCGGTGACACCCGGCAACGGTGAGGGAGCGCCCGGGCGGCGCGGTCCGGCGGAGAGCGGCGGCGGGGAAGCTCCGCGGGAGGCGGCGGCGGGTCGGGCCGCGCGGCGGAGCACGGGCTCGCGGGGCGGCGGCGCAGGGGCTCGCGGGGCCCGGGATGGGCGCCGCGGGCCGGCGGGGCAGGGACGGCGGCGGAGGACAGGTGGCGCGCGCCGGTTGGAGGAGAGCGGTGGCGGGGATGACGTGGCGCGACGCCATTGGTCGAAGCGACGTGGAGGGCGCGGTGGACATGTCCGGCGGGGTGCGGACGCGTCCGGTGGCTGCGGGAGGAGCTAGGCTAGGGTTTGACTGCGCGAAAAATCCGGGAGGGACACAAATTTATAGGTAGGAGGAGCTAGGAAGATCCAAATGGAGTGCGGTTTTTGGCCACGCGATCATGATCGAACGACCGAGAACATGGAGATGACTTAGATGGGTTTTGGGCCACTTTGAAGGGGGTGTTGGATTGCAACAAAAGAGGCTTTGACGGTTACCCGGTTAACCGTTGGAGTATCAAACGACCTCCGAATGACCCGAAACTTGACAGGCGGTCTACCGGTGCTATACCAAGGCCGCTTGAAAAACCTCGGTCCATTCTGAGAAAGTTTAATACCCGCTCACGAAAAAAAGGTAAAAGGGGACGCCGGGGAAGATAGGAGCGCCGGATTGCAAAACGGCCAACGGGGAAAAAGCTTGGATGCATGAAACGAACATGTATGCAAATGCGATGCACATGATGACATGACATGAAATGCATGACAAGGACAGAATGCAAAACGAAGAAGAACCCAACCACGAGGGAGTAACATATCACATTGCCGAAAATGGCAAGAGTTGGAGTTACAAATATGGCAAGTTACATCCGGGGTGTTACAGCGGACAGCGCCAGGCCTAGTGACTCGTTTGACCCGGTAAGGGCCTTCCCACTTCGGCGTCAACTTGTTGGAATTCTTGGCGGACTGAACGCGCCGAAGAACAAGGTCGCCTTCCTCGAGACTTCTGGCGTTAACTTTGCGGCTATGGTAGTGGCGCAAAGCTTGCTGGTAGCGAGCAGCTCGTACAGCAGCCTGAAGACGGTCTTCCTCAAGGAGCAGCGCGTCATCTTGTCACAGCTGCTCTTGCTCAAGCTCATCATAAGCGAGCACTCGAGGTGACCCGTATACGAGTTCCGTGGGGAGAACTGCCTCTGCTCCATAGACTAGAGCGAAAGGTGTCTCGCCAGTGGCTCGATTTGGCGTCGTCCTGATCGACCAAAGAACCACCGGTAGCTCCTCAATCCAGTTTCTTCTACATTTGTGCAGCCTGTCGAAAGTCCTGGTCTTGAGCCCATGCAGCACTTCAGCATTTGGCCTCTCCGCTTGACCGTTGCTTCTGGGGTGAGCAACAGAAGCGAAGCAGGCCTTGGCGCCAAGATCTTGGACATACTGCATGAAGGTGCGGCTCGTGAATTGCGTACCGTTGTCGGTGATGATCCTGTTAGGGATCCCGAAGCGGCAAACAATCGACCTGAAGAACTTGACTGCTGACTGTGCTGTCACCTTCCTCACTGCTTCCACTTCCGGCCACTTTGTGAACTTGTCGATTGCAACGTACAAGTACACAAAGCCCCCGACTGCTCGGGGGAAGGGGCCGAGGATGTCGAGCCCCCAGACCGAAAATGGCCAGGATAAAGGGATCGTCTGGAGAGCTTGAGCTGGCTGGTGTATCTGCTTGGAATGGAACTGGCACGCTTCACACTTGGTTACTTGTGCAGTTGCATCTTGGAGGGCTGTCGTCCAAAAGAAACCTTGCCGGAATGCTTTGCCGGCAAGTGCTCTTGCGCCAATGTGTTGACCACATATGCCTCCATGTATCTCTGCCAACAGCTTTTGTCCGTCTTCCCGGTGAATACACTTCAATTTCACACCGTTGAGTCTTCTTCTGTACATTGTGTTGTCGACAAACTGGTACATACTTGACTGCCGGGCTACTCTTTCCGCTTCTTCTTGCTCTTCGGGAAGTTCTCCTGTCTGAAGGAAACGGACAATCTGCTGTGCCCATGCTGGAGCTTGCGGCTCGACAACAAGGACTAAAGGCACATCTGCTACTGCGGGAACATCCGCTTCTACAGCGAGAACCTGCGGCTCAGCCGGAGCTTGACGTTCCCCGGCAAGCTTGCCGGAGCAAAACTTGTTGGGAGCGTCTGCTTCAACGGAACAAACCCTGGGGCTTGTCGGAGCATACTGCTCCCCAGCACTCTTGGTGTTGATCTTGGGGACCTTCTTGGCGGCGTCTTCGGGAAGCTCTGCCGGAAAATAGTCACCAGAAATCAACTTCCTCTTCTTGCTCTGTCCAGATGATGGCGTTACAGACGGTTGAGTTAGCTTGAGCATGAAGATCCCTGGTTCCACAGGTAACTTAAGTGCTTCACACTTTGACAGGCCATCGGCAATGTCGTTCTGAGCTCTTGGAACATGTTCCATCTGTAGGCCGTCAAAGTGCTCTTCTAGCTTTCTCACTTCATCAACGTAGGCTTCCATCAACGGACTCTGATAACTCTTATTCACTTGGCGGACGACAAGCTGCGAGTCACCCCTGACAATGAGCTTCTTGATCCCAAGGTCTGCCGCGATCCTGAGGCCGGCAAGCAAACCTTCATACTTTGCAGTATTGTTTGTTGCTTGCTCCTTGGGAAAGTGCATCTGGACTATGTACTTGAGGTGCTCTCCGGTGGGTGCGACAAGCAGCACGCCAGCACCGGTGCCTTGTAGCGAGAAGGCACCATCAAAGTACATCAGCCACTCTTTGCTTGCTTCCTTGACGGGGATGCTCGTTTCTGGAATTTCTTCATCTGGTGTTGGCGTCCACTCTGCTATGAATTCTGCCAATGCTCTGCTTTGGATATTTGAAGTGCTCTCAAACTTGAGGCCAAAGCTTGACAGTTCCAGTGCCCACTCAACAATCCTACCTGTTGCTTCTGGATTCTGCAGTATCCTCTTCAGCGGAAAACGAGTGACAACTGTGATCTCATGCGCTTGGAAGTAATGGCGCAGCTTTCTCGAGGCCATGAGAAGGCCGAAAAGCAATTTCTACACACCGGAGTACCTTGACCTAGCCCCCTGCAGAAGGGAACTGACAAAGTAAACCGGGCGCTGCACCATTCTCTTCTGTATCTCCTCACGCGCCTGCGCGGATCCATCTTTTTCGGGACCAGAGCTTGTCGGGGAAGGCCCTTGCTTGTCGCTGGATGCGCCTGCCATGGTTGCTGGCTCATCATCTGCCTCCCTCTCCACTACTAACGCAGCACTAACCACTTGATTGGTTGCCGCCAGATATAGTAGCAACTTCTCTTGTGGCTTAGGTGCGACAAGTATTGGAGTGGAGGACAGGTATCTCTTCAAGTCCTGCAGCGCAGCCTCCGCTTCCGGAGTCCATTTCATTGGACCTGCCTTTTTCAATATTTTGAAAAACGGCAGGGCGCGCTCAGCAGACATAGAGATAAACCTGCTGAGAGCTGCCATGCAACCGGCAAGTCTTCGTACATCCTTGACGTGCTTTGGTGCTTCAATCTGCTCAATGGCCTTGATCTTGTCGGGATTGGCTTCAATTCCCCGCTGAGACACGAAGAACCCGAGAAGCTTGCCGGAAGGGACTCCAAACACACACTTCTCGGGGTTGAGCTTGAGGCTGATCTTGCGCAGATTTGCAAAAGTCTCGTCTAAATCTTGAACCAGAGTTGCCTTGTCCTTGCTCTTGACCACTATGTCATCCATGTAGGCTTCCACATTTCTGTGTATTTGTGGCTCAAAAGCGGCATGGACTACCCTTGCGAATGTTGAACCAGCATTCTTTAAACCGAAAGGCATCCGTATGAAACAGTACGTGCCACATGGAGTGATGAACGCGGTCTTCTCCTCATCCTCTTCTGCCATGAAGATCTGATGGTATCCTGAGTATGCGTCAAGAAATGAAAGCAAGTCACATCCGGCCGTGGAGTCAACAATCTGGTCAATGCGCGGCAAGGGAAATGGGTCTTTGGGACAAGCTTTGTTAACATCGGTAAACTCGATACAAAGCCTCCATTTCCCGTTTGCCTTGCGCACGACTACAGGATTGGCTAACCACGTAGGATGGAGAACTCCTCTAACAAGGCCTGCTGCTTCCAACTTCTTGATCTCTTCTGCGATGAATTCTTGGCGCTCCACTGCTTGCTTCTTGACTTTCTGCTTGACGGGCCGCGCATGAGGACAGACGGCAAGGTGGTGCTCAATTACTTTCCTGGGAACACCAGGGATGTCAGACGGTTGCCATGCAAACACATCGACGTTCGCCCGCAGGAAAGCAATGAGCGCGCTTTCCTATTTAGGGTCGAGAGTGGCACTGATGGTGAAGGTACCACCAGTGCCGTCCTCCTTGGCGGACACCTTCTTTGTCTCTGGCGGAGCTACCATTGTCTTCTTACACTTGCCGGTGGAGCTCGATGGTGCGTCCTCGACGGTAGTGCAGCACTCCGAAGAGGTGCGCTTGCCGGAGTGGGCATCAGAACTCTTGCCGGACTTGGTCTTCTTCTTCCCCCCGGGAGCTTCAGCGGCAAGTGACTTGCGATCCGTTGCGGCTGCCGCTTCCCGGTAAATCTTGTCGGCACAGATAAGAGCATCCTTCTTGTCACCAGGGACAGAGATGACACTTATCGGGCCTGGCATCTTCAGCATGTTATACGCATAGTGAGAGGCCGCCATGAACTTAGCGAGCGCTGGATGGCCGAGAATCCCATTGTAAGGCAATGGAAAATCGGCTACGTCAAAAGTGACCCTCTCAGTTCTGAAGTTCAACTCGCTGCCAAATGTCACCGGCAATGTGATCTTCCCCTTCGGCTTGCTCCTTCCCGGGTTGATTCCTTGGAATGTGCCGGTCTCTTCGAGCTCGCTGTCAGGGACCTGGAGTTTCTAGAGCACAGCGGAGGAGATCAGGTTCAAGCCGGCCCCGCCGTCAACTAGCATCTTAGTGACCTTGAGGTTGCGGATAGTTGGTGAAACCAACATCGGCAAGCACCCGACCGTAGTTGTGCGATCAGGGTGGTCCTCAATATCAAAGATGATAGGCATGCTGGACCATTTCAGAAGCTTGCGTGACTCGACGGGTGGTTCTGCTGCATTGACTTCCCGCACCCACTGCTTGAGTTGGCGGTGTGAAGTATGCAGAGAAGCACCGCCGTCAATGCACAAGACCTCTGTGGCTTTCTGGAACTCCTGCTCACTGGTCTCGACATCATCCATGTCTTCATCGTCGTCATCGTCATCTTCATCCTTGTCGCGGCCGTGGGGAGGTGTGTCTCCTTGCCGCTGCTTGGCCTTGCCGCGACGTCCTCCCCGGCCGGGGCGCTTCATGCCGGATCCTCCAGCACCTCCTTGGGCTTTCTCCTTGTCGCGTCGCTCGTATTCGGCCTTTTGCAGCTCGACAAGCTGCTCGACCTTCTTGCAGCTCTGGAGGTCACGGCCCTTGGTGCGGTGGATCTTGCAGTACTGTTTGTTGGTGCCGTCCTGCTTGTCGGCGACCGCCACAGCCTGGCAGTTGGCGCATGCGGAAACTTCCTTGCCGGAGCTACCAGCTTTGGCTTTCTTGGCGCCACCTTCGTTGCCGGACTGCTCAACAACTAGCACATCTTTGCCTTTCCTCTTCCTATTGTTTCGCCGTCGGTTTTTCTTTGCCGGGGCAGCATCCTCGCTATCAGATCCTCTTGCTCCTGTATTGTCTCCGGGGAGTTTCCTCCCTTCCTCAGCACGTGCACACCTGTCGGCTAGGGCATACAGTTCACTGACGTCTCTGATCTTGCACATCGCCATCTCCTCCCGCATCCTGCGGTTACACACGTTCTGATGGAACGCGCTGATAACAGCGGCAGGGTGGACATCTGGAATGTTGTGCTGTACACGGCTGAATCTCTGAATGTACTTGCGCAGGGGCTCTCCTTCCTTCTGGGCGAGCAGATGAAGGTCACTCTCTTGGCCATGAGGTTTGTGGCCGCCTGTAAAGGCGCCAACAAACTGATGGCATAGGTCTGCCCAGGAGGATATGGAGTTGTCCGGCAAGTGCATGAGCCAGGACCTGACGTTAGGCTTGAGCACCAGTGGGAAGTAGTTGGCAAGTATCTTGTCGTCCCGCCCCCCAGCAGCTTGCACCACGATGGTGTAGATGCTGAGGAACTCCGACGGATGCGACTGGCCGTTGTACTTCTCTGGTACGTCTGGCTTGAAATTCTTCGTGCTGGGCCACTGGACTTGCCGCAGCTCATGGGTAAACGCAGGGCAACCTACCGCGTACGGCAGGTCGCCTGGTTCTCCTGGCGCATGCATGTCGACAGAGGGCCCGGCGCGCTGGTCCGATTGACGCCGCGCTTCTCTTCAGCGTTCGATGCGAGTTCGAGCGTCTTCTTGTTGTCGTTCCCGAAGAACTTGGTGTTGATCGTGATGAGCTCGTGGATCCGATGACGCGGTGGAGTCGCTGTCGAGGTGGATCCGGCGAGGCGGCGATCTTGGCCTTCGCGGCTGGGAGTGCATGGTGATTGCACCCCCGCCGGTCATGTCGCCACCGGCTCGTGCCTGGCTGGCTTGCCGCGGCTGCGATGTACTCGGCTGCCGTGGAGTGTCACCGTTGGCAAAGCCGATGAGACTCTGAATGGTGGCCCTCCAGTCGTCGATCTTGTCCGCCGTTGGAGGGTAGTCTAGGAGCAGTTGAGCTCGCGCCAAAGCTTCTGCTGGAGTGGCGGGTAGCGGTGGCGAACGGTGTGAGGAGCGGGATATGCTCGGACTTCTGACTATGTTAGAAGGAGCAGTATCCCGTCCAGGCGACCGTGCCTCGCTCGCGCTAGCATGTTGGCGCGCATGCTGGTCTTGAGCATTCCGAGATCCACCAGCTCGATCTGGGTCCAGCGAACGTATGGTACCGTGAGTACCATGACGCTGCCAGTCCCGCGCCTCCTGAGATGAGCGCGGTGCATGTACGGACACCGAGGTCTTGGAGTGCGCCCGGTCATTGTGGGAGCTGGCTACGCCGCCGATGGGCAGCGCAGCCTTGTCCTTGGACCTGGCGGCACCGTGAGCTCCCTCGTCGACACCCGTTCTTCCGCCGGCGTCTACCCCACCAGCCGTTTGCTCCGGCGGTGGTGGGTTTGTCGCAGACGGAGCAGCCGCCTCCGAAGCCTTCTTCTTCGGCAGCATGTCGATGAAGATGATGAAGATCTAGCTCGTGTGAACGCCAGATCAGGTTCACACAACCTCGACGCCCCCTACCTGGCGCGCCAAAGATGCCGGGGAAACTGATCCACGAGCACCTATGGGGACCGGCGGACCGAGCCCCTTTCGGTTCGGCGGGGGCAGAGATCGCACGAAGAGCAGATCGAGGTGGAGCACACGAGCAGTTTACCTAGGTTCGGGCCGCATGGATGCGTAAAACCCTACTCCTGCTTTGTGATTTGTATTGAGTTCTTGTTCGGGAGCGCTGAGTGCTATAGTACACACCAGCAGCTAATGAGACCGAGCGTGAGTGTTCTCCTCTTCTTCCTCCTCTACGTTGCGCATGGGCCTCCTTTTATATGTTCAAGGGGTCACCGACAGGTGGCAACGTAGACAGGGGTAAAAATGGAAAGGTGTTGTGGTTGGTACAGCTACTTGTACAGTGTATCATACCTAACCCTGACGGCAGGGGACAAGGGCATTAAATGCCCATTTGTATCGCCCAAACAGTGCAGAAAAGGGACCGTCAAGGACGCCACCGTTCGCCACGATGGCAATCTTGTCAGCGCCGCTTGCCACCGCGTACCGCTGGCTGCACAGCCTCCCGCCACGTACGCCTGGAATGGTCCCGGAGCGACACATTGGTGAATGTGCTGGAGCGTGGGTACGGAGTGGTAGCTTGCCGTGGCAAACGCCTTGCTGCGGTCGTTGTCTTGTCGCGTCCAGAGGCTTGCCGCTCACCGGGCCTCGCCGGGACGCGTGGCGCGTCGCGGCGAGTTCCTTGAGATGCCTTGGTTGGCCTTCCCGGCAAGCTCCTCTTGCCGGGGTCTTGTGCCTTGAGTGGCCTTCCCGGCAAGCTCCTCTTGCCGGGGCCTTGTCTCCTTGGCTTGAATACTTTGTTCTTGAATGGCTCCAAAGGAACCACAGAGGACCTTGGTGGTCACCCGGCAAGCCTTGCCGCGGGATGCTGCGACTGCCCGTGCACAAGTTCAGGATACTAGGGTACCCCTACTCTAGTACACCGACACACTGCTATCCCAGTATACCATCAAAGGCATTCATATAGAGTCATACTTTGTTCTACTATCGAGTTGTAATCATTGAGTTGTAAATAAATAGAAGTGTGATGATCATCATTCATAGAGCATTGTCACAATTAAAAAAAGAGAAAGGCCAAAAAAAAGGGAGGCCCAAAAAAAATATAAAAAGGGACAATGCTACTATCCTTTTACCACACTTGTGCTTCAAAGTAGCACCATGATCTTCATGATAGAGAGTATCTTGTTTTATCACTTTCATATACTAGTGGGAATTTTTCATTATAGAACTTGGCTTGTATATTCCAACAATGGGCTTCCTCAAATGCCCTAGGACTTCGTGAGCAAGCAAGTTGGATGCACACCCACTTAGTTTATTTTGTTGAGCTTTCATGCATTTATAGTGCTAGTGCATCCGTTGCATGGCAATCCCTACTCCTTGCATTAACATCAATTGATGGGCATCTCCATAGATCATTGATTAGCCGCGTTGATGTGAGACTTTCCCTTTTATTGTCTTCTCCACATAACCCCCATCATTATATTCTATTCCACCCATAGTGCTATATCCATGGCTCACGCTCATGTATCGCGTGAAGGTTGAAAAAGTTTGAGATTACTAAAGTATGAAACAATTGCTTGGCTTGTCATCGAGGTTGTGCATGGTGAGAGCATTCGTGTGACGAAAATGGAGCATGACTAAACTATATGATTTTGTAGGGATAAACTTTATTTGGCCATGTTATTTTGAGAAAACATAATTGCTTTGTTAGTATGCTTGAAGTATTATTATTTTTATGTCAATATTAAACTTTTATCCTAAACCTTTCGGATCTGAATATTCGTACCACAATTAATAGAATTACATTGAAAATTATGCTAAGTAGCACTCCGCATCAAAAATTCTGTTTTTATCATTTACCTACTCGAGGATGAGCAGGAATTAAGCTTGCAGATGCTTGATACGTCTCCAACGTATCTATAAGTTTTGATTGCTTCATGCTATATTATATTCAGTTTCGGACATTAATGGGCTTTATTACACAATTTTATATTATTTTTGGGACTGACCAATTAACCGGAGGCCCAGCCCAGAATTGCTGATTTTTTGCCTATTTCAGTGTTTCGTAGAAAAAGAATATCAAACGGAGTCCAAACGGAATGAAACCTTCGGGAACGTGATTTTCGGACCAAACGTGATCCAGAGGACTTGGACCCTCCACCCTCGTGGGCCCCATGTTGCTCCACCGACGTACTTCTTCCTCCTATATATACCTACGTACCGCCAAACTACCATATACGGAGCCAAAAACCTAATTCCACCGCTGCAACCTTTTGTACCCATGAGATCCCATCTTGGGGCCTGTTCCGGAGCTCCGCCGGAGGGGGCATCGATCTTGGAGGGCTTCTACATTAACACCATAGCCTCTCCGATGATGTGTGAGTAGTTTACTTTAGACCTTCGGGTCCATAGTTATTAGCTAGATGGCTTCTTCTCTCTCTTTGGATCTCAATACAAAGTTCTCCATGATTCTCGTGGAGATCTATTCGATGTAATCTTCTTTTGCGGTGTGTTTGCTGAGACCGATGAATTGTGGGTTTATGATCAAGCTTATCTATTTATTTTAATCTCCTCTGAAATCTTTTATGTATGATTGGTTATCTTTGCAAGTCTCTTCGAATTATCAGTTTGGTTTGACCTACTAGATTGATCTTTATTGCAATGGGAGAAGTGCTTAGCTTTGGGTTCAATCTTGCGGTGTCCTTTCCCAGTGATAGTACGGGCAGCAAGGCACTTATTGTATTGTTGCCATCGAGGATAACAAGATGGGGTTTATATCATATTGCATGAGTTTATCCCTCTACATCATGTCATCTTACTTAAAGCGTTACTCTGTTCTTATGAACTTAATACTCTAGGTGCATGTTGGATAGCGGTTGATGTGTGGAGTAATAGTAGTAGATGCAGGCAGGAGTCGGTCTACTTGTCGCGGACGTGATGCCTATATACATGATCATACCTAGATATTCTCATAATTATGCTCAATTATGTCAATTGCTCAACAGTAATTTGTTTACCCACCGTAATACTTATGATCTCGAGAGAAGCCACTAGTGAAACCTATGGCCCCCGGGTCTATTTTCCATCATATTAATCTTCCAACACTTAGCTATTTTTATTGCCTTTTATTTTACTTTGCATATTTATCATAAAAATACCAAAAATATTATCTTATCATATCTATCAGATCTCACTTTCGTAAGTGACCGTGAAGGGATTGACAACCCCTTTATCACGTTGGTTGTGAGGATTTTATTTGTTTGTGTAGGTGGGAGGGACTCGTGCATGGCCTCCTTCTGCATTGATACCTTATTTTTAAAAAACTGAGGGAAATACTTACACTGCTTTACTGCATCACCCTTTCCCTTCAAGGGAAAACCAAGGCAGTGCTCAAGAGGTAGCAGTGCACAAGTTTGATCAATGATAATTTCAATCACCTTTACTAGCATCATTATATGTCATAACAGTAGCTCATCTCATAAAACTTTTCATGATCAAGTGACAAGCTATTCACATGTTAAAGTATAGATCATAAACTTTCTTGAAAACTAACAAACAGTGCTCTTAGTCATCAAAAAATTGCAACTCATCTTATTTTCAGGAAGGGTCTATGTCAGAGCTTTGATTTAGCAAACTTCACATACTCAACTATCATTTAATCTTTCGCAATTGCTAACACTCACGTGATATTTATGGGTTCAAAGTTTTAATTGGACACAGAGAAAGATAGGGGCTTATAGATTCGCCTCCCAACCTTTTACCTCAAGGGTCGTAATGTCAACAATAATAGTTCATGATAACTTACATCCAATTGGATATATGTATCAGGATCTTTCCAACACAATGTGCTTGCCAAAGGATAAAATGTAAACAGAAGAGGTGAAGATCACCATGACTCTTGCATAAGGTAGAAGATAAAAGTAATATATAGGCCCTTCGCAGAGGGAAGCAGAGGTTGTCATGTGCTTTTAAGGTTGGATGCACAAAATATTAATGCAAAAGAACGTCACTTTATATTGCCTCTTGTGATAGAGACCTTTATTATGCAGTCCGTCGCTTTTATTTCTTCCCTACCACAAGTTCGTATAAAGCTTATTTTCTTCGCACTAATAGATCATACATATTTAGAGAGCAACTTTTATTGCATGCACCAATGACAACTTACTTGAAGGATCTTACTCAATCCATAGGTAGGTATGGTGGACTCTCATGGCAAAACTAGTTCAAGGGATATTTGGAAGCACAAGTAGTATCTCTACTTGGTGCAAATAATTTGGCTAGCATAAGGGGGAAAGGCAAGCTCATCATGTTGGATGATCCATGACAATATACTTTATTTCGGATATAAGAGAACGTAACCCATTACGTTGTCTTCCTTGTCCAACATCAACCTTTTAGCCTGTCATATTTTAATGAGTGCTCACAATTGCAAAAGATGTCCAAGATAGTATATTTATATGTGAAATCTCTCTTCCTTCAATATTCTTTCATGAATTGTTCAAGTGACCAATTCTACGTTTGCTAACTTTCAATAAGTTTACTACCTATACTTATTATGTGTGAAGTAATTACTCCCCATTTTATAATCATATGAAACATATATAAATTCAGATTTATGACATTCAATTCATTCAACCATTTACTCATAGGATATACGTGAATCACATGAGTAAATGACAAACTACTCCAAAAGATATAAGTGAAGAACACTGAGTAGTCAAATAATTAACTAGCCATGGGAGGATTCTTTTTCATTCAATATTTAAGATCCAGTGATTTTATTCAAACAACAAGTAAAATTGAAAACACACTCCAAGCAAAACACATATCATGTGATGAATAAAAATATAGCTCCGAGTAAGGTATACCGATAGTTTTGAAGACGAAAGAGGGATGCCTTTCGGGGCATCCCCAAGCTTAGGCGCTTGAGTCTTCCTTGAATATTACCTTGGGGTGCCTTCGGAATCCCCAAGCTTACGGTCTTTCCACTCCTTGTTCTCCTCATATCGATATCTCACCCAAAGCTTGAAAACTTCAATCACACAAAACTTAACGAAACTTCGTGAGATAGGTTAGGATGATAAACAGTAAACCATTCACTTTGGTACTGTCCAAGACAATGTTAATAATTTTTCCCACACAATTTATACTGTACCATATCATTTCTACAATTTATATTGAGAAATATAAGCCATAGAAATTATAAAACAAGCAAACTATGCAATGAAAACAGAATCTGTCAGAAACAGAACTGTCTGTAATGATCTGAACAGAAACCATACTTCTTCTACTCCAAAAATTATGAAATAAATTGGCGGACGTGAGTAATTTATCTATTAATCTTATGCAAAAAGAATCAACTCAAAATCACTCTTCTGTAAAAAAGGTAGCTAATCTCGTGAGCGCAAAGTTTCTATTTTTTACAGCAAGATCACATTAACTTTCACCCAAGTCTTCCCAAAGGTCTTACTTGGCACTTTATTGAAAAAAAGCTATAAAACATGATTAATACAGTAGCTTAATCATTTAAACACACAAAAACATTAAGGTTAAATATTGTGTTGTCTCTCAACAAGCGCTTTTCTTTAATGCCTTTTAGCTAGGCATGATGATTTCAATGATGCTCACATAAAACATAAGAATTGAAACATAAAGAGAGCATCATGAAGAATATGACTAGCACATTTGATTCTAACAAACTTCTTATGCCTAGGGATTTTGTGAACACATAATTTATAGGAACAAGAATAAACTAGCATAGGAAGGAAAAACAAGTATAACTTCAAAACTTTAAGCACATAGAGAGGAAACTTGATATTATGGCAACTCCTACAAGCATAGATTCCTCCCTCGTAATAATTTTCAGTAGCATCATGAATGAATTCAACAATATAACCATCACATAAAGCATTATTTTCATGATCTACAAGCATAGAAATTTTTCTACTCTCCACATAAGCAAAATTCTTCTCATTTGGAATAGCGGGATCACTAGTTCCTAAAGTTGACACTCTTCCAAACCCGCTTTAGAAGATAGTATTATTCATACTCCAAAATATATAAGTGAAGTTAATGGAGCATTATACAATTAACATAGACTAACCAATATCCAAGCTCAAAATGTATAAGTGAAGCACACGAACCATTCTAAAAAACCATACTCAAAAGATTTAAGTGAAGCACAAGGAGAAATTCTATAAGATCGTACTTAAAAGATATAAGTGAAGCACATGAAGTATTCTATAAATCAATGAAAGGCTAACTCATACTAGCATGGTTCTTAAAGGAAAAACAAAAACACAAAGGACACAAATCATGTGAACAAAAAAAAACCGAGGTATACCGATAATTGTTGAAGAAGAGAGATGGGATGCCAACCGGGGCATCCCCAAGCTTAGATGCTTGATTATCCTTGAAATATTTACTTGGGGTGCCTTCGTAATCCCCAAGCTTGAACTCTTGCCTCTCTTTATTCTTCTCATATTGACAGCTCCTCTATCTTCGAACACTTCATCCACACAAAAATTTAACAAAAACTTTGTGACATTCGTTAGTATAATTAAGAAAATCACTACCTCTAGGTAATGTTGCAAACTCATTACAATTTCACATTAGAACTATATATACTGTATTAAAACTTCACTATGGTTCATAACCCCCGATACTACCCATACATTCATCAAAATAAGCGATCAACACATAGAAAACAGAATCTGTCTAAAACATGACAGTCTGTAGTAATCTGGAGGTTTAGTAAACTTCTGTAACTCCAAAAATTATGAAATAAATTTGAAAATTTGAAACATTTGTACAGAAGTAATGTGCAAAAAGTTTCAGACCCATTTGACTTTCCAGTAAAAAATGTAAAATCACGCGCTACAGCCAAAGTTTCGGTTTTTGTTCTGCACATAGTAAACAAGCAATCTAATCATCCTAAAGCCAAATCTTGGCACATTATTTTTATAATACAATGGATATATACAAGGGGATAATTATTTACAGAGAAACTTCCATGAAAAATTCTACATTGTTTCCATGAGCATGAACAAAAGTGCTCAAGGTCGATCCTCACTTCTTCAATGCAAAACTTTCCAATCACTTCTCTTTTTGAAAAAAAATTTAGGCATGAGAGGCAAGTAATTTTTTTTGTATTTTCACTCTTTTAAAAACATTTGTATGTTTCACCCACAACTAAACAGAAACAAAAAGGAAAAACAAAATTTACTTAGTGAAGAAAGAAAACATGCACACACGAGAATATCAACCCCACGCTATTGCTCCCCGGCAACGACGCCAGTGTCGGTGTACTAAAGTAGGGGTACCTTAGTACCCCGAACTTGTGCACGAGCAGTCGTAGCACCCCGCGGCAAGGCTTGCCAGGCGACCGCCAAAACTCTCCATGGTCCCTTTTTGGGCCATCCAAGAACAAAGTATTTAAGCCAAGGCCCCGGCAGGAGGAGCTTGCCGGGAAGGCTACCCGAAGAGAGCAAGGCCCCGGCAAGAGGAGCTTGCTGGGACGGCCGCTCGAAGCACAAGGCCCCGGCAAGAGGAGCTTGCCGGGAAGGCCGACCAAGGCACGACAAGAGACTTGCTGCGACGCGCCACGCGTCCCGGCAAGGACCGGTGAGCAACAAGCTCCCGGGCGCGACAAGGCATCGACCGCGGCAAGGCGCTTCCCGCGGCAAGTCACCACCCCGCGCCTGCGTTCCAGCTCATCCACCCACGCGTCGCTCTGGGGCCATTCCAGGCGTACGTGGCGAGAGGCTGCGCATCCAGGGGCATGCGGTGGCGAAGCGACGCTGACAGGGTAGCCATCATGGCAAATGGTGGCGCCCCTGACGGCCCCTTTTCTGCACTGTTTGGGTGACCTAGACGGGCATTTAATGCCCTTGTCCCCTGCCGTCAGAGTTAGGTATGATAGCACTGTGCAAACAACTGTACCCAACACAGCGTTTTCCAGTTTTACCCCCGCCTATGTTGCCACCTGTGGGTAACCCCTTGCGCATATAAAAGGAGGCCCCATGCACAACGTGAAGGGGGGAGGAGAGAGACCACTCACGCTCGGTCTGATTAGTTTCCTGAGTGTACTGTAGCACTCAGCGCTCCCAAGAACACAATACAAACCACAAAGCAGCAGTAGGGTTTTACGCATCCATGCGGCCCGAAGCTGGGTAAATCCCCTTGTGTGCATCGCCTCGATCCGCTCTTCGCGCGACCTCCCCCCCCCACCGAACCAGAAAGGGGCTCGGTCCCCATAGGTGTTCATGGAGGCAGATTTCCCCCGACATCTTTGGCGCGCCAGGTAGGGGGCGTCGAGGTTGTGTGAACCTGATCCGGCGTCTGCACGGGCTAGATCTCCATCATCTTCATGGACATGCCACCAAAGAAGAAGGCTCCGGAGGTGGCTGGTCCGCCCGCGTCGAACCCACCGCCCCTGGAGCAAACGGGTGGTGGGGACGGCACCGGCGGCGGAACGGGCATCGCCAAACCAACTCATGGTGCCGCGGCGTCCGAACATACGCCGACACCTCTCGGCGCAGGTAAGCCCTGGTATGACCAGGCAACCATTCGCTCTATTCCATGGAGCGGGGACAGTTAGCCCCACGGATCTCGCATACGGGCCACCTCGAGTGCTCGCTCACGCTGAGCTCGAGCAAGAGCAGCTGCGACGAGATGACGCGCTGCTCCTCGAGGAGGACCGTCTTCAGGCCGCTGTGCGAGCTGCTCGCTACCAGCAAGCTTTGCGCTGCTTTTATAGCCGCAAAGTTAGTGCCGGAAGTTTCTAGGAAGTGGGAAGGCCCTTACCGGGTGAAAGAAGTCGCTAGGCCTGGCGCTGTCCGCCTTGAGACCGAAGATACCACTCCGGTGAGCAACTCCTGGAACGTTGAGCATCTTCGTAAGTTTTACCCGTAATGCGCGGTTGTCGGACCCCGTCCGACAACCACCCTTTTATACAAGTCTTGCCGCAATTGCATGTAATCCTTTGTACAAAGCCAGGCACAGACCCTGAGCAGCAGTAAATGAAGCGCTGGCACCCTAAGTTTTAGCATGCATGCTGAGTCGAGTCCCGTCCTTGGTTAGGGTTGATAGTGCCTAACAGCTGCTAACCCCTAGCTTAGAGGTCGGGTCTGCGTCCTTTTTTCCTGTTCTTTCGTTTCCCTTGGTTCGCAGGGTTTTGCATATCCTGGCCAGACCGCTTAAGGACGAAGAAGAGAAGAAGGGCGGACCAGCATCTGGTCCCCGGCAAACCAGCGCTGCCGGGGGCTGCAAGTACAAAGATTCGCCCGCGGCGAGCCAAAGTTGCCGGGGGCTGCAATCCCAGATAAGTTTTTCATCCCTTATCATGCATTCTCTTATGGACTGAGGAATGCGAAAACTTTGTTCCTTCCTAAAAAGCTACCGTGCTCCCTTAACTCTGGTCCCCGGAGCGCGTTCCTGGGGCCAGTTTTGGTGGTAGCCGCGGCGGCAAAGGAACGGAATGAGGAGCCCGAACCCGCCTCATCCCTACCTCCGCCAAAGGCGTGAGGAAGGTCGAGTGGCGCGGGAAGACGGCAGGGCCTGTTGCCGGGCAAAGAAGTGTCTATCTTAACGATATAAAGGATTCGCTCCTTGTCTTGGGTTTTACCCGCGAGACAAATGACCCGGCAAACATCCCCTTTTCATTAAAAACATTCCGCTCAGGTACAGTTCAGAGAGGATGAAAAACATGAGAGATGGGATTACAAGCTTTAAATGCAATTAAAGCCCGAAGGCTTACAAGTTAAAAAGAGATAAGGTGCCCGTAATCCCTTTCTTGTCTCTCTCCTCAGGAGGTAGGACAAGGGGGCGAAAGGGGCAAAAGGGACGCCTAGACGAGCTACGGGTGGCAGAAGACACCAACAGAACGCCCCGGGGACCGTCTGAAGGCTAGGTGGTGGTGGCGGCTCCGGAAGCAGGGCTCGACGGGGCGGTAGGACGTCAGCACGCTGTCGAGGGCACCTCGCCCTCGTACTCCGACTTGACGGCCTTGCCGCCAGCCCTCTTCCTCTTCCGCAGCCTCGCCACGCCAGCCGCCAAGGAGACGACCCCGGGAAGCTCAAGGAGCCGGCGACACGGATGATGGGGTCACCGGTGCCACGCGGAGCCGCGACCGATGCCTAGTCGGACCCGTCATCCCGACGACTGCTACCCTCGTCGTCGCTGTCGCTCCCCTCCTCGTCACTCTCGCTCGAGGAGGAGCCTTCGCTGTCGGAGGAGCTATCCACGCAGCACCGGGCCCGGATCCCGAAGCACCCGAAGACCTTGACGGAGGGGAGATCGCCCTCCATCAACTTAAAATGGAGGGTGAACCCCTCCATCAAGCTGTGGATACGGGCGAACGTCTTCCACCCTCGACCAAGATACATCACGCCGGGGGCTGGGGACTCAACGTGGACCCGCGTGCCGCTGATCCCGCAGCCCCTCATGCGCAGTCTTAGCGTCTCGGGTTGTTCCACCTCCATCACACTTGCGAAGGGGGCCGGGAGGCGGAGGCGACGACGAGGCGCTCGGCGCAGTCTGACGAAGAACTCGCAGGGGTCGTCCCCGATGTGGACTGCCGTGAGAAGGGGGCCGCTGGCGGAGGCGAGGCCGGCGCGTCGCCCCGTCCGCCTCGTCCCTGAGCGCCACGGCCTCATCCACGACCTCGTCCACGACCTCGCCCCCTCCCCCTTCCCCTTACAGTTGGCTCTGCCACCGCGGGTGCAAGGGGAGGAGGGGCGCGTTGCCTAGCGGCGACCCTCGCCGCCACCGATGAAGGACCGGGGTTCCCTTTATCCATAGCTAATGGAGAGAGGGGATCAGGAGCTGAAGAGAAGCGAAGATGAAGGAGTGTGGGTTTTCGTCGCCCCCCCTCTTGCTCTTTATAAAGGAGCGAGGTGGGGGCTCGGCCGCCCTGCTCAGCCAACCAAGACGCAGGAAGAGCAGGCGACTGGGACCGGCCTGCTGCCTCGACCCGCGACGGCCCAGTTTCCTGCCTCCACCGTCCGCGACCCCAGGTGCATGGAAGCCGCGTGGCTGGCGTGCAGGACCGAGGCTACGGATGAGGCGATCTCCCCTTACCCCGTGATCGTGGGGAGCGGACGCCTCGGAAACCGTGCCTCGGCCCCATGCAGCAAATGAGCCGCGCCTCCACGCCTCCCTCCACTTATGGAGATAGCGTGAACCATCCCCCTTTATTGCGACGTGACGCATGCCTGCGGGGTTCAGCCCCGCACACGCCGCCCACGTCACGCACGCCTCTCCCCATGATGCCGCGTTCGACGCGTGCCGTTCGGGGAGGACGTGGTGGATGCAGAAGAAGGTGCAGCGTGACCCAGGCCGCGCGTGCCCGTGCACTGTTTTGGGCCTGGCCCAACAGCGCTCGACACCGTGTATGGCCCAGGCCCGGGGGCTCCTGTCGGTGTACTAAAGTAGGGGTACCTTAGTACCCCGAAGTTGTGCACGGGCAGTCGTAGCACCCCGCGGCAAGGCTTGCCAGGCGACCGCCAAAACTCTCCATGGTCCCTTTTTGGGCCATCCAAGAACAAAGTATTTAAGCCAAGGCCCCGGCAGGAGGAGCTTGCCGGGAAGGCTACCCGAAGAGAGCAAGGCCCCGGCAAGAGGAGCTTGCTGGGACGGCCGCTCGAAGCACAAGGCCCCGGCAAGAGGAGCTTGCCGGGAAGGCCGACCAAGGCACGACAAGAGACTTGCTGCGACGCGCCACGCGTCCCGGCAAGGACCGGTGAGCAACAAGCTCCCGGGCGCGACAAGGCATCGACCGCGGCAAGGCGCTTCCCGCGGCAAGTCACCACCCCGCGCCTGCGTTCCAGCTCATCCACCCACGCGTCGCTCTGGGGCCATTCCAGGCGTACGTGGCGAGAGGCTGCGCATCCAGGGGCATGCGGTGGCGAAGCGACGCTGACAGGGTAGCCATCATGGCAAATGGTGGCGCCCCTGACGGCCCCTTTTCTGCACTGTTTGGGCGACCTAGACGGGCATTTAATGCCCTTGTCCCCTGCCGTCAGAGTTAGGTATGATAGCACTGTGCAAACAACTGTACCCAACACAGCGTTTTCCAGTTTTACCCCCGCCTATGTTGCCACCTGTGGGTAACCCCTTGCGCATATAAAAGGAGGCCCCATGCACAACGTGAAGGGGGGAGGAGAGAGACCACTCACGCTCGGTCTGATTAGTTTCCTGAGTGTACTGTAGCACTCAGCGCTCCCAAGAACACAATACAAACCACAAAGCAGCAGTAGGGTTTTACGCATCCATGCGGCCCGAAGCTGGGTAAATCCCCTTGTGTGCATCGCCTCGATCCGCTCTTCGCGCGACCTCCCCCCCCACCGAACCAGAAAGGGGCTCGGTCCCCATAGGTGTTCATGGAGGCAGATTTCCCCCGACAGCCAGAACAGAGCTTGATAATCCCCAAGTGTAGGGAATCATCGTAGCAATTTCCAAAGGTGGAAGTGATAAGTATGGAGTGTCGAACCCACAAGGAGCTAAAGGTAAGATCAATATTATCTCAAGCCCTATCTGCCACTGATACGACTCTACGTACACCGAACGTTTGCTTTCAACTAGAAACGAGAAATAAAACTACGTTGTGGGTATGAAGAGGATAACTTTGCATGAAATCGGAAAGCTAAAATAGAAAAGTAGGTGCTGTTATCATAAAGTTAGAATATCCTACTAAATATTATAAATAGTGAGTGTGGAATAATGATGGATCGGTGTGCGGAATTGTCCTAGGCAATTGTTAACAAGACCGGTAGTCGTCATTGCAACTTCATATGAGGGAGAGGCATAAGCTAACATACTTTCTCTACTTGGATAATATGCACTTATGATTGGAACTCTAGCAAGCATTCGCAACTACTAAAGATCACTAAGGTAAAACCCAACCATAGCATTAAAGCATCAACTCCTCTTTATTCCCATATGCAACAACCCCCTTACTCGGGTTTGTGTTTCAGTCACTCACCAACCCACTATAAGCGAATCATGAACGTATTGCAACACCCTACAGGGGGAATCCCTCACGCTTGCGCGACACGGAGAGCACCATAGGACAGTACCAATAATAAAACATATAACTCATACCAATCTAGATCATCAATCAACCCAAAGACAAAGGATATCTACTCAAAACATCATAGGATGGCAACACATCATTGGATCATAATATGTGGCATAAAGCACCATGTTCAAGTAGGGATTACGGCGGGTTGCGGGAGAGTGGACCGCATAAAAGAGATGAGGATGGTGATGATGGTGGTGATGTTGATGAAGACGATCACCGCGGCGATGATTCCCCTCCCGATGACACTCTGGCACCACCGAGAGAGAGGAGGAGAGGTTCTCCCCCTTGTGCTTCCTCCGCCATGGCCTCCCCCCTGGATGGGGAGAGGTTCTCCCTCTGGTCCTTGGCCTTCATGGCAATGATGGACCCTCTGAGATCCTCCTCCATGGCCTCGGTGATGATGGCCCCCCTCCGACAGGGTGCCAGAGAGGGCCTAGATTGATTTCTCGTGGCTACAGAGGCTTGCGGCGGCGAAACTTCAGATCTAGGTTATTTTCTGGAGTTTCTATATTTATAGGAATTTTTTGCGTTGGTTTCACCTCAGGGGGGTCTCCAAGTTGTCCACGAGGCAGGGGCCCATGCCCGGGGGGGGGGGGGGTGGGTGGGCGCGCCCCCACCCTCGTGGACAGCTCGGGACTCTTCTGGCCCAACTATTTTGCTCCAGGGGCTTCTTTTGGTCCATAAAAAATCAACAAAAATTGGCACGTCAATTGGACTCCGTTTGGTATTCCTTTTCTGTAAAATTCAAAAACAAGGAAAAAACAGAAACTGGCACTGGCTCTAGGTTAATCGGTTAGTCCTAAAAATCATATAAAATAGCATATAAATGCATATAAAACATCTAAGATGGATAATATAATAGCATGAATACTTCATAAATTATAGATATGTTGTAGACGTATCAGGTGTGCCCCCTGCCTCGTGGCCTCCTCGCTTCCTTCTTGACGTCCACTCCGAGTCCCCTGGATCATGTTTGTTCCAAAAATAACTCCCCCGAAGGTTTCATTCCGTTTGGACTTCGTTTGATTCCTTTTCTGCGAAACACTGAAATAGAAAAAACAGCAATTTGCACTGGGCCTTCGGTTAATAGGTTTGTCCCAAAAATAATATAAAAGTGTATAATAAAGCTCATTAAACATCCAAAACAGATAATATAATAGCATGGAAAAATAAAAAAATTATAGATATGTTGGAGACGTATCACTACTGCGAGCATTAGTATGGCACACATCAATAACATGTATATCACATATACCTTTGTTCACCTTGCCATCCTTCTTATCCGCCAAATACTTGGGGCAGTTCCGCTTCCAGTGACCAGTCCCTTTGCAGTAGAAGCACTCTGTCTGAAGCTTAGGTCCAGACTTGGGCTTCTTCACTTAAGCAGCAACTTGCTTGCCGTTCTTCTTGAAGTTCCCCTTCTTCCCTTTACCCTTTTTCTTGAAACTGGTGGTCTTGTTGACCATCAACACTTGATGCTCCTTCTTGATTTCTACCTCCGCAACCTTTAGCATTGCGAAGAGCTCGGGAATCGTCTTATCCATCCTTTGCATGTTATAGTTCATCACGGAGCTCTTGTAGCTTGGTGGCAGTGATTGAAGAATTCTGTCAATGACACTATCATTAGGAAGATTAACTCCCAGTTGAATCAAGTGATTGTTATACCCATACATTTTGACTATATGTTCACTGATAGAACTATTGTCCTCCATCTTGCAGCTGTAGAACTTATTGGAGACTTCATATCTCTCAATCCGGGCATTTGCTTGAAATATTAACTTCAACTCCCGGAACATCTCATGTGCTCCATGACATTCAAAACGTCATTGAAGTCTTGGTTCTAAGCCGTAAAGCATGGCACACTAAACTATGGAGTATTCATCAGCTTTGCTCTGCCAGACGTTCATAACATCTGGCGTTGCTCCTGCAGCGGGTGTGGCACCTAGCGGTGCTTCCAGGACGTAATTCTTCTGTGCAGCAATGAGGATAATCCTCAAGTTATGGACTCAGTCCGTGTAGTTGCTACCATCATCTTTCAACTTAGATTTCTCTAGGAACGCACTAAAGTTCAACGGAACAACAGCACGAGCCATCTATCTACAACAAGTTAGACATGCAAAATACTATCAGGTACTAAGTTCATGATAAATAAAAGTTCAACTAATCATATTACTAAAGAACTCCCACTTAGATAGACATCCCTCTAATCATCTATATGATCACGTGATCCATATCAACTAAACCCTGTCCGATCATCAGTGAGATGGAGTACTTTTCAATGGTGAACATCACTATGTTAATCATATCTACTATATGATTCACGCTCGACCTTTCGGTCTCAGTGTTCCGAGGCCATATCTGCATATGCTAGGCTCATCAAGTTTAACCCGAGTATTCTGCGTGTGCAAAACTGGCTTGCACCCGTTGTATGTGAACGTACAACTTATCACACCCGATCATCATGTGGTGTCTCGGCACGACGAACTTTCACAATGGTGCATACTCAGGGAGAACACTTGTACCTTGAAATTTAGTGAGAGATCATCTTATAATGCTACCACAGAACTAAGCAAAATAAGATGCATAAAGGATAAACATCACATGCAATCAATATAAGTGATATGATATGGCCATCATCATCTTATGCCTTTGATCTCCATATCCAAAGCACCGTCATGATCACCATCATCATCGGCGCGACACCTTGATCTCAATTGTAGCATCATTATCATCTCGCCAACTATTGCTTCTACAACTATCGCTTCCGCTTAGTGACAAAGTAAAGCAATTGCATGGCGATTGCATTTCGTACAATAAAGCAACAACCATATGGATCCTGCCAGTTGCCGATAACTCCGTTAAAAAACATGATCATCTCATACAATAAAATTTAGCATCATGTCTTGACCATATCACATCACAACATTCCCTGCAAAAACAAGTTAGATGTCCTCTACTTTGTTGTTGCAAGTTTTACGTGGCTGCTACGGGCTGAGCAAGAACCGTTCTTACCTACGCATCAAAACCACAATGATTTTTCGTCAAGTATGTGATGTTTTAACCTTCAACAAGGACCGGGCGTAGCCACACTCGATTCAACTAAAGTTGGAGAAACTGACACCCGCCAGCCACCTGTGTGTGAAGCACGTCGGTAGAACCAGTCTCGCGTAAGCGTACGCGTAATGTCGGTCCAGGCCGCTTCATCCAACAATACCGCCGAATCAAAGTATGAAATGCTGGTAAGCAGTATGACTATTATCACCCACAACTCACTTGTCTTCTACTCGTGCATATAACATATACGCATAAACTTGGCTCTGATGCCATTGTTGGGGAACGTAGTAATTTCAAAATTTTCCTACGCACATGCAAGATCATGGTGATGCATAGCAATGAGAGGGGAGAGTGCTGTCCACGTACCCTCGTAGACCGAATGCGGAAGCGTTATGACATCGCGGTTGATGTAGTCGTACGTCTTCACGATCGACCGATCCTAGTACCGAACATATGTCACCTCCGCGATCTGCACACGTTCAGCTCGGTGACGTCCCATGAACTCACGATCCAGCAGAGTGTCGAGGGAGTGCTTCATTAGCATGACGGCGTGATGACAGTGATGATGAAGCCACCAGCGCATGGCTTCGCCTAAGCACTACGATGATATGACCAAGGTGGATTATGGTGGAGGGGGGCACCGCACACGGCTAAGAGATCAATGATCAACTTGTGTGTTTATGGGGTGCCACCTCCCCCGTATATAAAGGAGTGGAGGAGGGGGAGAGGGCCGGCCTCCTAGGCGCGTCCCAAGGGGAGTCCTACTCCCACCGGGAGTAGGATTCCCCCTCCATGTAGTAGGAGTAGGAGAGAAGGAAGGAGGAGAGAGGAAGAAGGAAAGGGGGGTGTCGCCCCCTTCCTAGTCCAATTCGGACCAGAGGGGGAGGGGGAGCGCAGCCTGCCCTGGCTGCCCCTCTCTCTCTCCACTAAGGCCCATAAGACCCATTAAACTCCCCGGGGGGTTTCGGTAACCCCCCGGTACTCCGGTATATGCCCGAAATCACTTGGAACCCTTCTGATGTCTGAACACAGTCATCCAATATATCGATATTTATGTCTCAACCATTTCGAGACTCCTCGTCATGTCCGTGATCAAATCTGGGAATCTGAACTATCTTCGGTACATCAAAACACATAAACTCATAATACCAATTGTCACCGAACGTTAAGCGTGTGGACCCTACGGGTTCGAGAACTATGTAGACATGACCGAGACACGTCTCTGGTCAATAACCAATAGTGGTACCTGGATGCTCATATTGGCTCCCACATATTCTATGAAGATCTTTATCGGTCAAACCGCATAACAACATACGTTGTCCCCTTTGCACCGGTATGTTACTTGCCCGAGATTCGATCGTCGGCATCTCAATACCTAGTTCAATCTCGTTACCGGGAAGTATCTTTACTCGTTCCATAAAGCATCATCCTGCAACTAACTCATTAGTCACATTGCTTGCAAGGCTTATAGTAATGTGCATTACTGAGAGGGCCCAGAGATACCTCACCGACAATCGGAGTGACAAATCCTAATCTCGATCTATGCCAACTCAACAAATACCATGGGAGACACCTGTAGAGCACCTTTATAATCACCCAGTTACGTTTTGATGTTTGGTAACACACAAAGTGTTCCTCCGGTATCTGGTAGTTGCATAATCTCATAGTAATAGGAACATGTATAAGTCATGAAGAAAGTAATAGCAATATACTAAACGATCAAGTGCTAAGCTAATGGAATGTGTCAAGTAAATCACATCATTCTCTAATGATGTGATCCCGTTAATCAAATGACAACTCATGTCTATGGCTAGGAAACTTAACCATCTTTGATTCAACGAGCTAGTCAAGTAGAGGCATACTAGTGACACTCTGTTTGTCTATATATTCACACATGTACTAAGTTTCTGGTTAATACAATTCTAGCATGAATAATAAACATTTATCATGATATAAGGAAATATAAGTAAAAACTTTATTATTGCCTCTAGGGCATATTTCCTTCAACCTCCTCCTCGGTAGGCTTCTTGGCGGCCTCCCCGGCAGCAGCCTTGGCGGCCTCCTCTGCGGTGGCCTTGCCGGTCTCGTCAGTAGCGGCCTTGGCGAACTCCCCAACAAGGGCCTCACTGGCCTCCCCGGTGACGGACTTGGCGACCTCCTCAGCCGCGATCCTGACGGCCTCGGCCTCGACGTCCTTGGCGACCTCCCCGATGACGATGTCGATATGCTCCTGGTCCATCGAGGGAGGGTCTGGAAACCAGAAAGGAGAATGCAACGAGGCCAAGGCCAAGGTTCAGAACACACAAAAAATAAAAAAAAGAAGACAGGGACGGAGGGCAGGACGCTTAACCGCGCCAAGATGGGAAGCGATTCCCTCCCCGCCAACATTTTTTGCCGGGACGGAGCCACCGGCACCCAAGTCTGCCTCCTCCTCCTCCGTGTGCGTGGGCTCGGTGGTGTTTGCCCTTGCCGGGGACGCCCCTTTGGGCAGCGTGGTCGATGGGGGCGGCGTGTTGGGAGTGGCCCTTATGGGCTCCTCCTGCTGTTGCTCTCCTTCTGCAAACCCGACAAGGTCAACACCAAGTATTCGTGCCCCAACGCCTGTCGATGGGGAGCGAGTAATGAACTCACGCTGGGGGCTGAGGCGGGGGCTGCGTCTAGGGCTGGCATCTGGGCTGATTGATAACCCACAAGTATAGGGCATCAATTGTAGCCTCTTTCGATAAGTAAGAGTGTCGAACCCAACGAGGAGCTAAAGGCAGAACAAATATTCCCTCAAGTTCTATCAACCACCGATACAACTCTACGCACGCTTGACGTTCGCTTTACCTAGAACAAGTATGAAACTAGAAGTACTTTGTAGGTGTTTTTGGACAGGTTTGCAAGATAATAAAGAGCACGTAAATATACACTAGGGGCTGTTTAGATAAAGAAGCAATAAAGTAAATATAGCGAGTGTGGAAAAGTGGTGGTAAGAGTTGCGAAATTTTCCCTAAGCAATTGACTACTTTACTAGACCGATAGCAAGTTTTATGTGGGAGAGGCCACTGCTAGCATGTCATCCCTGACTTGGAATTCTATGCACTTATGATTGGAACTATTAGCAAGCGCCTGCAACTATTAACGTTCATCAAGGTAAAACCCAACCATAGCATTAAGATATATTGGCCCCCTTTCAATCCCGTATGCATCAATTTCTATGCTAGGTAGAAGCTTCTGTCACTCTTGCCCTCTAATACATAGTCCTATCGACATACAACTAACCCTATGGTGTGATCCACGCGCGTGCTCATATGATGGGCACCAAAGGACAGCAACATAACCACAAGCAAATTAAATCAAACATAGCAATTCATCAACTACTGGTAGGACAACGAAAATCTACTCAGACATCGTAGGATGGCAACACATCATTGGATACTAATATGAAGCATAAAGCACCATGTTAAAGTAGAGGGTACAGCGGGTTGCGGGAGAGTGGACCGCTGTAAATAGAGGGGGGGAAGGTGATGGAGATGTTGGTGAAGATGGCAGAGGTGTTGGTGATGATGATGATGATGATGATGATGGCCCTGGCAGCGTTCCGGCGCCACCGGAAGAGAGGGGGAGATGGCCTCCTTTCTTCTTCTTCTTCTTCTTCCTTGACCTCCTTCCTAGATGGGATAAGGGTTTCCCCTCTGTCTCTCTGTCTCTCTCTGTTTCTGCGTTCTAGGATTCCGCCCTTTCGCCGTTTCTTATATATCCGGAGATCCGTAACTCCGATTGGATTGAAACCTTCGCCTAGATTTTTCTCTGAAAATTAGCTTTCTTGCAGCCAAAGAAGAGCAGCAACCGCCTTATGGGGGGCCCACGAGGGACAGGGGTGCGCCCAGAGGGTGGGCGCGCCCCCTGCCTCGTGGCCCCCTCGGGAACCGTCTCGCGTTGATTCTTCTTCCCATATTTTACAAATATTCCAAAAATATTGTCCGTCCGTTTTTATCCCGTTTGGACTCCGTTTGATATGGGGTTTCTGCAGAAACATAAAACATGCAACAAACAAGAACTGGCACTGGGCAGTGGATCAATATATTAGTCCCAAAAATAGTATAAAATGTTGCCAAAAGTATATGGAAGTTGCATAATATTGGCATGGAACAATAAAAAATTATAGATATGACGGGGACGTATCAGCATCCCCAAGCTTAATTCCTGTTTGTCCTCGGGTAGGTAAATGATAAAAAGATAATTTTTGATGTGGAATGCTACCTAGCATAATCTTGATCATGTAATCTAATCATGGCATGAATATCAAGACACGAGTGATTCAAGGCAATAGTCTATCATTTGACATAAAAACAACAATACTTCAAGGCTACTAATAAAGCAATCATGTCTTTTCAAAATAAGATGGCCAAAGAAAGTTATCCCTACAAAATCATATAGTCTGGCTATGCTCCATCTTCACCACACAAAGCATTCAAATCATGCACAACCCCGATGACAAGCCGAGCAATTGGTTCATACTTTTTAACGGGCTTCAGCCGTTTCAACCCTCACGCAATACATGAGCGCAAGCCATGGACATAGCACTATGGGTGGAATAGAATATGATAATGGAGGTTGAGTGGAGAAGACAAAAAAGGAGAAAGTCTCACATCGACACGGCTAATCAATGGGCTATGGAGATTCCCATCAATTGATGTCAATGGGAGGAGTAGGGATTGCCATGCAACGGATGCACTAAGAGCTATAAGTGTACGAAAGCTCAAACTAGAAACTAAGTGGGTGTGCATCCAACTTGCTTGCTCATGAAGACCTCAGGCATTTGAGGAAGCCCATCATCGGAATATACAAGCCAAGTTCTATAATGAAAATTCCCACTAGTATATAAAAGTGATAACTCAAGAGACTCTCTATATGAAGAACATGGTGCTACTCTGAAGCACAAGTGTGGTAAAAGGATAGTAACATTGTCCCTTCTCTCTTTTCTCTCTTTTTTGTTTTTTTTGTTTTTTTCTAGGCTTCTTTGGCCTCTCTCCCTTTTTGGGGGGCTTCTTTGGCCACTTTTATTTTGATAACCTCACATGAGACAATGTTCTAATAATGATGATCATCACACTTTTATTTACTTACAACTCAATATTACAACTCAATGTCTAGACCAAAGTATGCCTCTATATGAATGCCTCCGGCGGTGTACCGGGATGTGCAATGATCTAGCACAGAAATGACATAAAAAAACGGACAAGCCATGAAAACATCATGCTAGCTATCTTACGACCATGCAAAGCAATATGACAATAAATGCTCAAGTCATGTATATGATGATGATGATGGAAGTTGCATGGCAATATATCTTGGAATGGCTATGGAAATGCTATGATAGGTAGCTATGGTCGCTGTTTTGAGGAAGATGTAATGAGGCTTATGTGTGATAGAGCGTATCATATCTCGGGGTTTGGATGCACCGGCGAAGTTTGCACCAACTGTCGGGTTGAGAAAGGGCAATGCACGGTATCGAAGAGGCTAGCAATGATGGAAGGGTGAGAGTGCGTATAATCCATGGACTCACATTAGTCATAAAGAACTCATATACTTATTGCAAAAGTTTATTAGCCCTCGAAGCAAAGTACTACTACGCATGCCCCTAGCACTACAAAAAAAGTACACTTCCGTGATGATACATGTTTGTCGCAGTAGGTCGCTTTTTTTGTCATGCATGTACATCCATGACAAATTTATGACAGAATCAAGATAGTCATACCTGTGCTGTCGTAGAAGTGTTCCATGACATTACCAAAATTATCATCACGAAAGTGTCCACTTCCATGACGATAAATCACGCGTCACAGAAGTGCTTTCATCAAGGGTGACCGACACATGGCATCCACCGTAACGGAACGCCATTAAGCTATCGGGTCGGGTTTTGGATCCGATAACCCGTTAACAGCCCCGACCAATGGGAAATTTCCACGTGTAAAATTCTTATTGGCCCGACGAAACACGTGTCAGTGGGTCAGATTGGCGCCTATGATACGTCGACACGTGGCACGGCCTAACAGAGGCCCATTCCTGTGAAAAGGCCGGCCCGTTTGACTTTGTCAAAAGGTGGCGGGCCGACCCGTGGAAAGCCTGTTAACGGCCTGTTCGCGTATAGCCCATTTGCAGCCTGCTAACCCAAGGCCCGTTACGCCCTATCCAAATTAGGCCCAGTAGCGTCATCTGGGCCATCCAATATGATTCCACCCTATTTTCACTTCTGGCCCATGTATGGCCCATGACGTCTTTCGGCCCATATGAGGCCCTATGTAACTCTTGGCCTATTAACGGCCCGTGGTGAAACTGGCCCGTAATGAACAGTGTATCACTTTACACCCATTAACGGCCCATGGTGAAACTGGCCCATAATGAACAGTGTATCACTTTACACCCATTAACAGCTCATGGAGAAACTGGCCCGTAATGAACAGTGTATCACTTTATACCCATTAACGGCCCGTTATTCCGTTGGGCCGTTTCCAGCCCATGTTATCTTTCGCCCTTCTCAGAGCCCATTTATTCTTGGGCTCATTTCCAGCATCCGTTTACTTACGGCCCGTTACTGTCATTTTCTACTTGTGGGCCAAATTCAACCCGTGGTTACAGTCGGCCCGTTTGTGGTCCGTTAATACGTTGGGCCAATTTCATAGCGTCATCAAATACGACCTATTAATGATGGCCCGTTATGGTCGTCCCATGAACGGAGGTTTCCAACTCTAGCCCGTTTACGGCCATAATGCGGTCTGTTTGGCCCATGTTTGGCCAATCGATTATACGGCCCGTATAAGGCCCATTGATAATACGACCCGCAGAAGGACCATTGTTTCTACGGCCCATAGAAGGCCCGTTGTTTCTACGGCCCGTAGAAGGCCCACTGTTTCCACGGCCAGTAGGAGGCCCAGTGTCACTACAGTAAATATTAGCCCATGGTTATTGTGGCCTAGTTTTAAAAAGTAGTTTATTGCAGCCACTAGCTAACCGCGGAAAAAGGACTGCAATGACTACAAGCAAACAAATAAACAAGACAACAAGGAAATAAATAAGCAAGCAACTAACGCTAGGCTATCAGGGCTATTACACATATTACATCCACTAGGCATCAAAGTTTGCCACCAGTGCAAATATAGGGAACAAAGCAGCATATCATATACACTAGTTGTCAAAGTTGGCGACCAGCGCAAATAAACGCCGCAGCAAAACAAATCCAGAACAGAAACCACTTCAGAAGATCTCAAGAAACAATATCCTGGGTACCCATAATGCTGGCAAGATGCTTAGCAAGCTTATTAACTTTCTCTTGTTTGGCGCTTAAATCCTCCAGCGGTTGCTGTTGCACCAGAAAATATGCATCTGAATTTTGCAGGGACTTCCTCAGTCCTGCAGCTTCCTATCGCAGCACATCTGATCGATGTCTTTCAACTTGAAGTTGAGACTCAAGAAGACGAACTGATTCAGGCAGTGAGTTCGAAGAGCTTGTGCCAGCAGTAGTGGCCAGTAACTCGAACACTACATCAAGACAGGACTTTTGGGTTCCCTCACTGTCGTCAAGATAGTTTTTATCAGCTTTCTTGGAGACCAACAGGGATGTCTCACTATCTTGAACCTTATCTGCATTACTTCCTTTACCATTGGATAACGCAGTACTGTTCTCCAATATTTTGTCCGCATTCTAAAAGAGAAACAAGCAGACACATCACATGTTTACAATGTTGTATATGAAACTCATTTTGGTAAATGAGTTCAGTAGTAAAGTGGACAGGATAACAACATGCAACAAACATATATCTATGTACCATGGTCACTTTATGGTCTATATCATTCTAGTTTTTGTTGCCAAATAGAGATAGAGACACAGTTCAAATAATATTTGTTCAAGACAAAGCAGAATAGACAGAATATAAGTGTGGGTAACTATAGAGCAATAACAACACTTGTAATGTGCATGACATGAGAACATAACTGTTTATTCAATGGAAACTGAAATCAACATAGAGCAGGTTACAACAGCAAACCAATTAAAGAAACAGGTTTTAAACATACCTGTTGCACCATTGGAGTTTCAATTCCATCCTTTAAATTTGAAAATAGTTGGTATGAGTAAATACAGTCATGCAAGAGCAAAGGAGTATGAACCATAGCTACAGAACCTGACCTGAGAACAAATCTTCTTCCCCTTTAAGCATTGAGTTGGGATTCGGCGTGGTGGTCCTCGTGCTTTGGGCACTACAGTTCCCTTACTAACTGCTCGTGTTTGGGTGCTCTGTGGTGGAGACGGTGCTGTGTCAACTGGAACTCGGTTACTATCTGCCGGGGTTGGGTTTAGAAGGGGTCTAGCTGGTTCTCTGTCCAACTGGGTAGGGGTACAATCTGCGAGAGTCTGGGTTATGTGTGGTGGATCTGGTCCTTGGGCAAGTACAACCGTGGTTCTATCTGCATCAACTGGTAGCACTATCATTTCTGAAGACCGTGTTGTTACTCCCTTAGATACTGCCATCACGCTCTCCAATTCAAATGGCTGATAAACAAGAAAAGTAATTGAAAGTATAGACATTGTATGATAGACAGGTGCAATGGATAGTGGGGAATAAAAGAGGGCATGAAATAATTCATATTTATGTTGTCTAACCAAACATGATAGCATGACACAATTTCATATATATGATGGCTAACTAAACAGGATAGCATGAAACAATTTCACATTATGATGGCTAACTAAAAAAGATGGAAAGACATAGTTCAAAATATGAGACTATGTAAACAGGATGACATGCCATAACTATATAATGTGTTTATTAAATAGGTTGGCATGCCATAATTCACATACATTCACGGATAGAATGCCATAATTCGAAATATGATGACTGTAAACACTAAACAGGATGAGATGCTATAACTATATGATGTCTTTATTAAATGGGTTGTCATGCCATTATTCAGATAGATGATGTGTATGTACTATGTAAACATGATGGCATGATATAATTCAAATATATGATTTATATAGTAAGCAAGTAAGCAGATGGCAATCCATATATGATGTAATAACCAAGCAATGCAAGAAAACATGCATGACATGGGTAATATAACCCTGCCAAGTTTGAGCATAGACCTCAGGGGGAAAATAGGACTGGTCATCAGTCTTTGAATCCTCCTCTAAGGATCTCTCTATAACCAGCAAGATGTCTGCTTCAGCGGGTAGCATTGTCTGCTTTGAATACCTTGTTTTCACTCCAGATACTTCCATCACCGCTTCAAATGGCTGATGCACAGGAAGAGTAGTTGAATATACAAACGTTGTCGACAAATGAAACACGTAATACAAACAAGTGATAGCATGATATAATTCACATACATATATAATTCACATATATATAATGGCATGGCATTGCATAATTCACATATATAATGTCTTGCAACAAGATGGGAATGCATAATTCACATATATGGTAATTAGACACTGAACAGGTGGCATTCACACAAAGCATGTCTAAACTAATCAAATGACATAGCAATGCGAGACACCATACGCACGATATGAGCAACATAACCCTGCCAAGTTAGAGCATACACCTCGGGGGTGGGGGGATAGGACTGGTCATCTGTCTTTGAATCCTCCTCCGAGGAGCTATCCGTAACCAGTGAGATATGCGCTTCGGCAGATAGCATAGTCTGCTCTGAAGACCTTGTTTTCACTCCAGAATTTGGCATCACCGTGTCAAATGGCTGATGCACACGAAGAGTAGTTGAATGTAATAACATTGTTGACAAATATAATATGTAACAAAAAAAGGATGGCCTGATATAATTTACATATAAGATGACTGGCTAAGCAGGATGGCATTGCAAAATTCACATATATGATGCCTGGCTAAACAAGATGGCGTTGCATAATTCACATAAATGATGAAACTAAACAGATGGCATTCGCACAAAGGATGTCTAAACTAAGCAGATGACATATTTGATATATAAAGTAAGCAATTCAAGACACCATATGCATGATATAACCAACATCAGCATGCCAAGTTAGAGTGAAGACCTCAGGGGGTAAATAGGAGTTGTCTTCTCCTTCTGAATCCCCCTCAGAACAGATATCTTCCTCTCAATTACAATCCGAAATGCGTGGAGGGGGGCTGCCTTTGCGCCTACCATGGAGCAACGTCTGCATGAAATTTTATTGCCACGCAAGGCTTGTCTCTTTTGCTCTACATGTTCAATTCCATTGTTTACAATAACTGTCATGCATAAGAATAAAACATAGTGAGATTATGTAAGGAGTGCATGCAGAAATACAGAGTGATGGTAGCAACCGGTGGATAGACCCAAAACCAATAATAGCAGGCAGATGATGGCTTCAGTTAAAAAATACCGATAATGGCTTCTTTACTGTTTGTTTCCCACCCAACATGAAACTCATAGTAGACACCGGAGATTAACCAGATAGTAGATAGATACTATTGATAGCGGCCCCGATATGTACCCCACAACCATTTAAAAACTCAAGTCTGACCATTAGTTTGGAGCTGACTTAGAGTCTAATCGGTGAACAGGACGATAAAGTAGCATGTAATATTAAGCGATGCATAACGTAAGCAGACACGAAAGAGTGCGACCTCTCTTGCAGACCCGTGTAGTCCTCGAGGTCATCTGTTTGGTTGATGATGGTAGTGCAGTTTTCATGGCTGCCAGCGGTGGGGAAGAAGATCTGAGGCCGCGAAAGACAGTCTGGAGGCTGGATCCCTGCTGTGCTGGACCCTTCTATCGTTGGAGCAGCTGAGCTGGGGTGGACGACGACGCATCAGGAGCGGGACAAACCAAGCAAGGTTTTCCTTGACAACTATCTGTGAGAGAAGTAATTCTGTAAGGGCTCGTTTGAATTGGAGGATTCCAACAATGCAGGGATAGGAAATAGACAGGAATAGGATAGGAATGCACGTGCAAAACAGAGAATTTAAAAACACAGGATTTCTGCCAATCTAGGTGTTTGATTCACAACAATTGGAATATCACAGGATGCAAAGAAGCATGGTGAGATTAAGTCAAACCACAAGAAAATGTACGGTTATAATGCTATTATCCTACTATCTCTTAGTCTTGTGCTTCATGAATAGGAATTTGAAAAGGAGGACAAGTGAAAATTAAAATTCCTACATTTTTTTCTTTCAAGGAGACACTAAGGGAACAAATCCGTGTGCTCAGTGGAAAATATATATAACATGTAGAGTAAAAAAAGAGACGCAACAAGTGTACAACCTCTTTGGCGAAGCCATGTCGATCTCAGCTTGATTGGGTTGGCCGGTGAGGATGCTCCGGCTGACTTGGCTGTCGGAGGAGGGGAAGTAGATCTTAGGCGTCTGGAGATGGAGCCCGAGGTACTGCTCTGCTGTGATGGAGGGTTTCGTCGTTGGAGCAGCTCCGGTGAGTTGTACGATGCCGAGGCTAAAGCAAGACAAGAGAGACAACGAACAACGTTAACCTGAGTGGAATTCTAATAGCATCTCCGATACATGACGTAAAATACATAAACACAAAGTGCTAGATGTAAAATACATCAGCCGCTCATCTCTGAACTTAACTGTCGAAACTGAATTTAACTACCGAAACTGAACTTAACTGTCGAAACTGAACTTAATTGTCGAAACTGAATTTTGCGTTCGAAACAGAATTTTGCTGACAAAACTGAACGCACTAGCAAGGTGAGGCTACACATCGGTCGACAGACTTCTTCATCTCTTGTTAGTCGATTTAGCAGCCGTTGGATACCAAATCAAGGGCCTGCGATTCATCTTCAACCTCCACCCCCCTGAGCCGGGCAAACAGTAGCCCCCCGCCGTCCGTGGCCGGCGGTGCGCCGCCCCGCCCGCCCCGAAAACACTCCGCACCGCCGGTCCGCCGCCGCCCCGGCCATCCCTCTAGGCCCCCCCCCCCGTGCCGAGATTTTTCTCCGGCAATCCCCACGCCACCGCCCCGCCACCGCCGGCGACCACCGCCCCCATCCTGAACCCTAAGATAGATAGTGGGGTACCTCTCCGGCGAGCCCCCCTCCCCGCTGCGGCTGGTTCTTCCTTCACCCCGGCGAGCCCCCCAGCCCCTGAAAACCGACTGACCCAAAAGTCGATTCAGTCGACTGAAGTGTAGCTAAATAGGAGCAGCATCGCAAGCAAGAGCAAGAGCGAGAGCAGTAGCGCGAGCAAGAGCAATAGCAAGAGCAGACCAGACAGGGGACCGAGAGCAAGAGCAGAGCATCAGCGCGAGCGAGAGCTAAAGCAACAACATGTCCTACTGATGTGGACGTCGCCGCTGAGGGAGCGACGCCGTGGAGGAAGTAGCTGGCGACGCCGCCGTGGATGGAGTCGCGCCGTGTCGGCTCGGGACCAAGTGCCGGCAGCACCGTGAGATTGAATCAAGAAGAAAATGCGGCGATTAGTGTACAACCTCTTTTGTGGCGCCGATTAGGCCGCAGCTTCATCCGAAGAAACAGTGATGATGATGCTCTTCCGGTGGTGCAGGTGAAGACGGCGGTGTGGGAATGGAGGTGGCGCAAAATACAAGGGGAACGTCGGGGCAGCTCCTTGGAGGTGGAGGAAGGGGTGGCTGAACCGGCAGGACGATGAGATCGACGACGGATTCTCATCCGGTACAGTGGATGAGGGACGTCGAGGTGTTGCTGTGGACGACGTCGTCGGGGAAGAGGCTCCGGCTGGGTGGCGGACGGAGCAGGGTGTGGGGTTTCGTCGCGGGTTTTCACAGCCTCGGTGTACGAATGGGTGGGAGGATGGGATGGCAGTGGGGAACCATGGCTTAGAGACGCGCTTGTCCGAAATGTGCGGTAAGTTATGAAAGTACCCCCACCGATTTGAGGCGGTTCTTTTGGTTCAGGGGTACCACGGGCATTTCGCGTGTCAGGATTTCACAGGAGGTGGGAGTTTTCGCGCGCGTTGTAATTTCGGAATAGCAAGGCGCGGGTTGATATGGAGGGAGTTGTCAGAGCACAATGAGACAAAGATATATCTTAAATATTTCGGGCTAACAAGGCGCGGGTTGAAATTTCCAGACAAGCCTAACGTGCACTGTACCAAATCAATGCGCCCTACAAATGTCATTCAAAACTTTGAATTCATGTTATGTTCAATTAAAATATTTTGCTACGTGTATAATGCATGCAACCTACTACTCAAATGAACGTTTTAGTGCATTCCAAACGTATGTACTACCGCTTCAATATGAACTAAATTTGAATTCGTTTCTCTATTTGAATAAGATCTACAGTAATGATTGTTGTGAAGTCAAAGCATTTGAATTCGTTTCTCTGTTTTAATAAGATCTATAATCATCATTATTGTCAAGTTAAACCATCGTTTGTGTATTATCTTCATAGCACACCACATGATTAGTCTCGAGTTACATATGAACTATGTGTACTATATGAACTCGAACTAGATTTTTTGAATCCACTTTATTTTGATTTCAAATCACGTTACATTTCTAGCTCTAGCTAGATCTTCATAATCTAAACCATGTCTCATATGTATAATGTGTTTATCACATTATGTATGGTGCGCAGCCCCCTACGCCTACAAGTATTTAGATGTGAGTTGCAAACACCACACACATTACCACAAATTGAAATAAAATGTGAGAATGTTCGACATTTAGTATTGTTTAGATTGTTCGATATTTAGTTGTAAGCTGCAAACGCCACACATTATCACAAATTCAAATAAAATGTGAGATTGTTTGATGTATAATATGGTTTAGATTGTTCGGCATTTAGCTGTGAGTTGCAGACGCCATGCATTATCACATTATGGTATAACATGTGCACATCACGTGTATCACCGCTATATTCATGCATGCATTGTTTAAAACACTATGATCTCCTATTCAAATATATAAATCCGCTTTCATATCAAATTATGATCTTTGTTAGTCTCTTACACCCACACAATCCTCTAACCTTTGTAGCTACCACTAACTTTCTCTCGTGCATGCACACGCCCTCCTCGCCCTCCCCCTCCCTCGGCATTCTATCCACTGGGCACATTCATTTTTTTTCTTTAGGTCGTTCTCCCAGAGTCTCCACAACTCCTTTCCGACACACACCGATCGATAAACCTCTCCAGCGATGCCTGCCTACAACATACAAACACACCTTCAATCTCCTCCTTTATGTGTCCTTGCCTCGTGTCTCTCATACGGTCAGACACACGTGTAAACTCTTGCCCCTCTTTTCATCGCTCTCACAACCGCACACTCCTCCTCCTATCTAGCTAGTAGTTGGGCCTCTCGCACCACCTCCTAGATCCACTCTCTCTGTCTATCCGTCTTGCTGGGCCTTATTTGCCTCTAACAAATGGACGCACACCGACCGAGTTCTCGCTATACATATAGCTAGTTAGGTCCTTATAACTTGTTTTTACCAACACGTCAATCAATCTAGCTCATTAGTTGTGTCTCTCCCTTCCTCCGACAAACAACAATTGATCTACCGATCTAGTTAGGTTTGCTTACCAAACACATGGTTCCCCTTCATCATGCATGGATGCGTCCCGATAGATCTATCACGCACAGGCACACACAGAAACACATCCCCACTCTTATTGATAACATTGCAGTTCCACCCTCAGTTTGTCTAGTAGGCCTCTCCCACCATCTTCGAAAGCAACTCCATCACCCATCCAGCACTCTACCCCTCTCCTTCCCTCTCCCTCCCTCTCTCTCATCTCTCCCTCCCATCACATTTCCCGTCCTTCAGTTATGTATGGATGTCGACCGATCTCCCTCAAGACATAGCTGGGTCTCTCCTTCTCAACACATATACGATTCGTTCTACCTCTATAGTTAGGCCTCTTCCTACCCCTCC
This sequence comes from Aegilops umbellulata, assembly GCA_032464435.1. NCBI lineage: Eukaryota > Viridiplantae > Streptophyta > Magnoliopsida > Poales > Poaceae > Aegilops > Aegilops umbellulata. The sequence goes on from CP136058.1 coordinate 493,234,860, forward strand.
CACCACCCCTTCCCCCCCACACACACCGATACATCGAGCGCTCTAGTCATGTCTCCCTGCCACACACAAACTTGACATCTGCCCACTAACGTTCCGGTAGGCCAGTCGCCCTATATCTTTGACTTGTACACACACACAATTTCGATGGCTCTCTTCATCGATCTCGCACCCACCCACTTGATCCTCTCTTCGACTCTATCGATAACTATGACCCCTCCCTCTCTTCTCGTGGATTGCCCGACCCTCTATGTATGATATGGATAGGCCTCCATTTCACACACATTGCATGCAAAATTTTGTTTGAGATGTCATTGACACATATTCCCACAAATAATTCACGAAATCAACCCCCCACCCCACCCCAAAACAAAAAACACTCACGAACGCGGTTTGTATCTCTCACACACACCCACGTAGGTGGGGGACGTGCACGAAGAGAAGAGGTGCATGCACGGCGCACGTACTCCAGTCTCTTTCCCAACCACACCCGCGTGGGTACACGGTGGAGCTCATTTCTGTACGAAAAAGGCAGCCCACGTGGTAATTTGGCACGTGTACTGGTTGTCCACTTGGTGGAGGGAGGATCGTCTACCACGGGTGAACAAACAAATTGCGACATGACGTGTTATGTTAAAAAAAAGAGGCAAACCATGTGGGGCCTACCTTAGAGGCAAGGCTATATACACTGGAGTACTTTTGATGTGTCCCGTCAACTCGCAGAACGAGGAGAAGCTTGCTTAGTATGCCGTCTCCCGCGCCCGCGGGCGCGGTGGCTCGCAGGATGAGGTGAAGCTTTCTTACTACGCCTTACGCCCGCTCCCTCACCCATGCGTGCGGTGGCTCGCAGGACGAGGAGAAAAATTTACTACTCCCTCTGTTTACTCCTCGTTCCTACTACATTGGCTATAGAGATTATATCATATTGTTTGGACTATATATGTCCTTTAGTAGATTTCAATATGAACTACTAGTACATACTCCAAACACTGATGTATATAGACGTATTTTAGAGTGTAGATTCACTCATTTTGCTCCGTATGTAGCACTCTCCCTCTCCCCTCAACCCTCGCCCATGTGGTGGACGTGCAGCAATTCATTCGGTCTCATATAGCCAGAACGATATATACTGCACTACCATTATTGCTCGACTTCCCGAAGAGGCGAAGAGCCAATCGCAAGGTTAATATTTTGGAGATGCCAAGCGCAAGGTTATAGGAGAACGAGTAGTAGGTGCTGCGTCATTTATAAATAAAGTTTTTTTTCTTTAGTGGCACGTACGCAATATGATAGGTTCATATGGAGAGAAAAAGAAACCGCTCCACTATATACATAGTCAGGACGGGCCAACCTACACGGTTTGCTTGTTGGGGTTGTTCTCTTCACACTCTCTCGCACAAAATGACTGTGGCCACATCTCTAACATCCCGAAGGATCACGTCCGCTTGGGGAAGGGGTGGATTCTTAGTGTAGATGCGGTGGCCGTCGCCGACGGCGAAAATGCACTATCGGCATAACCCGATCAGGGGTCCCCAGACATTCTCTCTCACAAAGCCGGTGAGGTTGCCTTCATCCCTTGCTCATTGCCGCGACGTGGGCAGTTGCCGCCTCCCGCCGCCCTCCTCAAGGTTGAGCTACGTCCCTCAGGTACAACTCCCTTTACAGCCGGCTTGCACCACTGCTCCAGCTGCCCACATCACTCCCGGTGGATATTTCTCTACTTCTTTGCCCCTCACATACCTCTACTGGCTTCTACGTACTGTATTTGTGATGAGTTTATGTCTCATCAACTAGTCCCAGTAATCTTATTCTAATCACGCTTGTTCAATTTTTTTGCCACAGGGATGCTCATCTCGATTTTGGTGAAACTGCACAAAATGATCCGATGATCAAAAGGTTGCAAACTTCATTTATTAGGAAGCTCGAACGTTGCCAGCAAATTGAAGCCTGGTCAGGGTTCACGGTTCAAGGGCTAGGGACTACATGGATCGTTTTTTTCTTTAGCTGCCTCTGTTCCAAAATAAGTGTCAACTTTAGTAGTAGTACAACTTTGTATACTAAAGTTTGCACAAAGTTGAGAAACTTATTTTAGAACGGAGGAAGTACATATTTGCTATGATCTGTCAATCATTGAGATGCAATAGCATGCATGTTAGTCTCCTTTGTATTTGATGAAATGTTGCAACGGGCAACCTTGGACGCAAGATACATGTAACAGAAGCTGGAAGCTTCATAGCATTGTACAAATTTATCTCGCTGATAAATTATAGTACGTACTATACTAGTACTTCCTCCGTTCCTAAATATAAGTCTTTGTAGAGATTTCACCATGAACCACATGTGGATGTATATAGATGCATTTTAAGTGTAGATTCATTCATTTTGTTCCGGATGTAGTGGAATCTCTGCAAAGACTTACTATCTACTAGTAATAGCTAGCCCCCACTACTAGGAATTATCTATCCTCTCCTTGAGCCACGTCATCAAAATTGATGTAGCCGTTAGATGAAGTAAATTAGTCCATAATAGCCGTCTGATCTAGACGTTGAGAGGCTCCGCACTAAGCCACATGCAAGCATGCATAAATACGGTGCCACATGCATGTGAGTGGGTTTTAAATCACATCAACATGTCTGCATGCAAGCATGCACCGGTTGCATGCATGTAAGTGAGCTTTTAAGTCCCATTAACATGTCAAAAAGAAAAATATAATACCATTATGCAGTAGGAGTTGGCTGATCTTTTTTCCTTATGTGGGATGATCTAAATGATGATGGGAGTTTATTTAGTTTGGCTACCACATTTGTCATGCGGTTATTGAGTTTTTTTTGTTCTATGTAATCGATAATTTTGCGCAGAGAGATATACCGCTGTTCCGCGCCAACGCGCGAGGACTCATCTAGTAATATTTAGGAACGGAGGGAGTACTATGTAAAGAGTTAGGTGTCGTACGGTGATAGTGTGAGGTGGGCCATGTAATCACTGAGCATGCGTGTTTCCACTGCTCTTGCACGCCTCTGCTGTAAGAATGGAGAGAATTGTAATCTAGTAGTAGTATACCTCCTTTCGTCGAAAGCGTGGGACATCCAGCAGTCCTACGACCTCAGTAATAAGCCGTCAAATCACATAGACCCAACAGTAAGTTGGACGAACGAAGCAACCATCACTCTTGCGCCAGTGAGAGGTCGCGTCCGCTCTTCCCGGGCATGAATGCGACACCGATTCTTTGGAGCGGCGCTGACCGTTTTGGGCGGGAAGCGCGCGGGGGCGATGGAGGGGCTTTGGGTGGGCCAGGCTGGTCAGGAGCGGGCGTGGTAGCTGTCCGCATGTCCCTACCGGACACGCCCGGAAACGAGAGGATGCACCAACTCTCGCGGCTAAAATCATACACTACACAACATCTCTCTGTAGGAGTAGGTCGATATGTCGCTCTCTCAAACACACATGCTGTTAAACACACACACACACACACACACACACACACACACACACACACACGCACACACATGCACACGCACACGCACGCACCTTGGTATCGTTGCACCCTCTAACGGGACTTATTACACCTAGACGGAGGGAGTAGTAAGTATACGAGATACGGTGGCACATTGACTTAAGTCGAATACAAGTGCCCAAAATTTGTGTGCATGTTATAATAAGGATTCGGGAATGTATAAAAGGTTATTTCCTTCTCGTTGAACATAACGGGAGGGTTGTGTAGCTGGTTAGCCTGTTCGCTCATCAAACTTGAGGTCTCGGGTTCGATAACTACACTTGATTATAATTTGTGCCAGGAGGATTCTTTGACTGGTCAAAATGTTTTCTAGGGTTTGCACGCCGCACAGTCTCTCTCCAGTATATACATACAAGCTGGAGCCTCAGCGCTTGTAGTTGCTCTCTTCACACTCTCTCGCCCTCTCCAGATCTAAACAAGACTTCGTTGGCCTATCTCCCCTCACTGTTGCTCAAAGAGCCGGCAGGATCCGTCCGCCAGGAAGGGAAGGAGTCTTAACGCGGTCGCCGCGGCGAGGGACTACCGACACAGCTGTTCACTTTCCACCCAGCGGCGGCGCGGGAGGGCCTCCGACCCCTTCTTCTTCGCCGTCGTCCCGTCGCTCACCGAACCATGCCCCAAGAACCTTAAGGTATAATTTACTTACTCCACATGCATTGCTCTAGCTGCATGTATACCATGAATCTAGGACGTGGTTCAAAGAGGAAAGGAGTGGGGGAAAGTAGTGGGAAAAGTTGTATATAGCATGAATCTAGGACGTGGTTCAAAGAGGAAATGAAGGGGGAAAGTTGTATAGCATTAATCTAGGACGTGGTTCAAAGAGGAAAGCAATGGGGGAAAGTAGTGGGGAAAGTTGTATCGCATAAATCTAGGACGTGGTTCAAAGAGGATAGGAAGGGGCAAAAGTACTAGTTCAAAAAGGAAAGGAAGGGACAAGGCTGTAGAGTTTGAGAAGGACTAGATTTGCTGCGCTCACACAGGGAAAGGCGTCTAAAGATAACAAAACTGGGACCAACACAAATATGCTCCTTGGTTTTTTGTTCTTTGTTGGAACAGGGTGTGCATGACCACACTACATCGGTAGATGCACATGGTGCTGGTGCGTCCACTGTCACGTGCAAGTCATTAGTTGTTGTTAATCTAAGGCCCTGTTTGGTTAAAAACTCCCTAGTCCCTACCTACTGCGTTCTAGGGACTAAACATGGACTAGATGTTATTAAATGACATGCTAAAAGACCATGTTACCCCTAGTAATGAACTAATAGAGACAAGGTGCAATGCGTGGCAGGGGCATCTATTGGAAAAAGTCCCAAAAAGACTCCCTCGGGGTCTTCTTTCTTTAGTCCCAAATGCCCACTTTTAGTCCCTAAAAGTCCCTCCTGTTTGGTTTAGATGGAACTGACCCGGAGTTTTTTTAGTCCCTACACCAAAATGTCCCTGTAAACAAACACCCTCAAATAATGCCACTGGAAAATTGATGCAATGCCACAGTTAAAAGAAATTTACATGTTTAACGAATTTTATTGTTAATATAATCTCTATGTTAATATTAATCAATGGCACCGTTTGAGAAATGCTACTGTCTTGCTTTCTTTCCCATTTTGATAAGGTAGATGCTTCTTTTTGTTGGCTTCTGTGTCAGCCACCGTTATTGACCACTAATTGTTTCCTTTGCACCTCTATGTAAACAGGGTTATCTGCTTCACCTCGTTGCCATTGTGACCTTTTGTTGCACCACACAAAACACTTTCGTTTTAAGAGTGTTTTGTGCAGTTCAACAAAAATGTCACACCGACAACGTTGCTTGATTGCTTGATCTTAGTGGAACTGCACAAGAGGAGATCTTAATTCCTATCCGTCAAGGTGAATTTGGTTCAGATCTTCTTGTGAGTTGTTTGAATTCCGCATCATGAGAGGTCAGTACTAGCCTTCTTTCACATGATTCTGCAGTGTGCATTCATATGTTGTGCTACTTGTACGATAATGTTGCTTGATTTTAGTGAACTGCACAAATGGAGACAAGACCTGCAATCTGTATGTGCACCGTAATATCCCATTGAGGTAAGATAAGGATATTTCACAACTGCTGGCCTGTATTTTGCCACTTTCATCAGAAAATTAAGTTTAGTACTATACTTGTGCTCCCTAATTGACATGCCAAATCTTACATTGAAGGAGAAGCTTGTTTGTTATTGAACCAAGTGATGAAGGGGAAGAACAAGGGGAAGAAAAACAAAAATCAACTCCTGGTGCTGTAATGAAGAACTGGAACTGTGATGACACAAGTAATGATATAGTTTTGCATCTTAATTTATTGCTATGGCTGGAACGAGCAATTGTTTTGCCACTGATTTGATGCCACTCTTAATGTAATATGTAATTATCTCTACTTGTGCAAACAGGGATCTTCTTTGAAGATACCATATATTTTAGTGGAACAACACAAGAAGATGTTTGAAACATTAAACTAATCGAGGAGTATATAGTAAGCATGGCCACCACCGTAGATAGCAACAGATGGTTCCGGAGAATTGCTTCATCTGTATGCTCTACACAATAAGCCTCCTGACAAAAGTTGGTACTCGCCCACTGATTTCATCCATGTGATTGAGCTTTGTCATCTCTATTGGTGTTGTGCTACTGTTTAGATACTGTCATGAAAAAGTGGTATTGTCCTTGAGAAGTGCTTCATCTGTGTTGTTTTAAATATTTCCTTTCCTTTTCTTCGAGCAAACAGTGATGCTAGCATTTAGTAGTCCTCTTGTCTTTGCACAACAGGATCATCCTCCTCTGAAAGAAGAATATGGAGTATGTGAAGTGACTAGTTCTGATTATGCCAGGATGAAGAAGCCCTGTCTATGTTATTATCAGAAGGAGCAGTTGAAGGATGGTTACATTACTCCCCACAAGACCAAACTAACTTCAGCTCAGAAGGAGTGACAAAATCTCCATTTTTTTGCTGTGATGCGCGAGTACCATGTTGTTCTAGGATTCTTTCTAGTGAGTTCCATTTTTCTAAAAGTGTACTCTACATGGACCATGTATGTGCCTGTTGAAACTGTCAATTCATAGTACAGTTTGCTCTATACTAATCACTTTTTTTGTATTTGTGCAAACATGGGTGCTCAGCTTGATTTCAATGGGAATTGCACAAAATGTTCATGAATACATCGAATCATTCATTTCCACCACAAGAAAGGAGGTGCGATAAGTTCAAGGCGTTGCAACATATAAGGGCGAAATCATACAAGCTCCGTGCGAATTTTGTTGATTTTGGTGGAACTGCACAAAAAGAACAGCTGGTTTATTTAGCACGAGGTGCCATGTCAATGTCCGAGCTGATGGCAAACCCTGCCCATTCCACAATCGTAGGCATTTGATATTTTGGAATGGGACAACCTTGTCAAATTTTGCTCATTGATTTTAGCAAGACATGCGTTTGATATTTTCGAATGGGACATCCTTTGCTATCAGCAGCGTCGATCAATTTTTTGTTTATTCTTTACTTGTGAAGTAAATATTGCCTCTGACATGTGAGTCGCTGAGATGCATAATCATCGATTGTTTTGAATGTTCTCTATGAATTGCCAGGCCTGTGTGTTTGATTGCAATGTACAGAAACGCTAAAAAGCTGTTCAAACTCTTTGTACTCCTTCTGTTCCTTTTTACTTCGCACATTGTGAAAGTGCATACTTTTTTGTATAAGATTGGTCAAAGTAGAGATACTTTGACTGCAGACAAAACTTGTATGCATACTAGAAAGGACCAAAGGGAGTACATGTGAAACTGCTGCAAACGAGGTGATAACCCTGGGAATAATGCTAGTTCGTATTGTTTTGCATGTTCATACAATGCCAATGATACAGGAATTCGAACTAATCGAAATAAATTCATTCATACACGGTCGGATTTCATATAAACATGCCAGATTTCATTACATTTCATACATTCTTCAACTAAAAAGGGGTGCGCTGGAGGTATAATTAATTAACCGAAGCTACCCACCTGTGTCCCGCTGAGCCGAGCAGAAGCTTCAGTGACTTAACTGCAGGTGCAGTTGCGTAACTGACATGTGGCCTGTTGGGCCCACAAGTCAGTCAGCCAACTGCACTAGCAGTTAAGTAGAAGCAGCGTTGTTCTCCAGCACAACTCCCCGACTCCACGTCACCGCCAAGAAGCTAACCGGCCGTCAATGGTCAACCCGCCTAGCTTGGCTTCAACAGGAGGGTAGCAGCGGTGGCCTTACTTGGACCCGAGCAGCGACGACCTACTATGTTCTACTCTTCCTCGTTTTCTGTGTGGTGCGGCCTCGTTGGCAGCGGAGCGGGGCCTCGGCGGAGCCGGCGATGTCCTTTGTCTCGTTGCCGGCGGGCGGCGCCTCAGCGGAGCGGTGGAAATCCTCCCCCGCGTTGCCGGCAGGGTGGGGCCTCGGCTGAGCCGGCGATGTCCTCTGCCTGGTTGTTGGTGGGGCACGGCCTCAGCGGAGCTGGAGGTGTCCTCTGCCTCGTTGTTGGCGCCGCGGGGCCTCGGCGGAGCAGGGCCTCGTTGACGCCAGCGGAGCGGGGACTCGTCGGAGCCGGCATTGTCCTCTGCCTCATCCTCGGTCTCGCGAAACAACGCCTGGCTCGCTTCATCGCCCTCTTTGCTAGCCTCTTTGTAGGCGGCCGCAGCCTCCGCCACCCGCATGCGGTACCGCCAGCGCTCAAGGCGGCCCTTGCGGGCGGAGCGGTACGAGTCGAGCAGCGCCTCCTGCTCCGCCCTTTCCGCGGCGATCTGCTCCTCCGCCTGCAGGTGCTCCTGGAGGACATGGTGGTTGTAGGCGGCGTCGGCATGTGCCTCCAGGAACTGCTCGTGACGCATCTGCCTCACACTGTCCATATATTGGGCACGGGCCTCGCCGATGGTCATGGTGCAATGCACCGGCGAGGATGGCGCAGAGGAGGGGGTTGGCGCCGGATCGTCGACTACCATGTTCTCCATTGGGACGTCGTCGTCCTCCGGCTGCCTGCCGGCCAGCCAGTCGGCAGCAATGGCTGCCATCTCCTTGTGGTCCGTCGTCCGCCCGTCTCGAAGTGCGCTGGAGCGCGAGGAAGCCATGGTGGGCAGTAGTGATGTGGACAGGAGAAAGGGAACAGATGCGCAACAATTTATATAGCAATGGTGGGGGCGGAGGGAAGGACGTGTGGCACCGGAGTAGCCGCCTCGGCAACCGCGTATCATTAATGTGGGCGGCAGATGGACGGACGGACGACACTTGTGTCATTTGAAGGCGGAGCAATCACCTGCATCGGGAAGCGGGGCCGGCGGCGCTGACTGTTTCGTGCGGAAAGCGCGCGCGGGCGAGGAGATGACTTTACTTGGAGAGGATGACAATGGGGACCCACCAGGTCCATATCCTCACGTACACAAGTGCCTCCTTATTATATATATATATGTATAAAACTATACTCCCTCCGTCTAGGTGAATAATTCATATTAGAAGGTGCATCACGACCTAGGTGCAAGCAGATTGGTGGAAAAGAAGAATATTTGTCTCTTCTAAACACAACATTTAATCACAGCAGTTAAGAGGATGCCTTATTATCTACCCATGTAGGCCATCGTAATTCATAGCATGCAAAGCGCTTTTATTTCTTGCCTAATAACCGCATGGACGTGCTGCATGCATTGGTCCTTGCCCGAGCAAAAAAATGGAGGAAAGGGGTTTCCACGGGAGATAACGAGGCAGAGGTGGAAGTACTCGATGGAGTAATTTATTTTGCTTCCCCCTGGTTTCCTAACATCACGGTCCCACACCATTGTCAACCTATGTAGTAGTCAATAAACAAGAGAATTGCACAAGAAGCAGCCGACAGCTGGGACCAAGTAGCTCGAGCAGTATTTGTGTTTTTGAGGTGTGAGCACTGCAGAGTCTTTCGATGTTTAGCTCAGATATTAATATTTCTCCTCTAAACAACATCGAAAACATCGCTGCAGGTATTAACTGAGCGGGCTGTGGCCCGTCTAGCCCACGCCAGATATCTAGCCCAGATATTAATTTTATTCAAGCTGAAAAGGGCTAGCCCAGCTATAATTTTTTTTTAGGAATACCCAGGCAATGTCAAGTTGTTATTCTCCGCCCCGCTGGGCTGCAAATCTTTCCTAGGAGGGATGCATTAGGCTTAACAAGAAAATGGGCTTTAAGAAATAATAAATGGGATGTAATTATAAAAACTGGGCTGTAACTATAAAAAAATGCACCAAACACGTGATTACTTTATAAAATATTGTTTTTGGATAATGAAAATTTTAATTTCATTAATTGTTGCGAGCGCAATGTTTCATTGATTTTTACGTAATATAAATTTATATTGAAATTGTATTTAATCTGACTAGAAATTTCGGGATAAAAATATTTCGGATCCCATCAAAATGTGGGAAATTTAATTGAATTCTTTTTTGAACGGTTGGTTGAAATGGGATGTACTTTTAACAAACTGTAAATGGGCTGTAGTAAATTCCATTAGAATTCAAAAATGGGCTACACATTCTTACAAATCTCAAATGGGCTATATGTTCTCTGCCACACACTTCTGGCCTTACTAAGTTGACGCGTCCCCTAAAAAACAGAGTTGACGCGTATGCAAGGCTTTGTCAACTTATAGTCAACACATGATTCTAGCAGTAGTGGCCATTGGATATCCATCCAACGGATGCCGTGCTTCTTCTTCAATCTCAGATATTCTAGCTTCCCCCGCCCAAAAAATGATTCCTCCCCCTGACATCTGGGGCGCACCGTTTCGGAAGCTGACCTGTGGGCCTACTAAGTTGACGTACCAAGGGCTTTGTCAACTTAGTCAATATAAACGATTCTAGCTGCAGTGACCATATGATGTCCATCCAACAGCCGTAGTGCTTCTTCAACCTCTGTGTCGATGTCAAAACCGGCGGATCTCGGGTAGGGGGTCCCGATCTATGCGTCAAGGTCGGATGGTAACAGGAGACAAGGGACACTTTATTTTACCCAGGTTCAGGCCCTCTCGATGGAGGTAAAACCCTACTCCTGCTAGATTAATATTGATGATATGGGTAGTACAAGAGTAGATCTACCACGAGATCAAGGAGGCTAAACCCTAGAAGCTAGCCTATGGGTATGATGATGGTTATGATGTGTTCGTCCTACGGACTACAACCCTCCGGTTTATATAGGCACCGGATAGGGTTAGGGTTACACAGAGTCGGTTACATTGGTAGGAGATCTTGAATATCCGCACGCCTAGCTTGCCTTCTACGCCAAGGAAAGAACCTTCCGGACACGGGACGAAGTCTTCAATCTTGTATCTTCATAGTCCTGGAGTCCGGCTGAAGATATAGTTCGGCTATCCGAACACCCCCTAATCCAGGACTCCCTCAATAGCCCCCAAACTAGGCTTCAATGACGTCGAGTCCAGCACGCAAATTTGTCTTCGGCATTGCAAGGCGGGTTCCCCCTCCGAATCTTGTGTACCTGTATGAATAATGTCCGTAGCGCTCCTCGGTCTCGGTGCCCAATAATTGCCGTCTTCCACGTGTTAAACGAATGCGAAAAGCCCGGGGGTGTTTTTATATTCACACCCTTGGTCATATAAACGAGCCGCCTATTTAACGGGATGGGGATCTAGATCCAAACCACATCTTCTTCTCCCCGCGAGTTATCATCAGAGCGTCTCCAGCAAAGGTCCATTCCAACATGGCCAGCCATCGTAGCTCCTCCCCTCGCCCCTCTAGCCCCAAATCCGGAGACTGGGAGAGTTGCACCATCCCACACAGCGAGCTAGTGTCACTGCAGGCCAAAGGATTCCTTCCCCGAGCATATATGGTCCCGGTCCGAGCCGGACTCGCCACCTACAAAGGCGGCAAGCAAGCGGAGAGCACCCCCAATCCTTCTAAAGTAGAGCGGGTGTGCCTCGTCCCTTATTTATTAAGGGGTCTGGGATTTCCAATTCATCCATTCCTCCGCGGGCTTCTGGAGTTCTACGACCTCTAGCTGCACAACCTCACGCCTGGCTCCGTGCTACATATTGCAGGCTTCGTTGCCCTTTGCGAGTTATTTTTAGGCGTCGAGGCTCATTTTGCGCTGTGGAAGACGTTGTTCTGCTTGGTGCCCTGTTCTCAGAAGGGGTCTATATACCAAGTGGGCGGAGCCGAAATATGGCGCATCGCCGGGACCGGATACCTATCCGGAACCCCAAAGAAGGCGTCCGAGGACTGGCCTTCAGAATGGTTCTACATAGACGACGTCCCGCTGCCGGACCCTGTCCGGGTCGGCCTCCCTGAGTTCAGCATGGCTCCCTTAAAGAAACGCTTAAGTTGGCGTCCGCGGAGCTCTCAGAGAGAAAGCAACAGAGACGTTCTTTACCTGATGGGCCAGATAAGACTGTTGGCTCATTCCGGACTAACCATGATTGGAGTCATGGCCGCATGTATTATGCGGGGGGTGCAACCGCTTCAATATAGGAGTCACCCCATGTGGGATTTCAACGGGGAGGATGACGCCACCCGTTACGGCCGCAAGGGGCCAGACATAGCTGCCGCTCTAGTAAAGATTCTAACATCTTTGTACAAGGGAGAAAAGGAGGACTTCCTCCGCATCAACCCGCGGGCCGGATTCACTATGTATGAACCTCCAAGTTGGGTAAGTGAACAATTGCACTTGCCCACTTATTTAATGCTCCCATGACTAGATACGTAAGTTGGTGATTTCAATGCAGGAGCTTCGACAGGAGGTAAAGGATATCAACAGCTGCCCTCCACAGCCTGAGGACCCAGAACGGTCCCTCGATCTGGACTCCGAAGAGGATCCGGACATATCGGTGGAGCTCATCGACGGGGTGTTCCACCAGTTAAGCAAAGATAATACCTTGGTGGCCATTACGGCTGATTATCCCGGGTTAATCCCGGCCTCCCAGGTGACAGAAACCGGAGTGTTTATTCCCGCAAGAGAGATTCCGTCCTTACATATTCCGGTGTTTCTGACGACAACCGTATTTTACAGGGGAGATTTCCGAGGAGGGAGGCCGAACCTGCGGCGTCTAGCCAACGAGGAGCCGCCAGGCCCCGTGGGGTAAAAAGGGATGAAGTCTAGACTGAGAGTTCGGCACAAAGGTATAACGCGCCCTCTGTCTTCCTGGCGTTATTCTGTCAGGGCATGTTAACATCTGTACTGTTTCCAGGACAAAGAGGCCTCGCCGGACTATATTCGGAGGGGCCGCCAACCGCGCCTCTACCAGCCAGGCCCCAATGTCTGGTCCGGAGGCGGGGACAAACACCAGGCTTGCGCCGGACGCTCCTCCAACAGAGGACGCGGACCGGCTATCTGCCACAAATTCAGAAGTGGAGAGCGCTATGAACCATAGGCGTCGCCGGACAGTTCTACGCGATGCTTGTTTCTCCCGAGAGGCCTTAGACGCCTTCAATTTGGGAGATGCGTACCTTCGTGCTGCTCAAGATGGTTTAGCCAGAGCCACGGAGCAGTATGTGAAAGACATACGGGTAAGAAAATTTAAATATATATATATATACCAGTAGCCCCCGAGACTTGAAACAGTTAAACTAACTGATTTAAGGATCATATAATATGTAGGTTCTTACTGAGAAGAACACCGTGCTGTCCCAGGAGCTGGAAAAGTGCAAGGCCCAACTAGAGGCCGCACTAGCCGCAACAGGGGAGCCCAAAGGGACCCCCTCAGGTATGATATACTTTGAGAGATTAGTATTGTGCGGCTTATGTGCGAATTTGACAATTAATGTTACAGATGGTGCCGGACTAGATCCGGAGAGGCAACAACTCTTACGCCAGTTGAAGGCTGGCGAGAGTACGTTGACAAGGGTGAGGCGAGAGAAGAATGATCTTCAGGATGCCAACACCAAGCTGGATGTTGAACTGAAAGACATTCGTGGGCAGCTATCTGACTCCACGAAGGAGTATCAGCGTCTTCGACGCGGCATATTTAGTAAGTGCTTGAGCGAACCCTTTGAAAAAAAAGGAGTTCAGCGAGGAAGACGAATAACAGAATTATGTCTGTAGGTACGCTCACAGGTCGTACTACAGAGGAGATGCCCGGTTCTACGGGTGACCTTCTCCCCGAACTCCTGCAACTGCACGAACGAATTCGGTAGGCAATGCAAGGGGTTGCCCGGGCCTTATGGCCTGCCCACTCCACGCCCGAGGGCCTTGGAGAGCTTGCGGAGAAGCTGATGGGAGCTCGGCGGCGCATCCGGTTGTGGAAGATATCAGCCTGCCGACAAGGCGCGAGGGAGGCCTGGGCCATGGTGAAGACCCGCTTTACGAAGTCTGGCCCCAATCACATGGCCGAGGTCGGACCAGTGGGGCCTGACGGGAAGGAGATCCCTGTGAGCTTGGTGTATGGCCAGGTAGAGCTGGCCGCAATGTATTCCCAGCAGGACTGTAAATTAGACAGCCTGTTAGATGGTATAGAGGAGGAATACGATCAGTCAAGATGACTATGTAATTTATAATTGACATGTGTAATGCCTTCTAGCCGGATTGTAGATCGTTTGTCGTTGCCGACCTTTTCGCTTCGACCTCGGGACCTGACGGTCCGGAGTGTGTCCGAATACCATAACGGCTATATAAAAGCCGGGGTATGCATGGAGACCAGGTGTAGGGGTCATTAGTGCTTTATCAGACAAGTGCCCAACTAGTTATGTTATATTACATGGTTAGTAAGAAACATCTTCCAGAGAGAATAGTTCCGATAAGGGTTCCTTTCGCTGGGGTGGCGTGCCCTAAAGTGCATGTCGGACTGCAAATGCAGAAGATCATCTGGGGGCATGTATAAAATAAAAAGGATCATCTTTAGTTCACCGACCGAATATTCCCTTAAGAACGCTAGCTTTCGGCTTCACCCAGTCTGAGGTACACATCCGGCTTATCCGGCAGTAACAATCGCAGAGGTGCTCCCTTTACCGCCTAGCCGAACAATCGGGAACGTAGGGGTAAGCACAGGAGCCAGGCAACCCAGCTTGGCCAAAACTTAAGTCCCGATGCATATAATGGCGAAGAAAAGGTGCATGCGGAAGTCTGACGCATGCGTTGGGTGTGAAACCCATATAGATAAGCTTCTGTTAAAGAAGCCCCCAAGTTTAAGGAGTGCGGATAACGCGTCATATAATGAGCCTTTTACGGGCTAGAAAAGAAAAGAGTAGTAGACAAAGTAAAAAAAAAGGTATAAATGTAAATAATGGACAGAGGAAGGAGACAAACACAAAGTCCAGCGCTAGGCATAGAATCTTCGGAGACGTGTGGCGTTCCATGGGTTCGGCTAGAGTCGGTTGTCCGACGCATCTCGCAGGCGGTACGCTCCACCAGTTAGGACTTGGTCGATTATGAATGGACCTTCCCATTTGGGCTTGAGTTTGTTCTTTTGCTTATCCGGCAGGCGCAGAACTAGTTCACCAACGTTGTAATTTTTGGCCCGTACTTCTCTGCTTTGATATCTTCGAGCTTGCTGTTGATAGAATGCGGAACGGGCCTTAGCCACGTCACGCTCTTCCTCTAAGGCGTCCAGGTTGTCCTGCCGATCAAGCTCGGCTTCTCTTTCTTCGTACATGCGCACTCGAGGTGAGTCATGAATTATGTCGCAGGGCAGAATCGCCTCAACGCCGTACACCATAAAGAATGGCGTGAATCCGGTGGTACGATTTGGCGTGGTTCGCAGCCCCCAGAGTACGGAGTCGAGCTCCTCTACCTAGTGCATATCAGATTCCTTGAGGGACCGCACTAGTCTGGGTTTGATGCCGCTCATGATGAGACCATTTGCACGTTCGACCTGACCGTTAGTTGGTGGGTGATAGACAGAAGCGTAGTCGAGCTTAATGCCCATGTTTTTGCACCACAGCTTTACATCATCAGAGGTGAAGTTTGTGCCGTTATCGGTGATAATGCTCTGGGGGACACCATAACGGTGTACGACCCCGGATACGAAGTCTATCACAGGTCCGGATTCAGCCGTCTTGACAGGCTTGGCTTCTATCCATTTGGTGAATTTATCCACCATGACCAATAAGTATTTTTTTCTTGTGGGTTCCGCCTTTAAGGGGTCCCACCATATCGAGCCCCCAGACCGCGAAAGGCCAAGTGATGGGGATAGTTCGGAGGGCGTTGGGTGGCATATGGCTTTGGTTGGCAAAGAGCTGGCAACTGACGCACCGTTTGACTAGGTCCTGAGCTTCTGCTCTAGCCGTCAGCCAATAGAAGCCAGTATGGAAAGCCTTGCTTACAAGGGACCGAGCCGCGGCGTGATGGCCACTGAGTCCGGCATGAATTTCAGCCAACAGACTCCGCCCTTCCTATAGTGCTTTTCTTATATAGCTCTCCCTCGTGGACTTTATAGGCTTTAGATCACCGCACTATGCAGCGTGCCTCGTTTTGGTCCTCGGGGAGTTCCTGCCTAGTAAGGTAGGCTAGGAATGGTTCCATCCACGGGGCGATGACCGCTATTATTGCTTGGGCTGAGGGTGTAATTTCGGTGGCGGGGCCGCCGATTATGTCTGATTGTTCGGCATTGGGTTGTGCGGTTATGCCCGGGCTATTATCCGAGGGTTCCCCCTCCCATGTTACGGATGGTTTGAATAATCTTTCTAAGAAGATGTTGGGGGGGGACTACATCTCGTTTTGCTCCAATGCGTGCCAGGACGTCCGCTGCCTGATTATTTTCTCGGGCTATGTGATGGAACTCCAGTTCCTCGAACCGAGCTGACATTTTTAGTACGGCATTGCGATAAGCTGCCATTTTTGGGTCTTTGGCGTCGAAGTCGCCATTTATTTGGGATATCACGAGGTTTGAGTCCCCGCGTACTTCCAGGCGTTGATTGCCCATGGATACCGCCATCCGGAGGCCATGTAGAAGGGCCTCGTATTCGGCTGCATTGTTGGAGTCCGTGTACGTAATTTGGAGTACATATTGGACTATTTCTCCTATAGGGGACGTCAAAACGACGCCAGCCCCCAGTCCGGCCAGCATTTTGGAGCCGTCGAAATGCATGATCCAGTTTGAGTACGTGCCGTACTCTTTAGGGAGTTCGGCCTCTGTCCATCCGGCGACGAAATCGGCTAGGACTTGCGATTTAATTGCTCGCCGTGGCTTGTAGGTTATATCGAACGGGAGGAGCTCTATGGCCCATTTTGCTATCCGGCCTGTTGCATCGCGGTTGTTGGTAATATCGTTGAGTGGTACTTCCGAGGCTACTGTAATAGAACACTCTTGAAAGTAGTGTCGTAGCTTCCGGGATGCCATGAATACCGCGTATGCGATTTTTTGATAATGCGGGTACCGTGATTTGCATGGTGTGAGGACAGTGGACACGTAGTAAACAGGCCTTTGAAGGGGTAACTTATGTCCGTCCGTTATCCGTTCGACGACGAGTACTATGCTAACAACTTGATGGGTTGCGGCAATGTACAATAGCATGGGTTCGCCGGTATTCGGCGCGGCCAGGACGGGGTTTGTTGCCAAGATGGCCTTTATTTCCTCGAGTCCGGCCGTGGCAGCGTCCGTCCACTCGAAGTGTTTGGTGCGCCTAAGGAGGCGGTAAAGGGGTAGTGCCTTTTCTCCCAAGCGGGAGATGAAGCGGCTTAAGGCCGCCACGCATCCGGTGAGTTTCTGAATTTGCTTGAGATCTTTTGGGACATCCAATTGTGACAGAGCTCGGATTTTAGCTGGATTTGCTTCAATTCCTCTGCCGGATACAATGAGGCCCAGGAGCTTTCCGGCTGGGACGCCGAAAACACATTTTTCCGGATTGAGCTTGATGTCGTATTTTTGCAGGTTGTCGAATGTAAGTCTCAGGTTGTCTACTAGAGATTCGACGTGTCTTGATTTAACGACCACATCATCTACGTACGCCTCCACTGTTTTGCCGATCTGGTTTGCCAAACATGTTTGAATCATGCGCTGATATGTCGCGCCGGCGTTTTTGAGCCCAAAGGGCATTGTGTTGAAGCAGAATGGGCCGTATGGCGTGATGAATGTTGTTGCAGCTTGGTCGAATTCTGCCATCTTTATTTGATGGTAACCGGAGTATGCGTCGAGGAAACACAGGGAATCGTGTCCTGCGGTGGCATCGATGATTTGATCAATTCGAGGGAGGGGCAAGGGATCCTTTGGGCAGGCCTTATTAAGGTCTTTGAAGTCGACACACAGGCGCCAGGATTTGTCCTTCTTTGGTACCATTACCAGGTTTGCTAGCCAGTCCGGGTGTTTGATATCTCTAATGAATCCGGCCTCCAATAATTTGGCTAGCTCCTCTCCCATGGCCTGTCTCTTTGGTTCGGAGAAACGCTGAAGGGTTTGTTTGACAGGTTTGAATCCTTTCTGGATATTTAAGCTGTGCTCGGCCAGCCTGCGTGGGATTCCTGGCATATCTGAGGGGTGCCAAGCGAAAATATCCCAGTTCTTTCGTAGGAACTCGCGCAGTGCGGCGTTTACATCAGGGCTCAATTGTGCCCCGATGGAGGCTGTTTTATTCGGGTCCGTTGGGTGGACCTGGAATTTGACTATTTCGTCCGCTGGTTTGAAGGATGTGGATTTGGATCTCTTATCGAGTATCACATCATCCCTGCTAACCGTGGATCGCAGCGCCGTCAGCTCTTCGGCCGCTAAGGCTTCAGATAGTGCCTCGAGGGCCAATGCGGCTGTCTTGTTTTCGGCGCGGAGTGCTATGTCCGGATCACTAGCGAGAGTGATAATTCCGTTTGGCCCAGGCATCTTAAGCTTCATGTACCCGTAATGGGGTATGGCTTGGAAAACT
Organism: Aegilops umbellulata; assembly: GCA_032464435.1. NCBI lineage: Eukaryota > Viridiplantae > Streptophyta > Magnoliopsida > Poales > Poaceae > Aegilops > Aegilops umbellulata. The sequence continues at coordinate 493,253,161 of CP136058.1, forward strand.
GTGAATGCCTCTCGTCCTAATATAGTGTGATATCCGCTTCTGAACGGGGCCACCTGGAACGTGATTTGTTCGGACCTGTAATTATCCGGCGTGCCGAATACCACATCCAGTGTGATCTTTCTGATGCAGCGCGCTTCCTGACTGGGGATTATTCCTCTAAAGGTTGTGCTGCTTCGCTCAATGCGATTCCAGTCTATTTGCATCTTTTTGAGGGTTTCCTCGTAGATGAGGTTCAATCCGCTACCTCCGTCCATAAGTACCTTGGCGAGGCGACAGCCGTCCACTATGGGACTGAGAATCAATGCGGCTGGCGCTCTGGCTGTTCGGAATTTAGGTTCGTCGCTCGCATTGAAGGTGATGGCAGTATTGCTCCATGGGTTTATGGTCGCTACTTGGTAGACTTTGGCGAGGCTGCGAAGTGTTCTTTTTCGCATGTTATTTGATGCGAAAGTCTCGGAGATTGTGAGAACGGTACTGAAATTCTCGGGCTGGTTTCCTTCGACCTCTGGATTTAGGAGGTCCTCGCCAATTTTGGCCACCTGCCGGAGTATCCAACATGCCCTAAGGCTGTGAGTTGGGGTGGCATCCTCTGTACTATGGATCTTGCAGGGTCCATCGAGCCACCTTTCTAGCACGGTTCCGTGCCCCTATAGGGTTTTGATTTTTTATTTAATCCGGGCGCTTTGTTGTAGTGCGCCCTTTTGATTCAGACAGGATTGCTATTCAAGGCCGGATTATCCCAAAATTTAATTTCGGTTTTCCGAGCACTTTCCATCGCACAGTATTTTTGTACTACGGACGCCAAGTCAGCAAAGCGCGTAATATTACGACGACTTATGGCGTTGAGTATCCCCTGGTCCGTGCAGTTACTGTAGAAGATTGAAATCGCGTCTCCCTCGTGGCAGTCCTTTATCCTGTTCATAAGCAGGAGGAATCTGGCCCAGTAATGATGTACTGTTTCTTCGGGCATCTGCTTGATTTGGGAGAGATCGCTTAAGATCGGACGGGCGGAATTCATTAGATCTGATGCTTCGCCCGATTTGCTGTTCGGAGGCCGAACGACCTCCGGATTCCGAGATCCGGAGTCCTGTATGTTTTCCGGTTTGCCTGGTTCCAAGCCTAGGTCTTGGGTTGTATCCTCCCCTCCGTGGATATCCAGTATGGAGGGTTCCGGAATTCAGACGTAACTGGTCCTTAAGATTGATGAAGGGTCACCGCATTGTGTTTCCACCACAGCAACATGATGGGTGGCTTGGGGAGAGTTGATTTCCCTTAGATCGGGTTTAGGCCCAACCTGGTCGTAGTTTGTAGCGACCCCCAAGGCGGCGATGCGATCCAGGAGCTCGTTTATGGAGGAGAGCTCCACCGGATCTAGCTGCTCGGCCAATTCCGAGCTGACGCGGAGATTGTGTTCGATGACCCGAGAGGTCACCGTCGGCGTAATGGCCGAACGGGCGGTCATGAGAAAACCACCCAGCCGGAGGGGTTGGCCGATAGCCAAAGCTCCCTCAGTGACGGCGCCGTCTTTAAAGACGGGAAAAGGCATCCTTCCTGATCGCGACGGCACAGAGGAACTCTCAATGAAAGCACCAATGTCGGTGTCAAAACCGGTGGATCTCGGGTAGGGGGTCCCGATCTGTGCGTCAAGGTCGGATGGTAACAGGAGACAAGGGACACTTTATTTTACCCAGGTTCGGGCCCTCTCGATGGAGGTAAAACCCTACTCCTGCTAGATTAATATTGATGATATGGGTAGTACAAGAGTAGATCTACCACAAGATCAAGGAGGCTAAACCCTAGAAGCTAGCCTATGGGTATGATGATGGTTATGATGTGTTCGTCCTACGGACTACAACCCTCCGGTTTATATAGGCACTGGATAGGGTTAGGGTTACATAGAGTCGGTTACATTGGTAGGAGATCTTGAATATCCGCACGCCTAGCTTGCCTTCTACGCCAAGGAAAGAACCTTCTAGACACGGGACGAAGTCTTCAATCTTGTATCTTCATAGTCCTGGAGTCTGGCTGAAGATATAGTTCGGCTATTCGACACCCCCTACTCCAGGACTCCCTCACTCTGGTCTTCTTGCTTCAGCCGCCCAACGCAGCGCCGGTCGTGCCGCCTGCTCCTGCCTCCCGTGGCCGGCTGTGCTGCCGTGGAGGCCTCACCGCCCCCTACTATTCCCACCGCTGGCCAAGCCCTGCGGCGACGGCAGCCTCATACCGCAGCCGAACGAGTGAACCCTCATACTCCTCTCCGCGTGGGCATCCACTGCCGCATCTTCACCGGCTCCGTGTTGTCCCCTTCCTAGGCCTCGTCGTCGTCCACCGCCTTGGTGCTGTCGACGCGGCGTGGTCAATGTGGTCAACGACCGACTTCCATCGGAAGAGTACTGTACGTGGAGAGGCTGACAGCTGGGTCCACGGCCATAGCCCAGTTTTTTTTCTGATTTGCCAAGTAAATCGCTTTGTCAGGCCTGTTGGGCTGCAAATCTTTCAAGACGAGGAGAGCTTCATTCGGCTGGCCGAGAAAATGACCCATCAGTAATGAGAAATGTGCTGTACATTTTTAAAACACATCAAACCGGCAATTAGTTGAAATATTTTTTTTTCATTTCGAGATTTTAAATTACATTAATTTTTATGCGTGGAGAATTTGTTGGATTTTATATTGATATACATTTATTTTCAAAATCAGTTTGAATGTGAGTGGAAATTTCGGGATTAAAAACAGTTCAGACCGCACCGAAATATGCAAAATTTCGTTAATTTTTTAACTGTGGCCACAATATGGGCTGTAATGCTAACAAAAAGAATATGGGCTCCAAATAAACCTTAAGAATTAGCAAATGCACTGTAAATTATTAGAAATAATGGAAGATGGGTTGTATGCTGTTTTCCATATATTTGAGGCTTTCCTAAAAAAAGGTTGACGCACAAGCAGTGACTGTTGGATGTCGATCGAACGGCCGTCGTGCTTCTTCAATCTCTGCTCTTCCTGGTCCAGCCGCTCAAACAAGCGCCGGCGGGACTGCCTGCTCCCTCCTCCCCGCGGCCGGCTGTGCTGCCGTGCAGGCCTCACCGCCCCACCGTACTCCCATCGCTGGCCTAGCCATCCCTCTACTCACCCACACCTGCTGTTATTCTCCGGCGACGGCAGACGAACCAGTAAACCCTCGTACAGTCGTACTCCCCTCCGCGTGGGAAACAACTACAGAGTCTTCCCTGCCTCCGTGTCGTTCCCTTCCTAGGCCTCACCGTCGTCCACCGCCCTGGTGCTCTCGGCGCGGCCTGGTCAACGTGGTCAACGACCGACATGCATATGAAGTGGACTGTAAGTGGAGAGGCCGACAGCTGGGTCCACGGCCGCACGCAAGGAAATGCCTCCTTATTACGCGCAAAATAATGATTCCTCCACCTGACATCAGGGACCCACCGAAAGGGCCTCTGTATTTCGGGAAAAAATGTTACCGCCGCTGACAGCTCGGACCCACCAGCTATATCTTCGCATGCAAGGAAGTGCCTCCTTATTACGCACAAAAAAATGAATACTCCCCATGTTAGCTGGGACCCATCTTGGTTGCAGCTGACTTGTGGGCCTACTGAGTTGACGGGGACGGAGGGCTTTGTCAACTTAGTCAATATGCACGATTCTAGCTCCAGTGACCGTATGATGTCCATCCAACAGCCGTAGTGCTTCTACAACCTCTGGTCTTCTTACTCCAGCCGCCCAAACCAGCGCCGGTCGTGCCTCGTGCTCCTGCCTCCCGTGGCCGGCTGCGATGCGGCGGAGGCCTCACCGCCTCCTACTACTCCCACCACTGGCCAGGCCATCCCTCTACTCACCCACACCCCCTATTATTCTGCGACGACGACAGCCTCACACCGCAGCGAACCAGTGAACCCTCGTACTCCTCTACGCGTGGGCATCCACTGTCACGTCTTCCCCGGCTCCGCGTCATCCCCTTCCTAGGCCTCGCCGTCGTCCACGGCCCTGGTGCTCTCGGCGCAGCGTGGTCAACGTGGTCAAGGAACGGCTTCCATCGGACATGGACTGTACGTGGAGAGGCTGACAGCTAGGTTCACGGCCGCAGCAAGGAAGTGCCTCATTATTACGTGCAAAATAATTATTCCTCCACCTGACAGTGGGGACCACCGGATGGGCCACCATATTTCGTGAAAAAAAAATGTTTGCCCCTGACTGCTGGGACCCACCAGCTACATCTTCGCACGCAAGGAAGTGCCTGACAGTTGGGACCCACCTGGTCGAAGCGTACGTAGCGTTGTCATTCTGATCACGAATGTGTGCGTACATATATACTGGTGGATGTAGAGGCGCGCACGTGTTGTAGTAGAGGCGGCCACTGTGCAAGAACGAAAATACGGCCACGTATGTGTACATACGGGCGGGGTCTTGAATGCCTACTCGCGCATACATACGGCGAGGGCTCGTTGACATGGCTGGGTCGGAACGGAGAAAGAACATCATCGTCGTGTTCATGGGGAGGCAAAGGAATGCGTCGTGTTCATGGGGAGGCAACGGAATGCGTCATGTTCATCGGGAGGGCTTGGACGGAACAGGTAATGGAAACGAGGCATGGCGTACCGCAGAACAGAGGAAACGGCCTTGTGTTCGACCAGCCACGTTCAAAACGGGATCCTGTTCATCGGGAGGGGTTTGGCGTACCGCAAAACGGAGGAAACGAACCTCCTATGGTCGAAACGGGGGTCCTGTTGATCGGGAGGGGTGTGGCGTACCGCAAAACGGAGGAAACGGACTTGTGTTGGAGCGCTACGGTCGAAACGGGGGTCCTGTTCATCGGGAGGGGTGTGGCGTAACGCAAAACGAGACTCCACGGGATACTGTTCATCTCCACCGTCGACCCCCTCCAGCCTCCACGAGCTACTGTTCATCCACCGTCGACCTCCTCCAGCCTCCACGGGCTCCTGTTTATCCAGCCTCCACCGCGCGCTACTCCACCGGCTACTGTTCAACCACCCCTCCACTGTCTACTGTTCATCCAGCCCTCCACACCACGGGGTCATGTTCAACCACCCCTCCACGGGCACCCCTCCACCGTCTACTGTTCATCCAGCCCTCCACACCACAGGGTCCTGTTCAACCACCCCTCCACCGTATACTGTTCATCCAGCCCGCCACACCACGGGGTCCTGTTCATCCACCCCTCCACGGGCACCCCTCCACCATCTACTGTTCATCCAGCCCTCCACCAGGCACGGGGTCCTGTTCATCCAGAGGCAACACCACCGCTCACTGTTCATCCAAACCCCCCCTGCAATGCTCACTGTTCATCCCGTCGATCGGCTTCAGTTAGCAGTAGTAGCGAAGGAATCGCTCGATCGGGTTCAGTTAACAGCCATCGATCAATCGCTTGGGTTCAGTAACGCGTAGCCTGCAGTGCAATCGCTCGGGTTCAGTTAGAGCCCAACGCCTCGCTCGGGTTCAGTTAGAGCCAACGCCTCGCACACACGCGCGTACGTGTACGAGAGAAACGCGCATCTCTCGGCCCCGACCTCCCACCGTAACCGGGAACTCCCCAAAAATTTCCTCCCCCTCGCTTCTACCATGGTTTTTTCCATCATGGACGGCCCAAAGAATGTCATGCAGCTGCGTCTCCGGCCCGCCCAAGACGAAAAGCCCATTTTCTGTCATGATTTTTTGTCATAGAAGTAGGAGCACGCCACATCTATGATGATACTGGGTTTTGTCACAATTATCGTCATAGAAGTGTCATATGTATGACAGAAAAAATTTCGTTCGGCCCAAAATGTCACGGATGTATCTTTTTTTGTAGTGTAGGGGGATAGATTGGTAGGAAAAGACCATCGCTCATCCCCGACAGCCACTCATAAGGAAGACAATTAATAAATACCTCATGCTCCAACTTCGTTACATAACGGTTCACCATACGTGCATGCTACGGGAATCACAAACCTCAACACAAGTATTTCTACAATCCACAACCACCCACTAGCATGACTCTAATATCACCATCTTTATATCACAAAACTATTGCAAGAATCAAACATGTCATATTCAGTGATCTACAAGTTTTATGTAGGATTTTATGACTAACCATGTGAATGACCACTTCATGTCATCTCTCTAAATAGATATAAGTGAAGCAAGAGAGTTTAATTATTTCTACAAAATATATGCCCACTCTCTAACAAATATAAGTGAAGCAAAATAGCATTCTACAAATAGCGGTTATCTATGTGAAGAGAAACAGGCAATCCAAACTTCAAATGATATAAGTGAAGCACATGAAGCATTCTATAAAGCCATACTCAAAAGATATAAGTGAAGTGCAAACAGCATTCTATAAATCAACCAAGGACTATCTCATACCAGCATGGTGCACAAAATAAAGATGAAAACTAAATGCAAAAGATGCTCCAAGATTGCACATATCACATGAACGAAACGAATCCGAAAACATACCGATACTTGTTGAAGAAAGAGGGGATGCCTTCCGGGGCATCCCCAAGCTTAGACGCTTGATTCTCCATGAATATTTACTTGGGGTGCCTTGGCCTCTCCTTCTTCTCCTCACATCGAGACATCCTCGATCTTCGAACACTTCATCCACACAAAACTTCAACAAAAAGCTCGGTAAGATCCGTTAGTATAATAAAGCAAATCACTACTCTAAGTACTGTTGCAAACCAATTAATATTTTATTTTTTCATTTTATCTACTGTAATATAACTTATCCATGGCTTAATCCACTGACAGAAATTGATAGTTTCATCAAAACAAGCAAACTATGCATCAAAAACAGAATCTGTCTTAAACAGGACAGTCTGTAGCAATCTGAACATTCACCATACTTCTGGTACTCCAACAATTCTACCAAAATTAGGAAAAATAAACAATTTGTATAGAAATACAGTGAAAAACGTTTAAGAACCATTTGACGTTCCCGTAAAAAAATGTAAAATCGCGCACTGCAGCCAAAGTTTCTGTCCTGCACCATACAAACCAACAAGCATTGTAAACATCCTAAAGGCAAACCTTGGCACATTATTTTTATTATACCATGGAATTGTACAAGGGGATACTTATTTTTGTTGAGAAGTTTCTGTAATAAAGATTCACAAAGTTTCCGTGAGCATGAACAAAGTTCAAGGAGCTCCCCAACTTCAACAATGCTTGTCTCTCTCACTTTCACTTTCCTTTTTGAAAAGTTTTGGGTCCCCCCTTTTTTTAAACTATATAAAAGCACTCAACAGTAATAAATTACTCTCTAAAACTTTCGGGTTGTCTCCCTGGCAGCGCTTTCTTTAAAGCCATTAAGCTAGGCATATAGTGCTCAAGTAATGGATCCACCCGGATCCCAAGGTATATCAAAGCCAATTTGAATCAACAATGATTTAGAATTTAGTAGTGAGAACAAAGCAACATATATCAAGCAATGACGAAGTCTAACTCTCTTCCTATGCATCGGCATGTCATAAAAGAACAATTCATGCACACAAAGTAAAGGCCAAAGCATAGTATAAACAGTTTCTTGCAATTTAATCATGGTCGAAACATAGAGAGGTGGAGATATAGTTCCTCTCTCAAAATAATTGCAAGTAGGAGCAGCAAGCACATGCATATTATATTCATAAAAATCATCATCTGCAACAGTAAAAGGCAACCCATCAATATAATCCTTAATAAGGGCAAACTTCTCCGATATAGTGTAGTCGGGAGACTTCAAAAAGGTAATAGGACTATCATGCGTGGGTGCGATAGCAAAAATTTCATGTTTAACATAAGCAACTATAGCAAGTTCATCTCCATAAGCATAATTCATATTGGCATCTTGGCCACAAGGATAGCAAGCATCATCAAAAAGGGATATTTCAAAAGAATCAACGGGATCATAATAGTTATCATAGGAATCATCCTTCGGTAAGAACGACGGGACATTAAACAATGTATGAGTTGGAGGGTTACTCTCATTAGAAGGTGGGCACGGGTGATCAATCCGCTCTTCCTCCCTTTGTTCTTCGCTCTCCTCATCATCTTTTTCATCCAATGAGCTTACAGCTTCATCAATTTCTTCTTCCATAGACTCCTGCAAAATATTAGTCTCTTCTTGGACAGCGGAGACTTTCTCAATAAAATTATAAATATCGTAATTGGATTCATAATTCTCATAGCAATATTTAAGTATAGCAAAATTTTCGGGTCTATAAACTGAATCATCAAAATCTTCAAACTCTTTAAACAAAGATTCAATTACATAAGCACCCATAAAAGCAAGAATTCTTCTATTTGTTCCACATCATAATAATCATATATACCAGTAGCATAAGAAGCCAAGGTTTTATCATCATTAAATTTGCATGAAAAGGGAAGGTGTGGAGCCTTCATCCTAGAGCAACAAGTATAATCATATCTCAAGTATAGTTCCCGAGCATACTAATGCAACATATGAATTTGATCCCATAATAGTTTCCCTTTTTGAGTCAAGCGATAATCCCTAAAGTATTCACGTTGATCCAACATGTCTCCCATTACAAAGTTTAATGGGTTTTTCTCAGGATTATCAAAGTAGTACATGATATTTTTCACATAACCAGCATCGAGGGTTTTAGGAGGTTCCCCATCTCCATGAGTAGCAAGTAAACCTAATTTTGTTGGTATTTCGTGTTCCATATCCATAACTAAAGATAGAGAACACCTTAGAACATCAAATAAAAATTACTTAGTGATAAAGCAAACGAGCACACACGAGAATATTCACCCGATGCTATGAATCCCCGGCAACGGCGCCAGAAAAAGGGCTTGATAAATCACAAGTATAGGGGATCAATTGTAGCCTCTTTCGATAAGTAAAAGTGTCGAACCCAACGAGGAGCTAAAGGCAGAACAAATATTCCCACAAGTTCTATCGACCACCGATACAACTCTACGCACGCTTGCCGTTCGCTTTACCTAGAACAAGTATGAAACTAGAAGTACTTTGTAGGTGTTTTTGGATAGATTTGCAAGATAATAAAGAGCACGTAAATATAAACTAGGGTCTGTTTAGATAAAGAAGCAATAAAGTAAATATAGCGAGTGTGGAAAAGTGGTGGTAGGAGTTGCGAAATTGTCCCTAAGCAATTGACTACTTTACTAGACCGCTAGCAAGTTTTATGTGGGGGAGGCCACTGCTAGCATGTCATCCGTGACTTGGAATTCTATGCACTTATGATTGGAACTATTAGCAAGCGTCCGCAACTACTAACGTTCATTAAGGTAAAACCCAACCATAGCATTAAGATATATTGGTCCCCCTTCAATCCCTTATGCATCAATTTCGATGCTAGGTAGAAGCTTCTGTCACTCTTGCCCTCTAATACATAGTCCTATCAACATACAACTAGCCCTATGGTGTGATCCACGCGCATGCTCATATGATGGGCACCAAAGTACAACAACATAACCACAAGCAAATTAAATCAATCATAGCAATTCATCAACTACTGGTAGGACAATGAAAATCTACTCAGACATCATAGGATGGCAACACATCATTGGATAATAATATGAAGCATAAAGCACCATGTTCAAGTAGAGGGTAGATCCAGTTGCGGGAGAGTGGACCACTGTAGATAGAGGGGGGAAGGTGATGGATAAGTTGGTGAAGATGGCGGAGGTGTTGGTGATGATGATGATGATGGCCCTGGCGGCGTTTCGGCGCCACCGGAAGAGAGGGGGAGAGGGCCCCCCTTCTTCTTCTTCTTCTTCCTTGACCTCCTCCCTAGATGGGAGAAGGGTTTTCCCTCTGTTCCATGGCTTCCATGTCATGGGAGGGGCGAGAGCCTCTTCGATATTGGATCTGTCTCTTTGTCTCTCTCTGTTTCTGCGTTCTAGGATTCTACCCTTTCGTCGTTTCTTATATATCCGGATATCCGTAACTCCGATTGGATTGAAACCTACGCCCAGATATTTTTCTGAAAATTAGCTTTCTTGCGGCCAAAGAAGAGTAGCAACTGCCTTACGGGGGCCCACGAGGGTCAGGGGGCGCCCCCTGCCTTGTGGCCCCCTCGGGCACCGTCTCATGTTGATTCTTCTTCCCATAGTTTACAAATATTACAAAAAATATTCTCCGTCCGTTTTTATCCCGTTTGGACTCGTTTGTCATGGGGTTTCTGCGAAACATAAAACATGCAACAAACATGAACTGGCACTGGGCACTGGATCAATATGTTAGTCCCAAAAATAGTATAAAATGTTCCCAAAAGTATATGGAAGTTGCATAATATTTTCATGGAACAATCAAAAATTATAGATACGACAGAGACGTATCACTGATGTTCACCACCTCCGGCGCGCGCGAAGTGCTTGCCGGGGGCTTGTCGTCCGCCAAGGCCTTGACCTTCGCGGCCCTCTGGGCCAGTGTCTCCGTCTCCCTACAAAGACAAGATCAAGTCAGGGGAGACAACACGGGCTGAGAGTCAGAAATGATAAAGAGCGCCACTTACTCTTCCTTCTCCGCCGACCTCCTCTTCCTCTTCGGGCTGAAGGACCCGAGGTTGAAATCAGCCTCGGGTTCGCTGTTCGAACGGGGAGGAGAATGAGATGGAGTCCTGCATCGCTTTGACGAGGAAGAAGCGGCATCCGCTGCCTTCTTCTTTGCTACCGCTGCCCTCGTCTGGCGCACGGGCTGCGCCTGGGGCTGTTGCCGTTGCGCGGCCCTGCTGGGCCGGACCGACTCGCTGGAGCTAGCCCGCCACAGAACGCGCCTCCTCCATGGGGCCGGGGAGTCAATCGCCTCGGTCTCCTCTTCGATCGACTCCTCGACCGCGTCCTCAACAAGGGGAGCCTCGGTGCTGGCGCTGCTGGCTTCCCAGGCAGACCTCGCCCACTCAGTGAACTCCCTCTCCTTCGCGGCCACGTCAACCTTGTCCTCCATGGTGCCACAGCTTCCGGCCTCCTAGGAAAGTGCCGCCTCCTCCGCCCTAGCGGCGATGTATGCCAGCTCCACCTTGGTGGTGTCGCGGATGAGCAGCAGCTCGTCGCGGATATACCTCTCCGACAGGTTGTCGAAGAACCCACGCACCTGTTCCGCTTCTGGCTCGGCCCAGCTTGGATCCAGGCCGTGCACGTTGAAGTCTGGCATCATGGCGATGATGTTGGTCTGGTGAGACTCGTTACTCAATGGGACCACCCCCACTGGCAACCCAAACAGAGACCCACTGGCCTTGACGGCCTTGCCGGCTTTATCGGCCTTGCCGGTCCTCTCGACCCCACTATCCTCATTCACCTTGAGCTGAAAGAGCCTCTGGCAAAAATGGGCATGCCCTAGCACCGTGAGATTGTGCTTCAGGCCAGGGCGGAGCCTCATGATGCCGGCTGCGTTCCTGAAATCCCAGGCCGGCCTCCCCTTGTTATGCATCGGGGCAATCCGGCAACGGAGGAAGTCGGCCCCGATCATCTCGAGGGTGAGCCCGGCCGAGGAAAGGCAGCGAATCATGGTAGTGGCGACCATGAGCTTCTCGTCGTCGGTGTCGAGGTCACTCCAGTCCTTGCCGCGGACCGGCGGCCTCTGACGGACCGGCAGAACTCCGATGGCTCTTCCTCCTCGATCCAGCACCACCGGCCCCGCCACTCGTCCCACCTCTCCTTCTGGGCACCCTCCGGGTACGTGCCCTTGCTCTGGGTCCTCGGGATCCAGGTGATGCAGCCAGAGATGGCACCCCCTGGGTGGATGCGAGGGGATAAGTAGTGGCCGAAGAGCACCGTACTGGAGAGCACTCCGGCAAATCCCTCGCAGAGGTGGGCAAAGAAGGCCATGCACGCCACGGCGTTTGGCATGAAGTCCAGAAGATGGAAGCTGTAGGTGTGCATGACGTCGTTGAAGAAATTAGAGATAGGGGGGCAAAGCCCGCAGGAGAAGTAATCGACGAAGAAGGGATACCGATTCGGACCAGCCTTGGCGAAGTCGGATGTGACGATGTGCGTGGCGGGGTGCCCCGCCGTCTCCCTCCCCCATAGAGGCCTGAACTCTTCCCTGAGGACGAGCGCGTCGACCGACGAGGTGAAATGCGTCCGCAGCTCCGCCAGGTCGACCCTGACACCTCCTTCCCCCCGTCGTCCTTGGCCACTCCCTTGCCCTTGCTCGTACTGGGCACCATGGCGGTTGAGAAGGGATGAGGGATCGAAGGCAATGAGGGCGCAGCGGCGGCGAGCAGAGGCAAGAGCTTCGGCTCATCCTTGAGGAAGAGGAAGAGGGGAAAGGCGGTTCCGAGATTGGAAAAGGCATAGAGGGTAAATGAGTAGCGTGCCTGCGGTTTTTCCTTTTTATGGGAAAGGCGTGGGCCACCTCTTTGGAAGGAAATATGCCCTAGAGGCAATAATAAAGTTGTTATTTATATTTCCTTATATCGTGATAAATGTTTATTCTTCATGCTAGAATTGTATTAACCGAAAACTTAGTACATGTGTGGATACATAGACAAACAGAGTGTCACTAGTATGCCTCTACTTGACTAGCTCGTTGAATCAAAGATGGTAAAGTTTCCTAGCCATAGACATGAGTTGTCATTTGATTAACGGGATCACATCATTAGAGAATGATGTGATTGACTTGACCCATTCTGTTAGCTTAGCACTTGATCGTTTAGTATATTGCTATTGCTTTCTTCTTGACTTATACATGTTCCTATGACTATGAGATTATGCAACTCCCGGATACCGGATGAACACTTTATGTGCTACCAAAAGTCACAACATAACTGGGTGATTATGAAGGTGCTCTACATGTGTCTCCGATGCTACTTGTTGAGTTGGCGTAGATCGAGATTAGGATTTGTCACTCCGATTGTCGGAGAGGTATCTCTGGGCCCTCTCGGTAATGCACATCACTATAAGCCTTTCAAGCAATGTGACTAATGAGTTAGTTGCGGGATGATGCATTACGGAACGAGTAAAGAGACTTGTCGGTAATGAGATTGAACTAGGTATTGAGATACCAATGATCGAATCTCGGGCAAGTAACATACCGACGACAAAGGGAACAACGTATGTTGTTATGCAATTTGATCGATAAAGATCTTCATAGAATATGTGGGAGCTAATATGAGCATCCAGGTTCCGCTATTGGTAATTGACCGGAGACGTGTCTCGGTCATGTCTACATAGTTCTCGAACCAGTAGGGTCCGCACGCTCAACGTTCGGTGACGATCGATATTATGAGTTTATGTATTTTGATGTACCGAAGATAGTTTGGAGTCCCGGACATGATCACGGACATCATGAGGAGTCTCGAAATGGTCGAGACATAAAGATCGATATATTGGATGACTGTGTTTGGACATCGGAAGGGTTTCGAGTGAGTTTGGACAAATACCGGAGTACCGGGGGGTTACGGAACCCCCCGGGGAGTGTAATGGGCCTTAGTGGAGAGAGCGATGGGCGGCCAGGGTAGAATGCGCGCCCCCTCCCCCTCTAGTCTGAATTGGACTAGGAAAGGGGGCGGCGCCCCCATTTTTTCCTTCGCCCTCTCTCCTCCTTCCTTCTCTTCTACTCCTACTCATGGAAGGGGGGAATCCTACTCCCGGTGGGAGTAGGACTCCCCTTGGGGCACGCCTAGGAGGCCGGCCTTCTCCCCCTCCTCCACTCCTTTATATACGGGGGAAGGGGCACCCCATAGACACCCAAGTTGATCATTGATCTCTTAGCCATGTGCGGTGCCCCCCTCCACCATAATCCACCTTGGTCATATTGTCATAGTGCTTAGGCGAAGCCCTGCGCCAGAAGCTTCATCATCACCGTCATCACGCCTTCGTGCTGATGAAGCTCTCCCTCCACACTCTGCTGGATCGTGATTTCGTGGGACGTCACCGAGCTGAACGTGTGCAGATCGCGGAGGTGTCGTACGTTCGGTACTAGGATCGGTCGATCATGAAGACGTACGACTACATCAACCGCATTGTCAAAACGCTTCCGCTTTTGGTGTACGAGGGTACGTGGACAACACTCTCCCCTCTTATTGCTATGCATCACCATGATCTTGCGTGTGCGTAGGAATTTTTTTGAAATTACTACATTACCCAACAGTGGCATCCGAGCCAGTTTTATGCGTAGATGTTATATGCACGAGTAGAACACAAGTGAGTTCTGGGCGATACTAGTCATACTGTTTACCAGCATGTCATACTTTGATCGGCGGTATTGTTGGATAAAGCGGCTCGGACCGACATTACGCGTACGCTTACGCGAGACTGGTTCTACCGACGTGCTTCGCACACAGGTGGCTGGCGGGTGTCAGTTTCTCCAACTTTAGTTGAATCGAGTGTGGCTATGCCCGGTCCTTGTTGAAGGTTAAAACTGCACATACTTGACGAAATATCGTTTGGTTTTGATGCGTAGGTAAGAACGGTTCTTGCTCAGCCCGTAGCAGCCACGTAAAACTTGCAACAGCAAAGTAGAGGATGTTTAACTTGTTTTCGCAGGGCATGTTGTGATGTGATATGGTCATGACATGATGCTAAATTTTATTGTATGAGATGATCATGTTTTGTAACGGATTTATCGGCAACTGGCAGGAGCCATATGGTTGTCGCTTTATTGTCTGAAATGCAATCGCCATGTAATTGCTTTACTTTGTCACTAAGCGGTAGCTATAGTCGTAGAAGCAATAGTTGGCGAGACGACAACGATGCTACGATGGAGATCGAGGTGTCGCGCCGGTGACGATGGTGATCATGACGGTGCTTCGGAGATGGAAATCAAAGGCACAAGATGATGATGGCCATATCAATAACTTATATTGATGGCATGTGATGTTTATCCTTTATGCATCTCTCACTAAATTTCAATGTACAAGTGTTCTCGCTGAGTATGCACCGTTGCGAAAGTTCGTCGTGCCGAGACACCACGTGATGATCGGGTGTGATAAGCTCTATGTTCACATACAACTGGTGCAAGCTAGTTTTGCACACGCAGAATACTCGGGTTAAACTTGACGAGCCTAGCATATGCAGATATGGCATCGGAACACTGAGACCGAAAGGTCGAGCGTGAATCATATAGTATATATGATCAACATAGTGATGTTCACCATTGAAAACACTCCATCTCACGTGCTGATCGGACATGGTTTAGTTGATATGGCTCATGTGATCACTTAGATGATTAGAGGGATATCTATCTAAGTGGGAGTTCTTTAGTAATCTGATTAATTGAACTTTAATTTATAATGAACTTAGTACCTGATAGTATTTTGCATGTCTATGTTGTTGTAGATAGATGGCCCGTGTTGTTGTTCGTTGAATTTTAATGTGTTCCTAGAGAAAGCTAAGTTGAAAGACAATGGTAGCAACTACACGGACTGGGTCCGTAACTTGAGGATTGTCCTCATTGGTGCACAGAAGAATTACGTCATGGAAGCACCGCTAGGTGCCAAACCCGCTGTAGGAGCAACGCTAGATGCTATGAACGTCTGGCAGAGCAAAGCTGATGACCACTCGATAGTTCAGTGTGCCATGCTTTACGACTTAGAACCGGGACTTCAACGAAGTTTTGAATGTCATGGAGCATATGTGATGTTCCAGGAGTTGAAGTTAATATTTCAAGCAAATGCCCGGATTGAGAGATATGAAGTCTCCAATAAGTTCAACAACTGCAAGATGGAGGAGAATAGTTCTGTCAGTGAACATATACTCAAAATGTCTAGGTATAATAATCACTTGATTCAACTAGGAGTTAATCTTCCTGATGATATTATCATTGACAGAATTCTTCAATCACTGTCAGCAAGCTACAAGACCTTCGTGATGAACTATAACATGCAAGGGATGGATAAGACAATTCCCGAGCTCTTCGCAATTCTAAAGGCTGCGGAGGTAGAAATCAAGAAAGAGCATCAAGTGTTGATGGTCAACAAGACCACCAGTTTCAAGAAAAAGGGTAAAGGGAAGAAGGGGAACTTCAAGAAGAACGGCAAGCAAGTTTCTGCTCAACTGGAGAAGCCCAAGTCTGGACCTAAGCCTGAGAGTGAGTGCTTCTACTGCAAAGGGACTGGTCACTGGAAGCGGAACTGCCCCAAGTATTTGGCGGATAAGAAGGATGGCAAGGTGAACAAAGGTATATGTGATATACATGTTATTGATGTGTACCTTACTAATGCTCGCAGTAGCACCTAGGTATTTGATACTGATTTTGTTGCTAATATTTGCAACTCGAAATAGAGACTAGGGATTAAGCGAAGATTGGCTAAGGACGAGGTGACGATGCGCGTGGGAAATGGTTCCAAAGTCGATGTGATCGCGGTCGGCATGCTACCTCTACATCTACCTTTGGGATTAGTTTTATACCTGAATAATTGTTATTTGGTGCCAGTGCTGAGCATGAACATTATATCTGGATCTTGTTTGATGCGAGACGCTTATTCATTTAAATCTGAAAATAATGGTTGTCCTATCTATATGAGTAATATCTTTTATGGTCATGCACCCTTGAAGAGTGGCCTAATTTTATTGAATCTAAATAGTAGTGATACACATATTCATAATATTGAAGCCAAAAGATGCAGAATTGATAATGATAGTGCAACATATTTGTGGCACTGCCGTTTGGGTCATATTGGTGTAGAGCGCATGAAGAAACTCCATTCTGATGGACTTCTGGAATCACTTGATTATGAATCACTTGGTACTTGCGAACCATGCCTCATGGGCAAGATGACTAAAACTCTGTTCTCCGAAACAATGGAGCGAGCAACAGATTTGTTGGAAATCATACATACTGATGTATGTGGTCCGATGAATGTTGAGGCTCGCGGCGGGTATCGTCATTTTCTCACCTTGACAGATGATTTGAGCAGATATGGGTATATTTACTTGATGAAGCATAAGTCTGAAACATTTGAAAAGTTCAAAGAATTTCATATTGAAGTGGAAAATCATTGTAACAAGAAAATAAAGTTTCTACGATCTAATCGTGGAGGAGAATATTTGAGTTACGAGTTTGGTCTTCATTGGAAACAATGCGGAATAGTTTCGCAACTCACGCCACCCATCGTAATGGTGTGTCCGAACGTCGTAATCGTACTTTACTGGATATGGTGAGATCTATGATGTCTCTTACTGATTTACCGCTATCGTTTTGGGGTTATGCTTTAGAGACGGCTGCATTCATGTTAAATAGGGCACCATCTAAATCCGTACAGATGACACCTTATGAACTATGGTTTGGCAAGAAACCAAAGTTGTCGTTTCTAAAAGTTTGGGGCTGCGATGCTTATGTGAAAAAACTTCAACCTAATAAGCTCGAACCCAAATCGGAGAAATGTGTCTTCATAGGATACCCAAAGGAGACTATGTTGGAACACGCAGTATGCTACGCTAGCGTCAAATAAAATTTTCTACCGCGCGCCCAAGATCATGCTGCTGGAAATAGATCACGGGATCGGGTTTACCACTAGACGCGCAGTCACCGCAACAGAAGTAGAGATGGTGATGCATGTAGCCGATCTCCCAGGCCGTCTCCTCCTTGCGTCGCCGATCTCCCGCGAACAGCGAACACCCGTGAAAGGTGATCTCCCACGAACGGCACCTCGTGGTTCGTTCCCTCGAATGGTTCGTCCAATTACCGCAGATGCGATGCCTCCAAGGTATCCACACGTACGGGGAGCAGCATCGAGCGGCGGACTGCTAGGTCTGGTCGCGCGGCATGGGCGTGGGGAGTGGCGGTGGCTAAACAGGGTTCAATTGGATCAACCCTAAGTGGTGTGCCCACTCCCCTTTATATAGACCTCCGAGGTGGGCTCAACACTTGAGTCCACTAGGAGTCCACATCCATTTTCCACTCGGATCCAATCTGAATGGGCTGCAGCCCCTTAAGTGTGCGACCCTATAGGTTCACGTACACATGGACACGACCAAAGTTGATAGTTGGTAGCGGCTCCTATCAGAACGTGCCAACTCCCATGTGGGCATAAAGTCGTTTGATGAACCTCAACAATGTGGCATATGCAACATTCCTTTTGCCTCACGATATTGTTGTCGAGCTTAAGGCGAGTACTTGTCACCCTTGTGATAGCTCGACCTCTCTTCTCGAAACCATGATACAGATTTCCGAACTGGGTTAACACCTAACCCAAGTCGCATGGCCATGCTTTCCAAATCTTATCACTCGAGAGGGCCCGGAGAATATCTCTCCAAATAGGAGGGGCAAATCCCATCTTGGTCAACCATGTCTCGCTGCATGTCTCACGACTCACCCGAAAGCTACCTTTATAACTACCCAGTTACGGAGTAGCGTTTGATAGACCCTAAGTGAGTCAATCCTCATCCCGAGAACATGCGAGGACCTCAGGTCCAGGACATGGCATAGACATTGCACTTGAGACTAACAGATGACTATATCTCGCTGCGTCTCAAAGTGGGTCTGTCCGGCTCGGTGATCTCCATCCCCGAGCCCATACTATCGGTTTATCATCTCCATGCACATGACTTGTGAAACATAGTCATCAACCGAGTCGTATACTAGTCAAGGATATGTGTCCGCACAACCTTATCAACTAGGGTTCATTAGAACAATCATCATACAATACATAGTTCCACAAACAAGTCACATACTTATTGATACATATCGTTGATGATGTTCAAGGACAATACAAAGGACTCATGAATACATATGGAAATGTCATCATCACGTGATTGCCTCTAGGGCATATCTCTAACAGACTGTTGGTTACACCTTCAATCACAGATCCGAAGGCAAGACATTCGTTGCTAAGAATGGATCCTTTCTAGAGAAGGAGTTTCTCTCGAAAGAAGTGAGTGGGAGGAAAGTAGAACTTCATGAGGTAACTGTACCTACTCCCTTATTGGAAAGTAGTACGTCATAGAAATTTGTTCATGTGACTCCTACACCAATTAGTGAGGAAGCTAATGATGATGATCATGTAACTTCAGATCAAGTTACTACCGACCCTCATAGGTTAACCGGAGTAAGATCCGCACCAGAGTGGTACGGTAATCCTGTTCTGGAAGTCATGTTACTTGACCATGACGAACCTACAAACTATGAGGAAGCGATGATGAGCCCAGATTCCGTAAAATGGCTTGAGGCCATGAAATCTGAGATGGGATCCATGTATGAGAACAAAGTGTGGACTTTGGTTGACTTGCCCGATGATCGGCAAGCCATCGAGAATAAATGGATTTTCAAGAAGAAGACTGACGTTGATGGTAATGTTACTGTCTACAAAGCTCGACTTGTTGAGAAAGGTTTTCGATAAGTTCAAGGAGTTGACTACAATGAGACCTTCTCACCCGTAGCGATGCTTAAGTCCGTTCGAATCATGTTAGCAATTACTGCATTTTATGATTATGAAATTTGTCAAATGGATGTAAAGATTGCATTCCTGAATGGATTTCTGGAAGAAGAGTTGTATATGATGCAACCTGAAGGTTTTATCGATCCAAAGGGTGCTAACAAAGTGTGCAAGCTCCAGCGATCCATTTATGGACTGGTGCAAGCATCTCGGAGTTGGAATAAACATTTTGATAGTATGATCAAAGCATATGGTTTTATACAGACTTTTGGAGAAGCCTATATTTACAAGAAAGTGAGCGGGAGCCCTGTAGCATTTCTAATATTATATGTGGATGACATATTGTTGATTGGAAATGATATAGAATTTCTAGATAGCATAAAAGGATATTTGAATAAGAGTTTTTCAATGAAAGACCTCGGTGAAGCAGCTTATATATTGGGCATTAAGATCTATAGAGATAGATCAAGACGCTTAATTGGACTTTCACATAGCACATACCTTGACAAAGTTTTTGAAGAAGTTCAAAATTGATCAAGCAATGAAAGGGTTCTTGCCTGTGTTACAAGGTGTGAAGTTGTTTCAGACTCAATGCCCGACCACTATAGAAGATAGAGAGAAAATGAAAGGTGTTCTCTAAGCTTCAGCCATAGGCTCTATCACGTATGCAATGTTGTGTACCAGACCTAATGTGTGCCTTGGTATAAGTTTAGCAGGGAGGTACCAAAGTAATCCAGGAGTGGATCACTGGACAGCGGTCAAGAACATCCTGAAATACCTAAAAAAAACTAAGGATATGTTTCTCGTTTATGGAGGTGACAAAGAGCTCGTCGTAAATGGTTACGTCGATGCAAGCTTTGACACTGATCCGGATGACTATAAGTCACAAACCGGATGCGTACTTATATTGAACGGTGGAGTTTTCAGTTGGTGTAGTTCTAAGGAAAGCATCCTTCATATCAAATCTAGGTGTCATACCAAGTGCATCGGGTCCAATGAAAATCTTTTGTGACAATACTGGTGCAATTGCCTTGGCAAAGGAATCTATATTTCACAAGAGAACCAAGCACATCAAGAGACGCTTCAATTCCATCCGCGATCAAGTCAAGGAGGGAGACATAGAGATTTGCAAGATACATACTGATCTGAATATAGCAGACCCGTTGACTAAACTTCTCTCACAAGATCACACCTTAGTACTCTTTGGGTGTTAATCACATGGCGATGTGAACTAAGATTATTGACTCTAGTAAAACCCTTCGACTGTTGGTCACATGGCGATGTGAACTTTGGGTGTTAATCACATGGTGATGTGAACTATTGGTGTTAAATCACATGGTGATGTGAACTAGATTATTGACTCTAGTGCAAGTGGGAGACTGAAGGTGCCCTAGATGCAATAATAAAGTTGTTATTTATATTTACTTATATCATGATAAATGTTTAGTTTTCATGCTAGAAATGTATTAACCGGAAACTTAGTACATGTGTGGATACATAGACAAACATAGTGTCACTAGTATGCCTCTACTTGATTAGCTCATTGAATCAAAGATGGTTAAGTTTCCTAGCCATAGACATGAGTTGTCATTTGATTAATGCGACCACATCATTAGAGAATGATGTGATTGACTTGACCCATTCCGGTAGCTTAGCACTTGATCGTTTAGTATATTGCTATTGCTTTCTTCATGACTTATACATGTTCCTATGACTATGAGATTATGCAACTCCCGGATACCGGAGGAACACTTTGTGTGCTACCAAACGTCACAATGTAACTGGGTGATTATAAAGGTGCTCTACAGGTGTCTCCGATGGTACTTGTTGAGTTGGCGTATATCGAGATTAGGATTTGTCACTCCGATTGTTGGAGAGGTATCTCTGGGCCCTCTAGGTAATGCACATCACTATAAGCCTTGCAAGCAATGTGACTAATGAGTTAGTTGCGGGATGATGCATTACGGAACGAGTAAAGAGACTTGTCGGTAACGAGATTGAACTAGGTATTGAGATACGGATGATCGAATCTCGGGCAAGTAACATACCGTCGACAAAGGGAACAACGTAAGTTGTTAGCGGTTTGACCGATAAAGATCTTCATAGAATATGTGGGAGCCAATATGAGCATCCAGGTTCCGCTATTGGTTATTGACCGAAGACGTGTCTCGGTCATGTCTACATAGTTATCGAACCCGTAAGGTCCGCACGCTTAACATTTGGTGACGATCGGTATTATGAGTTGTGTTTTGATGTACCGAAGATAGTTCGGAGTCCTGGATATGATCACGGACATGACGAGGAGTCTCAAAATGGTCGAGACATAAAGATCTATATATTGGATGACTATGTTTGGATATTAGGGTTCCGAGTGAGTTTGGACAAATACCGGAGTACCGGGGGGGTTAGCGGAACCCCCCGGGGAGTGTAATGGGCCTTATGGGCCTTAGTGGAGAGAGGGAGGGGCGGCCAGGGCAGGCCGCGTGCCCCTTCCCCTCTAGTCCGAATTGGACTAGGAAGGAGGGCGGCGCCCCCCCCCTTTTTCCTTCCCCCTCTCTCATCCTTTCTTCTCTCCTACTCCTACTCATGGAAGGGGCGAAATCCTACTCCCGGTGGGAGTAGGACTTCCCTTGGGGCACGCCTAGGAGGCCGGCCTCCTCCCCCTCCTCCACTCCTTTATATACGGGGGAGGGGGCACCCCATAGACACACAAGTTGATCATTGATCTCTTAGCCGTGTGCGGTGCCCCCTCCACCCTAATCCACCACAGTCATATCGTCGTAGTGCTTAGGCGAAGCCCTGTGTCGGTAGCTTCATCATCACCGTCATCATGCCGTCGTGCTGACGAAGCTTTCCCTCGGCACTCTGCTGCATCGTGAGTTCGTGGGACATCACCGAGCTGAACATGTGCAGATCGCGGAGGTGTCGTACATTCGGTACTAGGATCGGTCGATCGTGAAGACGTATGACTACATCAACCGTCTTGTCATAACGCTTCCGCGTGCTTTTGGTCTACGAGGGTACGTGGACAACACTCTCCCCTCTTGTTGCTATGGATCACCATGATCTTGCATGTGCGTAGGATTTTTTTTGAAATTACTACATTAACCAACATCTTTACCATTTACCGCGACGTGACACGAGCATGCAACGACCGCCCCATGCACGACCCCCATGTCACGCATTCAACACGGGTCGTGGGGAAGCGCAACTGACGAAGCAGTTACCGCAGTAAAACTCTGCCACGCGTGCCCGCGGATCGTTTTGGGCCCGGCCCAACAACACTCTACCCTTATGTGTGGCCCAGGCCCGGGGGCTCCTGTCGGTCTACAAAAGTAGGGGCCTTCTGTACCCCTTTACTTGTGCACGGACAGTTGTAGCCACACCTGCAGCCACGCCTGGCGGGGCAGAGGAAGCAACGAACAAGGCTACCAGAGCTGTGCTGAGGCGAGAGGCGCGAACAGCGAAGGGGCAAGGTGGGTTTCCCCCGGCAAGAGCCTTGCCGGAGACGACCTATGCTGCCCCGTCAAGGACCTTGCCGGGGCAACTTACCAAACACCAGCGGGACCGCCACCCTTGAGCCTGAGAGTTTCGACACAATCGACAACATTGGAACCAGGGCTCGGGAGGTGCCTGCATGATGGCATGCAGATCTTTGTGAAGACAAAAGGCCTACAAGATCAGATAAGAACCAGAAGACGAAGGCCCCCCGGCAAGACCTTACCAGGGACGCTCACAAGACCCCGGCAAGACCCTTGCCGGGGCCTCGACAAGACCCTTGCTGGGGACATCTGCGGGGCCACAACCAGGCCCGCACTTACCAAGGTTTCACTACCACGTGGCCGTCCGGACGCAGCAGCCATCCTGCCAACTGGGCATGTACCTACGTGGCAGCATGCAGCTCCTAGGCCAACCAAGCAAGCACCTGCATGGTGGCATGCAGATCTTCGTGAAGACCCTGCCACCGCACCAACATAGCAGCCAACCAGCCAGCGTGGCGCTGCATGCCTCGTTAGCTTGGACGTGCGTTGAAGCGAGGCGAGGTGGCGACGGACGAGACAAGCTTCCTTGTCGTCCCCGATAAAGCAAGAGAATACGTCGGCAGCACATTTAATGCGTTTTGTCCCACGATGTCAGAGATAAACTTGTATGCTGTAGACACTTTCCACCTCATGTGTGCCGCTGTGGCAGCGCCTTTGACATATAAAAGGAGGCCCGAAGCGTACTGAGGGAGGATTCAGACTTTTTGGGCTAGGCAGGCACCGCAGCTAGTTCAAGATCTCAAGAACACCAAATATACATCAAAGCCGGACTAGGGTATTACGCATCACTTGCACACGAATCTGGATAAAATTCCCCCGCGCTGATCTTCTAAACCCACTCTTTTTACAGCCCCACGCGTCGGCAACCGTAGTAGGGATTCCCTGTGATCCCATAGGTGTTGTTCTCAAACCCCGACAGTAGATTCACTCATTTTGCTTTTTTTTGAAGTCTACCCTCCATAGCAACATAGTTTTTGCACCTAGGTCCGATAATTGAAAACAAACCAACGAACCAAGCTGAACACACATATGACTATAAGAGTTTGCATCTTTTTGCACACATAGCATCACAACGACGTTCTAAATCTGGTTGTCCTTCATAAGATATACAACCCCAACACAAGATGCAAGGCAAAAAAGCATTTTGGCTTGAATTTTTGTGGTGAAACCAAGAAGTCTGGGTATAGTCTGAATGATCATGAGTCATTTCCCATGATTGGTTTCGTTTGTTCATTGTTTGAACCTTAATCAGTTGACCGATAGGACTATACGTTGTCTTAATTTCTTGTTTTGGATCTGATTCTTTCTTTTCATCAGTAATGCTATTGACCATTTTTTCTCGCATCAATTTATTGGAGCTATCACGGAAATTCAATGTTCTGGCCATCTTTTGACAGAAATTGCTCTTGGTTTTACTAAGTGCTTTAGGATATTGTCTTTGGGACCTTTATATCTTAATATATGGTGTCAAACTCTCGAAAGAAAATGCTATATGAAGTGATACAATTAGTCGCTGGAAGCTTCCTTCAGCAAAGTTCTTTGAAAGCTCTTTGTGTGCTGGACCAATGGGAGGATGTGCTGCACCTCTTGGCCTCATGCCCCTACACGATAAAAATTTGGCAGGCTATCCTTCATCATTGTAACCTGCAGCCGGACCTCTCCACGATCCCAGATACTACCTTGCTTGCACAATGGGCCGAGCAGACCACCGGCATGTTACCTGGACCGGCGAAGAAACAATGGAGTGCCCTGGTCCCCTTATTTGCAGAACGAACGCAAGGAATTTCCTAACGGACGCTCGTTGCGTCAAGTTGCCGCTGCTTCGAACAGAGGCGAGTGACCTAGCGGTGAAGATGGGCCGGCCCAATTACAAGATAGCGCATGCGCAGTGTCCGGTTTTGGGAACCTTCGAGAAGGTTCTTGAACCGGTTTTAAACCTTTTTTTCTGTTTCTGTTTCTTTTTCTTTCTTTCTTTTTCTGTTTCTTTATTTCATTTTCAATTCTTTTCCCTCTCTTTTTATTTATTTTTGTTATTCATAATTAAAAATTCTTTTCTAAAATTCAAAAAGTGTTCAGCAGTTCAAAAAAATGTTCTTATTATTATTTTTTGTTCACAAATTCAAAAAAATGTTCTTCATTTCTGAAAACTGTTCGCATATTATAGAAAATGTTCGCTTTTCAAAACTAAGTCCATAAGTTCAAAAAGTGTTCATGTTTTCAAATTGTGTTTGCGAGCTTTAAAAAATCTTCCCAGTTTCAATTTTTTCTCCAATCTCAAAAAAATGTTAATGCTTTCAAATTTTGTTGGGAGTTTAAAATGTTTCCATTTAAAGAATTTTTCACACATGCCAAAAATGTTCGTGTTTCAATTTTTGTTCGGGAGTTTCAAAAAATGTAAACAAATTTTAAAAAAATTCATGTTTTCAAGTTTTGTTCGGGACTTTCAAAAAATATATGCAAGTTTTTAAACTGTTCATGTTTTCAAGTTTTGTTCGGGAGTTTTGAAAATGTTCACATTTTCCAGAAATGTTCGCGTATCAAAAAATTGTTTTGGAATTTGACAAATGTTCCGGTTTTTCAAAAGAAAAATTCACGTTTTCTCTTTTTGGGGGATTTTCAAAAAATGTTCCCGTTTTCAAAAATTGTTTGCATTTTTGGAGTGTTTGAGTTTTTCCAAATTTTATTTACATTTTATAAAAGTGTTCTCTGATTCATACAACCTTCACGTTTTTTCGCAAAATAGGTTCGCGTACAAAACTTTAAACACGTTCGGATGTGCGCTCGGTTTTATTCTTAATATTTTACGCTGCAAAACAAAGTAGGTAGCTCTGTAGCTCAACTGGCTAGCTGTACTTCTATGAAGCTTCTGGTCTCAGGTTTGAACCCTACTTAGGTTGATCGACTGATCGAGGAAGCGGGGGTGTGGCAAACTGCGGGTCGGCGTAAGAGCATCTCTAGCAGATCCCCCGAACTAGGCGGTTCGCTATAATAATCGTCGGTATGCGGGATCCATCCTGTAAACCCGGCCCAAACAGATACTTCAAATTCGGCTGTCCTGTAATTTTTTTTGTGGTATCCCGCATCCTCAGAGACCAATTCCTCCATAAGTGCGGGATTCCACCCGATTTTGCCGGATCCCCTTCCAGTTGGCGCGAAGTAACTTTCGCTGGCTTCACTTCCCGCCTACCACCCCCACCGCCGCCTATCCATCCTCCGACCTCGCCGTCCGGCCTCGCAGCGCCGGAATTTAGCAGGATGGAGTACCCGCCGTGTTGGGGATCGTAGCAGAAATTAAAATTTTCCTACGCATCACCAAGATCTATCCATGGAGTATTCTAGCAACGAGGGGATAGGAGAGCATCTACATACCACTTGTAGATCGCAACGGAAGCGTTCAAGGAGAACGTGGATGATGGAGTCGTACTCGCCGTGATCCAAATCACCGATGACCAGCGCCGAAAGGACGGCACCTCCGCGTTCAACACACGTACGGGACGATCGACGTCTCCTCCTTCTTGATCCAGCAAGGGGGAAGGAGAGGTTGATGAAGATCCAGCAGCACGACGGCGTGGTGGTGGATGCAACAGAGTTCCAGCAGGGCTTCGCCGAGCTTCTGTGGAGAGAGGGAGAGGTGTAACGGGAGAGGGAGGCGCCAATGCAGCAGGGTTATGGCTGCCCTCCCTCCCCCCCATTTATATAGGCCCCCAAGGGGGGGTGCGCAGCCCTGGAGATGGATCTCCAGGGGGGCGGCGGCCTAGGGTGGGGGGCTTGCCCCACAAGCAAGGGGGGCGCCCCCACTAGGGTTTCCCCCAACCCTAGGCGCATGGGCCCAAGGGAAGGGGGTGCGCCCAGCCCACCAGGGGCTGGTTCCCAGCCCCTTGTGGCCCATGAGGCCCTCCGAGAGGGCTGGCCCCTCAAGGTGGACCCCCGGTGCCTCTCGGTGGCCCCGGTACAATACCGATATGCCCCCGAGACTTTCCGGTGTCCGTACAACAACTTCCCATATATAAATCTTTACCTCCGGACTACTCCGGAACCTCTCGTGACGTCCGGGATCTCATCCGGGACTCCGAACAACCTTCGGTTTGCTGCATACTAATATCTTTAACAACCCTAGCGTCACCGAACCTTAAGTGTGTAGACCCTACGGGTTCGGGAGACATGCAGACATGACCGAGACGATCTCCGGTCAATAACCAACAGCGGGATCTGGATACCCATGTTGGCTCCCACATGCTCCTTGATGATCTCATCGGATGAACCACGATGTCTAGGACTTAATCAATCCCGTACTCAATTCCCTTTGTCCATCGGTACGATACTTGCCCGAGATTCGATCGTCGGTATACCGATACCTTGTTCAATCTCGTTACCGGCAAGTCTCTTTACTCGTTCCTGTAATACATCATCCCGTGAACAACACCTTGATCACATTGAGCTCGTTACGATGATGTCTTACCGAGTGGGCCCAGAGATACCTCTCCATCACACGGAGTGACAAATCCCAGTCTCCATTCATGCCAACCCAACAGATACTTTCGGAGATACCTGTAGTGCACCTTTATAGTCACCCAGTTACGTTGTGACGTTTGATACACCCAAAGCACTCCTACGGTATCCGGGAGTTGCATAATCTCATGGTCTAAGGAATGATACTTGACATTCAGAAAAGCTCTAGCAAACGAACTACACGATCTTTGTGCTATGCTTAGGTTTGGGTCTTGTCCATCACATCATTCTCCTAATGATGTGATCCCGTTATCAATGACATCCCCATGTCCATAGTCAGGAAACCATGACTATCTATTGATCAACGAGCTAGTCAACTAGAGGCTTACTAGGGACACATTGTGGTCTATGTATTCACACGTGTATTATGATTTCCGAACAATACAATTATAGCATGAACAATAGACAATTATCAT
This sequence comes from Aegilops umbellulata, assembly GCA_032464435.1. Taxonomy (NCBI): domain Eukaryota; kingdom Viridiplantae; phylum Streptophyta; class Magnoliopsida; order Poales; family Poaceae; genus Aegilops; species Aegilops umbellulata. The sequence continues at coordinate 493,280,918 of CP136058.1, forward strand.
GAACAAGGGAATATAATAATCCATTTATTATTGCCTCTAGGGCATATTTCCAACAGTCTCCCACTTGCACTAGAGGCAATAGTCTAGTTACATTGTGATGAATCGCACACCCATGGAATTTTGGTGTTGATCATGTTTTGCTCTAGGGAGAGGTTTAGTCAACGGATCTGCCACATTCAGGTCCGTATGTACTTTACAAATCTCTATGTCTCCATTTTGAACACTTTCACGAATGGAGTTGAAGCGACGCTTGATATGTCTGGTCTTCTTGTGAAACCTGGGCTTCTTCGCAAGGGCAATTGCTCCAGTGTTGTCACAGAAGAGAGTCATCGGGTCCGACGCATTGGGTAGGACTCCTAGGTCGGTGATGAACTCCTTCACCCAGACTGCTTCTTGTGCTGCCTCCGAGGCTGCCATATACTCTGCCTCACATGTAGATCCCGCCACGACGCTTTGCTTGCAACTGCACCAGCTTACTGCCCCTCCATTCAAAATATACACGTATCCGGTTTGTGACTTGGAGTCATCCAGATCTGTGTCGAAGCTAGCGTCGACGTAACCCTTTACGACGAGCTCTTCGGCACCTCCATAAACGAGAAACATATCCTTAGTCCTTTTCAGGTACTACAGGATGTTTTTGACCGCTGTCCAGTGTTCCTTGCCGGGATTACTTTGGTACCTACCTACCAAACTTACGGCAAGGTTTACATCGGGTCTGGCACACAGCATGGCATACATAATAGACCCTATAGCTGAGGCATAGGGGATGACACTCATCTCTTCTATATCTTTTGCCGTGGTCAGGCATTGAGCCGTGCTCAATCGCACACCTTGCAATACAAGCAAGAACCCCTTCTTGGACTGATCCATTTTGAACTTCTTCAAAATCTTGTCAAGGTACGTACTTTGTGAAAGACTGATGAGGCGTCTCGATCTATCCCTATAGATCTTGATGCCTAATATATAAGCAGCTTCTCCAAGGTCCTTCATTGAAAAACACTTGTTCAAATAGGCCTTTATGCTTTCCAAGAATTCTATATCATTTCCCATCAATAGTATGTCATCCACATATAATATGAGAAATGCTACGGAGCTCCCACTCACTTTCTTGTAAACGCAGGCTTCTCCATAAGTCTGCATAAACCCAAACGCTTTGATCATCTCATCAAAGCGAATGTTCCAACTCCGAGATGCTTGCACCAGCCCATAGATAGAGCGTTGGAGCTTGCATACTTTGTTAGCATTCTTAGGATCGACAAAACCTTCCGGCTGCATCATATACAATTCTTCCTTAAGGAAGCCGTTAAGGAATGCCGTTTTGACGTCCATTTGCCATATCTCATAATCATAGTATGCGGCTATTGCTAACATGATTCGGACAGACTTCAGCTTCGCTACGGGAGAGAAAGTCTCATCGTAGTCAACCCCTTGAACTTGCCGATAACCTTTAGCGACAAGTCGAGCTTTATAGATGGTCACATTACCATCCGCGTCTGTCTTCTTCTTGAAGATCCATTTATTTTCTATGGCTCGCCGATCATCGGGCAAGTCACTCAAAGTCCATACTTTGTTTTCATACATGGATTCTATCTCGGATTTCATGGCTTCTAGCCATTTGTCGGAATCTGGGCCCGCCATCGCTTCTTCATAGTTCGAAGGTTCACCATTGTCCAACAACATGACTTCCAGGACAGGGTTGCCATACCACTCTGGTGCGGAACGCGTCCTTGTGGACCTATGAAGTTCAGTAGGAGCTTGATCAGAAGTATCTTGATCATCATCATTAACCTCCTCTCTAATCGGTGCAGGCACCACAGGAACATTTTCCTGAGCTGTGCTACTCTGATTTTCAAGAGGTAGTACTTCATCAAGCTCTACTTTCCTCCCACTTACTTCTTTCGCGAGAAACTCTTTCTCTAGAAAGGACCCGTTTTTGGCAACAAAGATCTTGCCTTCGGATCTGAGGTAGAAGGTATACCCAACTGTTTCCTTGGGGTATCCTATAAAGACGCATTTTTCCGATTTGGGTTCGAGTTTTTCAGGTTGAAGTTTCTTGACATAAACATCGCAACCCCAAACTTTCAAAAACGACAGCTTAGCTTTCTTCCCAAACCATAATTCATACGTTGTCGTCTCAACGGATTTTGACGGAGCCCTATTTAAAGTGAATGCGGCTGTCTCTAGAGCATATCCCCAAAATGATAGCGGTAGATCTGTAAGAGACATCATAGACCGCACCATATCCAATAGAGTGCGATTACGACGTTCGGACACACCGTTTCGCTGAGGTGTTCCAGGCGGCGTGAGTTGTGAAACGATTCCACATTTTCTTAAGTGTGTGCCATATTCGTGACTTAAATATTCTCCCCCACGATCTGATCGTAAGAACTTTATTTTTCTGTCACGTTGATTCTCAACCTCACTCTGAAACTCCTTAAACTTTTCAAAGGTCTCAGACTTGTGTTTCATTAAGTAGACATACCCATACCTACTCAAACCATCAGTGAGAGTGAGAACATAACGATAGCCTCCGCGAGCCTCAACGCTCATTGGACCACACACATCTGTATGTATGATTTCCAACAAGTTGGTTGCTCGCTGCATTGTCCCTGAGAATGGAGTCTTGGTCATTTTGCCCATGAGGCACGGTTCGCACGTGTCAAATGATTCATAATCGAGAGACTCTAAAAGTCCATTAGCATGGAGCTTCTTCATGCGCTTGACACCAATGTGACCAAGGCGGCAGTGCCACAAGTATGTGGGACTATCGTTACTAACTTTACATCTTTTGGTATTCACACTATGAATATGTGTAACATCACATACGAGATTCATTAAGAATAAACCATTAACCATCGGAGCATGACCATAAAACATATCACTCATATAAATAGAACAACCATTATTCTCGGATTTAAATGAGTAGCCATCTCGTATTAAACGAGATCCAGATACAATGTTCATGCTCAAACTTGGTACTAAATAACAATTATTGAGGTTTAAAACTAATCCCGTAGGTAAATGTAGAGGTAGCGTGCCGACGGCGATCACATCGACCCTGGAACCATTCCCGACGCGCATCGTCACCTCGTCCTTCGCTAGTCTCCGTTTATTCCGCAGCTCCTGTTTCGAGTTACAAATATGAGCAACGGCACCGGTATCAAATACCCAGGAGCTACTACAAGCACTGGTAAGGTACACATCAATTACATGTATATCACATATACCTTTAGTGTTGCCGGCCTTCTTATCTGCTAAGTACTTGGGGCAATTCCGCTTCCAGTGACCAGTTCCCTTGCAATAAAAGCACTCAGTTTCAGGTTTGGGTCCATTCTTTGACTTCTTCCTGGCAACTGATTTACCAGGCGCGGCAACCTCCTTGCCGTCCTTCTTGAAGTTCTTCTTACCCTTGCCTTTCTTAAACTTAGTGGTTTTATTTACCATCAACACTTGATGTTCCTTTTTGATCTCCACCTCTGCAGATTTCAGCATTGAATACAACTCGGGAATGGTCTTTTTCATCCCCTGCATATTGTAGTTCATCACGAAGCTCTTGTAGCTAGGTGGGAGCGACTGAAGGATTCTGTCAATGACCGCCTCATCCAGGAGATTAACTTCCAGCTGAGTCAAGCGGTGGTGTAACCCAGACATCTTGAGTATGTGTTCACTGACATAGCTATTCTCCTCCATCTTACAGCTAAAGAACTTGTCGGAGACATCATATCTCTTGACCCGGGCATGAGCTTGGAAAATCAATTTCAGCTCCTCGAACATCTGATATGCTCCGTGTTGCTCAAAACGCTTTTGGAGCCCCGGTTCTAAGCTGTAAAGCATGCCGCACTGAACGAGGAAGTAATCATCAGCACGAGACTGATGGGCGTTCATAACGTCCTGGTTTGCTGGGAATGGCGCATCACCTAGCGGTGCTTCTAGGACATAATCTTTCTTGGCAGCTATGAGGATGATCCTCAGGTTCCGGACCCAGTCCGCATAGTTGCTGCCATCATCTTTCAGCTTGGTTTTCTCTAGGAACGCGTTGAAGTTGAGGGTGACATTAGCGTGGGCCATTTGATCTACAAGACATATTGTAAAGATTTAGACTAAGTTCATGATAATTAAGTTCATCTAATCAAATTAATGAATGAACTCCCACTCAGATTTGACATCCCTCTAGTCATCTAAGTGATACATGATCCGAGTCAACTAGGCCGTGTCCGATCATCACGTGAGACGGACTAGTCATCATCGGTGAACATCTCCATGTTGATCGTATCTTCTATACGACTCATGTTCGACCTTTCGGTCCTCCGTGTTCCGAGGCCATGTCTGTACATGCTAGGCTCGTCAATCCAACCTAAGTGTATTGCGTGTGTAAATCTGGCTTACACCCGTTGTATGCGAACGTAAGGACCTATCACACCCGATCATCACGTGGTGCTTCGAAACAACGAACCTTGGCAACGGTGCACAGTTAGGGAGAACACATTTTTGATATTTTAATGAGGGATCATCTTATTTATGCTACCGTCGTTCTAAGCAAATAAGATGTAAAACATGATAAACATCACATGCAATCAAATAGTGACATGATATGGCCAACATCATTTCGCTCCTTTGATCTCCATCTTCGGGGCGCCATGTTCATCGTCGTCACCGGCATGACACCATGATCTCCATCATCATGATCTCCATCATCGTGTCTTCGTGAAGTTTTCACGTCAACTATTACTTCTACTACTATGGCTAACGCTTTAGCAATAAAGTAAAGTAATTACATGACGATTTAAGTTGACACGCAGGTCATAAATAAATAAAGACAACTCCTATGGCTCCTGCCGGTTGTCATACTCATCGACATGCAAGTCGTGATTCCTATTACAATAACAAGATCATCTCATACATCACATGATTCATCACAACTTCTGGCCATATCACATCACAAAGCACTTGCTGCAAAAACAAGTTAGACGTCCTCTAATTGTTGTTGCAAGTTTTTACGTGGCTGTTATAGGTTGCTAGCAAGAACGTTTCTTACCTACGTTGAAACCACAACGTGAATTGTCAATCTCTATTTACCCTTCATAAGGACCCTGTTCATCGAATCCGATCCAACTAAAGTGGGAGAGACAGACACCCGCCAGCCACCTTATGCAACTAGTGCATGTTAGTCGGTGAAACCGGTCTCACGTAAGCGTACGTGTAAGGTTGGTCCGGGCCGCTTCATCCCACAATACCGCTGAACCAAGATAGGACTAGTAAAGGCAAGAAGAATTGACAATTCGACGCCCACAACTACTTTGTGTTCTACTCGTGCATAGAAACTACGCATAGACCTAGCTCATGATGCCACTGATGGGGATCGTAGCAGAAATTAAAATTTTCCTACGCATCATCAAGATCTATCCATGGAGTATTCTAGCAACGAGGGGATAGGAGAGCATCTACATACCACTTGTAGATCGCAACGGAAGCGTTCAAGGAGAACGTGGATGATGGAGTCGTACTCGCCGTGATCCAAATCACCGATGACCAGCGCCGAAAGGACGGCACCTCCGCGTTCAACACACGTACGGGACGATCGACGTCTCCTCCTTCTTGATCCAGCAAGGGGGAAGGAGATGTTGATGAAGATCCCGCAGCACGACGGCGTGGTGGTGGATGCAGCAGAGTTCCAGCAGGGCTTCGCCGAGCTTCTGTGGAGAGAGGGAGAGGTGTAACGGGAGAGGGAGGCGCCAATGCAGCAGGGTTATGGCTGCCCTCCCTCCCCCCCCCTTTATATAGGCCCCCAAGGGGGGGTGCGCAGCCCTGGAGATGGATCTCCAGGGGGCGGCGGCCTAGGGTGGGGGGCTTGCCCCCCAAGCAAGGGGGGCGCCCCCACTAGGGTTTTCCCCAACCCTAGGCGCATGGGCCCAAGGGAAGGGGGTGCGCCCAGCCCACCAGGGGCTGGTTCCCTGCCCCTTGTGGCCCATGAGGCCCTCCGAGAGGGCTGGCCCCTCAAGGTGGACCACCGGTGCCTCTCGGTGGCCCCGGTACAATACCGATATGCCCCCGAGACTTTCCGGTGTCCGTACAACAACTTCCCATATATAAATCTTTACCTCCGGACTACTCCGGAACCTCTCATGACGTCCGGTATCTCATCCGGGACTCCTAACAACCTTCAGTTTGCTGCATACTAATATCTTTAACAACCCTAGCGTCACCGAACCTTAAGTGTGTAGACCCTACGGGTTCGGGAGACATGCAGACATGACCGAGACGATCTCCGGTCAATAACCAACAGCGGGATCTGGATACCCATGTTGGCTCCCACATGCTCCTCGATGATCTCATCGGATGAACCACGATGTCGAGGACTTAATCAATCCCGTACTCAATTCCCTTTGTCCATCGGTACGATACTTGCCCGAGATTCGATCGTCGGTATATCGATACCTTGTTCAATCTCGTTACCAGCAAGTCTCTTTACTCGTTCCTGTAATACATCATCCCGTGAACAACACCTTGATCACATTGAGCTCATTACGATGATGTCTTACCGAGTGGGCCCAGAGATACCTCTCCGTCACACGGAGTGACAAATCCCAGTCTCGATTCATGCCAACCCAACAGATACTTTCGGAGATACCTGTAGTGCACCTTTATAGTCACCCAGTTACGTTGTGACGTTTGATACACCCAAAGCACTCCTACGGTATCCGGGAGTTGCATAATCTCATGGTCTAAGGAATGATACTTGACATTCAGAAAAGCTCTAGCAAACGAACTACACGATCTTTGTGCTATGCTTAGGTTTGGGTCTTGTCCATCACATCATTCTCCTAATGATGTGATCCCGTTATCAATGACATCCCCATGTCCATAGTCAGGAAACCATGACTATCTATTGATCAACGAGCTAGTCAACTAGAGGCTTACTAGGGACACATTGTGGTCTATGTATTCACACATGTATTATGATTTCCGAACAATACAATTATAGCATGAACAATAGACAATTATCATGAACAAGGAAATATAATAATCCATTTATTATTGCCTCTAGGGCATATTTCCAACACGCCGTCCCTTGGTGCGCCATACCATGCGCGGCCGCTTCGTCCGCTCGAGCCTCCCATGACCCCAACTCCTTCCGCCGCAGCTCCAATTCCTCCCGCCGCCGCCGCCACCATCAAGAGAAAGTGGCAAGGGAGCCATATCGTTCAAGGCGGCGCAACCGGCGCGACACCATCGAGTGTGGCTAAGAGGAAGAAGACCGCCTTGACCGGCCCCGCCGGTGCGTGGGCGAAGCCCCCGAGGAAGAAGGCGATCGCATCAAGGGGTCGGGCTACTCCTTCGCCTTCGGCCGATCCCGTCATCCACATTGACGGTGAAGCTGCCGGCGACGCCTACAACGTGTTTGATGAAACAGCCGGGAGGTAATTTTTTTCTTTTGCTTGCTTTGCTCCGGTTATCTATGTTTTGGCCGTTTGGAATACTTGCTTGAGCTTTGGCCATTGATTTTTGTAGCGAAAATGTGTCCTACACATATACAGAGATGTTGGCCGAGAGCACAGTGAATTTGAGTGCCCCCATTGGCAATTTCGATGCATCATTCGTCGAGGTCGACACGGAGGTGAATGATGAGAATGAAGATGATGATGAAGTGTAAGAGATCGAGGAGTCCGACTATGATGCTAGGGTGGAGAGGACTGGCAACTACACAGAGAAGGGGAATGGGCTTAGTTAAAGCATGGGAAAACATATCTCTTCACTGCATTGCCGACAAAGGAACAAATCTATGGCAACTATAGGCAAAGGATCGAGGACAAATTTTATCAAATGATGCCATTCCCATCTCGTCGGAGCTTGAAGGGCCTTCAAGGCCGTTGGGATACCATCAACAAAGCTTGCGGCCGTTGGGCCGGATGCTTCGAGCAAGTGCGGAATGCACCACCAAGTGGCGTCACTATTGATGATTAATTGAGCATTTCTTCATCTTCGGCATTGATGGTGGTGGCTTCATCATGGAACTAGAACTGTAAGATCCAATCCCATAGCATGACAAATTCGGCTAGCCACTGGATCGTATGAAGCTTTTGCGACCGCCTTGATCCAATTGTTCCCTTCTAACTCCTCATGTGCCCTCCTATTCCATCTAGAAGCGACCTCGAAGAGTTCCGGAGCTAGCAGCATCAGAGGTCCCCTCACCACTCCAATTGTCATACCAGAAGAGAGTTGTTTTCCCATTGCCAACGGTGATGACATTGGAGGTGCGAAAAAGGTCCATGTCCGCCTGATTGCATGGCAAATGGGTTCCAGCCCATGGTCTGTCAGGCCCGTCCATTGGGGCCAAGGCCATCGAAGGCGAAAAGTTGGTGCAACTCCGTCGAAACCACTAAGACTGAGGTACCCAAGTGCCCTCGGCCGACACACAATTTTCGAGTTCACCAAGGCATTCCCAAGGGAGGTGTTTTCATGGTCATCTCCCTGTCATACGAAGTTCCAGATGATCTTGCTGAGCCTAACACAAACCCACTTTGAAGTCCTGGCTTGAGAGAGTCGACCGGGCTTTATGAGATTCTTCCCTTTACAACCAGACAATGTAGTGGCGAGCTTTCCAATGAGCAGTTGGAAGTCAATTTTCCGTAGTCGACGAAAATGGAGCAGTTGCCCCAGGTACTTCCCGGGGAAGGGTGCAATACATGCCGGTAAGGCAGTAAGAATGTGCTAAAAGTCCAACCCTGTAAAATGGATCGGGAACACGAGATCATCAGAACATCCATTTAGCTTTTATCGCTACTTGTCACCAATTACAAAGTGGTAGAAGTAGGGTATTTTGAAACCAAACACTCCTGATTGCATAATCACACAGGTTCAACTAAACTGACGGCCAGTAGAATGCATACATCGCCAGGTAGGCAATGGGGACAGATTAGTCATTCTAAATGACTACCCAGCGCAGTAGTTGCATGTGCTAGCTTATTACACTCCCAGGTTTCTGCAAATGACGACTTCAGGGGCCGAGCGACGACCCTGTTGACATCTTCAAATTCTCCATTTTGTTGATCCTGCTATTTGTTGACAACTACTGGGAGGCTCAAGTAAGCTTGAGAGATATAACAAAATAGCTCATACATCTTCCTGTATGCCTTCCAAGCCTAGTTCTATCCGAGTTCCAACTCCAATTACTTTCGCCCATTTCGAGCAGTCTGACATCTTGAATGAACTCAACGAGATGATAGTATTATGACCAACAAAACAAAATAAACATAAATAAATAGATACAAACTTCGGACCACCACAAATAAGACATTTGTTGTTAAGAAATCCTAAAAAACCAGGTGAACATGCGGCCAAATCAGATCCTAAACTATGAGACCAATTGATATGAGACACCTTTATATTGACATACGGAGGTGGTGCGAGTGGAATGATGCTTTGGTTGGTGTCTTTGTGAATGAGTGCATGTAAGCACAATACATACACGTATGCTCATATATACGCACGCACACTCATCTTTATGAAGTCATGTACGCACACCATACCCCTACGATTACATACCAGAGACTGAGCCGACAAATCTTGAGGCTGATGAACTTGTCATAGACGCCTTGCAGTTGATAAGACATGCCATACCGCTGAAAGAGTAGCCGCGAAAATCCTGGAATAAATTCAGAAAATCACGACCACCCATGTCATGTATAGGAGTTGAACGCGGTTGGCCAAGTTCCACCACAAGGAACCTAGGCATTCCTCTAAAAAAGGGAACCTAGCCATTCGGGATGGCAATGGGTAGGGTATAGGCGGGTACAACCTCCTTCTACCAAAACCCATACCCATAGAAACTTTTTATACCCACCCACTTCAATACCCATGGGTTCAAACTGACACCCATGCCCATACCCATCGGGTATCCTATACCCAATGGGTATCCATTGGGCACAATATATAGCATTCAAATTCTTAAGAGGTAGAGAAATGAGTTCAAAATTCAAGTGATCATGGTAGAGTAGTATAGCACGTATGTGGCCTCCTCTGGTGGGTGGCCTCTTGGAGGCATCAGGGGAGTATGAGCAGCGGTTGGTGGAATACTGACGTAGTTGAAGGCGGTGGTGGGAATTGGGGATCGCTAGATCGAGTTTTCGACAAGAGACTGGTAGCGAAGAGTCGATATTTCATCTTTTTGAGGAGTCACATAGGACGTATGAGGAGTGGCGAGCAGGTGATTATGAGCCTATGAGCTATGACTTGTTTAAGGAATATGAGATTTAGGGTGGGACCATATGAGTTGGATGTTAACCCCACATGTTATAGGAGTTATTTTCATTTATTAATTTTTTCTGAGTATCCATTGGGTTACCCATGGGCACAATTTTTTACCCATGCCCTACCCATATATTTTGCGGGTATGGGTACCCATTACCCGTGGGTAGAAAATCTCTTCAAGTCTTGCCCATACCCATTGTTTTCAGGTAGGGTACCCGCGGGAACCCATACCCATGGGCAAAACTACCATCCCTACATTCCTCTAAATAAAGTAACCTGGCCTTTTTTTTGCGAGAAGGAACCTAGCCATTTGACCAAAGGACAGTTTGCCAATTGGTTGAGATTTGGTTTTGGTTGGCATCGTCCAGAATTTTCATGACGTGCTTTGTCTATAGTGTGCTTCTTCAAAATTGAAGGCCACTTTTGGCAATGGGAGTGTCATGACTAAATCACTTTATTTTCTAGGTATTGTATTCATATTTATACAAAGATAGTTGATGAAGCATTGAGCAATAGAGATGGTCGACAGACCACAACTTTAAATGAGATACTCCACGAGACATCATGATGATTTTTTCGCACATGCGGTGCATTTTCAATGCATAAATAATTTTTTTGGAAATAGGCTTAAAAAAATTAAAACAAAGAAAAATGCTTATAGAGGAATACTTAAATCATTGGCTTTTTTTTTTGTGAGAGTAACTTCCGATCTAGTATTTATCAACTATCAAGATAATACAAAGAACACTAGAAGTAAATATTACATCTAGGTCCGTAAACCACGTAGCAACGAGTAGCATTGGAGTGTGGCGAAGGCGTGCCGTCTTCACCCCTCCGTCATTGAAGTCGGGCAAACCTTGTTGTAGTAGACAACTGGGAAGTCGTCGTGCTAAGGCCCCATAGGGCCAACACATCAGAACAACATCCACCACCGATGAAGAGAAGCGTGGATTAGAAGGATCAAACCTATAGACACACGGACACAGACGAACGAAGACAAGATCCAGGTGGATCCACCGAAGACAAACGCCGACCGAATCCCGCGAGATCCACCGGAGACAAACCTTCACACGCCCTCCGACGGTGCTAGAAACACCACCAGGACGGGGACGTGGAGAACCTTATTCCATCTGCAGAGAGCCGCTGCCGCCTCGCCTCTCTGAGTAGGACACATGCCCAAACAAAACTCAAAAGAGTACAAAAAAACCGAGCCCTCCCTCTGGCAAGGGACGGGATCCACCACGCCTACATGGCTAAGACCACCGAAGACGAGCTAGGCCGGTGCCGGCGCCTGCGGGAGACACGAGAAACCCCAGCCGAAGGGTCCTATTTCTTGCCGCTGCACTTTGGGGCTTGCGGTCTCGGCTGTCGGCCTCGATGCGTTGGTGGTAGTTGGTAGAGGTGGCATCGTACCGGGGAAAACTCTGGATGGCCCGCTCATCCCAATGGTCGTCGCTTTCCTTCTTGAAGGATCCATCGAGGTCCTTCCATCCACCCCGCCCCCATGCCCGGGTGAAGACCCCAACCCCCCTTGGACTGGGCGGCGGCGGCACAACGAGTGTCGTCTCCTTCTTGGAGGTGCCGCCTGGGGCGTTCAGGTGTTCTGTTAGAGGACTTGCAGACAGAGGGGGTGAGACTAGTGGTAGCAGGTGGTGTTCGCGAAGGTGGAGCGGCGTGGCATCTGACTCATCGACAACGACGGGTATCGGCAGCATGGAGCAACGGGGTCTCGGCGATGGTCGCATGTTGATGGACTCGTGCAAGATGGTGGCACTATCTGGTGGCGTCGACGGCAATTGGGTCTGGAAAGGTATATTCGTTGATCTATCCTAAAGATGGACGACGAAAGATGGCGGTGGCGTATTCTTCTGTGTGCGCATGCGGTGTGTGCCTAGGGTTTGCTACATCGGTTGGTGCTCTCGGCTCATTGTTAGGCAGCCTGGGGTGGCCACTGGATTAGACGGTGTGTGTGGATGCGTCAGGGCACTCCGTGAGACTTGTAAGTGTAGCGATTGAGGTCGTTAGAAAGGTGGCTTTGAATTGATCCATGTATATACTTTGTCGGACTCTATTGAATAATTAACAAAGATAGTTGTGTCCATCGGTTGATGAAGAGGCCGGGGTAATCCTTCTTTTCGGAGAAAAAGTCCAAGGTGGACGAGGACCACGGCAGCAAGGTGAGATCATCAACACCTACCCCGACCGTTCCATTCGTTGCTAAACTTGTCGATCCGTTCTGAACTTCTGGTACATCAAAGAGTAACACTGGTTTATGAAACTTTGTGTGTCGAGTGAAACAGAGAAACCCTTCCTCCTCTCTGCGACCGTGTCGCCCCCGCGGGCGACCGGTCGTGCCTCCAGCGCCTCCTCCCCGAGCCCCCTCCCCTCTCTCCTTGCCGCCGTCGCTGGCGTCCGGCCTGGCCTGGCCCAGGCGGCGCTGGCGGCGGCGGCCTATGGCCTTTCCCCTCGCGGGTCGCTCCGACGCGGGGCGGGGCGGCGTTGCGGGGTGCTCCCAGGCGGCGGCGGTCCGGCACGGCGGCGGTGCTCCCAGGCGGTGGCGGTCCGGCGCGGCGGCGGTGCTCTCCGGCGTGGTGGCGGGGGATCTTCTGGGCGGCGGCGCTGCCGTTGGCGGCGGGACGGCGCGGCGATGCGATCTGGCGGCGCCCGCTCGGCCCAGATCTGGGCCCTTCGGGGCCCATCTGGGTCTGGGCGGGCCGACGGCGGGGAGGGTCGTCGGTGTGGCTTCCGGGAGGCAGGGGAGCGGCGATGGGCGGGTGGATGCTGGCGGCGCTGGTGCCGCCCTGCTGCAGCGTGGCCGGCGGGGCTTTACGGGCCCAAATCGGGCCTGGCCGGGCCAGGGGTGGCCTGGTATGCCCTGCTGCTGCGTCCGGATGGCGACCGCGACGGTGCCGGAGACTCGGCCTCCCGCACGATTGCGGTGGAGGTAGTTCCCTCCCGCGTGGCTCTGGTGCTGCTGCTCCTGTCGCCTCGTGCGTCTCTCTTCGTCCTCTTGGCCTCGTGGTGGTGATCTCGGCGAGGCGGCGTGGGTAGCGTCAAGACCGCGGTGGCGCATGCTGGTGGGCGGCGAGGTGGCTGGTTGGGCGGTGGGGCTTGGAGTGCGGGAGAAATCCCTTGCCGGCTCTCTTCCGGCTCCGATGCGGTGACACCTGCGGTTGCCACCATCCCTTCTTGAAGGGTGTTGGATGTACCATCCCCCACTTCCTTTCGCGTGCCGAGGGAAACCCTAGGACACGTCCGGGTAGCAGCGTCGTCGACGTCGCATCCCTTGCTGGAGGTGCTGCTTGGTACGCGGCGGGTCGGAGCCTGGGTCTGTGGTGGGTCAATTTCGGAGGACGCAGCGGTGGCGGGTCATCCACGCTTTGTCGAGCTGCCGTTGTTGGCATTTCTTTCTTCTTCTTTGTTCTTTTTCTTTCCTTTAGGCTTGTTGTGCTTCTCGCCCGAGCACTCCTGTGTATCGGTGTTGGTTGCTTTGTAATACAAAGTGGGGGAAAACCCTTTTTCGGTAAACTTTGTGTGTCTGAACTTGCTGTGTTGCAGGGCGACGAGTGACGGGCACGCCAAGTAGCAGCAGGGGAAGGGGTCTCTGGAACGTCGCCGTTGCCGCTCATTGCTGGTGTCACCGATCGATGATGGATGTTCGCTGTTAGTTTAGCTCCCTGGTGTAGTCCCTCCCTCTGTTTCATGCTGCTGCAACAGAGTGGTGGTAGCTCTTGTCCCATGTACTCGTTGTCATGGATCGGAGTGGTGAAGTTGCCAGTCTTGTCTCCTTTCTGTAGGGTCCTCTGCTCGGACCGCCCTCTGTTGCTTTGTGCTTTATGTTTTAATTCAGTCTCCGTCAAATGTACCTAGTGTCGTGCCCGTGGCTGTTTTAAGAATCCTACCCAGATCCCAATATATATGGCGTTGAAAGAAAGCAGATGGTCTCCATACACGCTTGTTTCTGAATGTTTCTCTGCTTCATTCACTCTGTCGCTGGAATGATGCTCTGTCTTGTGATGCCAAGTTTCTGAATGTTTTGTTGAAATCTGAATGATCCCATGACTTCTGTTTGTCTATTTTCTGAACCTTATTAACTTCTGTGTGACATCGGTCTGGCTACTCCTTTTTGGCAGCAATTGTTTGACATCACAGAATGTTGTGAAGATGCAGCACTACCTTTTTTTTTTGGAAAAGGGGGATTCCCCGGCCTCTGCATCAGAATGATGCATACGGCCATCTTATTAACCAAATAAAGTAGTGCCAACATGGTTCCAAGGTCTCCAAAAATAATAAAAAAGCAAAGAAAGCTCACACAGAGCCAATAAGGGCTAGAAACACCAACTAGCCATGAAAAGACGCCACAACCGGCTGGCTAAAACTAGATAGGTAAACTACATGCCTATCCTATTACATGACCGCCATCCAAACCGGTTGAAGATATCCCGAGCTACCATCTCCCAGCGGAAAGACCCAGTAACCAAATGCTCCCTGGCCTCCGTCGGCGTGAGTAGCGACCACGAACGGATCAGTGCCGTAGTTCGGAATATAACCTGCAAAAAATGGATACATGATATTTTGTTAAAAACCAAATCATTTCTGCAAGTCCAGATAGTCCACAGCAAAGCACAAACTCCAACCCGAATGTGTCTCACTAAGTCAGGCTCAATCCCATTAAGCCATGTCCCAAATAACGCGTTAACAGAATTCGGTGGATTGATAATAAAAGCAATGTGGACCGTCTGCCAAAGTACTTTGGCCAACGGGCAATCAAAAAAGAGGTGTTTGATTGTCTCATCCCGATCACAGAAACTACACCTAGTAGGTCCTGTCCAATTACGCTTTATCAAGTTGTCCTTGGTTAAAATAACTTGTTTATGGACAAACCACATAAACACTTTTATTTTCAAAGGAACTTTGACGTCCCAAACATGCTTGGAGGTAGGAATGGAGTTCGAATTAATAACATCAATATACATTGATTTAACAGTGAATACTTCAGACTTAGTCAATTTGCAGCGTAATTCATCGGGTTGTTGAGAAAGCTGGACCTCCATCAGTCTCCTAACTAGACGGAGCCATTCTTCCCAACGATTGCCCGCTAGCGTTCGTCGGAACTGAATATTAAGGGGGATAGATTGAAATACCGATGCGACGAACACCTCACGTCGTTGAACAATACGGTACAAAGACGGGTATTGGATGGCCAAGGGTGTCTCGCCGAGCCAAGTATCCTCCCAGAAACGTGTACCAGTGCCGTTTCCAATAACAAACTTCATCCTATTAAACAAGGACTGTTTGACTTTCATCAGGCCTTTCCAGAAAGGTGAATCGGTCGGCCTAACTGTAACCTGGGACAAAGTTTTTGTCTGGAGGTACTTGCTACGAAGGATTTGAGCCCACATGGCATCATTCTCAGTTGAGAGCTTCTACAGCCACTTGCTAAAAAGACATCTATTCTTAACTTCTAGATTCTCAATACTGAGACCCCATTGGTCTTTCGGTCTACAGATGATATCCCATTTAGCAAGCCGATATTTTCTTTTAAGCTCATCACCCTGCCAAAAGAAACGCGATCGGTAGAAGTCCAGTCTCTTCCTAACACCAACTGGGACCTCAAAGAATGATAGGAGAAACATAGGCATACTCGTGAGCACCGAATTAATCAAGATTAATCGGCCTCCGTATGACATGAGCTTACCCTTCCAGCAACTCAGTTTCTTGTCAAATCGGTCCTCGATGCACTTCCACTCTCTGTTCGTCAGCCTACGATGGTGGATTGGAATACCCAAGTAAGAGAAGGGTAACTCTCCCAACTCGCACCCAAACAATTGCCTATAAGCCTCCTGTTCGTCTTTGGCTCTACCAAAACAGAACAGCTCGCTCTTATGAAAGCTAATCTTTAACCCGGTCAATTGTTCAAATAGGCATAACACAAGCTTCATATTTCTCGCCTTGGCCAAGTCAGGCTCCATAAAGATGAGTGTATCATCAGCGTACTGAAGGATGGATACACCTCCATCAACAAGATGAGGTACCAATCCACCTACTTGACCATTTTCCTTAGCCCTTCCTATCAAAATTGTTAACATATCCACCACAATGTTAAACAAGATAGGGGACATCGGATCTCCTTGTCTTAGGCCTTTATGTGTCTGGAAGTAATAACCTATGTCATCATTAACTTTAATACCTACACTACATTTTTGCGTAAATGATTCAACCTGTCTGCGCCAGGCTTCATCAAAACCTTTCATACGCAATGACTATTGTAGGAATGGCCATTTGACCTTATCGTACGCTTTCTCCAAATCCACCTTAAAAATTACTCCATCTAATTTTTTGGAATGGATTTCATGGAGTGTTTCATGCAGGACGACCACCCCTTCAAGGATATTTCTGTCCGGCATGAAAGCAGTTTGGGACTGTTGCACCACAGAATGCGCAATCTGTGTGAGCCTATTAGTCCCGACCTTGGTGAAAATTTTGAAACTAACATTGAGGAGGCAGATCGGCCTGAATTGCTCAATTCTCACAGCATCCGTTTTCTTAGGAAGCAGTGTGATAGTTCCAAAATTCAAGTGAAATAATTGAAGCTGTCCAGAGAACAAATCATGGAACATAGGTAGTAAATCCCCTTTAATAATGTGCCAGCACTTTTTATAGAACTCTGCCGGGAATCCATCCGGTCCGGGCCTTATTATTTTTCATCTGTGCAATAGTATCAAACACCTCATTCTCTGAGAATGGGGCAACTAGAATATCATTTTCGGCAGCCGATAGCTGAGGCACATCCTCAGTCCTGGACTCGTCAAGGGACACACAATTATCCTCTGGAGGTCCAAATAACTGCTTATAATACTCGGTAATATATGTTTTTAGGTTATCCTGTCCTAAAATAGTGCCCTCATCTTGTTCAAGCTGAAAGATACACTTCTTTCTGTGCTTACCATTAGCTATCAAATGAAAGAATTGAGTATTCACGTCCCCTTGGACCACTTTGCGGACTTCAGCATGCAAAGCCCACTTCAATTCTTCTTCGCGGAGCAGTTCTTTCAACCTCTTCTCCGCCTCAGTTTTAACCTGAAGCTCAGCTGGCAGTAAAATAGTGGATTTGGCCTTTATGTCTAGGGCCTGTATAAGAGTAAGGAGTCTATCCTTTTCAATCTTATACACACCACTGAGGTGCTTAGTACAACCCCGTAAGAAACTTCTCAAATGCCTAATCTTATTCTGCCAACGCTCGATCGCAGTCGTGCCTCCTGCACTTCTATCCCATTCCCTGGCAATCAAGTCCAAGAACCCCTCGCGTTCGAACCATGACATCTCGAACGAAAAGGTGTTCTTGTTACCCACGTGGTTCGGCTCCCCTGAGTCCACGAACAAGGGTGTGTGATCGTATAATCCCCTCGAAAGAGCTTGCACCGTAACAAAAGGGAAATTTTGTTCCCACTCCACGCTCGCAAGAACTCGATCAAGTTTTTCATAAGTTGGGTTTGGCAGAGCATTAGCCCAGGTAAACTTTCTACCAGAAAGCTCTATCTCCCTCAGATCCAAGCTTTCAATAATGGTATTGAACATAAACGACCATCTGCCGTCAAAGTTATCATTGTTCTTCTCCTCTCTCCTCCTGATGATATTGAAATCACCTTCAACTAAAATTGGAAGCTGTTCTGACCCACAGATTCGAACAAGGTCCGCCAGAAACTCCGGTTTAAGCTCGGGCTGTGCGGCACCATAAACCGCCACCAAAGCCCAGTTAAAACCATCTATCCTAGACCTGACTCAAAACTTCACCGCGAAATCACCCATCACTACACTTTGGACTTCAAGCGAATCGCATCTCACACCGAGTAAGATACCACCCGATCTTCCTCGCGGAGGGAGGCAATGCCAATCGAAGTCAATACCACCCACAAGAGAAGAAAGAAACTGGGGCGCAAAGTTTTCTCTACCAGTCTCCGATAGAGCAACAAAATCTAACCTCTGTTCTAAAGCTGCCTCAGCTAGGAACCTTCTTTTAGCCAAGTCCTTCAGACCTCTGCTATTCCAAAAGATTCCTCTCATATTTCATCATGGAATTTTTTAGAGGTTCGAATCCTAGCACTCCTACGAACTGCGGAAATGGGATAGATCTTCTGTTTCCACTTACGTTTTGGTTTACTAGGCTCTGTCGCCCGGTCCTCATAACCGGGTTCACATATACTACTAGCATCATTCTCTAGGAGTACATCATCTTCCTCAGAGTCATAATTTGGGGGTGCTAGATCCGCACACAGATTATCGAGCACTTTAACCCCTAATGCATCAATCTCATCATCATTCATTGGTTTAACCGCTGCAAGATTACGAATAGTCTCTAAGGCACGTTCCGCCTCCAAATCTAATAGACCATTCACCGAATTGGTAATCTCACTATCCGTAGCACCTAGTGAAACTCCTAATTGGTTTGCATTATTTATAATTTCCTCATTAGAAAAATGCAATAAGGAATTAGATAAGTTGACGGACATACCAGAAGATAATGCAGCCTCCTGAAGCTTGGCCGCCCTCATAGCGCACCGCTGCTGCATATCATCCACCTCCGGGAGGTCGTGGATGCGAGCACTCATCCGTCTCCCCGCCGAGACAGGGTCCGGGATCCCGCCAAACGCGACAACCTCCTCCCTAGTAAAACCTGGCACTGAGTCCCTCGAAGGGTCAACCGAGGTTACCAGAGAAGGCGTCTGCGGGCTCCCGAGCCCCTCAGACAAGTGCCCCACACCGGGGACCCCGGCCACGGGTACAAGCGAAGAGGGGATGACGGGGCCGCCTGCCCGCGCCCTCCTCCCACCCCACCCGCCGGCTCAGACGGATGAGCCGTTGGCGAAGGAGAGATGGTCCTCCTGACCGTCAGGGAAGAAGGAGGAGCCAGGGCCTCCTGCCCCAGCCCCCCCCCCAACGCAGCTGCTGCCGCGGGAGTCGCCGCCACCACCGGAGTAGCAGGAGCCGAGGCCGCCTGCCTCGGGCTCCCTCTCCCAGCACAGGCCGACCCCCCGGGGCCGGCGTCACCGACGTCACCGGGATCGGGATAGGGAGGGGAGAAGGCGAGGCCACCTGCCCCGAACCCCCTTCCCCACACCCCACCTCGCCCGCAGTCGCCGACACTGGAGCTGCGTACACGTGAGACACCAGGACAAGAGAAGCACCCTCCGGCCTCCCCTCCGTAGCTCCAACCAAAGTCCTAGCCGACCGTCCAGCAAAAGATCCAGCATCCCCCTCAAACTCCAACAGAGGGAGCGTGCGCTCAAAAATATCATGAGAATCTACCCGGTCACTCCAGTGTCTGGGAGGTGCCGAGGCTGGCTCAAAAGACCCAAAACGCAGCGTAGTCATGGGCACCACTGGTGATGCTGCGGGCTCAACCCCGGTCCCATCCCCAGGCAACTGAGTAGCTGGGTTAGAACCGTTAGACCCCTCTCGCGTGGGCTCATCAGACGGTGCCCCCTTGGCCCCCGCATTGCCATCACTGTTGTGCATGTCAACATCGTTACCATTAACCGCATCAGCAAATAGATCAGTGTCCTCAAACTCGATCTCTAGCGGGAACACCTCTCCCCTATAGGTCCAGTTGACCTTATCAGGCACGAACTCAATATGCAGAACACTCACTAAAAGTCGGGCCACCCCATGGGCACGTGTAAAAGCCATATCCACTCTTTCTGTCTTCCCAACCATAATACCCATACTAGCCACCACTCGAGCATCCTGCAGAGGCTTAGATGGAGCCCCTAGAAACCGCAACCAGACCTGCGTAAGCGGCTTTCCCTTAGGCTCTACCTGCTTCCACTCGTGAAACTCCAGGATACACTTAGTACCGGGGACTCTACACAAGCCAAAGCTCAGCAATCTCTGCAAATCATCCACAGTTGGGAAATCAACCTTAAAAACATTGTCCTCGAGAAGCACCAATTCCCATCTAAAATCCCCGGGAGCCAGCTCCTGAAGCCTCCTCACAATCTGAGCCTCAGTCACCTCGCCCTGGGTCGCTTTGACAATCCCGGTGGTCAAGCTCAGGGTCTCCTCCGGGACCTCTCTCGCAGCCGGGGACTCAAAAAACATGTGCTCAGCACAATAGACTCCATACATAGTCAGCGACGGTGGCAGGTCACGCAACAACGGGCACTCCCCGGAGTCATGTGCAGGCTTGCCACACGACTCACACAGCTCGGCCACGCACTCGGCAATGAAGTGGCCCTTCTCACCACAACGGTAACAAAGCATCCTCTCCTTCTTACGCGCATATTTGGACGCCCTCTCGGCATCAGCCCTGTCGGTAACCTCAGCCACCGTCCCAGCCTCAGGAACCTCCACACTGGCCAAGGCATTCACCACCTCCATCGCCTGGGAAGGAAGCTCAGTAGAAGTATGGTCAGACTCCACTGCAGACGCCGCAGGATCAACTGCCCTGGGTGGAGGCGGTCGGCGATATCTCCCACGGCCTCCACCCCGACCACCACGGTAGCCTCCTCTCTGGCGGTGATCCGGGCCGGAGCCACCCTCGACAAAACCACCTGCAGGACCGAGAAACGGTCTCTCAGCAGACCCGTCGCTCTTCCAGGCATATCCACGACCTCCTCCCGTGGAAGAGGATCCTCGGTGCTGACCATCACCATACGCATCATACCCATCATCCCTCCAGTGGCCTCGGGGCGGATCATTGGGCTCTCTGTTGCTAGAATTCAGCCTCGTCTGCGTTGGACCCGCGCGGTTCTGAACCGGACTTGCGACGTAGTGGGGCGGAGGTGCGGCGTGAGGTGGACCACCAGAAGGAGTCTGCACCACCCCAAGGGCAGTACCACCGTGACCAGCCGGAGCCACACCGGCCACGCCCGGCGCAGGCGGCCGCATGCCAGCACGATCCGCAGCCGGTAGAGCTCCGAGCGCCGCTCCCGGCGCTGGCTGCCTCGGCCTGCCCCGCCCTGCAGCAGGGGGCAGCTGCCCCGATGGCCGGACGCCCTGGTGACCGGCGCCCCGTCCCGGATGACTAGCGCACCTCCACCTCCCGCCGGCGGTCTCTGTCCAGGCGGCGCCAGGGCACCTCGCCCAGCCCCCGCCGCCGGCGGCGGAGCCGCCTCGCCCCTTCCCACCGCACCGGACGTTTTCATGGCTGGCGGTGGAGCAGCCCCACGGCCGGCCATAGCACAGAGCGGAGGGATCCTCCTTGCCCGACGAGCCCCGCAAACCGAGAAACCTCGTGACCCGAGCTTGTGAACCCTAGAGCGAAGGGGCGACGGCGCACGACTAACCGGATCACGCTCGCCCTCGTACGTGCATGGGGTATCGAGAAGGGCAGAAGTGCGGCCTGGTGCAGCATGGGCCTCATACCCATCTGACACCGGCCCAACTTCTCGCGGGCCCAAATCCGTCCGAACCGGCCGAGCCGCACCCAGCAGCTGATTCAAACGAATCGACCTCGCGGTCGAGATCTCGGTCACCGCCGCTGCCATCACGGGCGCCGCCGACGCCTGATGACCGGCGAGCCGCCTCGCATTCTTCCGGTTCTTCACCGTAATCCAAGACTCCGGTCTAATCATGTCAAATAATGTAAGATTTGGAAGACTCACCTTAGGAATGGGTCCTTTCCAAGGCCGGATCGCTCACGCCGCCGTCTTCCGATGAACAACGCGCCAGATCATCTCGATCTTCTCGCCCACATGAAGACCGATACGTGCCGGATCTTCCGGTGGCAGAACCCGATCGATCGTAGTAGCCACCTCCTCTTCGCTATAACCTGAATGGAAAAATTGACAAATAAGATCCGAAGGAGAGGGAGATGGCGGCGACTCCACCGGCGCTGCCTCCCCATTGTCATCCACTTCTTCGTCGTCGGACTCGGCGAGCGCCCAGAAACGTCCGCCGACCCGCCGGCGATCGCCGGTGCTAGACGGCGCAACCGCGGTCGGGCGCATGGCCGCCCGCCCAGTCGCCTAGTCCGGTCTCAGATGCAGCACTACCTGATGCATGACCGTTTACGGATAATATTCTGCTGCTGGAGCACCCTTCTCTTGCTGCAGTTTGGGTTGTGTGCCTGTGTTTTGGTTTTGGAGCAACTCTCCCTCTTGCTACATCTGATGGGGACAGAAGTCTGATTACCTGTTTGACAGCAACGGTTGGAGATTCTGATGCTGCGAAAATGCACAACTACTACATTGGTTCTCTGCACACTAACCTTTGGACAACTACACTACTTACCTGATGTGACTTGCAGAGAGTTAAGAGAGACAAGTCTTATTGATGCCAGCAGCAATTCAGATTCAGACCTGTCCATCGTTGGAGTTGCTGATTCTACAATTTGTCAGCAGCAATTCCGATTGGGACCTGTCGAAAGGTTTGTTTTCTGCCTACCAACCTTTGGACAGAGGTTCTCTATGCTTGCCCGGTTTGACCGTTGCTCTTTCGGTGCGGTGCCGTGCTTGCTCTTTGGCGAGCCAACTCTTTGTTTCAGAATGGTTAAGAAGACACTAATAAGATGCAAAAAAGAAATCCAATGCATAATCTCAAGCGTGGAAAATACCCAAAGACGCAAAATCCATGGAAGAATTTCAAGCGTACATATTGAAATGCACCTATTGATTGCTGGAAAAATGATTTTTTCTGGTGGAACTATCAAGTGCTGGGTGTTTATGAGAAGGAGGACCTGTGAAAAGTCGGCGATGCAAGAGCACGTTTGTAAGAAGCAAAAAAGAGAAAAGCCAAACTTTTGCTATGGTGGCAAAAATAATAATTCTGTGTTACAAACTAGGTGGCGGTAAGCTGTTTTAGTAGCATACTACTGTGTTCGCTTGTGACTGACATGGTCGCGAGTTGGATCTTCGATTGGACCGCAGCTGGTACTTACAGTAGCTGGCATTACAACATTAATACTCCTTTCATTCAGTTCTACATGTCTCCATTGAATTTAAATTCTTATTTTGACTACCGAGCATGAGGCATAAACTGGAGCAGATGCCCAGACTATCCGAATCTCCATTTAGCTCTTATGGCTACTCAGCACCAGCTATTAAGTTGCAGAGGTAGACATGATGAGAAGTGCAAAATTGCTTATAAATCTTTCACTAACGACCGAAGGGGCTTTTTAATCTGGATCGGATTCCCAAATCTTCATATGCTCCATTTCGATCTTACTATCGGTTACTAACTACGATGTAACTGGAACGCCCTTGAGGGCTATAGCAAAATTGCTCATAAATCTTCCTCTATGCCTCCAATGCCTAGTTTTGCCTGAGTTCCATCTCCGATCACTTTCAGCCGTTTGAAGCAGCCTGACATCTCAAATGAACTCACCAACATGATCGTCTTATCACCAACGAGCACCAAACTAATAAATAATAGATAAGGACTGGACTTAGCTAGGATCACCACAAATAAGACATTGATTGTTAACAAATCCTAAAAGCCAAGTGAACATGCAACCAAATTGGATCCTAACTTCCAGACCAATTTATATGATTAGGCAGCCCACCCACTCTAGCAATTTATCAAGTGAAACTGGCAATGAATCAGTGTAAATCGCAAATTCCCACATTGTGTTAGTGTTAGTGAATACATGCACGTACTCACGTTGCGAAGTGAAGATGGACACATACAACATTTAAAGGCTATGGTCGATGGGTATTTAAAGCTTTGCAGCGTCACCAATTGATTTTTTTTTAGAAAAGGAGGAATACCCCCGGCCTCTGCATCTGAACGATGCATACGGCCAATTTATTAGTTATTAACACAAGACCTTATAAAGTCGTACAACAGTAAGACCAAAGCCACCATCTTCGCAACCTCTGTCGCTACTCCTATCTAACTGATGAAGGGGCGTTGATGGTCTGGGCCTAATACCAACCAGACCTCGCAGCCAAACCTAACATCTAGACCTGAGGTCCCAACCAGGACGCCTGCCAGGTATGGGCACCCACCAGTCTGGCGTGCTCCTCAACCAGGACGCCTGCCGGGTATGAGGCCGCCACAGCCACCTGCCACATATCCATCTTCAGAGCTGTACTGTTGCATCGGCCTTGCCCGGTCTCGCTGCCGCCGACGCCACCACGACGCCAGACAGCGTCGACCTCCTGCGCGTGTCCGTCACCACACATCTGACGCCAAGCCTCCGCTGCTCCATGCCGCCAAGAGCCGCCGCCAAGAATATGTAGAAAGAAACACCGCTCCACCGAAAGGGAGGCAGCACACCCCCACCCCTCACCTGCAGACCCTTCCATCCGATCCCAATGTCCTTGGCGTCGCCTCCAGGAAGGTTACGGTGCACGGGGTGCCGCCGACGCCCGATCCGCATGGGATCTTCGGCTTTCACCCGGACATGGGTCGGGGTGGAGAGATGGTGCCCTCAGCAGCGCCCCCAAGGAGGAAAGCGGCGCCAAAAAGCGGCGTTGCCGCTGCCGGACAGCCAAGGCGGCCAAGGTTTCCCCCGGACACCGATCTGCTCCACCAGAACACACCGGAGGTGGATCCGGCAAGATCCAAACCGAACCGGGGACTGGGAAAGGATGCATGGAAGGGAAGGGGGCAATACCTCCAGATCTGGCACGCCTGCGGCTGACCGTCCTCACGGCCGAACCCTCAGGCACGCCACACGCCACGCCAGCAGGGGCCGCCGCCCCTGGATCCGATGGCCTCCGCAAAGAAGAAGCGCCGAAGACCCTGCCGCCACCTTCCCCGGCGCCCGCGCGGGCTTTCCCGGCGGTCGTCTCCGGTGGCGGCGAGGGGGTGGGGGAGGTGGGGGGAGGCGGCGGGGGAAAACCCTAGACTCCCCCGAGTCGCCCTAGGGGCGTCACCAATTGATTGGGATTTGGTTTTGCTTGGCATCATCTAGAGTTTTCATGACATGCTTTCCCTATCATGTGCTCTTTGGTTATGTTTTTATATTTTTGGGTGATTTTGTCCTTCAAGATATTAGATCTCAACATCAGCTGTAGAAAATGTTGAAAGGAAGACTTGGTTGTCTTGCTTCGCATTAACCTTGCTCCCAGATGTGTTCTCTGTCTACTTGCGAAAGTTTCTGAATAGACGGAGTAACATTGTGATGTCTGTTAGTAACCGTGCCTTATCAGCTGTTGGATAAGATCATGCAACATCTCCACGTGCTAGTTTTAAGAATCCTACAGATATCTCAATATATTCGGTGTTGAAAAGAAAGAAAATGGTGTCGAAACATCCTTGTTTTATCCCCTCCCTTTGAAAATTTTCGGTGCTTAATACTCTTGCTGGGATGGTGCCTTGTCTGGTGATGAGAAGCTAGTTTCTGAATGTTTGCGGGGCAACCCGGATGTTTGCTTGAAGTCTGAATGATCCCATGGAGAAAATATGTTTTGTTGATTGTCTGAATCTTAATCAGGTGCTGATAAGATTGTGCAGTCTTGATTCTAGTTCTGTATCCGGTTCGTCCTTGTGAGCTGTAGTGCTATTTGACCACTTGCTGTGGGGCACCAAATATTGGAGTGTCAGGAAGATTCAGTAGTCTTGTGATCTGTTTGTCTGCCTGCAGGTTGATCTTGGTTCTGCCAATTATTTTTTGGGATTTTTTCTACATCTTGGTCCTGTTTAGTACTTTGGGATCTTTATCTTCTCTTTGCTTGTGGTTGTGCACCGCTGTATCAAGTGCTATGAGCCTTCTAAAAGTTCTGTCTTTCTATGACATTTTCTGAAAGTTTTGAGTTGCGCGTAATGGAGCTGAAAGTGCCTCCAATTAAAGTTTTGGTGCTTCTCCGTTGCACCTGCTTTCTTGTCTGCCCCTGGTGATGAGACGTGAGGTTTTCTGCTTTCTTCTGTTTGTTCCCGGTGATGTGACGTGAGGTTTTCTGAAAGTTTGGAGTGACAGTCAATTTCTCCCCCTGGCGTTATCTGTCTACAATCTTTTGGACAGGGTTCTTTTAGCCCACCACCTGGTTTTGCTGTTGCTGTCTCGGTGCTGAACCGAGGGCCGTCACCGGCCATGGCACGTGGTGTGCAAAGGCGTGGAGCGATCACGTCACTCCCGAGAACTTGACGGCGTGGTAGTTTGTCTGAGCACAAATGGTCGAGATGCGTGACACTTTCATCGTATAGAAACATAGTAATATTCTCCCCAAATCAATTGGCTGCTGACTTGTGATTATGTTTCATCTCTATCAAACTTTTGTCCATGTGTCCGTTTTAAAATTCTTATTAGACCTCAATATATGGTGTCGATACCGTTGAAAGAAAACTGGCACTCTATGTTTCTCTGTCGAAAGAGTTGTCCTGTTTACTTTAGCCCTGGCCCTTGGTGTGTTTCTCTGTTCACCTCAATATATGGTGTCGAAACTGTTGAAAGAAAAATTTGTGTAGGGTTAGATACATAACCGTTTTTTTGACGCGTTTAGATACATAACCGTTACTTTCTGATGTTAAAAAATATATTTATTTATGTTAATATAAAAGAGATGAATCATTTTTTTTCTATAGTGGCAAAGGTTAGTTATTTATCTCAACTTTAATGTCAAAGAGATATTATAAAAATCCAATGGTTATTGTTTTACCGCATATTAAACTAACGGTCAGATATTTCTGATTAACGTCGGATTTTCTACCAAATTCCTCTATTTTTGACCCGTATTTTCCTTCAAGTATATAATAGATAGATTCAGTCTCTGTCGGTTGTACCTAGTGTCGTGCCCGTGGCTGTTTTAAGAATCCTACCCAGATCCCAATATATATGGTGGTGTTGAAAGGAAGAAAATCGTCTCATATATCTTGTTTGATCCTGTCACTCTGAAATATTTCTCTGTTGCACTCTCGCTGGAAAGTCTGCTCTGTCCTGTGATGCCAGATTTCTGAATGTTTATTGTGGAGCCATGCAGTCTTGATGTAGTCTTGATTTACTGAAATCTGTGGTGCTTTTGAGCACTCATGTGTGGCGGCAGATGCTTGATCTGCGAGTAAGATTCAGTGTACTGGCCATCTGTTTGGCAGCAGATGCTCTTGGTTCTTTGAACTACTACCCCAGAAGTTTTTTTAGGAATTTGTCTGTCGCTTCTGGTTCTGCTACAACAACTCTGGGATATTTTCATCCTAGTTTGTTCAACATTACCATCACCGCTGTATCTAGTGACGTGAGGCTTGTAAAAGATCTTCACATGACGTGAGTCTTGTAAAAGATCACCGCTGTATCTAACTCTCTGTTTCAGCATGATTAAAAACACATTAAGAGGCAACACATAATTTCAAGCCTAGGAAATGCACCCATTTATTGCTTGAAAAATGATTCTATTAGTGAATTTTTGTGGTGGAATCCTGAAGTATCTTGGTGTTTGTTTCAAGTCTGAATTATTTATTATGCATCATCTTCCTTGATTGTTCTCATTTGGCTATCATCTCTCATGATTGCTCTCATTTCTCCAATATATGTATCTTTAATCAGTACGTTGTCTCATTCTCCTTCTAGATCCGATTCCTTCTTGTTCTTGTGATATCCACTGCTTGGAAACATGTGGGGAGTGCTTTTCGCCGCTTGTGTTATGTCCCTCTCTCAGGCTTGGAACGGCAGAGATCTCTACATGGTTCCTCCCGAGTGTACGGGATGAGAAGCGCAAAGTTGCTCATAAATCTTTGACCATCGACCAAGGGGGCTTTGTAAACCGGATTGGTTGGCCAGATCTTCAAGGGAATCATTTGGATCTAACGGCTGTCGGTTATCAACTACCAGTTGACTAAAGTAACCTTGAGGGGTATAGCAAAATTGCTCATAAATCTTCCTATATGCCTCCAATGCCTAGTTTACCCCGAGTTCCAACTCCAATCACTTTCTGTCATTTGAGGCAGCCTGACATCTCAAATGAACTCACCACATGATGGTCTTATCACCAACAAGCATAAAACTAAAATAAATAAATAGATAAGGACTTAGGGCCTGTTCGGCAACTTCCCAGCTTCTGCAAAACTTCCCAAATCCGGCTTCTCGCGTCGCTTCTCGCTTCAGGTAGCGACCTGGAAATCGTTCGGCAGCGTCAGCTTCTTGAAGTACCAGCTCCCAGCCGATAGCCCATGTATTCAGCCAATTTGGTCGCAGTTTTGGAGTGGGCTGAGAGCCCAAGTGGCTGTGAAAGAGGCGTGGGCTATAGGCCCGGTCAGATTTGGTGAGTGTGAACGTTATTTTCAGCCCAAGTGGCAGGTTGGCTAGTGCATGTTATGTTCGCTCGTGACGATTTCTCTCGTACCGGTTCGATCCAGTCACTTGGCGGTGGCACTGCCTTGTAATTTCAGTCAACTCCAACTTCACTGTTTTCTGAGATCTGGGAAAGGCCAGCTTCTCCAACTCCTCAGTTTTTGCACTTGGGACGCCCGCCAGCTTCTTGATTTCTACTCCATGGAGCTAATGCGTTCGGCTCAGCTTCATGCGTGGAGTAGAGGAAGCTGGGAGCTGGAGCGTTGCCGAACACGCCCTTAGGACTGTTAGAACAGGGTTGTGCTGTATGTGTAGTTATCATATTGTATAGGGGCTTCTTTGCTTATTTCCCTTCATGTATATGTGCTGGCCTGTTGGCCCGATGGAATACAGACTCACTTCATAACATGGTATAAGAGCTAGGGTTAGGTTCCCCAGCCGCCGTCGCCGCCTCTGGTCGCCGCCGCCGCTGCCGCGGCCGCCGCCGGCAGCCGCTCCTCTCTTCATCGAGCCTCTCCCCTCTTCTTCCTGGTAGCTGCTGCCGCCTGCTGGTCCAGGCCGCTGCTGCCGCCGTCCTTCCCGGCCGGCGCCGCCGCCTCAACGTGCTGCTGCTGCTCTTCAACGAGCTGCTGCTGCTCCTCTTCTCTGCTGCTGCTGCTGCTCTTCTTCAACGAGCTGCTGCTGCTGCTCTTCTTCAACGAGCTGCTGCTGCTGCTCTTCAAAGTGCGGCTGCTGCTGGTCTTCTCCTCCTGGTCTGCTGCTGGTCTTCAACGAGCTGATGCTGCTGCTCTGCTGCAATGGCGCCCTCCACCACCACCGGTGTTGTCCCAGTCCCACGATGTCCTGTTATCTTCAACGGACAGAACTACAGAGACTGGATGCAGCACATGAAGCTGCACATGAGGGGCCAGCTGGTCTGGGAGCACCTCTCTGGTGCTCTGCCTTGTCCCCTGCTGCCCACTCCTCCAGCTGAGTTGGCCTTCCCTGTTGATGCCGATGAAACCAAGCAATGTGAGATGCTAGATGCTTTTGAAGAGGCCACTGAAGAGTATCAGAATCAACTCCACTTATACAAGCAATGGACAAATGACGATGCTCGAGCCTTTTCTATCTTGGTGAACAACATGGATGTTGATCTCACCATGGATGTGGTGGCCCTTACCACTGCATATCAGATGTGGGAGCACCTTCGCCATCGCTATGAGTCTACAGGGGATGCCATGTATCTCTTTGTTGTTCGTCAAGAGCAACAACTACAACAGGGAGATGCTACTGTGGATGATTTCTACAAGGAGATGTCGGCGGTGTGGCGCCAATTGGACTCTCTGGGAGCTGATGTTTGTCGCAGATGTCAGTGTTGTGTGCGGCAACAAGCTAAGCTGGAGGTTCGTCGCCTCTACGACTTCCTCCCTCGCCTCCGGCCGGAGTTCGAGCAGAGTCGTGCTCAGCTATTGGCACGCCATCCTTGGCTCTCTACTCTGGAGGCCCTTGCCGAGGTGCGATCTGAGGAGGTGCGCCTACGAAGCACGGGCTTATTGCCATCCTCTTCAGCAGTCCTGGCTACCCGCGTTCCACCACCGCTGCCTGGTGTGCCCTCTTCTACACAGGTGGCAGCAACCTCCACTAGTGCTTTCTGCAACTACTGCAAGCAGGATGGTCACATGATCACAGAGTGCATCAAGAGGAGGAAACAGGGTCGCCGTGGTGGCCGTCCTGAAAAGGACTCGGGAGGCTCCTCTAATTCTCGTGAGGGCTCCCTTGAGAAGGTTCACCAGGAGATGCTCACCTTGCTGCGCCGCCTTACTGCTTCTGCACCATCCTCAGGTTCTGCTGGTTCTGCTGGTCGGGCGTCTGGTCCACCACCGCACTCTTCGTCAGGTACATCTTTGCCCTGGATTCTTGATTCTGGGGCCTCCTTCCACATGACACCACACAGAGATCATCTTTGTGCTGTCAATTCCGTGCCTTCTCCTCTTACAGTTCAGACTGCAGATGGCACTTCTCTTTCTGTTGCCGCAAGAGGGACTCTTTCCACGTCTTCTTTTCATGTCCCTGCAGTTTCTCATGTTCCTAAACTGACTATGCAACTTCTATCTGCTGGTCAACTTACTGACTTGGGTTGTCGTGTTATTCTAGATTCTGACTCTTGTTGTGTTCAGGATCGTCGTACGGGGACTCTGGTTGGGATCGGTCCTCGGCGCCATGACTCTCAGCGCCTTTGGGAGCTCGATTGGCTGCGCCTTCCTTCCACTGCGTCCTCTAGCCAGTCGGACATCACCACCCCTTTTGCTTCAGCTGCCACCTCCACCACATCCTTCGCTCAGTGGCATCATCGATTGGGTCACATTTGTGGCTCCCGCTTGTCTTCTTTGGTTAGGAGTGGTGTTCTAGGGTCTGTATCTGGTGATAGTTCACTAACTTGTATGGGTTGTAAGCTTGGCAAGCAGATTCAACTTCCATATCCCTCTAGTAATTCTGTTTCTCAGCGACCTTTTGAACTTGTTCACTCTGATGTATGGGGTCCTGCCCCCTTTGTTTCGAAAGGGGGTCACAAATATTATATAATTTTCATTGATGATTTTTCTCGCCACACTTGGATCTACTTTATGTCATCTCGTAGTCAAGTGCTTCAAATTTACAAGTCGTTTGCTACCATGGTTCGCACTCAGTATGATTCCTCTGTTCGAGTTTTTCGTGCTGATTCGGCTGGCGAGTACCTATCTCGTGCGCTTCGTGGTTTACTTGCTGAACAGGGTACCCTTCCTCAGTATTCCTGTCCTGGTGCACATGCTCAAAATGGGGTGGCTGAACGCAAACATCGTCACGTCCTTGAGACTGCTCGGGCTCTTCTTTTATCTTCTGCTGTTCCCCCGCACTTTTGGGCTGAGGCTGTCTCTACCGCTGTTTATCTCATTAATATTCAGCCTTCTGTTGCTCTTCAGGGAGGGATACCAGTTGATCATCTAGGTGATGGTCCAGCTGATTATAGTGGTCTACGCCTGTTTGGTTGTGCCTATTTTGTTCTTCTCCACCCTCATGAACGCACTAAATTGACTGCTCAATCTGTTGAATGTGTTTTCCTTGGCTACAGTTTGGAGCACAAAGGTTACCGTTGTTGGGACCCTATTGCTCGAAGACTGAGAATCTCCAAAGATGTCACTTTTGATGAGTCTCGCTCCTTCTACCCTCGTCATTCTTCTACTGCCACAACCGAGTCGTTAGTCGAGCCTCTCTCTTTTTTGACTCTACCTGATTCTTCACCTTTATCGTCACCTGGTAGGTCCACTCCTAGCCTTTCACCCGTGTTTGCTCATGAGCTTTAGCTTACACAGGATGAGGTTTCTATTCCTGACTCTCCAACTCGGGTTGAGCCATCCACTCTCTCTCCTTTTCCTTTTACCTACTCCCGTCGTGCTCAACACCCTTCTCCCTCTGATGCGCCACCTTCCACTTCCCCTCTCTCTCCGCTTCCTTTTGTCTACTCCCGTCGTGCTCGGCACCCTTCTCCCTCGGATGCGCCCACTTCCACTTCCACTCCTTCCCTGTTGGGTCCCATTCCTTCAGAACCACCTACCCCTCCTGCTCCTCGGTATAATCTGCGTGATCGCCACACTCTCCAGCCTCCTGCGTACTATGTTGCTGCTGCTACCACTCTTGTTGAGCCGTCTACGTATCGTGAGGCTGCTGCTCATTCTGAATGGCAGCATGCTATGGCAGAGGAAATTCATGCTCTTGAGCGCACAGGCACTTGGGACCTTGTACCCCTGCCTACAGGCGTTAGACCCACCACTTGCAAATGGGTCTACAAGGTTAATACACATTCAGATGGTTCTCTCGTGCGCTACAAAGCTCGTCTTGTTGCGCGTGGCTTCCAGCAGGAGTATGGTCGTGACTATGATGAGACCTTTGCTCCTGTTGCTCACATGACCACTGTTCGCACTCTTTTGGCTGTTGCTGCTGTTCGGTAGTGGTCCATCTCTCAATTAGATGTCAAGAATGCCTTCTTGAATGGTGAGCTGCGGGAAGTGGTCTATATGCAGCCGCCTCCTGGCTATACTGTCTCTGATGGCATTGTCTGTCGCCTTCGGCGCGCTCTTTACGGGCTGAAACAAGCTCCTCGTACCTGGTTTGAGCGTTTCTCCGCCGTCATCACAAGGATCGGGTTCTCTGCTAGTGTTCATGATCCTGCTTTGTTTATTCACACTTCTCCTCGCAGTCGCACCCTTTTACTACTCTATGTTGATGACATGATTATCACCGGGGCTGACCACCAATTCATTGATTTTATGAAGAAACGTCTACATGAGCAATTCTTGATGACTGATTTGGGTTCTCTTCGCTACTTTCTTGGACTTGAGATCATTTCTTGCCCTGAGGGTATTTATCTCTCTCAAGAGAAGTACATCCAAGATCTTCTCACTCGTGCCTGCCTCACTGATCAGCGCACGGTTGACACTCCTCTGGAGTTTGGTCTCCATCTTCGTCCTGGTGAGGGTGAACCCCTTGCAGATCCCACACGCTACCGCCATCTTGTTGGGAGCCTTGTCTATCTAGGCATCACTCGTCCTGACATTTCTTAGGCTGTGCACATTCTAAGTCAGTTTGTCTCTGCTCCCACTCAACTTCACTACAGTCATCTTCTTCGTGTTCTTCGTTACCTTCGTGGTACCGTGACTCGTCGCTTATTCTTCCCTCGCTCCAGCTCTCTTCAGCTTCAGGCCTACTGTGATGCTACCTGGGCCAGCGATCCCACTGATCGCCGCTCTCTCTCTGCCTATTGTGTTTTTCTTGGCTCCTCTCTGATTGCCTGGAAGACCAAGAAGCAGACTGCTGTATCTCGCTCCAGTGCTGAGGCTGAGCTGCGAGCTATGGCGTCCGTGACTGCAGAAATTACTTGGCTACGATGGCTTCTTCAGGATTTTGGTGTTTCCACTGCTACACCGACCCCTCTCCTCTCTGACAGCACTGGGGCACTCAGCATTGCCCGTGATCCTGTTAAGCATGAGCTCACCAAGCACATCGGTGTTGATGCCTCCTACACGCGTTCTCAGGTGCAAGACAGAATTGTGGCCCCTCAGTATGTGCCCTCGGAGCTTCAGCTTGCTGATTTTCTGACGAAAGCTCAGACACGGTCCCAACACAGCTTTTTCCTGTCCAAACTCGGTGTCCAAGATCCCCCTTGAGTTTGAGGGGGGGTGTTAGAACAGGGTTGTGCTGTATGTGTAGTTATCATATTGTATAGGGGCTTCTTTGCTTATTTCCCTTCATGTATATGTGCTGGCCTGTTGGCCCGATGGAATACAGGCTCACTTCATAACAAGGACCACCACAGATAAGACATTGATTGTCAACAAATCCTAAAAAACCAAGTGAACATGCGATTAACTAGGATCCTAGACCATGAGACCAATCGATATGATTAAGCAGCCCACCCAGTCTAGCAACTTATCAAAGGAAACTAGCTATGAATTAGTGCAAATTGCAAACTCCCAAGACCTTTATATTGGCATATGGTGGTGGTGGGAGTGGGATGCTGTTTTGGTTGTTGTGTTAGTGAAGATGTGCATGTACTTGCATTGCAGGTGAAGAGGGACACATGCACCATTTAAAGGCTATGGTCGATGCGTCACCAGTTAGTTGGGATTTCCCTATTCTGTGCTCTTTGGTTGCATTTTTTTATTTTGTCTTCAGGATTTCAGATCTCAACATCAGCTATAATTTTTTTTTGAAAGGAAATAGTACCAGACTCCGTTGTCTTGCCTTGTGTTAACCTTGCTCCTGGACGCGTTCTCTGTCAACTTGCGTATTGCTCGGTGCTCTGCGCTGTCTTGCGGAAGTTTCTGAATTTTTTGAGTAACATTATGAAGATCTTCTGTCAATAACCTTGCCTTATCAGCTGATGGATAAGATCATGCGGAATCTCCACGTGCTAGTTTTAATAATCCAACCGAGATCTCAATATATATGGTGTTGAAAAGAAAGAAATGGGCATCTATACATGCTTGTTTAATCCTGTCCCTTCCAAAATTTTCCGTGCCTAACACCCTTGCTGGGATGGTGCCTTGTCCGATGATAAGTTTCTGAATGTTTGTGGGGCAACCCAGATGTTTGGTTCATGTCTGAATTATCCCGCGGCAAAAAAATAATATGTATTCTTGATTGTCTGAATATTAATCAGTTGATGGATAAGATTGTATAGTCTTAATTCTAGTTCCGTCTCCGGTTCGTCCTTGTGAATTGTGATCTGTAGTGCTGTTGACCACTTGGTGTGGGGCAGCAAATGTTGGAGCTGTCAGGAAGATTCAGTATTCTTGTCAATTGTTTGTCTGTCAGCAGGTTGGTCTTGCTTGGTTCGGCCAAATTTTTTGGGACTTTTTTCTACAGCTTTTTGTTCTGTTGAGTACATTGGGTCTTTGTCATTTCTTTGTTTGTGGTTGTCCACCGCTGTATCAAGCGATGTGAGCCTTCTAAAATTTCCGTCTTATTTATATGACGTTTTCTGAAAGTTTTGAGTTGCCTGTAAAGCGGACTGAAAGTGCCTCTAATTACAGCTGGATTGGATCCATCTTTTTGGCCTATTTGAGGGTGACAGGACAGCAGTCTGATCCTTCTTGCTGCCTACTGATACGATTCTCTTGTAGCTTTAGGGTCATTCGTTTTGCCTTGTCTGCCTGCGATTGTTGGACACATCAGAGTACTCCAATCTATTTTAATCCTGGCCCTTTGGTATGTTTTTCTGTTCATCTTTTTGGCCGCAATGGTGCTCTATGCTGGCATGCGAAGTCTCTGAATTTTTGCAGTGGAACCCATAAGTCCGCAGTGTCTGGGTGTTTGTTTGAAGCCTGAATTATTCTGCATCATGTCCCCCGATTGTTCTCACTTGTCTATTACCTCCCATGATTGTTCTCGTTTGTCCACCAACTGAATCTTTAAGCAGTTGATGGATACGTTTCTACATTGTCTTATTCTTGTTCTGGATCTGATTCCTCGTTGTGATTTTCACTGCTTTTGACCTTTTTTCTGCTTCTCCGTTCACCTTTTTTTTGCAGAGATGGTGCTCTGTCCTTTCATGCCAAGTCTGAATTTTTGTAGTGGAATCCTGAAGCCTGGGTGTTTGTTTGAAATCTGAATTATTATGCATCATCTCCTATGTTTTTTCTGACTTGTCAATTATATGAATCTTAATCAGTTCATAGATAAGATTCTACATTTTCTTATTCTAGTTATGGATCCGATTCCTTGTTGTGATCTGCACTGCTTGTGACCATATTTTTTCCTGGCGGCAATTGTTGGAGTTGTCAGTAAAATTCAATGTTCTGGTCATCTTCTCTCAGCAGTTGCTCTTGGTTCTGTTATGTATTTTTGGGGATTTTGCCTATTGTCACCAGTCGCTCTTGTGATTTAATATTTTGTCAGTAGTTGGGATCTTAGATCTCAATATCTGCTGTCAATCTGTTGAAAGGAAATGGCATAAGGCTAATAGCTGTTTTCCTTCGTTTTAATTCTGCTTATGCCTTCCTTTGTTACCCCTTGACTGGTTGGTTCTCTGCACTGTCATGCAGAAGTTTTTGAATTTTCGGAGAAGTAGACCTTTATATTGGCATATGGTGGTGGACTTCATAAACCGAACCGGATTTCCAGATCTTCAAGTGCACCATTTGGATCTTACGACTATCGGTCGCCAACTACCAGTTAACTGAAGTACCTTTAACCTTGCGGGGCATAGTAAAATTGTCCATAGATCGTCTTGTATGCCTCCAATGCCTAGTTTTGCCCAACTCCCAACTCCAATAACTTTCGGCCGTTTGAGGTAGTCTGGCATCTCAAATGAACTCACCAGACGATGGTCTTAACTAAATAAATAAATAGATAAGTGTGCGATGCGGTAAACGTCTTGGCTTTCCTGGCCAGACGTGTTGCGTGTTAAATAGCTAGGTTGCGAGCCCGGATACGCGTACAGGTTGTTGAGATACATCTCTTGGAGAGAAAGAATACTAGAGATAAGAAGATAAAGATTACATAGTATTCTAGCTAACTAACTACTCCACGGGATGATCTTGTGCCGGCGCAACTCCTTGACATACACGCAATATCTCATGTTTGACACCCTCCCTTAATCACAACTTCATCAAGTTGAGATTATGCTTGAAGTCTTCAAAGCTTCTTGTGGGTAGAGCTTTAGTGAAGCCATCTGCAGCTTGGTCTTGAGAGTGAATAAACCGAATATCCAAAAGTTTATTTGCAACTCTTTCTCGAACAAAGTGAAAATCTATCTCAATGTGTTTAGTTCTAGCATGAAAGACTGGATTTGCTGATAAATAGGTAGCACCTAAATTATCACACCACAAACAAGGAGCTCTAGTGCTTTTCATACCTAGTTCCTTTAAAATTGACTGCACCCATATGATCTCTGCTGTTGCATTTGCCAATGCTTTGTATTCTGCCTCTGTACTAGATCTTGAAACTGTGGCTTGCTTCCTGTAACTCCAAGATATCAGATTTGGTCCAAAGAAAACTGCAAAGCCACCTGTTGAACGTCTGTCATCTAGACAACCAGCCCAAGCAGAGTCAGAGAAGGCACTGATAAGTGTAGAAGATGACTTGCTGAAATTTAGGCCAACATTCAGCGTATTTTTCACATATCTTACTATACGCTTTGTAGCAGTCATATGAACAGTGGTAGGTGCATGAAGAAACTGACACACTTTGTTAACAACAAAGGAAATGTCTGGTCTAGTCAGTGTTAGGTATTGAAGTGCACCTACCAAACTTCTGTACTTTGTACCATTTTCTGAACTCAAGGGCTCTCCTTCAACAAGAGATAATTTTTCTGTGCTGGATAAAGGAGTGGGCGCAGGCTTACAACTTTGTAAACCATCCTTTTTTACCAAGTCTGTTGCATATTTTTCTTGA
This sequence comes from Aegilops umbellulata, assembly GCA_032464435.1. Lineage (NCBI taxonomy): Eukaryota > Viridiplantae > Streptophyta > Magnoliopsida > Poales > Poaceae > Aegilops > Aegilops umbellulata. Next base: position 493,318,245 of record CP136058.1, read on the forward strand.
GAGAGGTGACGACCATCCTTGTGTTTCTTTACCTCAATACCAAGAAAATAATGCAGATCTCCTAGATCCTTGAGGGCAAATTCTATACTCAAATCTTTCAACAGTGCAGTTATGGCTTCATCAGATGAGCTTGTCACAGTTATATCATCAACATATATGAGAACAAATATGGATATACTTGATTTGTTATAAATGAACAATGACGTGTCAGACTTTGAGGGAACAAAACCAAGTGCTTGCATCTTCTTACTGAGACGAGAATACCATGCTCTTGGTGCCTGCTTTAGTCCATACAACGCCTTGTCAAGTTTGCACACATGAAGTGGTGCATGTGTGTTTACAAACCCAGGTGGTTGTTTCATGTAAAGCTCTTCTTCCAGAACACTATGGAGGAACGCGTTCTGAACATCTAGCTGACGTAGACTTCATCCCCTGGACACAACAATGGACAAAACAAGACGAATAGTAGCAGCCTTTACAACTGGACTAAACGTGTCCTCATAGTCAATACCATACCGTTGTTTAAAACCCTTTGCAACGAGTCTAGCTCTGTAACGGTCAATGGTTCCATCAGCTTTCCTTTTAATCCTAAAAACCCACTTGCAGTCAATAAGATTTTTACCTCGTTGTGAAGGAACCAAGTGCCATGTTCTATTTTTCTTAAGTGCTGTGATTTCATCATGCATTGCTTTTCTCCACTTTGCATCACCCAAAGCTTCCTCAAGTGTATTGGGTTCTCCTGGTTCACCTGTAGAACATACCAGCCCATATTTTGTAACGTGTTTATAATCAACAGGTTTAATTACCCCTTGTTGTAGTCGCGTTCGACGTGGAGGAGTAGGAGCAGGCGCTTCTGTAGAGAGGTCCGGCGCAGAGGATCCCGGGTCTGGACCGAACTGATCCTCACCCGATCCCGAGGAGGATCAGCTCGGGCCTCCAGAACCAGCAGCGTCACCAGGCAATGTCGAAGCGGGATCTTCTGTGGTCGTGGGTCATGGTGTGGAAGCCGATATCACCGCAGAAGATCCGGGCCTAGAGGCGTCATCATGGCCCAACGATTTCCTGGGCCCTAGGCTGAGCAAATCTGCCCCCGCGTCTGCTTGACGAGTAGCGGCACGACGTGTGTATACACGCAGTTGGGCCTGACTCTGAACGCGACCCGAGCCAGTACCGGCCCGCCGCTTGTCAGGCGCGGAGTCGCACGCACGAGGGGGAGCGCTGCCGCCCGCCAGGTTCTGCCGCGTGGCTGGTGCAGACACGGCGGCGCGCCCGCCTGCTCCTGTTTCGGCTGACGCGGTAGAATCACTGCCAGGCGCGAGGCCCGAGGAAGATCTGCTGCCTGGCTGCAGCACCTGCGCTGATCCCGAGGTGGATATGTCCCCCGAGCCAGGACACATGAAATAAGGGTCTGCGGCGCCATTTTCTTCATTATTTTCTGCGATTTTTGCACTGTTTTCTTCACCATCATCACAAAGCTCATGGAGACCATTAGTAGGGTTAGTCAACATATGATCATCACAATTTGTAATACCCCCTTGATCATAGCCGGAGAGATGAGAGGGTAAAAGCAAGATTTCCTTGCGGAGTAGGGCACCGGCATTGGGATGAAGATCCACAAAGGGAAATTTTGTCTCATAAAAAACAACATCACGTGAGATATATACCCTACCAGTGGAGATGTCAAGACACTTGACACCTTTGTGTTGGGCGCTATAGCCAACAAAAGCACACCGTTTTGAGCGAAACATGAGCTTGCGTTGATTGTAAGGCCGAAGATTTGGCCAACATGCACACCCAAAAACACGAAGAGAGGTGTAATCAGGTTTCGTGTGGAGGAGACGTTTCATAGGTGTTTCATTATTTATGACACGACTAGGAAGCATATTGATGATGTGAACAGCTGTTAGAAAGGCCTCATCCCAAAACTTGAGAGGCATGGAGGCTCCTGCGAGGAGGGCCAAGCCAACCTCAACAATGTGCCTATGCTTGCGTTCGGCTGACCCGTTTTGTTGGTGAGCGTGTGGGCATGATACTTGGTGAGATATGCCTATATTTTGGAAGAAGGAATTGAGTTTCTCGTATTCCCCTCCCCAATCGGATTGAACAACAATGATCTTACTGTCAAACTTTCTTTCAACGAGTGCTTGAAAGTTATGAAAAACTTGAAACACATCAGATCTTTTTTTTTGAGAAGATAGATCCATGAGAATTTGCTATAGTCATCGATAAAACTAACATAGTAGGTGTGTCTACTAACAGAGGAGGGGGCCGGTCCCCACACATCAGAAAAGATCAATTGCAAGGGTTTAGTGGAGACACTAGTAGATATGGGATATGGTAATTGATGACTTTTAGCACACTGACATGAATCACAGATAGTTTCAACATTGCGCTCACCAACAAACGGGAGCTTATTTTTCCTAAGTAATTTTTCAACCAAAGAAAACGAAGCATGTCCTAAACGATCATGCCATCGTGTGGACGAAAGCTTGATAGCACCACAAGCTTGTTTATTGAATCTTGTAAACTCTGGAATCAACGGGTAGAGCCCTCGAACACATCTACCTCGATAGAGAACTTTCCTCGTGGCCTGATCCTTGATCAAAAAGAAGAAAGGATGAAATTCAAGAAAAACATGATTATCAATAGTAATTCTATGAACGGAGAGAAGATTCTTATGAGCACTAGGAACATGCAGGATTCTTTTGAGATGAATTTTATGACTAGGGGTATTAAATATTGAGTGGCCAATGTGACTTATACCCATACCTTCACCACTGGTCGTATGCATTTGATCTTTGCCACAATATTTCTCCTTCATGGTGACTTTCTCGAGTTCATTGGTGATGTGGTTAGTGGCACCACTGTCAACATACCAGTTTGTGTCAATTCCATAGGAGCCATCGGCCGCCGCAGCAACTTTCTCTTCATCTTGTGAGGAGTCGCCATCATCTTCTTCGTAGCGGTACCAGCAGTCCTTTGCCGTATGGCCAGGCTTGCCACAAATTTGGCAGCGAGGCAAGTCCGGGCGGGACCGGTTGGAACCACCACTGCCACCACCACTGCCACCACCATGGCACCCTTTAGAGTTACCGGAGCGCCCGCCGCCGCGTGAATTGTTGGAGTAGTTGTTGGAGTAGCCACTTCCGCTGGAGCCGAACCTCCCCTTGCCACGGGAAGATGAACGCGAGCGTGAGCCACCACCGCGGCCTCTGGATGCAGAGTTGGCCGACGATTTGAAGCCACCACCGGGACCATGATACTGTGCCATGCGTTGATCAAAGTTAGTGAGCATGGCAAAAAGTTCATCGAGAGTTACCGGAGTGACACGGGCATCTAGTGCAGAGACAAGGGGCTGATAGTCTTGGTCCAGCCCGTGGATGATGTAGGAGATCAACTCGTCGTCCTGGATGGGTTTTCCCGCCGCGGCGAGTTCATCGGCGAGACCCCTCATGGCGGCGAAGAAGGTGGCCACCGATTGATTGCCCTTCTGCGCATTGATCAGCGCTGTCCGGATGTTGTTGACGCGGCTGAGTGACTATGACGAAAACATGTTCGCCAGTGCCACCCAAAGAGCGCGCGCCGTGGTGATTGTGGTCACCGTGATGAGCACTTCCTTGGAGAGGTGTTGGAGAAGATAGCCGAGGACCTGGTGATCCTCCCTCACCCAGAGCGGATGAAGAGGATTCGGCCCAGTGGTCTCCTTGCCGGCGGCGTCCTTGGTGGTGTGGACTTCGGCCGGCTCCGTTGCCGTGCCATCAACGTAGTGGAAGAGGCCGACACCCCGCAGCTGTGGCGTGATCTGAGTCCGCCACAGAACATAGTTGCCGCGGGTTAGCTTCTCCGGGGCTCCACCGCCGAGGGTCGACTGGAAGGAGGCGGAGGAGGAAGACATGGCTGCGCGCACTTGATGGAGATGGATAAGCTACGGTTTCTGGTGGAAGAAGAAGGCTCTGTATACCATGTGCGATGCGGTAAACGTCTTGGCTTTCCTGGCCAGACATGTTGCGTGTTAAATAGCTGGGTTGCGAGCCCGGATACGCGTACAGGTTGTTGAGATACATCCCTTGGAGAGAAAGAATACTAGAGATAAGAAGATAAAGATTACATAGTATTCTAGCTAACTAACTACTCCACGGGATGATCTTGTACCGGCGCAACTCCTTGACATACACGCAATATCTCATGTTTGACAATAAGGACTTAGGACCACCACAAATAAAACACTGATTGTTAAGAAATCCTAAAAACCAAGTGAACACGGGATCAAATCAGATCCTAAACTATGAGACCAATCGATATGATTAGGCAGCCTAGCCACTCTAGCAACTTCTGAAATGAAACCGGCTATGGATTAGTGTAAAATCGCAAACTCCCAATACCTTTATATTGGCATATGTTGGTGGTGGGACTGGGATGTTGCTTTGGTTGTTGTGTTAGTGAATGCGTGCACGTACTCGCGTTGCAAGTAAAGAGGGACACATACAACATTTAAAGGCTATGGTCGATGGGTATTTAAAACTTAGCAGCGTCACCGAATGATTGAGATTTGGTTTTGCATGGCATCGTCCGGAGTTTCGGTGATCTGCTTTCCCTATAATGCGCTCCTTCAAATTAGAAGGCCTGTTTTGGCATATAGGAGTCCCATGTTTACATCACTTTATTTTCTAGGTATTGTATTTGTAAAATATAGTCAATAAAGCATTGAACCATAGAGATGGTCAATAAGTGTCCATTTTAATGATGATTCTCCACGAGACAACTTAATGATTGTTTCACACATGCGTCGGCAGTTTCAAAACATAAATAAATAATTTATAGATCTACAATTTTTTTTAAAGTGAAATTAAGGAAATATATGTGTAAAGAAGAATTATAAAATCCTAGCATTTGTTTATGAAATTAGTGGAGAAACTGCAGATTTTTCTTAAGTCCACCCTGCAAAGCACCCTAGTATTTGCATATTAGGAGAGATAGTATGGTAGCGTTCTAAGATCATGGTACAAGACATATTTGATGAGTACTCCAATATGTTTGCTTGCTGCAAGTTGTCTTGCATCTGTTTATTCCTGGTGATGCGACGCGAGATCTTCTGAAATTTTGGAGTGACAGTCTACGTCTTCCCCCTTGCTAGATTGAGGTGAAACTTTGTCTGAGCACGAATGGTCAAGATGTGTCAGAGTTTCGTCGCCAAACTTTTTACTATGGTATAGAAACATAAGTAATATTCTCCGCTAATAAATTGGCCGATGGTGTGTAATTATGTTCCATCTCTGTCGAATGTATCTATTGTCGTCCCTATGTCCATTTTTAAATTTTTATTAGACCTCAATACCTGGCCCTGGCCCTTCGGTATGTCTCTCTGTTATCTGACCTATGATGGGATGTCTCTGAATTTTTGTTGCGGAATCCTGAAATCTGTAGTGTCTGTGTGTTTGTTTCATGTTTGAAGTACTATTATGAATTATCTCATATGATTTTTCTCACTTGTGTATCATCTCCCATGGTTTTTTTCTGACTTGCTCATTATCTGAATCTTAATCAGTTCATGGATAAGATTCTAGATTGTCTTATTCTGGTTCTGGATTCGATTCCTTGTTGTGATTTGCACTGCCCTTGACCATCTTTTGGCTCGGCATCAATTGTTGAATGTGTCAATAAAATTCAGTGTTCTGGTCATCCTCTGTCGGCATTTGCTCCTATTGTCAGCACTTGCGTTTGGTTATGTTACTACTTTGGGACTTTGTATTTTTTTCAGCAATTGGGGTTTTGCATCTCAATATCAGCTGTCAAGCTATTCAAAGGAATGGTATCAACTCCTGTTATCTTGCTTCGTGTTAATCCTGTTTATGTGTTCCTCTGACTTGTCGGTGCTCCGCACTGTCATGCGAAAGTAACTGAATTTTGGGAGCAACACGCTGAGGTTTCTGTCAGGAACAGAGCCCATGCGGTTGACTGAGTCTTAATCCATCGAAGGTGATGGTCTACTGTTCTTTCACTCATGGGATGCACCACTGGCAAAAAAAGGAGGTTTTGAGAGTTGTCTGCAAGGTTCTTTAAGGAAAGTTTTCCTAAATGTTCCAGTTCTGAAGCATCTGTGATTCTGTGTGATGACTCGATCAGAAAGGATTCGGATCGCACGTGAGTGGGTGAGATTTGAGGAAGATGGTGAGAAACACAGAGAGAGACAGAGAGGTGAGATTCAGAATGCCACTTTCTCATTCATGCCGTATCTGAGTAGCTTATGTTAGAGATATATTTGGGTTACATGTATTTGGTAGTTTAGTATTCCTACCTTATATCTAGGAGAGGCGTCTTGTCCTCCAAATCTTGTACTCAATATATACTCGCCCTCGAGGCTCAATAATACATCCATCATATTCCGCAACAATCCCTCTCTCTCCCTTCTAACATGGTATCTATCGCAAGTCGATTCTAAACCCTAGCCGCCGCCGCTTCCGCACCTGCGCGCCGCCCCCGGGGCGGTCGGCCTTCATGACCGCCGCCGGGGGCCGCGCTGCCCGTACCTAAGGTTCGTCCGCCCTCCGTGTTGACCGGCTGTCCGAGAGTCTTTTTCCCGATCCCTTGATCCGGGTTTTTTTCTCTCTCTCTCGCCGATTGTATTGATCGGCGTTTCCTTTTGATTTTCCGATCTACGATCGGTTTGCGTCGCCCGCCGCCGCCATCGACCCCCGCACGCCTCGACTCTGACTTCGGCATCGACTACACCGGCGTCTTCACCCTCGCGCGTCGTCCGTGCGTCTGCCCGCCGGTCGCACCGACCCGGCGGCCTCGCACATCGTTCACGCGTCTGCCCGTCGGTCGCCCCGACCCGGCGGCCTCGCGTCATGTGGCGGCCCTTCACCGCCGCCCTTTGCGCGACGGTCCGCCCGTCGATCTACGCCGGCCGTCACCGCCCTGCTCCGACTGGGAATCCTGCATCACACCGACCCGGCGGCCTCGCGCCATGCGGCGGCCAATCATAGCCGCCCTACCGCCCGCCGCCCCGGCTTCATCTCGGACTCCGCCGCCACCACGCCTCCATCGAGCGGCGTCCCCGACCTCGCGCGCGATCGACTTGATCACCCGCTCGCCACCACGATCCGCCTCATCTATGCCGCGCGACTGACCTGGCCCGTCGGTTACGCGCGCCTCCGCAGGTCTCGTGAAGATCGTCCCCGAGTTTAGCGCGCCTCTCCACCGATCGAGCATCGGGCTGCCGCTGCGTCACCCCGTCGGGCCGCAGCGCCGCCGCCCCGTGGTTCTTCTCCCGGACGCACCGACCCGCGTCACCGCTGCGTCACCTCTTCGGCCCGTAGTGCCGCGGCCCGCGGTCCCCTGCCGCCCCGAGGGTGTCCGCTCTAGGCCGTCCCATGGCTGCATCGACCCTCGCGCCCCGCTGTGTCGCCCCGTCGGGCCGTACCGAGCGTGGCATGCGGTCCACACCGTCGTCCCGAGGCCGTCCCCATGGTTGCACCGACTCGCGAACCGCCGTTGCGTCGCCCCATCGGCCCGCAGCGTCGCGGCCCGCGGTCCCCCCCTCCGCCTCGAGGTCTTCCCGCCGTCGCCCCGACCCGCCTGCCGCCGCTGCGTCGCCCCTTCGGGCCGTAGCGCCGCGGCCCGCGGTCCACTCCACCGTCACCGTGCGTTGACCTCCCGTGGTATGCGCTGCGCCGTCTCCCTTGGCGCGGGAACACCACCGTCCGCGCTGGTCTTCGTCACACTGTCATGGTTCTTCGCCTACTCCGAGCACCGCCGCCGCACTCCTAACCTAGCCGCCGCCGTAAGGCCGCCGCCGCCGCTCTTCTTTGGTCGCCGCCGCCGCTACCTTCGTAGCCGCCGCCGCCCTATTGGGGAACGTAGCAGAAATTCAAAATTTTCCTACGTGTCACCAAGATCTATATATGGAGAAACTAGCAACGAGGGGAAGAAGAGTGCATCTACATACCCTTGTAGATCGCTAATCGGAAGCGTTCAAGTGAACGGGGTTGATAGAGTCGTACTCGCCGTGATCCAGATCACCGATGATCCTAGTGCCGAACGGACGGCACCTCCGCGTTCAACACACGTACAGCCCGGGAACGTCTCCCATGCCTTGATCCAGCAAGGAGAGAGGGAGAGGTTGAGGAAGACTCCATCCAGCAGCAATACAACGGCGTGGTGGTGGTGGAGGAGCGTGGTGATCCTGTAGGGCTTCGCCAAGCACTACGAGATATGAGGAGGAGAGAGGCAGGGCTGCACCAACAGGGAGAGATCAAATCGCGTGTTTTGGGCAGCCCCTAGGCCTCATATATATAGGGGAAGGGGAGGAGGGTGCGCCCCCTCTAGGGTTCCCACCCCTAGAGGGGCGGCAGCCCTAGATGGGTCTTGGGGTGGCGGCCAAGAGGGGAATGGGAGAGGGAGGCGCACCAGTATGGGCCTTAGGGCCCATCTGCCCTAGGGTTTGCCCCCTTCTCCTCTCCCTTGCGCCTTGGGCCCTTGTGGGGGGGCGCACCAGCCCACCTGGGGCTGGTTCCCTCCCACACTTGGTCCATGCAGCCCTCCGGGGCTTGTGGCCCAACTTGGTGGACCCCCAGACACCTCCGGTGGTCCCGGTACGTTACTGATAAACCCCGAAACTTTTCTGGCGACCAAAACAGGACTTCCCATATATAAATCTTTACCTCCGGACCATTCCGGAACTCCTCGTGACATCCGGGATCTCATCCGGGACTCCGAACAACATTCGGTAACCACATACAAACTTCCCTTATAACCCTAGCGTCACCGAACCTTAAGTGTGTAGACCCTACGGGTTCGAGAAGCATGCAGACATGACCGAGACGTTCTTCGGTCAATAACCAGCAGCGGGATCTGGATACCCATGTTGGTTCCCACATGTTCCACGATGATTTCATCGGATGAACCACGATGTCGAGGATTCGATCAATCCCGTATTCAATTCCCTTTGTCTAGCGGTATTGTACTTGCCCGAGATTCGATCGTCGGTATCCCGGTACCTTGTTCAATCTCGTTACCTGCAAGTCTCTTTACTCGTTCCGTAACACATCATCCCTTGATCAACTCCTTGATCACATTGTGCACATTATGATGATGTCCTACCGAGTGGGCCCAGATATACCTCTCCGTCACACGGAGTGACAAATCCCAGTCTCGATTCATGCCAACCCAACAGACACTTTCGGAGATACCTGTAGTGTACCTTTATAGCCACCCAGTTACGTTGTGACGTTTGGCACACCCAAAGTATTCCTACGGTATCCGGGAGTTGCACAATCTCATGGTCTAAGGAAATGATACTTGACATTAGAAAAGCTTTAGCATACGAACTACACGATCTTTGTGCTAGGCTTAGGATTGGGTCTTGTCCATCACATGATTCTCCTAATGATGTGATCCCATTATCAACGACATCCAATGTCCATGGTCAGGAAACCGTAACCATCTATTGATCAACGAGCTAGTCAACTAGAGGCTTACTAGGGACATGGTGTTGTCTATGTATCCACACATGTATCTGATTTTCCAATCAATACAATTATAGCATGGATAATAAAGGATTATCATGAACAAGGAAATATAATAATAACTTATTTATTATTGCCTCTAGGGCATATTTCCAACACGCCCGTCCATCCCCTTCGTCTTCGTCCAGCACCAGCTCGTCGCCAGCGTTGCCGTCAACTACCCCGACTGCTTCATCTACTCCGACAACCGCGGGCGACAGTGGCCCCATGCCGGTGGACGCCCCAATCGTCGTCGAGTTCTTCTCTGCTGGCCTCTCCGACTTCTCCGACATGGCGTACAACTCGTGCATGTCCCTCGTCTACGCATGTCCGGTGCTGGCAACACCGATTCGTGCTTTCATCCACGACGTGTCCCCGGGCCTGGCAAGCCTGGTCGATGCTTCGTCAACTTCGTCTTCGTCCGTCTACGCAGGCCCGGTGCTGGCAACACCGGCACGTGCCTTCGTCTATGATGTGTCCCCGGGGTTGGCAACCCCGGCGCGACGCGTCGTCAACACCATTCTCATTCCTGGCGCATCACTTCTTCGACACCACAACGCCCATGACTAACTCGGCGCCTCCTTGCGCCCGCGGCTCCACGGCGACTTCCTCAACACCGGCCACCCCGACTCGACATCGACCACGGCATTCGTCGCACGGCTACCTCGACCATGGCTCCACCACCCACGCTCTCGGCTACATCGACAAACGGCACAAAGGGCTATTATCCGCTTGAGCAACTCATCGGCTTCCTCTACAGTCAACGTGTCCGCGACGCGACACCGTCCATGACGCTCCCGCTACGGCTGCGGGGGGGGGGGGGGGTGTCAGCCCGTCGGCTGCTATTCTCTCCAGTCTGACCGTCCGCGACGCTCATGTTGTTCGCAACGCTACCGCTACGACCGCGGGGGGATGTTAGAGATATATTTGGGTTACATGTATTTGGTAGTTTAGGATTCCTACCTTATCTCTAGGAGAGGCGTCTTGCCCTCCAAGTCTTGTACTCAATATATACTCTCCCTCGAGGCTCAATAATACATCCATCTAAATTGTTGCTCCATTATACGTATCCGGTATCTCTACTCAGAGCTATCCGGACAGGTGTTAAGCTTGCATCGACATAACTCTTTATGTCGAACTCTTTATCACCTCCATAACCGAGAAACATATCCTTATTCCTCTAAGGATAATTTTGACCGCTATCTGGTGATCTACTCCTAGATCACCTTTGTACCCTCTTGCCAGACATGTGGCAAGGCACACATCAGGTGCGGTACTCAGCATGGCATACCGTATAGAGCGTATGACAAAAGCATAGGGGACGACCTTCGTCCTTCCTCTTTCTTCAGCCGTGGTCGAGCTTTAACTCTTAACTTCATACCTTACAACTCAGGCAAGAACTCCTTCTTTGACTGATCCATCTTGAACACCTTCAAGATCATGTCAAGGTATGTGCTCATTTGAAAGTACTATTAAACGTTTTTGATCTATCCTTATAGATCTTGATGCTCAATGTTCAAATAGCTTAATCCAGGTTCTCCATTGAAAAACACCTTTTCAAATAACCCTATATGCTTTCCAAAAATTCTACATCATTTTGGATCAACAATATGTCATCCACATATACTTATCAGAAATGTCGTAGTGCTCCCACTCACTTTATTGTAAATGCAAGTTTCTAACAAACTTTGTATAAACCCATAAACTTTGATTACTCCATCAAAGTGTATATTCCAACTCCGAGATGCTTGCTCTAGTCCATGGAAGGATCGCTGGAGCTAGCATACCTTTTAGCATCCTTAGGATCGACAAAACCTTTCTGATTGTATCACATGCAACCTTTCCTTACGAAAACTGGTAAGGAAACTTGTTTTTGACATCCATCTGCCAGATTTCATAAATGCAGCTTATGCTAACATGATTCCGACAGACTTAAGCATCGCTACGGGTGAGAAAATCTCATCGTAGTCAACTACTTGAACTTGTGAAAAACTCTTTGCCACAAGTCGAGCTTCATAGACGGTGACATTACCGTCCACGTCCGTCTTCTTCTTAAATATCCACATGTACCTAACAGCCTTACGACCATCAAGTAGTTCTTCCAAAGTCTACACTTTGTTTTTATATATGGATCCTTTCTCAGATTTTATGGCCTTGAGCCATTCATCGGAATCCGGGCCCACCATCGCTTCTCCATAGCTCGTAGGTTCATTGTTGTCTAGCAACATGACTTCCGTCCTACGAGGTTTGGAAGTGACTTGATCCGAAGTCTCATGATCACTATCATAAGCTTCCACTTCAATTGGTGTAGGTGCCATAGGAACAACTCCTGTGCCCTGCTACACACTAGTTGAAGTGACGGTTCAATAACCTCATCAAGTCTCCACCATCCTCCCACTCAATTCTTTCGAGAGAAACTTTTCCTCGAGAAAGGACCCGAATCTAGAAACAATCCCTATTGCTTTCGGATCTGAGACAGGAGGTATACCCAACTGTTTTGGGTGTCCTATGAAGATGCATTTATCCGCTTTGGGTTCGAGCTTATCAGCCTGAAACTTTTTCACATAAGCGTCGCAGCCCCAAACTTTTAAGAAATGACAATTTAGGTTTCTCCAAACCATAGTTCAAACGGTGTCGTCTCAACGGAATTACATGGTGCCCTATTAAAGTGAGTGCGGTTGTCTCTAATGCCTAACCCATAAATGACAGTGGTAATTTGACAAGAAACATCATGGTACGCACCATATCCAATAGGGTGCAACTATGATGTTTGCACACACCATCACACTATCGTGTTCCAGGCGGTATTAGTTGTGAAACAATTTCCACAGTGCCAAACTCGTAACTCAGATATTCATTTCTATGATCATATCATAGACATTTTATCCTCTTATCACGAAGATCTTCAACTTCACTCTGAAATTACTTGAACCATTCAATAATTCAGACTTGTGTTTCATCAAGTAAATATACTCAGTATCTACTTAAATCATCTGTGAAGTAAGAATATAACGATATCCACTGCGTGCCTCAGCACTCATTGGACTGCACACATCAAAATATGTTACTTCCAACAAGTTGCTTTCTTGTTCCATTTCACTGAAACCGACGCTTTCAGTCATCTTGCCCATGTGGTATGATTTGCATGTCTCAAGCGATTCAAAATCAAGTGAGTCCAAACGGTCCATCTGCATGGAGTTTCTTCATGCGTACATACCAACAGACATGGTTCACATGTCTCAATCTTTTCATAAATGAGTGAGACCAAAGATCCATCAACATGGAGCTTCTTCATGCGTCTTACACCAATATGACTTACATGGCAGTGCCACAAGTAGGTGGTACTATCATTACTATCTTATACGTTTTGCATGAAAATGTGTACCACTACGATCGAGATTCAATAAACCATTCCTTTAGGTGCAAGACCATTAAAGGTATTTTCCAAATAATTAGAGTAACCATTATTCTCCTTAAATGAACAACCGCATTGCGATAGACATAATCCAATCATGTCTATGCTCAACGCAAACACCAAATAACAATTATTTAGGTCTAACACCAATCTCGATGGTAGAGGGAGTATGTGATGCTTGATCACATCAAGCTTGGAAACACTTCCAACACATATCGACATCTCACCTTTAGCTAGTCACCATTTATTCCGTAGCTTTTATTTCGAGTTACTAACACTTAGCAACCGAACCGGTATCTAATACCCTGGTGCTACTAGGAGTACTAGTAAAGTACACATTAACATAATGTATATCCAATATACTTCTATCGACCTTGCCAGCCTTCTCATCTACCAAGTATCTGGGATATCTCTGCTCCAGTGGCTGTTCCCCTTATTACAGAAGCACTCAGTCTCGGGTTTGGGTTCAACCTTGCCCTTGCCCTTCTTGAAACTAGTGGGTTCACTAACCATCAACAATTGATGCTCCTTCGTGATTTCTACTTTCGCGGTGTCGAACATTGCGAATATTTCAAGGATCATCATATCTATCCCTGATATGTTATAGTTCATTACGAAGCTCTAGCAGCTTGGTGGCAATGACTTTGGAAAAACATCACTATCTTATCTGGAAGATCAACTCTCACTCGATTCAAGTGATTGTTGTACTCAGACAATCTGAGCACAAGCTCAACGATTGAGCTTTTCTCCCTTAGTTTGCAGTCTAAGAAAATCGTCGGAGGTCTTGTACCTCTTGACGTGGGCACGAGCCTGAAATCCCAATTTCAGCCCTCGAAACATCTCATATGTTCCGCGATGTTTCGAAAACGTCTTTGGTGCCTCAACTCTAAGCCGTTTAACATTACCGAACTATCATGTAGTCATCAAAACGTGTATGTCAGATGTTCGCAACATCCACAGACCACGTTCGGGGTTCAACACACTGAGCGGTGCATTAAGGACATAAGCTTTCTACTGTCCGCATAATCGCTACTGTCAACTTTCAACTATATTTTCTCTAGGATCGTATCTAACACAGTAGAACTAAAGCGTAAGCTATGACATAATTTGCAAAGTTCTTTTGACTATGTTCAGGATAAACAAGTTCATCTTATGAACTCCCACTCAGATAGACATCCCTCTAGTCATCTAAGTGATTACATGATCCGAGTCAACTAGGCCGTGTCCGATCATCACGTGAGACGGACTAGTCATCATCGGTGAACATCTTCATGTTGATCGTATCTACCATACGACTCATGCTCGACCTTTCGGTCTCTTGTGTTCCGAGGCCATGTCTGTACATGCTAGGCTCTCAAGTCAACCTAAGTGTTTCGCGTGTGTAAATCTGTCTTACACCCGTTGTATGTGAACGTAAGAATCTATCACACCCGATCATCACGTGGTGCTTCGAAACGACGAACTTTCGCAACGGTGCACAGTTAGGGGGAACACTTTCTTGAAATTTTAATGAGGGATCATCTTATTTACTACCGTCGTTCTAAGCAAATAAGATGTATAAACATGATAAACATCACATGCAATCAAATAGAGACATGATATGGCCATCATCACTTTGCTCCTTTCGATCTCCATCTTCGGGGCTCCATGATCATCATCGTCACCGGCATGACACCATGATCTCCATCATCATGATCTCCATCATCGTGTCTTCGTCAAGTTGTCTCGCCAACTATTACTTCTACTACTATGGCTAACGGTTAGCAATAAAGTAAAGTAATTACATGACGTTTATGTTGACACGCAGGTCATAAATAAATTAAAGACAACTCCTATGGCTCCTGCCGGTTGTCATACTCATCGACATGCAAGTCGTGATTCCTATTACAAGAACATGATCAATCTCATACATCACATATCATTTATCACATTCTTCTTGGCCATATCACATCACATAGCATACCCTGCAAAAACAAGTTAGACGTCCTCTAATTGTTGTTTGCATGTTTTACGTGGCTGCTATGGGTTTCTAGCAAGAACGTTTCTTACCTACGCAAAACCACAACGTGATATGCCAATTGCTATTTACCCTTCATAAGGACCCTTTTCATCGAATCCGTTTCGACTAAAGTGGGAGAGACAGACACCCGCCAGCCACCTTATGCAATTAGTGCATGTCAGTCGGTGGAACCGGTCTCACGTAAGCGTACGTGTAAGGTTGGTTCGGGCCGCTTCATCCCACAATACCGTCGAAACAAGATTGGACTAGTAACGGTAAGCATATTGAACGAAATCAACGCCCACAACTACTTTGTGTTCTACTCGTGCATAGAATCTACGCAATAGACCTAGCTCATGATGCCACTGGTGGGGAACGTAGCAGAAATTCAAAATTTTCCTACGTGTCACCAAGATCTATCTATGGAGAAACTAGCAACGAGGGGAAGAAGGGTGCATCTACATACCCTTGTAGATCGCTAAGCGGAAGCATTCAAGTGAACGGGGTTGATGGAGTCGTACTCGCCGTGATCCAGATCACCGATGATCCTAGTGCCGAACGGACGGCACCTCCGCGTTCAACACACGTACAGCCCGGGGACGTCTCCCATGCCTTGATCCAGCAAGGAGAGAGGGAGAGGTTGAGGAAGACTCCATCCAGCGGCAACACAACGGCGTGGTGGTGGTGGAGGAGCGTGGTGATCCAGCAGGGCTTCGCCAAGCACTATGAGATATGAGGAGGAGAGAGGCAGGGCTGCACCAACAGGGAGAGATCAAATCGCGTGTTTTGGGCAGCCCCTAGGCCTCATATATATAGGGGAAGGGGAGGAGGGTGCGCCCCCTCTAGGGTTCCCACCCCTAGAGGGGCGGCAGCCCTAGATGGGTCTTGGGGTGGCGGCCAAGAGGGGAAGGGGAGAGGGAGGCGCACCAGTATGGGCCTTAGGGCCCATCTGCCCTAGGGTTTGCCCCCTTCTCCTCTCCCTTGCGCCTTGGGCCCTTGTGGGGGGGCGCACCAGCCCACCTGGGGCTGGTTCCCTCCCACACTTGGCCCATGCAGCCCTCTGGGGCTTGTGGCCCCACTTGGTGGACCCCCTGACACCTCCGGTGGTCCCGGTACGTTACTGATAAACCCCGAAACTTTTCTGGTGACCAAAACAGGACTTCCCATATATAAATCTTTACCTCCGGACCATTCCGGAACTCCTAGTGACGTCCGGGATCTCATCCGGGACTCCGAACAACATTCGGTAACCACATACAAACTTCCCTTATAACCCTAGCGTCACCGAACCTTAAGTGTGTAGACCCTACGGGTTCGGGAAGCATGCAGACATGACCGAGACGTTCTCCGGTCAATAACCAGCAGCGGGATCTGGATACCCATGTTGGTTCCCACATGTTCCACGATGATTTCATCGGATGAACCACGATGTCGAGGATTCGATCAATCCCGTATTCAATTCCCTTTGTCTAGCGGTATTGTACTTGACCGAGCTTCGATCGTCGGTATCCCGATACCTTGTTCAATCTCATTACCTGCAAGTCTCTTTACTCATTCCGTAACACATCATCCCTTGATCAACTCCTTGATCACATTGTGCACATTATGATGATGTCCTACCGAGTGGGCCCAGAGATACTTCTCCGTCACACGGAGTGACAAATCCCAGTCTCGATTCGTGCCAACCCAACAGACACTTTCGGAGATACCTGTAGTGTACCTTTAAAGCCACCCAGTTACGTTGTGACGTTTGGCACACCCAAAGTATTCCTACGGTATTCGGGAGTTGCACAATCTCATGGTCTAAGGAAATGATACTTGACATTAGAAAAGCTTTAGCATACGAACTACACGATCTTTGTGCTAGGCTTAGGATTGGGTCTTATCCATCACATGATTCTCCTAATGATATGATCCCGTTATCAACGACATCCAATGTCCATGGTCAGGAAACCGTAACCATCTATTGATCAACGAGCTAGTCAACTAGAGGCTTACTAGGGACATGGTGTTGTCTATGTATCCACACATGTATCTGAGTTTCCAATCAATACAATTATAGCATGTATAATAAAGGATTATCATGAACAAGGAAATATAATAATAACTTATTTATTATTGCCTCTAGGGCATATTTTCAACACGCCCGTCCATCCCCTTCGTCTTCGTCCAGCACCAGCTCGTCGCCAGCATTGCCGTCAACTACCCCGACTGCTTCATCTACTCCGACAACCACGGGCGACAGTGGCCCCATGCCGGTGGACGCCCCAATCGTCATCGAGTTCTTCTCTGCTGGCCTCTCCGACTTCTCCGACATGACGTACAGCTCGTGCATGTCCCTCGTCTACGCATGTCCGGTGCTGGCAACACCGATGCGTGCTTTCATCCACGACGTGTCCCCGGGCCTGGCAAGCCTGGTCGGTGCTTCGTCAACTTCGTCTTCGTCCGTCTACGCAGGCCCGGTGCTGGCAACACCGGCACGTGCCTTCGTCTACGATGTGTCCCCGGGGTTGGCAACCCCGGCGCGACGCATCGTCAACACCATTCTCATTCCTGGCGCATCACTTCTTCGACACCACAACGCCCATGACTAACTCGGCGCCTCCTTGCGCCCGCGGCTCCATGGCGACTTCCTCAACACCGGCCATCCCGACTCGACATCGACCACGGCATTATTCGCACGGCTACCTCGACCACGGCTCCACCACCCACGCTCTCGGCTACATCGACAAACGGCACAAAGGGCTATTATCCGCTTGAGCAACTCGTCGGCTTCCTCTACAGTCAACGTGTCCGCGACGCGACACCGCCCTTGACGCTCCCGCTACGGCTGCGCGGGGGGGGGGGGGGGGTCAGCCCATCGGCTGCTATTCTCTCCAGTCTGACCGTCCGCGACGCTCATGTTGTTCGCAACGCTACCGCTACGACCGCGGGGGGATGTTAGAGATATATTTGGGTTACATGTATTTGGTAGTTTAGGATTCCTACCTTATCTCTAGGAGAGGCGTCTTGCCCTCCAAGTCTTGTACTCAATATATACTCGCCCTCGAGGCTCAATAATACATCCATCATATTCCGCAACAATTCCTCTCTCTCCCTTCTAACAGCTTAAGTACATGCTCTCCTGGACTGGGCTCGGGCATATGCCCCACATAGACGGATTGGAGATATTTTTGAGGGGCTTTGCCCGTTGTATGAATAGTACCAAACTTTCCATTCCAACTTGGTTCAGTTCTTCATGGGGACAGCACTGACTTCAAAACTGGCCCTTGGTGCACATGGCATAATGATCCAACGATCTCAATCAAAGTTACACTCACATTCACTGCTTGTAGATCTTCCTATATGCCTCCAAAGCCTAGTATTGCCTGAGTTCCAAGTCCAATCACTTTTGACTATTTTGAGGTGGTATGGCATC
The DNA here is from genome assembly GCA_032464435.1 of Aegilops umbellulata. NCBI lineage: Eukaryota > Viridiplantae > Streptophyta > Magnoliopsida > Poales > Poaceae > Aegilops > Aegilops umbellulata. The sequence goes on from CP136058.1 coordinate 493,336,583, forward strand.
TTAGAATGAACTCAGCGAGATGGTAGTCTTATCAGCAACAAACAAAAGTACAAAACTAAAATATAGAAAAAAAACATAGAACCAATACAAACAAGACACAATTGTGAACAAATCCTAAAAGCCCAAATGAACATGCGATCAACTAAACCATGAGACCAATCAATAGGGCTAGGCAACCACCTACTCTAGCAACATATCAAATCAAACTTGCTATGAACTGGTGTGATTCGCAAAATCCCAAGACCTTTATATTGGCATATGGTGGTGGTGGGAGTGGGATAATGCTCTGGTTGTTGTGGTAGTGAATGCATGCACATACTCACGTTGCAAGCGAAGAGGGACATGGTCACCATTTAAAGGCTCAGGGTGATTTGTATTTAAAGCCCTGCATCGTCTCCAATTAATTGCGATTTGGTTGTGCTTGGCATTGTCCGGAGTTTTCATTTCCCTATGGCGTGTTTCATCAAATTGGAAGGTTAGTTTTGGCCTATGGGAGTCCCATGTTTACATCCGTTCGGAGTGGTGAAGTTGTCCTGGATCGGAGTGGTGAAGTTGCTAGCCTAGTCTTCTTTCTATAGGGTCCTGTGCTCGGACTGCCCTTTGTTGCTTCATTTTTATGTTTTAATTAATAAATTCAGTCTCTGTCGAATGTACCTACTGTCGTGCCTGTGGCTGTTTTAAGAATCCTACCCGAGGTCACAATATATATGGTGTTGAAAGAAAGAAAATGGTCTCGGTACATGCTTGTTTGATCCTGTCACTCTGAAATGTTTCTCTGTTTCATTCTGTCTCTTGGAATGATGCTTTGTCCTGTGATTTCAAGTTTCTGAATGTTTCTGAACCTTAGACAATCCAAACTAGTGTATATAGTCGATAAGCAGTTGATTGATAAGTTTGTATATTCTTGATTGTGATCTGTGGTGCCTTTGACCACTTACGTGTGGCATTAAATGTTTTATCAGCAAGGAAGAAGATTCAGTATACTTATCTATGTGTTTGGCAGCAGATGCTCTATGAATTTTTTGGGGATTTTCTCTATCACTTTTGGTTCTGTTCAAGTTTGTTGAAGATCACCATCACCGCTGTATCAAGTGAAGTGGGGCTTCTAAAAGATCTTTACATGACGTTTTCTGCTCAAAGTTTTCTTGTCACCTGGCCTCAAGTTCTGAACAATCTGCTGCCTCTCCATTCCATTTACATCGAGCTGTATCCATCTTTGTGGGATTCCTTGTTTTTGGGAGCAGTAGCTTTGACATAACAAGATTTTGGGACCATGTTGTGGAGTTATTCAATCAAAAAAGGAAAAAAAAGAAACATACTGTTAAGACAAAGTTCATCGATTTTGAATAAAGTTCATCGATATTGGAAAAAAATCATCGATTTTGAAAAAAGTTCATCGACTTGAAAAATGTTCATGGAAATTGAAAAAGAGTTCATCAATTTTGAGAAAGTTCATCTAATTTGAAAAAAGTTCATCAATATTGGAACAAAATCATCATTTTTTTTAAAAATCACCAATTTTTTAAAAAATCATCGAATTTGAAAAAAAAATCATCAAATTTAAAGAAAAAGTTCACAAATTTGAAAAAGAATCATCGATTTTGAAAAAATGCTCATCAAATCTGAAAAGTTCATCGATCATTAATTTTTCCAATCAATATTGTAAAAACTTTGCACATTTTGAAAGAAGAAACAGTAAAAACGAAAAGAGAGACAAAAGAAATAAAAATCAAACAAATCCGGTCCAGAAAGAAAACGTATCAAAAAATGAAAAAAACCCGGCTGGGAAACGAACTTAACACGAGAATATAAAGAAGCAAATAAGACTCTGTTTGGTTCGGCTGTGGATTTCTAAAAGCAGCTGTGAAAAATCTGCTGTGGAAAAACAGCTGTGGAAAATCTGATATGAAAAAGATAAAGGTCATTTGGCAAACCAGCTGATATAGGTTTTTCAGATTTTGACCCGCAGCGGAATCAGATTTTGGAAAGCACGTCATGGGCTGCTTCCGCTTTTGGTTCAGATTTTGGCAGCGGATTTCTGAAATCGGATTCTGCTGGGTTCGCCCTTTGGTTCAGATTCTGATGCGCGGCAGCGGAATCTATCAATAAAAGCTGAACCAAACAAGGCCTAAGTACCTCTCCGTCCGGAAATACTTGTCATCAAGATGATAAAAGGGATGTATCCAGACATATTTTAGTTCTAGATACATCATTTTTATCCATTTTGATGACAAGTATTTTCGGATGGAGGGAGTATCCAGGTAGTGGGGATTAGTTGGCATAGTGGTAACCCCGGGTATCTCCAAAGGATGACGTCTTGGGTTCGATCCTTGTTGCTGACAAACCACTAGTATTGCAGATGTTGTTGTTTTATTCTATAATCTTGGTCAAACATTCAAATGGTTGACTTGCACAGAAATCAATACACCTTATATTATGAAACGGAGGGAGTATGTCATAGAAGGTGTCAACAGGTATTACAATGGCCGTTCGACAACGGCTTATTACAAGAATCTACTATTATTGTTCGTTTTTCTAGAGACGAGAGCATGTCATTCTTTCATGCTTGTAATTCTATCGTCGATTCAACTGGGCACTTGGGATTGCACGTAGGGCAATTAGCATCGCACTCAGCAAACGTCTTGAAGCACGGTTGAGCCCTCAGGTTGTCACAACAGTAACATTTACCAGTCACATTCATAATCCCCGCAAAAATTCAGGTTAAACTTGCCATCATCTAATGATGATATCGATTTGGCTACGATAGCATTTTTATCGCCACCGTCTAGATAGCTCCTTCTTCCTGCTTCGAGACGGCCTAAAATCATGCATGTCGTGTTTAAATTGTTATTACAAATTAAGTTCATACATGTAAAAACTTTATAGAAAATAAAACAAGGGAAGTAGTACTAACACTGTGCGGTGACCATGAGCCATCCCAGGAACAGGAAGGTCAACTCTTAACTGCTTGCTTGGTCGATGGAGGTAACTCTGCAGGGCAGCTAAGGTGAGAAGAACGTGCGATGACCACATGGGTGTGGTGAGCTGATCAATATATAGAGGGTTAAATTCTTAATTAAGTAGGAGATAAATGCCAATTAGTTCTGAAGATTATTAGGTGCTATAGATACGTCTACGTTAATTAAGGCATGCATATACGTCGCCCTTGGATAATTTGGTTCCAAACTTGGCTGGGTCAACCAATCAATTATTTCCGCAGAATAGCACCCCGGAAGTTCAGGCACTGATTGTTTTACTCTGATCGATTTCTTTCTTGGGTAACACTTCAGATCATACGTTTGCACTGATTGTTTTGTTCAGGCACTGATTGTTTTGTCTGCTTGCTGCAATTCGTTCTTGCAGCTGTTTATCCCCCCTGATGCGACGCCGGGTGAGGTCTTCTCAAAGTTCTTGCTAGATCCGATGGGGACAGCAATCAGTTGGAGATTGTGATGTTGGCAAAATGCACAACTACATTGGTTCTCTTGACAGTAACCACTACACTACTTGTCTCTACCAGCAGCAATTTGGATTCGGACCTGTCCGTCTTTTTGGTGTTGCTGATTCTGCAATTTGTTTGATCTCGAAGCTGGCATGAGCTCCCACCCACGTTTTCTGCCTACAAACCTTTGGACAGAGGTTCTACGTACCCGGTTTGACCGTTGCTGCTTTGGTGCTGTGCTTGCGCTTCAGTGAGCTAAATCTTTGAAAGAGTTGGGTAGGGAAGGAGGGAGAAAATTTTCCCTGTTCGTTCACGACTAGGTTTTGGGCAGTCGTCGACGGAAGATCCTTGTGGACATTGCCGCCTCAAAGTACACTTACCATGTCATACACCGGGGAGGCAAGCCTATGCCACTGGGAGGGGTCTGGATCTGGAGGAGTTAGCGGTGCAAAATTATGAGGGAAAAATATTGTGAACAACAATAAAGGTATTTAGTGCGACACTTAAAAAAGTAGGCCGGAACGAGAAACCGAGAGAACGAAATAACGGAGGGAACAAATATTTGGAGTGTATAAAAAATTGAGGTAATGGAAATGGAGCAAATTTCAGAAATTGAACAAATTCGGAAAAATTGTGAGCACTTTCAGAAAATGATTATTGATAAATTTAACAAAAATATAAACCCACAGTGAATATCAGTATATAAACTGAAAATCATGGCATGGTGTCAACAATTTAGAAGTTTTTACATATCATTAGCTAATTTATACCCCCCTGTTCGGAAATAAGTGACGTAGTTTCAGTTCGACCATGTTGGAGTTGTGTCGAATATAGTGTACGAGGTAGGTTATAGTTGGACATGTAGTTGTATTGTGTTTAGATAGGATATGGAGTCGTGTCCTAATAGGACACTTGTATCCTAGGCCTCTCATATATAGCGGGGGTAGACACATGATGTAACCTATACCAACATAATAGCACCGGAACGCAGGGGAAGCCGGCGGCATGTGCCGGTCTCCAGGGCGACCGGGTGCGGTATTGTAACGGTGTCATGGGGAGGAGCGCCCATAGTCAGGCCCTGGGAATGTAGCCATATCGATGAACCTCGTTAACAAATCTCGGTGTCGTGCTCGTGTGATTGCTTGGTCCTCGGTAGATCGACGGAACGCCTCGGACTTATTCTAACAAGTGGTATCATGTTGAAAAGATCTGTGAGGCGGTCGAGTTGATCGAAAGGAAGTCTTGATGTTAAGGTCGGTATCGTGTACACAGAAGCTTCTGCAATACGTGTTGCCACGGTTGAGATCGATTGGAAGAAATCCAAGCAAACAACAACGTACGCGAGTTGTGGTCGTAATCGGATGATTGAGGCGTAGTTCTCGTCGAGATCGGACAAAGGCGGCAGCGATGTATAGGGCAAGCAGCAGGCTTATCAATTGACGCGGCGTCTGGAAACGACCTGGTTAGGTGCGCGTTGGCGCAGTGATCGTGGGGTGCACGGCTGGACGATGTCCAAGTCGTTGACAGCGACCCACATGCGCGTGATTTCTGCTTTCAGGAGCTTGGAGCTGTGCAGGCGCGTGAGATTTGTTTTGGACCAAAAAGGGAGGACCGAGTCCTCATCTACGTCACGGCAACAGGTTGATTTGACCGGAAAAAAAATCCATCAGACGTAATACGGCGGTACATCGAAAGCACACACAGGGGAAAGCAATAGCAGCATCGGGAGTTGAGCCAGGAGCCATCACGTGAAGACCAAAGCAATTTATTGGTTAAATTTGCTAGTACTAGTATACGTGCTTGAAGTACTTGGGTATTGCGTGTAGAAGCTCGGTTATTTTTCAAGGTCAGCCATACGAAGAATCGTGACGCCATCGGGCATCGGGTTTGAGGTGAAGAAGTTCAACGGAACTGAAACCTTGGGTTATGGCAGATACGGTTGAAAGAATGTGGGCACAACATGGATGCTTGAAGGCGTTGCAGAAAGTTATGTGAGCTAAGATGGAATTATCATGTGATGGATGGAGATTCACGGAAGATGATTTGGGAGCCTTGAGCGTATCGTGTAGCCGGAATAGTTCGGCTGGGTCGGACTGGACAGTCTGACGGGATCGACACAAGTCGGTTGATACAGAAGACGGTGGTGGGATCGGCGACGACGACATAGAGCGTGATACTGATGGTGACCGACTTCTGGGCGTGGAAACACGTGGCGCAGGCCCGAGTGTTTGTGTGGCTTCGACAAGACTATGGCGCGGGGTTGATTCAAGGTGTTGTCTACACGGAGCTTGAAGTCGATGAGGCGCGGGGGTGGACCGATCATCTACCATGGAGTCATGTTGAAGGTGGAGCTGGATTGAGGGGCTATGGTGTAAGGATCCAGAGAATCGAAGCCTATTCAGCGGGATGGGAAAAAGCGAGTGACACGTAATTCGAACTGGAGCCCAGTTCGAATGATGGAAGCATGAAACTCGTCATCGGTCGGTGATGATCGGTGGTACTCTGCAGTGGGGGTTGAGTGGTGTGGTTTCACGACCCTTGAGACTCGACCGGGACAGCGGAGGCTCGACGCGGTAATAGCGGCGAGGCGCGCGGCGCGCACGGGACATGGAGACGGACCAGGGCTCTGGTGGTCATACATGTGGTGAGACAACTGCGAATTTGACTCGGGATGACTACAAGCAACGGTGAAATTCCTTCAAGTTTCAGACAGGCGGTCAAGAAAGGAGCGGTGATGTTGAGTTCAGGTAACTCTTATGTGTGACACCCAAAATGTGAGTGGTTCACTTTCACGCAGGTCAGTGATCGGTGTGTGATGGAGTTGAACGGACACTCTGGAAGTTGGGAGCACAAACAAGAGTAAGGGGAACTTAGTTTTCGCTCGAGTGTTGACTGTGGTCAAGAAAAAAAGGGACTACAAGTTGCAGGTGGAGTCATATGGAGTCTTTGGAGTAGCAGCGGTACTCATGGGATAAGCTCAAGTCCAATGTACATGGAAGTTTGACGCACTGACGAATTCAGGGTGGTGGAATATATTCGTCAAGGTGGAGTTTGTTGGAGTTGTGTCGAATATAGTGTACGAGGTAGGTTATAGTTGGACTTGTAGTTGTATTGTGTTTAGATAGGATATGGAGTCGTGTCCTAATAGGACACTTGTATCCTAGGCCTCTCATATATAGCGGGGGTAGACACACGATGTAACCTATGCCAACATAATAGCACCGGAACGCAGGGGAAGCCGGCGGCATGTGCCGGTGTCCAGGACGACCGGATGCGGTATTGTAATGGTGTCATGGGGAGGAGCGCCCATAGTCATGCCCCGGGGATGTAGCCATATCGATGAACCTCGTTAACAAATTTCGGTGTCGTACTCGTGTGATTGCTTGGTCCTCGATAGATCGACGGAACGCCTCGGACTTATTCTAACAGACCACGTCACTTATTTCCCAACAGAGGTAGTAGGTTTTAAACACGAGGTAGATGAGAAAGTTTCACTTGATTTGGGAAATGTTTGATTGAACTTTACTTTAAAACTGGACATGTAGATCCATGCCACGGTGGAGGTGAGGTGCCTAACCAGCATCCCCCCTCGCCTGCTATCGACGGTCGTTGTGGCTGTTCTCTGAAACGTCTGGAAGAGCAGCCACCTACGGCAACACATGCCCTTGCTGCAGTAGCTCGTAACATCGACGGCAACACAATGCCCTTTGACGTTGGAGGTGCTCCTAGAATCCCGGGTTCAACATTTCGCTGCCTTGCCGTACGTATCTGCTTGTGGTCTGTATAACTGCAACCCCCTTGGCACGGGCCAGAAAGCTCTTGTATTGCTGTTTTGCCGCTCTTGATAGGCTAATGAGAACGTTCAGGTGGGCTTTTCGCCCCCAGTCACCTTTCAAAAACAGAAAATATCGCTGGAGATTGCGATGGTGCGAAGATGCAATATCCGATGCTGCTGTGCTGCTCCTCTATGCGACAGGGTGGGATTCAGGGACACAAATGAGGACCTGTGAGAACTCTGATGGTGCAAGAACTCGTTTGTCAGAAGCAGAAAAGAGAAATGCCAAACTTTTAGTACGGTGGCGAGAATAATATTCTGTGTCACAAACTAAGTGGTGGTAAGCTTTTTCAGTGACATAGTATTGTGTTCTCTTGTGACTAACATGGTCGAGAGTTTGATCTTCGATTGGGGCGCAGCTGATACATACAGTAGATGGCATTACAACATTGATAGTGCTCCTTTCATTCAATTTTACAAGTCTCTCTTGGATTTTCATTCTAGTTTTGACTAGCGAGCATGAGGAACTGCAGAAATTTGAGAATGGATGTCGAAATCACCTGTATCTCCATTTAGCTATTATGGCTACTCGTCACCAGCTATTAAGTGGTCGAGGTAGACTGAAAGAGAAGTGCAAAGCTGCTCATAAATCTTTAACCATCGACGAAGGGGGCTTTGTAAACCTGATCGGATGGCCCGATCATCAAGAGCACCATTTGGATCTTACGACTATCGATCACCAACTACTAGCTCAGTAAAGTACCCTTAACCTTGAGGGGTATAGTACAATTGCTCATAGATCTTTCTGTATGCCTCCAACGCCTAGTTTTGCCCGAGTTCCAACTCCAATAACTTTCGGTCGTTTGAGGTAGTCCGACATCTCAAATGAACTCACCCGACGATGGTCTTATTATCAACAAGCATAAAACTAAATAAATACTTAGATGAGGACTTAGGACCACCACAAATAAGACACTGATTGTTAACAAATCCTACAACCCAAGTGAACACGTGATCAAATCGGATCCTAAACTAGTACAGCAATCGATATGATTAGGCAGCTGCCTACCCACTCTAGCAACTTATCAAATGAAAATGGCTATGGGTTAGTGTAAATCGCAAACTCCCAAGACCTTTATATTGGCATATGGTGGTGGTGGGAGTGGGATGCTGCGTTGGTTGTTGGTTAGTGAATGCGTGCACATACTCGAGTTGCAAATGAAAAGGGACACATACACCATTTAAAGGCTATGGTCGATGGCTATTTAAAACTTAGCAGCATCACTAGATGATTGAGATTCGGTTTTGCTTGGCATCGTCCCGAGTTTTCATGATGTACTTTCCCTATTATGTGCTCCTTCAAATTGGAAGGCTAGTTTTGGCATATAGGAGTCCCATGTTTACACCACTTTATTTTCTAGTTGTTATATTTGAACAATATAGTCAATAAAGCACTGAACTGTAGTGATGGTTAACAGGTGACCATTTTATGCATGATTCTCCATGAGACAGCTTGACGATAGTTTTGCACATGCACCGGCAGTTTCAACACAAAAATAAATAATTTAGGAGATCTAGAAAACATTAATTTTTAAATTATGAAATTAAGGAAATATATATGTGTGTGTAAAGAAGAATTATAAATCCTAGGCTTTGTTTACGAAATGATTGGAGGAACTATGGCTTATGTCCACCCTGCAAAGCATCCTAGTTTTTGCATATTTGTAGTGATAGTATGGAAGCGTTCTAAGATCATGGTACAAGACATATTTCAAGCGTGGAAAATACACTAGGACGCAAAACCCATAGAAGAATATCAAACGTAGATATTGAAATGCACCTACTGATTGATAGAAAAATGATTCTCTTTGTGAATTTTTGTGGTGGAGCCCTGAAGTGTCTGGGTGTTTGTTTCAAGTATGAATTATTTATTATGCATCATCTCCCTTGATTGTTCTCATTTGGATATCATCTCCCATGATTGCTCTCATTTCTCCATTATCCGAATCCTTAGTCAGTACATTGTCTCATTCTCCTTCTAGATCGATTACTTCTTGTTCTTGTGATATCCACTGCTTGGAAACATGCGGGGAGTGCTTTTCGCCACTTGCATTATGTCCCTCTGTCAGGCTCAGAACGACAGAGATCTCGACATTGTTAGCCAAGATAAGCTCAGCGTTCTTTTCTTTTGCTTTCTGTTGTAATAACGTGTGCATGGGCCTGATGTGACAGCCGCATGCACGCACGTAGTGGAGGCGTACGCTTGTGCACGTACTCCCTCTTCCTCGTTTTGTTTTTCCTCCCGGTCAGTGCTTTTCGCCGTGTGAAGGAGTCGTGGGATGGCACGTCTAAACCGGATCACAGCGAGCAGGCCGGGATGTTAGCTAGTTAGTTGCTTCAGTCATTGTAGCAGAGATAAGAGGACGTGAATGAAAACAGAAAATCTGCGAGGTTTGTGCGGCAACAAAACTACTCTCTCTCTATCGCAAGTTCATCGCTCTCGCCTCTTCTCCTTCTGATCGATCACCTCGACAACGACAATTGGCATCAGAGCACCGGGTGTTTGATCCTCGGCGCGGCGACGGTGTTTCATCCAAAGTGCCGCTCGAGCGCCTCACCGGCAGCGGCAGCGGCGAGTATCGGGTGGTGGAGCGCGTCGTGCGAGAGGAAGCGGGGGCGTCCACGATGCTCACGCGCACGAACTATCAAGAGTGGGCGCTGCTGATGCAAGTCAAGTTGCAGGGCGCCCGCGTCTGGTCTGCGGTGACCGACGACGCCGCCGACGAGAATGACGACCGGCGCGCGCTGCAGATTATTCTCACCGGCGTTCCGCCGGAGATGCTGCGCGTGCTGGCCGCGAAGGACACGTCGAAGATCGCGTGGGAGACTATCAAGACCATGTGGATGGGCGGCGAGCGCGCCCGTGAGGCCAAGGCGCAGGTGCGGCGGCGGGAGTTCGAGGATCTCAAGTTCAAGGACGGGGAGTCCGTCGCGGATTTCGGGCTGCGGCTTTCGGCCCTCATCGCCGATCTGGAGCTGTACGGCGACCCTGTTACCGAGCACAAGGCAGTCCAGAAATTCCTCCGTGTGGTGCCGCGGCGGTACCGCCCGATGGCCATGGCGATCGAGTCTCTGATCGATTTGAAAACCATGACCATTGAGGAGCTTGTCGGCCGCTTCTCCCCCTGTGAAGACCACTACGAGCTCGACGACGGCGCGCAATCCTCTGGGTGTCTTCTGCTCACCCACGAGGAGTGGCTGGCCCGCGAGAAGCAGGGCGGCGGCGGCGGATCGTCGTCCGGCGGTGGTGGCAAGAGCAAGCCGCCGGCTAAACCTAAGGGTCAGGGCGGCGGCAAGATCACATCAGGAAATTCAGGCGCAAGCGGATCAGGAAGCTCAGGTGGCAAGAAGAAGAAAGGAAAGTGCCATCACTGCGGCATCCCTGGGCACTGGAAGAAGGAATGCCGTACCTGGCTGCGTGAGTAGGAGATAAAGGGGCAGCAGGAGCATGCCAACCTGGCTCAAGGCGGGGAGGAACATGAACAGGGCCTGCTCATGGCCATAGTCTCCAACATCGACACCACACACGCTGTCTCGCCTCAGCAGGTATATCTGAATGAAGAAAAAGTGGTCCCTGTCTCTTCTCCTGACGGTGTGTGGTTCTTTGACACCAGAGCGAGTAGTCACATGACTGGTGATTGGCGGGCGTTCGCGTCCCTCGACGAATCAGTGCACGGGTCAGTCAAGTTTGGCGACGGCTCGCTGGTATCCATAAGGGGGCGGGGGACCGTCGTCTTCCATTGTAACAACGGCAATCAGCGCGCGCTCGGCGGTGTCTACTTCATCCCCACTCTGCGCAGCAACATCATCTCGGTGGGACAGCTAGATGAAGCTGGCTGCATCATAACGATTGAAGATGGGGTTATGGCCATCAGGGACCCCTCAAAGCGCATGCTGGCGCGCATCATGCGGTCCGACAGCCAGCTCTACACAGGCGTGCTCACCATCGACACTCCAGCATGTCTCATGGCGCAAGGCGATGATGTGGCGTGGCACTGGCACGCACGCATGGGACACCTGCACTTCCGCGCGCTCCGGGCCATGTCCACCAAGCAGCTTGCGCGCGGGATGCGTGTCATCGGCAGTGTCGATGAGTATTGCGACGGGTGTGCGCTTGGGAAGCAGCATCGCTCCCCGTTCCCGCAGGCCACGGCATACCGCGCAGAGCGCACCCTGGAGCTAGTGCACACTGATCTGTGCGGGCCGATCACTCCGACGACACCAGGGGGCATCAGGTAGTTTCTGTTGATTGTCGATGATTACAGTCGCTATATGTGGATCGAGTTGCTAAAGTCCAAGGACGAGGCGAATGCATGCTTCAAGAAGGTCCAGATCATGGCGGAAGCGGACGGCAGGTGCAAGCTTCGCAGGGGGGGGGGGGGGGGGAATCAACTCCGTAGAGTTCAGGCAATACTGTGAACAACAGGGGGTCAAGAACTACACCACAACACCCTACTCTCCTCAGCAAAACGATGTGGTTGAACGCCGAAACTAGACGGTTGTGGAGATGGCGAGATGTATGCTCAAGAGCATGAGTGTACCGGTGTTCTTCTGGGCTGAGGCAGTGAAGACGACTGTGTATCTTCTGAACCGCGTGCCGACGAGAAGCCTGGACGGTGTCACCCCATATGAGGCATGGCACGGCCGTAAGCCCAACGTGTAACATCTGCGCACGTTTGGGTGCACGGTGCACGTGAAGAAGACAGGGCCGGGCATCTCCAAGCTATCTGATCATTCGACGCCGATGATCTTTGTTGGGTACGAGGAGGGGTCAAAGGCCTATCGTGCGTACGACCCCATGACCAAGAAAGTGCAAGTGACTCACGACGTCATCTTCGAGGAAGGACGGCCGTGGGCGTGGCGCGCTCCGGACGTGGTCACCTCGGCACCCATGCCTGCCACATTCATCATGGTGTATACCACGGCATGCGGAGTTCATGAGCCGGACACTGGCGCTGATACACCTCCGGCGTCACCACAAGGTGGAGCTGGACCTGCTACACCAACATCGGGGGTGGTGGCTCCAGGCGGGAGCACACCGACACGGAGCGCGCGGGGCACACCAGCCTCAGAGGGGGCGTCTTCGAGCACAAGCACGCCAACGCAGAGCTCGCCTGCTACATCAATGGAGGGCACACCCACTTCAGATGCAGCTCGCCAGATTCGCTGGGCCACGCCACCGAGCCATGATGAAAATCATCGTGACGTGGACACCGGCAACATACGGTATCGGCGCGTCTCCTGCATCCTTGATGAGACGGAGGGGGAGGCAGTGCACGAGGCGATGCTGGTCTGTCTCCTAAGCGCAGAGGAGCCGTCGGGCATTGACGATGCTCTGGCTAATGCTGCTTGGAAGGAAGCCATGGATGCAGATATGGACTCAATCATTGAGAACTCCACTTGGCAGCTCTCTGATCTCCCTCGGGGACACAAGGCGATAGGGCTGAAGTGGGTGTACAAGGTGAAACGGGATCCTGCTGGCAACATCATCAAGCACAAAGCACGGCTGGTCGCTAAGGGATACACCCAACGCGAAGGAGTGGATTTTGATGAGGTGTTCGCGCCCGTGGTGCGGATGGAGACGGTACGCCTCTTCCTCGCCCTAGTTGCACAGTCTGGTTTGGAGGTTCACCATATGGACGTGAAATCTGCGTTTCTCAATGGAGAGCTTGCCGAGGAAGTGTAAGTGTCACAACCACTGGGATACATTGCTGCTGGGAGCGAGCATCAGGTTCTCAAACTCAAGAAGGCGCTTTATGGGTTGCAACAGGCTCCGAGGGCCTGGTATGCAAAGCTTGATGAAACATTGGATGCTCTTGGATTCAGAAGAAGCCCACTTGAACATGCTGTCTACCAACGTGGAGATGATAGCTCATACTTGATAGTGGGTGTGTATGTTGACGATCTGATCATCACCGGAAGTGACAAAGACCATATTGCTCAGTTCAAGGATCAAATGCAGCAGCTGTTCAAGATGAGCGACCTCGGGCCCCTGAGTTACTATTTAGGGATCGAGGTGGTTCAGTCAGAGGCCGCAATCACTTTGTGTCAGAGAAGCTATGCACAGAAGATTCTTGAAGTGGCTGGTATGGCAGAATGCAATCGCAGTCACACACCAATGGAATGCCGACTGAAACTGAAGAAAGAGGACGACGCCAAGCTTTTGATCCATCCCTGTATCGCAGTGTCATAGGGAGCCTGAGGTACCTGGTGCACACCAGGCTGGGTATTGCTCACTCCATTGGAATTGTGAGTAGATTCGTGGAGAAACCGAGCATGATTCATTGGACAGCAGTCAAGCAGATCCTCACGTATGTGCAAGGCACGCTCAACTATGGTTGCTGGTATGTGCGTGGTGGCGAAGGAAATCTGCTAGGTACAACGACAGTGACCATGCAGGTGATATTGGTGATAGAAAGAGCACGTCTGGTCAAATCTTCTCTCTTGGCAGAAACCCTATCTCCTGGACATCACAGAAGCAGAAGATAGTGACGTTCAGCTCGTGCGAGGCTGAATATGTGGCAGCAGCAGCTGCTACTTGCCAAGGGCTCTGGTTGAGTCGACTGTTCGCAGAAATGCAAGGGGGAGCGCCTAAGGCATTCAAGCTTCTGGTAGACAACAAGTCGGCGATAGCATTGACAAAGAATCCAGTTCACCACGACCGGAGTAAACACACTGATGTGAAGTATCACTTCATCCGGGAGTGCATCGAAGAAGGGCAGCTCGAGATGTATCATGTTGGCACAAACCATCAACTGGCTGATATTCTGACGAAGGCCCTGGGTCGCGTTCGTTTCATCGAGATGCGGCAGCGGCTTGGAATTGAAGAAATCGGCAATAGAAGCTGAGCTTAAGGGGGAGAATTGTTAGCCAAGATAAGCTCAGCGTTCTTTTCTTTTGCTTTCTATTGTAATAACGTGTGCATGGGCCTGATGTGATAGCCGCATGCACGCACGTAGTGGAGGCGTGCGCCTATGCACGTACTCCCTCTTCCTCGTTTTTTTCCTCCCGGTCAGTGCTTTTCGCCGTGTGAAGGAGTCGTGGGATGGCACATCTAAACCGGATCACAGCGAGCTGGCCGGGAGGTTAGCTAGTTAGTTGCTTCAGTCATTGTAGCAGAGATAAGAGGAAGTGAATGAAAACAGAAAAGCTGTGAGGTTTGTGCGGCAACAAAACTACTCTCTCTCTATCGCAAGTTCATCGCTCTCGCCTCTTCTCCTTCTGATCGATCGCCTCGACAACGACAGACATGCAAATCCTCCCCAGTGTACGACTGGATGACAAACACAAAGTTGCTCATAAATCTTTAGTTATCGATCAAAGGGGCTTTGTAAACCGAATCAAATGGCCAGATCTTCAAGTGCACCATTTGGATCTTATAACTATCGGTTAACCAACAGTATGCCTCCAATACCTTGAGGGGTATAGCAAAATTGCTCATAAATCTTCCTGTATGCCTCCAATGCCTAGTTTTTCCCGAGTTCCAACTCCAATCAGTTTCGGCCATTTGAGGCAGTCCGACATCTCAAATGAACTCACCAGATGATGGTCTTATCACCAACAAGCATTAAACTAAATAATTAAATAGACAAGAACTTGGGACCACCACAAATAAGACGCTGATTGTTAACAAATCCTGAAAAACCAAGTGAACACGTGATCAAATCGGATCCTAAACCATGAGACCAGTCGATATGATTAAGCACCCCACCCACTCTACCAACCTATCAAAGGAAACTGGCTATGAATTAGTGTAAATCGCAAACTCCCAAGACCTTTATATTGGCATATGGTGGTGGTGTGAGTGCGATGATGCTTTGGTTGTTGTGTTGGTGAAGACGTGCACATACTCGCATTGCAGGTGAAGAGGAACACATACACCATTTAAAGGCTATGGTCGATGGGTATTTAAAGCATTGCAGCGTCACCGGTTTACTGGGATTTTGTTTTTCTTGGCATCGCCCGGAGCTTTTATGATGTTCTTTCCCTATTATGTGCTCTTTGGTTATGTTTTATTTTGTCTTTGGGATTTTAGATCTCAACATCAGGTATAAAAAATGTTGAAATTAAAGGAAATGGTACTAGACTTGGTTGTGTTGCTACGTGTTAACCTTGCTCCTGGACGCGTTCTCTGTCAACTTGCGGATTGCTCGGTGCTCTGCGCTGTCTTGCAGAAGTTTCTGAGTAACATCATGATATCTGTCATACGGAATCTCCACGTGCTAGTTTTTAAGAATCCTACCGACATCTCAATATATATGGTGTTGAAAGGAAGGAAATGGGCATCGATACATGCTAGTTTAATCCTGTCCCTTTCAAAAAAAATCGTGCTTAACACCCTTGCTGGGATGGTGCCTTGTCCGATGTTGAGAAGTTTCTGAATGTTTGTGGGGCAATCCGGATGTTTGGTTCAAGTCTGAATGATCCCATGGAAAAACAAGTAATCTGCTTTGTTGATTGTCTGAATCTTGATCAGTTGATGGATAAGAAGTCTTGATTCTAGTTCCGTATCCGGTTCGTCCTTGTGAATTCTGATCTGTAGTGCTATTGACCACTTGCTGTGGGGCAGCAAATATTGGAGCTGTCACGAAGATTCAGTATTCTTGTCATGTGTTTGTCTGTCAGCAGGTTGATCTTGCTTGGTTCTGCCAATTTTTTTGGGACTTTTTTCTACAACTTTTGGTTCTTTTTTTTGCGGGGTAGCTTTTGGTTCTGTTCAGTACTTTGGGGTATTTGTCTTTTCTTTGTTTGTGGTTGTGCACTGCTGTATCAAGTGATGTGAGACTTTTAAATTTTCTCTCTTCTTTATATGACGTTTGCTGAAAGTTTTGTGTTGCATGTAAGGGGACTGAGTGTCTCCAATTCTGAACAATTTGGTGCTTCTCGGTTGCACCTGGAGTTGGATCCATCTTTGTGTGATTCAAGCGTGACATCTTTTTGGCAGCAATAGTTTGACATTACCAGATGTTGGGAAGGCGTAGTCTTCATTATTATGGGAGAGATGTATGATTGTTTAAGGATAAGGTAGCCGGTTCTGGATACATTATGTTGCTGATTTTGGGTGATCCTTTTTGTCTTGTCTTCCAGCGGTTGTTGGAGTGGTCAAATCTGTTTTATTTGCTGCAATTTGATCTTGGATCTGCTTATTCCTGGTAACGTGACGTGAGGTCATCTGAAAGTTTGGAGTGATAGTCTAAGTCTTTCACCTTGCTAGATTTGAAGTGGGCAATAGTCTCAAAGTTGGAGATTCTGATGTTGGGTTCTCTTCGCCCACCACCTGGTTTTGTTGTTGCTGTTTCAGTGTTGTGGTAGTACAACCGAGGGCCGTTGCTTGCCATGGCACGTGCTGTGGGAAGGCATGGAGCTGTCACGTTGCTCCTGAGAACTTGACGATGCAAGGACGCGGTAGTTTGCCTAAGCACGAATGATCGAGATGCGTGACAGTTCTGTCACCGAGCTTTTAGTATGGTATAGAAACATAATATTCTTTGCGAATCGAATGGCTAATGATCTGTAATTATGCTCCATCCCTGTCGAATGTATCTACTGTTGTCCATGTGTCCGTTTTTAAATCCTTAGACCTCAATATATGGCGTCGAAACTGTTGAAAGAAAAATGGTACTATAAGAGTTGTCCTGTTTATTTGAGCCCTTTTTGGCTGGAATGGTGCTTTGAGCTGTGAATCAAAGTCTCTGAATTTTTGTAATGGAATCGTGAAGTTTGTAGTGTCTTTGTGTTTGTTTGAAGTCTGAAGTACTATTATGCATCATCTCCCATGATTGTTCTCACTTGTCTATCACCTCACATGATTGTTCTTTTTTTCTAGAATATGCACAAGCATGCGTATCATATATTGATAGAAGAAAGGGAAAGAGTCCCATCCACACAATTGCACCGCCGGCCTAGGGCCAAAGTTACATGCAATTACTTGCTAGCTACCAACCGATAAAACCTGTCAAAGAAAGATGACATAAATAAATAATTTTTAAAAATAGTACTTTAAAACTAAAAAATCAAGGAAAAATGCTTATAGAGGAATTATTAAATCTTAGGTTTGGTTTAGGAAATTACTGGGGGAACTATCGTATTTTTTTCCTATGAAGTCCACCCTCCAGAGCACCATCGTTTTTGCACCTAGGTCCTCTAATTGAAAACGAACTAATGAACTAAGTCGAACACAAACATGACTATAAGAGTGTGCATCTTTGCACAAATAGTAACACATCATTCTAAATCTGGCCGTCCTTCATAAGATCTACAACCCCAACACAGGATGCAATGCAAAAATAGCTTTTTGGCTGGACTGGAGTTTTTGAATTCTTGGTGGAACCATGAAGTCTGGGTTTAGTCTGAATGATCATGAGTCATCTCCCTTGTTTGGTTTGGTTTATCTATTGTCTAAATCTTAATATGTTGACGAATAAGATTATACATTGTCTTGATTTCTCGTTCTGGATCTGATATTTTCTTGTGATCAGTATTGGTTTTGAACATTTCTGTCTGGCAGCAATTTCTTGGAGCTATCAGGAAAATTCAGTGCCCTGGTCATCTTTTGTCGGGGGTTGCTCTTGGTTATGCTAAGTGCTTTCGGATATTGTCTTTGAGACTTTATATCCTAATATATGGTGTCAAACTGTTGAAATAAAATGCTATATGAAGTGATCCAATTAGTCGCCGTGAAAGTTTCCTTCATCAAAGTTCTCTAAACGTTACAATTCTGAAGCATCTCTGCACAACCGGTGCTTGCACGGGAGCACCCTGGTGGTGGTCAGCCACGTTGCACAAGGTCGCCATTGCATCCACTGCAGGCTGCACTTCGCATGCCATCCAGCCCAGGCGTTACGTGATAGAGAGTAGAGACAACATCACCCCTAATATTAGGATATGCAACTGCTGGGGTGCGGTTAGGTTTAGGTGGGTTGTTTGTGGGCCGAAAGTGTTGTTTCGATGAAAGTTTTCTAGGCCCACATCACTCCTAAAACCCGGTTTTCTTACCTGTCACTAACGATTCTCCAGCAAAAATCTGTAGTAGCTTAGGTTGCTACCGAGGGTCCAGTTAACCCGCCCATCAATGGTGTTGTACTCACTGACGGTCCTTAAATCCACGCATCACTAATTACGTTCAACAAAACGGTTAGTCTAATGTAGTTTCCATTGATACTGTGGCTAAGGTTTGAGTTTTGTTTGGGTAAAAATTTCTGGCTAAGTTTCCACATGTCCTACATGTATTCATTGTCCACTGCTTCTCGGATGGACAAGGGTAATTTTGGCATTTCAGAAGCCTATCTGCAAAGTGGTCCAAGCATTTGAATCATGTGTCATTGGCAGTATGCGAACAAACTATGTTAAAAAATTGTTGCTGGCACGAACTACTATTTTTACACATTATGACCATAAGCATTTGGATAATGTTCTATTTGTCTACCCGTTTGTTCTGTTGCTCATAGAGCCTGGGTCATGTCGGCGATTTAGGTTCTAGAAAGGTCAACCAGCGGCGTTGGCATTGCTTGTGCAAATTCGATGGTTTGGTTGGCACAGATGATTGAGACGTGAGTGCCTTTCGTCGGAAGTGGAAGATGCCAATTCAAATTCGATGGGAAAAGAAGTTCTGAACCTTTAGTGCAGCAAGATAAATAAATATGGTTTATACAAATCAAATGGGCGGAAACCGCTTCCATAGCATAATTATATTACATTGGCTACCGAACCTAAACCATTTTGTCGTGGTAGACCTATTCTTTTTGGTCTTACCATACCTTTTCCCCTTTCTAAACCTATTATTTTGTTCTTAGGAAATCGCTTCTTTGATCTTTTGCATCTCCACTTAAGTCTTACCGCAATAGGTTACCAACTAGAGGGGTTAGACTTTCAGTTGAAGAGAATAAGAAAGTTGCTCATAAATCTTCCCGGATGCCTCCAACACCTAGTTATGTTTGAATTTCTAATTCTTATGAATTTCGGTTGTTTCTCCTGCATCTCGAATGAGCTCACTGAGATGACAACCTCACAAACAACAAAATAATTCAACCAAATGGATCCAAAGCTAGATACATACACCAAAATCAAGCTGCCAATGCTCAACAAAACTCAAAAAGGTGAGTGGATATGTGATAAAATTGATCAAAAACCATGAGACCAATCCCAGCGCATAGGCTACCCACCACACTATAGCATCATATAAAACTAAAATAACTATGAATTAGTCTAGATATAGAACTCGTTGGAGCTTTATAGTGGGGTGGTACTTAGGTTGTTGTGTTCTTAAATGAGTGCGCTTGTGTGCATGGCGAGTACCCAAACTGCCATTTAAATTCTAGTGGCAATGAGACATCCTTGTGTCGTCACCTAACTATTGGTTGGGATTTTTTCATTGGCATCCGCAGTGCATAAGATTTGGATGGTAGCATTTCAGATCTGGTTATCCTGCCTATGATATTCAACCCTAAAGCACATGACATGATACAAAATTAGCCAGTGCTTGTGTGACTGCATTTACATAATGTATGGACTTCCATGAACATTCTTATTTCACGCTAACTCAGTAGCGCACATCAAGCTAGTTAGCACCAGGATGATTTGTGTTGGTACTATGGAATGAGCTCTTTGCGGTGCTTTAGAGCAACGAGCAAAGGCCAAATCCCATGTGGATCCTCCACATTTTTGTAGAAGATGCTTACAAAAGAGCAAAAGGAAGATATTTTGGAAATTATACGTTGACCAATCCTGTTCATCTACTAATGAACTACCAACCATCTCATTTAATAAATGTAAAGCGATTAACGTTCCAACTTCTTTTTCTTCTACCACATAATAATGACAAACTTTCTACATTGTTATTACAACATCACAATCTCGTAATCAGCTACAAATCCCCACCTTCATGTTTCTTTCAAATATCCACAGTTTGCTCATGGATAAGATTCTACATTTGCTTATCCTTATTCTGAATTTGATTCCTTGTGACCTGCACCGATTTTGACCATTTTTGTCTGACAACAATTGTTGGAGGCTTGGAGCTGTCAGCAAAATTCAGTGTCATTTTCATTTTCAACAGTTGCTCTTATTTCCGTTAAGTTTTTGTTTTGGGATTTTGTCTGTTGTCTGCAGTGCTTTTGGTTCTGTGTACACTGGGATTTTGTATTTTGTCAGCAGTGGGGACTTTAGATTTCAATATTCCATTACAAACTGAAGTTTGGTAAGTGACCATGACTTCACAGTTATGTGTTCCTATGTTTACGTGTGGATCGACCTAACTAAATCTTAATCAATTGATGGTGATGGTATACTGTTTGCTTACTTGTGGGACTCACCGCTGGATAAAGAAGCTGGTGCCTGTGCTAATCCGAAAGTTTTTTGAGAGAGTTTTTCATCTTTTGAAAGTTCCAGTCTCTGTAGCATCTCTGGACAGCTGGTGTTTGGATTGGAAGCAGAAGTATCCCCGTCACTCTGGCACCACCTGTATCAAGAGATCTGAGGGATAGTCTGGCAGAAATCATTGCAGACCATGATGTTGGGGAGATGCATTATCCAATCATTTGCTTGTGCTGCACATCTGATGTAGTGAGATCCAGAGATACAACCGACCGAGAGTATTGTCCATTGTGATCTTAACATGAACAAGACCTGTTTTTTTACGGTGTAATGGCGGGGTTTTTTCCAACAAAGGATGGATTTTATTAGCTCAAAAATAATGTATCAATGGGATACAAACACAATGAGCAACGGTGACCTTAGGCCGGCCTGAAAAAATTATGTTAATTTGATAGTCCTTTACAGGGAAGGAGCGAGAGACAGAAATTACATGAGTGGGGGTTAGATTCTCATAGAATAGATAGGTGAGACACATAGAGCTCCAGTCTAGCAGAAGAGTTTGTTTAGGTGGCTTTTGACACCTTTTTTAAAAAAGGGGGGTCTCCCCAGCCTCTGCATCAGCATGATGCATACGGCCATCTTATTAATCCAAACAAATAAGTTCCAACAAGGTCTCAAAGTCTCCAAATGTAAAAAGTGAATATAAAAAGGGCTCACACAGAACCAAAAAGTTTATGGGCTCACAGGTCATTCAACATCAGCACATGCACGAGCCGTGGAGTGCAGGGGGTTACGCACGTGACAGAAGATCTTTTCATTGTGACGCTTCTAGATATTCCACAACACCGCAAAGATAACATCGAACCTTGTTCTTTTGATGAGCTCCTTCCCCCAAAGATGTTGAAGCGAGGTTGGGTGCCCAGCCAAGATGCTCGTTTAGCTCTTCCCAGAGAGGCCTTACAGAGGAGCGATAAATCTGCAGGTGATCGGTGGTCTCGGTCGAGGAGCAGAAGGGGTAATTCTCGGAATCGACAATTCCTGTTGTGAACTGTCGGTCATTGGTGAACAAATAATTTTGTTGTCGAGCCAAAGGAACAACCTGCATTAGTTTGGCGGTGTTGCAAAGTTAACAACTACCGAATGGCTCTAGTAATCTTGAGAGATGTTGCAAAGTTGCTCATACATCTTCCTGTATGCCTTCCACCCATAGTACTGTCCGAGTTCCAACTCCAATCACTTTTACCTATTTCGGGCAGTTTGACATCTCGAATGACCTCAACGAGATGATAGTCTTAACACCATCAAAACAATACAAAAATAATTAGATGCACAGACTTCTGACCACCACAAAAAAGACACTGGTTGTTAAGAAATCTTAAAAACCCAGGTGAACATGCGACCAAATCAGATCCTACACTATTGAGACCAATTGATACAATTTGGTAGCCACCCACACTAGCAACATGTCCAATATGACTGGCTATGAGCTAGTGTAAATCTCTAACTCCCAACACCATTATATTTACATTTGGAGGTGGTGGGAGTGGGATGATGCTTTGGTTGTTGTCTTTGTGAACGAGTGCATGTAAGCGCATTGCCATTGAAGAGAGACATGTACGCCATTTAAAGCCTGAGGGTGATGGGTACTGTACGCCTTGCAACGCCATCAATTGGTTGAGATAGTTTTTAAATGCAGTACAGACAAATATTCTCATATACATGCACGCACACTCATCTTTATGAATGCACGTACGCACACCCTACTTCTACGAGAGATTGAACCGACAAATCTGGAAATTGACGAAGTCACCATAGACATCTCGTAGTTGACAGACATGCCATACCATTGAAAGTGTAGTGTCGGAAATCCTGTAATAAATCAAAGAAATAGTGACCACCCATGTCATGTCTAGGACTAGAAGCGGGTGGGCATGTTCCACCACAAGGAGCCTAGCCATTTAACATAAGCTCAGTTTGCCAGTTGGTTGAAATTTGGTTTTGCTTGGCATCGGGTCAATTCGCCAACTGGTTGAGATTTGGTGTTGCTTGACACGGTCCACAATTTTCATGACGTGCTTTGCCTATAGTTTCTTCTAAATTGTAGGCTAGTTTTGGCATAAGAGTCTCATGACTAAATTGCTTTATTTCTAGGTATTATATTTATAGAACAGAGTTGATGAAGCATTGAACACTAGAGATGGTCAGAAGACCACTCTTTCAAATGTGATTCTCCATGAGACATCATGATGATTTTTTCACGCATGCGGCGGCATTTTCTATCCATAAATAAATAATTTCGAAAATTAGGATTTTTTTTGAAAATTAAGAAAGCAAGAAAAAAATGCTTATAGATGAATTCTTAAATCATTGGATTTGTTTACTAAATTACTAGGGAGCTATTTTTGTTGTTGTAAAACCCAGTCTCTAGAGCACCCTTGGTTGCACCTATAGGTCCCCTAATAAAAAAAAAGTAAGAAACAAAATCGAATATACATAAGATTGTATGAAAGCTTTGTAAACCTTGTTGTCCTTCCTAAGATTTACATCCCGAACACAAGATGCGAGGCAAAAATAGGTTTATGGCTTCACCTAGAGTTTCTGAATTTGTGTGGTGGAACCCTGAAATCTAGGTGCAGTTTGAATGATTAAATGCCGTTTGTTCTCCATTTCCATGCGATGGTAACAACCCCGGTCAAGTTGGAGCTAGAACTGCAAGATCCGATCATACAAAGCTTGGCAAAGTCCTGGATCCAATTGTTCCCTTCTAACCCCTCATGTACCGTCCTATTCTTTATGGAAGCAGACTGGAAGAATTTTAGAGCCAACAGCTTCCGAGGGCCTCTCGCCTCCTCCCATGCCAATTGTCATACCAGAAGAAAGTCGTTTACCCATTGCCATTGGTGATGATTATGGAGGTGCGAAAAGGTCCATGTCCTCCTGATCGCATGACAAATGGGTTCCAACCCATGATCTGTCAGGGAACCTGTCCATCAGAGTCAGAGCCATTGACAACATGAAGCTGTTGCAAATCGGTTCAAATCAGTAAGACCGAGGTCCCTAAGAGCCTTTGTCGAGTACACCATTTTTCGGTTCACCAAGGCATTCCCAGTGTGTCCCTCAGACCCGGCAAGTGGCTAGGTTGGGGTCTCAGGTCTTAGATGTTAGGCTTGGCCGCGATGTCTATTTGGTATTAGGCCTAGGCTATCTGCGCCCCTTCATCAACTGGATAGGTGTAGCGATAGTTTGTTGCTTAGACGGGGGCTTTAGTCTTACTGTTGTATGACTTTGTAAGGTCTTGTGAGAATAATTAATAAAGTGGTCGTATGCATCGCCCAGATGCAGAGGCCGGGGGTCATCCTCCTTTTCTAAAAAAACCAAGGCATTCCCAGGGGAGGCGTCTCCATGGCCATCTCCCTGCCATACGAAGTTTCAGATGAGTTTGTTGAGTCTAAGCCAAAGCCACTTTGGAGTCTTGGCAAGAGATAGGCAACCGGGCTTTGTGATATTCTTCCCTTTCCAATCAGACAATGTAGTGCGGAGCTTGTCCATGGGCAGTTGGAAGTCAATTTTCTGTAGTCGACGATAGTGGAGGAGCAGTCCCAGGTACTTCCTGGGGAAATATGCAATACATGCCGATAAGGTAGTAAGAATGTGCTGAAGGTCCAATCCCACAAAATGATTTTTTTTAAAGATCCAGCAATTGTTGGCTTTTCATTGCATTAGCAGGAAGCAGTGGGGAGAAACAAAGTGGAGGGGGGGGGGGGGGGGCAGGTCCTAGGACCAGGTACATCTACATGTTACAACATTGTGGCAAACGGAACCGGGGATTTCCCCGGACGTGACATTACAGTAGCCTACTCCTCATGGTGGATCCCAAAAGGGGCTCTGCAGTCCAATGGCTCCAGCTTGTCGCCAAAGCTCGACGGAGCTGGTAATGGCTCTCTTGATGTCCGTGTGTGCGGGTAGCTTGTCTCTGAAAGTGCAGCTGCTGCGTTCACTCCATATTGCCCAGCAAGTTAGGAGGATGATGGTTTTTGCGCCCTTTCTGGAAGCTGCCGGTGCCGCTTCCACCATCCCTTGTATAATCTGAACCGAAGTCGAGGTCTTCCAGAGATCATTTGGAATGAGGCTTGAGCAGCCTCCTTGGCTTCCCACCGAGCTCCACACAGCCAAAGCGGTGGGGCAGCACCAGAACAAGTGGTGCACCGATTCCAAACTTCGGGCACAAAGCTGGCAGAAGTAGTTGTTGGGCCAACCACGTCGCTGGAGGCGATCATTTGTCCAGAGGCGATCCTTGAGCAGCAACCAAGTGAATAACTTGATGTTTCCCGGTGCCCATGTCTTCCATACTAGGTCGCCCGTATCGGATCGGAGCCGGCCCTGAAACTGCATTGCATAGGCCGTCCGTGCTGTGTACTGGCCCTTTTCTTCCTGATTCCACCGGATGGAGTCTCGGGTACCGTCGCTGAACACTGTGGTAGCAGCAATGATCTGACGGTTGAGCCGAATGAACTCTGGCAGCAAAGGGTGCATGTCTCCGCGCCTCAAGTCTTTGATCCAATTGTCATCCCTGATCGCTTCTCGGACGGTCCGTCTCTTTCTCTTGGAGTGGTTGTAGAGGCCTGGGTAAGCTGCTGCGATGGTGCAAGAACCAATCCATCGGGAGTGCCAGAACAAGGCTGTCAAGCCGTCCCCGATTGTCACTGTGGTTGCAGCTGCGAAGAGGGCTATGTCCTGGTCGCAGCAAGGCGGTGAAGTGCCCACCCATGGGGGGCCAGGGTCGATCCAAGCAATCCAAAGCCATCTCAGTCTCAGAGCCCGACTGAAATGCTCGAGGTCAAGGATGGCCAAGCCTCTGTGCACGGTTGGCGTGCAGACCGTCGGCCAATTTACCTTACAGCTTGCTCCGGTGATCTCTTCGTCTTGCTTCCACAGAAATTTTCTCCTATGTTTGTCAATGTCTTTGAGTAGCTTCTTCGGCATCCGTAGAACGGTCAGTGCAAAAGTTGGCATGGCACTTAGCACACATATAACTAAGATTCTTCTACTAGCTATGGGTAGGAACCGACCCTTCCAACCCGCCAGGCGTGCCTTGAGCCTGTCTATGATGAATTGCAGATGAGCTAGCTGTAGTCTCGTTGTAGTGATTGGGAGACCTAGGTACGTAGCAGGGAAGGTGTCGATTGTCCCCCCAAAGTTTTGGAGCACAACTCTAAGGTTGATGTTGGCGCATCTAATCGGAATAGCGGATGACTTGGAGGGGTTTATGTGCAGACCCGTGGATTCGCCAAAACTTTGGAGGATGCCTAGCAGCGCATCTAGCTCCTGATGTATTGGGTTAGCGAAAATGACAGTGTCATCTGCATATAAGCTGACTCTAAGCTTAAGCTCGCGTCCAGGCAGAGGTGCGATCAGCTGTCGATGCATAGCTTCCTCTAAAAGATGATGAAGTGGGTTTATCGCTAAAATAAACAAGTAAGAAGACAGAGGGTCTCCTTGCCGGAGGCCCCGGCGGTGCCTGATCCTGCAGCCCGATGAGCCATTTAGGAGAAAGGATGACGATGATGTAGAAAGGCACAGAGCAATCCAATCTCTCCATCGGGCACTAAAACCTAATTTCTGCATAAGATCAAGGATGTATTCCCAAGATACGTTGTCGAAAGCTTTGGCGATGTCTAGTTTGAGAAGAAGAGCCGGTGTTTTCTTTCTGTGGAGTGCTTTGACACAATTTTGCACATACATAAAGCTGTCATGGATGCACTTAGTACGCAGGAAGGCAGACTGGGCTGGAGAAATGAGGGAGTGCATGACCGTGGCCAGCGTTAGCGGAAGGACCTTGGAGATGAGCTTGGTAACAGAGTGGATTAAGCTAATTGGCCTATAGTCACTAACAGAGGAAGCCCCATCTTTCTTTGGGAGGAGGGCGACTAAAGCTGTGTTTAGCGTCGCGAAGTTTCTGCCGGCGAGGTTGTAGAATTGGTAAAAGGCCGCCATGATATCACCTTTGATGATCGGCCAGCATGATCTATAGAAGGTCCCAGAGAAACCATCCGGTCCCGGCGATCGCTTGGCCGGGGAGGATTTGATCGCATGCCAAACTTCGCTCTCCGTGAAGGGGTTGTCTAGGCCACCGCCATGGATCTGCGGCAGTTGGAGCGTTGCCCAGTTTATGGTGGCACACCGTGGCGCCGATGAGCCCAACAAGGAGTGGAAGTGATCGTGGATCAACTTCTCCTTGTCCTCCTGGGCAGTAACTATCACAGCAGCCCCCTGTAGCGAGTGGATGAAGTTTTTGCGAGCTCTGGAGATGATCTTTGCCTGGAAGAAAGCAGTTGGCGCATCACCAGCCTGCAGCCAGGTGATGCGCGACGCCTGCCTTTTCCTAGCTCGCTCAACTGCAGCCAAGCCTAAAATCCGCAGCTTAAGAGCCTTTCTGAGGTAAAACTCATCATCGGAGAGGCGTCTACGCTCCTGCGCCATATCAAGTCTTAGAACTATCTCAATAGCGAGGTGCAGCTGCAGTCGCGCGTCACTAAAAAGCGACTTGCTCCAGATCTTCAGGTCTTTTGCCACCCGACCCAGCTTTGTGTTAAGCCTAGCGAAGGCACAGTGGCCCATAGTTGGTCGATTCCATGCCCTGTCTACAATTTCGTAGAAGTGTGGGTGCCACGGCCAAAAGGATTCAAATTTGAACCTAGCTTGCCTACGAGGGGCTGCCGCAGCAGCGAGAAGTAGAGGGCAATGGTCAGAGCACGAGGTGGATGCAGTGTGCAGTAGGTGCGTCGGGAAGAGGCTTTCCCATGCGATTGTGCAGAAAAACTTATCGATGCTAACTAGAGTTGGGTTCCGTCGTTCGTTGCTCCAAGTGAAGCGCCGTTATTGCATTTGATTTCGCGTAGGCCTCCCGCGTCGATGGCTGCTCTAAACTTGCCCATGATCCGGCGGTTAATGTTACTGTTGCTCTTGTCCCTAGCCTCATATATGATGTTAAAATCACCATTGATCAGCCAAGCCTCTCCAGGCCGAGGGGCCGCCCTGGCGATCTCCGCAAGGAACTCGTCCTTACGCACCTCGTCTACCGGACCATAAACCGTTGTGAGCCAGAAGTAGCTTTGGGATCCCATGAGTTTAACTTTAGCCGTAATGGAGAATTGGCCTATGGCGTGAGTTTGGACGGAGACGCTGCCGAAATTCCAGAATATGGCAATTCCACCTCGCGTTCCTATGGCCGGTAGCACAGCGCAGTCATCTAACCTGCCCCCTCCGATTTCCCTGGCAATCATCGGCGACCAGGTTTCAATCTTTGTCTCCTAAAGGCATAAGATGTCTAGTCTATGTGTGCTCGCGGTGTCACGCACTACAGATCGACGAGCCAGGGTGTTTAGTCCTCTAACATTCCAACACATTATCGGGCAGGAGGTGTTATCCATCAGTAGACCAGAGGAGGCTCATGTGATGAACTAGAAATCTATCATGCAAGGTAATCTGCCAACGACGGAAGAAATTCGAAGGGAAACACGGATACACCATCCATCTATCCAGGGGTTGCCGGCGGCCACCCATAGGCCCAAAACCCCGCCGGCAAACGCTACACCTCCTATCCTTGCTACTGGTACATGATTGCGAAAACATAACTGAACCTAGCTGAACCCAGAACATGGCTGGCCGTCGTCGACGGACTAAACTACTAGGAACTACTGGCATGGTGCAGTGGATGGCCTCGGGGCCTCAATATCCGGATCATGTGCTCTCGCAATGAGCGTGAGAGCGCGGGCATCTAGGCGGGTGAGCTTTGCAATGGCAGCAATGTCAGCGTCCGAGAGCGGCTCATCGAAACGTCGAATGAGAGCTTCGGCCGCCTGGGCTGTCATCCTTTCCTTTGGGCCAAGGATTCCCAGCACCTGCACAATGCGAAGCGTGGCCCTCTACGAGACCGGAACAGTTGATGGGTTCTTGGCCTGTCTAGCGCTCTGCCTGGTCGGCTTCGGGGATGCCCTTGTCTTGGCGGGCGTCTTGTCACGGGCCGGCGGCCTGCCGATCACCGCACGGGGGAGGTGGCTGAAGAGGGCCTGAGGCGTTGGGTCTTCCTCTTCGCCCTGCAGCTGCATCTCCGTGACCTTCTGGGTGACATCTCCAAGCTGCAGCGCGTGCGTGCGTGCCACCTGAGGGGTGTGGCAAGCGAGGGAGAGGGCAGGCCCTAGGTCCAGGGTTTCGCCGCTGCCCTCGCCCTCTACGTTGGTGAAGGTGAGAGGTCGGTCCAGCTTGGCCGCGATGATGGCATCAATCTTCGAGGATTGAACGTCAGGTCTGCGCGGGGGCGTGAGGGTCTCTTTTGCGCCCTCAAAGAATTCAGACACCGGGTCGGCCGCAGGGGCCGGCGCCGGGGCCTGGACCAGCTTGCGCGGCGGGGCGGACATGGAGACACCGTTGGAAGAGCCCTCCCCGGCCGCCTTGTGCCCAGCAGGCCCTTTGCTCCTGGACTTGGATTGGCGCCGGGACGCGATGTGCCGCGCCGACTCCCTGCTCCTGGCCGGCGCGAGCGGCAGCTGCTTGTCGTGGCAGAGGTGCCGGCCCCAAGGCGCGCCCTTGCGGTGGCGGGACACCGGGGTGCGGCTGCGCTGGCAATCCTGATGCGTTGGGGCGGCCGTTGGGGCGGGATCCTTCGCGCGCCCCATGCAAAGGAGCGTGTCCTTCCACGATCTCCGCTTTTAGCCGGGGTCATCTTCGTCACGGTCGCGCCTGGCCTCGCCAGAAGGCATGCCCGGCCAGCCCGTGGCCGCCACACGGGGCTGCGAACGCATGGAGAGCGCAGGCTCAGGGCCATGCTGGCCATCCTCCACCCGTGGCGTCCAGACACCCGGCTCGACGCGAGGGTATGGGCGCTCATCGGGCTCGTCGTCGTCTGAGGGGATGCCGCTCTGGGGCGAACGGGACGACCGCAGCGAGAGCGGCGTCCAGTCTTCGACGCGGTCGAGGTGCAGCAGGAGGTCGTACTGCTGCACCTCGGGAGGGGGCGCACCGCTCGGCTCGGGGGGGGGGGGGGGGAGTAGCCCAGCATCTCGTCGACGCGGCCCGCCCCTGGCATGCTTCCAGATGGTGCGCCTGGTTGGGATGTGGGTGGTGTCCCAGCACCAGACCCAGCACACAAAAAGCTTGGTGTCGGCGCGCTCGTGCGTGCGGCTGTCCAGCCGGTCGACGATCACCTTGTCCCCAATGGCCTCCACCGCGCCCTCCAACGTCCAGAGGGTCATGGGCAGCTTCTCGATGACCACGCGCACGTGCAGCATCCACTTGAGGCGGACGGCGTGGGCATCCTCCCGCCATGGCTCGAGCAGGAACGGCACGCCGTCGACGGACAGCGATCCGCGCTGCACGACGAGGTCCTTGTGGGCGGGCATGGTGAAGAAGACGAAGAAGTCTTCGGGGTCATGGTTGGTGACGCGCAGCAGGCGGGGCGGGATCTTGAACTACTCCTCAAGCGCGTGGCCGATGAAGAGGGGGTTGGCCACGTGCGCAGTGGTGCCGACCGCCGTGACCACCACGGCGTGCTGGCGGAGCAGGAACGCCTGGTGCTCCAGCGCAGGGGAGGACGGGATGACCTTGTGGCTATTGCGCGACCGGCGGGAGTGGTTGATGAGGCTCGGCTCCATGGGTGCGCAGACGGCGGCAGGCAACGCCGGCCACGAGCAGTCAGGCGGGGGAAAGACGAGACACTCGTGCACGGGGCGGCGCGTAGCACTACAACCCCTACCCTTGTTGCGTGGATTTTGTGGGCATTCACGGCCGTAGTGGCCTTGCAGCTTGCACATGATGCAGCGGAGGGGGTCTCTGCAGTCAATTCTGCGGTGGCAGGGACTGAGGCATTGGAGGCAGAGCCCTTTGAACCTACTTAAGAAGGCATCTCTGCCCGGCGAGGAGCGGTGGCTGGGGCGAGGGGGAGGCCTATTGCCCTGCAGATGCATCCCAGTGGCCGCCGGATCCGGGCCGGCCTTCCTGTTCTTGCCGGACTGATAATTGTCCATCCCTCATCAATGGCGTCGACTACCGGATTTGGCAAGGGGGAAGGGCACACCACGATGGATTGGAGGCGAGGACGCTCACCGGGTGGGGGCGCGGTGCAGACCAGCGGTCCGAAGGCCACCGCATCAGCAGCGTCACCAGATCCACGCGGGGAGCGAGGCGGGCTCCGAAGAAGCAGGGGCGGCGAGGCCGAGGGGGAGCCCCGCACCTCCAATGGACCGCTGGAGACGGACGAGGGGGTCGCCGGCACCTCCGACGGACCAGAGGGCTCGACCTGGATCTCCTCACAGGCCAGGGCGCTCCATTGATGGCGCGCGCCAGGCGAGCCCCGGTCCAGGGCAGGGAGCCGCCCGACATGGGCAGCCGAGGGCGACCGGAAGGACGGTGGGAGGAGCTAAGGCGACGGTGGAGGTGGGTGGCCGCCGCGGCCGGAGTGGCCAGCGGCGCGAGGGGAGGGGAGGGGCTTAGCTCAGCCTGCCTATCGCTGGCATGATGCATGTACTGTTTGAGGCTCAATAATCAGTGCGACAAAGTCACGCCGCGAATTGGGAACACAAGATCATCAGAACATCCATTAGCTCTTATATCGCTACTGGTCTCCAATTACCAAGTGGTAGAAGTAGGCTTTTCCGAAATCAAACACTCCTGACTTATAATCATACATGCTCAACTAAACTGATGGCCAGTAGAACATTTACATCGCCAGGTAGGCACTCGGTCCGAACGTTTGGGTCATTCGACCAAACTACGTACACCAAGGACAGTAATTGCATGGGCTAGTTTATTACACTCCCATGTTCGCAAATGACGATTTCCTAGGCCGTGCAGCATGTACTTGTAGACCAGAACGGATGTCCACATCTTCAAATTCTCTATTTTGCTGTTACTGCTATTGGTTAACATCTACCGAGTGGCCCAAGTAAGCATGAGAGATATAGCAAAATTGCTCATCTTCCTGTATGCCTTCCACGCCTAGTTCTATCCAAGTTCCAACTCCAATCACTTTCACCCATTTCCATCAATTTCACCCATTTTAAGTAGTCTGTCATTCCCCAGTGAACTCAACGAGATGATAGTCTTATCATCAACAAAACAAAACAAAAGCACAAATAAGTAGGTACAGACTCATGACCACCACAAATAAGACACTGGTTGTTAAGAAATCCTAAAAAACGGGTGAACATTTGAAGAAGTCAGATCCTACACTATGAGACCAATTGATACGACTTAACATGTCAAATATGACTGGCTATGAGCAGTGTAAATCCTTAACTCACAACACCATCGACATTTGGAGGTGGTGGGAGTGGGATGATGATTTGCTCGTTGTCTTTGTGAATCAGTGCATGTAAGTGCATTGCAATTGAAGATAGACATGTGCGCCATTTAAAGCCTAAGGGCGATGGGTACTGAAAGCATTGCAACGTCATGAATTGGTTGAGATTTTTATTTTAATGCATTACAGACATAGATGCTCGTATACATGCACACACACTCATCTTACGAATGCACGTATTCGCACCCTACCCCTACGAGCACATGTCTCCCGTGATTGGTTTGGTTTGTCCATTATTATCCAATGAATCTTAATTAATTGATGGACAAGATTATGCGTTGTCTGTTGGCTAACCTCAAGACCGATTCCACCGGATGGATAACCAACGCCACCGGATGGATAACCAGCGCATGCACTTCATGCGCGCACCCACGATCGCATGCACGACATGCTCGCCCTGTGAGCCGTTGTAGCTAGATCACCTCCCTCCCGTATCTCCCCTCCTCGTGTAACTGCATACATACCCCCTCGAGGGACTGAATATAGTGTGTGGTGATTGCTCCATTACTCAACTTGGTATCAGATTCTTCGATCCCCTGCTTCCGCCTTGAATTGTCTTCTTCCCCGCACTTGCTCGGCTGACCTCGACACCCCTCCCAGCAACCCCTTCGCCCCCATCCCCGTGGCTCGCGCTCCTGCCGCTGCTGACCGGGGCAAGCAACCCGTCGAGGAGCCCGTGCTGCCTTCTACCTCAACCCTCGGGCTGACTACCGCCTCTCGCGCCGCCCCTGCTCGGGCTCCAGCGATCGCTCCGCGTACGGCCGGCAGCGAGCTCGTCATCGCGCACCTCAACGTCGGCACCTCCAGCGCCCCCAACCCCGACGCCGGTCCCTCCGCCACCATCGTCCTCCCCAACTCCATCGCGCACCACTTCCTCCGAAAACTTGAGCTCGAGACGGGTAACTACTCTAAGTGGCGCCAATTGTTCTACTTCATCTGTTGTCGCCACAACGTGCAGCACCACCTCGACGGCGCCGCTCCGCCAATGCGCCGTATGGCGAAACGACGACATAAGTATCATACTCTAGATGTACGAGGTGATCACCGAAGATCTCCAGGATGTCATGATGTCCCCCGAGAGCACCGCGCGCGACGTATGGCTCCAGCTCCACATGCTGTTCCGCGACAATCAACTGGGACGCGCCATCATCCTCAAGGCGGAATTCCGCAATATGGTGCAGGGCGACCTCTCCGTCGCCGAATATAGCCGGGGGCTGAAGGCGCTCGCCGATGCGCTCGGCGAGGTCGGTGTAACCATCTCCGACCAAGCCCTCACCCTCCAGCTCATCTGCGGACTCAGCCGTCGCTTCCAGGTGATGGCGACTCTCCTTCCGATGCAGGACCCCTTCCTGTCCTTCATCCAGGCCCGCTTCCCGGCTCCTTCTAGAGGAGATCTGCCAACGAGCGGGCTGGCATGGACGGGCAGGGCGTGGGCTCGCCGACTGCGCTCACCATCGGCCGCGCCACCAACACCAGCGGCAATCGCGCCGGCGCCCCCGCCAGCGACAGGAGCAAGGTCCCCGTCCCCACTCCTCGAGGCGACATGCCGACGTGCCACAACCCTCCATCATTCACAACCTCATTTCTGTTCGCCATTTTACAATTGACAATTTTTGCACCATTGAGTTTGATCCCTATGGTTTCACTGTGACGGACCTAGCGACGAGGCGCGTCATGATGAGGTCCAATAGACATGGAGTTTGTACCCATTCTTCGGCAACTCCAACGTCCAGCATGCTCTTTCCCCGTCAACGACTTGTGGCATCTCGGCCTAGGCCACCCCAGCAATAACTCCATTTCCATTTTAGCTAAAGATTTCCTACCATCATGTAATAATGGCGTGATCAAATCTAGCATTTGTTCTTCGTGCCAATTAGGCAAGCAGCCACGACTGCATTTTTTCTTCTTCAACTTCTATCACTACAATGCCGTTTCAATTAATACATTGTGACTTTTGGACCTCTCCCGTGTGTAGTTTTTCCGGTTTTCAATATTATCTCGTGATACTTGATGACTTCTCCCACTTCTCATGGACATCTCCTCTACGCAACAAATCCGACACCGCCGACATAATCACTCGCTTCTTCATCTACGGCCAAACACAGTTCCACGGTCACCATTCAATGCATGCAATGCGACAACAGCGCAAAATGCCTCAGCACCTCTTTACGATCCCTTTTCTCCACCCACGGCTCCTCTTTCCGTCTCTCTTGCCACCACACCTCACCGCAGAATGGGAAGGCGGAGCGACTCATTCGTACGACCCGAATTCTGGGTTGAGGAACTCCATGTTGCCACCCATGTCCTCAACCGTCGTCCATCGTCCGCTATCCAGCACCAAACACCTCACTTCCGTCTTCTCGGGTGTCACCCCACCTACGACCATCTTTGGGTCTTTGGATGCCTGTGTTTTCCTAATACATACGCCACTAGCCCGCACAAGCTTGCACCCTCCCCCCCCCCGGTGCCATTCGTTGCGTTTTTCTTGGGTATGCTCTCGAACATAAGGGCTATCGCTTCCTCGACCTTGCCTCACGGCGCGTCATGGTGTCCCGGCACGTCATGTTCAACAAAACGAAATTTCCTTATCTCCCTGCTTCACGTCCCGCACGTAATCCGCTCGCCGCAGACAATCCCGGGCCAGAAATCCTGCCCGCGCGCCGCACCCTACCTACCTCGTCCATATCAGCCCCGGGATATCCACGCGTTTTGGATCTGCTGCCAGCTCCCCACACATCGCGGACCGGTCTCCCGCACCTCCCTCTCACACCGCGCCGCCCAGCCAGCAAACTCCACCTGTTCCCTCCCCACGTCACTCCCCACCAACCAGCCCATGAGCTGGGCCTGACGCGCCCTCCCCACCCAGCGTGCGCTCGCCCGTGGGCCCCTCCACTACACCCACATGCAGCCCTGCATGCACGTCCCCGGCATCTGTCCTCCCTGCATGCCCACCCGCCCTGTCATGGCCCCGCTGGTACACCCCCATGCATCCCTGCATGCACGCCCCCGCGCACGTCGCCCCCGCATGCAAACCCGCCCCCTCCTGCACCCATCCTACCACCTCGTGTCGTTCCGGTCGCTCCACCCTCCAACGCCAATACCATGCGCAGCAGGGCCAAGACCGGGTTCTCCCAATCGAAGCAGAACGTATCCCTCCACGACAGTACCTCCGCGACCAGTCCTATTACATCC
This sequence comes from Aegilops umbellulata, assembly GCA_032464435.1. NCBI lineage: Eukaryota > Viridiplantae > Streptophyta > Magnoliopsida > Poales > Poaceae > Aegilops > Aegilops umbellulata. The sequence goes on from CP136058.1 coordinate 493,371,719, forward strand.
TCCTATCGCGTTGCCCTAAAAGACCCCAACTGGTACAACGCCATGCTCGAGGAGTATGATGCACTAATGCGGAATGATACATGGTGTTTGGTGTCTCGTCCTGCAGGTGCTAACGTGGTGACAGGAAAATGGATCTTCCGGCACAAGTTCAACCTCGACGGCACGCTCGCTCGCTATAAGGCGCGGTGGGTGCTTCGCGGCTTCACACAGTAGGCCGGCGTCGACTACGGGGAGACCTTCAGCCCCGTCGTCAAGCCGGCCATGGTCCGGACCATCATGAGTATGGTCGCCGGGCAGTTATGGTTGATCCATCAGTTGGACATGAAGAATGCCTTCCTCCGCGGCCACCTCGCCGAGGTCGTCTACAGTCAGCAACCATCCGACTTCATCGACTCCATCCAGCCGTCTCACGTGTGTCGCCTAAACCACTCACTGTACGGCCTCAAGCAGGCTCCGCGTGCCTGGTTCTCGCGCTTCACCAACTACCTCCTCGCCCTCGGCTTCACTGCATCGCGCTCGGACTCGTCGTTGTTCATCCTTCGACATGGGTGCCACCTCGCCTACCTGCTGATCTATATGGACGACATCATCCTCACTGCCAGCTCCGATGCACTTCTTCAGCGCATCATCGCGTCGCTGCACGCTGAGTTCTCCATGATGAACCTCGGCATGCTACACCACATCCTTGGCATCAATCGTCACGACCGCCGCGGCTGGGCTCTTTCTCTCACAGGAGCAGTACGCTCTCGAGATCCTCGACCGCGCCGACATGCTCAACTGCAAGCCCATCGTCACGACAGTCGACATGCTCGCCAAGTTGTCTGGCGACTCTGGCCCGCTGTTCCATGACCCGACGCTCTACCATAGCCTCGCGGGCGCGCTCCAGTACATCACACTGAAGCGGCCAGACCAGTCCTACGCCGTCCTGCAGTGTTGTCTCTTCATGCACGCGCCACGCGAGGCTTACTTCCAGCTCGTCGAGTGCATTCTGCGCTACCTACGCGGGACTACTCACCTCGGCCTTCAGCTCCACCGCCCCGCCGCATCTGAGCTCGTCGCTTATTCGGATGCCGATTGGGCGGGCTGTCCCGACACACGCAAGTCCACATTCGGATATTTGCGTCTTCCTCAGGCCCAACCTGCTCACTTGGTCCTCCAAGCGGCAGAACACAGTCTCCTGCTCGAGTGCCGATGCCGAGTACCGCGCCGTCACCAACGCCATCACCAACTCCGCTTGGCTATGTCAACTTCTCGGCGAGCTTCACCAACCTCTTGCGCATCCCACCGTCGTCTATTGCGACAATGTCAGTGCCATGTATATGTCCAGCAACCCGGTGCAGCATCAACGCACGAAGCACGTGGAGATCGATATCCACTTCGTACGAGAACGTGTGGCGCTCGGCGAGGTGCGCGTCCAGCACGTCCCTACCAGCTCTCAGTTTGCGGACATCTTCACGAAGGGTCTTCGAACCTTGGTCTTCGGCGAGTTCCGCTCTGCCTGTGAGCCATTGTAGCTAGCTCACCTCCCCCTGTATCTTTCCTCCTCATGTAACTGCATATATACCCCCTCGAGGGACTGAATACAGTGTGTGGTGATTGCTCCATTACTCAACTTTGTCTTGATTTCTCATTTCATTCTTGTGATCTGAAGAAAAAGAACGCCTAAACAACCCGCAGGTACCCCATCCTCACCAAACACCTCGGTCAGAATCGTAGCAGACGAGATGAACAAACAAACATTGTGGTACTAAACCACGCTGTTTTGTGTTCATCTCCGTTTCAGGCTGGGGAAGCGTCGGGAGACTACGACAAGTCCAAGTCTGAGGTGAACTACGAGGACGACGGCAGCCCAGTGAGACCATCAACATCCACCCCGACCATTTCCTTCGTTGATGAACTGGTCGATATGTTCTAAATGTCTGGTACTTCAAACACTAACACGAATGTCTAAAACTTTCTGTGTGCAGGGCGACGCGTCATATGGCACGCAAAGCAGCAGCAGCAGAGGGGGTTCTCGTTGCTGGCGTCACCGATTGATGATGGATGCTTGCTGTTAGTTTAGAGCATCTTCATTCGTTCGCCCCTCCAGCGCATCCGGCGACTGCGTTTTGACCCATGCGCCTGTGGTTTTTTTGCCCTAGAGGCGATCCAGTTCCCAGCCGCGGCCCCAGGTTTCGGCCCCAAGAAGCACATAAATTCAAACTTGTCTTTTCCCGCCGTTAAAAAAAGCCACAAGTTCGACGATCAACGATGACCTGCCACAATGTTTGGCGATCATCATGCCACAGCTCGGCGATCAAACATACACGAAAGTTCGGCGTTCAAAAGGAAGGACACGTAGACAAAGGAATGCATCAAACAACGGGATCCTCCGGCGTGGCACTGGCCGGCGTCGACGTGCTTGGCGTCGGCGTGGCTTCTGTGCTCGGGCTGGTCGACATCGGCATGGCTTCTGTGCTGGCCGTCGGCGTGACTTCGTCACTCGGGCTAGGCGTCGGCGTTGGGGTCGACATGGGCGTAGGTGTTGGGGTCAGCGTGGGCGTAGGCGCGGTTGTCGAAGGCATCTGATTAAAGATGAGGCCGCGCTCCGCCAGGTACCACGCCTTGACCTGCTCGTCCATCGTCGACATGTCCGCCTCCATCAAGAACGCCAGGTAGGTGTTCCTCTTCTTCGCAGCGACGTTGGTCCGGAGTAGGTCGAGCTTCATGTCCTGCTTCGTCATCAACTCCGACCACCGCGCGTCGGATTTCCCCTCCCTCTTGGCGGCGTGGTTCTTGGCGTCGGTGATGCACTGCTCGATCGACGATTGCAGCCGCTCGGCAGTCGATGCGGCGTCCTTCGCCTTCTTGGCTCTTTTTTTGCCGTCAGGGCACTCATCTGCCGCTCCTGGGCCGGCGCGTCCGGCTTGTACGTCTCCTTTTAAATGTGATTCTCCGTGTGACATCGTGATGTTTTTTCTTCGCGCATGCAGCGACATATTCAATCCATAAATAAGTAATTTTGGAAGTCAAGATTTTTTTTGAAATTTAAGAAATCAAGAACACATGGCAACTCCTAACCTTTCTTATGGCAACTTTCTTTTCAGATGGCAAGTTTCAGTTTTTTTTTTCTTTTCCAATGACAACTTTAGTTACAAAAAAATGCCAGGACCGGATTGCTTCGTGCCACACGTGTGACACTTATCATTCGAGAAACTATATGCTTATAGATGAATTCTTAAATCATTGGCTTTGTTTACTGAATTACTAGGGAACTATTGGATTTTGTTGTTGTAAAACCCACTCCCTAGAGCACCCTTGGTTGCACCTACAGGTCCTCTAATTGAAAAATATGTAATAAACCAAATCGCACATACATAAAATTGTATGGCAGCTTCCTAAACCTCGTTGTCCTTCCTAAGATTTACAACCCGGACACAAGATACAAGGCAAAAATAGGTTTTTGGCTTGACCGAGAGTTTCTGAATTTATGTGGTGGACCCCTGAAGTCTAGATGCAGTCCGAATGATTATGCGCCATCTTCTCTCCCGTGATTGGTTTGGTTTGTCCATTATTATCCGGTGAAAGTTTCTGCTTTTTCGGAGTGGCACTCTGTGGTTTCTGTAGGTAACAGTGCCTTGTGAATCGATGTGATTGCTCCGACTGAGTCGTAATTAATTGAAGGTGATGGTCCACTGTTTGTTTGCTTGCGGAATGCACCACTGGATAAACAAGGCGTGGTCATGTAAACGCACATGGAGACAAAGCTGACAAGTGGGGTCATGCGGCCATCCATGAACATCAAGTGTGCCGTCCATACAAAGCCATCCATGAACATCAAGTGTGTATGGGCGGTCCATATCTTGGAAGATTGAAATTTTGACATGGAGCCTTGGAACTTTTTTTCCTTTTTAAAAAGGGGGTCATGCCCGGCCTCTGCATCAGAACGATGTCATACGGTCATATTATTGATAAGCAAAATGATTCAACAAAAGTCCTCAGGTCTCAAAAAAGTAAAGAGTCTAACAAAGAGCAAAAGCAAAATAACAGGATAGGCACAACCGGCACGCAAAAAGATAAGATAGGAAATTAAACACCTATCTTATTATATGACCGCCATCCAAATCGGTTGAAGATATCCCTTGCTACTGTCTCCCATCGGATAGATCCAGTAACCAAACGCTCCCTGACCTCCGACGGAGTGAGTAGCGACCACATACGGATCAGTGCAGTGGCCCGGAAGATAACCTGCAAGAAAAGAATATTTGTTGTTCTGTTAAAACCAAATCGTTTCTGCAGTTTGAGACTGCCCATAATAAAGCACATACTCCTACACGAATATGTCTCGTTGTTTCTGAATCTATCCCATCTAGTCACGTCACAAATAACATGTTGATGGTATTCGGTGGAGTAATATTAAATGCTATGTGGACTGACCGCCACAATTGCCAATGAGCAATCAAGAAAGAGGTGTTTGATGTATTCGTCACTATCACAGAAACTACATCTTGTAGATCCTGTCCAATTGCGCTTTGCCAAATTGTCCTTAGTTAAAATGACTTGTTTATGGATAAACCACATAAACACTTTGATTTTTAAAGGCACTTTGACTTTCCAAAATTGTTTCGAACGTGGAATGGAGATAGAGTTGATGACATCCAAATACATGGATTTAAACGAAAAATCTCCATTCTTTATTAGTTTCCAGCGCAACTGATAGGGCTGATGAGATAAGTGAAAATCCATCAATCTTCTCACAAGATGGATCCAAACTTCCCAACGGTTTCCCGCTAGCGTCCTCCTGAATTGAATATTGAGAGGATTGGACTGTAATACTGTTGCAACATAAGAGTCTCTTCGCTGAACAATATTATAGAGAGAGAATGATATTGGAGTGCAAGGGGCGTCTCCCCTAGCTATGTATCCTCCCAGAATCTCGTGGTAGTACCATTTCCAACTACAAATTTGGTCCTGTTAAAAAGATAAATTTCAATCTCACCATTCCTTTTCAAAAAGGCGAATCAGTCGGCCTTACCGTCACCTGAGATAGTGTTTTGGATTGAAGGTACTTATTCCGCATAATCTGGGCTCATCGCATAGGCGGACGATGAGGTATAAACACCGTTTGTTGTCCATTTCCATGCGATGGTAACAACCCCGATCAAGGTGGAGGTGGAACTGGAAGATCTAATCCCATAGCATGACTAATTTTGCTAGTCACTAGATCATGCGAAGCTTTGCAAAGGCCAATTGTTCCCTTCTAACTCCTCATGCACCGTCCTGTTCATTCTTAGAGCCAACAGCTTTAGAGGGCCTCTCGCCTCCTCCCATGCCAATTGTCATACTAGAAGGAAGTCGTTTGCCCATTGTCAATGGTGATGACAGTTGACGTGTGAAAAGGTCCATGTCTGCCTGATCGCACAAGAATTGAGTTCCAACCCATGATCTGTCGGGGGCTCCGTCCATTGGAGTCGACTTCTTCAACGAGCTGTTGGGAACGGCCGAAGAGAAGCGTCTAAGTCTCCGGGATAACTTGTGGGAGCCTAAGGAGTGTGTATCCCAGCAGGAAAACGATGCCCTTGCATTGTCATTTCTGCCGCAAGAAATTGACAAGGCCCTTGTTGATATGAAGAACGACACGGCTCCAATCCCGGATGGCTGGCCGGTCGAGTTCTTCAGAAAGTTCTGGCCGGTACTTAGGGACCTATTCCATGCGATAGTAAATAGCTTCGCCCTCGGCACGGTAGACTTAGCGCGTCTCAACTATAGTGCCATCTGCCTGATACCTAAGGTTGAAGCGGCGGATGCTATCAAGCTATTCCACCCGATCACGCTCATTAACGTGCCTTTTAAGCTTTGTGCCAAAGCATACGCAACTACGTTGGCACCGGTAGCTCAACGAGTCATACATAAGAGCCAAACTGCTTTTCTCAAGGGCAGAGATATTCTCGAAGGGCCAACAGCGCTAACGGGAATTATTCACGAGCTGAAACGTACCCGAGTGCAGGGGGTAATCCTTAAGTTAGACTTCGAAAAAGCCTACGACCGCGTAAACTGGGAGTTTGTGCGTGAGGTCCTCCTCAAAAAGGGTTTTGAGACTGGATTCGTCCACCGGATCATGCACCTGATCTCGGGTGGACACACCGCGGTTATTGTCAATGGTGAAATGGGGAAATTTTTCCGCAATAAGAAAGGGTTAAGACAGGGAGACCTCATTTCTCCTCTTGTCTTTAACTTCATGGCGGATGCCTTGTCGGCTATGATTGCCAAGGCCAGGGCGGCTGGGCATATCCAGGGGCTGGTTTCACACCTAATTCCGGGAGGAGTGTCACACCTCCAATACGCCGACGATACTTTGTTGATGTTCGAACCAGACGACCACAGTATTGCTTCGGTTAAACTTCTGCTACTCGTATTTGAGATGCTTTCGGGACTCAAAATAAAGTTCCTCAAAAGTGAGGTCATCACCATGGGGATGGACGACCAACAAAGTGCGCGAGTAGCAAACCTACTTAATTGCAAGCTAGGGAGCTTTCCAATTAAGTACCTCGGGCTCCCGATCACGCATCAGAAACTTTCTATTCTTGAGTGGGAGCCTCTTTACGGGAAAGTGTCAAATAGGGTTAGCCTGTGGCATGGGCGTTTTATGTCCTCCACTGCCCGGCTAATCCTGACTAACTCGAGCCTTTCCTCCCTTCCTCTTTTTTACTATGGGGATGTTCTTACTAGCAATGGCGTGCACGCTAAACTCGACACTCCTTGATCCCGATTCTTTTGGGAGGGAACCGGCATCAAACGTAAATACCACCTAGTTAAATGGGAGGCTGTGTGCAGGCCTAAGAAATATGGGGGGTTGGGGATCATGAAGTCGAAACTTATGAACGTCGCTCTCCTTACCAAATGGTGGTGGCGGCTTGCCCAAAACGAGTCGGGACACTGGGCGCAGCTTCTAAAAGCGAAATATTTCCCTAACGGGAATTCCTTCACGGCCTCGCCGAACGAATCTGCGTTTTAGAATGGGATCCAAGCAGTCCGTCCCGCTTTTGCGGTTGGGGCCAAGTTCTAGATCAACAATGGCCAATCCACTCGGTTTTGGCTAGATTGTTGGCTGGGACCTGCCCCCCTTTGACAGAGCCACCCCAATCTTTACGAGATCGCAAGGAATATCAATATCATGGTTGGGGACGCTCTGAGTTCCTGTCCCCCACGATACATTTTTTGCGGGCACTCACCAATGCCGACTGAGAGTCATGGGATGACTTGGTTCAAAAAATTGGTGGCTATCGACTAGGCGCGGGTGCTGAGTCGATAGAGTGGAGCTCGACCGCCTCCAAAAACTTCTCGGTGAAATCTCTCTATAGCCAACTTACCGAGGGGAATGAGCTAGACATAGCCAGGGGACTATGGAAGGCAGGCTTGCCCTTGAAGATAAAATCTTCATGTGGCAAATGTTTCGAAATAGGCTGCTTACCTCGGACAACGTAGCTAAACGGAACGGACTGGCCGATGGATCTTGCGCGGTTTGCGGCCTGGGTGAAGACGCTAACCACGTGTTCTTCAGATGCCACCTAGCCAAGTTCGCGTGGAGTGCGGTTAGGGATGCATTCCACTCGAATTGGAATCCCGCTTCTGGAGCCGACCTGCTCACGTTGATCAAAACACAAAAAGGGACCAACGCTAGAATTGCTTGGCGATGCGTAGGGGCGCTGTTGTGGGATCTACTCGTAACAAAATTACGATTGAGAAGAAATTCCCTAATCACTCCGCTGATGTGATCTTCAAATGCCACTATATTTTTACAGACGTGGATACCGCTGGGGAAGGAGTGCGATGCTGAACGCATGACGGAGGCCATGATGCGTATCAAGACGGCTCAGACTTTGGCAAGACAAGAACCGTCACTCAGATGAGATGCTTTTGGTGTTGACTAGAGCTGGCGAGGCCTAGCAAGGCTGGTTGTTTTCACGGATGTAATATTTGAGCCTGCGTGCTCCTGAACCTGGTGTTTGTGTGTGGATGGCCGAGCGGAACTGCTTATTATCTTTTGCTTTCGTTGTTTGAACCTTGTATGAACGGTGCCTTGTGGCTTTATTAATTTAAAGCCGGACGCTTTTAGCGTCTTCGTTCCAAAAAAAAGGGCCATCAATAGTGCAAAGCTGTTGCAAATCCGTGCGGAACTGTTGTAAATTTGTTCAAATCAGTAAGACTGAGGTCCCCAAGCGCCTTTAGCCAGCACACCGTTTTTAGTTAACCAAGGCATTCCCAAGGGAGGCGTTTTTGTGGTCATCTCCCTGCCATACGAAGTTTCAGATGATTTTGTTGAAACTAACCCAAACCCACTTTTGAGTCTTGGCTAGGAGAGGGTGGACCGGGCTTCCCTTTCCAATCAGACAATGTAGTGCCGAACTTGCCCATTAGAGGTTGGAAGTCAATTTTCTGCGGTCGAAGAAAGTGGAGCAGCAGCCCCAGCCCCCAGGTTCTTCCCGGGGAAAGATGCTAAACATGCCGGTAAAGCAGTAAGAATGTGCTGAAGGTCCAATCCCGCAAAAGGAACCGGGAACACAAAATCATGAAAACATCATTTTAGCTCTTATCGCTACCTATCACCAATGAACAAGTGATAGAAGTAGGCTTTTTTGAATCCAAACACTCCTGATTCCATAAACACACTCCCATTCCAGAGCAGTCATTCGAGCTGTCTACGTACACCTAGGGCAGTAATTGCATGGGCTACCTTAGTACACTCCCATGTTTCTGCAAATGATGATTCCAGGGGCCGTGCCGAAGGTCTTTGTAGACCGGAACGGATTGCCACATCTTCAAATTCCCCAATTTGCCATTACTGCTATTGGTTAACAACTACCGCGCGGCTCAAGCAAGCTTGAGAGATATAGCAAATTTGCTCATACATTTTCCTGTATGCCTTCCATGCCTAGTTCTGTTCGAGTTCCAACTCCAATCCCTTTCACCCATTTCGAATAGCCTGACATATTGAATGAACTCAACGAGATGATAGTCTTATCACCAACAAAACAAAACAAAAATACATAACTAGATACAGATTTCAGACCACCACAAATAAGACATTAAGTAATCCTAGAAAAGCAGGTGAACATGCAACCAAATCAGATCCTAAACAATGAGACCAATTGATACGACTGGCTATGAACCAGTGAAAATCTCAAACTCCCAACACCTTTATATTGACATATGGAGTGGTGGGAGTGGGATGATGCTTTGGTTGTTATCTTCGTGAATGAGTGCATGTCAGCACATGTTGCAATTGAAGACATGTATGCCATTTAAAGGGTAAGGGCGATGGGTACTGAAAGCCTTGCAACGCCATTAATTGGTTGCATTTTTTTAAACACGTTGAAAGAGTAGCGCCGAAAATCATAGAATAAATCCAGGAAATTGTGGCCATCTATGTCATGTCTAGGATTTGAATGCGGGTGTGTAGGTTCCATCACATGGAACTTAGCCATTTCACCTAAGCTCAGCTCGCCAATTGTTTGAGATTTGATTTTGTTTAGCATTGTCTAGAATTAATGACGTTCTTTGCCTATAGTGTGTTTCTTCAAAATTGAAGGCTAGCTTTGGCATGGGAGGCCCATGACTAAATCGCTTTATTTTCTAGGTATTATATTTATACAACATAGTTGATCAAGCATTGAACATTAGAGATTGTCAGGAGATCACTCTTTTTTTTTTTGCAGGTGAGGAGATCACTCTTTTAAATGCGGTTCTCCTTGAGACATCATGATGATTTTTTCGCACATACGGCGGCGTTTTCAATCTATAAATAAATAATTTTAGAAATCAGAAAAAAAGAAACCAAGAAAAAAATATGCTTATAGATGAATTCTTAAATCATTGTCTTTGTTTACTAAATTACTAGGGAACTATTGTTTTTTTGTTGTAAAACCCTCTCCCCAGAGCACCCTTGGTTGCATCTATAGGTCCTCTAATTGAAAAAAAAGTAACAAACCAAATCAAACATACATAAGATTGTATGGCAGCTTTCTAAACCTTGTTGTTACAACCAGAACACAAGACGCAAGGCAGAAATAGGTTTTTGGCTTGACCGAGAGTTTCTGAATTTGTATGGGGGAATCCTGAAGTCTAGATGCAGTCTGAATGATTATGCGCCATCTCCTCTCCCATGATTGGTTTGATTTGTCCATTATTATCTGATGAATCTTAATCAATTGACGGACAAGATTATGCATTGTCTTGATTTCTCAATTCTTTCTTGTGATCTGAAGAAAAACGGCGCCTAAACAACCCGCAAGTATCACATCCTCAGCAAGCACCTCCCTCAGAAGTCAGAATCGTAGACCGCCAGATGAACAAACAAACATTGTGGTGGAACCCTGAATGAAATGTTTGGTTGAAGTGGAATGATACCACGACCTTCTGTCTCGTCGATGGATGTTTTTGTACAGTCTTGATTCTCGTTCCGGACACCAGTCGTCCTTGTGACCTGTAGTGCTTTTGACCTCTTACATGTGGCAGCAAATGTTGTAGCTGTCAGGAAGATGCAGTATTCTGGTCATCTGTTTGTCAGCAGTTGCTCTTGCTTCTCTGTGTTAAACACCATCATATGCGGCAGCTCCTATAGTGTGACGGGCGGTGTGTACAAGGCCCTGGAACGGATTCACCGCCGTATGGCTGACCGGCGATTACTAGCGATTCTTGCTTCATGCAGGCGAGTTGCAGCCTGCAATCCGAACTGAGGACGGGTTTTTGGAGTTAGCTCACCCTCGCGAGATCGCGACCCTTTGTCCCGCCCATTGTAGCACGTGTGTCGCCCAGGGCATAAGGGGCATGATGACTTGGCCTCATCCTCTCCTTCCTCCGGCTTAACACCGGCGGTCTGTTCAGGGTTCCAAACTCATAGTGGCAACTAAACACGAGGGTTGCGCTCGTTGCGAGACTTAACCCAACACCTTACGGCACGAGCTGACGACAGCTCCACTAGTGTGTCTACCAAACCATTGCAATTAATTTTTTCAGATGTTTGGGGTCCTTCCCCCAACTCAGTAGGTAGACATACATAATACGTGAGTTTTATCGATGACTACAGTGAATTCTCCTGGATTTATCTTCTTAAGAAAAGATCCGATGTCTTTCAAGTTTTTAAGAACTTTCAAGCACTCGTTGAACGCCAATTTGACAGCAAGATACTTGTTGTCCAATCCGACTGGGGCGGAGAGTACGAAAAATTAAACTCTTTCTTTCAAACTCTCGGCATCACTCACCATGTGTCATGCCCCCACGCTCACCAACAAAACGGCTCTGCTAAATGCAAGCACAGGCACATTGTTGAGGCCGGCCTAGCTCTCTTAACTGGCGCCTCCATGCCTTTGAAATTCTGGGATGAAGCTTTTCTCACTGCCGTTCACATCATTAACATGCTTCCTAGTTGTGTTATTAATAATGAAACTCCAGTAGAACGGCTACGTGTTTTTGGGTGTGCATGTTGGCCTAATCTTCGTCCATACAATCAACGCAAACTTATGTTTCGATCAAAGCAATGTGTATTTCTTGGGTATAGTTCCCAACACAAAGGTGTCAAGTGCCTAGATGTGTCTACGGGACGAGTTTATATCTCTCGTGACGTTGTTTTTGACGAAACAAAGTTTCCTTTCGCTGATCTTCATCCCAACACCGGTGCCTTACTTCGCAAAATTCTACTTCTACCCTCTTCTCTCACCGGTCTTGATCATGGGGGAATTACTTGTGATGATTCAATGTCAACTAACCCTCCTAATGGTGCACCCGAGTTCTCTTGTGACGTTGCAGGAACAACCAGCGAAAAAAATGATGAAGAAAATGGCTCCCACGTGCCATATTTGCTGTGTCCAGATTTGGGGAACAAATCCTCCTTGGGATTGGCGCCGAACCAGCGGCAGTCCAGCAGATCCGCGCCGGGATCTGCGCTGGCAGACGCGCCAGACCGGCCAGCGACGGAATCTGCCGCGCGTGTGGACCAGGCCACGGCTGGTGGCTCGCCCGATGCCACGCGGCGGCGTCCCAGTGGAGCGGGCGGCGTGCGCTTCCCTGACCAACCGCACTGCTACAAGCGGCGGGCCCATGCGCGGCCGACCGGCGCGGGTGCGGGTTCCAGTGCTGACCCGACCAGCCAGGAGGGCGCGGGCTTCAGTGCTGATCCTCGTGGCCCCGCGCAATCATTGGCTCATGATGAGCCCCCTGGTGCGTCAGGATATTCTGCGGCTGATATAACCTCGCCGTCACGTGCTGAAGCCACAGAGGATCCGGTGCGGGTGTCAGGCGAATCTGCGTCGGGATCGCCTGCACCAGGGACTCCTGTGCACGGCTCTGGATCTTCTGCGCTGGCTGATTCTGCAGTACAGTCCATTCGGCTCACACGGCTACAAAAAGGTGTAACTCAACCCCTTAACTACAAAAATCTAAGCAAATATGGCCTCGTTTGTTCTACAGATGAACATGCCGAACCAAGAACTCTGGAGATGAGGCACTTGGAGATGATAAGTGGAGAAAAGCAATGGTGGAACAATATGTGGCACTGAAGAAAAATGAAACATGGCATTTGGTTCCCCCACGGCAAGGTAAAAATCTTATAGATTGCAAGTGGGTGTTCAGAGTTAAAAGGAAATCTGATGGAACAATTGATAGATACAAGGCTAGGCTTGTTGCCAAAGGTTTTAAGCAAATATATGGTATTGATTATGAGGATACATTTAGTCCAGTTGTAAAAGCTGTCACCATTCGCCTTGTTCTGTCTATTGTTGTATCCAGAGGATGGAGTCTCAGACAACTAGACGTCCAGAACGCGTTTCTTCATGGTGTTCTGGAAGAAGAGGTGTATATAAAACAACCTCCTGGGTTTGAGAGCATGTCTAATCCCTCGTTTGTGTGCAAACTTGATAAAGCACTTTATGGCTTGAAGTAGGCTCCAAGGGCGTGGTATTCCTGTCTTAGTCACAAGATGCAATCACTTGGTTTTGTTCCTTCCAAGTCAGACACCTCACTGTTTATTTACAATAAGCTCAATACATGCATATTTGTTCTCATCTATGTTTATGATATTATTGTTACAAGTTCATCTAGTGAGGCCATTGCATCATTGTTAAAGGATTTAAGTGCAGAATTTGCTCTCAAGGATCTTGGTGATTTGCATTTTTTCCTTAGGATTGAGGTAAAGAAACACAAGGATGGACTTCATCTCTCTCAAGAGAAGTATGCAACTGATTTGGTAAGAAAGGCATGCTTGCAAGGTTGTAAACCCTCTTTCACAGAAGGGCACCTCTTGAATCAAGAGGATAGTACAAAGTACAGGAGTTTGGTAGGTGCATTACAGTACTTGACTTTAACAAGGCCTGATATCTCATTTGCTGTCAATAAGGTATGTCAGTTTCTCCATGCTCCCACCACTGTGCATTGGACTGCTGCAAAACACATTGTCAGATATGTCAAACATACTTTGAGCATTGGTCTCAACTTCAGCAAGTCATCCTCAACTCTTGTTAGTGCTTTCTCTGATTCTGATTGGGCAGGTTGTCTGGATGACAGACGCTCCACTGGTGGATTTGCAATATTTTTTGGACCAAACTTGATTTCATTGTGTGCAAGAAAACAGGCCACAGTGTCTAGCACAGAGGCAGAGTACAAGGCATTAGCAAATGCTACAGCTGAAATCATATGGGTTCAATCAATGCTAAAAGAACTTGGTATTCGAAGTTCTCAAACTCCATGTTTGTGGTGTGATAATCTTGGTGCCACCTACTTGTCTGCAATTCCAGTCTTTCATGCCAGAACAAAGCACATAGAGATAGACTTTCATTTTGTCAGAGAAAGAGTTGCACGGAAGCAACTTGATATTCGGTTCATTCACTCCAGAGATCAAGTTGCAGATGGGTTTACTAAAGCCTTGCCTATCAAAAGCTTTGAAGAGTTTAAGCATAATCTCAACCTTATGAAGTTGTGATTAGGGGGGTGGTGTTAAACACCATCATATGCGGCATATTAGAGATAAGGCTAGGTATATTAGAGATAAGGTTAGGAGGTAGTTTGTATTGAGATATTCTTGTAACCATCTCCTCCTTTCTTCTCTCACAAGATGTATCCTAGATTCTCTCTTATCTCTCTCCCTCAAACCGCATGTACGCCATCTAGGGTTTCCGGCTCCCCTGCTATATAACATGAACACGTCGCCTCGACAAGGGCAAGACGTTTCACCGCTCGCACACTCTGAAGTTTTTTTCTTGGATCTCAGTAGGATTCTGTTAGGTAGTACTTTCTGATCTTGACTTGTGTTTCTTCGTGGATGCACTGCTGTGCCAAGTGATGGAAGCATTCTAAAAGTTGTTTACATGACATTTTCTGAAAGTTCTGAGTGTGAGGGGACTGAAAGTTCTTTTGTCACTGCTTGCTTCAAAATCTGAACAATTTGGTGCTTGCCCGTTGTGGTTGTGCACCTGGAGTTGGGTCCCTGAATCCATCTTTGTGTGATATACGAGGGTGACAGCAGCAGCCTGATTCCTCTTTTTCTGCACCTGAACAAAAGTCTGAAGATGCAGTACTACTACTACCTTACCATGGAGTTGGAGATGTCTGCATGCTTAAGGATGAGATTGTCGTTGTGTATATGATTCTCCTGTGACATGTGCTGCATGCTTTTAGTCCATCTATTTTCTCTTGCCTGCATTTGCATGCATCAATCTGTTAGCTGCATATTGTTGTCACTCTTTCTTGTTGTGGCTGTGTTTTGGAGCAACCCCTCCCTCTGATTCCTCCCTTTGGCAGCAGCAATTGGAGACTGTGATGTTTGCTGAGGATGCAGTATCTTTGTAATCAGTCAATTGGAGACTTGAGACAAGTGTTCTGGAGTAGGAGTACTTCTATTCCTTATCGATCAGATGGGACTCCTAGAGATTTCTGGGAGACTTTGAGAGTTGATGAGACAAGCTTGTATCCCCTTCATCTTTGGTCGCAGCAATTCGGACCTGTCTCTGTATTTTGGTGTTGCTGGCCAGAGGTTAACTTGGCCTATCCGGTTTGACTGAACTGTTTCCGTATTGTGCTAGTACGACCGAGGGCAGTCGCCGGTCATGGCACGTGCTGTGGAAGTTCCCGAGAACTCGAGGGTGCAAGAATGGCGTAATGTGACTGAGCACGAACTATCGAGTTGTGCGGCACTTTGGTCACCTAACTTCTAGTCAGGTATAGAACCATAAAATGGGTAAGATTCTTCCGTACTATTATGATATAGAACACAAATTTCTGCTTGCTCTTCAGTGAGCCAGCTCTTTGTTTCAGATGCAGAAGTCCAAAAAATAATTTCAACACAAAATCCAAAAAGCAATTTCAAATGTAGGTGTCGACATACACCTATCAACGAGCAAAACTCAAGGAATTTGTGAATTGTGAAGAAAGCAAAAATGCGACAATCTATATTTATGTTTCATCTCCGTTGAATGTAACTAATGTCGTCCATGTCTGTTGAATGTACCCGGTTTTCTTAGATGCCATTAGCGAATCTTCAGCAAAAAAATTGTAATAGTTTAGGTTGCCACTAAGGGTCCAATTAACCTGCCCATCAATGGTGTTGTACTCACTGACAGTATTTAAATCCATGCCTTACTAATTACGATTGAACAAAATTGTCAGTTTGCTGTAGTGAGTCACTCTTGAGGCATGTGCCATTGAGGCCGTCGCTAAGGTATGAGTTTTGTTTGGGTTAAACTTTCTGGCTAAGTTTCCACATGTCCTATGTATACATGTATTTGTTATGTGCTGCTTCTTGGATGGACCTGGGTAATTTGGCATTTGAGAAGCCTTTCTACAAAGTGGTCCAAGCTTTTGAGCCCTGTATTATTGGCGACGTGTGAACAAACTATTCAAAAATTTGTTGCTGGCAAAAACTACTATTTTTACACGTTCTGTCCATAAGCATTTGGATAATGGTCTCTTTGTCTACTCGTTTGCTCTGTTGCTCCTAATGTTTTGCAAGGTGATAGGCTTCTGCTTGTGGAGAATCACAAACTAGCTCATAAATATTCCCGGATGCCTCCGACACCTAGTTATGTTCGACTACCAATTTTTATCAGTTTTGGTCGTTTCTTCCGCGACAACCTCACTAACAACAAAAAATAATTTAAGTAAATGGATCCACATCCAGCTATACACACTAAAATCAAGCTAGCGATGCTCAAAAAACTTTTTAAAAAGCAAGTGAATATGTGATAAAATTGATCCAAAACCATGAGACCAATCGAAACGCATAAGCAACCCACCACACTAGCATAATATAAAATCAAAATAGCTATGACTTAGTCTATATGTCAAACTCCTTGGATCTTTATAGTGGCATATGGTGTTGGTGGGAGAGGGGTGGTACTTAGGTTGTTATGTTCGTAAATGAGTGGGCTTGCATGCATTGCGAGTGAAGAGGGTCCGAACTGCCATTTAAAGTCTAGTGGCAATGAGCCATGGGCCTCTAGTGGTCACCTAGTTATTGGTTGGGATTTGTTTTGTTGGCATCCAGAGTTTTATGTCGCGCTTTCCCTATTGTGTGTGTCTTCAAATAAAACTCGCATAAGATTTGTGCATCTTTTGCAAGAATAGGATGGTAGCATTTCAGTATTATTCAGGTATAGAATCATAAAATGGGTAAGATTCTTCTGTATTACTATGATATGGAACACAAATTCTGCTTGCTCTTCAGTGAGCCAACTCTTTGTTTCAGAATGATTAAAAATTACAGTCAGATGCAAAATTCCAAAAAATAATTTCAAGCGTAAAAAATACACTAAGACGCAAAATCCACAAAATAATTTCAACTGTAGCTGTCGAAATACACCTATCAGTCAGCAAAACGCAAGGAATTTTTTAATATATCTGTGAACTGTGAAGAAAAGCAAAATGCGACAATCTATAATTATGTTTCATCTCTGTTGAATATACCTAATGTCGTCTCGTGTCCGTTTTAAAATTCTGAGGTCTCAATATATGGTGTTCAAACTGTTGAAAGAAAATGGTAGTATAAGAGTTGTCCCGCTTGTTTTAATCCTGGCCCTTTAGTATGTTTTTCCGTTCACCTTTTAGATGGAATGGTGCTCTGTCCTTTTATGCTAAGTCTCCGAATTTTTGTAGTGGAACCCTGAAGCCTGAATTGTTATGCATCATCTCCCATGATTTTCCGACTTGTCCATTTTTTGAATCTTAATCAGTTCATGGATACGATTCTACATTTTCTTATTATGGTTCTGGACCCTATTGCTTATTTTGATCTGCACTGCTTTTGACCATATTTGCTTGGCAGCAATTGTTGGAGGTGTAGGTAAAATTCAGTGTTCTGGTCATGTTCTGTCAGCAGTACATTGGAACTTTGTATTTTGTCAGTTGTTGGGATCTTAGATCTCAGTATCTGCTGTCAAACTACTGAAAGGAAATGGTATAAGGCTTACTCATCTTGCTTAGTCTTAATCGTGCTTATGTGTTCCTCTGTTTACCTGTGGAACCAGATTGGTCGGTTCTCTGCGCTGTCATGTGAAGTTTCTGAATTTTCAGAGCGGCACTCTGAAGTTTTTTAAGTGTTCTTGTGTTCACCTGTGGATCGTTCTGATTGAATCCTAATTAATTAATGCTGAAGATCTACTGTTTTCTTGGTGGCGGGATGCACCGCTGGATAAAGAAGATGGTACGAGTTATCCGAAAGTTTTCTTTTGGAGGAAAAAAGGGATCAAAGCCATGAATTATAATGAAACCAACATGATTCAGTTATCCGGAAGGTTTTTTTAGAAATTTATTTTCTTCTAAAAGTTCTAGCTCTGGGGATAGTTTGATTCCCCTTTCTGGCAGCAATCGTTGGAGAACATGATGCTGGGAAGATGTAGTATCCTGGTATTCGTCTCTGCTGCGCATTTTATGTGACAATGATCTCAAACACAAACAAAAAGTAAAAAATACCTGTAAGTACCTGTGAGATGTGTGCTTTGCCAAGTTCTAGACCGTGTCTTGTCTTTTGGTTAGCTGGTTCCGGAATTTGTTTGATGTGGAAGCTTGCATCAGCTCCCGCTTTTTGACAACATTCTTCTTTGCCCTACCCACTTTTCTGTCGTTGTTGTTGGTGCAATGAAAGGTTGCTCAAA
The DNA here is from genome assembly GCA_032464435.1 of Aegilops umbellulata. Taxonomy (NCBI): domain Eukaryota; kingdom Viridiplantae; phylum Streptophyta; class Magnoliopsida; order Poales; family Poaceae; genus Aegilops; species Aegilops umbellulata. The sequence continues at coordinate 493,389,835 of CP136058.1, forward strand.
AGAAAGGAGAAAAAAGCCAAACTTTTAGTATGGTGCCGAACATAGTAATTTTGTGTTGCAAACTGAATGTTGGCGGTATGCTGCTTTTGTAGCATGGTGCTATTACCGAAATGGTCGCGAGTTTGATTCTTGCTTGGAGCGCAAGTGATACTTACACGAGTTGGGATGACAACATTACTACTCAATTTGTTCAGTTTTACAAGTATCCCATGTATTTGTAGTATGTTTTTGTTTTTGAGAAACTGACATGAACACTACCCATTCATTTAGACAAAAAGTGGGATAATATGCACAAAGATGTCACGTTTTTGAAGGGGGGTGTGAGGAAACCCTAGTAGCCCAAGACTCCAAGAGCGAAGTACAAGACATTCGACCAACACCCACAGTTGGCTGGATGACACCGAAAGCCAATGCAATATCCTTGAAAGCCAACCCAGTAACCTCTAGGTGCATCATTCAAGTGGCGTCTAACATTCTCCCATTTATATCTTTCCAAATTAATGTTCCAAAGGATAATCGAAAAAAGACAATCTTTGCAAATGTGGGTTTCGGTCTACTGTCCGTAGAGTCAAAGCTTGTAAGCAGGGTCATGTGGCCTTCCACGAACAACGATTCCGACGGTCGTGAGGATTCTGTCGAGGAGCACGAGCCTTGAAAAAGAACTTGCACTTAAGCTCCACGTCAGTGGTTCATATCTGGGAGGACTCAAATTTTGGCGTGGAGCCCTGGAATTGCATCGTATAGGCAGACGCCAGGGTATACATGCTGTTCCTTTTACATTTCCACATGATGATCACATTCCGCATGAGGAGAATCCCAAGTTTTCTAGTAAATCTTCCTGGATGCCTCCAATGCCTAGTTCAATCATTTTAAACAACACCACATCTCGGATGATCTTACCAAGATGATGGACTTACCACCAACAAAACAAAGTTCGAACAAATGGATCAAAAGCAAGGCACACCATATAAAGCTCACAATGCTCACGAAAACACTGAACACTAAGTGAATATGTGCTAAAATGGACCCAAAACTATGAGAACATGGTTGAAAACACCGAACACTAAGTGAATATAAGCAGCCCACCGCACTATATCACCATATAAATCAAAATAGCTATGAATTGGTCCAATTAAATCCGGAACCACTAAGGCCTTTATAATGTCATATGTTTGTGGTGGGAAACAAACCTGGTACATTGGATGTTGCGTTCATAAATGGGTGCATGTGTGTACATTGCGAGTGAAGAGGGAAGTAAATGTCATTTAACGGCAGGTGGAAATGGAAACTTAAATTCCCTTGTCATCAACGATTGGTTGGAATTTGGTGTTGTTGGCATCTAGAGTTCTCATGCCACGATTTCTCTATCTTATGGGGTGAATTGCAAAAAACCACAACATCGATGCCTGAGTCTGCAAGAAACACTGGTTTACGAATTTGGGACAAAAACCACTGATTCTCAATCTAACCTTTTGCAAAAAAAAACATCAATTGCACGCTTTGGGCATTTTAAACCGCGATTATAACATTTGGGACCCGTATTTGATGACATGGCGTAACGGCACACTGTAGATGACATTAGACATTGTTAGATGAGGGTTTTTATAGATTTACAAAACAGTCCCTGTAATTTTACAGGGACACTCTTCAATAAAAAAAACTAAAAGGAATCAGCTCCATACATGGATTTGGGCTGCCCAAGCAGCCGAGCATAGTAGCAGCACACCTGCAATGGAATAGAGGGCACGAGCACAGGTGCGCGGCTGCTGCGGCAGTTTGGCGGTGGAGCTGGCCGGGTGGTGGGTTGGGCCTCATTTGTCAGCCTGCGGTCGCCAGAGGTCCGAGATCCATCACCCTCAGCCGCCAAGGTCCGGCGTCCATCGTCCTCAGCCGGCGCCCATCATCCTCAGCTAGCGTCTATTGTCCTCAGCCTGTGGTCGAGTCACCAGAGGAAGCCGCTAGCCGTGCAGCCGCAAATTTCGCCGGATCCAGGGCCTCTAGTTGCAAAGGTCACCGGATCCGGGAGGTCGGGGACCATGGTGGAACCGTGGCCGCGCAGTTAGGACCCGCCTTGACCCGCACGTCGTGCTTATCGCCGGTGAGATCTGCTAACGCATTGGTCGCCCAGACGCGGTCAAAGTCCGAGAGAGCCGAGAGGGACGAGACGGGTGCGAGGGCGAGGGCGCCACGAGGTCCAGGTAGATGGGAGCCGAGAGGAACGGGTGCGAGGGCGGCGTTGATGGCTGCCTTGTTGACCATGACGTCGAGGCAGCCTTGCACGCGATGGCCAGGTCCACAGCCATTGTGACGGTGGATCACATCGCGGGGAGGGGATGAAGGAGGGAAGGGGCAAGCCCACCACATTTTAGGGAGGGAAGGTGTTTTTTGGAAATAGACTAGTCTAACATCGTCTACCATTAACCGTTACACAACGTCATTAAATGTGGGACCCACGTGTAATAATCATGATCAAAATGACCTAAGCCACAAATCAGTGTTTTTTGTGTGCAAAATATTAGGTTGAGAATAAGTCATTTTTGTCTGAAATTCACAAACCCGTGTTTTCTACAAACGTAGGCGTCAATGTGGTGTTTTTCTGCAATTCACTCCTATTTTGTGTGTCTTAAAAATCAAACTCATATAAGACTCTTGCATCTTCTACGCGGATATGATGATTTTAAATATTATGCTTTTCTTTCCTAAGATTTACAACCCGAACGCAGAAGATGCAAAGCAAAATTAGCTAATGCTGGTACAATGTGTTGACTCCAGGAACATTCTTAGTTCACACACCAACACAATATCCCATGATGAGCTAGCTATCATCTAAGTCCAGCTTGTTGTGGTGCCCATAATAGTTCATATTAGTGTTTGTGGGAAACATGCAGACGCCAAATTCCATCATGTGGATCCTCGATGTTTTGCACAAGATGTTCACAAAAGACCCCCAAAAGGAAGGATTTTTTTATTGAAAAAGAGAAATGCCAACCATCTCTATGGAGTGGCATACTGAGAACCATTACTGAAGGAAGCTCTTCCAAGCTCTTTAATTTGTGCATAGACGTGCAGTGGAAGCCAAACTTAACTTCAATCTCGAAGGGGTGAAACCGCACATTACTTATGGCCTTGACAATCACTCTCTAGGTGGACCTTCCAATTTTCTTCAATTTCTTGTTGCTGAAATACCTTTGGCATCGCAGGGTAAGAGGGAGCACGTAAAAACTGCTCATCACTCAAAGGTCCTTACTTTCCTTGTAAGACGTGTTATCACCTAGCTGTGTTGGTAAGGTCGCGAAAAACTAATGTGCGAGATTGCAAATCTCATGGAGGGAGATGCAGAAACGAAGTTGTTCATCAGAGGGTTTGATCATGTCCTGTCTCCGTTGAATGTGCCTAGTGTCGTCCCCGTGTCTTTTTAAAAGTTCTTATTAGATATGTTTATCCGTTCACCTTTTTGGCTAGAATGGTGATGTGTCCTTCCATGCGAAGTCTCTGATTTTGTTTAGTGGAACCATTTGTTTGAAGTCTGAATTATTATGCATCATCTCCCATGGTTCTGAATTGTGTACCATTTCGCATGGCTGTTCCGATTTGTCCACCATCTGAATCTTTAATCAGTTCATGGATACGATTCTGCATTGTTTTACTCTTGTTCGGGATCAGATTCCCTCTTGTGATCTCCACTGCTTCTTACCCTTTTTGTGTGGCAGCCATTGTTGGAGGCGTCAATAAAATTCAGTGTTCTTGTCACCTTCTGTCAGTAGTTGCTCTTGGTTCTGTTCATGTTAGTATACATTGAGAACGACCTTGTATTTTATCAGTACTTGGGATCTTAGATCTCAACATTGCTCAAAACTGTTGAAAGGAAATGGCATAGGGCTAATAGTTTTCTTGTTGCGTTAATTTTGCTGATGTTTCCATCTGTTTACCTATGGATTGATCGGCGTTCTGTGTTGTCATGCGAAACATTCTGAACTTTCGGAGCGGCATTCTGAAGTATCTGTCAGTAACAATGCCTCTTGTCAGATGATGGATAAGATCGTCATCTTGATCGTTTTTGGTAAGTTATCAACTTTTGGGGCCTGTCATCTCTTTGCAGCAGTGGATATTGGTTCACAAATACATCGCCATTTTGTATAAAGAAGGTCACGCGAGTTGTTTCTTTTAGGAAAGTTTCTCTGAATTTTCCAGTTCTGAAGCATCTCGGGACAGCTAGTGCTTGGATTGGATGCAAAAATATCTCCGAGCACCTGATGCTTTGAGGGAGATAGTTTGGTTCCCCTTCTACCTCGATGCTTTAATTTGAGTTCATAAAATTTAGTTCCATTATCCCCCTCGAGTGCATGTCATGTTCGCCAACGCACATGTCACTGGGCTACATCATCTATTCCTGGGGAGATGTTAGACAACACAAATGATGATGATATGCCTGATGTTGGAGAAGAGTCCGAGGAGGATGGAAATGCATTGAAGGAGGTCAAGGTTTCACCTAAGGCTGGAAAGGCGGCAAAGGAGGTCAAGGTCTCACCTAAGGATGGAAAGGCGGCAAAAAATCTGAAGCGCAAGGCCAAGTTTATTGACGAGTCAGCTAAGGAGGACAAGAACCCTTTTCTACGCGAGTACAAGGCCACACTTGGGAATATAAACTCAGAGATAGCAACAACTCATGCTCAAGCAAGTGTTGTTCCTACCATGAAGGAAGTTTTGACTTTGATGAAGAATTGTGGGGCCGAGGAGGGAACTCCTTTGTATTTCACAGCCACTGACCTTGTCCTCCAACCCAACTATAGAGAGTTGTTCATGCTGATCGAAACAAAAGAGGGGAGACTTGATTGGCTCAATAGGAAACATGATCAAATGAACAAATAGAACCACAAAATCTTGTCCTCCAACCTAACTATGTTTGAACTATTTGTATAACTATTTGTTTTAGTACTTATGAACACGTGTCATCGTGATGTAATGAACCATATCTATGTTATTGCTGCCTTCTTTGTGACGAACCATATCTATCTTAGTGCTGCCTTGTTTGTGATGAACCATATCTATCTTATTGTTGTCCAGTTTTTGAAAATGTTGTTGTTGCCATAATTAGCAATGTTGCTGCCCAGTTTTTGTAAATGTTGTTGTTGCCACATATTAGCAATGTTCATGTCCAGTTTTCGTAAATATTGTTGTCCAGTTTTTATGGCAGCAACAACATTTACAGTGCCATCGGATGAGGTTGTTAACCACACAGGTCGCCATGCATTTCCATCACAAAATGTTATGGCGGTTTGCGACTTTGACATGAGGCTTACTTTTGTTGTGGCTGGTTGGCCCGGTTCAGCACATGACACAAGGATCTTAAATGATAGCTTGGTAAAGTATGCACATCGCTTCCCTACACCACCACCAGGTACTAATATGTGTTGTTGCCATTACGTAGTATCCTCATTTATATTGCTGCCATTACTTGCTCCTCAACAACCATGCATAACAATGTTGCCTTTTTTATAGGAAAATATTACCTCGTCGATTCAGGATATCCAAACCGTGAAGGATATTTGCTCCTTACAAAGGCCAAATATACCACATACCAGAATTTCGTAATGTACGAAAACCGGTGGGCAAATATGAGGTGTATAATCATAGCCACTCTTCACTTAGAAATGTTGTTGAGCGAACATTTGGAGTGCTCAAAGCTAAATGGCGCATCTTGAAGGGTGTACCTAGTTTCAAACCTCGTACACAGAAAAAGACATTATTGCTTGTATGGCGTTGCACAACTATATTCGTGAGACCAAGTTGCCCGACGAGGAGTTTGACAAATGTGATGAAGATGAGGATTATATTCCTGATGAGGACTTGGAAGTAGCGCCAGTCCAAGGAGATAGTGTTCCGGCGAGACTTGACATCGTCGACATGAACATAGTCCGTGATAGAATTGCTAACTCCTTGATGAGCTCTACTGCATCATAGAGTTCTTTTATCTGCTCATGGGTGAACAACTATTCTATTTTGTGATATGTGTAGAAGTGTATATAATATTTTAGGCCGCTACTAGTTGCTGGGCTTTCGCTTGTAAGAAAATTTAAGCGTTCTAATGTACTAACATACTGATCAACGTTGAAATACTTGGTATGAAAATATGGTACTCTCTTGCCATGTCAAAATATCATGTCGATCATATGACTCATTTAATTATTTAATTAATTTTTATTAGTGCTCTAAATCTACTTATAATGATGTTATTATCATTAAAGAGCGTGCAACCAATCTTTCAGCTTTTAGGGGTATTTCAGACATTAATCTCCACAGCCACAGCTCATACAGCTAGTTTGCCAAACGGCCTACAGCTTTCTCACAGCAACTTCTTCACAGCTGCTTTTCCACAGCAGATTTTCCGCAGCTGCTTTCAGAAATCCATAGCTCAACCAAACAGGGCCTCAATGTGGTTTGACGGATAGCATTGTGATGGCTTCACACATGCACTGGCCACTGCAACAAAAAACTAAATAACCTAGAATATAAAAAGTGCCACGTTTTATAAAACAATAAAGTAAGGAAGAATACATATTGGAAGAAGAATTATTAAATCCTAGGCTTCATTCTCGTAAGTATTGCGAACTAATGGAATCATTTCTGTACACTCAATTTTCCGCATAACCTAGTTTCTGTACCTAGGTCCTCTAATTGACGCAAATAACAAAGCAAGCTGAAGGCAGGAACAATGTGCATCTTTCCACAAATAGTATGTCATCCTACACCTAGTGTAGGACACATCTTTGAGATTTGAGCGGGGCATCTTGGCTCCTCTCTTTGGCATCAAACGTTGGAGAATATGATGTTGCCGCCATGTTAGGAATATGCAGTATCCTGGATGGTCGCTGCTACTGCTCATCAGGTAGATATTCCATGATGCCTCATATTCCGGAGTGTACTTTGCCTTCTATTTCAGCCAACGGATTCCAAATTTGTGTTGACCATCGTAGAGCACCCAAGCACATTCTTAGCCTTGGTTGTTGTCTCTATGCGAGTGATGCGAATCCAGAAAGGCTATCCATCAGGTCGCATTTGAAAAGGCACCTTGGGATAGGTGTTCACTCTTCCAACTTCTCAAACACTTTTTGAAATGGTCCTCAATTAACTTCCACCTAGTATTTGTAATTTTTCTATAGTGGATGGGATATCAAAATAACATAATGGTCTTAAGGCTACCAACCAATAGCCACCAAGTGACTCGAGTACACTTGACAAATATGGCAACATTGCTCATAGATCTTCCTATATGCCTCCGATGCCTACTTCTACCTGGACTCCAACTCCAATCACTGTAAGCCATTTCGAGCAGTCTAGTATCCGAAATGAATTCACCGTGATGATAGTCTTATCACCCAAAACGAAACTCAAAAAATAGTTATAATTAGAACCACCAGAAATAAGACACATATTGTGAACTAATCCTAAAAGACCAAGTGAACACGCGATCAAGTTGGATCGTAAACTATGAGACCAATCAATATGATTAGGCAGCCCACCCACTCTGGCAACATACCAAATCAAACTGGCTATGAACTAGTGTAAATCGCAAACTCCCAAGACATTTATATTGGCATGTGGTGGTGGTGGTGGTAGTGGAATGATGCTTTGGTTGTTTGTTAGTGAATGCATGCACGTACTCGCGTTGCAAGTGAGGAAGGACATTCACACCATTTAAAGGCAAGGGTGATTGGTATTTAAAGCCTTGCAATACCACCAATTGATTGCGATTTGGTTTTGCTTGGCATTGTCTGGAGTTTCCATAATGTGCTTTCCCTATCATGTGCTTCATCAAATTGGGTTAATTGTGTCATATGGGAGTCCCATGTTTACATCGCTTTATTTTTTTAGTTGTTATATTTGTACAATACAGTCCATGAATCATTGAACAGATGGTAAATAAATCACCATTTTAAACGTCTTTACCCATGAGACAACTTGATGATTGTTTCACAAATGCGGCGGTATTTTCAACACATAATTAATTAATTTTGGAAATCTTTTTTTAATGAAGAAACTGCCGCAACTTTCTAAATCTAGTTGTCCTCCATCAGATTTACAAACTCAACAAAAGATGCAAGCCAAAATAGCTTTTTGGATGTACTTCGCATTTCTCGATTTGTGTGGTGTAACCATGAAGTCTTGGTGCAGTCTTAATTACTATATATCATCTTCCATGGCATGTTTGGTTTGTTCAGTGTCTAAATATTAATAAGTTCTTTTCTTTTGAGGAATCAAAATCTGGCTCAGCAAGTTTGGGAACTTAAGATATTGATGAAGCCTATGGTTATTAAAGACTAGGAGTATTTGGAGATATTCATGCCATTGTACTTCCGGTGAAATGCTGATGTTTTTCTTGCAAACTGGAAGGCTTTTTGGTGTTTAATATAGTAAAGATGGGAAGCCCACCATTGACTAAAGTATCACATGGATGCTTATAATAAATTTTGAGTTGTTGTGAAGACCCATGCTGAAGGTTTTGTCAGCTAGGAATATAGAGGCAAAAGGAGATGATGGAAACTCCCATCATATACAGTGAATCAAAGGAAATTTACACTTGTGAATGTCAAGTGTCCTTTCTGGTGAGCTCAAAATGCCAAATTGTATACATAGATTCATTTAGTTGTGTATCAGTGGAAACTGCAGTGCTAAGTAATCCTACCTACTGGCAATGACGTAGACAAGGGGGGCGAGGGGGGGGGGGGTGTGGGCTAAGCCACCCCCATGGTTCGGAATTCGTGAGGAGTGCTAAATCTTAATACTATATGGCTGCGCATCCTCCTTTTTGAAAAAAATTTATACATTGTCTTGATTTTTCGTTATGGAACTGATTCATTATTGCGATTAGTACAGGTTTTGACCTTTTTTTATCTAGCAACAATTTCCTAGAGCTATCAGGAAAATTTGGTGCTCTGGTCATCTTTTGTGTCTATTGAATTCATGCTCCACCCAGTTGCGCCAAAAGTCCGAACTGATGGAGGGAGGAGGGCAATATACTTCAACACTCACCCTCACGTCTAGGCTTATTTAGGTCTTAGACGTCGGATCGATGTAGGCCGCATGATCTTTTTATTTAATTACTGCGTTTGCAGGGTCTTGAATTCAAGACCTCTTGGCTCGGATAGCATATTAAATTCATGCTCTAGCCAATTGCTCCAAAAATACGAACTGATAGAGGGAGGTGGGCAATATATTTCCACAGTGTCAAACTGTTAAAAGAAAATGGTAGAAAGATTAGTGGCCATTTCTTGGTGCTCAGTTCTATCGTCAAGTTCTAAGTAGTTGAGGTGCCTATCTGTTGATGGTTAAGACCTTGCGGCATCCATCTCCACGTGATTATTCTGACTGAACCTTAATCAGTTGCGATCTGTAGTTCATTTCCATCGTTTTCTATCTGGCAGCAGTTGTCAGGAATCTTCAATGTCTTGGTCGTCTTTTGATAGGTGGCAGTAGTCGATCTTGGTTCTGAAAACAGTACTATGGGATTTTGTTTCTACTATTTTAGAGGGTTTATTTGACTGTTTGTTTGCTTGCGGAATGCACCGCAGCCACTACTGTGTATATGAAGTGATCCGCTTTGTTGCCTGATAGTTTCGTTCAACACATTTTTTTGAATGTTGCGTTTCTGAAGCGTCTCTGAACAACCGGTGCTAGGATTGATGGATGCAGTATCCCCGGCACATGGTTCTCGTTCTTCTTATTGACAACAATAAATAGTTTTTTAGGAGTTAGTTAAGTAGTTGTTACTTACACTAATTAGTGAATGATGATACATGTCGGATGTGGCTCTGACTGTTAGGGACGATACATGGAAATGTGTGTGTGTGGGGGGGGGAGTGATTTCAAAGCCACTAAATTTTATGAACATTGCTTCAGAAATATGCAGGTAGACGAGGCCTTTTGCTGGATCTGGAAGACCAAATGTACCATGCAATGGAAAATGTTCGCGTGGCTGCTGATGGCTGATCGTTTGAACAACAGAAATATGCTGAGAAGGAGGCACTATAAAATCCAGAATGATGATTATACCTGCCTGCTCTGTCAAAACCCACCTGAAGAGGACATTGCTCACCTCTTCTTTAACTGTCCTTTCAGTAAAAGATGTTGGGACAGTCTTGGGATACATTGGCCAGTTGGGGACTGTCGGCTCACATTATTGCACGCTGGTAAGAACTCTTGGAATGGACACATGTTCATGGAGGTGTTCACGCTTCAGAGGGGTCTAGCCGTCCTTTACATCCTGGAAGAACAGATTCAAGCATGACTTTGCTCTACTGGTCCATAGGGCCAAACAGGAGTTTGCTCCTTATATCCTGTCACTAGTAGCTGCTTTGTAATTAGGGGGGGTATCACCTTCTGTAACTCTTCTTCTCACCCCCCTCTCACATGTAGTAGTGACTTGTATGGAAGGGTTGTAGGCTGACTGGACTGGACTGTATGGACTGTACTAACCCCTTAACACTTTAATATAAAGTCAGTGGGACCCTCTGCCACTGTCATCAGTTCTCAAAAAAGGTGAATGATGATACTAAACATGTGTTAATACTATCTGTAAAGTTATGATGATACTATCACAAAATGTCAATACTATCACTAATCCGAGTTTGTAAGAAGGGCATGGGTTTTTACGACGTCAATATGATTAAATGCATCATCAAATGGTATTAAATGCTATGTGGACTGACCGCCACAATTGCCAATGAGCAATCAGGAATGAGGTGTTTGATGTATTCGTCACTATCACAGAAACTACATCTTGTAGATCCTGTCCAATTGCGCTTTGCCAAATTGTCCTTAGTTAAAATGACTTGTTTATGGATAAACCACATAAACACTTTGATTTTTAAAGGCACTTTGACTTTCCAAAATTGTTTCGAACGTGGAATAAAGATAGAGTTGATGACATCCAAATACATGGATTTAACCGAAAAATCTCCATTCTTTATTAGTTTCCAGCGCAACTGATAGGGCTGATGAGATAAGTGAAAATCCATCAATCTTCTCACAAGATGGATCCAAACTTCCCAACGGTTTCCCGCTAGCGTCCTCCTGAATTGAATATTGAGAGGATTGGACTGTAATATTGTTGCAACATAAGAGTCTCTTCGCTGAGCAATATTATAGAGAGAGAATGATATTGGAGTGCAAGGGGCGTCTCCCCTAGCTATGTATCCTCCCAGAATCTCGTGGTAGTACCATTTCCAACTACAAATTTGGTCTTGTTAAAAAAGACTAATTTCACTCTCACCATTCCTTTTCAAAAAGGCGAATCAGTCGGCCTTACCGTCACCTGAGATAGTGTTTTGGATTGAAGGTACTTATTCCGCATAATCTGGGCTCATCGCATAGGCGGACGATGAGGTATAAACACCGTTTGTTGTCCATTTCCATGCGATGGTAACAACCCCGATCAAGGTGGAGGTGGAACTAGAAGATCTAATCCCATAGCATGACTAATTTTGCTAGTCACTAGATCATGCGAAGCTTTGCAAAGGCCAATTGTTCCCTTCTAACTCCTCATGCACCGTCCTGTTCATTCTTAGAGCCAACAGCTTTAGAGGGCCTCTCGCCTCCTCCCATGCCAATTGTCATACTAGAAGGAAGTCGTTTGCCCATTGTCAATGGTGATGACAGTTGACGTGTGAAAAGGTCCATGTCTGCCTGATCGCACAAGAATTGAGTTCCAACCCATGATCTGTCGGGGGCTCCGTCCATTGGAGTCGACTTCTTCAACGAGCTGTTGGGAACAGCCGAAGAGAAGCGTCTAAGTCTCCGGGATAACTTGTGGGAGCCTAAGGAGCGTGTGTCCCAGCAGGAAAACGATGCCCTTGCATTGTCATTTCTGCCGCAAGAAATTGACAAGGCCCTTGTTGATATGAAGAACGACACGGCTCCAATCCCGGATGGCTGGCCGGTCGAGTTCTTCAGAAAGTTCTGGCCGGTACTTAGGGACCTATTCCATGCGATAGTAAATAGCTTCGCCCTCGGCACGGTAGACTTAGCGCGTCTCAACTATAGTGCCATCTGCCTGATACCTAAGGTTGAAGCGGCGGATGCTATCAAGCTATTCCACCCGATCACGCTCATTAACATGCCTTTTAAGCTTTGTGCCAAAGCATACGCAACTACGTTGGCACCGGTAGCTCAACGAGTCATACATAAGAGCCAAACTGCTTTTCTCAAGGGCAGAAATATTCTCGAAGGGCCAACAGCGCTAACGGAAATTATTCACGAGCTGAAACGTACCTGAGTGCAGGGGGTAATCCTTAAGTTAGACTTTGAAAAAGCCTACGACCGCGTAAACTGGGAGTTTGTGCGTGAGGTCCTCCTCAAAAAGGGTTTTGAGACTGGATTCGTCCACCGGATCATGCACCTGATCTCGGGTGGACACACCGCGGTTATTGTCAATGGTGAAATGGGGAAATTTTTCCGCAATAAGAAAGGGTTAAGACAGGGAGACCCCATTTCTCCTCTTGTCTTTAACTTCATGGCGGATGCCTTGTCGGCTATGATTGCCAAGGCCAGGGCGGCTGGGCATATCCAGGGGCTGGTTTCACACCTAATTCCGGGAGGAGTGTCACACCTCCAATACGCCGACGATACTTTGTTGATGTTCGAACCAGACGACCATAGTATTGCTTCAGTTAAACTTCTGCTACTCGTATTTGAGATGCTTTTGGGACTCAAAATAAAGTTCCTCAAAAGTGAGGTCATCACCATGGGGATGGACGACCAACAAAGTGCGCGAGTAGCAAACCTACTCAATTGCAAGCTAGGGAGCTTTCCAATTAAGTACCTCGGGCTCCCGATCACGCATCAGAAACTTTCTATTCTTGAGTACACTACTAGAAAAAGGGCTACTAATGGCGCACCTAATTTGGCCATTAATGGCGCATTAGTGGTGCGCCATTAGTAGCACGCCATTAGTAATATTTACTAATGGCGCACCACCGGTGCGCCATTAGTATCTGGTATACTAATGGCGCACCAGCAGTGCGCCATTAGTATGGGGCACGGTGCGCCATTAGTATGCCTACCAGCACCATGTATAGCCAGGTGCTTTGGTATACTAATGGCGCACCTCTGGGTGATGCGCCATTAGTAACCTAGGCGTACTAATGGCGCACTTTTTGCGGATGCGCCATTAGTATCCTCTGGAATACTAATGGCGCACTTTTGTGTGATGCGCCATTAGTATGAATATTAGGTTTTTTTTTTATTTTTTAGTTTTTTGTTTTTTTGCACAGGTTACAAAATGTATAATTGGACAAAATATAAACAGCACACATCAACAACAGATTCATCGAATACAATAAAAGATTAGTCTCTGAATACAATTCATCATATTAGTCTCCGAATACAATTCATCATATTAGTCTCCAAATACAATTCATCATATTAGTCTCCGAATTGAAAAGACCGAACAAAGATAGAACATTATATTACAAGTCTCGAGACCGCGAGTAGCGAGTTTGTCTTCACATTACAAGTCGATATCGATCATCTAAACTACCATCACATAGAAGAGAGCTGCGGTCATCACGATGAGCATCATCACGATGGAACTCGTCTTCATCCGGTTCCTCCAACGCTCCCTCCCCTCTCCCGCTAGATAGCGGACGTATCTAGATTCGGCCTCGGCCCTAGTGGTGTACCCTTTGTAACTGTTTCCGCTGAATCGGTGAACCTGTCTCCGACACTCCTCCCAGTCGTCGTAGACTCCGGGAACCTTACCCTTGTAGACGACATACGATGGCATCGCTATGCACTAGCCAAACGTTAGTACCAATTCACAAACAATACATAAGCAATATATAAGTATGCAACAGAACGATCGGAAGAGAAAAGAAAGACATTAATAGCATCGATTACATCTAAGTTTAACGACTATCGAAACCAAAGAGACATACTACAAGTTCATTAAAGTTTAATTACAAGGAGCGACTCTCGACTCAAGGGACCGGAGCGTGGATGAAGCCGCCGTCTATCGTGGGAGTCATGAAATTACGGGCGTTGTCAGCCTGCATTTGTAGCATTCCGTCTATCTCACTGTTGGACGGTTGATTTCTGAGGTAGAACTGCCCCGAGGTACGAAGGACATCTTGATGGATGATTTCCGCAAACTCCGACTGGATGCGAAAGAATTCTTGTCTGATGTCCGCGTCCTGGATTGCCGACACGCTCGCGGCCCAATCTTTGAGTTTACTCGGTAGCAGAAGTTGATGATGGTCCCGTACGATCGCCCGCATGTGATGGATGGCGTAGTAGGCACCCTTCTGACCGCCAGTCGGCTGCTTGACGCAGCAGAACGTCGTATTGTGGGAGAACACGTGCTTGCCGTACTTACGAATAGGCCTGTTGAAGGTGCCTCCAGATTGGGCGTAGCCGGGGAGAACATCATCAAGAACCTTCTTGACATTTGTGTAGTCTACGTTCGACTGACGGTCCGGGTCGAAATACGTGGCCATGGAATATTTGGGGCTTAGGAGGATGAGCGTGCAATGTGTGTCACTGCAGAAAACACGGAATGTTAAAAAAAACGATCGAAATCTAAGAATTCGTATGTTAGGGGCGGTTGAGGGGAGGACTTACTCGGGAAAGTAAGGCACGAGGAAGTTATCCTTATCTGGGTTTGCCAGAATGACGCCTTCGAGGTAAGAACTCGCGACTTGCCGGTCCCCAGCGCTGCCCAAGATCTTGGCACGCATGTAGAAGGGGTCGACTATCACGATGTCCGGGGTCTTGTCGCGAATGATCCGCATCTCCATACTCAGCGAAAATAGCCGAACGAAGGTGTAGTGCAGCGGATGAAGGTTCAACATAGCGTGGATGTCATCAAACCGCAGGACGATCGTACCCCCGATGGAGTTATCCACAAAGCCCTTGCCCTCTGGCACCTTGGCCACGAAAACCGGGTATGCCACATCCTTCTCTCTGAGACGCCGCTTCTCCAAAGCAAGAACACTGTCATGCAGACTCCGCATAGAACCGGTTGCAACATCGAGCATATTTCTCGGTAGCATCGGCCTACCGGCCACATGCACCCTCCTCATTAAATCCTCAGGTGAAGGTGGCCCGTCCTGAGCACGGATCGTACTCGTTGCCGGCTGGCCCGCACCCTTGTTTGTCTTTCTTTTGCGTGCCTTCTTCTTCTCCTGTAATGGGACCGAGTTCTGCTCACAGACCGCCTTCTTGAGTGTGTTGGGGCTGAGAATATTTCGCACCTCGCCTATCTGAGGCTCGGTGAAGTCGGCAGCTGGAGGCGTCTCCTGAGAGCTGAACGGCAGACGACGCCTGTTGCAACTTGGCTTCCCCGCGGTACCAGCTACATCGCGCACGTCTTTTGTTGGGTTGGGTTCTTGAGAAGCAGGCCCCATGAAGTCGCCATCGTACCCATGATCGGCAAAGTACCGATCGACGTTGACAAATGTATCGTCGTCGTCGTCGTTCTGATCCTGTGCCATATGCATGTTTGGATCCAGTGGCATAGGGATGTCCGGCACCGTTGCGGCGGTCTTGCCATGGGGCCGACTTGGCGCCGGCACGACTGGCGGTGTTGTCTTTGGGGTGGTGTCCCCCGCCCCCAAACGAATCTGGCTCTTCGGCCAAAGCAGGGGCCAGCCGATCAGGCAGGCGCTGAGGGTCATCACGTCATCATCGTCGGCCCCGACAGGTCGAATCGGAGGTAGCAACTCATCGCAGCCTGGCAGCACCCGAACCAGTTGAACCCTAAACAAGTTGGGTGGCATCTGCGTACCGTGGAACAAGGGGTTGCCCGGTTGAACGATTTTGCCCTTGGCGACATCGACCAACTCATTGTTCACGAAGTGCAGGAGAGTGCACGGAACGTCGGCGGCGCCCTGCGAAAACATGTAGGGCGTCAGGGATGCCCAGTCAAAGGCAAGGAGATGAAGTCCTCGGCCGAGAGAGGCTTAATTAGTTACCGTGATGATGGCGTCGAGCTCGGCTAATGTCGAGGCACCGCCAACGGCGGGCGTGCAGTTGACGGAGGGGCCGCTTGCTGCAGAGGTGCCGGCCGGCGTACACCCGGGTGCATTAAGCTCCCGTGCCGGCGTCGGAGACACCAATGCCGCCTCTGCCGGAGACCCCAATGGCCCCGCCATCGCGTTCTGCGAGTTGCTGGCCGTGAAGCTAGGAATCGGGGGCGGCCCCTGTTGGCCGCCCGCAATCCACGCACTCAACCCCTGCATCAAGGTAGGCACAATGGCGGTGATCGTCGCTCCGAGTTGTTGTTGCACTTGCTCTTGGACAATCTCCGGAATCCGCGCCACCTGTGCCCTGAGTTCTTGAACCTCGCGCGCCTGGCTTTCCGAGCTGGTCTTTTTCTCCTTTCGTCCACCAGTGTTATAGTATGACCCCCATTTTGTCGACAAGCCTTTGCCGGCCACACGACCAGCTGACGTCGGCTTACTGAGCTTATCCTTGTTCTTCATTACATTCAACGCCCTATTTAGAGTGGTGTCCCAAGGGTTGCTCTTAGTCGAACCCGCGCTACTGCTTTCACTCGCCTGCGGAAGGAATGTGAACCATTTAGAAATTCGGCTTCATTAATTAGAATGCAACCATATGGAGCTAATTACGCGGGGGTGTATTCCTTACCAGAACAAGCTCAAGCGCCCTGGTCTTCGGATCCGTGGTAAGCTCCTTTGTTTTCGGGTCCTTCTTGTACCGGGCCCTGACATAGTTCCTGGTCTGCTTGTCACCGTATTTATCGAAGAGGGGCGGTAGGCCTTGCTCGGCACGGTCCGCCTCCTCCTTGTCCCATATAGGCTCCGCCACTCTATAACCGCCGGGACCGAGTGTGTGTTCCCCTAAGTTCAGCTCCCGCATTTCTTTCCCCCACTGACTTGATTGGGAGTGTGCGGTGCTCGAGCAATTGATCTTGAAGTCATTGTAGTCATCTTCGGTGATCGAAGGATTTTTCTCCTTGATCTTCTCATAAATCTCACCTTTCTCGATCATTCTCTTCACATTGCTTTTCCAAGTAGACAGGGCCTTGCTCATCTTCGTGAGGGCAGCATTGTTCACTTTATTCCCTTTGAGGCTTGTGTTTTCAAATTCAGCGGGGAACTTGTATCGTTCGTGCAGCTTCGTGAAGAGGAGGTTGCGCAAATTCCCTCGGTCAGGATGCCTCAGGTTCTCGGTGTTGATCGAGACGGTGCTCCGGAGAATGCACCCGAGCTGAAGCGAGTACCCCTTGACTATTCGTGCGGGCGCCGTTGGATTCCCGTCGGAGTCCACTTCAGTAACTTCCTCCTTGAGGGTGCGGAGCACGGTCGGGCACCGGTCCTTCCGTTGCCTCTTCTGGCTGCCATCTGTGCGTGCGCCGCCATCATCAGTGGTGGCATCCTCGGCGGCACCATCAGTGGTGGCATCAGTGGGGTCATCCTCGGCGGCACCATCAGTGGTCTCAGGATCGGTGGGGAAGGCGGTGTCCTCATACAAGTGAGGTTGTTCCTCCATCTCCTGGGACAGCTCCCAGAATGACTTGCCGCCCGAACCCCCTGCCTCATCGTTGTTTGCCATGTTTCTCTCTAAATAGAAACAAAGTTTGGTCAAAACGTTGGTTATTATCAAGGAAAAAGATCATGGTCTCATCATTTAGGGTTTGTCGACACCGAGGCATCCTAAAATCTAAGCTTTTATCATTGAGGGTTTTTCGACGCCGAGGCACCCTAAAAGCCATGCATTAGTCACAAGTACCCCGGGGCACTTGATCCTACTTAATTAACTACTAAGATACCCCGGCCCATGCATTAGTCACAAGTACCCCATATGTCCTATTTTTAGCAAAGTCATGCTAAAATTCACGGAAAATTTCAGCATGACCTTTGCTGAAAATAGGACATATGGAGTACCCGAATTTGCCGGAGC
This sequence comes from Aegilops umbellulata, assembly GCA_032464435.1. Lineage (NCBI taxonomy): Eukaryota > Viridiplantae > Streptophyta > Magnoliopsida > Poales > Poaceae > Aegilops > Aegilops umbellulata. Next base: position 493,407,751 of record CP136058.1, read on the forward strand.
GGAAGTTAATCGACATTCCGGCAAACTCAAGGGCCTCTCGGGTGGACAAGGCAAAAAAGGCCTCCATCACAACATGGAAAATACATTGGCATGTGAAGAGGTGAAACAATATATGCATCTCCAAGCAGTATCATTCAACATTTTGGACAAATCACTAGCAGTTTCAGAACACATATTTTTCTTCTTCATTAACTGTACTAGCAGTTTCTTTCTTCTTCATTAGCTGTATTAGCTATTTACTAGCAGTACTAACACTTGGATCATATGCTAACGCTACATTGATACATCATCATGCTGGGTAATATTAAACCCAAGCAACTTTATAATCAACCCAAGATACATCAACTACTGCACTGTCCTGCCTAATAAAAACAGTCATGCCAGCATATAGTAAAAAATGAAGAAGAAAAAAGGCATGCATGCACTGGTTTGCCAAAACAGAGCACTTTAGTCCTCTGTTTTTGCTAACTGTTACACATACCCCCAAGTGAACCATACTGCTTGGCCATCCAATATCACCATTTTGCTATAGAACATAACCCCGGGTACCATCTTGAAGCCATGAAGGATGGGATCTATAGATGCAGGGTAAGTCATCGCCTAGGAGGTATTACCATAGGTGGGGATCATGGCATGTAGATCTGTTTTGATTAATGGCGGGAGCAGGCCAGGACTTAGGTCGGACACACGTTGCAGTGCTAAACTGTGTCAAGAGCGCTACAATAAAAAAGAAAACAGAGGCTATGACCCCGGGTGAACTCCCTGGTAGCCTTGGACACCATTCATTGGTTTTGATGATGGTTGATCGAATGATTAGCCTTTGGGAAGAAGGAGATATTTGTTTCCTTTTAAGGCTACAACTAGTAAACATAAATCCATTTTGCACAAATTCAGTATGTCGTCCATGATGAAATTATGTCCACCTAGCTATACTTTTCAGTAAATGCAATGCTGGTTTACTACTTCATCATAGGAGAACACATATCAAACTGAAACATTATTGCTATTAACTCCCAGAATCATGCCTATGTAGACCAATCATCATGATTCTGGCATGCCTATGTCCCAGAATCCCTATGCCTTTGGTGGTAATAATAATGTTGGACTCCTGCTTAGCTTACATGCCTATTCATCACTATCATCTCAAAATAATAATTCATCTTTTGTGCCGAAAAAAGAGTACCTAATAATCTGCATTGCAACATCCAACACTTGAGTAACTAACTAGGTGTCTGAAAGCTGCAGAATTTACAATTCCTTCATTTCAATGAAGGGATCAGATAATTTGAGATAAACACATTTGAACAAACCATGGACCATATGCCATGACTTTGCCAACCTATAGGGCTTGATGAATAATAATATGCAGCACAATTTCTCTGTCATCCTCTGCTTTAAAGGTTCTTTCCATTCAAGTCTGAAGTTTCTGGTGTTCTTTTCTGTTACATGAGCATTATTAACCTAATTTGTCTCATTTGGGATTAATCATACAAATACTAGGATACATGATTGGAAAATATACGGCAGTAAGTAATGTGCACATATTAGTGCCTCCGACTTCTAGTTGATTCAGAACCACCCTGACCATACACACCTCCCCTCATGTAATACTAACAGTATAGTGAATGAAGCTGCAACAATTTTGTGAGGTACACCTATCGCAAGTATCTTGAAATTCAACTTGGAACAACAACATCCATATGTAAAAATCATCATCGCATTTCATTATTTCAGGAGCACATCTTGAGCTAGTCTAACAGCACCAACAGCATCTCATGGCTCGATAATACAGTTAATTTGAAGAGCTGTAGTTCCTAGATTAATTTGAAGAGGTGTAGTTCCTAGATTATCAGGATTCAGGAGCATGCATACCTCGGCGATGGACCAGCTGATGACCAGGGAGCTCACCAGGATGTCTGTCCTCGTCTGCAAAGCCGTACAAGAAAACAGAGCAAGGAAAACAGGGGATGAGGTATGCACGCAGCAAGAAGTACAGAGAAGGACGCCGTGGAGAAGAAGACCGCACCTCGGGGAAGCTCCAGAGGATGCCCCAGGTGACAAAGAGGCGCGACCCAATCTGCGGCAGCGTGGCCGACACCGGCGACCTCACCAGCCCGACGAGCCCGTGCAGGATCTGGCAGGCACACACAGGATGCAGAGTTCAGATCGAGAGAAAGAAGCAAGATCCAGCGGGTTGGCCGGCGGGCGCGGGCGGCGTACCTCGAGGACGGCGTCGAGGGGGAGGAGAATCCCCTCTGCTTGCGTCGAGGCAGTGGTTGGAGAAGTCGGGCGTCGAGGCACAGGGGCGCAGGGGCAAGTGGCGGCGTCGAGGCGTCGGGGCAAGGGGCGGCGTCGAGGCGTCGGGGGGCGTCGCGGCGTCGGAGCGGCAGGGCAGCGGCGTCGGGAGAGGAGAGGGGAAGGGGATCGAGGGCGAGGGAGAGAGAGGGGAAGGGGATCGAGGGGGGGCGCGGGACAAAGGAGGGGCGGCACAATACTAATGGCGCACCACCCCTCGGTGCGCCATAAGTATATACATGCTAATGGCGCACCACACCTCGGTGCGCCATTAGTATTTTTTTTTCTGCCCGAGCCAACAGGTTATCTACCACCTGACGTGAACCACATCAAGCTCTCTCTATTAGCTCGACTGGTCAGCAGCCAGTTCTCACACCAGGAGGTCCTGGGTTCGATTCCCAGGCTCCACAATTTTTTTTTTCATTTAAAAGGTTGTTTGATACTTATTTGTGTTTAAATATGTTCAAACTTGTTTAAATCATAACAGTAATATTTTTTTATAAGACAGTAATAATTTTTTTAAAAATATCACCAAACAATAATGCCGGTGGAGGGGGAGGGTGCGGGGGGTCGGCGGCGGCGGTTGAGTAGGGGAATCGAGGGTGCGGGGGGTCGGCGGCGGCGGCCGGTGGACCGGGGGGTGCTCGGCGGCGAGGGGGACCGTATCTGGCGATCGAGATGGAGGGGGATCGAGATCGAGTGTCCATGAAATTTAAAAATATTCATGATAGTTCAAAAAGTGCCCATGAAGTCTACGATTTAAATACAATCGATCTTAGCTAGCTAGCTATCTGTTAACAATCTTCTTGCCCTTCTTTTTCGCAAATGGAGTTCTTCTGTGGAACGGACGTCCTTTAGGTAGGGTGGTCCTGCTTCTTCTTGTGGTGTATGCTGCTACTTCATCATCGTCGTCATGTTCGATCCTCGGGTCGCCGTACTTGTCGAAGTCTTGCTCATTGGCTACGCCATCCATTCCGATGATCTTCCTTTTGCCTCTCCTCACGACAACACGGCTGGTCTTTGACGGGTCGGTAATGAAGAAGCATTGGTCCACTTGGGAAGCCAGTACCCATGGCTCATTTTTCGCGGTGACGTTTGCGCCCGCGGTCTTGGATTTGGCTTCGGGTATAACCATGGTGGTGAAATACCGGTCTTCTTTTAGGACGCTCTTGGCCCATCTGACACGGAACATCGGGACCTTCTCTCCAGCGTAGCTCAGCTCCCAGATCTCCTCGATCCTTCCGTAGTATCTGTCCTTGTCGTTACCGGTGTAGGATTCCATCGTTACCCCGGAGTTCTGATAACCATCGCTCTTCATGTCCTTGGCCTCGGTGTAGAATGTGTAGCCGTTGATATCGTACGCCTCATAGGTCATCAGGTTGTGCTCGGCGCCCTGTGACAAGGCGAATATGAGTTGTTCTTCCGCGGAAGAATCCTCATGTAAAGGGTACGACAGAAGCTTCTGCTTGAACCAACGCGTGAAACATGAGTTGTGCTCTTTGAGTATATCTCCGTCCGTCCTCTGTTGGCCTCGGTCATTGTACGTCTTCTTAATAAAGGTTTTGTGCTCTACCACCCAAGGATCGACCACGTCTATGTGTTGTAGCGCGACTAGGTTTGCTCTTTCAAAGTCGGCGAGTCGACCCTCGAAGTCGACATGCATTTCGCGGCGACCCTCACGGTGACCCCATCCAGCGAGCCTGCCGAGGTGCCTGTTGACGGGCAGACCAACGGGGTTCTCGATGCCTAGATAATTCGTGCAGTACGAGATGCACTCTTCGGTTAGAAAGCCCCTGGCTATGCTTCCCTCTGGACGTGACATGTTACGAACGTATCCTTTGATGACACCATTCATCCTTTCGAACGGCATCATGCTGTGCAGGAACGTCGGCCCGAGTTGGATGATATCCTCCACTATATGGACCAGCAGATGCACCATAACGTCGAAGAATGCGGGCGGGAAGTACATCTCAAGCTCGCATAGTATCACCACGATCTCTTCCTGTAGCCTTCTGAGTTGCCTCACGCCAATCGAATTCCGAGAGATGACGTCGAAGAAGTTGCATAGGCCAAATAGCGTTTCACGGACGTGAGCGTCCATGATCCCACGGATTGCAACTGGAAGTATCTGCGTCATCAGCACGTGACAGTCGTGAGACTTCATCCCGCTGAACTTCTGCTTCGCTGGGTCTAGGTATCTGCTTATCTTCCCCGCGTAACCGTAAGGAAGTTTTACTCCTAGGAGGCAGGTGAAAAACTGCTCGATCTCCTCCTGACTTAGAGTGAAGCACGCGGGAGGGTAGTCATTTCCGGTCTTCTTGGCCTTTTTGCCTTTGCGACGACATTCTGTGTCCTGCTTCGCCTCATCATAATCATCATCATCATCATCATCATCATATATAGCGTGAAGCTCCTGCCTGATGCCCATTGATTTCAAGTCTGCCCTTGCTTTCGGCCCATCTTTGGTCCTCTCTGGCATGTTGAGCAGGGTACTAAGCAGACTCTCGCACACGTTCTTTGTGATATGCATGACATCAAGGCTGTGAGGCACACGGTGGATCTTCCAGTACGGCAAGTCCCAGAAAACAGACCTTGTTTTCCATACCTTCAGTAGCGGCTCTGGCGCCTTTCGCTTCTTTCCCGGCTCTGGCGCCTTTTGCTTCTTTCCCGGCAGTGGGCAGTCTTTCCAATTTTTCAACAGCTTGTCTATTTCCTCGCCGCTCCTCGTACACGGGCGTTTTCGGGGTTCGGTTTCACCATCGAACAGATCCTTGCGTTTCCTCCACGGGTCATCGTCGCGAAGCCACCTTCGATGTCCCATGAACACGGTTTTCGAAGACCCGGGATCTCTATCTAGCTGGCGATACGTTGTGTCGTCCATGCACCGTACGCATCCAGAAAATCCGTGGACTACCTGCCCCGCGAGATATCCATAACCGAGATAGTCGTGCACCGTCGTGAGCAGTGCGGCTCTCATAGGGAAATATTCTTTCTCTGCGGCGTCCCACGTATTGGCTGGCGTTTTCCACAGCGTGTCTAGCTCCTCCTTCAGCAGCCCCAGATACAGATTGATGTCGTTCCCTGGTTGTTTCGGCCCTTCAATTAGCATACTCATGTGAATGTACTTCCTCTTCATGCACAACCAGGGGGGAAGGTTGTACATCCACACAAACACAGGCCAGGTGCTATGTGTGCTTCTCTGGCTGCCAAACGGATTGACTCCATCGGTGCTCGCGCCCAGCACGATGTTCCTTGGATCCTTCCCAAATTCTGGGTATTCAAAATTCAACGCTTGCCACTGGCTCGCATCCTTAGGGTGACTCAGCATCTTGTCTTTTTTATCTATCTCCGGATCATTTGCGTCATCTTCTCGCTTCTTCTCCTCCCTATCCGCGTGCCAACGCAGGAGCTTTGCTACCTTAGGATCCGCGAAATACCGCTGCAGACGAGGAGTGATCGGAAAGTACCACACCACTTTTCGAGGAGCTTTCTTCCTCTTCTTGTATCGAGTGACGCCGCACACCGGACATATGGTAGACTCCGCGTGCTCGCCCCGATAAATGATGCAATTGTTCATGCAGACATGGTATTTCACGTGCGGTAAATCCAGAGGACACACGATTTTCTTCGCCTCCTCCAAACTGGTCGGGCACTTGTTCCCCTTTGGAAGACGTTCGTGCCAGAATGACATGTTCTCGTCGAAGCATGCGTCCGTCATTTTGTGTTTTACCTTCATCTCCAGAGCCATGAGCGTTACTTTCAGGCGGGTATCCTCGGGCCTGCATCCTTCATACAATGGAGTAACCGCGTCTAACTCAAGTTGATCCACCTTGGCTTTCTCTCGGGCGGCAGCTCTTGCGTTATCCGTCTGCTTGAGAAGCAGCTTTTGAATATAAGGGTCCTGCACCCAGCCCATCGATGGTCCACCGTCGTCTGCTCCGCCGGCATCATCATCTTCATGATCATGCCCGTCGTCTGCTCCGGCATCTTCCTCATCATCATGACTGTGTACAGCATCACCGTCATGATCATCTCCTGGGGATTCTTCGTCTTCTCGCCCGCCCGAGCCGCGGTGGTTGTCTTGCTGCCCTTCCTCATTTCTTGCCCGGCCCCCATGGACGACTTCGTAGTCATCTTCATCACCTTGCCACCGATAGCCATCCATGAAACCACGCAAGAGCAGGTGGTCCCGCACCTGCCCGGAATCCGGGTCCGCAATAAGGCTCTGCAGCTTGCATCTTCGACACGGGCATCTTATCTCCGTCTCGTTCTTTTCAAGCATCTCGGCCTTCGCGGACCTCAAAAACCTATTCACGATGCCTTCGGTCATCGTGCGGACCATGGTTGCCTGCGGGGTAGAGCAAAACAATATTTTAGAACCAAGAAAAAATTTGGCATGACTTTGCCTAAAAATAGGACCAAAAAGAATGCTTAATGCCAAAATTATCGCCGAAACGGAAATGAATCAACATTCCGGCAAAATATTGGCAACTATTGCATTTCAAATACCGGTACACCTCCAACCACAAACACATATGCAACACCACTAACATATGCAACACCACGAACATACATAGATCTAGCTAGGCCATAAAAAGTGCATGTGCACATTGTTGTAGGAAGAACAACGTAAATATAGTTTCCCCCTTACTTACCTATCAAAACAAGGTAATTTAACCACTTAATTTGAATGAATCTATGGTGGAAATGAGAAGAAAGAGAGGAGGCACCCGAGACAAGGAGGAGGTGGAGAATGAAGTGGGGGAGAAAGTGAGTGTGGGTAGGAGAGGCTGCCCAAAATATCTTGTTGCTGCCCACTTACTAATGGCGCACCTGACATAAATGCGCCATTAGTAATCCAGGTTACTAATGGCGCACCACAGCCTGATGCGCCATTAGTAGTTTTGCGAAAAAAGTAAATCATACTAATGGCGCACTCTGCCTCAGTGCGCCATTAGTAGTTTGAACTACTAATGGCGCACTTTGCGGCAGTGCGCCATTAGTAGTTTTCCAACAAAAGGAATAAAAAATATAATTAAAAAAAAATCATTAGTGGCGCACCCTTTCACTGGTGCGCCATTACTAGTTACAACTAGTAATGGCGCACCTTACAGGGATGCGCCATTAGTATGTTTGGCCAGACGCGCTAGTTCAAAAAAAAAATTTAGGACACTAATGGCGCACCCTAGGCCTGGTGCGCCATTAGTAGTTCCAACACTAATGGCGTATCAGAAGGTGGTGCGCCATTAGTATATACTAATGGCGCACCACTTGTCTGGTGCGCCATTAGTGTCAATCCCGTCTATAGCCCTTTTTCTAGTAGTGGTAGGAGCCTCTTTACGGGAAAGTGTCAAATACGGTTAGCCTGTGGCATGGGCGTTTTATGTCCTCCACTGCCCGGCTAATCCTGACTAACTCGAGCCTTTCCTCCCTTCCTCTTTTTTACTATGGGGATGTTCTTACTAGCAATGGCGTGCACGCTAAACTCGACACTCCTCGATCCCGATTCTTTTGGGAGGGAACCAGCATCAAACGTAAATACCACCTAGTTAAATGGGAGGTTGTGTGCAGGCCTAAGAAATATGGGGGGTTGGGGATCATGAAGTCGAAACTTATGAACGTCGCTCTCCTTACCAAATGGTGGCGGCGGCTTGCCCAAAACGAGTCGGGACACTGGGCGCAGCTTCTAAAAGCGAAATATTTCCCTAACGGGAATTCCTTAACGGCCTCGCCGAACGGATCTGCGTTTTAGAATGGGATCCAAGCAGTCCGGCCCGCTTTTGCGGTTGGTGCCAAGTTCTAGATCAACAATGGCCAATCCACTCGGTTTTGGCTAGATTGTTGGCTGGGACCTGCCCCCCTTTGACAGAGCCACCCCAATCTTTACCAGATCGCAACGAATATCAATATCATGGTTGGGGACGCTCTGAGTTCCTGTCCCCCACGATACATTTTTTGCGGGCACTCACCAATGCCGAACGAGAGTCATGGGATGACTTGGTTCAAAAAATTGGTGGCTATCGACTAGGCGCGGGTGCTGAGTCGATAGAGTGGAGCTCGACCGCCTCCAAAAACTTCTCGGTGAAATCTCTCTATAGCAAACTTACCGAGGGGAATGAGCTAGACATAGCCAGGGGACTATGGAAGGCAGGCTTGCCCTTGAAGATAAAAATCATCATGTGGCAAATGTTTAGAAATAGGCTGCTTACCTCGGACAACGTAGCTAAACGGAATGGACTGGCCGATGGATCTTGCGCGGTTTGCGGCCTGGGTGAAGACGCTAACCACGTGTTCTTCAGATGCCACCTAGCCAAGTTCGCGTGGAGTGCGGTTAGGGATGCGTTCCACTCGAATTGGAATCCCGCTTCTGGAGCCGACCTGCTCATGTTAATCAAAATACAAAAAGGGACCAACGCTAGAATTGCTTGGCGATGCGTAGGGGCGCTGTTGTGGGATCTACTCGTAACAAAATTACGATTATGAAGAAATTCCCTAATCACTCTGCTGATGTGATCTTCAAATGCCACTATATTTTTACAGACGTGGATACCGCTGGGGAAGGAGTGCGATGTTGAACGCATGACGGAGGCCATGATGCGTATCAAGACGGCTCAGACTTTGGCAAGACAAGAACTGTCACTCAGATGAGATGCTTTTGGTGTTGACTAGAGCTGGCGAGGCCTAGCAAGGCTGGTTGTTTTCACGGATGTAATATTTGATCATGCGTGCTCCTGAACCTGGTGTTTGTGTGTGGATGGCCGAGCGGAACTGCTTATTATCTTTTGCTTTCGTTGTTTGAACCTTGTATGAACGGTGCCTTGTGGCTTTATTAATTTAAAGCCGGACGCTTCTAGCGTCTTCGTTCCAAAAAAAAGGGCCATCAATAGTGCAAAGCTGTTGCAAATCCGTGCGAAACTGTTGTAAATTTGTTCAAATCAGTAAGACTGAGGTCCCCAAGCGCCTTTGGCCAGCACACCGTTTTTAGTTAACCAAGGCATTCCCAAGGGAGGCGTTTTTGTGGTCATCTCCCTGCCATACGAAGTTTCAGATGATTTTGTTGAAACTAACCCAAACCCACTTTTGAGTCTTGGCTAGGAGAGGGTGGACCGGGCTTCCCTTTCCAATCAGACAATGTAGTGCCGAACTTGCCCATTAGAGGTTGGAAGTCAATTTTCTGCGGTCGAAGAAAGTGGAGCAGCAGCCCCAGCCCCCAGGTTCTTCCCGGGGAAAGATGCTAAACATGCCGGTAAAGCAGTAAGAATGTGCTGAAGGTCCAATCCCGCAAAAGGAACCGGGAACACAAAATCATGAAAACATCATTTTAGCTCTTATCGCTACCTATCACCAATGAACAAGTGATAGAAGTAGGCTTTTTTGAATCCAAACACTCCTGATTCCATAAACACACTCCCATTCCAGAGCAGTCATTCGAGCTGTCTACGTACACCTAGGGCAGTAATTGCATGGGCTACCTTAGTACACTCCCATGTTTCTGCAAATGATGATTCCAGGGGCCGTGCCGAAGGTCTTTGTAGACCGGAACGGATTGCCACATCTTCAAATTCCCCAATTTGCCATTACTGCTATTGGTTAACAACTACCGCGCGGCTCAAGCAAGCTTGAGAGATATAGCAAATTTGCTCATACATTTTCCTGTATGCCTTCCATGCCTAGTTCTGTTCGAGTTCCAACTCCAATCCCTTTCACCCATTTCGAATAGCCTGACATATTGAATGAACTCAACGAGATGATAGTCTTATCACCAACAAAACAAAACAAAAATACATAACTAGATACAGATTTCAGACCACCACAAATAAGACATTAAGTAATCCTAGAAAAGCAGGTGAACATGCAACCAAATCAGATCCTAAACAATGAGACCAATTGATACGACTGGCTATGAACCAGTGAAAATCTCAAACTCCCAACACCTTTATATTGACATATGGAGTGGTGGGAGTGGGATGATGCTTTGGTTGTTATCTTCGTGAATGAGTGCATGTCAGCACATGTTGCAATTGAAGACATGTATGCCATTTAAAGGGTAAGGGCGATGGGTACTGAAAGCCTTGCAAAGCCATTAATTGGTTGCATTTTTTTAAACACGTTGAAAGAGCAGCGCCGAAAATCACATAATAAATCCAGGAAATTGCGGCCATCTATGTCATGTCTAGGATTTGAATGCGGGTGTGCAGGTTCCATCACATGGAACTTAGCCATTTCACCTAAGCTCAGCTCGCCAATTGTTTGAGATTTGATTTTGTTTAGCATTGTCTAGAATTAATGACGTTCTTTGCCTATAGTGTGTTTCTTCAAAATTGAAGGCTAGCTTTGGCATGGGAGGCCCATGACTAAATCGCTTTATTTTCTAGGTATTATATTTATACAACATAGTTGATCAAGCATTGAACATTAGAGATTGTCAGGAGATCACTCTTTTTTTTTTTGCAGGTGAGGAGATCACTCTTTTAAATGCGGTTCTCCTTGAGACATCATGATGATTTTTTCGCACATACGGCGGCGTTTTCAATCTATAAATAAATAATTTTAGAAATCAGAAAAAAAGAAACCAAGAAAAAAATATGCTTATAGATGAATTCTTAAATCATTGTCTTTGTTTACTAAATTACTAGGGAACTATTGTTTTTTTGTTGTAAAACCCTCTCCCCAGAGCACCCTTGGTTGCATCTATAGGTCCTCTAATTGAAAAAAAAGTAACAAACCAAATCGAACATACATAAGATTGTATGGCAGCTTTCTAAACCTTGTTGTTACAACCAGAACACAAGACGCAAGGCAGAAATAGGTTTTTGGCTTGACCGAGAGTTTCTGAATTTGTATGGGGGAATCCTGAAGTCTAGATGCAGTCTGAATGATTATGCGCCATCTCCTCTCCCATGATTGGTTTGATTTGTCCATTATTATCTGATGAATCTTAATCAATTGACGGACAAGATTATGCATTGTCTTGATTTCTCAATTCTTTCTTGTGATCTGAAGAAAAACGGCGCCTAAACAACCCGCAAGTATCACATCCTCAGCAAGCACCTCCCTCAGAAGTCAGAATCGTAGACCGCCAGATGAACAAACAAACATTGTGGTGGAACCCTGAATGAAATGTTTGGTTGAAGTGGAATGATACCACGACCTTCTGTCTCGTCGATGGATGTTTTTGTACAGTCTTGATTCTCGTTCCGGACACCAGTCGTCCTTGTGACCTGTAGTGCTTTTGACCTCTTACATGTGGCAGCAAATGTTGTAGCTGTCAGGAAGATGCAGTATTCTGGTCATCTGTTTGTCAGCAGTTGCTCTTGCTTCTCTGTGTTAAACACCATCATATGCGGCAGCTCCTATAGTGTGACGGGCGGTGTGTACAAGGCCCGGGAACGGATTCACCGCCGTATGGCTGACCGGCGATTACTAGCGATTCCTGCTTCATGCAGGCGAGTTGCAGCCTGCAATCCGAACTAAGGACGGGTTTTTGGAGTTAGCTCACCCTCGCGAGATCGCGACCCTTTGTCCCACCCATTGTAGCACGTGTGTCGCCCAGGGCATAAGGGGCATGATGACTTGGCCTCATCCTCTCCTTCCTCCGGCTTAACACCGGCGGTCTGTTCAGGGTTCCAAACTCATAGTGGCAACTAAACACGAGGGTTGCGCTCGTTGCGAGACTTAACCCAACACCTTACGGCACGAGCTGACGACAGCTCCACTAGTGTGTCTACCAAACCATTGCAATTAATTTTTTCAGATGTTTGGGGTCCTTCCCCCAACTCAGTAGGTAGACATACATACTACGTGAGTTTTATCGATGACTACAGTTAATTCTCTTGGATTTATCTTCTTAAGAAAAGATCCGATGTCTTTCAAGTTTTTAAGAACTTTCAAGCACTCGTTGAACGCCAATTTGACAGCAAGATACTTGCTGTCCAATCCGACTGGGGCGGAGAGTACGAAAAATTAAACTCTTTCTTTCAAACTCTCGGCATCACTCACCATGTGTCATGCCCCCACGCTCACCAACAAAACGGCTCTGCTAAATGCAAGCACAGGCACATTGTTGAGGCCGGCCTAGCTCTCTTAGCTGGCGCCTCCATGCCTTTGAAATTCTGGGATGAAGCTTTTCTCACTGCCGTTCACATCATTAACATGCTTCCTAGTCGTGTTATTAATAATGAAACTCCAGTAGAACGGCTACGTGTTTTTGGGTGTGCATGTTGGCCTAATCTTCGTCCATACAATCAACGCAAACTTATGTTTTGATCAAAGCAATGTGTATTTCTTGGGTATAGTGCCCAACACAAAGGTGTCAAGTCCCTAGATGTGTCTACGGGACGAGTTTATATCTCCCGTGACGTTGTTTTTGACGAAACAAAGTTTCCTTTCGCTGATCTTCATCCCAACGCCGGTGCCTTACTTCGCAAAATTCTACTTCTACCCTCTTCTCTCACCGGTCTTGATCATGGGGGAATTACTTGTGATGATTCAATGTCGACTAACCCTCCTAATGGTGCACCCGAGTTCTCTTGTGACGTTGCAGGAACAACCAACGAAAAAATGATGAAGAAAATGTCTCCCACGTGCCATATTTGCTGTGTCCAGATTTGGGGAACAAATCCTCCTTGGGATTGGCGCCGAACCAGCTGCAGTCCAGCAGATCCGCGCCGGAATCTGCGCTGGCAGACGTGCCAGACCGGCCAGCTATAGAATCTGCCGCGCGTGTGGACCAGGCCTCGGCTGGTGGCTCGCCCGATGCCACGCGGCGGCGTCCCAGTGGAGCGGGCGGCGTGCGCTTCCCTGACCAACCGCACTGCTACAAGCGGCGGGCCCATGCGCGGCCGACCGGCGCGGGTGCGGGTTCCAGTGCTGACCCGACCAGCCAGGAGGGCGCGGCTTCGGTGCTGATCCTCGTGGCCCCGCGCAATCATTGGCTCATGATGAGCCCCCTGGTGCGTCAGTATATTCTGCGGCTGATATAACCTCGCCGTCACGTGCTGAAGCCACAGAGGATCCGGTGCGGGTGTCAGGCGAATCTGCGTCGGGATCGCCTGCACCAGGGACTCCTGTGCACGGCTCTGGATCTTCTGCGCCGGCTGATTCTGCAGTACAGTCCAAGCGGCTCACACGGCTACAAAAAGGTGTAACTCAACCCCTTAACTACAAAAATCTAAGCGAATATGGCCTCGTTTGTTCTACAGATGGAGATGAGGCACTTGGAGATGATAAGTGGAGAAAAGCAATGGTGGAAGAATATGTGGCACTGAAGAAAAATGAAACATGGCATTTGGTTCCCCCACGGCAAGGTAAAAATCTTATAGATTGCAAGTGGGTGTTCAGAGTTAAAAGGAAATCTGATGGAACAATTGATAGATACAAGGCTAGGCTTGTTGCCAAAGGTTTTAAGCAAATATATGGTATTGATTATGAGGATACATTTAGTCCAGTTGTAAAAGCTGCCACCATTCGCCTTGTTCTGTCTATTGTTGTATCCAGAGGATGGAGTCTCAGACAGCTAGACGTCCAGAACGCGTTTCTTCATGGTGTTCTGGAAGAAGAGGTGTATATAAAACAACCTCCTGGGTTTGAGAGCATGTCTAATCCCTCGTTTGTGTGCAAACTTGATAAAGCACTTTATGGCTTGAAGCAGGCTCCAAGGGCGTGGTATTCCCGTCTTAGTCACAAGATGCAATCACTTGGTTTTGTTCATTCCAAGTCAGACACCTCACTGTTTATTTACAATAAGCTCAATACATGCATATTTGTTCTCATCTATGTTGATGATATTATTGTTACAAGTTCATCTAGTGAGGCCATTGCATCATTGTTAAAGGATTTAAGTGCAGAATTTGCTCTCAAGGATCTTGGTGATTTGCATTTTTTCCTTAGGATTGAGGTAAAGAAACACAAGGATGGACTTCATCTCTCTCAAGAGAAGTATGCAACTGATTTGGTAAGAAAGGCATGCTTGCAAGGTTGTAAACCCTCTTTCACAGAAGGGCACCTCTTGAATCAAGAGGATAGTACAAAGTACAGGAGTTTGGTAGGTGCATTACAGTACTTGACTTTAACAAGGCCTGATATCTCATTTGCTGTCAATAAGGTATGTCAGTTTCTCCATGCTCCCACCACTGTGCATTGGACTACTGCAAAACACATTGTCAGATATGTCAAACATACTTTGAGCATTGGTCTCAACTTCAGCAAGTCATCCTCAACTCTTGTTAGTGCTTTCTCTGATTCTGATTGGGAAGGTTGTCTGGATGACAGACGCTCCACTGGTGGATTTGCAATATTTTTTGGACCAAACTTGATTTCATGGTGTGCAAGAAAACAGGCCACAGTGTCTAGCACAGAGGCAGAGTACAAGGCATTAGCAAATGCTACAGCTGAAATCATATGGGTTCAATCAATGCTAAAAGAACTTGGTATTCGAAGTTCTCAAACTCCATGTTTGTGGTGTGATAATCTTGGTGCCACCTACTTGTCTGCAAATCCAGTCTTTCATGCCAGAACAAAGCACATAGAGATAGACTTTCATTTTGTCAGAGAAAGAGTTGCACGGAAACAGCTTGATATTCGGTTCATTCACTCCAGAGAACAAGTTGCAGATGGGTTTACTAAAGCCTTGCCTATCAAAAGCTTTGAAGAGTTTAAGCATAATCTCAACCTCATGAAGTTGTGATTAGGGGGGGGGGGGGTGGTGTTAAACACCATCATATGCGGCATATTAGAGATAAGGCTAGGTATATTAGAGATAAGGTTAGGAGGTAGTTTGTATTGAGATATTCTTGTAACCATCTCCTCCTTTCTTCTCTCACAAGATGTATCCTAGATTCTCTCTTATCTCTCTCCCTCAAACCGCATGTACGCCATCTAGGGTTTCCGGCTCCCCTGCTATATAACATGAACACGTCGCCTCGACAAGGGCAAGACGTTTCACCGCTCGCACACTCTGAAGTTTTTTTCTTGGATCTCAGTAGGATTCTGTTAGGTAGTACTTTCTGATCTTGACTTGTGTTTCTTCGTGGATGCACTGCTGTGCCAAGTGATGGAAGCATTCTAAAAGTTGTTTACATGACATTTTCTGGAAGTTCTGAGTGTGAGGGGACTGAAAGTTCTTTTGTCACTGCTTGCTTCAAAATCTGAACAATTTGGTGCTTGCCCGTTGTGGTTGTGCACCTGGAGTTGGGTCCCTGAATCCATCTTTGTGTGATATACGAGGGTGACAGCAGCAGCCTGATTCCTCTTTTTCTGCACCTGAACAAAAGTCTGAAGATGCAGTACTACTACTACCTTACCATGGAGTTGGAGATGTCTGCATGCTTAAGGATGAGATTGTCGTTGTGTATATGATTCTCCTGTGACATGTGCTGCATGCTTTTAGTCCATCTATTTTCTCTTGCCTGCATTTGCATGCATCAATCTGTTAGCTGCATATTGTTGTCACTCTTTCTTGTTGTGGCTGTGTTTTGGAGCAACCCCTCCCTCTGATTCCTCCCTTTGGCAGCAGCAATTGGAGACTGTGATGTTTGCTGAGGATGCAGTATCTTTGTAATCAGTCAATTGGAGACTTGAGACAAGTGTTCTGGAGTAGGAGTACTTCTATTCCTTATCGATCAGATGGGACTCCTAGAGATTTCTGGGAGACTTTGAGAGTTGATGAGACAAGCTTGTATCCCCTTCATCTTTGGTCGCAGCAATTCGGACCTGTCTCTGTATTTTGGTGTTGCTGGCCAGAGGTTAACTTGGCCTATCCGGTTTGACTGAACTGTTTCCGTATTGTGCTAGTACGACCGAGGGCAGTCGCCGGTCATGGCACGTGCTGTGGAAGTTCCCGAGAACTCGAGGGTGCAAGAATGGCGTAATGTGACTGAGCACGAACTATCGAGTTGTGCGGCACTTTGGTCACCTAACTTCTAGTCAGGTATAGAACCATAAAATGGGTAAGATTCTTCCGTACTATTATGATATAGAACACAAATTTCTGCTTGCTCTTCAGTGAGCCAGCTCTTTGTTTCAGATGCAGAAGTCCAAAAAATAATTTCAACACAAAATCCAAAAAGCAATTTCAAATGTAGGTGTCGACATACACCTATCAACGAGCAAAACTCAAGGAATTTGTGAATTGTGAAGAAAGCAAAAATGCGACAATCTATATTTATGTTTCATCTCCGTTGAATGTAACTAATGTCGTCCATGTCTGTTGAATGTACCCGGTTTTCTTAGATGCCATTAGCGAATCTTCAGCAAAAAAATTGTAATAGTTTAGGTTGCCACTAAGGGTCCAATTAACCTGCCCATCAATGGTGTTGTACTCACTGACAGTATTTAAATCCATGCCTTACTAATTACGATTGAACAAAACTGTCAGTTTGCTGTAGTGAGTCACTCTTGAGGCATGTGCCATTGAGGCCGTCGCTAAGGTATGAGTTTTGTTTGGGTTAAACTTTCTGGCTAAGTTTCCACATGTCCTATGTATACATGTATTTGTTATGTGCTGCTTCTTGGATGGACCTGGGTAATTTGGCATTTGAGAAGCCTTTCTACAAAGTGGTCCAAGCTTTTGAGCCCTGTATTATTGGCGACGTGTGAACAAACTATTCAAAAATTTGTTGCTGGCAAAAACTACTATTTTTACACGTTCTGTCCATAAGCATTTGGATAATGGTCTCTTTGTCTACTCGTTTGCTCTGTTGCTCCTAATGTTTTGCAAGGTGATAGGCTTCTGCTTGTGGAGAATCACAAACTAGCTCATAAATATTCCCGGATGCCTCCGACACCTAGTTATGTTCGACTACCAATTTTTATCAGTTTTGGTCGTTTCTTCCGCGACAACCTCACTAACAACAAAAAATAATTTAAGTAAATGGATCCACATCCAGCTATACACACTAAAATCAAGCTAGCGATGCTCAAAAAACTTTTTAAAAAGCAAGTGAATATGTGATAAAATTGATCCAAAACCATGAGACCAATCGAAACGCATAAGCAACCCACCACACTAGCATAATATAAAATCAAAATAGCTATGACTTAGTCTATATGTCAAACTCCTTGGATCTTTATAGTGGCATATGGTGTTGGTGGGAGAGGGGTGGTACTTAGGTTGTTATGTTCGTAAATGAGTGGGCTTGCATGCATTGCGAGTGAAGAGGGTCCGAACTGCCATTTAAAGTCTAGTGGCAATGAGCCATGGGCCTCTAGTCGTCACCTAGTTATTGGTTGGGATTTGTTTTGTTGGCATCCAGAGTTTTATGTCGCGCTTTCCCTATTGTGTGTGTCTTCAAATAAAACTCGCATAAGATTTGTGCATCTTTTGCAAGAATAGGATGGTAGCATTTCAGTATTATTCAGGTATAGAATCATAAAATGGGTAAGATTCTTCTGTATTACTATGATATGGAACACAAATTCTGCTTGCTCTTCAGTGAGCCAACTCTTTGTTTCAGAATGATTAAAAATTACAGTCAGATGCAAAATTCCAAAAAATAATTTCAAGCGTAAAAAATACACTAAGACGCAAAATCCACAAAATAATTTCAACTGTAGCTGTCGAAATACACCTATCAGTCAGCAAAACGCAAGGAATTTTTTAATATATCTGTGAACTGTGAAGAAAAGCAAAATGCGACAATCTATAATTATGTTTCATCTCTGTTGAATATACCTAATGTCGTCTCGTGTCCGTTTTAAAATTCTGAGGTCTCAATATATGGTGTTCAAACTGTTGAAAGAAAATGGTAGTATAAGAGTTGTCCCGCTTGTTTTAATCCTGGCCCTTTAGTATGTTTTTCCGTTCACCTTTTAGATGGAATGGTGCTCTGTCCTTTTATGCTAAGTCTCCGAATTTTTGTAGTGGAACCCTGAAGCCTGAATTGTTATGCATCATCTCCCATGATTTTCCGACTTGTCCATTTCTTGAATCTTAATCAGTTCATGGATACGATTCTACATTTTCTTATTATGGTTCTGGACCCTATTGCTTATTTTGATCTGCACTGCTTTTGACCATATTTGCTTGGCAGCAATTGTTGGAGGTGTAGGTAAAATTCAGTGTTCTGGTCATGTTCTGTCAGCAGTACATTGGAACTTTGTATTTTGTCAGTTGTTGGGATCTTAGATCTCAGTATCTGCTGTCAAACTACTGAAAGGAAATGGTATAAGGCTTACTCATCTTGCTTTGTCTTAATCGTGCTTATGTGTTCCTCTGTTTACCTGTGGAACCAGATTGGTCGGTTCTCTGCGCTGTCATGTGAAGTTTCTGAATTTTCAGAGCGGCACTCTGAAGTTTTTTAAGTGTTCTTGTGTTCACCTGTGGATCGTTCTGATTGAATCCTAATTAATTAATGCTGAAGATCTACTGTTTTCTTGGTGGCGGGATGCACCGCTGGATAAAGAAGATGGTACGAGTTATCCGAAAGTTTTCTTTTGGAGGAAAAAAGGGATCAAAGCCATGAATTATAATGAAACCAACATGATTCAGTTATCCGGAAGGTTTTTTTAGAAATTTATTTTCTTCTAAAAGTTCTAGCTCTGGGGATAGTTTGATTCCCCTTTCTGGCAGCAATCGTTGGAGAACATGATGCTGGGAAGATGTAGTATCCTGGTATTCGTCTCTGCTGCGCATTTTATGTGACAATGATCTCAAACACAAACAAAAAGTAAAAAATACCTGTAAGTACCTGTGAGATGTGTGCTTTGCCAAGTTCTAGACCGTGTCTTGTCTTTTGGTTAGCTGGTTCCGGAATTTGTTTGATGTGGAAGCTTGCATCAGCTCCCGCTTTTTGACAACATTCTTCTTTGCCCTACCCACTTTTCTGTCGTTGTTGTTGGTGCAATGAAAGGTTGCTCAAAAGAAAGGAGAAAAAAGCCAAACTTTTAGTATGGTGCCGAACATAGTAATTTTGTGTTGCAAACTGAATGTTGGCGGTATGCTGCTTTTGTAGCATGGTGCTATTACCGAAATGGTCGCGAGTTTGATTCTTGCTTGGAGCGCAAGTGATACTTACACGAGTTGGGATGACAACATTACTACTCAATTTGTTCAGTTTTACAAGTATCCCATGTATTTGTAGTATGTTTTTGTTTTTGAGAAACTGACATGAACACTACCCTTTCATTTAGACAAAAAGTGGGATAATATGCACAAAGATGTCACGTTTTTGAAGGGGGGTGTGAGGAAACCCTAGTAGCCCAAGACTCCAAGAGCGAAGTACAAGACATTCGACCAACACCCACAGTTGGCTGGATGACACCGAAAGCCAATGCAATATCCTTGAAAGCCAACCCAGTAACCTCTAGGTGCATCATTCAAGTGGCGTCTAACATTCTCCCATTTATATCTTTCCAAATTAATGTTCCAAAGGATAATCGAAAAAAGACAATCTTTGCAAATGTGGGTTTCGGTCTACTGTCCGTAGAGTCAAAGCTTGTAAGCAGGGTCATGTGGCCTTCCACGAACAACGATTCCGACGGTCGTGAGGATTCTGTCGAGGAGCACGAGCCTTGAAAAAGAACTTGCACTTAAGCTCCACGTCAGTGGTTCATATCTGGGAGGACTCAAATTTTGGCGTGGAGCCCTGGAATTGCATCGTATAGGCAGACGCCAGGGTATACATGCTGTTCCTTTTACATTTCCACATGATGATCACATTCCGCATGAGGAGAATCCCAAGTTTTCTAGTAAATCTTCCTGGATGCCTCCAATGCCTAGTTCAATCATTTTAAACAACACCACATCTCGGATGATCTTACCAAGATGATGGACTTACCACCAACAAAACAAAGTTCGAACAAATGGATCAAAAGCAAGGCACACCATATAAAGCTCACAATGCTCACGAAAACACTGAACACTAAGTGAATATGTGCTAAAATGGACCCAAAACTATGAGAACATGGTTGAAAACACCGAACACTAAGTGAATATAAGCAGCCCACCCCACTATATCACCATATAAATCAAAATAGCTATGAATTGGTCCAATTAAATCCCGAACCACTAAGGCCTTTATAATGTCATATGTTTGTGGTGGGAAACAAACCTGGTACATTGGATGTTGCGTTCATAAATGGGTGCATGTGTGTACATTGCGAGTGAAGAGGGAAGTAAATGTCATTTAACGGCAGGTGGAAATGGAAACTTAAATTCCCTTGTCATCAACGATTGGTTGGAATTTGGTGTTGTTGGCATCTAGAGTTCTCATGCCACGATTTCTCTATCTTATGGGGTGAATTGCAAAAAACCACAACATCGATGCCTGAGTCTGCAAGAAACACTGGTTTACGAATTTGGGACAAAAACCACTGATTCTCAATCTAACCTTTTGCAAAAAAAAACATCAATTGCACGCTTTGGGCATTTTGAACCGCGATTATAACATTTGGGACCCGTATTTGATGACATGGCGTAACGGCACACTGTAGATGACATTAGACATTGTTAGATGAGGGTTTTTATAGATTTACAAAACAGTCCCTGTAATTTTACAGGGACACTCTTCAATAAACAAAACTAAAAGGAATCAGCTCCATACATGGATTTGGGCTGCCCAAGCAGCCGAGCATAGTAGCAGCACACCTGCAATGGAATAGAGGGCACGAGCACAGGTGCGCGGCTGCTGCGGCAGTTTGGCGGTGGAGCTGGCCGGGTGGTGGGTTGGGCCTCATTTGTCAGCCTGCGGTCGCCAGAGGTCCGAGATCCATCACCCTCAGCCGCCAAGGTCCGGCGTCCATCGTCCTCAGCCGGCGCCCATCATCCTCAGCTAGCGTCTATTGTCCTCAGCCTGTGGTCGAGTCACCAGAGGAAGCCGCTAGCCGTGCAGCCGCAAATTTCGCCGGATCCAGGGCCTCTAGTTGCAAAGGTCACCGGATCCGGGAGGTCGGGGACCATGGTGGAACCGTGGCCGCGCAGTTAGGACCCGCCTTGACCCGCACGTCGTGCTTATCGCCGGTGAGATCTGCTAACGCATTGGTCGCCCAGACGCGGTCAAAGTCCGAGAGAGCCGAGAGGGACGAGACGGGTGCGAGGGCGAGGGCGCCACGAGGTCCAGGTAGATGGGAGCCGAGAGGAACGGGTGCGAGGGCGGCGTTGATGGCTGCCTTGTTGACCATGACGTCGAGGCAGCCTTGCACGCGATGGCCAGGTCCACAGCCATTGTGACGGTGGATCACATCGCGGGGAGGGGATGAAGGAGGGAAGGGGCAAGCCCACCACATTTTAGGGAGGGAAGGTGTTTTTTGGAAATAGACTAGTCTAACATCGTCTACCATTAACCGTTACACAACGTCATTAAATGTGGGACCCACGTGTAATAATCATGATCAAAATGACCTAAGCCACAAATCAGTGTTTTTTGTGTGCAAAATATTAGGTTGAGAATAAGTCATTTTTGTCTGAAATTCACAAACCCGTGTTTTCTACAAACGTAGGCGTCAATGTGGTGTTTTTCTGCAATTCACTCCTATTTTGTGTGTCTTAAAAATCAAACTCATATAAGACTCTTGCATCTTCTACGCGGATATGATGATTTTAAATATTATGCTTTTCTTTCCTAAGATTTACAACCCGAACGCAGAAGATGCAAAGCAAAATTAGCTAATGCTGGTACAATGTGTTGACTCCAGGAACATTCTTAGTTCACACACCAACACAATATCCCATGATGAGCTAGCTATCATCTAAGTCCAGCTTGTTGTGGTGCCCATAATAGTTCATATTAGTGTTTGTGGGAAACATGCAGACGCCAAATTCCATCATGTGGATCCTCGATGTTTTGCACAAGATGTTCACAAAAGACCCCCAAAAGGAAGGATTTTTTTATTGAAAAAGAGAAATGCCAACCATCTCTATGGAGTGGCATACTGAGAACCATTACTGAAGGAAGCTCTTCCAAGCTCTTTAATTTGTGCATAGACGTGCAGTGGAAGCCAAACTTAACTTCAATCTCGAAGGGGTGAAACCGCACATTACTTATGGCCTTGACAATCACTCTCTAGGTGGACCTTCCAATTTTCTTCAATTTCTTGTTGCTGAAATACCTTTGGCATCGCAGGGTAAGAGGGAGCACGTAAAAACTGCTCATCACTCAAAGGTCCTTACTTTCCTTGTAAGACGTGTTATCACCTAGCTGTGTTGGTAAGGTCGCGAAAAACTAATGTGCGAGATTGCAAATCTCATGGAGGGAGATGCAGAAACGAAGTTGTTCATCAGAGGGTTTGATCATGTCCTGTCTCCGTTGAATGTGCCTAGTGTCGTCCCCGTGTCTTTTTAAAAGTTCTTATTAGATATGTTTATCCGTTCACCTTTTTGGCTAGAATGGTGATGTGTCCTTCCATGCGAAGTCTCTGATTTTGTTTAGTGGAACCATTTGTTTGAAGTCTGAATTATTATGCATCATCTCCCATGGTTCTGAATTGTGTACCATTTCGCATGGCTGTTCCGATTTGTCCACCATCTGAATCTTTAATCAGTTCATGGATACGATTATGCATTGTTTTACTCTTGTTCGGGATCCGATTCCCTCTTGTGATCTCCACTGCTTCTTACCCTTTTTGTCTGGCAGCCATTGTTGGAGGCGTCAATAAAATTCAGTGTTCTTGTCACCTTCTGTCAGTAGTTGCTCTTGGTTCTGTTCATGTTAGTATACATTGAGAACGACCTTGTATTTTATCAGTACTTGGGATCTTAGATCTCAACATTGCTCAAAACTGTTGAAAGGAAATGGCATAGGGCTAATAGTTTTCTTGTTGCGTTAATTTTGCTGATGTTTCCATCTGTTTACCTATGGATTGATCGGCGTTCTGTGTTGTCATGCGAAACATTCTGAACTTTCGGAGCGGCATTCTGAAGTATCTGTCAGTAACAATGCCTCTTGTCAGATGATGGATAAGATCGTCATCTTGATCGTTTTTGGTAAGTTATCAACTTTTGGGGCCTGTCATCTCTTTGCAGCAGTGGATATTGGTTCACAAATACATCGCCATTTTGTATAAAGAAGGTCACGCGAGTTGTTTCTTTTAGGAAAGTTTCTCTGAATTTTCCAGTTCTGAAGCATCTCGGGACAGCTAGTGCTTGGATTGGATGCAAAAATATCTCCGAGCACCTGATGCTTTGAGGGAGATAGTTTGGTTCCCCTTCTACCTCGATGCTTTAATTTGAGTTCATAAAATTTAGTTCCATTATCCCCCTCGAGTGCATGTCATGTTCGCCAACGCACATGTCACTGGGCTACATCATCTATTCCTGGGGAGATGTTAGACAACACAAATGATGATGATATGCCTGATGTTGGAGAAGAGTCCGAGGAGGATGGAAATGCATTGAAGGAGGTCAAGGTTTCACCTAAGGCTGGAAAGGCGGCAAAGGAGGTCAAGGTCTCACCTAAGGATGGAAAGGCGGCAAAAAATCTGAAGCGCAAGGCCAAGTTTATTGACGAGTCAGCTAAGGAGGACAAGAACCCTTTTCTACGCGAGTACAAGGCCACACTTGGGAATATAAACTCAGAGATAGCAACAACTCATGCTCAAGCAAGTGTTGTTCCTACCATGAAGGAAGTTTTGACTTTGATGAAGAATTGTGGGGCCGAGGAGGGAACTCCTTTGTATTTCACAGCCACTGACCTTGTCCTCCAACCCAACTATAGAGAGTTGTTCATGCTGATCGAAACAAAAGAGGGGAGACTTGATTGGCTCAATAGGAAACATGATCAAATGAACAAATAGAACCACAAAATCTTGTCCTCCAACCTAACTATGTTTGAACTATTTGTATAACTATTTGTTTTAGTACTTATGAACACGTGTCATCGTGATGTAATGAACCATATCTATGTTATTGCTGCCTTCTTTGTGACGAACCATATATATCTTAGTGCTGCCTTGTTTGTGATGAACCATATCTATCTTATTGTTGTCCAGTTTTTGAAAATGTTGTTGTTGCCATAATTAGCAATGTTGCTGCCCAGTTTTTGTAAATGTTGTTGTTGCCACATATTAGCAATGTTCATGTCCAGTTTTCGTAAATATTGTTGTCCAGTTTTTATGGCAGCAACAACATTTACAGTGCCATCGGATGAGGTTGTTAACCACACAGGTCGCCATGCATTTCCATCACAAAATGTTATGGCGGTTTGCGACTTTGACATGAGGCTTACTTTTGTTGTGGCTGGTTGGCCCGGTTCAGCACATGACACAAGGATCTTAAATGATAGCTTGGTAAAGTATGCACATCGCTTCCCTACACCACCACCAGGTACTAATATGTGTTGTTGCCATTACGTAGTATCCTCATTTATATTGCTGCCATTACTTGCTCCTCAACAACCATGCATAACAATGTTGCCTTTTTTATAGGAAAATATTACCTCGTCGATTCAGGATATCCAAACCGTGAAGGATATTTGCTCCTTACAAAGGCCAAATATACCACATACCAGAATTTCGTAATGTACGAAAACCGGTGGGCAAATATGAGGTGTATAATCATAGCCACTCTTCACTTAGAAATGTTGTTGAGCGAACATTTGGAGTGCTCAAAGCTAAATGGCGCATCTTGAAGGGTGTACCTAGTTTCAAACCTCGTACACAGAAAAAGACATTATTGCTTGTATGGCGTTGCACAACTATATTCGTGAGACCAAGTTGCCCGACGAGGAGTTTGACAAATGTGATGAAGATGAGGATTATATTCCTGATGAGGACTTGGAAGTAGCGCCAGTCCAAGGAGATAGTGTTCCGGCGAGACTTGACATCGTCGACATGAACATAGTCCGTGATAGAATTGCTAACTCCTTGATGAGCTCTACTGCATCATAGAGTTCTTTTATCTGCTCATGGGTGAACAACTATTCTATTTTGTGATATGTGTAGAAGTGTATATAATATTTTAGGCCGCTACTAGTTGCTGGGCTTTCGCTTGTAAGAAAATTTAAGCGTTCTAATGTACTAACATACTGATCAACGTTGAAATACTTGGTATGAAAATATGGTACTCTCTTGCCATGTCAAAATATCATGTCGATCATATGACTCATTTAATTATTTAATTAATTTTTATTAGTGCTCTAAATCTACTTATAATGATGTTATTATCATTAAAGAGCGTGCAACCAATCTTTCAGCTTTTAGGGGTATTTCAGACATTAATCTCCACAGCCACAGCTCATACAGCTAGTTTGCCAAACGGCCTACAGCTTTCTCACAGCAACTTCTTCACAGCTGCTTTTCCACAGCAGATTTTCCGCAGCTGCTTTCAGAAATCCATAGCTCAACCAAACAGGGCCTCAATGTGGTTTGACGGATAGCATTGTGATGGCTTCACACATGCACTGGCCACTGCAACAAAAAACTAAATAACCTAGAATATAAAAAGTGCCACGTTTTATAAAACAATAAAGTAAGGAAGAATACATATTGGAAGAAGAATTATTAAATCCTAGGCTTCATTCTCGTAAGTATTGCGAACTAATGGAATCATTTCTGTACACTCAATTTTCCGCATAACCTAGTTTCTGTACCTAGGTCCTCTAATTGACGCAAATAACAAAGCAAGCTGAAGGCAGGAACAATGTGCATCTTTCCACAAATAGTATGTCATCCTACACCTAGTGTAGGACACATCTTTGAGATTTGAGCGGGGCATCTTGGCTCCTCTCTTTGGCATCAAACGTTGGAGAATATGATGTTGCCGCCATGTTAGGAATATGCAGTATCCTGGATGGTCGCTGCTACTGCTCATCAGGTAGATATTCCATGATGCCTCATATTCCGGAGTGTACTTTGCCTTCTATTTCAGCCAACGGATTCCAAATTTGTGTTGACCATCGTAGAGCACCCAAGCACATTCTTAGCCTTGGTTGTTGTCTCTATGCGAGTGATGCGAATCCAGAAAGGCTATCCATCAGGTCGCATTTGAAAAGGCACCTTGGGATAGGTGTTCACTCTTCCAACTTCTCAAACACTTTTTGAAATGGTCCTCAATTAACTTCCACCTAGTATTTGTAATTTTTCTATAGTGGATGGGATATCAAAATAACATAATGGTCTTAAGGCTACCAACCAATAGCCACCAAGTGACTCGAGTACACTTGACAAATATGGCAACATTGCTCATAGATCTTCCTATATGCCTCCGATGCCTACTTCTACCTGGACTCCAACTCCAATCACTGTAAGCCATTTCGAGCAGTCTAGTATCCGAAATGAATTCACCGTGATGATAGTCTTATCACCCAAAACGAAACTCAAAAAATAGTTATAATTAGAACCACCAGAAATAAGACACATATTGTGAACTAATCCTAAAAGACCAAGTGAACACGCGATCAAGTTGGATCGTAAACTATGAGACCAATCAATATGATTAGGCAGCCCACCCACTCTGGCAACATACCAAATCAAACTGGCTATGAACTAGTGTAAATCGCAAACTCCCAAGACATTTATATTGGCATGTGGTGGTGGTGGTGGTAGTGGAATGATGCTTTGGTTGTTTGTTAGTGAATGCATGCACGTACTCGCGTTGCAAGTGAGGAAGGACATTCACACCATTTAAAGGCAAGGGTGATTGGTATTTAAAGCCTTGCAATACCACCAATTGATTGCGATTTGGTTTTGCTTGGCATTGTCTGGAGTTTCCATAATGTGCTTTCCCTATCATGTGCTTCATCAAATTGGGTTAATTGTGTCATATGGGAGTCCCATGTTTACATCGCTTTATTTTTTTAGTTGTTATATTTGTACAATACAGTCCATGAATCATTGAACAGATGGTAAATAAATCACCATTTTAAACGTCTTTACCCATGAGACAACTTGATGATTGTTTCACAAATGCGGCGGTATTTTCAACACATAAATAATTAATTTTGGAAATCTTTTTTTAATGAAGAAACTGCCGCAACTTTCTAAATCTAGTTGTCCTCCATCAGATTTACAAACTCAACAAAAGATGCAAGCCAAAATAGCTTTTTGGATGTACTTCGCATTTCTCGATTTGTGTGGTGTAACCATGAAGTCTTGGTGCAGTCTTAATTACTATATATCATCTTCCATGGCATGTTTGGTTTGTTCAGTGTCTAAATATTAATAAGTTCTTTTCTTTTGAGGAATCAAAATCTGGCTCAGCAAGTTTGGGAACTTAAGATATTGATGAAGCCTATGGTTATTAAAGACTAGGAGTATTTGGAGATATTCATGCCATTGTACTTCCGGTGAAATGCTGATGTTTTTCTTGCAAACTGGAAGGCTTTTTGGTGTTTAATATAGTAAAGATGGGAAGCCCACCATTGACTAAAGTATCACATGGATGCTTATAATAAATTTTGAGTTGTTGTGAAGACCCATGCTGAAGGTTTTGTCAGCTAGGAATATAGAGGCAAAAGGAGATGATGGAAAATCCCATCATATACAGTGAATCAAAGGAAATTTACACTTGTGAATGTCAAGTGTCCTTTCTGGTGAGCTCAAAATGCCAAATTGTATACATAGATTCATTTAGTTGTGTATCAGTGGAAACTGCAGTGCTAAGTAATCCTACCTACTGGCAATGACGTAGACAAGGGGGGCGAGGGGGGGGGGTGTGGGCTAAGCCACCCCCATGGTTCGGAATTCGTGAGGAGTGCTAAATCTTAATACTATATGGCTGCGCATCCTCCTTTTTGAAAAAAATTTATACATTGTCTTGATTTTTCGTTATGGAACTGATTCATTATTGCGATTAGTACAGGTTTTGACCTTTTTTTATCTAGCAACAATTTCCTAGAGCTATCAGGAAAATTTGGTGCTCTGGTCATCTTTTGTGTCTATTGAATTCATGCTCCACCCAGTTGCGCCAAAAGTCCGAACTGATGGAGGGAGGAGGGCAATATACTTCAACACTCACCCTCACGTCTAGGCTTATTTAGGTCTTAGACGTCAGATCGATGTAGGCCGCATGATCTTTTTATTTAATTACTGCGTTTGCAGGGTCTTGAATTCAAGACCTCTTGGCTCGGATAGCATATTAAATTCATGCTCCAGCCAATTGCTCCAAAAATACGAACTGATAGAGGGAGGTGGGCAATATATTTCCACAGTGTCAAGCTGTTAAAAGAAAATGGTAGAAAGATTAGTGGCCATTTCTTGGTGCTCAGTTCTATCGTCAAGTTCTAAGTAGTTGAGGTGCCTATCTGTTGATGGTTAAGACCTTGCGGCATCCATCTCCACGTGATTATTCTGACTGAACCTTAATCAGTTGCGATCTGTAGTTCATTTCCATCGTTTTCTATCTGGCAGCAGTTGTCAGGAAGCTTCAATGTCTTGGTCGTCTTTTGATAGGTGGCAGTAGTCGATCTTGGTTCTGAAAACAGTACTATGGGATTTTGTTTCTACTATTTTAGAGGGTTTATTTGACTGTTTGTTTGCTTGCGGAATGCACCGCAGCCACTACTGTGTATATGAAGTGATCCGCTTTGTTGCCTGATAGTTTCGTTCAACACATTTTTTTGAATGTTGCGTTTCTGAAGCGTCTCTGAACAACCGGTGCTAGGATTGATGGATGCAGTATCCCCGGCACATGGTTCTCGTTCTTCTTATTGACAACAATAAATAGTTTTTTAGGAGTTAGTTAAGTAGTTGTTACTTACACTAATTAGTGAATGATGATACATGTCGGATGTGGCTCTGACTGTTAGGGACGATACATGGAAATGTGTGTGTGTGGGGGGGGGGAGTGATTTCAAAGCCACTAAATTTTATGAACATTGCTTCAGAAATATGCAGGTAGACGAGGCCTTTTGCTGGATCTGGAAGACCAAATGTACCATGCAATGGAAAATGTTCGCGTGGCTGCTGATGGCTGATCGTTTGAACAACAGAAATATGCTGAGAAGGAGGCACTATAAAATCCAGAATGATGATTATACCTGCCTGCTCTGTCAAAACCCACCTGAAGAGGACATTGCTCACCTCTTCTTTAACTGTCCTTTCAGTAAAAGATGTTGGGACAGTCTTGGGATACATTGGCCAGTTGGGGACTGTCGGCTCACATTATTGCACGCTGGTAAGAACTCTTGGAATGGACACATGTTCATGGAGGTGTTCACGCTTCAGAGGGGTCTAGCCGTCCTTTACATCCTGGAAGAACAGATTCAAGCATGACTTTGCTCTACTGGTCCATAGGGCCAAACAGGAGTTTGCTCCTTATATCCTGTCACTAGTAGCTGCTTTGTAATTAGGGGGGGTATCACCTTCTGTAACTCTTCTTCTCACCCCCCTCTCACATGTAGTAGTGACTTGTATGGAAGGGTTGTAGGCTGACTGGACTGGACTGTATGGACTGTACTAACCCCTTAACACTTTAATATAAAGTCAGTGGGACCCTCTGCCACTGTCATCAGTTCTCAAAAAAGGTGAATGATGATACTAAACATGTGTTAATACTATCTGTAAAGTTATGATGATACTATCACAAAATGTCAATACTATCACTAATCCGAGTTTGTAAGAAGGGCATGGGTTTTTACGACGTCAATATGATTAAATGCATCATCAAATGGTATTAAATGCTATGTGGACTGACCGCCACAATTGCCAATGAGCAATCAGGAATGAGGTGTTTGATGTATTCGTCACTATCACAGAAACTACATCTTGTAGATCCTGTCCAATTGCGCTTTGCCAAATTGTCCTTAGTTAAAATGACTTGTTTATGGATAAACCACATAAACACTTTGATTTTTAAAGGCACTTTGACTTTCCAAAATTGTTTCGAACGTGGAATAAAGATAGAGTTGATGACATCCAAATACATGGATTTAACCGAAAAATCTCCATTCTTTATTAGTTTCCAGCGCAACTGATAGGGCTGATGAGATAAGTGAAAATCCATCAATCTTCTCACAAGATGGATCCAAACTTCCCAACGGTTTCCCGCTAGCGTCCTCCTGAATTGAATATTGAGAGGATTGGACTGTAATATTGTTGCAACATAAGAGTCTCTTCGCTAAGCAATATTATAGAGAGAGAATGATATTGGAGTGCAAGGGGCGTCTCCCCTAGCTATGTATCCTCCCAGAATCTCGTGGTAGTACCATTTCCAACTACAAATTTGGTCTTGTTAAAAAAGACTAATTTCACTCTCACCATTCCTTTTCAAAAAGGCGAATCAGTCGGCCTTACCGTCACCTGAGATAGTGTTTTGGATTGAAGGTACTTATTCCGCATAATCTGGGCTCATCGCATAGGCGGACGATGAGGTATAAACACCGTTTGTTGTCCATTTCCATGCGATGGTAACAACCCCGATCAAGGTGGAGGTGGAACTAGAAGATCTAATCCCATAGCATGACTAATTTTGCTAGTCACTAGATCATGCGAAGCTTTGCAAAGGCCAATTGTTCCCTTCTAACTCCTCATGCACCGTCCTGTTCATTCTTAGAGCCAACAGCTTTAGAGGGCCTCTCGCCTCCTCCCATGCCAATTGTCATACTAGAAGGAAGTCGTTTGCCCATTGTCAATGGTGATGACAGTTGACGTGTGAAAAGGTCCATGTCTGCCTGATCGCACAAGAATTGAGTTCCAACCCATGATCTGTCGGGGGCTCCGTCCATTGGAGTCGACTTCTTCAACGAGCTGTTGGGAACAGCCGAAGAGAAGCGTCTAAGTCTCCGGGATAACTTGTGGGAGCCTAAGGAGCGTGTGTCCCAGCAGGAAAACGATGCCCTTGCATTGTCATTTCTGCCGCAAGAAATTGACAAGGCCCTTGTTGATATGAAGAACGACACGGCTCCAATCCCGGATGGCTGGCCGGTCGAGTTCTTCAGAAAGTTCTGGCCGGTACTTAGGGACCTATTCCATGCGATAGTAAATAGCTTCGCCCTCGGCACGGTAGACTTAGCGCGTCTCAACTATAGTGCCATCTGCCTGATACCTAAGGTTGAAGCGGCGGATGCTATCAAGCTATTCCACCCGATCACGCTCATTAACATGCCTTTTAAGCTTTGTGCCAAAGCATACGCAACTACGTTGGCACCGGTAGCTCAACGAGTCATACATAAGAGCCAAACTGCTTTTCTCAAGGGCAGAAATATTCTCGAAGGGCCAACAGCGCTAACGGAAATTATTCACGAGCTGAAACGTACCTGAGTGCAGGGGGTAATCCTTAAGTTAGACTTTGAAAAAGCCTACGACCGCGTAAACTGGGAGTTTGTGCGTGAGGTCCTCCTCAAAAAGGGTTTTGAGACTGGATTCGTCCACCGGATCATGCACCTGATCTCGGGTGGACACACCGCGGTTATTGTCAATGGTGAAATGGGGAAATTTTTCCGCAATAAGAAAGGGTTAAGACAGGGAGACCCCATTTCTCCTCTTGTCTTTAACTTCATGGCGGATGCCTTGTCGGCTATGATTGCCAAGGCCAGGGCGGCTGGGCATATCCAGGGGCTGGTTTCACACCTAATTCCGGGAGGAGTGTCACACCTCCAATACGCCGACGATACTTTGTTGATGTTCGAACCAGACGACCATAGTATTGCTTCAGTTAAACTTCTGCTACTCGTATTTGAGATGCTTTTGGGACTCAAAATAAAGTTCCTCAAAAGTGAGGTCATCACCATGGGGATGGACGACCAACAAAGTGCGCGAGTAGCAAACCTACTCAATTGCAAGCTAGGGAGCTTTCCAATTAAGTACCTCGGGCTCCCGATCACGCATCAGAAACTTTCTATTCTTGAGTAGGAGCCTCTTTACGGGAAAGTGTCAAATACGGTTAGCCTGTGGCATGGGCGTTTTATGTCCTCCACTGCCCGGCTAATCCTGACTAACTCGAGCCTTTCCTCCCTTCCTCTTTTTTACTATGGGGATGTTCTTACTAGCAATGGCGTGCACGCTAAACTCGACACTCCTCGATCCCGATTCTTTTGGGAGGGAACCAGCATCAAACGTAAATACCACCTAGTTAAATGGGAGGTTGTGTGCAGGCCTAAGAAATATGGGGGGTTGGGGATCATGAAGTCGAAACTTATGAACGTCGCTCTCCTTACCAAATGGTGGCGGCGGCTTGCCCAAAACGAGTCGGGACACTGGGCGCAGCTTCTAAAAGCGAAATATTTCCCTAACGGGAATTCCTTAACGGCCTCGCCGAACGGATCTGCGTTTTAGAATGGGATCCAAGCAGTCCGGCCCGCTTTTGCGGTTGGTGCCAAGTTCTAGATCAACAATGGCCAATCCACTCGGTTTTGGCTAGATTGTTGGCTGGGACCTGCCCCCCTTTGACAGAGCCACCCCAATCTTTACCAGATCGCAACGAATATCAATATCATGGTTGGGGACGC
Source organism: Aegilops umbellulata (assembly GCA_032464435.1). NCBI lineage: Eukaryota > Viridiplantae > Streptophyta > Magnoliopsida > Poales > Poaceae > Aegilops > Aegilops umbellulata. The sequence goes on from CP136058.1 coordinate 493,440,360, forward strand.
TCTGAGTTCCTGTCCCCCACGATACATTTTTTGCGGGCACTCACCAATGCCGAACGAGAGTCATGGGATGACTTGGTTCAAAAAATTGGTGGCTATCGACTAGGCGCGGGTGCTGAGTCGATAGAGTGGAGCTCGACCGCCTCCAAAAACTTCTCGGTGAAATCTCTCTATAGCAAACTTACCGAGGGGAATGAGCTAGACATAGCCAGGGGACTATGGAAGGCAGGCTTGCCCTTGAAGATAAAAATCATCATGTGGCAAATGTTTAGAAATAGGCTGCTTACCTCGGACAACGTAGCTAAACGGAATGGACTGGCCGATGGATCTTGCGCGGTTTGCGGCCTGGGTGAAGACGCTAACCACGTGTTCTTCAGATGCCACCTAGCCAAGTTCGCATGGAGTGCGGTTAGGGATGCGTTCCACTCGAATTGGAATCCCGCTTCTGGAGCCGACCTGCTCATGTTAATCAAAATACAAAAAGGGACCAACGCTAGAATTGCTTGGCGATGCGTAGGGGCGCTGTTGTGGGATCTACTCGTAACAAAATTACGATTATGAAGAAATTCCCTAATCAATCTGCTGATGTGATCTTCAAATGCCACTATATTTTTACAGACGTGGATACCGCTGGGGAAGGAGTGCGATGTTGAACGCATGACGGAGGCCATGATGCGTATCAAGACGGCTCAGACTTTGGCAAGACAAGAACTGTCACTCAGATGAGATGCTTTTGGTGTTGACTAGAGCTGGCGAGGCCTAGCAAGGCTGGTTGTTTTCACGGATGTAATATTTGATCATGCGTGCTCCTGAACCTGGTGTTTGTGTGTGGATGGCCGAGCGGAACTGCTTATTATCTTTTGCTTTCGTTGTTTGAACCTTGTATGAACGGTGCCTTGTGGCTTTATTAATTTAAAGCCGGACGCTTCTAGCGTCTTCGTTCCAAAAAAAAGGGCCATCAATAGTGCAAAGCTGTTGCAAATCCGTGCGAAACTGTTGTAAATTTGTTCAAATCAGTAAGACTGAGGTCCCCAAGCGCCTTTGGCCAGCACACCGTTTTTAGTTAACCAAGGCATTCCCAAGGGAGGCGTTTTTGTGGTCATCTCCCTGCCATACGAAGTTTCAGATGATTTTGTTGAAACTAACCCAAACCCACTTTTGAGTCTTGGCTAGGAGAGGGTGGACCGGGCTTCCCTTTCCAATCAGACAATGTAGTGCCGAACTTGCCCATTAGAGGTTGGAAGTCAATTTTCTGCGGTCGAAGAAAGTGGAGCAGCAGCCCCAGCCCCCAGGTTCTTCCCGGGGAAAGATGCTAAACATGCCGGTAAAGCAGTAAGAATGTGCTGAAGGTCCAATCCCGCAAAAGGAACCGGGAACACAAAATCATGAAAACATCATTTTAGCTCTTATCGCTACCTATCACCAATGAACAAGTGATAGAAGTAGGCTTTTTTGAATCCAAACACTCCTGATTCCATAAACACACTCCCATTCCAGAGCAGTCATTCGAGCTGTCTACGTACACCTAGGGCAGTAATTGCATGGGCTACCTTAGTACACTCCCATGTTTCTGCAAATGATGATTCCAGGGGCCGTGCCGAAGGTCTTTGTAGACCGGAACGGATTGCCACATCTTCAAATTCCCCAATTTGCCATTACTGCTATTGGTTAACAACTACCGCGCGGCTCAAGCAAGCTTGAGAGATATAGCAAATTTGCTCATACATTTTCCTGTATGCCTTCCATGCCTAGTTCTGTTCGAGTTCCAACTCCAATCCCTTTCACCCATTTCGAATAGCCTGACATATTGAATGAACTCAACGAGATGATAGTCTTATCACCAACAAAACAAAACAAAAATACATAACTAGATACAGATTTCAGACCACCACAAATAAGACATTAAGTAATCCTAGAAAAGCAGGTGAACATGCAACCAAATCAGATCCTAAACAATGAGACCAATTGATACGACTGGCTATGAACCAGTGAAAATCTCAAACTCCCAACACCTTTATATTGACATATGGAGTGGTGGGAGTGGGATGATGCTTTGGTTGTTATCTTCGTGAATGAGTGCATGTCAGCACATGTTGCAATTGAAGACATGTATGCCATTTAAAGGGTAAGGGCGATGGGTACTGAAAGCCTTGCAAAGCCATTAATTGGTTGCATTTTTTTAAACACGTTGAAAGAGCAGCGCCGAAAATCACATAATAAATCCAGGAAATTGCGGCCATCTATGTCATGTCTAGGATTTGAATGCGGGTGTGCAGGTTCCATCACATGGAACTTAGCCATTTCACCTAAGCTCAGCTCGCCAATTGTTTGAGATTTGATTTTGTTTAGCATTGTCTAGAATTAATGACGTTCTTTGCCTATAGTGTGTTTCTTCAAAATTGAAGGCTAGCTTTGGCATGGGAGGCCCATGACTAAATCGCTTTATTTTCTAGGTATTATATTTATACAACATAGTTGATCAAGCATTGAACATTAGAGATTGTCAGGAGATCACTCTTTTTTTTTTTGCAGGTGAGGAGATCACTCTTTTAAATGCGGTTCTCCTTGAGACATCATGATGATTTTTTCGCACATACGGCGGCGTTTTCAATCTATAAATAAATAATTTTAGAAATCAGAAAAAAAGAAACCAAGAAAAAAATATGCTTATAGATGAATTCTTAAATCATTGTCTTTGTTTACTAAATTACTAGGGAACTATTGTTTTTTTGTTGTAAAACCCTCTCCCCAGAGCACCCTTGGTTGCATCTATAGGTCCTCTAATTGAAAAAAAAGTAACAAACCAAATCGAACATACATAAGATTGTATGGCAGCTTTCTAAACCTTGTTGTTACAACCAGAACACAAGACGCAAGGCAGAAATAGGTTTTTGGCTTGACCGAGAGTTTCTGAATTTGTATGGGGGAATCCTGAAGTCTAGATGCAGTCTGAATGATTATGCGCCATCTCCTCTCCCATGATTGGTTTGATTTGTCCATTATTATCTGATGAATCTTAATCAATTGACGGACAAGATTATGCATTGTCTTGATTTCTCAATTCTTTCTTGTGATCTGAAGAAAAACGGCGCCTAAACAACCCGCAAGTATCACATCCTCAGCAAGCACCTCCCTCAGAAGTCAGAATCGTAGACCGCCAGATGAACAAACAAACATTGTGGTGGAACCCTGAATGAAATGTTTGGTTGAAGTGGAATGATACCACGACCTTCTGTCTCGTCGATGGATGTTTTTGTACAGTCTTGATTCTCGTTCCGGACACCAGTCGTCCTTGTGACCTGTAGTGCTTTTGACCTCTTACATGTGGCAGCAAATGTTGTAGCTGTCAGGAAGATGCAGTATTCTGGTCATCTGTTTGTCAGCAGTTGCTCTTGCTTCTCTGTGTTAAACACCATCATATGCGGCAGCTCCTATAGTGTGACGGGCGGTGTGTACAAGGCCCGGGAACGGATTCACCGCCGTATGGCTGACCGGCGATTACTAGCGATTCCTGCTTCATGCAGGCGAGTTGCAGCCTGCAATCCGAACTAAGGACGGGTTTTTGGAGTTAGCTCACCCTCGCGAGATCGCGACCCTTTGTCCCACCCATTGTAGCACGTGTGTCGCCCAGGGCATAAGGGGCATGATGACTTGGCCTCATCCTCTCCTTCCTCCGGCTTAACACCGGCGGTCTGTTCAGGGTTCCAAACTCATAGTGGCAACTAAACACGAGGGTTGCGCTCGTTGCGAGACTTAACCCAACACCTTACGGCACGAGCTGACGACAGCTCCACTAGTGTGTCTACCAAACCATTGCAATTAATTTTTTCAGATGTTTGGGGTCCTTCCCCCAACTCAGTAGGTAGACATACATACTACGTGAGTTTTATCGATGACTACAGTTAATTCTCTTGGATTTATCTTCTTAAGAAAAGATCCGATGTCTTTCAAGTTTTTAAGAACTTTCAAGCACTCGTTGAACGCCAATTTGACAGCAAGATACTTGCTGTCCAATCCGACTGGGGCGGAGAGTACGAAAAATTAAACTCTTTCTTTCAAACTCTCGGCATCACTCACCATGTGTCATGCCCCCACGCTCACCAACAAAACGGCTCTGCTAAATGCAAGCACAGGCACATTGTTGAGGCCGGCCTAGCTCTCTTAGCTGGCGCCTCCATGCCTTTGAAATTCTGGGATGAAGCTTTTCTCACTGCCGTTCACATCATTAACATGCTTCCTAGTCGTGTTATTAATAATGAAACTCCAGTAGAACGGCTACGTGTTTTTGGGTGTGCATGTTGGCCTAATCTTCGTCCATACAATCAACGCAAACTTATGTTTTGATCAAAGCAATGTGTATTTCTTGGGTATAGTGCCCAACACAAAGGTGTCAAGTGCCTAGATGTGTCTACGGGACGAGTTTATATCTCCCGTGACGTTGTTTTTGACGAAACAAAGTTTCCTTTCGCTGATCTTCATCCCAACGCCGGTGCCTTACTTCGCAAAATTCTACTTCTACCCTCTTCTCTCACCGGTCTTGATCATGGGGGAATTACTTGTGATGATTCAATGTCGACTAACCCTCCTAATGGTGCACCCGAGTTCTCTTGTGACGTTGCAGGAACAACCAACGAAAAAATGATGAAGAAAATGTCTCCCACGTGCCATATTTGCTGTGTCCAGATTTGGGGAACAAATCCTCCTTGGGATTGGCGCCGAACCAGCTGCAGTCCAGCAGATCCGCGCCGGAATCTGCGCTGGCAGACGTGCCAGACCGGCCAGCTATAGAATCTGCCGCGCGTGTGGACCAGGCCTCGGCTGGTGGCTCGCCCGATGCCACGCGGCGGCGTCCCAGTGGAGCGGGCGGCGTGCGCTTCCCTGACCAACCGCACTGCTACAAGCGGCGGGCCCATGCGCGGCCGACCGGCGCGGGTGCGGGTTCCAGTGCTGACCCGACCAGCCAGGAGGGCGCGGCTTCGGTGCTGATCCTCGTGGCCCCGTGCAATCATTGGCTCATGATGAGCCCCCTGGTGCGTCAGTATATTCTGCGGCTGATATAACCTCGCCGTCACGTGCTGAAGCCACAGAGGATCCGGTGCGGGTGTCAGGCGAATCTGCGTCGGGATCGCCTGCACCAGGGACTCCTGTGCACGGCTCTGGATCTTCTGCGCCGGCTGATTCTGCAGTACAGTCCAAGCGGCTCACACGGCTACAAAAAGGTGTAACTCAACCCCTTAACTACAAAAATCTAAGCGAATATGGCCTCGTTTGTTCTACAGATGGAGATGAGGCACTTGGAGATGATAAGTGGAGAAAAGCAATGGTGGAAGAATATGTGGCACTGAAGAAAAATGAAACATGGCATTTGGTTCCCCCACGGCAAGGTAAAAATCTTATAGATTGCAAGTGGGTGTTCAGAGTTAAAAGGAAATCTGATGGAACAATTGATAGATACAAGGCTAGGCTTGTTGCCAAAGGTTTTAAGCAAATATATGGTATTGATTATGAGGATACATTTAGTCCAGTTGTAAAAGCTGCCACCATTCGCCTTGTTCTGTCTATTGTTGTATCCAGAGGATGGAGTCTCAGACAGCTAGACGTCCAGAACGCGTTTCTTCATGGTGTTCTGGAAGAAGAGGTGTATATAAAACAACCTCCTGGGTTTGAGAGCATGTCTAATCCCTCGTTTGTGTGCAAACTTGATAAAGCACTTTATGGCTTGAAGCAGGCTCCAAGGGCGTGGTATTCCCGTCTTAGTCACAAGATGCAATCACTTGGTTTTGTTCATTCCAAGTCAGACACCTCACTGTTTATTTACAATAAGCTCAATACATGCATATTTGTTCTCATCTATGTTGATGATATTATTGTTACAAGTTCATCTAGTGAGGCCATTGCATCATTGTTAAAGGATTTAAGTGCAGAATTTGCTCTCAAGGATCTTGGTGATTTGCATTTTTTCCTTAGGATTGAGGTAAAGAAACACAAGGATGGACTTCATCTCTCTCAAGAGAAGTATGCAACTGATTTGGTAAGAAAGGCATGCTTGCAAGGTTGTAAACCCTCTTTCACAGAAGGGCACCTCTTGAATCAAGAGGATAGTACAAAGTACAGGAGTTTGGTAGGTGCATTACAGTACCTGACTTTAACAAGGCCTGATATCTCATTTGCTGTCAATAAGGTATGTCAGTTTCTCCATGCTCCCACCACTGTGCATTGGACTACTGCAAAACACATTGTCAGATATGTCAAACATACTTTGAGCATTGGTCTCAACTTCAGCAAGTCATCCTCAACTCTTGTTAGTGCTTTCTCTGATTCTGATTGGGAAGGTTGTCTGGATGACAGACGCTCCACTGGTGGATTTGCAATATTTTTTGGACCAAACTTGATTTCATGGTGTGCAAGAAAACAGGCCACAGTGTCTAGCACAGAGGCAGAGTACAAGGCATTAGCAAATGCTACAGCTGAAATCATATGGGTTCAATCAATGCTAAAAGAACTTGGTATTCGAAGTTCCCAAACTCCATGTTTGTGGTGTGATAATCTTGGTGCCACCTACTTGTCTGCAAATCCAGTCTTTCATGCCAGAACAAAGCACATAGAGATAGACTTTCATTTTGTCAGAGAAAGAGTTGCACGGAAACAGCTTGATATTCGGTTCATTCACTCCAGAGAACAAGTTGCAGATGGGTTTACTAAAGCCTTGCCTATCAAAAGCTTTGAAGAGTTTAAGCATAATCTCAACCTCATGAAGTTGTGATTAGGGGGGGGGGGGTGTTAAACACCATCATATGCGGCATATTAGAGATAAGGCTAGGTATATTAGAGATAAGGTTAGGAGGTAGTTTGTATTGAGATATTCTTGTAACCATCTCCTCCTTTCTTCTCTCACAAGATGTATCCTAGATTCTCTCTTATCTCTCTCCCTCAAACCGCATGTACGCCATCTAGGGTTTCCGGCTCCCCTGCTATATAACATGAACACGTCGCCTCGACAAGGGCAAGACGTTTCACCGCTCGCACACTCTGAAGTTTTTTTCTTGGATCTCAGTAGGATTCTGTTAGGTAGTACTTTCTGATCTTGACTTGTGTTTCTTCGTGGATGCACTGCTGTGCCAAGTGATGGAAGCATTCTAAAAGTTGTTTACATGACATTTTCTGGAAGTTCTGAGTGTGAGGGGACTGAAAGTTCTTTTGTCACTGCTTGCTTCAAAATCTGAACAATTTGGTGCTTGCCCGTTGTGGTTGTGCACCTGGAGTTGGGTCCCTGAATCCATCTTTGTGTGATATACGAGGGTGACAGCAGCAGCCTGATTCCTCTTTTTCTGCACCTGAACAAAAGTCTGAAGATGCAGTACTACTACTACCTTACCATGGAGTTGGAGATGTTTGCATGCTTAAGGATGAGATTGTCGTTCTGTATATGATTCTCCCGCGACATGTGCTGCATGCTTTTAGTCCATCTATTTTCTCTTGCCTGCATCTACATGCATCAATCTGTTAGCTGCATATTGTTGTCACTCTTTCTTGTTGTGGCTGTGTTTTGGAGCAACCCCTCCCTCTGATTCCTCCCTTTGGCAGCAGCAATTGGAGACTGTGATGTTTGCTGAGGATGCAGTATCTTTGTAATCAGTCAATTGGAGACTTGAGACAAGTGTTCTGGAGTAGGAGTACTTCTATTCCTTATCGATCAGATGGGACTCCTAGAGATTTCTGGGAGACTTTGAGAGTTGATGAGACAAGCTTGTATCCCCTTCATCTTTGGTCGCAGCAATTCGGACCTGTCTCTGTATTTTGGTGTTGCTGGCCAGAGGTTAACTTGGCCTATCCGGTTTGACTGAACTGTTTCCGTATTGTGCTAGTACGACCGAGGGCAGTCGCCGGTCATGGCACGTGCTGTGGAAGTTCCCGAGAACTCGAGGGTGCAAGAATGGCGTAATGTGACTGAGCACGAACTATCGAGTTGTGCGGCACTTTGGTCACCTAACTTCTAGTCAGGTATAGAACCATAAAATGGGTAAGATTCTTCCGTACTATTATGATATAGAACACAAATTTCTGCTTGCTCTTCAGTGAGCCAGCTCTTTGTTTCAGATGCAGAAGTCCAAAAAATAATTTCAACACAAAATCCAAAAAGCAATTTCAAATGTAGGTGTCGACATACACCTATCAACGAGCAAAACTCAAGGAATTTGTGAATTGTGAAGAAAGCAAAAATGCGACAATCTATATTTATGTTTCATCTCCGTTGAATGTAACTAATGTCGTCCATGTCTGTTGAATGTACCCGGTTTTCTTAGATGCCATTAGCGAATCTTCAGCAAAAAAATTGTAATAGTTTAGGTTGCCACTAAGGGTCCAATTAACCTGCCCATCAATGGTGTTGTACTCACTGACAGTATTTAAATCCATGCCTTACTAATTACGATTGAACAAAACTGTCAGTTTGCTGTAGTGAGTCACTCTTGAGGCATGTGCCATTGAGGCCGTCGCTAAGGTATGAGTTTTGTTTGGGTTAAACTTTCTGGCTAAGTTTCCACATGTCCTATGTATACATGTATTTGTTATGTGCTGCTTCTTGGATGGACCTGGGTAATTTGGCATTTGAGAAGCCTTTCTGCAAAGTGGTCCAAGCTTTTGAGCCCTGTATTATTGGCGACGTGTGAACAAACTATTCAAAAATTTGTTGCTGGCAAAAACTACTATTTTTACACGTTCTGTCCATAAGCATTTGGATAATGGTCTCTTTGTCTACTCGTTTGCTCTGTTGCTCCTAATGTTTTGCAAGGTGATAGGCTTCTGCTTGTGGAGAATCACAAACTAGCTCATAAATATTCCCGGATGCCTCCGACACCTAGTTATGTTCGACTACCAATTTTTATCAGTTTTGGTCGTTTCTTCCGCGACAACCTCACTAACAACAAAAAATAATTTAAGTAAATGGATCCACATCCAGCTATACACACTAAAATCAAGCTAGCGATGCTCAAAAAACTTTTTAAAAAGCAAGTGAATATGTGATAAAATTGATCCAAAACCATGAGACCAATCGAAACGCATAAGCAACCCACCACACTAGCATAATATAAAATCAAAATAGCTATGACTTAGTCTATATGTCAAACTCCTTGGATCTTTATAGTGGCATATGGTGTTGGTGGGAGAGGGGTGGTACTTAGGTTGTTATGTTCGTAAATGAGTGGGCTTGCATGCATTGCGAGTGAAGAGGGTCCGAACTGCCATTTAAAGTCTAGTGGCAATGAGCCATGGGCCTCTAGTCGTCACCTAGTTATTGGTTGGGATTTGTTTTGTTGGCATCCAGAGTTTTATGTCGCGCTTTCCCTATTGTGTGTGTCTTCAAATAAAACTCGCATAAGATTTGTGCATCTTTTGCAAGAATAGGATGGTAGCATTTCAGTATTATTCAGGTATAGAATCATAAAATGGGTAAGATTCTTCTGTATTACTATGATATGGAACACAAATTCTGCTTGCTCTTCAGTGAGCCAACTCTTTGTTTCAGAATGATTAAAAATTACAGTCAGATGCAAAATTCCAAAAAATAATTTCAAGCGTAAAAAATACACTAAGACGCAAAATCCACAAAATAATTTCAACTGTAGCTGTCGAAATACACCTATCAGTCAGCAAAACGCAAGGAATTTTTTAATATATCTGTGAACTGTGAAGAAAAGCAAAATGCGACAATCTATAATTATGTTTCATCTCTGTTGAATATACCTAATGTCGTCTCGTGTCCGTTTTAAAATTCTGAGGTCTCAATATATGGTGTTCAAACTGTTGAAAGAAAATGGTAGTATAAGAGTTGTCCCGCTTGTTTTAATCCTGGCCCTTTAGTATGTTTTTCCGTTCACCTTTTAGATGGAATGGTGCTCTGTCCTTTTATGCTAAGTCTCCGAATTTTTGTAGTGGAACCCTGAAGCCTGAATTGTTATGCATCATCTCCCATGATTTTCCGACTTGTCCATTTCTTGAATCTTAATCAGTTCATGGATACGATTCTACATTTTCTTATTATGGTTCTGGACCCTATTGCTTATTTTGATCTGCACTGCTTTTGACCATATTTGCTTGGCAGCAATTGTTGGAGGTGTAGGTAAAATTCAGTGTTCTGGTCATGTTCTGTCAGCAGTACATTGGAACTTTGTATTTTGTCAGTTGTTGGGATCTTAGATCTCAGTATCTGCTGTCAAACTACTGAAAGGAAATGGTATAAGGCTTACTCATCTTGCTTTGTCTTAATCGTGCTTATGTGTTCCTCTGTTTACCTGTGGAACCAGATTGGTCGGTTCTCTGCGCTGTCATGTGAAGTTTCTGAATTTTCAGAGCGGCACTCTGAAGTTTTTTAAGTGTTCTTGTGTTCACCTGTGGATCGTTCTGATTGAATCCTAATTAATTAATGCTGACGATCTACTGTTTTCTTGGTGGCGGGATGCACCGCTGTATAAAGAAGATGGTACGAGTTATCCGAAAGTTTTCTTTTAGAGGAAAAAAGGGATCAAAGCCATGAATTATAATGAAACCAACATGATTCAGTTATCCGGAAGGTTTTTTTAGAAATTTATTTTCTTCTAAAAGTTCTAGTTCTGGGGATAGTTTGATTCCCCTTTCTGGCAGCAATCGTTGGAGAACATGATGCTGGGAAGATGTAGTATCCTGGTATTCGTCTCTGCTACGCATTTGATGTGACAATGATCTCAAACACAAACAAAAAGTAAAAAATACCTGTAAGTACCTGTGAGATGTGTGCTTTGCCAAGTTCTAGACCGTGTCTTGTCTTTTGGTTAGCTGGTTCCGGAATTTGTTTGATGTGGAAGCTTGCATCAGCTCCCGCTTTTTGACAACATTCTTCTTTGCCCTACCCACTTTTCTGTCGTTGTTGTTGGTGCAATGAAGGTTGCTCAAAAGAAAGGAGAAAAAAGCCAAACTTTTAGTATGGTGCCGAACATAGTAATTTTGTGTTGCAAACTGAATGTTGGCGGTATGCTGCTTTTGTAGCATGGTGCTATTACCGAAATGGTCGCGAGTTTGATTCTTGCTTGGAGCGCAAGTGATACTTACACGAGTTGGGATGACAACATGACTACTCAATTTGTTCAGTTTTACAAGTATCCCATGTATTTGTAGTATGTTTTTGTTTTTGACAAACCGACATGAACACTACCCATTCATTTAGACAAAAAGAGGGATAATATGCAGAGAGATGTCACGTTTTTGAAGGGGGGTGTGAGGAAACCCTAGTAGTCCAAGACTCCAAGAGCGAAGTACAAGACATTCGACCAACACCCACAGTTGGCTGGATGACACCGAAAGCCAATACAATATCCTTGAAAGCCAACCCAGTAACCTCTAGGTGCATCATTCAAGTGGCGTCTAACATTCTCCCATTTATATCTTTCCAAATTAATGTTCCAAAGGATAATCGAAAAAAGACAATCTTTGCAAATGTGGGTTTCGGTCTACTGTCCGTAGAGTCAAAGCTTGTAAGCAGGGTCATGTGGCCTTCCACGAACAACGATTCCGACGGTCGTGAGGATTCTGTCGAGGAGCACGAGCCTTGAAAAAGAACTTGCACTTAAGCTCCACGTCAGTGGTTCATATCTGGGAGGACTCAAATTTTGGCGTGGAGCCCTGGAATTGCATCGTATAGGCAGACGCCAGGGTATACATGTTGTTCCTTTTACATTTCCACATGATGATCACATTCCGCATGAGGAGAATCCCAAGTTTTCTAGTAAATCTTCCTGGATGCCTCCAATGCCTAGTTCAATCATTTTAAACAACACCACATCTCGGATGATCTTACCAAGACGATGGACTTACCACCAACAAAACAAAGTTCGAACAAATGGATCAAAAGCAAGGCACACCATATAAAGCTCACACTGCTCACGAAAACACTGAACACTAAGTGAATATGTGCTAAAATGGACCCAAAACTATGAGAACATGGTTGAAAACACCGAACACTAAGTGAATATAAGCATCCCACCCCACTATATCACCATATAAATCAAAATAGCTATTAATTGGTCCAATTAAATCCCGAACCACTAAGGCCTTTATAATGTCATATGTTTGTGGTGGGAAACAAACCTGGTACATTGGATGTTGCATTCATAAATGGGTGCATGTGTGTACATTGCGAGTGAAGAGGGAAGTAAATGTCATTTAACGGCAGGTGGAAATGGAAACTTAAATTCCCTTGTCATCAACGATTGGTTGGAATTTGGTGTTGTTGGCATCTAGAGTTTTCATGCCACGATTTCTCTATCTTATGGGGTGAATTGCAAAAAACCACAACATCGATCTGCAAGAAACACTGGTTTACGAATTTGGGACAAAAACCACTGATTCTCAATCTAACCTTTTGCAAAAAAACATCGATTGCACGCTTTGGGCACTTTAAACCGCGATTATAACATTTGGGACCCGTATTTGATGACATGGCGTAACGGCTCACTGTAGATGACATTAGACATTGTTAGATGAGGGTTTTTATAGATTTACAAAACAGTCCCTGTAATTTTACAGGGACACTCTTCAATAAAAAAAAACTAAAAGGAATCAGCTCCATACATGGATTTGGGCTGCCCAAGCAGCCGAGCATAGTAGCAGCACACCTGCAATGGAACAGAGGGCACGAGCACAGGTGCGTGGCTGCTGCGGCAGTTTGGCGGTGGAGCTGGCCGGGTGGTGGGTTGGGCCTCATTTGTCAGCCTGCGGTCGCCAGAGGTCCGACATCCATCACCCTCAGCCGCCAAGGTCCGGCGTCCATCGTCCTCAGCCGGCGCCCATCATCCTCAGCTAGCGTCTATTGTCCTCAGCCTGTGGTCGAGTCACCAGAGGAAGCCGCTAGCCGTGCAGCCGCAAATTTCGCCGGATCCAGGGCCTCTAGTTGCAAAGGTCACCGGATCCGGGAGGTCGGGGACCATGGTGGAACCGTGGCCGCGCAGTTAGGACCCGCCTTGACCCGCACGTCGTGCTTATCGCCGGTGAGATCTGCTAACGCATTGGTCGCCCAGACGCGGTCAAAGTCCGAGAGAGCCGAGAGGGACGAGACGGGTGCGAGGGCGAGGGCGCCACGAGGTCCAGGTAGATGGGAGCCGAGAGGAACGGGTGCGAGGGCGGCGTTGATGGCTGCCTTGTTGACCATGATGTCGAGGCAGCCTTGCACGCGATGGCCAGGTCCACAGCCATGGTGATGGTGGATCACATCGCGGGGAGGGGATGAAGGAGGGAAGGGGCAAGCCCACCACATTTTAGGGAGGGAAGGTGTTTTTTGGAAATAGACTAGTCTAACATCGTCTACCATTAACCGTTACACGACGTCATTAAATGTGGGACCCACGTGTAATAATCATGATCAAAATGACCTAAGCCACAAATCAGTGTTTTTTGTGTGCAAAATATTAGGTTGAGAATCAGTCATTTTTGTCTGAAATTCACAAACCCGTGTTTTCTACAAATGTAGGCGTCAATGTGGTGTTTTTCTGCAATTCACTCCTATTTTGTGTGTCTTAAAAATCAAACTCATATAAGACTCTTGCATCTTCTACGCGGATATGATGATTTTAAATATTATGCTTTTCTTTCCTAAGATTTACAACCCGAACGCAGAAGATGCAAAGCAAAATTAGCTAATGCTGGTACAATGTGTTGACTCCAGGAACATTCTTAGTTCACACACCAACACAATATCCCATGATGAGCTAGCTATCATCTAAGTCCAGCTTGTTGTGGTGCCCATAATAGTTCATATTAGTGTTTGTGGGAAACATGCAGACGCCAAATTCCATCATGTGGATCCTCGATGTTTTGCACAAGATGTTCACAAAAGACCCCCAAAAGGAAGGATTTTTTTATTGAAAAAGAGAAATGCCAACCATCTCTATGGAGTGGCATACTGAGAACCATTACTGAAGGAAGCTCTTCCAAGCTCTTTTATTTGTGCATAGACGTGCAGTGGAAGCCAAACTTAACTTCAATCTCGAAGGGGTGAAACCGCATATTACTTATGGCCTTGACAATCACTCTCTAGGTGGACCTTCCAATTTTCTTCAATTTCTTGTTGCTGAAATACCTTTGGCACCGCAGGGTAAGAGGGAGCACGTAAAAACTGCTCATCACTCAAAGGTCCTTACTTTCCTTGTAAGACGTGTTATCACCTAGCTGTGTTGGTAAGGTCGCGAAAAACTAATGTGCGAGATTGCAAATCTCATGGAGGGAGATGCAGAAACGAAGTTGTTCATCAGAGGGTTTGATCATGTCCTGTCTCCGTTGAATGTGCCTAGTGTCGTCCCCGTGTCTTTTTAAAAGTTCTTATTAGATATGTTTATCCGTTCACCTTTTTGGCTAGAATGGTGCTGTGTCCTTCCATGCGAAGTCTCTGATTTTGTTTAGTGGAACCATTTGTTTGAAGTCTGAATTATTATGCATCATCTCCCATGGTTCTCAATTGTGTACCATTTCGCATGGCTGTTCCGATTTGTCCACCATCTGAATCTTTAATCAGTTCATGGATACGATTCTGCATTGTTTTACTCTTGTTCGGGATCCGATTCCCTCTTGTGATCTCCACTGCTTCTTACCCTTTTTGTCTGGCAGCCATTGTTGGAGGCGTCAATAAAATTCAGTGTTCTTGTCACCTTCTGTCAGTAGTTGCTCTTGGTTCTGTTCATGTTAGTATACATTGAGAACGACCTTGTATTTTATCAGTACTTGGGATCTTAGATCTCAACATTGCTCAAAACTGTTGAAAGGAAATGGCATAGGGCTAATAGTTTTCTTGTTGCGTTAATTTTGCTGATGTTTCCATCTGTTTACCTATGGATTGGTCGGTGTTCTGTGTTGTCATGCGAAACATTCTGAACTTTCGGAGCGGCATTCTGAAGTATCTGTCAGTAACCGTGCCTCTTGTCAGATGATGGATAAGATCGTCATCTTGATCGTTTTTGGTAAGTTATCAACTTTTGGGGCCTGTCATCTCTTTGCAGCAGTGGATATTGGTTCACAAATACATCGCCATTTTGTATAAAGAAGGTCACGCGAGTTGTTTCTTTTAGGAAAGTTTCTCTAAATGTTCCAGTTCTGAAGCATCTCGGGACAGCTGGTGCTTGGATTGGATGCAAAAATATCTCCGGGCACCTGATGCTTTGAGGGAGATTGTTTGGTTCCCCTTCTACCTTGATGCTTTAATTTGAGTTCATAAAATTTAGTTCCATTATCCCCCTCGAGTGCATGTCATGTTCGCCAACGCACATGTCACTGGGGCTACATCATCTATTCCTGGGGAGATGTTAGACAACACAAATGATGATGATATGCCTGATGTTGGAGAAGAGTCCGAGGAGGATGGAAATGCATTGAAGGAGGTCAAGGTTTCACCTAAGGCTGGAAAGGCGGCAAAGGAGGTCAAGGTCTCACCTAAGGATGGAAAGGCGGCAAAAAATCTGAAGCGCAAGGCCAAGTTTATTGACGAGTCAGCTAAGGAGGACAAATAACCTTTTCTACACGAGTACAAGGCCACACTTGGGAATATAAACTCAGAGATAGCAACAACTCATGCTCAAGCAAGTGTTGTTCCTACCATGAAGGAAGTTTTGACTTTGATGAAGAATTGTGGGGCCGAGGAGGGAACTCCTTTGTATTTCACAGCCACTGACCTTGTCCTCCAACCCAACTATAGAGAGTTGTTCATGCTGATCGAAACAAAAGAGGGGAGACTTGATTGTCTCAATAGGAAACATGATCAAATGAACAAATAGAACCACAAAATCTTGTCCTCCAACCTAACTATGTTTGAACTATTTGTATAACTATTTGTTTTAGTACTTATGAACACGTGTCTTCGTGATGTAATGAACCATAGCTATGTTATTGCTGCCTTCTTTGTGACGAACCATATCTATCTTATTTCTGCCTTGTTTGTGATGAACCATATCTATCTTATTGCTGTCCAGTTTTTGAAAATGTTGTTGTTGCCATAATTAGCAATGTTGGTGCCCAGTTTTTGCAAATGTTGTTGCTGCCACATATTAGCAATGTTCATGTCCAGTTTTTGTAAATATTGTTGTCCAGTTTTTATGGCAGCAACAACATTTACAGTGCCATCGGATGAGGTTGTTAACCACACAGGTCGCCATGCATTTCCATCACAAAATGTTATGGCGGTTTGTGACTTTGACATGAGGTTTACTTTTGTTGTGGCTGGTTGGCCCGGTTCAGCACATGACACAAGGATCTTAAATGATAGCTTGGTAAAGTATGCACATCACTTCCCTACACCACCACCAGGTACTAATATGTGTTGTTGCCATTACGTAGTATCCTCATTTATATTGCTGCCATTACTTGCTCCTCAACAACCATGCATAACAACGTTGCCTTTTTTATAGGAAAATATTACCTCGTCGATTCAGGATATCCAAACCGTGAAGGATACTTGCTCCTTACAAAGGCCAAATATACCACATACCAGAATTTCGTAATGTATGAAAACCGGTGGGCAAATATGAGGTGTATAATCATAGCCACTCTTCACTTAGAAATGTTGTTGAGCGAACATTTGGAGTGCTCAAAGCTAAATGGCGCATCTTGAAGGGTGTACCTAGTTTCAAACCTCGTACACAGAAAAAGACATTATTGCTTGTATGGCGTTGCACAACTATATTCGTGAGACCAAGTTGCCCGACGAGGAGTTTGACAAATGTGATGAAGATGAGGATTATATTCCTGATGAGGACTTGGAAGTAGCGCCAGTCCAAGGAGATAGTGTTCCGGCGAGACTTGACATCGTCGACATGAACATAGTCCGTGATAGAATTGCTAACTCCTTGATGAGCTCTACTGCATCATAGAGTTCTTTTATCTGCTCATGGGTGAACTACTATTCTATTTTGTGATATGTGTAGAAGTGTATATAATATTTTAGGCCGCTACTAGTTGCTGGGCTTTCGCTTGTAAGAAAATTTAAGCGTTCTAATGTACTAACATACTGATCAACGTTGAAATACTTGGTATGAAAATATGGTACTCTCTTGCCATGTCAAAATATCATGTCGATCATATGACTCATTTAATTATTTAATTAATTTTTATTAGTGCTCTAAATCTACTTATAATGATGTTATTATCATTAAAGAGCGTGCAAGCAATCTTTCAGCTTTTAGGGGTATTTCAGACATTAATCTCCACAGCCACAGCTCATACAGCTAGTTTGCCAAACGGCCTACAACTTTCTCACAGCAACTTCTTCACAGCTGCTTTTCCACAGCAGATTTTCCGCAGCTGCTTTCAGAAATCCATAGCTCAACCAAACAGGGCCTCAATGTGGTTTGACGGATAGCATTGTGATGGCTTCACACATGCACTGGCCACTGCAACAAAAAACTAAATAACCTAGAATATAAAAAGTGCCACGTTTTATAAAACAATAAAGTAAGGAAGAATACATATTGGAAGAAGAATTATTAAATCCTAGGCTTCATTCTCGTAAGTATTGCGAACTAATGGAATCATTTCTGTACACTCAATTTTCCGCATAACCTAGTTTCTGTACCTAGGTCCTCTAATTGACGCAAATAACAAAGCAAGCTGAAGGCAGGAACAATGTGCATCTTTCAACAAATAGTATGTCATCCTACACCTAGTGTTGGACACATCTTTGAGATTTGAGCGGGGCATCTTGGCTCCTCTCTTTGGCAGCAAACGTTGGAGAATATGATGTTGCCGCCATGTTAGGAATATGCAGTATCCTGGATGGTCGCTGCTACTGCTCATCAGGTAGATATTCCATGATGCCTCATATTCCGGAGTGTACTTTGCCTTCTATTTCAGCCAACGGATTCCAAATTTGTATTGACCATCGTAGAGCACCCAAGCACATTCTTAGCCTTGGTTGTTGTCTCTATGCGAGTGATGCGAATCCAGAAAGGCTATCCATCAGGTCGCCTTTGAAAAGGCACCTTGGGATAGGTGTTCACTCTTCCAACTTCTCAAACACTTTTTGAAATGTTCCTCAATTAACTTCCACCTAGTATTTGTAATTTTTCTATAGTGGATGGGATATCAAAATAACATAATGGTCTTAAGGCTACCAACCAATAGCCACCAAGTGACTCGAGTACACTTGACAAATATGGCAACATTGCTCATAGATCTTCCTATATGCCTCCGATGCCTACTTCTACCTGGGCTCCAACTCCAATCACTGTAAGCCATTTCGAGCAGTCTAGTATCCGAAATGAATTCACCGTGATGATAGTCTTATCACCCAAAACGAAACTCAAAAAATAGTTATAATTAGAACCACCAGAAATAAGACACATATTGTGAACTAATCCTAAAAGACCAAGTGAACACGCGATCAAGTTGGATCGTAAACTATGAGACCAATCAATATGATTAGGCAGCCCACCCACTCTGGCAACATACCAAATCAAACTGGCTATGAACTAGTGTAAATTGCAAACTCCCAAGACATTTATATTGGCATGTGGTGGTGGTGGTGGTAGTGGAATGATGCTGTGGTTGTTTGTTAGTGAATGCATGCACGTACTCGCGTTGCAAGTGAGGAAGGACATTCACACCATTTAAAGGCAAGGGTGATTGGTATTTAAAGCCTTGCGATACCACCAATTGATTGCGATTTGGTTTTGCTTGCCATTGTCTGGAGTTTCCATAATGTGCTTTCCCTATCATGTGCTTCATCAAATTGGGTTAATTGTGTCATATGGGAGTCCCATGTTTACATCGCTTTATTTTTTTAGTTGTTATATTTGTACAATACAGTCAATGAATCATTGAACAGATGGTAAATAAATCACCATTTTAAACGTCTTTCCCCATGAGACAACTTGATGATTGTTTCACAAATGCGGCGGTATTTTCAACACATAAATAATTAATTTTGGTAATCTTTTTTAATGAAGAAACTGCCGCAACTTTCTAAATCTAGTTGTCCTCCATCAGATTTACAAACTCAACAAAAGATGCAAGGCAAAATAGCATTTTGGATGTACTTCGCATTTCTCGATTTGTGTGGTGTAACCATGAAGTCTTGGTGCAGTCTTAATTACTATATATCATCTTCCATGGCATGTTTGGTTTGTTCAGTGTCTAAATATTAATAAGTTTTTTTTCTTTTGAGGAATCAAAATCTGGCTCAGCAAGTTTGGGAACTTAAGATATTGATGAAGCCTATGGTTATTAAAGACTAGGAGTATTTGGAGATATTCATGCCATTGTACTTCCGGTGAAATGCTAATGTTTTTCTTGCAAACTGGAAGGCTTTTTGGTGTTTAATATAGTAAAGATGGGAAGCCCACCATTGACTAAAGTATCACATGGATGCTTATAATAAATTTTGAGTTGTTGTGAAGACCCATGCTGAAGGTTTTGTCAGCTAGGAATATAGAGGCAAAAGGAGATGATGGAAACTCCCATCATATACAGTGAAACAAAGCAAATTTACACTTGTGAATGTCAAGTGTCCTTTCTGGTGAGCTCAAAATGCCAAATTGTATACATAGATTCATTTAGTTGTGTATCAGTGGAAACTGCAGTGCTAAGTAATCCAAGTAATCCTACCTACTGGCAATGACGTAGACAAGGGGGGCGAGGGGGGGGGGTGTGGGCTAAGCCACCCCCATGGTTCGGAATTCGTGAGGAGTGCTAAATCTTAATACTATATGGCTGCGCATCCTCCTTTTTGAAAAAAAATTTATACATTGTCTTGATTTTTCGTTATGGAACTGATTCATTATTGCGATCAGTACAGGTTTTGACCTTTTTTTTTATCTAGCAACAATTTCCTAGAGCTATCAGGAAAATTTGGTGCTCTGGTCATCTTTTGTGTCTATTGAATTCATGCTCCACCCAGTTGCGCCAAAAGTCCGAACTGATGGAGGGAGGAGGGCAATATACTTCAACACTCACCCTCTCGTCTAGGCTTATTTAGGTCTTAGACGTCGGATCGATGTAGGCCACATGATCTTTTTATTTAATTACTGCATTGGCAGGGTCTTGAATTCAAGACCTCTTGGCTCGGATAGCATATTGAATTCATGCTCCAGCCAATTGCTCCAAAAATACGAACTGATAGAGGAAGGCGGGCAATATATTTCCACAGTGTCAAACTGCTAAAAGAAAATGGTAGAAGGATTAGTGGCCATTTCTTGGTGCTCAGTTCTATCGTCAAGTTCTAAGTAGTTGAGGTGCCTATCTGTTGATGGTTAAGACCTTGCGGCATCCATCTCCACGTGATTATTCTGACTAAACCTTAATCAGTTGCGATCTGTAGTTCATTTCCATCGTTTTCTATCTGGCAGCAGTTGTCAGGAAGCTTCAGTGTCTTGGTCGTCTTTTGATAGGTGGCAGTAGTCGATCTTGGTTCTGAAAACAGTACTATGGGATTTTGTTTCTACTATTTTAGAGGGTTTATTTGACTTTTTGTTTGCTTGCGGAATGCACCGCAGCCACTACTGTGTATATGAAGTGATCCGCTTTGTTGCCTGAAAGTTTCGTTCAACACATTTTTTTGAATGTTGCGTTTCTGAAGCGTCTCTGAACAACCGGTGCTAGGATTGATGGATGCAGTATCCCCGGCACATGGTTCTCGTTCTTCTTATTGACAACAATAAATAGTTTTTTAGGAGTTAGTTAAGTAGTTGTTACTTACACTAATTAGTGAATGATGATACATGTCGGATGTGGCTCTGACTGTTAGGGACGATACATGGAAATGTGTGTGTGGGGGGGGGGGGGAGTGATTTCAAAGCCACTAAATTTTATGAACATTGCTTCAGAAATATGCAGGTAGACGAGGCCTTTTGCTGGATCTGGAAGACCAAATGTACCATGCAATGGAAAATGTTCGCGTGGCTGCTGATGGCTGATCGTTTGAACAACAGAAATATGCTGAGAAGGAGGCACTATAAAATCCAGAATGATGATTATACCTGCCTGCTCTGTCAAAACCCACCTGAAGAGGACATTGCTCACCTCTTCTTTAACTGTCCTTTCAGTAAAAGATGTTGGGACAGTCTTGGGATACATTGGCCAGTTGGGGACTGTCGGCTCACATTATTGCACGCTGGTAAGAACTCTTGGAATGGACACATGTTCATGGAGGTGTTCACGCTGGAAGCTTGGGGGATCTGGAAGGAAAGGAATGATAAACACTTCAGACGGGTCCAGCCGTCCTTTACATCCTGGAAGAACAGATTCAAGCATGATTTTGCTCTACTGGTCCATAGGGCCAAACAGGAGTTTGCTCCTTATATCCTGTCACTATTAGCTGCTCTGTAATTAGGGGGATATCACCTTCTGTAACTCTTCTTCTCACCCCCCTCTCACATGTAGTAGTGACTTGTATGGAAGGTTTGTAGGCTGACTGGACTGGACTGTATGGACTGTACTAACCCCTTAACACTTTAATATAAAGTCAGTGGGACCCTCTGCCACTGTCATCAGTTCTAAAAAAAAGTGAATGATGATACTAAACAT
The DNA here is from genome assembly GCA_032464435.1 of Aegilops umbellulata. NCBI lineage: Eukaryota > Viridiplantae > Streptophyta > Magnoliopsida > Poales > Poaceae > Aegilops > Aegilops umbellulata. The sequence goes on from CP136058.1 coordinate 493,461,888, forward strand.
GTGTTAATACTATCTGTAAAGTTATGATGATACTATCACAAAATGTTAATACTATCACTAATCCGAGTTTGTAAGAAGGGCATGGGTTTTTACGACGTCAATATGATTAAATGCATCATCAAATGGTATTTTTAATTTTTTTAACATATTACATACATTTAGTTAGTTAAATTTGCTTTTGAATGGAAGGAACTGTATTTATCTATTTTCATGTCAGACACTTCCAATTCTTAACTTATCTCTTGCAACTACCGGTTATCAACTAGAGACCATGAATAACACCTCATCTTTGAATCATCCAACAAATATGCTCAAAGAACTCCTCAGATGCATAACATCAACTTCTAAGCGACGCCGGACGTTCTGAGCAATCCCTATGGCTTAACATCAACAAAAGAATCTTTAGAGATGGATATAGACCTTATGAAAACCACGAACAATATGCTTATCAAAACCCAAAAAGGCGAGTGACGATCAAATTGGATGCTAAAAGTATAGCAACATATAAACCAAATTGGCTACGAACTTCTCCGCATATCAAACTCCCAATACCTTTATATTTGCGTATAATAATGGTAGGAGTGGGGTGGTGCTTTGGTTGTTGTGTTAGTGAATGAGTTTACGTACACACGTTGGGAGTGAAGAGAGACATGTACCCCATTTAAAGGCCCTGGGAATGTAAATTTGAGACCTTATGGTGTCATTGATTGGTTGGGATTTGATTTGCTTGGCACCGTTCAATTTTTTACGTTGTTTTCTCTATAGGGCATCTCGAACGCCATTCATGCAAAAGACCCTAAACATCCGGATAACATGGTTTGGACATTTTGTGCGATCCAATATAGTGCATAAAATGTCCACGGATCGGCCGGTTGTTACAAAACCTGAAGCAAAGCCGGGGGAAGCTTGTGGGCGTCCGACCTCCGCCATGAATGTGTCCGACGCCCCAGGCCCACACGAAATCATCTCTCTCGTTTTGCTCCAACTGCTACTCCGTTCTCTGTGCCGCATTTGTACTGGTCGAGACTAGGCGTCACTAGTCACTAGCGCATGTCAGTCTAATGACACGACATTTACACCAATGCGGCAGTCGAGGCGGCTCGCTCTCTGCATTTCTGCCACTCGCGCTACATGCGCTCGCTCTCTGCATTGTGTGCCCTTGCTCTCTGTGCCACATTAATGTCGGTTCAAATCAGACATGCCCTGACGGGGTGACGAGATGTCTTCCTACCGCATTCAAGCAGGCCGACCATCCATCCGCCTGGCCGAAATTCATGCTGGTGCAGTGTACGAGAAGCTCTCGCTCTGCCTGCCTAGCGCATTCAAGCCGTCGCCTGGCATCCCTGGCCGCCCACTATTTAAGGAGCGTCGACCACAGAACAAACCCACACCACCTCGAAGCTCCACCTCACCCTGTCCGACCTCCGTGGGCGCACAACCTCTGGATCTAGGCGTGACGTAGAGGTCAATGCTGGCCGCGGGGGAGGCGGTGGCCTCCGCAATCGCGTTGCCGTCCGGCGACGTGGAGAAGCGGGTCAGCATGCTCGTGCGGTGGATGAAGCCCACCCGTCTATGGTTGTGGAGGAGCTTGGAAACTTTCCCCGATGAGGCGAACAGCAAATGAGCATGTGCTCGCCGCGGCCATGGCGGCGGCAGTGGCAGTACAAATGGCCGGCGCGGGTAGGATTATGCCTAGCATGCTGAGGCCGTGCTGTGTGGCGTTCGCCCATAGGGCCCCGTTATACTCAACGGCCGCCTTCTGGTGCGCGGCGGCGGCGTCAAGGGTGGTCTAGGCGGCGGCTTTCCTATTCGTGTTTGTACAAGGCTAGCAGTTGTCTTGCTTCGTGTTAATCTTGCTTATGTGTTTCTGGGTTTACATGTGGATTTTTTGACAGAATTTAAACAATTGATGTGGACGGCCTACTGTTTGCCTGCTTGTGGGACGCACCGCTGGATAAAAGCTGGCGCGGGTTATCTACAAGTTCTCTTTTAGAGTAAAAGGTCTCGAAGCCCCGGATCTATTTCATTTGAAATGGAAAAAGTCCAAACTCAAGCTATCAAGAGATCATTCAGAGCTTGAACTTTCAGAGAGAAAATTCATAGAAGAAACTTCTGGATAACTGAATCCTTTTAATTTTCTCAAATACACCATGAATAGGTGCATCATCATTATCTATTATATCAGTATAAGCTCCCTAAAATTGGAGGTCTCTTATTCAATTGAGGTCATCAATTTGGAATGGGCTCGTCGATTTTGACCAGGTCAACAACCTCTTACTCAATTATTTCATTTTTAATTTTTGTGGGGGCTCACTCAATTATTTTACTTCACTATGCTCTCTAAAGATCCCTAGAATTGGAGGCCTCTTATTCAATTGAGGTCATCAATTTGGAATTGGATAACCGATTTTGACCGGGTCAACCATCTCTTACTCAATTATTTTATTTCTAATTTTTACGGGGTCTCATTCAATTATTTTAAATCACTATGCTGTCTAATTTTCGAGCTCTCTTATTCCATCAAGAAATTTAATTTTTATGGGGTATCACTCAATTATTTTAATTCATTATGCTCTGTAATTTCAGGGCTCTCTTATTCCATCGAGAATTCTTGCATGATTTTGACTGCGTCAACAATTTTTCAAATTAATCGGAAACAGCCGGCCTATAAAAACATATCAATCCTAGGCACCCTCTCATCACCTAGAAAAAAAAGCGTCAACATGTGATATTGTAGCACCAATATAGTACATGCTGCCACTGACAATGAAAATTTCTCGCCATACGTATGAGTTGATTAGCAGACAACACAAAATCACACCGTAAAAGGCTCACCAAAACACTACATTATATGAATAAAAAAGAAAATACACTCCATCATTTTCCCCACTAACCAAACCAAATACTCCCTCTGTTCCAAAAGAAAAGATGTATTATTTATTGAAAAGTTGAATTTCCTTAACTTTGACTAAATTCAGAGCCAAAAATATCAACACCCACAATACTAAATAAATGAAATATTAAAATTCATTTCATGATGAATAAAAAAATCTGGTTTGATATTACGGATATTGATATATTTCTACAAAATATGGTCAAACTTAAAGAGCTTTGACTTTTCAAAAAACATCAATGGCGCAGCAAAGCACGCCAAATACTTCTAGTATAGAAGAAGGGCCAAGCGGTCAAAACCATGCCAAAAGGCGAACAACTCCACGCCCGATCAAACAACAAGGGAACTCACCATGCCCGATCTCTAGCTAAGAAGACGAGGGGACGAGGCACAGAGCAAACAAGACGCGTCTCTACCAATGCACTACAAAACCATGATGTGACGACGATCATAGGACTGATGGATCAACGTACCGCCCCACCTATAGTGCCTAGAGAAGTTGGCAAGTGGGTTGGAGGACTTAGCCAATCCAAAGGAAGAAGACATGCCGGAAGCATTGGCGATGGCATAAATTGTGCCCCAAAGGCCCATGACCTGATCGGTGACCCCAACCAAAGCCGATTCGCCCCAAGCTCCAACTCCGAGGACCGCGTGAATTGCCAAGGCAGCGCCTTCACGAAGGGCACGACGTCGTGATGCCACCGCTGCCTGTTCCAATGAACCGAAACAATGGTTTCCGTTGCACTCTAGGAGAGACACAACAATGGCCATGAAAGCACCTCCAAGGAGGACACAGCACCTGCGGGTGTCGTCACTGTCATCATCGACCAGCCGAGCAGGGATTTCGCCCCAAAGTCCAAACACTAGAGCAAAGATGACGGGACAAATAGTTAGTTGAGATCACTGTTGGAAATATGCCCTAGAGGCAATAATAAATAGGTTATTATTATATTTCCTTGTTCATGATAATCGTTTATATCCATGCTAGAATTGTATTGATAGGAAACTCAGATACATGTGTGGATACATAGACAACACCATGTCCCTAGTAAGCCTCTAGTTGACTAGCTCGTTAATCAATAGATGGTTACGGTTTCCTGACCATGGACATTGGATGTCATTGATAACGGGATCACATCATTATATGAATGATGTGATGGACAAGACCCAGTCCTAAGCCTAGCACCAGATCATGTAGTTCGTATGCTAAAGCTTTTCTAATGTCAAGTATCGTTTCCTTAGACCATGAGATTATGCAACTCCCGGATACCGTAGGAGTGCTTTGGGTGTGCCAAACGTCACAACGTAACTGGGTGGCTATAAAGGTACACTACAGGTATCTCCGAATGTGTCTGTTGGGTTGGCACGAATCGAGACTGGGATTTGTCACTCCGTGTGATGGAGAGGTATCTCTGGGCCCACTCGGTAGGACATAATCATAATGTGCACAATGTGATCAAGGAGTTGATCACATGATGATGTGTTGCGGAACGAGTAAAAGAGACTTGCCGGTAACGAGATTGAACAAGGTATCGGTATACCGACGATCGAATCTCAGGCAAGTACAATACCGTGAGACAAAGGGAATTGTATACGGGATTGATTAAGTCCTTGACATCGTGGTTCATCCGATGAGATCATCGTGGAACATGTGGGAGCCAACATGGGTATCCAGATCACGCTGTTGGTTATTGACCGGAGAACGTCTCGGTCATGTCTGCATGTCTCCCGAACCCGTAGGGTCTACACACTTAAGGTTCGATGACGCTAGGGTTATTAAGGAAGTTCGTATGTGTTTACCGAATGTTGTTCGGAGTCCCGGATGAGATCCCGGACGTCACGAGGATTTATATATGGGAAGTCCTGTTTTGGTCACCGAAAGGGTTTCGGGTTTTATCGGTAACGTACCGGGACCACCAGGAGGGTCCCGGGGGTCCACCAATTGGGACCACTGGTCCCGGAGGGCCTTATGGGCTGTATGAGGAAGGGAACCAGCCCAAAGTGGGCTGGTGCGCCTTCCCCCCCAAGGGCCCATGCGTCTAGGGTTGGGGGAAACCCTAAAGGGCGCGCCCCCCTTGCTTGGGGGGCAAGTCCTCCCTCCCTGGCCGCCGCCCCCCCTCTAGATCCCATCTAGAGGGGCCGGCCCCCCTTGCCCCTTCCCCTATAAATAGAGGGGTGAGGGGAGGGCTGCAGAAGACAACTCAAGGCGCAGCCCCTCCCCTCCCCAACACCTCTCCTCCTCCGTCACGTGCTTGGCGAAGCCCTGCTGGAGTACCACGCTCCTCCATCATCACCACGCCGTTGTGCTGCTGCTGGATGGAGTCTTCCTCAACCTCTCCCTCTCCCCTTGCTGGATCAAGGCATGGGAGACGTCACCGAGCTGTACGTGTGTTGAACGCGGAGGTGCCGTCCGTTAGGCACTTGGTCATCGGTGATTTGGATCACGACGAGTACGACTCCATCAACCCCGTTCACTTGAACGCTTTCGCTTAGCGATCTACAAGGGTATGTAGATGCACTCTCTTTCCCCTCATTGCTGGTTTCTCCATAGATAGATCTTGGTGACACGTAGGAAAATTTTAAATTTCTGCTACGTTCCCCAACAATCACCACTGCATGAAGGAGAAGATACACCCATCATCAACAAACAAGATGACACCGGACCCCGCCGGCCTCTCCTCCACCAACGGCGTCCGCAGCCAGACATCCACGCGCGGGCCGACATGCTGGACCGCTATCCTGGGATCCGAGAGTCACAGCAGGATAGAGCCCACCAAGCTCCCACTGTTCCCGCACACCAGCAGCCGGAACATAGCCGACCCCGACAACGCCGACCACAGACCTGGCCACATCCAGACCCACCATTCCAGCAGCCAGAACAAAGCTGACCCCAACGATGCCAGCCATGGATCTGGCCACATCCAGACCCACCACGCCCGCGGTGGAAACGACCACCTCCATCATCACCAGAGTAGAGAACCACCCCGAACGCACAGCCAAACAACGCCCAAGACCGCCGTCGACAACACAGACAGCCACCACGCACATTAGGACGATTTTGGAAACTGGGACTGATGGCCAGATCTTCAACTGCTCCATTTGGCTCTTATGTCTATCTATTACCAACTAGGAAATGGAACATGAATGCTTGAGGAGTATACCAAAGTAGCTAATGGATCTTACCGTATGCCTCCAAATCCTAGTTCTATCCGAGTTCCAACTCCTATCATTTCTAGTCATTTTCAGGGAATCTTGAATGAACTCACCGCCATGATAGTCTTATCGCAAGGAAAAAATAGATAATGACTTGACAACCATAGAGAAGACAATGATTGTTAACAAATCCTGGACAAAGTAAACATGTGATAAAGCCGGATCCTAAACTATGAGAGCAATTGATATGATTAGGGCAACCCACCCACTCTATCAAGATATCAAATCAAACTGGCTATGAACTAGTGGAAATTGTGAACTCCCAAGATTTATATATTGGCATATGGTGGTGGTGGGAGCTTGATGATGCGTTGGTTGTTGTGGTAGTGAATGCGTGCATGTACTCACATTGCAAGTGAAGAGGAACATGGACATCATTTAAAGTCTAAAGGTGTGTAAAGCCTTGTGGCATCACCAGCTAACTAGGGTTTAATTTTCTTGGCATCGTTCGGAGTTTTGATAATGTATTTTCCCTATCGTGTGCTTCTTCAAATTGGAAGGATTGTTTTGGCATATGTGAGTCCCATGATTACATTGCCTTATATTCCAGGTATCACATTTGTACTGATTAAGCATTAAAGAATAGACATGGTAATCAAATCAACAATTTAAACATGATTCTCATGAGACAACTTGATGATTGTTTCGGGCATGTGGCAGATTTTCAACACATGGATAAATGATTAGGGAATATAAAAAACATTTTAAAAAATCAGAAATTAAGGAAAAGTATATGAGTCAAGAGGAATTATGAAATCCTAGCCTCTGTTTACAAAATTATTGGGGGGAACTATTAGGTTTTATAAAAGCCCTCCCTCTAAAGAACCCTATTTTGTGCACCTAGGTCCTCTAGTTTTTTTGTGGGGACCTCGGTCCTCTAATTGAAAACAAAGTAACAAACCAAGTCAAACACACATAAGATTGTGCATCTTTGCAGAGATAATATGCTGGAGTTCTAAATCTTGTTGTTGTTCCTAACATTTACAACCCAAACACGAAGATGCAAGGCTAAATAGTTTTTTCGTTGGGCTGGGCTTTGTTCTGTGATGCGGAGTTTCTGAATTTTATGGTGGAACCCTGAAGACTAGATATAGCCTGAATGGTCATGCGTCATCTCCCATGATTGGTTTGGTTTGTCCATTGTCTGAATATTAATCAGTTGATGTAAGGTTACACAATATCTTGATGTCTTGTTTTGGATCCGATTCTTTCTTGTGATCGGTGCACCCTTTGACCATTTTTTTCGACATCAATTTCTTGCTCTTAATACATGCTTGTTTAAATCCTGCTCGTCTATTAGTTTGTCTGTTAAACTTTGTCGCCGTAATGGTGCTGTTTCTTTCCTGCAATGTCTTAATATTTGTGGTGGAACCTTGAAGTCTTGTTGTTTGGTATAATTTTGAATGATTTATGTGTCATCTCCGATAACTTGTGATTTGTGTATTGTCTGAATCTTATGGTGCACCCTGTTGATTCTCGCTTTGGATCAGATTCCGGATGGTGATACGCACTCCTTTTGACCATTTTTGTCTGGTAGTAACTTTTGGGCTGAAGGAAGTTCAATGCTCTTTTTTTTTAAACAAATGTTGTTGGTTCTGCGAGGTACTTTGGGACTTTGTCGCGGTGATCTTATACTTGATGTTAATCTTCCTCCTGGATATGGTCTCTGTTTACTTGTGGGTTGTTTGGATGTCTCTTTTTATGTAGTCTTGTTTATTCGTGTCTGGTAAGAATCTTTGAACTGTTTAGTGCTTAGGTTGGTGTAGTTGGGTCACTTTTGTGAACGTTGGTTGCCATGCTGTGAATGCCCTAACGTGAGCACGAGCAAGGTCAAGTGGGTTGCTTTCTTCAGAGAAGAAGAAAGAAAAAAAAAGATCATTCCAAACTTTTAGTACGACGTTGGATTTTTATTCCTTACGAATAGAATTTGACATAGTAAGATCATGTATGCCTAACTCTTCCCCTAGAATTCCTGAGCTTCCTAAATTTTTCGTGTTTAAGCAGTTGACCCCAGCAACCCTTCCCTCAAAGTCATTACACTGAAATATTTGAGGAGTTAGGGCATCTACAGTCGGAATGAGGAAATTTGGCCTTTCAAACATCTGCGGACATATCCGGCCTGTTTTCGGGCATATCTGTTTTCAGTCATTATTTGTTCGTGCATGCAGCCATGTCCTCTCTTTTACGTTCGGTCATATGCATGTGATTGGTGAGGACAAACTTAGAGAAAAAAAGTGATCCGTGGTGGGCCAAATCCTATACGGCAACATGCCGGACATGTCCGAACACTCCTCATATTGTCATCATAAATATATGGGTGAGTACGAGAAGTATCGAAAAGGCCAAACGTTTAGGATGCTCCTGCCGGAAAAGCTCCTTCGCGATCGCTCGCTAGAGCGCTCGAATCGATCCGAACGAATCGTCCTTCGACAAATTCCTGGTATCACGCTGGGGGCCCACCACATATCGCTAAGAAGTGCCAAGGCGTGCAAAGCCCACCCAATAATCTTCATATAATCTCCCCCCCCCCCCGATTTTCAGGGGGGCGAGGGGGCCCCACACTAATGACCATAACCCTTACCCTGATCATAAACGTAACCTGGTCCACACCTTCCAAATCGGGAGATCCTTGCCCTGTCGGAAAGCGAGCGTTGGCGCGCGCGCGGAATAGCAGCGCCCTGCTCCTGCTACCCCTCAAACCCACTCAGTCACTCTTGCCCAACTTTGAGTAGACGCGGGGTAATCTTCTCAAATTCCTGTCCTCCCACGCACCTTTTTTTTAAAAAAATATGTTGATATCGTGTAGATACTAATTACACCAAGCCTCTGGACCATCAATATATTTCAAAGACATCTAAGACGCACACAGCCCAAAAAAGAAAATAAAAAACAAATGAAAAAACAAAGACCACGCCACAAAGTGATCAACTCCTCTCAGCAGGACTACACAAAACACCACCAAAGACAACACCCGAAAAATATAAAATGTCTCCAAAACCGATGCCTTTAAGAAGGAAACAGTGCACAAGCGCCGTCATTGCCCGATTCAAGATCTGAGGTTTTCACCCTGAAAAAAGTCTAAGCTCTCAAAACTATACCTTCAACAAGACAATTGCTAGACACAAAAAATGAAGTCCGGACCTGAGGATTTCATCATGTAAGTCACGGCTCGGCACCCTAGGAGCACCACAAAAAATGAAATCCTCCGGTGCTGCTGCCCCCACTTGTCACTGCTGCTTTTGAAATTTTGATACACATGGCTAGCTCCAACACCTCCAAGGCCCCCTCTGCCTTACTGATACTCCTATCTCTGCCACCATGACTTTCTCTGCCGCTGTCTATACCATGGAAATCGAAATACCGACATGTCCCATGACGTCAAGAAATAACAGAGATTCGTGTCACGCCCTCATGAAGCCGCGTAGGCTGATATGGACACACATGAGCGGATTCTATCTAATCCAAATATCCTTAGGCAAGATCTCCGGCAACAGTTTTGGAACACGTCTATAGTCAGATCGAGCAAGACCGATCATGCAGATGATTGCCATGATGCAAGATGAGTACCAGGACCGCCACCACGCCGACGCCATCGGCGCCACAACGGAGGACATCGGCCCGCGCTGCCCACTGCCCATGTCTTCAGCTGAAGACGGACACCAGATCTGGATTGGGATTTATTTGTGGACATGGTAACATTTTATTAAATTTATTTGTTTTTGTGTTTACTTCTCTATGACTCAAAGATTTTAAATTTCCGGTCAACGCCTAGTTTTGTTTTTGTGTCCACTCCATATTCACTTTATGTCTGTTTTCGGTAGTATCTTTTGCTTTTGCGGCTGCCGGTAGTATCTATTTCCTTATTCATTTTTGGGATTTCTTTATTCATTTCCGCTTCTGCAAGAAAATATGAAAGCAAATATGGTAGCACCCACTTCGGCCCGTTTGCCGTTTTCATCCCTACTCCCATGCACCTCTTTTTTTTACACGCAAGGCAGGAGCTCTCCTGCGCACCTCTCTTTTTCCCCACCGTCACCGCACATGACGCCGCCGCCCTCTACCCCCCCCCCCCCCCAGATCGTTGGAGGAACGAACTCTCCCTACCCCTCCCTACACCAGCCAACCCTCCCTGGTTGTATCCTGCTGGCGGTGACGGTAGAGGCATCGACCGCCTTGGAAAAACGATGGGAAGGCACCAAGATGGTGTGGGCCCCGGAAAGAGCGGAGGCACAACCGAGACCATCTCCAGGCCCTCCCTCCATCCGATGGTGCCGGATGTCGGCAAGAGGCAAAATCACCCGATCATGAAGGCTTTGGAGGTCTTATTTGCTGCATTCTGTTCTTGCATCTATTTATTCCTCACGATGTGACATGAGGTCTTCTGAAAGTTTGGATCGTGTGTCTTCGTGTGGCTGTCTTGCTAGATTTTATGGGGACATCAGCCTGATTCCTCCCTTTGGTCTGGTATCAACAGTAGGAGATAGTGATGCTAGGAAAATACGCAACTATATTACTTCTTTGTACTACTATTACTTATCTACTGTTGCTCACTGAGATTTTAGGGAGGCAAGCCAACATCTTCTACATCCCTGGCAGCAGTGATTCGGACTGGTCCATGCACATGATTCTTGTCTTTTTGGTGTCACTCATTCTGAATTTGTTTGATCTTGAAGCTCGCATGAGCTCTGATGTTTTTGTTGAAAATATGAGCAATTTACCAAATGATTTTATTAACAGAAGTACTAGATAAAGCATGACTAATATAATAGAGATAAAACAAGTCATGTGTTCTGACAGAGAGAAGGTAGATAGCTTCTGCATATATGAACCGTAACCTAGCATATCTATAGCAGACAGTAGAACTAGTTGCATATATGAAGTAGAGCGTAACATATCTAGAGCAAGTACTAGTACGAGAAACTGTGGCAGGACATCTAACAGAAAGGAGAACACGTACGGGACAGCAGCAGCGGTAGCACTGGACTTGGGGTCGGTGTCCTCGCCGGCCATGTCGTCGAGGAGGTTGTCGAAGTCGGGGAAGAAGTCGTCGTCGGGGAAGTAGTCGTCGGAGTCCGGAGCGTCCGTGACGAAGGAATCAGTCAGTAGTCGCGCAGAGCGCTCCCCAAAAACCTTATCACCCTTCTCCCGTACATGACTCAAAGAGGTGCGGTTTCGGAGGCCGACTGTCCCGACCTGCGGTGCACGCCACAAACCGGGATGGGGAAGATCGTAGCAGCAGCGCAGTGCTCAGGAACTTGTGGCGAGAGGAGGAGGATGTTCTGGTGCCTCTCTCTGGGAGGAGCGACTTCCCTTTTATAGGCGCACGAGAAGGAGACGAGAGGCTGCGTCGGGAGCTGAAGGGATCGAGGGAGACGAAACGAAGAGGCATCAGCCGAAGGGTGCAGCGTTCATATTCAATATCCACTACAACAAAACTTTCCAGCTCCCGAGTGGCCTTTCGTATACCCGTAGTGCGTGGCAAAAATTTAGACATCGGCTCGGCTCATTCCCGCAACCCGCGTCGCGTCATGACGAGGCATGGCATGGTGAGGCGGGCGACGAAGGAGGAGCGCGCATGGATATCCCTCTTGTTCTCATGCTCGTACAAGTGGGGAAAGAGCCTCCCTTATAAGGAGGTCCAACTCCCACTAAACTAGCAATGTGGGACTAAACTTTAGTAGTATCCCTTGCCTTGCACAAATGGGCTAAGTGGGCCTCTAGGATTTATTAAGAATTTCTGAAATAGTTATTGGGCTGTCCAAAATAGACTAAATTCCAGCAATCCCCCACCAGATCCTAGAAGCACACAGAAATTTGCCTTTGGTTCCAAAACACTATTTTATATACCGGTACTGCAGTGGAGACTGTTAAGTTGAACTTCCACCTAGAACTCTATGCTACACTAGTAAGCAACTTGAACAGTGGACTGGGCCTTGAACTGCAAGTTTTCTGCGAATCTAGTTTCACATAAAGCCTTGACCGATACGTGGCTACCGTGGGTATTCCCCGTGGGTGGAGCTTATGCGTCATACTCCTTGACCTTTCATGAGTTTACTAGAGAGAACCCTACTCTCATAGATTGCGACGTTTGACAATCAGACTCATATAGGTGTGTTCTTCAAAAGTTGTTCTGCAGGATAACATCTCTGCTTAAATAAGCCAATTAGAACACATTAAGATATACATCAACCTGCCATGCAGATTAGGAGAGTATTGCATCTTCATGGAGTGGTATTGTAAATAGTAAGGATACTCGCCTCTCATTTGACCAACAGCTTGTCTTCCACATCTAATTCACGGGATCTCCGATCACAAAGAATAGGTTACCACTATGAACAACTCATATTGTGGGTCTCATACCCATCTCCCTCGATGCATTATCTATCACATTACGTGATAGATCCTTAGTAAAAGGATCTGCCAGATTTTTAGACGTTTGGATATAATCCAAAGCAATAACTCCGGAGTTTTTCATTTTTCTGACAGACTTTAACCTTCTCTGAACGTGTCTTGATGACTTCATGTTATCCTTTGAGCTGCCCACTTTCGTGATCACAGTTTGATTGTCGCAGTTCATAAGGACACCCGGTACAGGTTTCTCAACAACCGGCTAGTCATTCAAGAGCCGGCGAAGCCAATCTACTTCGACCGTAGCTGTATCTAGTGCTGTGAGTTCTGCTTCCATTGTTGACCTCGTTAAGATGGTCTGCTTGCAGCACTTCCAAGAAACAGCGCGACCTCCATGAGTGAATACATAACCGCTCGTGGCCTTTATCTCATCAGCATCTGAGATCCAGTTTGAGTCACTATACCCTTCAAGCACCTTTGGGTGCCCGGTGTAGTGAATTCCATAATTAGCAGTGCCTTTCAAATAACGCAAAACTCTCTCTAGAGATTTCCAATGCACATCTCCTGGTTTTGAGACAAACCGACTTAGTTTGCTAACAGCAAAAGAGATGTCAGGTCTTGTAGCACTTGCTAAGTACATAAGAGAGCCAATAATTTGAGAATATTTCAATTGATCTCTAGCAATTCTTCGATTCTTTCGAAGTAACACACTCGTATCATATGGTGTTGGAGAGGGCTTGCAGTCTCTATAGCCAAAGCGACTCAAGATCTTTTCCACATAGTGAGATTGAAGCAATGTAATCCCACCATCATCGTCTCTCAACAACTTGATGTTCAGAATGACATCAGCCACTCCTAAATCCTTCATCTCAAAACAACGAGATAGGCAATCCTTGAACTCCTTAATAACATTCCGATTTGTGCCAAAAATCAGTATGTCATTAACATACAAGCACAGGATAACTCCCTCGCCCCCACCATGGCGATAGTACACACATTTGTCAGCTTCGTTCACAACAAAGCCTGCAGCTGTTAAAGTTCTTTCAAACTTCTCATGCCACTGTTTGGGTGCTTGCTTAAGTCCGTACAAAGACTTCAGCAACTTGCACACTTTCCCTTCCTGACCATCTAGTACAAACCCATCTGGTTGTTCCATATAAATTTCCTCGTCCAACTCTCCATTTAGGAAAGCAGTCTTAACATCCATTTGATGAACGAGAAGACCATGCGAGGCAGCTAGTGAAAGTAGAAATCCAATAGTGGTCAGTCGAGCCACAGGTGAGTAAGTATCAAAGAAGTCTTCACCTTCCTTTTGGGTATAACCCTTAGCCACGAGCCGAGCCTTGTACTTTTCAATAGTACCATCAGGCCTAAGCTTCTTCTTGAATACCCATTTGCATCCTATAGGTTTGCACCCATAAGGACGACCAGTTATCTCACAGGTTTCATTCGTCAAGATGGAATCCATCTCGCTATGAACCGCTTCCTTCCAGTAGTCAGCATCTTCAGATGCATAGTCCTCTGAAATAGAACTGGGAGTGTCATCTATGAGATACACAAGAAAATCATCACCAAAGGACTTTGCAGTCCTCTGTCTCTTGCTCCTAGTAGGAACTTCATTGTTCTCCTCCACAGAACTTTCAAAGTGTTCCATCGAAATGGCAGGTTCGGTTATTGTAACTGGTTCCTGATTCGATGAACTAGGCATCTCCTGATTAGATGAGGTAGCCATATCCTTCATGGGGAAAGATATCTTCAAATAAAGTCGCATCATTCGACTCCATGATCGTACCGACATGCATGTCAGGTACCTTAGATTTTACAACCAAGAATCTATAGCAAATGCTATGAAATGCATATCGCAGGAAAACACAATCCACAGTCTTTGGTCCAAGCTTCTACTTCTTTGGAATTGACTTTCGCCAAACAACCCCATGTTCGCAGATAAGAGAGTTTTAACCTTTTCTTCTCCCATTCCTCGAATGGAGTTATCTCTTTGTTCTTTGTGGGGACTCGGTTCAGGACATGACATGCTGTCAATATCGCCTCCCCCCACCATGCCTTGGAGAGACCCAATGTGTCTAACATGGCGTTAACCAAATCAGTTAGAGTACGGTTTTTTCTTTCGGCCACACCCCATTTGACTGAGGTGAATAGGGAGGCGTCCTCTCATGGATTATATCATGTTCCGCACAAAAAGCATGAAATTCATTGGAAAAATAATCTCCACCACGGTCGGACCTAAGCCTCTTGATTTTTCGATCAAGTTAGTTTTCCACTTCAGCTTTATAGATCTTGAGAAAGTTCAAAACCTCATCCTTAGATTTCAGAAGATACACACGAAGTATCTAGTGGAGTCATCAATTAACGTCATGAAATATTTCTTTCCACCTTTTGTCAAAACACCATTCATTTCACATAGATCTGAATGTATGAGCTCTAGTGGTGCAAGATTTCTCGTTTCCGCAGTCGTGTGAGACTTACGAGGTTGCTTAGCTTGCACACACACTTGACACTTTGAAACCTTGACAGTGGTGAAACTAGGGATTAAGTTCAACTTCGCTAGTCGCGACATGCAACCAAAGTTAAAATGACAAAGACGTGACACTACTAGAAAAGGGCTATAGATGGGATTGACACTAATGGCGCACCAGCTAAGAGGAGCGCCATTAGTATATACTAATGGCGCACCACCTTCTGATACGCCATTAGTGTTGAAACTACTAATGGCGCAACTGCCCTAGGGTGCGCCATTAGTATCAATTTTTTTTTGAACTAGCGCGCCTGTCCAAACATACTAATGGCGCATCCACACACAGTGCGCCATTACTAGTTGTAACTAGTAATGGCGCACCAGTACCAGAGTGCGCTACTAATGTTGTTTTTTTAATTATATTTTTTATTCCTTTTGTTGCAAAACTACTAATGGCGCACTCTTCCACAGTGCGCCATTACTAGTTCAAACTAGTAATGGCGCACTGTGGAACAGTGCGCCATTAGTATGTTTTTTTGCAAAACTACTAATGGCGCATCAGATGTAGGTGCGCCATTAGTAACCTGGATTACTAATGGCGCATTTATTGTTGGTGCGCCATTAGTAAGTGGGCAGCAAGAAGATATTTTGGGCAGCCTCTCCTACCCACACTCACTTTGTCCCCACTTCATTCTCTCCACCTCCTCCTTGTCTCGGGTGCCTCCTTTTTTCACCTCATTTCCACCATAGATTCATTCAAATTAAGTGGTTACATTACCTTGTTTTGATAGGTAAGTAAGGGGGAAGCTATATTTATGTTGTTCTCCCTACAACAATGTGCACATGCACTTTTTATGGCCTAACTAGATCTATGTATGTTCGTGGTGTTGCATATGTTTGTGGTGTTGCATATGTGTTTGTGTTTGGAGGTGTACCGGTATTTGAAATGCGATAGTTGCCAATATTTTGCCGGAATGTTGATTCATTTCCGTTTCGGCGAGAATTTTGGCATTAAGCATTCTCTTTGGTCCTATTTTTAGGGAAAGTCATGCAAAAATTTTTCTTGGTTCTAAAATATCGTTTTGCTCTACCCCGCAGGCGACCATGGTCCGCACAATGACCGAAGGCATCGTGAATAGGTTTTTGAGGTCCGCGAAGGCCGAGATGCTTCAAAAGAACGAGACGGAGATAAGATGTCCGTGTCGAAGATGCAAGCTGAAGAGCCTTATTGCGGACCCGGATTCCGGGCAGGTGCGGGACCACCTGCTCTTGCGTGGTTTCATGGATGGCTATCGGTGGCAAGGTGATGAAGATGACGACGAAGTCGTCCATGGGGGCCGGGCAAGAAATGAGGAAGGGCAGCAAGACAACCACCGCGGCTCGGGCGGGCGAGAAGACGAAGAATCCCCAGGAGATGATCACGACGGTGATGCTGTACACAATCATCATGTAGAAGATGCAGGACATGATGATGAGGAAGATGCCGGAGCAGACGACGGGCATGATCATGAAGAAGATGATGCCGGCGAAGCAGACGACGGTGGACCATCGATGGGCTGGGTGCAGGAACCTTATATTCAAGAGCTGCTTCTCAAGCAGACGGATAACGCAAGAGCTGCCGCCCGAGAGAAAGCCAAGATGGATCAACTTGAGTTAGACGCGGTTACTCCATTGTATGAAGGATGCAGGCCCGAGGGTACCCGCCTGAAAGTAACGCTCATGGCTCTGGAGATGAAGGTAAAACACAAAATGACCGACGCATGCTTCGACGTGAACATGTCATTCTGGCACGAACGTCTTCCCAAGGGGAACAAGTGCCCGACCAGTTTGGAGGAGGCGAAGAAAATCGTGTGTCCTCTGGATTTACCGCACGTGAAATATCATGTGTGCATGAACAATTGCATCATTTATCGGGACAAGCACGCGGAGTCTACCATATGTCCGGTGTGCGGCGTCACTCGATACAAGAAGAGGAAGAAAGCTCCTCGAAAAGTGGTGTGGTACTTTCCGATCACTCCTCGTTTGCAGCGGTATTTCGCGGACCCTAAGGTAGCAAAGCTCCTGCGTTGGCACGCGGATAGGGAGGAGAAGAAGCGAGAAGATGACGCAAATGATCCGGAGATAGATAAAAAAGACAAGATGCTGAGTCACCCTAAGGATGCGAGCCAGTGGCAAGCGTTGAACTCCGAATACCCAGAATTTGGGAAGGATCCAAGGAACATCGTGCTGGGCGCGATCACCGATGGAGTCAATCCGTTTGGCAGCCAGAGAAGCACACATAGCACCTAGCCTGTATTTGTGTGGATGTACAACCTTCCCCCCTGGTTGTGCATGAAGAGGAAGTACATTCACATGAGTATGCTAATTGAAGGGCCGAAACAACCAGGGAACGACATCAATCTGTATCTGAGGCTGCTGAAGGAAGAGCTAGACATGCTGTGAAAAACGCCAGCCAATACGTGGGACGCCGCAGAGAAAGAATATTTCCCTATGAGAGCCGCACTGCTCACGACGGTGCACGACTATCTCGGTTACGGATATCTCGCGGGGCAAGTAGTCCGCGGATTTTCTGGATGCGTAAGGTGCATGGATGACACAACGTATCGCCAGCTAGATAGAGATCCCGGGTCTTCGAAAACCGTGTTCATGGGACATCGAAGGTGGCTTCGCGACGATGACTCGTGGAGGAAACGCAAGGATCTGTTCGATGGTGAAATCGAACCCCGAAAACGACCGTGTACGAGGAGCGGCGAGGAAATAGACAAGCTGTTGAAAAATTGGAAAGACTGCCCAGTGCCGCGAAAGAAGCAAAAGGCGCCAGAGCCAGGAAAGAAGCGAAAGGCGCCAGAGCCGCTGCTGAAGGTATGGAAAACGAGGTCTGTTTTCTGGGACTTGTCGTACTGGAAGATCCACCGTGTGCCTCACAGCCTTGATGTCATGCATGTCACGAAGAACGTGTGCGAGAGTCTGCTTGGTACCCTGCTCAACATGCCAGAGAGGACCAAAGATGGGCCGAAAGCAAGGGCAGACTTGAAATCAATGGGCATCAGGCAGGAGCTTCACGCTATATATGATGATGATGATGATGATGAGGCGAAGCAGGGCACAGAAAGTCGTCGCAAAGGCAAAAAGGCCAAGAAGACCGGAAATGACTACCCTCCCGCGTGCTTCACTCTAAGTCCGGAGGAGATCGATCAGTTTTTCACCTACCTCCTAGGAGTAAAACTTCCTTACGGTTACGCGGGGAAGATAAGCAGATACCTAGACCCAGCGAAGCAGAAGTTCAGCGGGATGAAGTCTCACGACTGTCACGTGCTGATGACGCAGATACTTCCAGTTGCAATCCGTGGGATCATGGACGCGCACGTCCGTGAAACGCTATTTGGCCTATGCAACTTTTTCGACGTCATCTCTCGGAAGTCGATTGGAGTGAGGCAACTCAGAAGGCTACAGGAAGAGATCGTGGTGATACTATGCGAGCTTGAGATGTACTTCCCGCCCGCATTCTTCGATGTTATGGTGCATATGTTGGTCCATATAGTGGAGAATATCATCCAACTCGGGCCGACATTCCTGCACAGCATGATGCCGTTCGAAAGGATGAATGGTGTCATCAAAGGATACGTTCGCAACATGTCACGTCCAGAGGGAAGCATAGCCAGGGGCTTTCAGACCGAAGAGTGCATCTCCTACTGCACGAATTATCTAGGCATCGAGAACCCTGTTGGTCTGCCCGTCAACAGGCACCTCGGCAGGCTCGCTGGATGGGGTCACTGTGAGGGTCGCCGCGAAATGCATGTCGACTTCGAGGGTCGACTCGCCAACTTTGAAAGAGCAAACCTAGTCGCGCTACAACACATAGACGTGGTCGATCCTTGGGTGGTAGAGCACAAAACCTTTATTAAGAAGACGTACAATGACCGAGGCCAACAGAGGACGGACAGAGATATACTCAAAGAGCACAACTTATGTTTCACGCGTTGGTTCAAGCAAAAGCTTCTGTCGTACCCTTTACATGAGGATTCTTCTGCGGAAGAACAACTCATATTCGCCTTGTCACAGGGCGCCGAGCACAACCTGATGACCTATGAGGCGTACGATATCAACGGCTACACATTCTACACCGAGGCCAAGGACATTAAGAGCGATGGTATCAGAACTCCGGGGTAACGATGGAATCCTACACCGGTAACGACAAGGAAAGATACTACGGAAGGATCGAGGAGATCTGGGAGCTGAGCTACGCTGGAGAGAAGGTCCCGATGTTCCGTGTTAGATGGGCCAAGAGCGTCCTAAAAGAAGACCGGTATTTCACCACCATGGTTATACCCGAAGCCAAATCCAAGACCGCGGGTGCAAACGTCACCGCGAAAAATGAGCCATGGGTACTGGCTTCCCAAGTGGACCAATGCTTCTTCATTACTGACCCGTCAAAGGAGAGGCAAAAGGAAGATCATCGGAATGGATGGAGTAGCCAATGAGCAAGACTTTGACAAGTACGGCGACCCGAGGATCGAACATGACGACGATGATGAAGTAGCAGCATACACCACAAGAAGAAGAAGGACCACCCTACCTAAAGGACGTTCGTTCCACAGAAGAACTCCATTTGCGAAAAAGAAGGGCAAGAAGATTGTGAACAGATAGCTAGCTAAGGTCGATTGTATTTAAATCGTAGACTTCATGGGCACTTTTTGAACTATCATGAATATTTTTAAATTTCATGGACACTCGATCTCGATCCCCCTCCATCTCGATCGCTATCCCACCTCGCCAGATCCGGTCCCCCTCACCGCCGAGCACCCCTCGGTCCAACGGCCGCCGTCGCCGACCCCCCGCACCCTCGATTCCCCTACTCAACCGCCGCCGCCGACCCCCCGCACCCCTCCCCTACTCAACCGCCGCCGCCGACCCCCCGCACCCCCCGCACCCTCCCCCGCTCCACCGGCATTACTGTTTGATGATATTTTTTAAAAAAATATTACTGTCTTATAGAAAAATATTACTGTTATGATTTAAACAAGTTTGAGCATATTTAAACACAAATAAGTATCAAACAGCATTTTAAATGCATAATTTTTTTTTGTGGAGCCTGGGAATCAAACCCAGGACCTCCTGGTGTGAGAACTGGCTGCTGACCAGTCTAGCTAGTAGAGGGGACTTGATGTGGATCAGGTCACGTGGTAGATAACCTGTTGGCTTGAGCAGAAATAAAAAAATAATACTAATGGCGCACCAGGGTGAGGTGCGCCATTAGCATGGATGTACTTATGGCGCACCGAGGGGTGGTGCACCATTAGTATTGTGCCGCCCCCGCCCATCCACACTTCCTCCCCGGCCCAAACCTATCCCCTCTCTCTCCCTCGCCCTCGCCCTCGATCCCCTTCCCCTCTCCTCTCCCGACGCCGCTGCCCCGCCGCCTCGACGCCGCCCCGACGCCGCGACGCCGCCCCGTCGTCCTCGTCTCCGCCCCGACGCCGCGACGCCGCCCTCTCCTTTCCCGCCGCCGCCGCCCCTTCGTCCTCGTCTCCTCGGCGCCGCTCTCCCCGTCGCCCCGCCGCCCTCGTCGCCGGTGGCCCGGACGCCGCCCCGTCTACACCACTGTCACCGGAGCACCACCACCACCCGGACCTCGTTGCCTCCCGGACCTCGTCGCACCACCACCATCCGGACCTCGTCGCCCCATCCACACCACCGCCCCCATGAGCTCCCACTCCTCCTCTCCCCCTTCCCCCCTCCCCCGTGAGCTTCTTACTTTACTGCTACATGCTGTCAGTGTAAATTCTGAAGGAATTTCAAGTTCAAGGTTAGTGCAGTGCAAGTTTAAAGAATTATACTGTTAGTTTAGGTAAAATTTTGTGCATTTTTCAGTGTAATTTAAGTGTAAGTTCCAGTGAAATTATAGTGTAATTTCAATGTAGTTAATTTAGGGCATTTCATTGTCAGTGCCACTATATTTCCCAGGACATTTAACATCACAATTTCATGGTTATTACAGTGTAATTTCAAGGTTCTTGCAGTGTAAGTTCAGAGAATTACAATGTGCATTTCATTTGGGAACTTGTTGAGAACCAGGTCCGATGCAAAAAAAACTTTATGCTCCAGTGTAATTACAGTGTGCATTTCATTGGAACTACAGTGTTTTTCAATTGTAGTTACACTGGAAATTTGAGTGTAATTACGGTGTGTACTTCAGAGCAATGATACTATATATTTAGTGAATTTAAAGTATCACTTTGTACCTTTGGGTTTGTCTTTTTCCTGCACAAGTTACTGCTATACTGTTGATTGATTCTACCCTTGGTAATAAATTTTGATGAGCACAATTTTTTTTAGTATGTAATTTCAGCAGCTTGGTAACTGTAATTTTCAGTTTCCTTTGCCCCTATTGCTTATGAATTGCTATTTTTGTCAGTGTACATGCTATGTTGTGGTGCAAGTTCATTTAGTTAGTTGATGTAGCTTCTGAAACCAGGCACTATAAAAATGTCTCTCTGAATTTATCCATGGTCTAATTCTTTGAAATAAGAGATAAGGTTATCATACCATTTTACCATTTCATAATCTTCAGTGGGACATTAGGATAAATTAATTTTCTTGATACTTGCAATGGTAGAATGCTACAAGGCTGATATGTTATTAATTTCTGAATATAAAAAAACTTCTCTGTCTTATCAATCAACAAGCACTAGCAGTGAGGCAGTGCAATTTTTTAGTTTTGGACCAATTTGACAGCTACTCTTCGTTATGGTAGATGACAGTTGAATTAAAAGTTTCTTACCAATCTGAGTGTTGCATATACTACTTCCAAATAACATAGCCATGTGCTGTGTAGTTTAGCTCCATTATTGTTCTCATATGTTGCCACCTTTTTTTGGGGGTAGTTTTTGTTTGGAGATTGCAATTGGAATTGTTGTATTTGGTGCATTTGTCAGTCAACTGCTGCTGACCGGTTGATCGTCGTAACTTAAATCATCAACCAACTATGTTGTGATGGAGGCCTTTTTTGCCTTGTCCACCCGAGAGGCCCTTGAGTTTGCCGGAATGTCGATTAACTTCCGTTCCGGCAAATTCGGGTACTCCATATGTCCTATTTTCAGCAAAGGTCATGCTGAAATTTTCCGTGAATTTTAGCATGACTTTGCTAAAAATAGGACATATGGGGTACTTGTGACTAATGCATGGGCCGGGGTATCTTAGTAGTTAATTAAGTAGGATCAAGTGCCTCGGCGTACTTGTGACTAATGCATGGCTTTTAGGGTGCCTCGGTGTCGATAAAAACCAAAATGATGAAAGCTTAGGCTTTTAGGGTGCCTCGGCGTCGAAAAACCGTCAATGATAAAAGCTTAGATTTTAGGATGCCTCGGTGTCGACAAACCCTAAATGATGAGACCATGATCTTGTTCCTTGACAATAACCAACTTTTTGACCAAACTTTGTTTCTATTTAGAGAGAAACATGGCCAACAACGATGAGGCCGGGGGTTCGGGCGGCAAGGCATTCTGGGAGCTGTCCCAGGAGATGGAGGAACAACCTCACTTGTATGAGGACGCCGCCTTCCCCACCGATCCTGAGACCACTGATGGTGCCGCCGAGGATGACCCCACTGATGCCTCCACTGATGGTGCCGCCGAGGATGCCACCACTGATGATGGCAGCGCACGCACAGATGGCAGCCAGAAGAGGCAACGGAAGGACCGGCGCCCGACCGTGCTCCGCACCCTCAAGGAGGAAATTACTGAAGTGGACTCCGACGGGAATCCAACGGCGCCCGAATGAATAGTCAAGGGGTACTCACTTCAGCTCGGGTGCATTCTCCGGAGCACCGTCTCGATCAACACCGAGAACCTGAGGCATCCTGACCGAGGGAATTTGCGCAACCTCCTCTTCACGAAGCTGCACGAACGATACAAGTTCCCCGCTGAAGTTGAAAACACAAGCCTCAAAGGGAATAAAGTGAACAATGCTGCCCTCACGAAGATGAGCAAGGCCCTATCTACTTGGAAAAGCAATGTGAAGAGAATGATCGAGAAAGGTGAGAGTTATGAGAAGATCAAGGAGAAAAATCCTTCGATCACCGAAGATGACTACAACGACTTCAAGATCAATTGCTCGAGCACCGCAAACTCCGAATCAAGTCGGTGGGGGAAAGAAATGCGGGAGCTGAACTTAGGAGAACACACACTTGGTCCCGGCGGTTACAGAGTGGCGGAGCCTATATGGGACAAGGAGGAGGCGGACCGTGCCGAGCAAGGCCTACCGCCCCTCTTTGATAAATACGGTGACAAGCAGACCAGGAACTATGTCAGGGCCCGGTACAAGGACCCGAAAATAAAGGAGCTTACCACGGATCCGAAGACCAGGGCGCTTGAGCTTGTTCTGGTAAGGAATACACCCCCGTGTAATTAGCTCCATATGGTTGCATTCTAATTAATGAAGCCAAATTTCTAAATGGTTCACATTCCTTCCGCAGGCGACTGAAAGCAGTAGCGCGAGGTCGACTAAGAGCAACCCTTGGGACACCACTCTAAATAGGGCGTTGAATGTAATGAAGAACAGGGATAAGCTTAGTAAGCCGACGTCAGCTAGTCGTGTGGCCGGCAAAGGCTTGTCGACAAAATGGGGGTCATACTATAACACTGGTGGACGAAAGGAGAAAAAGACCAGCTCGGAAAGCCAGGCGCGCGAGGTTCAAGAACTCAAGGCACAGGTGGCGCGGATTCCGGAGATTGTCCAAGAGCAAGTGCAACAACAACTCGGAGCGACGATCACCGCCATTGTGCCTACCTTGATCCAGGGGTTGAGTGCGTGGATTGCGGGCGGCCAATAGGGGCCGCTCCCGATTCCTAGCTTCACGGCCAGCAACTCGCAGAACGCGATGGCGGGGCCATTGGTGTCTCCGGCGGAGGCGGCATTGGTGTCTCCGACGCTGGCACGGGAGCTTAGTGCACCCGGGTGTACGCCGGCCGGCACCTCTGCAGCAAGCGGCCCCTCCGTCAACTGCACGCCCGCCGTTGGCGGTGCCTCAACATTAGCCGAGCTCGACGCCATCATCACGGTAACTAATTAAGCCTCTCTCGGCCGAGGACTTCATCTCCTTGCCTTTGACTGGGCATCCCTGACGCCCTACATGTTTTCGCAGGGCGCCGCCAACGTTCCGTGCACTCTCCTGCACTTCGTGAACAACGAGTTGGTCGATGTCGCCAAGGGCAAAATCGTTTAACCGGGCAACCCCTTGTTCCACGGTACCCAGATGCCACCCAACTTGTTTAGGGTTCAACTGGTTCGGGTGCTGCCAGGCTGCGATGAGTTGTTACCTCCGATTCGACCCGTCAGGGCCGACGATGATAACGTGATGACCCTCAGCGCCTGCCTGAGCTTGCCCCAGCTTTGGCCGAAGAGCCAGATTCGTTTGGGGGCGGGGGACACCACCCCAAAGACAACACCGCCAGTCGTGCCGGCGCCAAGTCGGCCCCATGGCAAGACCGCCGCAACGGTGCCGGACATCCCTATGCCACTGGATCCAAACATGCATATGGCACAGGATCAGAACGACGACGACGATGATACATTTGCCAACGTCGATCGGTACTTTGCCGATCATGGGTACGATGGCGACTTCATGGGGCCTCCTTCTCAAGAACCCAACCCAACAAAAGACGTGCGCGATCTAGCTGGTACCGCGGAGAAGCCAAGTTGCAACAGGCATCGTCTGCCGTTCAGCTCTCAGGAGACGCCTCCAGCTGTTGACTTCACCGAGCCTCAGATAGGCGAGGTGCGAAATATTCTCAGCCCCAAAACACTCAAGAAGGCGGTCTGTGAGCAGAACTCGGTCCCATTACAGGAGAAGAAGAAGGCACGCAAAAGAAAGACTAACAAGGGTGCGGGCCAGCCGGCACCGAGTACGATCCGTGCTCAGGACGGGCCACCTTCACCTGAGGATTTAATGAGGAGGGTGCATGTGGCGGGTAGGCCGATGCTACCGAGAAATATGCTCGATGTTGCAGCCGGTGCTATGCGGAGTCTGCATGACAGTGTTCTTTCTTTGGAGAAGCGGCGTCTCAGAGAGAAGGATGTGGCATACCCGGTTTTCGTGGCCAAGGTGCCAGAGGGCAAGGGCTTTGTGGATAACTACATCGGGGGTACGATCGTCCTGCGGTTTGATGACATCCACGCTATGTTGAACCTTCATCCGCTGCACTACACCTTCGTTCGGCTATTTTCGCCGAGTATGGATATGCGGATCATTCGCGACAAGACCCCGGACATCGTGATAGTCGACCCCTTCTACATGCGTGCCAAGATCTAGGGCAGCGCTGGGGACCAGCAAGTCGCGAGTTCTTACCTCGAAGGCGTCATTCTGGCAAACCCAGATAAGGATAACTTCCTCGTGCCTTACTTTCCCGAGTAAGTCCTCCCCTCAACCGCCCCGTAACATACGAATTCTTAGATTCCGATGGTTTTTCTTTTAACATTCCGTGTTTTCTGCAGAGACACACATTGCACGCTCATCCTCCTAAGCCCCAAATATTCCATGGCCACGTATTTCGACCCGGACCGTCAGTCGAACGTAGACTACACAAATGTCAAGAAGGTTCTTGATGATGTTCTCCCCGGCTACGCCCAATCTGGAGTCACCTTCAACAGGCCTATTCGTAAGTACGGCAAGCACGTGTTCTCCCACAATACGACGTTCTGCTGCGTCAAGCAGCCGCCTGGCGGTCAGAAGGGTGCCTACTACGCCATCCATCACATGCGGGCGATCGTACGGGACCATCATCAACTTCTGCTACCGAGTAAACTCAAAGATTGGGCCGCGAGCGTGTCGGCAATCCAGGACGCGGACATCAGACAAGAATTCTTTCGCATCTAGTTTGAGTTTGCGGAAATCATCTATCAAGATGTCCTTCATACCTCAGGGCAGTTCTA
This sequence comes from Aegilops umbellulata, assembly GCA_032464435.1. Lineage (NCBI taxonomy): Eukaryota > Viridiplantae > Streptophyta > Magnoliopsida > Poales > Poaceae > Aegilops > Aegilops umbellulata. The sequence continues at coordinate 493,487,744 of CP136058.1, forward strand.
CCTCAGAAAGCAACCGTCCAACAGTGAGATAGACGGAATGCTACAAATGCAGGCTGGCAACGCCCGTAATTTCATGACTCCCACGATAGACGGCGGCTTCATCCACGCTCCGGTCCCTTGAGTCAAGTCGAAAGCAGTGGTGTTGTGTCTAGTTCTGAAACATCGATTGGCTCATGTTGTAATTAAACTTTAATGAACTTGTAGTATGTCTCTTTGGTTTCGAGAGTCGTTCAACTTAGATGTAATCGATGCTATTAATGTCTTGCTTTTCTCTTCGGATCGTTCTGTTGCATACTTATATATTGCTTATGTATTGTCTGTGAATTGGTGCTAACGTTTCGTTTGGCTAGTGCATAGCGATGCCGTCGTATGCCGTGTACAAGGGTAAGGTTCCCGGAGTCTACGACAACTGGGAGGACTGTCGGAGACAGGTTCACCGATTCAGCGGTAACAGTTACAAAGGGTACAACACTAGGGCCAAGGCCGAATCTAGATACGCCCGCTATCTAGCGGGAGAGGGGAGGGAGCGTTGGAGGAACCGGATGAAGACGAGTTTCATCGTGATGATGCTCATCGTGATGACCGCAGCTCTCTTCTATGTGATGGTAGTTGAGATGATCGATATCGACTTGTAATGTGAAGACAAACTCGCTACTCGCGGTCTCGAGACTTGTAATATAATGTTCTATCTTTGTTCGGTCTTTTCAATTTGGAGACTAATATGATGAATTGTGGAGACTAATATGATGAATTGTATTCAGAGACTAATCTTCTATTGTATTCGATGAATCTGTTGTTGATGTGTGCTGTCTATATTTTGTCCAATTATACATTTTATAACCTGTGTAAAAAACAGAAAATTAAAAAATTAAAAAAAACCTAATATTCATAGTAATGGCGCATCACATCATAGTGCGCCATTAGTATGCCAGAGGATACTAATGGCGCATCTTTAAGCAGTGCGCCATTAGTATGCCGAGGTTACTAATGGCGCATCCTGTTGTCGTGCGCCATTAGTATGCCAAAGCACCTGGGTATACATGGCCCCTGGGAGGCATACTAATGGCGCACCGTGGCCTATACTAATGGCGCACCAGTGGTGCGTCATTAGTATGCCAGATACTAATGGCGCACCAGTGGTGCGCCATTAGTAAAAATTACTAATGGCGTGCTAGTAATGGCGCACCACTAATGCGCCATTAATGGCCAAATTAGGTGCGCCATTAGTAGCCCTTTTTCTAGTAGTGTGAATGCCACAAATTTGATTCACTATTGTTGCAAATATGATTAACAACTTTATTGCAAACGTCTGATAAGGATAAACGAAACAGGCCTCCTGACTCATAGCCTTTACCAACAAAGGTTCCATACTTGGATATTACAAATTTATTCGACTCAAAGACAAGCTTGTAGCCATCTCTACACAGAAAAGATCCGCTAACAAGATTTTTATTGACGGAGGGGACATAATGCACGTTCTTCAGCCGCACGATCTTACCCGAAGTAAACTTCAGATCGACCGTGCCAACACCACGAACGGAAGCACTTGAACCGTTGCCCATCAGCACGGTTGAAGTCCCTGCGGTCTGATAAGACGAAAACATGGAAATATCACCGCATACATGCACATTAGTACCCGTGTCAATCAACCAGTCAGGAGAATGACATACTGAAAGAATAGTGGGAAATATACCATACCCAGCATCCTTCATGTCAGTGTCTCCAATGACAACAATAGCGGTCTTGCCGCCTTTGCCAGGATTACGCTTGTCATAGCGATTAGGGCAACTAGGAGCCCAATGATCAGGATCCCCACACACATGACAAACAGCTTTCTTCTTGCCAATCTTCTTCTTGAAGTTCGTGTATTGCACAGCCTTGTTCTTCCTATCAAACTTTGCTTTACCATCAAACTTGCCCTTGTTCTTGAACTTGTGGGGCTGGAAGTTTTGCTTCTGTACCACATTGGCACTAGATCCTTCCTCAATACCTCAAGCACGTGTGTCCTTTGCTCTTGCCTTTTCTTCCACATCAAGAGTACCAATGAGATCCGGAACGGAAAACTCCTGCCTCTTATGCTTCAGTAAGGTAGCAAAGTTCCTCCACAAAGGAGGAAGCTTAGTGATGATACCTCCGGCAACAAACTTGTCCGGTAGCATACAACTGAAGTGCTCAAGTTCTCTAGCAAATGACTGTATCTCATGAGCTTGCTCAACCACGGAGCGCTCTTCAGTCATCCTGTAATCATAGAATTACTCCATGATGTACAGCTCAGTGTCAGCATCCGAGACCCCAAACTTGGCCTCGAGTGCATCCCACATATCTTTTCCATTATCAATTGACGCATAAGCATCAACTATGTTCTCACCAAGAACACTCAAGAGAGCAGCCTTAAACAAAATATCCATTTTCTGAAAGGCTTGTGCCTGTTGAGCATCGAGCTCCCCTTCAGGTTTGCCAAGAATGGCGTCATAGCAACTCATGGTTTGAAACCATAAGACTGCTCTCACGCGCCACCTCTTATAGTGGATACCCTCAAACATAGGAGGTCTCATGGAAGCAGCAAAACCACTTGATGTAAATTGCCTATAATAAGGTTTTTGGATTGTTGGAAATATGAGCAATTTACCAAATGATTTTATTAACAGAAATACTAGATAAAGCATGACTAATATAATAGAGATAAAACAAGTCATGCGTTCTGACAGAGAGAAGGTAGATAGCTTCTGCATATATGAACCGTAACCTAGCATATCTATAGCAGACCGTAGAACTAGTTGCATATACGAAGTAGAGCGTAACATATATTTCCGCAACCCGTGGCGCGGCGGGCGGCGGAGGAGGAGCGCGCGTGGATATCCCTCTTGTTCTCATGCTCGTACAAGTGGGGAAAGAGTCTCCCTTATAAGGAGGTCCAACTCCCACTAAACTAGCAATGTGGGACTAAACTTTAGTACTATTCCTTGCCTTACACAAATGAGTTAAGTGGGCCTCTAGGACTTATTAGGAATTTCTGAAATAGTTATTGGGCTGCCCAAAATAAACTAAATTCCAGCAGTTTTGTGGCTACAAACTTTTGGACAGGGTTCTCTCTGCCTACCCGGTTTGCCTGTTGCTATTTCGGTGCCGTGCCAGCAGAACCAAGGGCCGTCATCGGTCATGGCACATGGTGTAGAAAGGGAGTGGAGCAATGACGTTGCTCCTATGAACTCGATGGAGCAAGAACGATGAAATGCGACTGAGCACGAACGATCTACACCTGCGATACCTTAGTCGCAGAACTTTTAGCAAGGCATGGAAACATAATATTCTCCGCGAATCAAATGGCCGATAATCTTAGATCATGTTCTGTCTCTGTCGAATGTGCGTACCGTCATCCCCGGGTCTTTAAAAAAAATTACTAATAGATCGGACTTATGATGCAGAAACTGTTGAAAGGAAATGGCATAAGATTGGTCCTCCTTTTTTTAAGTCGGCCCTTTGATATGTTTCTCTGTTAACCTTTTTTTGCTGGAATGGTGCTCTGTCCTTTCATGCAAAGTCTCTGCTTTATCGGAAAAAAAAAATGCAAAGTCTCTGCATTTTTTAGTGGAGCCGTTTGTTTGAAGTCTGAACATCATCTCCCATGGTTGTTCTCATTTGTCTATCATCTCACATGGTTGTTCTCATTTGTCCACTATCTGATCTTTAATCAGTTCATGGATAAGATTCTACATTGTCTTGCTCTCGTTCTGGATCTGATTCCATCTTGGGATTACAACATTAATACTCCTCTCATTCAATTCTATAAGTCTCCCTTGTATTTCAATTCTAATTTTGACTACCAACCTAGCAGAGCCTTATAGAATTAGAATTTCGTAAACTGTAACATGTCGCCATATCATCTGAATATACGCTTAGCTCCTATGGCTACTGGTCACCAACGACCAAGTGGCAGAAGTAGTCTCGATGAGAAGTGCAAAGTTACTCACTCATCTTTCACCACCGGCTGTGGGGGCTTCGAAAATCGGAACGGATGGGCAGATCTTCAGATGCTTCATTTGGCTCTTATGGCTATCGGTTACCAACTACGAATTGCTGCATCAATGCTTGAGTATTATATCAAAATTGTTCATAGATCTTCATGTATGCTTCCAAAGCCTAGTTTTGCCTGAGTTCCAACTCGGATCACTTCTGGCCATTTCGAGGCAGTCTACAATGACCTCCCTGACATGTTAGTCTTATCACCAAAAAAAGGATAATAACTTGACCACCACAAAGAAGACATTGATTTTTATCAAATCCTGAAAAACTAAGTGAACATGCGATCAAATCAGATTATAAACTATGAGACCAATCGATACGATTAGGCAGCCCACCCACTAGCAACGTATCTTATCAAACTAGCTATGAACTAGTGTAAATGGCGAACTCCCAAGACTTATATATTGGAATGTGGTGGTGGTGGGAGCAGAACGATGCTTTGGTTGTTGTGTAAGAGAATGAGTACACGTACTCGCGTTGCAAGTGAAGAGCGACAGGGAGACCATTTAAAGTCTAAGGGTGATGGATATTTAAGCCTTGCAGCGTCACCAATTGATTGAGATTTGGTTTTGGTTGGCATCGTGTGTAGTTTTTCATGATGTGTTTTCTCTATGGCATGCTTCTTCAAATAGGAAGTCTCGTTTTGGCATATGGGAGTCCTATGTTTAAACCGCTTTATTTTCTAGGTATTATATTTGTACAATATACAGTAGAGACAGGTTGAGGAGGAAGGGCCTATCAACCCTCATCATTCTGACCGCTTGGCGCTTGCGGAAACATCGCAAAAGTTGCATTTTCGATGGCGATCGGCCATTGATATCCCTCCTCTCCGACACCATCAAAGACGAGTCACGCCTTTGGGCAAAGGCAGGCGCCACTGGGTTACAAAATATCATACCCGGCGCTTAGTTAGCCCACTGTTTAGGGGCTGAGCAACCCCATATTCTGTTCTGCTCCGACGCTTTCATCCATGCCGCATGTGTACATGGCCTTGTAAGCGGATGTAGTGACATGCTAAACTCTCTTCTCCTATTAATGAAATGATACGCAACTAGCGTATTCGCGAAAAAAAAAGAGACAGCTTGATGAGTGTTTCACACATGCGGCAACATTTTCAACACATAAATAATAAATTAGGAAATCTATCAAAATGTTAATGTAGCTTTTTTAAACTTAAGAATTTGAGGAAAATTATATGTGTAACCTAGGCTTTGTTTACTTGTAAACTATATATTGGGGGAACTATTTTTAAAAAGTTCACTTTCTAGAGCACCCTAGTTTGCACTCTAATTGAAACAAAGTAACAAACCAAGTCAAACACACATAAGATTGTGCATCTTTGCCTAGATAATATGTAGTGTTGTAAATCTTTTTGTCCTTCCTAAGATCTAAAACCCCAACACAAGATGCAAGGCAAAATAGCTTTTTTGGCTGGACTGGGCATTTCTTGTGGTAGAACCCTGAAGTCTGTGTGTAGGCTCAATGATTATGCGTCATCTCCCACGATGGGTTTGTTTTGTCTATGTCTGAATCTTAATCAGTTGACGTATAATATTACACACTTTTTTGATTTCTCGTTCTGGACCCCATTCTTCCTCTTGATCAGTCATAATGCTTTGAACATTTCTGTCTGGCAGCCAAGGTTTTGACTATCGAATGAGGCAATTTTACTGAGGGGGACTGGTAAACGTGGTTACCACGATTACCGAGAAATACCGAGAATATTTCGAACGCAATTTATAGTTGAATTTTGAATTCAAATAAATGAATGAACGAACATTTGAACCAAGACCTCCCAAAACAGGAACTAGGCTACTACCAACGCATCAGAACAAATTCTCATGGCATTAATCAGATCCTGCATGTACTTTACTATAAATAGAACGTTTAAATTCAAAAAATTCAAAAAACTGGTTTTTTTCTTGGTATGAGGATTTACCGAGGGGCATGGAAATACGTGGTAACCATGGGAAATCTTGAAATTTCGACCGGTAACCAAAACCTTGCTGGCAGCAATTTCTTGGAGATGTCAGGAAGATTCGGTATTTCTAGGCAGCAGTTCCTCTTGGTTCTGTTAAGTGCTTCGGGATTTTGTCTTTGGGGCCTTATATCTCAACATATGTTGTCAAACTGTTGAAAAAAAATTGTAGACCACTTAGTTGTTGCGCCACCCTATCAGATGATGGATAAGATCTCGCGGCATCTCCACGTGATTGTTTCGCCATTCTAACCAAATCAAAGGTAAACCTCAGAAAAACTTGTTGTAGATGGTTCTCCCAATCATTCAAAGTGGGCAACTCCCCTGGAAACTGTGGGATCTTTCCGGCCATAAAATCCTGCAAAATACACACAAGCCAAATAAGAGTTCTACAAATTTCCAACAGCTAAAGTCATGTGTCCAAAAAAAAGTGTCGCGGCATTGAACAAAGGTTAGTTCAACTTTAGTTCAAAGCTGTGACACTTATTTTGGATATGAGGGAGTAACATTTACAAAGTTTAGAACATATAACTGCAGAGTACTAAGATATAAGGCATTTTTACAACATATAACTGCAGAGTACTAAGATATAACTTAGAGACAGGAAGAGATACGAAATGACATTCCAGTACAGTCAATGTAAGTCTTGTTCCACTATACAAAATACAGTGATTTAAAGCATTTTTGGAAAAACATATTAAATGCTAATTGTACCATACACACCATTGTGATTTAAAGCATTTTCGAAAAAACACATTAAATGCTAGTTGTACCATACACACCATCGTGATTTGAAGCATTTTTGGAAAAGGCTCGCTAAATCCTCCCCTGCGCGCCGTATGGAGGGGCAAAGATGGAAAATATGGCTAAATTCTCTGTTGATGATAATTTTTGCCTAGCAAAAATGGTAAAAATTAAATTTCCACTAGTGTCTTTAGAAAGGGATCAGGGGTAGCTCGATTTTGAATTGCAGTGCATACTCATATTTGTACACTGAATTTGAAACCTATATCTATAACATGATGTGCAACCATTAGTTTTTTGGCATTTTTCTTGCATACTTTACAACTTTTTATTGTTTAAATAGGTGGAAAGAGAAGTAGAATATAAGGTGCATAAACTCGCATGCATAGAAGAAGTGGTGTATAATTTGTGTAATTTGTTGGCTTTAAACTTCTTTTTGAACTCTTAAGTCTTATGAAAATTTCAGTTTTGATTGTTGGGTAGTTATAACATTTTGCTTTCAGTATAATCAAGGAAATCCCAACTAGTTCCATTAAAACTAAATCTTGATATTAGCTTCAACTGACTAAATTGTAGTACTACTAGAAAGTTGAAGTAAATATCACAACCACATCAATTAAAATGAAGCAGCTCTTAGTTGCACCAAAATGTCCTTCAATTATGTGAGACCACTAATTCTTACCACGTAGGCCAACTTGGGTCTTTCCCTCCTGTGAAATGTACAACTTCTTCTCTCTTTTCTTGTGAGGAAACATGTAACTTCCTTTATTAAATAGAATAACTTGTTAAGCATTAAAATTACAAATGCTTAATTCATCTAACAAAAATGATTCATCTGGCTGAGCAATTTCAAGATGGTGAACTTCCAAATAAAACCGATGCACTCTTCTCGCTTCTCTAATTTCTTCGTAAATGACATGTCACGCATAACTAGTGCTGGATGCCTTCCACTCCTCATTCCGCCTGGCCTATGGTTCTACATAATGTCTCAAACCACGGAATCCATACTATACATTGGTGCCAAATCATGTCATACGAGGTGGAGTCTTTGGTTGCTATTTTGTGTGACTAATGTTGAATAGAGAAGTTTGGGCTCATGACTCCTTTTAAATGTGAGCCATTGAACGTTGTGTGTCCTGGGGGATGTCCCATTTTCCACACAGCACACATCGAGCCTGTGTTACCATGATGTATCCATTACCCTACCCATTCATTATACCAGCTTAATGATATACCTTAGACCAACGAGATGACCGGGAGAATGTGTGAGTATTCGGGAGTCGGGACCCATATATTTGTCAAATGTCCAGAGTGGGTTCGGATTTCTGGACCCATTTATTCATTGAAGGTGAAGAGCATACTCTTTTAATAGTATACCTACCATGGTTCCATGAAATTTAAGAGAAACCTTTGGTTTAACTGTATCTAAATAAATAACAAATAAAAACACTAAATAAGTGTTTTAAGTCTTCATGCCTTATATTACTATTTTATATAGCTGCTATATTTGTGTACTAATTTAATATTATATTTACTTACAAAAAGGGAAGTGGTGAATTATTATGCATAAAATCCAACAAATAAATTCAAAAGAACATAAGTGTGGAGCGTTAAATAGCCGTAAGCTACATGATTCTGTGTTTCTGTGGAGAATATGGTAGTTTTCAAATGATCTTAGTTAGTCGTATTCTTTCGCAAAGAAAAAAGTAAGAGCGGCTATTAAATTGTAGGTCAGGAGCCAAGTTAAAAACAAACCGCCGCATGCAACCTCTAAGAGGAAAACCCATGAGCAATCACTACCGTCTTCTTCAGCTCCCAGAAAAAAAAAACTCTTCTGCGGAATTACAATGTAATTTGCAAAGTAAACTATTAGGATCACTTGATTGCAAAGTAAGATCAATATGACTATCACTCATGATTTTAATATATTTTTTGGTTTCCCCCTATGTGCATCAACAAATGATTTACAAGCACTACATATAACACAATGCCTTTATTTGCAAATAACTCTTGGTCTGAATCAGGTTTTTGCGGCATTTGGCTCAACAGGTCATCTTGTCGAGTGAAATGTCCCTCGCATATATTCCATGAGTCCTTGATTTCTGTTTGGCTCAACTATTATTCCCAGGATGTTAAATTAACTACTATTCCATTACTTGGTTCTTGTGGAGTGAAGTGTCCCTCGCATGTACACACCATTTCACCCAAAGATATCTCAGGGGATGGAATTGACATACTATCAGAAGAAATAGACACATCATCAGTTGTTGGAACAGTTCAACTGTGGTTTGAGGCACTAGGTGGGTCTGTTTTTTTTATCGGTCAGTGACCGGTCCACCCACCCGGGTGTTTGAGGCCGGTTTGAGGCGCGCAGCTGTAGATGCTCTTACGGTGGTGTGCTTCGCCTCCCGATAGACGGAGGCTTGCTTTTTTGTGTTCCTTTTGGTTGTGTTGGTAGGGAGGGGTATGTAAAGGAGTACAAGGAGAAGCACCCCAATGTCAAGCAGGCCTACATGGTAAGCGCTGCTTCGCCTCCGTAGCTCAGCCTCCCGATTGTTTTGCTTGTGAATCCTGCATTCTGAATTTATGATCCGCATTTCCTCTGGTGGTTGGCAGATTCGCAAGGCTGGTGATGACAAGTGGAAATCACTGTCCCATGGTGTAGGTTACCACTCTCTGAGCCGCTGGATGCTCTGTTACTTCCTGTGTTTTAATGGTTCGAACATTCTCTGGTGGTGGTCAAATTGCAGGAGAAGGCTCTCTACGTAGCCAAGACTGAGAAGATCAGGGGCGATTACACCAAGAAGATGAACGCCGACAACAACCCACAGCCACAGGTATACACCCAACATCTAACACTTCCTCAGAACCGCAACACAGGTGATAAACATACATTGTCGTACATACTGATCGGTCCTGGTACGAATCCTTTCCCGTTGCAGGCAGGAGGCACTGAGGCGTCGAGCCACTCTGACAAGTCCAAGTCCGTGATGTACCACGAGTAGTACGGCGGCAAGCGGAGACCACAGAGTCCCAGCCCACCCAGAGTCATTGTCATCGGGAGACCCTACTTGGAGTTACTAGATGATTTATTCGATGATTAGGGGTTCACACGTCACCTGATATTTAATCGTTTATCAAATCGCCCTCTAAATCCATTGCTATAAGATACTTGTTTTAGCCCATTACTATATGATTCGTTGAATGAAAGCCTGAGGAAAATATCAGTTATGAGGCTAAGATATGAACTGATAATGTGGAAATGTTTGTTGGTAACTTGGTATGCAAAGGGGTAGAAGATCAAACCTTTAGCAGAAGCCATGAACAAAGGACAAGAAATTAGTATTTTAGAAAAATCTGAAACTCTTTAGAAGAGTTGCCTTAATTTCTTTACATCCAAGAACATATATATACATGCCTATGCACCTTGCGTAGAATGTCAAAATTATTTAGTAATCGTCTTGAAATCACTACTAGAGCTAGCTATGGAAAATACAACCGTGTTAATAAGAGTAGTAGTAAAAGTAGTCACCATAGCTCTCATTCTTTTAACTTATCGATCACTACTATTGATGGAACCAGAAACTAAAGTAAAGTATCATAGTCTCATCCAAGAGTGCACGAAGCTAACCCTGCTTCAGCTAGCAATAGTGGGTATGCTATATGCATGACACCGTTAGTGACAACCACTGCGACAATAGTGAATTCCTAACTAAAGTGAGTATACCGCCTATCTATACCGAGTTGAAATAAATTTGAATTCGAAATTCGTTTGAAAAATTTGAATGGTGTCTACTCTGTTTTTACGGTAACTGTGGTAAGTGGTAACCACGTTTCCCGCCCCCTGGGTATTTTTTTGGGATTCGTAGCCAAAACCTTGCTATTTGTTTGTGTTGTATTCGCTACATGACTGACATGGTCCTGATCCTCGTTTGCACCACAACTGACACTTGCAGTAGTTGGGATTACAACACTATTGCTCTTTTTGTTCAGTTCTACAAGTCTCCCTTCAATTTAAATTCTAATTTTGACTACCAAGCATGAGGAACTTTGTAAACTGGAACATATGTCCAGATCACCAGAGTTTCCACTTAGCTCTTATGACTACTAGTCACCAACTGACAAGTGGCAGAAGTAGTCTATTTAACAAGTGCAAAGTTACTCACTGATCTTTCACCACCGGCCGAGGGGGCTTTGTAAACTGGAATGGATGGCCAGATCTTCAGATGCTCCATTTGGATCTTATGGCTATCGGTTACCAACTACCAAGGGGCATAGGAGTGCTTGAGGAGTATATCAAAATTGCTCAAAGATCTTCCTGTATGCCTCCAACGCCTAGCTTTGCTCGAGTTCCAACTCCAATCGCTTTTAGCCGTTTCGAGGCAGTCCAACATATCGCATGAACTCAACGATATGTTAGTCTTTTTTTGACTATATGATAGTCTCATCACCAACAAAACAAACTAGAAAAATAGATCAAGACCTAGGACCACCACAAATAACAAACGGATCGCTAACAAATCTTTAAAAACCAGGTGAATGTGCGATCAAATCCGATCCTAAGCAATGAGACCAATCAATACGATTAGGCATCCCACCCACTCTAGCAACATATCAAATCAAACTGGCTATGGACTACCGTAGAATGCAAACTTCCAAGACTTATATATTGGCATATTGTGTTGGTGGAAGTGGAGTGATGGTTTTTTTGTTGTGTTATATGTGTGCCCGTACTCGTATTGTAAGTGAAGAGTGGCATGGACACCATTTAAAGTCTAATGGTGGTGTGTATTTAGAGCATTGCAAAGTCACTAGTTAATTGGGATTTGGTTTTGTTTGCATCGTGCCATCATCCAAATTTCTCATGATGTGCTTTCCCTATCGTGTAGTTGTCCCAATTGGGAGGCTCGTTGGCACATGGGAGTCTTATGTTTACATCACTTTATTTTCTAGGATTATATTTACACAATATAGTCGATGAAGCATTGAACAATAGAGATGGTTAAAAATTCACACTCGGCGGCATTTTCAACAAAATATATTTAATTAAAGAAATATATTTTTTTGAACATTATAAATGAAGGAAAAAAATGTGTGCATAGAGGAATTAATAAATGCTAGTACAAAATTATTGGGATGATTTTGTGAAGTCCGCCCTCCAGAGCACCCTATTTTTTCAACTAGGTCCTCTACCGTCTTGGGGGGGGGGGGGGGTAGATTCTAACTGAAACAAAGTAGCAAACCAAATCAAACACACATAGGATTGTGCATTGCAGAGATAATATTTCAGTGTTCTAAATCTTTTCATCTTGCCTAAGATTTAGAGCATTTACAATCGGACCCCATTTTCCTCCTAAACATCCAGGCGGATAGCCTGGACAAAAACAATTTCCTCTCTTCCGCATTGGCAGCAACAAGTGGGAGAATGTGCGAAGCAAATGTCTAGTTGTTTCGATCTTTTGGTTTGCTAAACGAGAACACTGCACATACGTCACTTCAAATGGTCTCTAATACTTGAATTTGTTCGATTATGAATGTCCATGCTGTGCCTATTATTAAGCCAGACGTTGCCTACCCGTTGTTTGTCTTGTGCTGTCGGAGCATGTCATGCGTGGTGTGGATTGTGGAAGGCTGCCAGCATCACTGGAGCGTATGACGTAGCTCGCGAAATCTTTACGACGCAAACAAACCGTAACGTGAGCACGAGCGACTTGTGAAACGTGGCGATGCATTCATCATAAGAGGAAAGGAAAGAAAAACATTCTATGCTTTTAACTCGGTGCTGAAAAGTAATTCTGGGTCACTTGTCCGCTACTATTAAAAAAGCAAACTTAAATTCCCATACAACGACACCACATAGTACACACAGTATAATGACTTCAAAAAAAAGACACACACACACACAGTATAACCAGCCACGTCCGATCAAACCAACTTAATCACATTCAAATGTCCACATTACATCAATCATCGGTCAATCAGATCAACGGTTCGGATCAAATGTTCTACGGGCAGAATAGCCCTGCATGTCGTGCTAGAAAACTCAACGATGCCTACCACGCCACGTGTGTGAGCTAACCTCACTAAGCCGAATAATGTAGCCACCACGCCACAAACTGCACTCAACCCATGTCCCGGCGCGCTGCTCTTGCTCCAGTGTCTACACCGTCCTTGCCCTGGTGGCTGTACCATCTTGAGGATATAGTTTGCCATCGCACCCTACCATCGACGTACTTCCAGCCCTGCCCCTGCACAGGTTGCATTGTATGATCAGAAGAAAATAAAGGCAATTGTCACCATGATACTGCCGATTTGTGCAATCTGCTAGATCATGATCTATAATATAATTTTTTTATCTATAACTATTAGGAAAAACATTATACACAGAGGTATAGCAGTAGCGCTGGTCAGAACAAAGCGCTACTGCTACTTAGTCGTAGCGCACGTCAACAAAGCGCGCTACAACTATAGTTGTAGCAGTAACGCGTCTACACGAAAAGACGCTACTACTATAATTCCCACACTGTTGCCGGTAGGCTAGGAATAGTAATAGCGATCCTGAGTAAAACACGCTATTACTAAGTGCCTTGTAGCAGCGCGTTTCTATTGTAGAGCGCTACTGCTAAGAAAAAAATAAATAAAAAAATAAATAGAAAAGTACATGAAAATGAAAGAAATAGAAAAAAAGAAATGAAAAAAGAAAACAAAAGAAAAAGGAAAATAGAGGAGAAAGGCATAGCAGTAGCGCTTGTTCTCATAAAGCGCTATAGCTATATTAGCAGTAGCGCTTTCTGGGTTCCTGCGTTATAGCTAAGTTCCTTCGATAAAAGGAAAAAAGAAAAAAAAAGAAAAATAAAATAAATAGCTACTTCCTGTAGCAGTTGAGCGTTTTGGTTGGAAGCGCTATAGTTAACTTAGCTATAGCACGTTTTTCCATCCAGCGCTACTGCTAGTTTGACTGAACCACGTGCGGGCTCAAAATTTTGCTAAGTCCTATTCCCCCCTCTTTCCCCACTCGGTCTGTCGCCGCCGTCGATCCCCTGCGCCCGTGCACGCCCGAGACATGGCCGTCGCCCGAGCCCGCCCCCGGCCTCACCGCCGCCGCCCGAGGCCGCCCTCAACCTCACCGCCGTCGCCCTCGACCTCACCGCCGCCGCACTCAACAGCAACGCGGCCGCACGAGCCCTGCCTGGACCTTCGCCGCCCGAGCCCGCCCGAGCCGCGGACCGTAAACCTCTCCCTCTCCTCTCCCCTGCCCTCCTCTATCTCTCTCTATCTCTCTCTCTCACTAGTAGAAAAAGTGCATAATGTGAAGCACATTAGTCCTAGTTTGCAACTGAACCGACATTAATGTGATCATTAGTGCCGGTTCCAACGGCTAGGCGGTCGGCGCTCATTAGTACCGGTTCGTGGCGAACCTTCAGTACCGGTTCATGCCACGAACCGGTACTAAAGAGGCAGTGGCTGGCTGTTGTCATGCTGGGTCCGACCAGCCCCTTTAGTACCGGTTGTTGGCATGAACCGACACTAAAGAGGTTGTGGCAGGCTGTTTTTAGTCCCACCTCGTTCCCCTAACAGGGTTTTTACCACCTTAAATATGTTATTTCTGAAATTATCACAAGCACTTGGTCTTCATTGAGTTCTATGTGTAGAATTTGTGGCCGCAATACGAGTCTTCACCGGTTTCTAAACCGTAGAAACCGTTGAAGACTAATATTGACAATTCAGATTATACACAAAAAGATCATTGATGATCAATGTATTTTTTATGTATATTTTTACATGTTTACACCCTCACTGTCAAAATTTTAATAACGTATTACAACTCCAGACGTATTTTGTGTTCAGCATGCACCATTCAAAGCCACGTCATCAACTTTTAACCCTTTCTGACATAATTTGCTATTTTTAACGCATTTACGGATTTGTTCTGAACTAAATGGCCCTGAAATTGAAAAGCTCTACAAATGAACTCTAAAAATGCTGAAACTTGGCATGATATCATCATTTCACCCGCATAGCATGTGCAAAAAAGTAGAGAGGGTCACGGCAAAAACTGGATGCACTTTGTGTACAAACTAGACAATCTCTTTTGAAGTATCAGGGTTTCAGACGAAAACTCATCTGTTACACCGACAATTCAAAATTTTAATAACTTATTACAACTCCGAACGTTTTTGCATTTAGCATGCACCATTCAAAGCCATGTCATCAATTTTCAATCTTTTCTGACATAATTTGCTATTTTTAATACATTTACTGATTTGTTTTGAGCTAAATGATCTTGAAATTGAAAAGCTCTACAAATAAACTTTGAAAAGGTTGAAACTTGGCAGGGTATCATCATTTCACCCGCATAGCATGTGTAAAAAAGTAGAGAGGGTCATGGCAAAAATGGGATGCACTTTGTGTACAAACTAGACAATCTCTTTCGAAGTATCAGGGTTTCGGACGAAAACTCATCTGTTACACCGGCAATTCAAAAATTTAACAACTCATTACAACTCGGGACGTTTTTGCATTCAACACGCACCATTCAAAGCCACTTCATCAACTTTCAACCCTTTGTGACATAATTTGTTAATTTTAATACATTTACTAATTTGTTTTGACCTAAATTACCCTGAAATTGAAAAGCTCTACAAATAAACTCTGAAAAGGTTGAAACTTGGCATCACTACTGGAATCAGCAGATTTGCCGTCTGCCGACTCTTTGTCGTCTACTAGCGGACGGGAAAGAAAGGCTTTGCCATCAGCCACCAGAATACGGACGGCAAAGAGGAAGCGGACGGCAACGTAAGGCTTTGCCATCAGCCTATCTTTGTCGCCAGCTAGCGGACGACAAAGCAGCTTTGCCGTCTGCTAGCTGACGGCAAAGAGGATGGGTGGCAGCCTACGAGGACAACCTAACGGTCGTTTTCTTTGCCGTCGGCTGGCGGACGGCAAAGCAAACGGCCGTTTTAACAGGCGTTTCCCCCCGGCACCACCCCACTAGGTACGCTCTTTGCCGTCCGCTAGCGGATGACAAAGAGCTGTGACCTGCTAGCAAAAAAGGGACCGCGCGCGCCCACGCCCCACCCCTCTCTCTAGATCTCCGTCACCACCCGCGCCGCTGCCCTTGACCGCCGCTCCGCCTCGCCACCTCGCCCCGCGGCTCCGTCCCGCCGCCACACCGCCCCCCCGCCCCACCGCTCCACCGTCACCCCGCTGCCCCGTCCCATCGCCCTGCCGCCCCTGCCGCCCCGGCGCCCCGGCGGCGCCCCGCCCCCGCTGCCTGCCGCCTCCTCTACCACCGTCGGTGCCAAGATTTTTTTCTACTGTTATTTGTATTTAGATTTAGATTAGAGTGGTAGGATTAGCTTACTGCCAGCCACACCGCCGCCCCCCCGCCCCAGCGCCTCGCCGCCACCCCGCCGCCCCGTCCCATCGCCCTGCCGCCCCCGCCGCCCGCCCTGCCCCGCCGCCCCAGCACCCGGCCTTGCCCCCGCCGCCCCGGCGGCGCCACGCCCCCACCGCCCCGGCGCCCGCCGCCTCCTCCACCACCGCCGGAGCCAAGGTTTTTTTCTACTGTTATTTGTATTTAGATTTAGGTTAGAGTGGTAGGATTAGGTTATTGCCAGATTTAGGTTTAGATAACTAGAAGAAGAAAAAAAATGAAAAAGAAGAATAAGTAGAAGAAGAGGAAAATGGAAAAAGGAAGAGAGTTGCCGAGGGGATATATAGATGGTGGAGCCAGTGGGTCCCGACGCCCATGCCAAGAACCCCCTGGTCCGAGTGCTAACCCGTCCACCGTGCGTCACCATACCTGGCGCCCGAGGACGAGCGGGTTAGGGGGTTGCTCGTTGTGGATGGAACCCTAAATAACAAGTATCGTCGGTGCGAGATACATGTGGCCGTCGGTGTCGAGCACTACATCCACGTCCCACAAGTGACGCCGACGTCCGGCGTCCCAAAGCAACTATTCTCAACGTCGATGGCGGTCGAACACCCTAAATTCGTCAAGGTGTTCGACCGTCATCGGCCACCAGAACTATTGTTGCGGGACGCCGGGTGCCGGCTTCACTTGTGGGATGTGGATCTAGTGTTCAACGCCGACCGCCTCATGTAACTTGCATCGATGGTAGTTGCTATTTAGTTTACCCGGCGATGAGCGGGTTAGGTGGTCGCTATGTTACTCATCTTTGGATTTAAATGTGCAGTTATTTCGGTGCTGCGAGGGTATGGTGTTCGACGAGCTCTGCCCCTGCATTCCTTGGTGAGCACAAATGACATCTCCTCCTCCCCCGGCCCCTTCATTTTCTCTGTTCCGGTCTTCGTACCGATGAAACTTGCTAGCTATAGGTGTCAATCATCAGTATGCGTAACCACTACGCATCTCCCGTTTGAAAGGGTTACATCTATAAATATGCATGCATTTGCATATTTATAATCGTGATTCTTTCGAATTG
The DNA here is from genome assembly GCA_032464435.1 of Aegilops umbellulata. Lineage (NCBI taxonomy): Eukaryota > Viridiplantae > Streptophyta > Magnoliopsida > Poales > Poaceae > Aegilops > Aegilops umbellulata. The sequence continues at coordinate 493,504,937 of CP136058.1, forward strand.
TCGAGAGTTATCCATGGACAGCCCGAGTATGTGTAGATTGGGTTCATTTTCCCATATGCTCTACTCCGGATCCGATGCAGAATTTCATCAGTGCCTCCCTGTTGTTCTCCGTGTACATCCGAACAGCGGGGAGGTGCTGCCGTAATTTTGCGTCGGATCCGAAGCATAGAATGGGAAAACGAACCCAATCTACACAAACTCGGGTGGGATTAGGACCTATCTTTACCTATTAGCGTGTAGGTTGCATGTACGTAATAAAACTGACAAATTCCATTAACTAATGGATATGATTTGCTTAATTATGTATATATTTCTTGTGTGTCCAGTAGGAAGTCAATACGAGTGATTGTGCATGGATGTACACCGGTTACACTAGTCAGAAAGTTTGGACCGAGGAATGGTTAACGAAAACCAAGGGGTTTGTTAGAGCCGCATTTGGAAATGGCCAGGAATTTAGCTGGTGCACCTATGCCCGTTGCGAAAACTATAAAAAGAGGGACGAGCTTGAAATGAGTAAAGACCTGCAAAAGTTTGGTTTGACGCATGGTTACACGGTCTGGACATTACATGGTGAGTCTGCACAACGTGCCAGAGCCGAGGTTCGTCGTCGCACCGACGAGCATGGTAACGGGACAGCAGACATGGTGCAAGACTTTGACGATGCTCGGGACTCGGACAAGGAGATGGAGGAATCTGCAAAGGCCTTCAATGAAATGTTGGAGTCCTCAAAATGTCCTCTCCATGAGCACACTGAGCTTTGTTATCTGGATGCCATCTCACAAATAATGGCTTTGAAGGCTCAATTCAACTTGGGCAGAGAATGCTACGACGCGATGATGACAGTATTCAGACGATTTCTACCCAAAGGCCATGTGCTACCTCCAAACCTGTACCAGTCAGTCAAAATCATCCGTGCTCTTAAGATGCCCTATGAGAAGATACATGCCTGTGAGAAAGGATGTGTCTTATTTAGGCTTCAGTATAAGGACTTGAACTATTGTCCCATTTGCAATTCTTCCAGGTATGTTGTGGTAGACAACGGTATGGGTGAGAAGACGTAGACCAAAATACCCGTTAATGTTCTTCGGTATATGCCAATCGTACCAAGACTTCAACGTCTTTTCATGGTTGAAGAGACGGCCAGACAGATGACATGGCACAAAACGGGTAAAAGAACCGAACTAGATGCATATGGGAATGTGATGATGTTGCACACATCGGATGGTGAAGCATGGAAGCGCTTCAATGCATTCCATAAGGAAAAAATGGTAGATTCAAGGCATCCTCGAGTCGCCGTCAGCACATACGGGTTCAGTGTGTTTGGTCAGATGGCAACCCCATACAACTGTTGGCCAGTGTTTGTCATTCCACTCAATCTCCCCCCGGGCAGATTATGCAAAGAAAGAACATTTTCCTGACGTTGATAATTTCAGGGCCCAACTATCCGGGGAAGAATATGAATGTGTACATGCAGCCGCTTAAGGATGAATTGCAAGAAGCTTGGGATAATGGGTTCAAGACATATGACACCTTTAGCAAATAGAACTTCATAATGCGTGTCTGGTACATGTACTCGACGCATGACTTGCTGGCGTATGCGCTATTCGTTGGTTGGTGTGTGCATAGAAGGTTCCCGTGCCCCACATGCAAGGGAGCTCTTGAGTTTCGTTGGCTGACGGCAGGGCACAAGTATAGTTGCTTCGACTTGCATAGACCATTTCTACATCCTCGGCATAAGTTCAGGAAAGACAAGAAGAACTTCATCAAAGGTAGAGTTGTCAAACACTCTACAACACCTACGTTGACAGGCCAACAGACCCTAGATCAGTAAAACGCTCTCGAGCCAGATCTAGAGCGTCCAGGGTATTTCAAGGGGTATAATAAGGAACACGCCTGGACTCACAAGACATGTTTCTGGGATCTGCCTTACTTCAAAGACCTCCTTTGCCCACACAACATCGACGTGATGCACACTGAAAAGAATATCGCCGAAGCCATTTTTGGTACATTGTTCGGCATAGAGGGGAAATCAAAGGATAATACTAAGGATAGAGTCGATTAAGAGGAGCTAGGTGATAGACTGTTACAAAACATGAAAGAACCGAAAGGAAAGGGGAACTTGATGAAGCGAAAGGCATGGTTCAATCTTGGAAGGCCAGCTATGAAGAAAATTATTTTGTGGGTGAAAATGCAGTTGATGTTCCCCGATGGGTATGCAGCAAATCTAAAGAGGGGAGCGAATCTTCAAAAAATGAAAATATTTGGTCTAAAAAGTAATGATTGGCACATATGGATTGAGCGGATAATGCCAGTGATGTTGCGTGGCTTCATCCCTGAGGATGAATGGCTAGTACTGGCAGAGCGGAGCTATTTCTTTCATGTTCTTTGTGCGAAAGAACTATCGCCTGGCCTCCTAGAAGGAATGGAACAGTTGGCACCGGAGTTGATCTGCAAGTGAGAGAAGATCTTTCTGCCAATCTTCTTTAATCCACTGCAACACTTGATTTTGCATCTCCCGACCGAGGCACGATTGGGGGGGCCCGTGCAAAATCGTTGGTGATACTCAACTGAGAGGATGCAGAAGACGCTTTGAGCAAAATGTAAAAAGAAATGTAGAATAGAAGCATCGATGGCGGAGGCATTCATCACTGAGGAGGCAGCAAACTTCATGACAGCACACTACGAAGCCAAAAATCGTCATTTGCATAATCCGAAGCCTCGGTACAATGCTGACGAACCTCAAAAGGGTCAATCCAACCTCAACCTATTCAAAGGGAATCTCGCACCAGCCATTGGTTGGAAACCAGTAAGGTTGGATGTTGAAGAATGGAAGACCATTTCGTTGTATCTCTTGAACAACCTAACAGAAGTGCGGCCGTACATCGAGTAAGATCTCGGTACATTGTTTCACAACTTCTAGTTCCTTTGAACTTCTCTTATTCGTGGATATTTGATGCAGTCGATACGTCACCATATTCTCGTATGGAGCGGTGATCCAAAAGGGTTCCGTCAAAGAGTATGAGCTTCTGGCAAAACAAGGAGCTGAACATCCCGGTTTCATCTCTTGGTTAAAAAAAACGGTAATTTCCATTAGACCCCTTCTTTTCTTTGGCTAATTTACGACTAATGCAAGATTCATTTCGTATTAAACTTGTGGGCTAATTCAGAGATTATGGATGCCGAATTGAGACAACTTGCTAATGGTTTTGACTATAAGGTCCGTTCATTTGACAAATACGACATCAACGGGTATCGCTTTTGTACCTATGGCAAAGAGCTATCTATGTCCGACCGAAAGTCTACAAAGTGTTGTGTCTCTGCTATCGGCGAAGGAGGTATCGAGTATTATGGAAGAGTTGTAGCAATTTATGAACTTGAATTCTATGGTGAAAGCCCACCAAACATCGTAGTCTTCAGATGTTATTGGTTCCAGCAGAGGGAGACTAGAAGGACTCATGAACATATAGGGCTAGTCAAAATCAAACAAAGCACCCATTTGGATAATCCCGATGTCTATATTACGGCTCAACAGGCAACCCAAGTTCTCTATCTACCGTGGGCTTGTCAAAGTGATCCAAATCTCAGTGGTTGGGACATCGTTTATGAAGTGCCGCCACGTGTTAGACCACCTCCCCCCAATGAAAAGGATTATGAACCTCACATTAACCAAGACACATACGACGAAGGAGAATTCTTCCAAAAAACACGTCTTTCCAAAAAACGTTTCAAGAACCGCTCTACTCCACCCCAGAACATCAAAGTAGACAACGATAGTGAATCCGACTTCACCCCTGAGCCGGAAGAGGAAGAGCAGGAAGAAGAAGAAGTTACTGCTGCAAACAACATGTCAATGCTTGAACGATTACGTAAAGGTGGCCTTCCACATGATGATGCATTTATTAATGATGATGATGAGCACGTCATTACTGACAGCGATGATGATGATGCTTTTATTAATGATGATGACGAGCACGTCATTACCGATAATGATTATTAGGTATTCAAATTTTTATGTTGTACTTGATTTATATAGTTATTTGTATGATTGTATGATTTATATAGTTGGTATTTATAATTTTTTTACTTTGTACGATTGTCTCTTATACATAGTGCCATGGTCTTGATTTCCATCCCGGTCGGTATTTATAATTTTCTTACTTTGTATGATTGTTTCTTATACATAGTGCTCGCTTTATGATTCGGATGTGGTAAATTCTCTTTCATAACTATTTGTTGCATTTCGCATTTATGACAATTATGTCCATCAAGTTGACATAGAGATATTTTAATCTAGGAGGTATGTGAACTGGAATTTGAAATGGTCCCTCTTGTCAAGAAGTTAAATTTAGTTGAAAAAGAAAAAGAATATTTGAAAGAAAAAATTAAAATAATTGAAGAAGAGAAGCTGACATTGGAGTTGTATGTTGCCGATGCCATCGATGATCACAAGATGTAGATGAATGCAATGCGCTTGAAGATGGATGCAATGCGCCTGAAACTTAAGAAGATTAGAAAATAGGCCATTGATAATGAGGCTTGGTATCATTATGTCGTTGGATCAATTGTTACCTTAGTTGCGATCTTCATCACATTTGTTGTGATGAGGGTAAGTTTTCTCTAGTGTTTTGCTTTACACATGGATACTTAGCTTATTTTCCTCCTAAATGGCATAATTACCTAAGTTAGATAAAAAATAAGCTATACTTAGCTTATTCAGTTCATTTATAACATACTTAGGTAAAAAATGGCATGATAATCTTTGATAGCTCCAAAATGATATAGACTTAGCTTATTTTCCTTGAAAATGACATAATAACCTTACTAAGCTCCAAAATGAACTATTTACCTACCTTAGCTCTAAAATGACCTACAGTTAGCATTTTTACCTAGCTTAGCAATAAAATGACATTTTTACCTAACTTAGTTAGAAGAAGAAGAAGATAAAGAAGAGGAGAGGAGAAAAAGAAAGAGAAGAAAAAAATCTTCTTCTTCTTCTAACTAGTCTTCTTCTTCTTCTTCTTCTTCTTCTTCTTCTTCTTCTTCTTCTTCTTCTTCTTCTCTTCTTCTTCTTCTTCTTCTTCTTCTTCTTCTTCTTCTTCTTCTTCTTCTTCTTCTTCTTCTTCTTCTTCTTCTTCTTCTTCTTCTTCTTCTTCTTCTTCTTCTTCTTCTTCTTCTTCTTCTTCTTCTTCTTCTTCTTCTTCTTCTTCTTCTTCTTCTTCTTCTTCTTCTTCTTCTTCTTCTTCTTCTTCTTCTTCTTCTTCTTCTTCTTCTTCTTCTTCTTCTTCTTCTTCTTCTTCTTCTTCTTCTTCTTCTTCTTCTTCTTCTTCTTCTTCTTCTTCTTCTTCTTCTTCTTCTTCTTCTTCTTCTTCTTCTTCTTCTTCTTCTTCTTCTTCTTCTTCTTCTTCTTCTTCTTCTTCTTCTTCTTCTTCTTCTTCTTCTTCTTCTTCTTCTTCTTCTTCTTCTTCTTCTTCTTCTTCTTCTTCTTCTTCTTCTTCTTCTTCTTCTTCTTCTTCTTCTTCTTCTTCTTCTTCTTCTTCTTCTTCTTCTTCTTCTTCTTCTTCTTCTTCTTCTTCTTCTTCTTCTTCTTCTTCTTCTTCTTCTTCTTCTTCTTCTTGTTTGGACATGTATGTCTATATGGATATGTTGTTGGAAACTTGTTTCTGGTTATGTATATATGGATATGTTGGACTTTTTTGAAATATGTTGTTGGATTGGATGAAATATGTTGTTGGACATGCTGTTGGATATGTATGCATGTATATCTGTGTTTGAAACCATCACTACTAGGGAAAAGGCTAGCAACAGCGCGGGTTTTAGGCCTATTAGCAGCGCGGGTGCCCGCGCTACCAATAAGGCGCTACAGCTAACTCTTAGTAGTAGCGCTGCCTGTACCCGCGCTACCACTATGGACTATAGCAGCAGTGTTTTTCAGGAACGCGCTGCTATTATTTAGCTGTAGTGATTTCCCGGTCCAGCGCTACTGTTATATCTTACACCATTTCCCCATTCCGGCTTCGATAAACTGCAATTTCCAGATACTAGGTACTACTAGATATCAATTTCATAAAGCATTACAGGTACTAGGTAGTACTCCCTCGGTTCGAAATTACTCGTCGTGGTTTTAGTTCAAATTTGAACTCAAACCACGACGAGTAATGTGGAACCGAGGGATTACTAGATAACAATTTCATATATACTCAACATGCATCCTCAAGCAGTACAAGGTGACATCGACGACAATCATCATATTTAGTTCTAGATGATATCGACGACGATCATCATATGTAGTTCTACATGATACCGACGACGATCATCATATGTAGTTCTAGATGATATAGCCACACACACACATATGTAGTTCTAGATGATATCGACGACGATCATCATCCTCAAGCCTGGGCGGTGGGTGTTCCTGATAGTAATTAGGATGGCCTGTCCAGCACGAAGATTCTTGCCAACGAGGAATCTCTTCCACCCAACCGAGTTCAAGTGTGTGCGACCATCTGTGCCCATGCGGTAAGTACATGTGGTGATGGAGCCCCTTGCGGTAAGGCGTAGTCCAACTGAGCCTTCTTCATCAGGCTCGATACCACAACTCACAGATAGGTTCTTTGGCAATCTCTGAATAAGAAAAACATATCAATTAATAAATAGCCTCACACATACTCTTGCAAATATATTTCTATTAAGTCTAGATTTGCTAAGCATATCATCGGATTCACTAAGCATATAATCGGATAATTTGCATTTGTAAGTATAACAATAAAGCATATATATATCATCAAATTACTACATGCAGTACGTATAACATACCATTTCACACCGATCGACCATGGTACTTGTCAGGCGGGTCACGAATGGCACCCCGACAAAGTCATCACGTGGCGGAATTATGTCCCATAGGTTGCACACGTCCTCCTCGCTCAGCCTCATTCTTTGAGCTATGATGGATTCATGAAGTGGGTTCTCATCATCTTCATTGAGTGGGTCCTCATTATCTTCATCATCTTCGTCATCTTCATCATCTTCCACCAGGTTGATATAAATGACAACCAGCTTGGGTCTTTCTGCTCTCAAGGAGAATCTGATAAACTCACCACCAGTAAGACGCATGCGAGCGAGGAAACGGGCCCACCCATCTCCTCCAATGTGCAACATATTGCGTCCTTTCTCGACCTCCATAGTGTACGGCCCCCAGGAGCCTCAAATGTCACAGTGTCTCCTGTCAGCTTGTTGAATTTCAACCTCACATTGCATGGGACGATCTGTGTAAGAAAAGCAAAATGACACAATGCAGTTGCCAACACTAAAAATAAAATAGTTGTTACATTTCATCTAATTTCTTACCGCCGCATGACGAAAACTCGGATGGAAGTAGATGCCGAACAGCTTGCCAGTTGCAAGGCTGATGGCGCACCTTGACTTGCACAGTCGACATAGTGGTGCTGGTGGTGGCGCCATTTTCCTAAAGCAATATGAGCAAAGGATTAACGATTCACTTCACAGGAAACAAGTGGCAAATTTAACTAAATTGGCACCTACATTTTGCCAAAAAATAACTTATTACAAAAAAACTAAATCGAGCATACTAAATCAACTAAATCAACTAGCATACTAAATCCACTAGCATACTAAATCAACTAAATGAAAATGTTCTAAATCAACTAGCCTACTAAATCAACTAAATCAACTAGCCTACTAAATAAACTAAATCAAAATGTTCTAGATCAACTAAATCAACTTGCCTACTAAATCAACTGAATCATATCGACTAAATCAACTAGCATACTAAATCAACAAAATCAAAATGTTACATATGAAAGCCTACTAAATCAAAATGTATCAGGGAGGAGGGACAAGGAGGGGCGACTCGAGGAGGGAGAAGATAGTAGGACGGAGGAGGAAGGCGGAGCGAGGAGGGGCCGGCCAGCGGCGAGTGGAGGGAGGACGGATCGAGGAGGGGGCGGCCAGCGGTGAGTGGAGGGAGGACGGAGGAGGAGGCCGGTACTGAGTCCAGCGAGGAGGATGAGGCGACAGCGGCGCAGATCGGGGAGGGGCGACGGGGGAGGACCGGCGGCGCGGGGGGTGAGGAGGAGACCGTGAGTGTGTGTGAGTGTGATCTGCGGATGAGGCTAGTGAGTGGGGGGAGATTGAATGGAATAGCAGTAGCGATTATTGCCTGAATGCGCTGCTGCTACGTTACGTAGCAGTAGCGCTGTTTATTTTAACGCGCTGCTGCTATAACTAGCCTCGCGGCGGTGTCAGTAGCGCTTCTTGGAGTGCACGCGTTGCTGATAAACTTGTTTTAGCAGCGAGTTTCCACGGCCCGCGCTACTGCTACTTAGCAGCAGCGCCTGATTTTAAAGAGCGTTGCTGCTAAGATTCTGTGTATAGGCTTTTCCCTAGTAGTGCATGTCTAATTAATGCGATCTAAATAAAAACAGGGGATATATAGCCTCTTTGTCGTCTGCTAGCAGACGACAAAGAGATATGCTGTCCGCTCGCAGACGACAAAGAGGACAAGTGGTAGTCACCTGTTCAAACTGGGAACATTGGCTGCCTATTTGGTCATTTTGCCGTCTGCTGGCAGACGACAAAGTGACCAGATATGCCGTCTGCCAGCAGACGGCAAAGATTCAAACCTATTTGCCGTCTGCTGGCGGACGGCATATCTGGACACGTGGCAGCTTCCCAGTGTTGCCTAGCTGGGCTCTTTGCCGTCCGTCAGCGGACGGCAAAGAGCGCCGTTAACCCCCTAACGGCTCTCATGCCACCGCACTGCCGGTCGCTGTCTTTGCCGTGTGCTGGCCTCGGATGGCGGATGGTGTAATCCTTTGACGTTTCCAAGAAGCGGACGGCAAAGAAGGCCTTTACTGTCAAGTGTTCATCCGGACAGCTTGTCGTCAGCTAGCGGATGGCAAAGAATTTTGCCTTCCGTCATCTATGCCTTTGTCGTCCGCCATGGCGGACGGCAAAGAAGCTGATTCCAGTAGTGCACCGCATAGCATGTGCAAAAAAGTAGAGAGGGTCACGGCAAAATCTGGATGCACTTCGTGTACAAACTGGACAATCTCTTTCGAAGTATCAGGGTTTCGGACGAAAACTCATCTATTACACTGGCAATTCAAAAATTTAATAACTTATTACAACTCCGGACGTTTTTTGAATTCAGCATGCACCATTCAAAGCCACATCATCAACTTTCAACCCTTTCTGACATAATTTACTATTTTTAATGCATTTACTGATTTATTTTGAGCTAAATGGCCCTCAAATTGAAAATATCTACAAATGAACTCTGAAAAGGTTGAAACTTGGCATGGTATCATCATTTTACCTGCATAGCATGTGCAAAACAGTAGAGTGGGTCACGGCAAAAACTGGACAATCTCTTTGGAAGTATCAGGGTTTCGGACAAAAACTTATCTGTTACACCGCCAATTCAAAATTTTAATAACTTATTACAACTCCAAACGTATAACCACTTTGAATATAATGATAAAACACACTAATATTAAACATAAGAAAAAATAATCACTGAGAAACTAGTTTTAAAGTTAAGTTATTCACAAACTAGTGATTCACACAAATTTCAAATAATTTAAACTGAAACTATTCAAATTTTTTGTACCTAAAGCAAAACAATTCACAAAGAAACTCTAAATACAACAAAAAACTACTCACAAATAAATAGAATAAAATATATAAAATAGAAAAGAAAAAAACTATTTAAAAAATTATTTCCGCGCTGCCCAGTTGGCCTGCTCGGCCTTGGGCGTGGTTATTGATACGTCTCCAACGTATCTATAATTTTTGATTGTTCCATGCTATTACATATTCTATTTTGGATGTTTAATGGTCTTTATTATACACTTTAATATTATTTTTGGGACTAACCTACTGACCCTAGGCCCAGTTTAAATTGTTATTTTTTGGCCTATTTCAGTGTTATGCAGAAAAGGAATATCCAACGGAATCCAAACGGAATAAAACCTTCGGGAACGTGATATTTGGAACAAACCTGATCTAGAGGACTTTGAGTGGACGCCAAGAAACAACCGAGGAGGCCACGAGGTAGGGAGGCGCGCCTGCCCCCTGGGCAACCCCACCCTCGTGGGCCCCTCGTGGCTCCACCGACCTACTTCTTCCTCCTATATATACCTACGTATCCCGAAACCATCCAGGAGCACCAAGAAAACCTATTTGCATCGCCGCAACCTTCTGTACGTGTGAGATCCCATCTTGGGGCCTTTTCCGGCGCTCCGTCGGAGGGGGCATCGATCATGGAGGGCTTCTACATCAACACCATAGCCTCTCCGATGATGTGTGAGTAGTTTGCCACAGACCTTCGGGTCCATAGTTATTAGCTAGATGGCTTCTTCTCTCTCTTTGGATCTCAATACAAAGTTGTCCTCCATCTTCTTGGAGATCTATTCGATGTAACTCTTTTTGCGGTGTGTTTGTCGAGATCCTATGAATTGTGGGTTTATGATCAAGATTATATATGAACAATATTTGAATCTTCTCTGAATTCTTTTATGTATGATTGGTTATCTTTGCAAGTCTCTTCGAATTATCAGTTTGGTTTGGCCTACTAGATTGATCTTTCTTGCAATGGGAGAAGTGCTTAGCTTTGGGTTCAATCTTGCGTTGCTCGATCCTAGTGACAGAAAGAGAAACGAAACGTATTGTATTGTTGCCATCGAGGATAAAAAGATGGGGTTTATATCATATTGCTTGAGTTTATCCCTCTACATCATGTCATCTTAACTAATGCGTTACTCTGTTCTTATGAACTTAATACTCTAGATGCATGCTGGATAGCGATCGATGTGTGGAGTAATAGTAGTAGATGCAGGCAGGAGTCGGTCTAGTTGTTACGGATGTGATGCCTATATACATGATCATGCCTAGATATTCTCATAATTATCCACCTTTCTATCAATTGCTCGACAGTAATTTGTTCACCCACCGTAATACTTATGCTATCTTGAGAGAAACCACTAGTGAAACCTATGGCCCCCGGGTCTATTTTCCATCATATAAGTTTCCAATCTATTTTTGCTTTGCATTATTTACTTTCAATATTTATCGTAAAAATACCAAAAATATTATCATCTCTATCAGATCTCACTTTTGCAAGTGGTCGTGAAGGGATTGACAACCCCTTTATCGCGTTGGTTGCAAGGTTCTTATTTGTTTGTGTAGGTACGAGGGACTTGCGTGTGGCCTCTGATGTCTACTACGCAACCTTCTTCTTGTAGACATTGTTGGGCCTCCAAGTGCAGAGGTTTGTAGGACAGTAGCAAATTTCCCTCAAGTGGATGACCTAAGGTTTATCAATCCGTGGGATGCGTAGGGTGAAGATGGTCTCTCTCAAGCAACCCTGCAATCAAATAACAAAGAGCCTCTTGTGTCCCCAACACACCCAATACAATGATAAATTGTATAGGTGCACTAGTTCGGCGAAGAGATGGTGATACAAGTGCGATATGGATGATAGATATAGGTTTTTGTAATCTGAAAATATAAAAACAGCAAGGTAACTAATGATAAAAGTGAGCACTAACGGTATTGCAATGATAGGAAACAAGGCCTAGGGTTCATACTTTCACTAGTGCAGGTTCTCTCAACAACAATAACATAATTGGATCATATAACTATCCCTCAACATGCAACAAAGAGTCACTCCAAAGCCACTAATAGCGGAGAACAAACGAAGAGATTATGGTAGGGTAAGAAACCACCACAAAGTTATCCTTTTTGATCTATCTATTCAAGAGTCTGTAGTGAAATAACATGTAGCTATTCTTTCCATTCAATCTATCATAGTGTTCGTACTAGAATAACACCTCAAGACACAAATCAACCAAAACCCTAATGTCACCTAGAAACTCCAATGTCACCTCAAGTATCCGTGGGTATGATTATACGATATGCATCACACAATCTAAGATTTATCTATTCAAGCCAACACAAAGTACTTCAAAGAGTGCCCATAAGTTTCTAACGGAGAGTCAAGAAGAAAACGTGTGCCAACCCCTATGCATAGGTTCATGGGCGGAACCCGCAAGTGGATCACCAAAACATACATCAAGTGAATCACGTGATATCCTATTGTCACCACAGATACGCACGGCAAGACATACATCAAGTGTTCTCAAATCATTAAAGACTCAACCCGATAAAATAACTTCAAAGGGAAAACTCAATCCATTACAAGAGAGTAGAGGGGGAGAAACATCATAAGATCCAACTATAATAGCAAATCTCGCGATACATCAAGATCGTATCACCTCAAGAACAAGAGAGAGAGAGAGATCAAACACATAACTACTGGTACATACCCTCAGCCACGAGGGTGAACTATTCCCTCCTCATCATGGAGAGCGCCGGGATGATGAAGATGGCACCGGTGAGGGATCCCCCCCTCCGGCAGGGTGCCAAAACAGGGTCCCGATTGGTTTTTGGTGGCTACAGAGTCTTGCGGCGACGGAACTCCCGATCTATTCTGTTCCTCGATGGTTTTAGGATATATTGATATATATAGGCGAAAGAAGTCGGTCAGGGGAGCCAGGTGGCCCACGAGGGTGGAGGCCGCGCCCAGGGGGGTGGGCGCACCCCCTGCCTCGTGCCTCCCTCGTTGATCGCCTAACGTGCACTCCAAGTCTCCCGGATTGCTTTCTATCAAAAAATAACTCTCCCGAAGGTTTCATTCTGTTTGGACTCCGTTTGATATTCCTTTTCTTCGAAACACTGAAGACTCTGTTTGATATTCCTTTTCTTCGAAACACTGAATCAAGGGAAAAAAATAGGAACTCGCACTGGGCTCTGGGTTAATAGGTTAGTCCCGAAAGTGATATAAAAGTGTTTAATAAAGCCCATAAACATCCAAAACAGGTAATATAATAGCATGGAACAATCAAAAAATTTAGATACGTCGGAGACGTATCAGATTCCTACTGGATTGATACCTTGGTTCTCAAAAATGGAGGGAAATACTTACGCTACTTTGTTGCATCACCCTTTCCTCTTCAAGGGAAAAACCAGTGCATGCTCAATAGGTAGCAAGAAGGATTTATGGCGCCGTTTTCGGGGAGGCTTACGCAAGGTCAAGTCAAGATTTGATATCGCATCAACGAGCCATTTCTGGCGCCATTGTCGGGGAGTCTACGCACAAGTCAATACATACCAAGTACCCATCAGAAACTCTTATCCCTCGCATTACATTATTTTCCATTTGCCTCTCGTTTTCCTCTCCCCCACTTCACCCTTGCCGTTTTATTCGACCTCTTTTCCCGTTCGCCTCTTTTTCGCTTGCTTCTTGTTTGCTTGTGTGTTGGATTGCTTGCTTGTCACGATGGCTCAAGATAATACTAAATTGTGTGACTTTGCCAACAACAACAACAATGATTTTCTTAGCACTCCGATTGCTCCTCTTACCGATGATGAATCTTGTGAAACTAATGCTGCTTTGTTGAATCTTGTCATGAAAGATCAATTCGTCAGCCTTCCTAGTGAAGATGCCGCTACCCATCTAAATAGCTTTGTTGATTCGTGTGATATGCAAAAGAAGAAAGATGTGGATAATGACATCGTTAAATTGAAGCTATTTCCGTTTTCGCTTACAGATCATGCTCAAACTTGGTTTTCGTCTTTGCCTAAAAAATAGTATTGATTCTTGGAATAAGTGCAAAGATGCTTTTATCTCTAAGTATTTTCCTCCCGCTAAGATCATCTCTCTTAGAAACGATATTATGAATTTTAAGCAACTTGATCACGAACATGTTGCACAAGCTTGGGAGAGGATAAAATTAATGATACATAATTGCCCTACACATGGTTTGAATTTATGGATGATTATACGAAAATTTTATGCCAGGTTGAATTTTTCTTCTAGAAATCTTTTTAATTCCGTCGAGGGAGGTACTTTTATGGAAATCCCTTTAGGAGAAGCTACTAAACTCCTAGATAATATTATGGTTAATTATTCTCAATGGCACACTGAAAGATCTACTAGTAAAAAGGTGCATGCAATTGAAGAGATTAATGTTTTAAGTGGTAAATGTCGTGGTTCTAAGTCTGACAGTGAGAATAGGGGGTAAGTATGGAGAGGCAAGATCCTAGCTATGGAGTAGTTGTATGCGCAAGGAGTTTTACGAGTTCGGGCCCTTCTCTGAGGAAGTAACAGCCCTACGTCTCGGAGCCCGGAGGCAGTCGACTGGATTATATGTGTGTGTGTTACAAAGCTGCCGAACCCTTGTCCTAGTGGAGGGGGGTGGCTTATATAGAGTTCGCCAGGACCCCAGCCAGCCCATGTTACAAGGAGTTTAATGTACATAAAGAGAGGGGGTTACTGGTAACGCCTGTAATAAAGGACCATGAAGCCATAAAAGCTGCTTGTGAGGTGACCGTTTGTAGGCAGTGCCTTTAAGTCTTCTTATAGTCGAGTGGTTGCCTTCATGGTCGACTGCTTGTGCTTCTGGTCGAGTACGCTTGTGTCCGTCGACTGGACTGACCAGGTCGACTGACCTGTCGATACTTCTCAGAATGTCTTTCATTGTAGGAGTCATGTCCTTGATTGGGTACCTCGGGTATGATAAGTTACCCTACCCTAGGTACGTATCCTCGTCATTAGCCCCCGAATGGGTCAGGGGTTAAGTGAGAATGGGGTCGAGCCTACGCTTCCGACTCAACCTCCTTGCTTCGGTTGCATCTGTCTTCGGATAAATGGAAGTTACGGTGGGACCTCATTCTTCAGTTGCCTTGATCCATTCAGATGCCCGTCGAGTGGTTTCGGATTACTGTGGAGTGTGTTTACGTGATGAGTCTCTTGGGAGACTTAAGGAAACGGATCTTCTTGTCTGACAACCCGTCCTGTCGATCGCGGATCTTGCGGGATTTGAAAATTGAGAAGCGCACCGGACGGAGAAAATCGCGCGAATCGGCTGGATAAGGCAAGGGCGCCTCGATCTCCGCGCCACCTTTTTCGCCACGTACTGCGCGCGCGCCTGTTGCGGGATCTGACTGGGAGGCGCAGGCCCACTGATCAGCCACTCGGGTGTGGCCTTATATAAAGCGATGATTCTGATTTTTTACTGTGCGCCCTCGTTCTTCCTCCCCCTCCCTCCGTAAGCTTCCGCCTCGCTCTCCGCCGCAACCTCGACACCGCCGCTCGGCCAAGACTTCGTTCAAGACGATGGGGACGGACAAGACGGCGGCGGCGGAACGGGCGAAGAAGGCCGCGGCGAAGGGCAGAGGGAAGAAATCCGGCCGAGGCGGGTCGTCCTCGCGGGCCGCTCTGCCGTCCGGCTGGTTGCAGGGGGATTGGATGCCCTCCATCCTTACTCAGGCGGATATCGACGACATGGTGGAGGGGGGACTCATTCCCCACAAGGCCGCTCGCCTTCCTGGGAAGGAGATGGAGCCGAGACCTCGCGAGGGTGAGCGCGTCCTGATAGCCACCCATGTCGACCGGGGGTTTTCCCTGCCCACGAGTCCTTTCTTTAGGGCTTTCCTGAACTTCTTCGGAGCGCAGCTCCACCACTTCACGCCCAACTCCATAGTCTATCTTGCTGCGTTCGTGTCTCTGTGTGAGTGTTTCTTAGGTTGTCGACCCCACTGGGGCCTCTTCAAGCATATCTTCACTTGCCGATCCCAGTCGGTTAAAAAGCTTAACCCGGACGGGGAGAGGACGTAGGTGATCCAGATGTGCGGGGGCCTCGGGATCCAGACGAGGGGTAAGAGTTGTTTTCCTCCCATGACACTTCCCGATTCCGTGCGTGGGTGGCAGTCGACTTGGTTCTACTGCAAGGACCAGCCGACTCCTGGACACTCGACCGGCCTTCCTCCTTTTACCTTGGACCGAGTGCAGAAACCCGCTTCTTTGAAAGTGGTTCCAGAGGAGAAGGCTCAGGTGAAGGTACTAGTCAGTCGAGTGGTTGAGTTGGTTCGGGAAGGCGTGACCGGCATGGATTTGCTCGAAGTCTTTCTCCAGCGACGAATCCAACCTCTCCAGGCTCGGGATCACCCGATGTGGTTGTATTCCGGGCCCGACGACTCCACTCGGATCCACCCGGAGGGGGTCGAGGCTTCTGTGCTGGAGAGCTGGCTGACCAGCATAACCGGGAATAAGGACAACCCTAGAGGTTCCAGGAGGATTGCTCCGCTTGATGGGATGATGGAGACAGACAAGGTACATTTTGCTTCTTCCGACTGAAATTTTCACTCCGTCTAGTAACTGGCTCGCGATAAGTCGACTGATCCTCGTTCTGCCTGTTGTTTCGCAGGAGATCAACGACATGTACTCGATGCCGAATGGGAACCAGGAGCAAGTAACTGAAGGAGGAGGGAGTGGAGGCGAAGGGAGTGAAAATGATGTTGAAGTCGAGGGTGAAGTCGAGGAGTGGGAATCTGACGACGACGTAGAGGGGGAGGCCGGCGACGACTCGGGCGACGAAGATGAAGAGGTGGAGGTCGACCTTCCTCGACGCGAGAGACGCTCCAAGAACGCTCAGGATCCCGCCGCGGAGCGCGGTCAGTCGAGTGCTCCGGCGGGCCAGTCATCCAAGCGCCCTCGGACCGCGTCGCCGGCCCCAACTGAGAAGGCGCCCAAGCAGCCTAGAGCCATCCCGACCAAGCCACCTAAGGCCTTGCCCAAGATCAGGGTCGCCATCCCGGTCATCTCTGGGTAAGTGACTGTTTTCACCTTTCTTGAGTCGACTAGAACGGATTCTTAGTCGATTCACTTTCAAATTATTTGCTTGGAATCGTGCAGCGCCGCTACTTCCGAAACTTCCATCCAGAATGCTGATGAGACGATGGAGGACGCCGTCACTTCCAACTTAGGTATAATCTTTGACATGATCCGACTGTTTAACTGCTGAGTCGATTGGATATTCATTTCTGAACTTTTGTAGCTCCGACCAACATTATTGACCTTCCGGATGACGAGGAGGAGGCGGAAGTGCCGCTCAGGCCTTTTGGGAGGAGAGGCCGGAGGGCCCCGGTCGACAAGGCTCCTCAGACCGCGTCGACTGCCGAGGCGGTGGTCCAAGGGGGTGACAATACCGCCCGGACTACTGTGACTTTTGCTGAGCCACTGACGACTGCCCGGCCTTCGTCGTCGACTGCCCCTCCACTGGTCGACCCGCCCTCGTTCTTCGCCGCCTACCAGACCCCGAGGATCAAGTGAGTGCTGCCAAGGAGGCTATACGTCAGGCGGGGCTCGTGATGGAGCAGACCAAAGCAGCTAGGGATGCCAGTCAAGCGGCCTATGACATCAGCTCGGCGTTGCAGCAGAACGTCCAGGTTAGTTGATCTTCACTTGCGTTGTACACCCACTGGGTGCCGTTGGTCCGAAATTTCTCATTGGTGGGGGCACGCTGAGTGCACCCACTGGGTGTAGTCCCCGAGGCCACGGTCGACTGCTGGCAGTCGACTGTGGTCTTTATACTGCCTTTCTGTAGTTGTACTTCTCCACTCGGTAGGGTTTTCTGAGAACGTTTTGGTCAGGCCATGTCAGATGATACTGTATCCGGTCGACTGCTGGCAGTCGCCCCTTTTTTTTTTTTTTGAAAACCAGTGGGGGCACGCTGAGTGCACCCACTGGGTGTAGTCCCCGAGGCTACTATCGAATGTTTTGATTCGGCTGTAGTCTTAGAAGTGTTGTGCTCTTTCTTTCAGTCACTCGGGAGTAACTTATCTTTGATACTCTTTGTCGATTGACTCTTTGCAGAAGTCTTGTGAGCTTGTTGCTCAGCTCGCCGATCTGAAGAATAAGCAAATCCAGCTTAATCTTGATTTACAGTTTGCTCAGGAAAACGTGCAGAAGGCGAAGGATGAGGCAAAAGGTATGGCTGGTGAGGACTCGACGGCTGTCTCTGTCCTCCTGCCTGTTCTCAATTCTGTGCTCATTGTTGTTTCGCAGACGAACTGGAAAAGGCCCTGAAGAAGAAAGATCTTGACCTTGCGGAGGCACAAAAGGCGGCTGCGGAGAAGCTGAAGCTTGCTGAAGAGAAACTTGCTTCAGTCGACCAATTTGAGAGCGAGAACGCTAGGCTGAAGTCTGCTCTTGACTCGGCCAACAAGGAAGCGAGTCGACTGAAGACTGACAAGAGTACTCTGAACGACAAGCTCGGCCAGCTGGCGGGGAAGCACAAGGACTTGGGGGATTATCTTGGGGGTCTTGCCAAGATGCTATACCTCATGCTTGAAGGTAACCCTCTTTGTGCGATTAATCTTGTTGTTGTCGACTCACCATTTGGTTACAGTTTTGACCTGTCAAAACTTCTTTCAGAATTCTGCCGGAACTTTGAGGAAGAGACCAGTCGAGTGGAGACCCGCTTGGACCCTATCAACTCTCCTGTGAAGGACGAAGTGGCCCTGAATGTCTTCCGGTTGGAATCCCGTGTCGCTGGTGTGGTGGACTACCTGGCTCGACTGAAAGCTGCAGTGTCACGGATCGACTCCGCACTCTGGCCCAAGGAGACGCTTCAGAACGACCTTGAATCCCTGGTCACTCGACTAAGTGAGGTTCCAGGTGGAGTGCAAGAATGGAAGAAGTCTTCTGCCAGGTGCGGTGCTGGCGTGGCTCTGTCACTGGTTCGCGTCCACTGCAAGGAGGCGCGCGAGGAGAAGCTGGCCGCTCTCCAGGTTGCTAACACCAGGAAGCATAACTTTCAGGACTTCATGGAGACCTTTATCGCTGCTGCCACTCGGATTTCTGATGGGATCGACTTGGACGAATTTGTTGCACCATCCAGTCCTCCGCCGGAGGAGTAAAAAACTGATATTCTTTGCCTTAAATTTGCCTCGGAATGCCGAGTGGTTTATGTAACCGATAAACTCCGTCGAGCTTATAGCTCGAGTACTTTTATTTGCGATCTAGGAGCTTTTGGTTTTGTCCGAACTTGGCTCGATGTTGAATGTCTTCGTGACTTGATCCGCCGATCTACTATTCGTTGTTCCCTCAGAGGCTGTCTGGTTTGCACGATGCTTATCGCCGCGATGGTGTCTGTCCACCTGGCTTAGGTGAGCATTGGGCTGCAGCTAAGTCCCCGAGTGGGAGGTTTTGCTCTTCACTCGGTAGGAGTCCAATTACTTAGTCGAGTGCTTGGACTGCAGCTAAGTCCCCGAGTGGGAGGTTCGCTCTCCACTCGGTAGAATTTCAATTACTTAGGCGAGTACTTGGACTGCAGCTAAGCCCCCGGGTGGGAGGTTTGCTCCCACTCGGTAGGATTTTTTCAAACTTAGGCGAGTACATGGACTGCAGCTAAGCCCCCGAGTGGGAGGTTTGCTCTCACTCGGTAGGATTTTTTCAAACTTAGACGAGTACATGGACTGCAGCTAAGCCCCCGGGTGGGAGGTTTGCTCCCACTCGGTAGGATTTTTTCAAACTTAGGCGAGTACTTGGACTGCAGCTAAGCCCCCGGGTGGGAGGTTTGCTCCCACTCGGTAGGATTTTTTCAAGCTTAGGCGAGTACTTGGACTGCAGCTAAGCCCCCGAGTGGGAGGTTTGCTCCCACTCGGTAGGATTTTTTCAAACTTAGGCGAGTACATGGACTGCAGCTAAGCCCCCGAGTGGGAGGTTTGCTCTCCACTCGGTAGGATTTTTTCAAACTTAGGCGAGTACTTGGACTGCAGCTAAGCTCCCGAGTGGGAGGTTTGCTCTCCACTCGGTAGGATTTTTTCAAACTTAGGCGAGTACTTGGACTGCAGCTAAGCCCCCGAGTGGGAGGTTTGCTCCCACTCGGTAGGATTTTTTCAAACTTAGGCGAGTACATGGACTGCAGCTAAGCCCCCGAGTGGGAGGTTTGCTCTCCACTCGGTAGGATTTTTTCAAACTTAGGCGAGTACATGCACTGCAGCTAAGCCCCCGAGTGGGAGGTTTGCTCTCCACTCGGTAGGATTTTTTCAAACTTAGGCGAGTACATGGACTGCAGCTAAGCCCCCGAGTGGGAGGTTTGCTCTCCACTCGGTAGGATTTTTTCAAACTTAGGCGAGTACATGGACTGCAGCTAAGCCCCCGAGTGGGAGGTTTGCTCTCCACTCGGTAGGATTTTTTCAAACTTAGGCGAGTACTTGGACTGCAGCTAAGCCCCCGAGTGGGAGGTTTGCTCTCCACTCGGTAGGATTTTTTCAAACTTAGGCGAGTACTTGGACTGCAGCTAAGCCCCCGAGTGGGAGGTTTGCTCTCCACTCGGTAGGATTTTTTCAAACTTAGGCGAAACGGATTCGCAGCTAAGCCCCCGAGTGGGAGGCTGGCTCTCCACTCGGTAGTAGGATTTTCTGAAAACTTAGGCGAAGCGGATTCACAACTAAGTCACCCACTGGGGGAAATTTAGACAAACAGAAAAAGAAATAGCAGCCTTTTGCTTGGAACAAAAGGTACTTTTATTACATCTCAGTCGAGTGAGTTTTTAAGTGTAAAAAGGACGGAGCAGGTCCGCGTTCCATGCTCGAGGCTCGTCGATCCGTCGATCGATGTTGTAGAGGTGATACGCTCCGTTGTGCAGGACTTTGGTGATGATGAAGGGGCCTTCCCAGGTCGGGGCAAGTTTATGAGGTTTCTGCTGATCCACGCGGAGGACCAAATCTCCTTCCTGAAAGGCTCGACCCTTCACATTTCTGGCGTAAAACCGACGCAACTCTTGCTGGTAGATGGTCGAACGGATTAGAGCCATCTCTCTTTCCTCCTCTAAGAGGTCGACTGCATCTTGCCGGGCTTGTTCTGCTTCTGCTTCGGAATATAACTCGACTCGAGGCGCGTTGTGGAGCAAGTCGCTCGGCAAAACCGCTTCGGCTCCATAGACCAGAAAAAATGGCGTTCTTCCAGTCGACCGGTTAGGGGTGGTCCTCAACCCCCATAGAACTGACGGAAGTTCGTCGACCCAGGCGCCTTCTGCGTTTTTGAGATCACGCATCAGTCGGGGTTTTAGTCCTTTGAGGATGAGGCCATTCGCGCGTTCGGCCTGTCCATTCGACTGAGGATGAGCAACTGAAGCGTAGTCGACTCGAGTGCCCTGAGATGCGCAGAAGGCTTTGAATCTGTCATTATCAAAGTTTGATCCGTTATCTGTGATGATGCTGTGCGGAACTCCATATCTGAATATCAATCCCCTGATAAAACTGATGGCAGTGCTTGCGTCGAGGTCCTTTATGGGTTTGGCTTCTATCCACTTCGTGAACTTGTCGACTGCGACCAACAAGTGGGTGAAGCCACTCCTACCAGTTCTCAGTGGTCCGATCATATCTAGACCCCAGACAGCGAAAGGCCAGACGAGTGGAATGGTCTTCAAGGCGGAGGCGGGCTTGTGAGACATGTTGGAATAAAACTGGCACCCCTCGCACCTGTCGACTATATCCTTTGCCATTTCGTTCGCCTTTGGCCAGTAGAAACCCGCTCGGTATGCTTTAGCCACGATGGTCCGAGAGGACGCGTGATGGCCGCAGGTTCCCGAGTGGACGTCCTCGAGAATTATCTGTCCTTCTTCAGGCGTGATGCACCTCTGACCAACTCCAGTCACGCTTTCTCTGTATAGCTGCCCTTTGATTACTGTAAAGGCTTTGGATCGACGGACGATCTGCCGAGCCTCTTCTTCATCTTCTGGGAGCTCTTTTCTTATGATATACGCAATGTACGACACTGTCCAATCGGGAGTGGTGGTCATAACTTCCATAATCAGGTCGACCACAGCTGGTATCTCCACTTCGGTCGAGTCAGAGGCGCTTTTTGGTTGTGGAGGCTCTTCTGTGAAAGGATCTTCTTGCACTGATGGTGTGTGAATGTGCTCCAAACACACATCTTTAGGGATGGCCTCCCTTTTGGACCCTATCTTCGCCAAATCATCCGCAGCTTGATTTTTCAGTCGGGGTATATGATGGAGCTCCAACCCCTCGAATCGTTTCTCCAGCTTCCTCACTGCGCTGCAATATCCCGTCATGGATGGGCTTCGGACGTCCCACTCCTTCATCACTTGATTAACGACCAGATCTGAGTCGCCGTAGACCATGAGGCGACGGACGCCTAGCAAAATGGCCATACGTAATCCGTATAGAAGCGCTTCATACTCTGCCTCATTGTTGGAGGAATCAAAGTGAATCTGGAGGACATACTTGAGCTTATCTCCTCGGGGGGAAACCAGTACAACCCCCGCACCTGATCCGTTCAGCATCTTGGAGCCATCGAAAAACATAGTCCAGTGCTCCGAGTGAACTTGAGTCGGAAGCTCCTGCTCGGTCCCCTCGGCGAGGAAATCAGCTATTGCCTGGGACTTAATAGCTTTCTTTGCCTCGAACTTGATATCAAGAGGAAGAAGTTCAATTGCCCATTTCGCCACTCGACCGGTTGCATCTCTGTTATGAAGAATCTCTGATAATGGAGCGTCGCTGACGACTGTGATAGAGTGATCGGAGAAATAATGAGCAACCTTCTTCGTGGTCATGTAAATCCCGTAAACGAGCTTCTGATAGTGGGGATATCTTTGCTTCGACGGGGTCAGAACTTCAGAGAGATAATACACTGGGCGTTGAACTTTGAAGGTCTTTCCTTCCTCTTCCCGCTCGACCGTAAGAACGGTACTAACGACTTGTCCCGTGGCTGCTATGTAAAGCAGCAATGGCTCTTTGCTGACAGGAGCAGCAAGCACCGGCTGGGTGGAGAGCAGAGCTTTTAGCTCTGCGAATGCTGCATCAGCTTCTGGAGTCCATTCGAACGTGTCTGACTTCTTCATCAGTCGGTAAAGGGGCAGCGCCTTCGAGCCTGGAGATGAATCGACTTAGGGCGGCCAAGCATCCAGTAAGTTTCTGGACGTCGTGCACACGCACGGGGCGTTTCATCCGGAGTATGGTGCCAACTTTTTCAGGGTTAGCGTCGATTCCTCGTTCGGAGACAAGGAAACCGAGTAACTTTCCTCCAGGGACTCCAAATGTGCACTTCGACGGATTGAGCTTGATATCATAACTCCTGAGATTGGCAAAAGTTTCAGCTAGGTCAGTCAGCAGGTCGGAACCTTTCCGTGACTTGACCACTATGTCATCCATATATGCTTCTACATTCCGACTGATTTGAGTGATTAAGCACTTCTGAATCATTCTCATGAATGTAGCTCCGGCGTTCTTGAGACCGAAAGGCATGGTAACATAGCAGAAACACCCAAAAGGGGTGATGAAGGCTGTTTTTATTTCATCGGGTCCATACAGACGGATCTGATGGTATCCAGAGTAAGCATCTAAAAAAGATAACCTCTCGCATCCTGCAGTCGAGTCGACTATTTGGTCGATGCGAGGAAGAGGAAAATGATCTTTCGGGCAGGCCCGATTGATATGCTTGAAATCGATGCACATGCGCAACGATCTGTCCTTCTTAGGGACCATCACAACATTAGCGAGCCACTCGGAGTGGTAGATCTCGCGAATGAATTCTGCTGCTAGGTGTCGGGCCACTTCTTCACCAATGGCCTTTCTCTTCTGAACGGCGGACCGTCGGAGATGCTCCTTGACCGGTTTGGCCTTTGGGTCGACTCGGAGGCGGTGCTCGGCCAGTCCCCTGGGCACACCTGGCATGTCAGCAGGCTTCCATGCAAAGATGTCCCAGTTCTCACGGAGGAACTGGACGAGCGCTTCTTCCTATTTGGAGTCGAGTGTAGTGGAGATGTTGGTTGGAGCCGCATTTGGATCGGTCGGGTGGATGTGGACTTGCTTGGTCTCACCGGTCGACTGAAATGCTGACTCCGTGGCGGGCTTCTTGGCTCGTAACAACTCACTCGGATCCGCAGTCTTTTGGTACTCTTGTATCTCTATCTTGGCCATCTGAGCGTCAGCAATTTTAGCGCCTTTCTGGAAGCACTCTTCTGCCTTCTTCCGATTGCCAACGATGGTGATTACACCTTTGGGGCCAGGCATCTTCATCTTGAGGTATACGTAGCATGGTCGAGCCATGAAGCGAGCATAGGCTGGCCTCCCAAGAATGGCGTGGTACGCACTCTGAAAATCCACGACCTCAAAGGTTAATTTTTCTTTCCGGAAATTCTTCGAGTCACCAAAGACGACGTCGAGAGTGATTTGACCGAGTGACTCAGCTTTCTTCCCAGGAATGACTCCGTGGAATCTCATGTTGCTGGGGCTGATCCGGGACATCGGAATGCCCATCCCCTTCAACGTCTCTGCATACAGCAAGTTTAGCCCACTGCCGCCGTCCATCAGAACCTTGGTCAGTCGAGTGCCTTCAACAATTGGGTCGACCACCAACGCTTGCCTCCCTGGGGTGGCAATATGAGTCGGATGATCGGACTGGTCGAAGGTGATGGCGGTTTGGGACCACTTCAGGTAATGGGGTGTCACCGGAGCGACCGTGTTTACTTCGCGATTGATGACCTTCAGTCGACTCTTACTTTCGACATCAGCGAAAATCATCAGAGTGGAATTGATTTGGGGGTATTCTTCACCGCTGTCTTCTCTGTCTTCAACTTTGTCTGACTCTTTCCCTTTGTCCTTGGCTTGCTTCCCTTGGAACTGTTGCATCAGGAGTCGACATTGTCGAGTGGTATGCTTAGGATAAATGAGATTTCCCTCTTCATCTTTCTTCGTGTGAATGTGGCATGGTAAGTCCATCACATCGTTCCCGTCCAGGTCTTTCACTTTCTTGGGGTTCCAAGGACCCTTGGGTTTCCCCTTAAACTTCCCTGGGGTCACAGCTAAAGCTTCCCCGGGGGCGACTGGCTCGGCCTTGCGCTTCTGCTTCCGACTGGAGTGTCCTCCGCCGGCCTCATTAGCGGCTGCCTTATATTTGCCACTCCGGAGTCTATCTTCTTCTTCTCCGTTCGCGTACTTGGTGGCGATTTCCATCATTCGACTCAGGGTCATATCTCCGGTTCGACCAAACTTCAAAGTTAACTCCCTGTTTCTGACACCTTCCTTGAAGGCGCAAACTGCCTGATGATCGGATACATTCTCGACCGTGTGATTCAGAGTGATCCACCTCTGGATATAATCCCTCAGGGTTTCACCCGACTTCTTAATACATGACTGCAATTCTGTCAACCCCGCCGGTCGCTTGCAAGTCCCTTCGAATGTCCTGACAAACACCTGGGCTAGATCTTCCCAAGTATAAATACTGCTGGGAGCCAACTGATTCAACCACGCTCTGGCTGATCCTTCCAACATGAGGGGCAAATGCTTCATGGCCACCTCGTCATTGCCGCCTCCGATCTGAACAGCCACTCGGTAATCCTCGAGCCATGTGTCCGGCTTGGACTCTCCGGTGAACTTGCTGACTCCAGCCGCCAACCTGAAGTTGGGAGGAATCACTGCAGCTCTGATTGCTCTGCTGAAACACTCGGGACCTGAGATGCGAACTCTGCTGCTGGACGGGGCGCCTCTGTCACGATCTTCTCGGTGAGCTCTATTTCGGTCGACCAGACCTTGAACGATGATGGATCTCGCATCAAAGCCTGGTTCTCTGGGGTCGACTGGGACCTTTCGCCCAGCACTGAACTGGCGTCTGTCTTCTTGCCGTCGACGAATGTACGACCCGGCCCTTGAGGGAGGAGAAGGCACTCGACGTTGATCGTTGCGATCGAATCGGTGCTCATATCGCTCGTGCCCTTGGTACTGATCCTCGTGCCAGCCTCTGTGTCCTTCACGCCTCGGGGGCGACCTCGGACTATGAGCCGACTGAATGGAATTCGCAGTGACGGATCGACTGTGAATCCTGTTGCGCGACTGAGACACGGCTGAATTCTGGTCACCCGCTGCACGAAGCAAATCCCTGATCTGCAACAGACCTCTCCCTGCCTCTGACTGTGAAGGCTGGATCGACTCCGCTATGCGAGCCGCGGCTGCCAAATTCTGAATCGGGGTACGGTATACCTGGGTCGGCGGCTGGAAGACGCGACGACGACTGGACTCGGGAGCGGGCGGTCGTGCGCGCTCGTCGAGTGCTCTCTGGAGATTCTCCAATCGAGTACGTTCAGCCAAATTGGCCAAGCGCGCCTCCTCCAGGGCTCGCGCCTCAGGGGTTTCTCCAACGATAGGAGTGTGAAGGGCGTCCATGTTCCGGCGACGGAGTTCCTCCCTCTGCACTGAGGTAAGGGGCTCGGGCCTGTACTCTTCGTGACCCCGCGCCGGAATCCCCCCTGCGGCAACCTCTTCGGTATGGGGGAATCCGGGGGGGCTACGTGGTCCGTCGACCATTAGTACTTCCGCCGCTGGGTCACTGCTGTCGCACTCGGACGCAGTCTCTACGGAGCCAGTCGACAGGTCGAACAGGCCGTAGAGTGACTCGTCGGGCTCGATTGCCGCGACTTGGGGGATGGCTGACTGGCGGACCAGTGCGTGCTTCACCCACCGCTGGAGTCTCGACCGACCGGTGCGCTTGCGCCGGTGGGAAGCTGATGACGATGATGACGATGACGGCGCAACGAATGCCGACCCGTACTGGGTCGACGGTGGCCGCAGGAGGACGCCGCGGACGCATGCGCGGAAATGCGTGGCTCCGCGGGCGGGAAGCGCGTCCACGTCGAGTGGAGCCTCCTGCAGCCAAGCAGAGTTGTCAACGACGAAGGAGAGAGCGCCGAGACGGATCTCGCGGCTCTCGACCATGACTCCGCTCGAAAACATGATGTGGGTTAAAAGAATCCCAACTCCTCCAACAAATCGCTAGAACACCTGCCCCACGGTGGGCGCCAACTGTCGTGGTTCTAAGTCTGACAGTGAGAATAGGGGGTAAGTATGGAGAGGCAAGATCCTAGCTATGGAGTAGTTGTATGCGCAAGGAGTTTTACGAGTTCGGGCCCTTCTCTGAGGAAGTAACAGCCCTACGTCTCGGAGCCCGGAGGCAGTCGACTGGATTATATGTGTGTGTGTTACAAAGCTGCCGAACCCTTGTCCTAGTGGAGGGGGGTGGCTTATATAGAGTTCGCCAGGACCCCAGCCAGCCCACGTTACAAGGAGTTTAATGTACATAAAGAGAGGGGGTTACTGGTAAGGCCTGTAATAAAGGACCATGAAGGCCATAAAAGCTGCTTATGAGGTGACCGTTTGTAGGCAGTGCCTTTAAGTCTTCTTATAGTCGAGTGGTTGCCTTCATGGTCGACTGCTTGTGCTTCTGGTCGAGTACGCTTGTGTCCGTCGACTGGACTGACCAGGTCGACTGACCTGTCGATACTTCTCAGAATGTCTTTCATTGTAGGAGTCATGTCCTTGATTGGGTACCTCGGGTATGATAAGTTACCCTACCCTAGGTACGTATCCTCGTCAGTAAAGATGGGTGAACTTATGAAGTTGTTTGCTAAGAAGAGTGCTCCTATTTATCCTAATGATATGCCTTTGTCTACTTTGATTGAGAATAATAATGATTTTATGAATGTGAATTTTGTTGGTAGGAACAATTTTAATAACAACGCTTGTTGAGGAAATTTCAATCCTAGGCCCACTACTAGGAAGAGGGCTGCTAGTGGCGCACCTATTTTCGCTACTAATGGCGCCCTACAGGGGCCCCACTAGCACCACGCCATTAGAATTTTTTACTAATGGTGCACCACTGGTCGCCATTAGTATCTGGTATACTAATGGCGCTCTTGTGCGCCATTAGTATAACCCATGGTGCGCCATTAGTATCTGGTATATTACAATTTTAAAAAAATAAATAAAATAAATTCAAATTTTTTGTTTCGTTTTCTATTAATCTCAGGACACTATGGCTTAATCTCGGATCAATATGCTTAATATCAAGTCAAACCACACTCTATGGTCAAACTTCCCGGAAGGTCACCCATCCTCACACTACTCCAGCCCAAACACGCTTAACTTTGCAGTTCTATCCAACCCCAGCACCAACTCACTTCACAGGCACTTGTCGATATATCTATCATATGAATCCTATTAAACATTGTTGATGTCTAAGACTTTGTTCATGTTCATGAGTATGATGAAATTTTGAAAAAATATTTCAAACTTCCCGGTCATATTACGGTGTGTCATTACTAGTTTTGAAACAAAAATAAAAAAAGTTGAAAAAAAATTACTAGTGGCGCACCGTGGATGTGGTGCGCCATTACTAGTTTAACTAGTAATGGCGCACTATCCAATGGTGCGCCATTACTAGTTTTGAAAAAAAATAAAAAAAATTGAAAACAAATTTGAAAGAAAATTACTGGTGGCGCACCGTGGATGTGGTGCGCCATTACTAGTTAAACTAGTAATGGCGCACTATCCACTGGTGCGCCATTACTAGTTTTGAAAAAAATGAAAAAAAAATTGTTACTAATGGCGCACCGTGGATGTGGTGCGCCATTAGTATTTGGACACTAATGGCGCACCAATACATGGTGCGCCATTAGTATATAGTAGTGGCGCACCACATATCTGATGCTTCATTAGTGGCTATATCATCTATAGCCCTTTTCCTAGAAGTGGCTGTACCCTAGTAATTCCTCTAATAATTATGGTAATTCCTACAACAACTGAGGGAGTCCTGGATTAGGGGGTGTTCGGATAGCCGAACTATATCTTCTGCCGGACTCCAGGACTATGAAGATACAAGATGGAAGACTTCGTCCCGTGTCCGGAAGGTCCTTTCCTTGGCGTGGAAGGCAAGCTAGGCGTGCGGATATTCAAGATCTCCTACCAATGTAACCGATTCTGTGTAACCCTATCCCTATCCGGTGCCTATATAAACCGGAGGGTTATAATCCGTAGGACGAACACATCATAACCATCATCATACCCATAGGCTAGCTTCTAGGGTTTAGCCTCCTTGATCTCGTGGTAGATCTACTCTTGTACTACCCATATCATCAATATTAATCTAGCAGGAGTAGGGTTTTACCTCCATCGAGAGGGCCCGAACCTGGGTAAAATAAAGTGTCCCTTGTCTCCTGTTACCATCCGACCTTGACGCACAGATCGGGACCCCCTACCCGAGATCCGCCGGTTTTGACACCGACATTGGTGCTTTCATTGAGAGTTCCTCTGTGTCGTTGCCTTTAGGCCTGATGGCTCCTTTGATCATCAACAACGATGAGGTCCAGGGTGAGACTTTTCTCCCCGGGCAGATCTTCGTCTTCGGCGGCTTCGCTCTGCGGGCCAACTCGCTTGGTCATCTGGAGCAGATCGAGAGCTACGCCCCTGGCCATCAAGTCAGGTTTGGAAGCCTAAACTACACGGCAGATATCCGCGGAGACTTGATCTTCGACGGATTCGAGCCACAGCCAAGCGCGCCGCACTATCTCGAGGGGCATGATATAGCTCTGCCTCCGAACAGTGTCCTGGAGGCCGCATACGCTCCGGCCCCGATCCTCGATTCGGAGCCCGCTGCGTTCTTTGAAGCTAAACGGTTGGACGTCACCTCGGGGGCTGCGATCTTAAAGGCCATTGAGCCGAACGCGAGCCCCGCGCTCCGCATGGCCTGTGACTCCAAGGAGCCGGACTCTTCTCCGAACTTCGGGTCGTCCGTGCCCCCGCCGATCGAATCAGATTGGGCGCCTGTAATGGAGTTCACCACCGCGGACATCTTTCAGTGTTCACCTTTTGGTGATATTCTGAATTCTCTCAAGTCTCTCTCTTTGTAAGGAGAGCCCGGGCCGAACTATGGCCTGCGAGGTTGGGATTCGGACGACGAAGAAATTCAAAGCCCACCCACCGCCCACTTAATAGCCACTGTCGACGATATATCCGACATGCTCGACTTCGGCTCCGAAGACTTCGACGGTATGGACGACGAAGGAGGAGACGAGCAAGAACCAGCACCTGTAGGGCGCTGGACGGCCACCTCGTCATACGACATATACATGGTGGATGCTCCAAAAGATGGAGATGGCGATGGAACAGCGGAGGATGGCACTTCGAAAAAGCCTCCAAAACGCCGACGTCAGCGGCGCCGCTCCAAATCCCGCCACAGCAGAAACAGTGATTCCGGCACGGGAGATAATACTACCTCGGACAGCGCCGAAGAACACCAAAACCAGCAGGATTCGGCACAGGAAGATGGAGAAGACCGCCCCCATGAGAGAGCGGCAGAGTGAGAGGTCGAGGACGATAACTACATGCCTCCCTCCGAAGACGAGGCAAGCCTCGGCGACGATGAATTCATCGTACCATCAGACCCCGCCGAACAAGAGTGCTTTCAACGCTAGCTTTTAGCCACGGCGAACAGCCTAAAGAAAAAGCAGCAACATCTTAGAGCTGATCAAGATTTACTAGCTGACAGATGGACTGAAGTCCTTGCGGCCGAAGAGCACGAGCTCGGACGCCCCTCCAAAAACTATCCTAAGCGCAGGCCGCTACCCCAATCAGAGGAGGAAGCCCAAGACATGGCAGATCGGCCACCTCGCGGCCGCGACAGAGAAGCCTGGCGAACATCCAAACAAGCCATGCCCCGCAGCCGCTTTACCAAGGCACGGGTACACGAACCAGACCTGCGAGACGTCCTGGAGGACAAAGCAAGGCAAACAAGATCGATCTATGGATCGCGCGGACGCCCGACAGCACGTGATAGTTTTCACTCCGGACACAATAAATCCGGCCGGGCCGAACACAACAGGCACAGCTCCTCCGAACTGCGTCGAGACACAACCAAGTACAGGAGCGCCGCACACCCACTATGCTTCACAGACGAAGTAATGGATCATAGAATCCCAGAGGGTTTTAAACCCGTCAACATCGAGTCATACGATGGTACGACAGATCCGGCAGTATGGAGTGAGGACTATCTCCTCCACATCCACATGGCACGTGGCGATGATTTGCACGCCATCAAATATTTACCCCTTAAGCTTAAGGGACCAGCCCGGCACTGGCTTAACAGCCTCCCCGCAGATTCGATCGGCTCTTGGGAGGACCTGGAGGCCGTATTCCTCGACAACTTCCAGGGGACCTACGTACGGCCACCGGAGGCCGATGACCTAAGCCACATAATATAGCAGCCAGAAGAATCGGCCAGGCAATTCTGGACACGGTTCCTAACAAAGAAAAATCAGATAGTCGATTGTCCGGATGCAGAGGCCTTAGCAGCCTTCAAGCATAACATCCGTGACGAGTGGCTTGCCCGACACCTGGGACAGGAAAAGCCGAAATCCATGGCAGCCCTCACGACACTCATGACCCGCTTTTGCGTGGGCGAAGATAGTTGGCTAGCTCGTAGCAACAACTTATCAAAGAAGCAAGGTAATTCAGATACCAAGGACAAAAGTGGCAGGTCGCAACGGAATAAACAGAAATGCCGCGTCAGCAGTGACAGCAATGAAGATACGGCAGTAAACGCCGGATTCAGAGGCCATAAATCCGGTCAGCGGAAAAGGCCATTCAAAAAGAATACCCAGGGCCCGTCCAGTTTGGACCGAATACTCGACCGCTCGTGCCAGACTCACGGCACCCCCAAAAGGCCAGCCAATCACACCAACAGGGATTGTTGGGTGTTCAAGCAGGCAGGCAAGTTAAGAGCCAAAAACAAAAGCAAGGGGCTAGACAGTGATGACGAAGAGGAGCCCAGGCCGCCGAACAACAACGGACAGAAGGGGTTTCCCCCACAAGTGCGGATGGTGAACATGATATACGCGACTCATATTCCCAAGCGGGAGAGGAAGCGTGCGCTACGGGACGTATACGCGATGGAGCCAGTCGCCCCAAAGTTCAACCCATGGTCCTCTTGCCCGATCACCTTCGATCGAAGGGACCACCCCACTAGCATCCGTCACGGCGGTTTCGCCGCATTGGTTCTTGACCCAATCGTTGATGGATTTCACCTTACAAGAGTCCTCATGGACGGCGGCAGTAGCCTCAACCTGCTCTACCAGGATACAGTGCGGAAAATGGGCATAGATCCATCAAGGATCAAGCCCACAAGGACGACCTTTAAAGGCGTCATCCCAGGTGTAGAGGCCAATTGCATCGGCTCCATAACACTTGATGTGGTCTTCGGATCTCCAGACAACTTCCGAAGCGAAGAGTTAATCTTCGACATAGTTCCGTTCCGAAGTGGCTATCATGCTCTGCTTGGACGAACCGCATTCGCTAAATTCAATGCGGTGCCGCACTACGCATATCTCAAGCTCAAGATGCCAGGCCCTCGAGGTGTAATCACGGTCAGCGGAAACACCGAACGCTCCATCCGTACGGAGGAACACACGGCGGCCCTCGCAGCAGAGGTACAAAGCAGCCTGTTAAGGCAGCTCTCGAGTCCGGCCGCTACAAAGCAGGACAAAGCAAAACGCGCTCGGAGTAACCCGCAACAAGACCGACTGGCGCGTTCAGAGCACGCGTAGCAATACGGCCCCAACCCCAGCCATCGCTACATAGCGGAGCTAGTACCTCGAGTACACAATGAACGCCCTTACAATTCCATGGGCATAAGGGAAGGGGCAGATAAAACGGCATGCCAACAATTCGGCATCAAACGTACTAGGGGCTGCCGGGTTCTTCTTTTCTTTCAAGACTCCATACTCTGGATACAGTGTTCGGCCTCGCTGCCGCACAGACGATACAGGACCCAGGAAAGCAGACAAAACAACGCCGCATCATGGAACTCTCAGGTGGTCTCTATTTCGAGCAATATATCTGTTTCTAAATTCCGCGGCCTGCGCCTGGTCAGGACATGTTAAATAGTCTAAATTTTTTTCGCACTACTTGTATCTTTCGGCTTGAATAAACAGCCTCCTCATAAATAATGCATAGCTTTTCGTCTATTTTTTGCATTATCTTCTTTTAATATACATATGTTTACTCAAATAACATGATTGCACCCGTACACCATGGTACGGCAAACCACGCCAGGGGCTTTATTACCCTTCTATCTGGTGTGAGAAGTCCGTCCACTTTCACAAGTGCGGCACCCTAAACTTATAGCATTATATGCATCGGCTCCGAGTCATGATTTTGGTCATATGTTGGGTTTGCCCGGCTCCTATGTTTTGGTGCCTTACGTTCCGCTCTATCGGCTAAGGTAGCACTAGGAGAACCACTGCGATTGTGCCCCAGATCAGGTGGGTGAGCACCTCAGTGGAGAAAGCTAAAACAGACTGTCATGATAAGGCGCGAGACTGGTCGCTGTTCGAGAGGTTTTTCGAGTCCCTAAAGGCTTATGCCGCTTCGAGCGGAGAGCTGGTTAAGTCCGGCTAAAGGCGTGGATAGTGCCCCGAATTCGGCCTTCCGAACTAGGGACTTCGCCGAAATTTAAAATTATAACGTTCTATGGCTAAGTGAGAGTGTTCAAGCATTATAGTTCGATTGCCTGGTTCCCTGTGCTGAGCGCCTCCCTCGAAGGACCCAACTATGGGAACAAGAGCCCTCAGGTTTATCCCGAACACCCCAGCACTAGTTGCATGGGGGCAGAAGCCGACGACTCGCCATCTCTCAGTTATTGATAAACTGCCGCACATAAAGTAATATTTTAAATTCAGAAAGCATTGCTTAAGCGCATATGAACAAGATTTCAGCGCACAGGATACAAACGAGCGAGTTCATGGAAATATTATATCTTTGGCACACTCATCCGCGACAAGGCGAGCTCCAGCGAGAACTTCCTTGTAGTAGTTCTCGGGCTTGCGATGCTCCTTCCCCTGCGGCGGCCCGTCCTTCACCAGCTTCTCTCCGTCCATCTTGCCCTAGTGTACAATTACACGGGCAAGGGCCCTCCGGGCACCTTCTATGCAGACGGAGCGCTTGATGACCTCAAGCCGTGGACAGGCCTCCACCAGCCGCCGCACCAGCCCGAAGTAGCTCCCAGGCAGGGCCTCTCCAGGCCACAGCCGAATTAGTAAGCCCTTCATGGCCTGTTCGGCCGCCTTGTGGAGCTCGGCCAACTGCTTCAGCTGATCGCTTAAGGGCACAGGGTGTCCGGCCTCAGAATACTGAGACCAGAACACACTCTCTGTCGAGCTGTCCTCTTCAGCTCGGTAGAATGCGGCGGCGGCGGACGCGCTGTGGGGAAGATCGAAGAAAGCCCCTGGAGAACTACGGATTCGGGTAAGTAATAGGTATTTCGCCTTTATATTCCTACTTTGCATTAAGAATGCCTTACCCGCTGCTATCTTTTTCACATCCTCCAACTCTTGGAGGGCCTTTTGGGCTTCGTCCTTGGCACTCTTGGTGGTCTCAATAGCCGACGCGAGCTCGGATGCTTGCGTTTTTGCCTCAAGCTCCAAACCCTCATGTTTTTTCATGAGGGCTTGCAGCTCTTGCTGCACCTCGCCGACTTGGACCCCAAGCTTTTCTCGCTCGGCGCGCTCCTTGGCCGCTTTCTTCTCGGCCTCAACCAGCGCCTGCTTCAGGGTTGCCACCTCGGTTGTGGCCCCTACAATAAGCAGTACAATCCTGTTATTTCTTTTTGCAATCAAGCCTCTCTATAGGCACCTTTTTTCTAAGGGGTATTTCTTACCTTCCTTTTCCACGAGCTGCCTTTTGGCAAGGCCGAGCTGTTGCTCGAACCGCTCGAGGTCCTTTTTCAGGACTTCCACCTGCGCAGTCAGTGCGGCGGTGGACAGCATGGAAGCCTGCATACGCATATTAGACTTTTTATTAGACTCCTGCGAAAATTGTTGGATCCTCTATTCGGCTTTTCTTTCCGAACACCGAACAGAGCATCAGGGGCTACTATCTATGCGGTAATGAATTTAGCATATTTTTTGCTTACCTGGAAGCCTGTTAGAAGGCTAGCGCAAGCTTCATTCAGTCCGCTCTTGGCGGACTGACCCCTTTGGACCACCTCACTCATAACAGTACGGTGCTCCTCGTCGATGGTGGCGCCTTCAAACGCCTCCAACAGACTATCCGGCGCCTCTGGTTGGACAGAGGTCGCCGGCTCAGACGGCTTACCCCTCTTGGAAGGAGTTCGCCCACCGCGAGCCAGGACGGTTGAGTCCGGCGCGGTGTCCGGCACAAAGCCGGACTGGGAGCCCTGGGGGGTTTCATCCCCTTTACTCCTGGGGTCCTGAGGATTGCCTTGCGGCTCCTCCAGGAACACCTCCTCCTGCCCTATTCGGCGGGACGCCGCTTCGGCATCGTCCGCCCCGCTGGGGGAGACTGCGGGCGGGACAGAGTTCATGTCCGACGAATCCAGGGAGCCGCTCGATGAATCATCGAGTGCGGCTCGGGGCGGGCTGCGCAAATAGCATTCGACATTAGGGTAAGCTGCGCACTTGAAGATACTATGAGTCATTCTGGTATGTGAATACTTGCGATGTCGCCGGACGCTTGGTTCTGTCCGGCCACTCCTTTCCGCCCTCTTTGGCATTGGGGGAGTAGTCCGGCGGAGGGGTCTTCTTTTTCCTCGACCCCTCGGCCTCCCCTGTTAGGGCGGCATTCTTCTTTTTCGCTCCCCTCGCTGGAGGGGGAGAGCTTCCTTGTTCCTCCTCCTCGTTTTCACGAGAGGAGGGCGTCGCAGACTCGCCAGATGACGAGCTCGACACCACCACATTGCGAGCACTCTTTCGAGTCCCGGTGGTCTTCTTGTTCTTGACCTTCTTCTCCGGCACCACATAGGGCGCCGGAGCCAGCAGCTTCTCTAAGAGAGCTGGGGCTGGGTCTTCGGGCAGAGGAGCCGGACAGTTGATTGGTCCGGCTATCTTCAGCCACGCCTGTCAAAGGCAAAGGGAGTTTTTAGACCCCACATAGAGTTAATCTATGTAGAAAAGCTTAACGAACCTGTGAAAGGTATAAATAGCCTACCACGCCAGCGTTGCGCTGCGAGCTGTATCCGCGGTCCTCGGAAGCGGATGTGGGGCACTCGGCGCCTTTGGTTAGAACCTTCCAGATGTCTTCATACGTCGTGTCGAAGAGCCTATTGAGGGTTTGGTGCTGCGCTGGGTCGAATTCCCACAAAGTGAACTCCCGTTCTTGGCACTGGAGGATCCGGCGAACGAACATGACCTGGATGATGTTGACATGCCGGATGGGCTTGTTCATCAGGGACTGGATGCAAGTTTGCAGTCCGGTCACTTCTTCTTCGTTACCCCACGATAGGCCCGTCTCTTTCCAGGAGATGAGCCGCGTGGGGGGTCCGGATCGGAACTCAGGGGCCGCGACCCATTGCGAGTCGCGTGGCTCGGTGATGTAAAACCACCCTGCCTGCCACCCATTTCAGGACTCCACAAAGGAGCCATTGAACCAGAGTGCGTTGGCCATTTTGCCGGCCATAGCACCTCCGCACTCCGCCTGGGTGCCGGACACCACCTTGGGCTTGACGTTGAAGGTCTGGAGCCAGAGGCCGAAGTGGGGGTGGATGCGGAGAAAGGCCTCACACACGATGATAAACGCCGAGATATTGAGGATAAAGTTCGGGGCCAGATCGTGGAAGTCCAGGCCGTAGTAGAACATGAGCCCCCGGACAAAAGGGTGAAGTGGAAAACCCAGTCCGCGGAGGAAATGGGGGAGAAAAACTACCCTCTCATGGGGCCTTGGGGTGGGAAGAAACTGCCCCGCCTCGGGAAGCCGGTGCGGGATGTCCTTGGACAGATATCCGGCCTTCCTAAGCTTTTTGATTTGACCCTCCGTAACGGAGGAAGCCATCCACTTGCCACCCGCTCCGGACATTGCTGGAGCAGGTTGGGGAAGAAAGAGCGAACTTGGGCGTTGGAGCTTGAGTACGCAGGAGATGGATGGGCAAAGGAGGAAGAAGGCGTAGGTGAAAGAGGTGGATCTTTATCCCCTTATATAGGCTGATGTCGTTATGCGTCCCCACCTACCTAATAAAACTCGCTTGCCGCTCACACGTCGTGGTAAATGGCGCGGTTGGGTTACCCACGTCCATATTAATGAGAATCCCGTTAAAGGGGGCACACGATCTCTACTTCGACAAGACGTGCCAAGGAAACCGCCTCGTTGAACGTGCTGCGGTGGAACAACAAAAAATAATCCATACAGAAGGCTTGGTCGCAGTGTTATGACGCACTGCAGAATACGTCAGCAGATTTGATTTGTGTTTGTATTATTCTCTATATGGCAATACATGGAAACTTGTTTTGCAGAGCTGGACACTATTTCTTGGTGTTTATTATCTTCTTGAAGAATTTGGAGGAGCAACCCGCCTTGCAATGCCGAAGACAATTTGCGCGCCGGACTCGTCGTCATTGAAGCCTGGTTCAGGGGCTACTGAGGGAGTCCTGGATTAGGGGGTGTTCGGATAGCCGAACTATATCTTCAGCCGGACTCCAGGACTATGAAGATACAAGATGGAAGACTTCGTCCCGTGTCCGGAAGGTTCTTTCCTTGGCGTGGAAGGCAAGCTAGGCGTTCGGATATTCAAGATATCCTACCAATGTAACCGACTCTGTGTAACCCTAACCCTATCCGGTGCCTATATAAACCGGAGGGTTGTAGTCCGTAGGACGAACACATCATAACCATCATCAGATCCATAGGCTAGCTTCTAGGGTTTAGCCTCCTTGATCTCGTGGTAGATCTACTCTTGTACTACCCATATCATCAATATTAATCTAGCAGGAGTAGGGTTTTACCTCCATCGAGAGGGCCCGAACCTGGGTAAAATAAAGTGTCCCTTGTCTCCTGTTACCATCTGACCTTGACGCATAGATCGGGACCCCCTACCAGAGATCCGCCAGTTTTGACACCGACAACAACCCTTATGGAAACTTTAATATGATGCACTCTAATTTTGAGACTAGTGTTAAAGAATTTATGATTTCTCAAAAGAATTTCAATGCTTTGCTTGAAGAAAAATTGTCTAAGATTGATGAGTTGACTAGAAACGTGGATAGAATTTCTCTTGATGTTGATTCTTTGAAACTTAGATCTATTCCACCTAAGCATGATATCTATTTATCTCTCAAAGCTATGAGAATTTCCACTGATGACTGCAATGAAAGAACCGCTAGGATGCGTGCTAAAAAAGATTGCTTTGTGAAAGCCTGTTCTTCTAGTTTTCATGATAATAAAGATGAAGATCTAAAAGTAATTGATGTGTCCCCTATTAAATCTTTTTTTTGCAATATGAATCTTCATAATGATGGTACTGGAGATGAGTCAACTTTAGTGAAAAGGCGTCCCAATGATTTGGAGTTTTTAGATATTGATGCAAAACTTGGTAAAAGTGGGATGGAAGAGGTCAAAACTTTAGATAGCAATGAACCCACAATCTTGGATTTCAAGGAATTTAATTATGATAATTTTTCTTGAATACATTGTATTTCCTTGTTGCAATCTGTGATAAATTCTCTGCATGCCTATAGTCAAAATAAGGCTTTTACTAAACATATTGTTGATGCTTTAATGCAATCTTATGATGAAAAGGTTGAATTGGAAGTTTCTATACCTAGAAAACTTTATGATGAGTGGGAACCTACTATTAAATTTAAAATTAAAGATCTTGAATGCTATGCTTTGTGTGATTTGGGTACTAGTGTTTCCACGATCCCAAAAACTTTGTGTGATTTGCTAGTTACCGTGAATTTGATGATTGTTCTTTAAACTTGCACCTTGCGGATTCCACCATTAAGAAACCTATGGGAATAATTAATGATGTTATTATTGTTGCTAATAGGAACTATGTGCCCGTAGATTTCATTGTCCTTGATACAGATTGCAATTCTTCATGTCCTATTATTCTTGGTAGACCTTTGCTTAGAACGATTGGTGCAATTATTGATATGAAAGAAGGGAATATTAGATTCCAATTTACGTAAAGAAAAGGCATGGAACACTTTCCTAGAAATAAAATTAAATTACCTTATGAATCTATTGTGAGAGCCACTTATGGATTACATGCCAAAGATGGCAATACCTAGATCTATCCTTGCCTTTATGCATAGCTAGGGGCGTTAAATGATAGCGCTTGTTGGGAGGCAACCCAATTTTATTTTTGGTTCTGTTTAGTAATAAATAATCCATCTAGCTTCTTTTTAGATGTGGTTTTATGTTTTAATTAGTGTTTGTGCCAAGTAGAACTTTTGGGAAGACTTGGGTGAAGTCTTTTTTATCTTGGTGTAAAAAACAGAAACTTTAGCGCTCACGAGATTAGCTACAACATTTTACTGGAGAGTGCTATTTTGTTGATTCTTTTTTAGATGATTAACAGATAAATTACTCACGTCCAGAAATTTATTTTAGAATTTTGGAGTTCCAGAAGTATGCGTTTGATACAGATTACTACACACTGTTCTGTTTTTGACATATTCTGTTTTTCGTGTGTTGTTTGCTTATTTTGATGAATCTATGGCTAGTAATGGAGTTTATGAACCATAGAGAAGTTGGAATATATTAGGTTTAACATCAATATAAATAAATAATGAGTTGATTACAGTACCTTGAAGTGGTGTTTTGTTTTCTTTCGCTAACTGAGCTCACGAGATTTTCTGTTAAGTTTTGTGTTGTGAAGTTTTCAAGTTTTGGGTAAAGATTTGATGGATTATGTAACAAGGAGTGGCAAGAGCCTAATCTTGGGGATGCCCAAGGAACCCCAAGGTAAAATACAAGGACAACCAAAAAGCCTAAGCCTGGGGATGCCCCGGAAGGTATCCCCTCTTTTGTCTTCGTCCATCGATAACTTTACTTGGAGCTATTTTTTTATTCAGCACATGATATGTGTTTTGCTTGGAGCGTCTTGTATGATTTGAGTCTTTGGTTTTTAGTTTACCATAATCATCCTTGATGTACACACCTTTTGAGAGAGACACACATGAATCGGAATTCATTAGAATACTCTATGTGCTTCACTTATATCTTTTGAGTTAGATAATTTTGCTCTAGTGCTTCGCTTATATCTTTTTAAAGCACGGTGGTGGTTTTATTTTATTGAAATAATTGATCTCTCATGCTTCACTTATATTATTTTGGGATTCCTTTAGAACAGCATGGTAATTTGCTTAGGTTATAAAACTAGTCCTAATATGATAGGCATCCAAGATAAAAACTGTAAAGTGCATTGAATACTAAGAGAAGTTTGATACTTGACAGTTGTTTTGAGATATAAAGGTGGTAATATTAGAGGTGTGCTAGTTGAGTAATTGTGAAATTGAGAAATACTTGTGTTGAAGTTTGCAAGTCCCGTAGCATGCACGTATGGTAAACGTTGTGTGACAAATTTGAAGCATAAGGTGTTATTTGATTGCTTTCCTTATGAGTGGCGGTCGGGGACGAGCGATGGTCTTTTCCTACCAATCTATCCCCTAGGAGCATGTGCGTAGTGCTTGGTTTTGATGACTTGTAGATTTTTTCAATAAGTATGTGAGTTCTTTATGACTAATGTTGAGTCCATGGATTATACGCACTCTCAGTCTTCCATCATTGCTAGTCTCTTCGGTACCGTGCATTGCCATTTCTCACCTCGAGAGTTGGTGCAAACTTCGCCGGTGCATCCAAACCCCGTGATATGATACGCTCTATCACACGTAAGCCTCCTTATTTCTTCCTCAAAATAGCCACCATACCTACCTATTATGGCATTTCCATAGCCATTCCGAGATATATTTCCATGCAACTTTCCACCATTCTGTTTATTATGACACACATCATCATTGTCATATTGCTTTGCATGATCATGTAGTGGACATCGTATTTGTTGCAAAGCCACCATGCTTAATTTTTCATACATGTCACTCTTAATTCATTGCATATCCCGGTACACCGCCGGAGGCATTCACATAGAGTCATATTTTGTTTTGAGTATCGACTTGTAATTCTTGAGTTGTAAATAAATAAAAGTGTGATGATCATCATTAGAGCATTGTACCATGTGAGGAAAGGATGATTCCCCCATAAGTCGGCATGAGACTCCGGACAAAAAAAGAGAAAAAAAGAGGGCAAAAAAAGGAGAAGACCCAAATAAAAAAATGAGAGAAAAAGAGAGAAGGCACAATGTTACTATCCTTTTTCCACACTTGTGCTTCAAAGTAGCACCATGATCTTCATGATAGAGAGTCTCTTATTTTGTCACTTTCATATACTAGTGGGAATTTTTCATTATAGAACTTAGCTTGTATATTCCAATGATGGGCTTCCTCAAATGCCCTAGGTCTTCGTGAGCAAGCAAGCTGGATGCACACCCACATATTTTCTTTTGTTTAGATTTCATATATTTATAGCTCTAGTGCATCCGTTGCATGGAAATCCCCACTCCTTGCATTGACATCAATCGGTGGGCATCTCCATATCCCGTTGATTAGCCGCGTCAATGTGAGACTTTCTCTTTTTTGTCTCCTCACACAACCTCAATCATTATATTCTATTCCACCCATAGTGCTATGTCCATGGCTCGCGCTCATATATTGCGTAAAAGTTCAAAGAGTTTGAAAAGGCTAAGTATGAAACAATTGCTTGGCTTTTCATCGGGGTTGTGCATGATGAGAGCATTTTGTGTGACGAGAATGAAGCATGGACAAACTATATGATTTTGTAGGGATGAGCTTTCTTTGACTATGTTATTTTGATAAGACATAATTGCTTGGTTAGCATGCTTGAAGTATTATTATTTTCATGTAAGCATTAAACTTTTATCTTGAATCTTTCAGATCTGAACATTCATGCCACAATAAAGAAAATTATTTGAAGAATATGCTAGAAAGCATTCCACATCAAAAATTCTGTTTTTATCATT
Source organism: Aegilops umbellulata (assembly GCA_032464435.1). Classification (NCBI taxonomy): domain Eukaryota; kingdom Viridiplantae; phylum Streptophyta; class Magnoliopsida; order Poales; family Poaceae; genus Aegilops; species Aegilops umbellulata. Next base: position 493,546,479 of record CP136058.1, read on the forward strand.
TACCTACTAGAGGACGAGCAGGAATTAATCTTGGGGATGCTTGATACGTCTCCAACGTATCTATAATTTTTTATTGATCCATGCTATTATATATTTTGTTTTGGATGTTTAATGGACTTTATTATACACTTTTATATTATTTTTGGGACTAACCTACCACCGTTCAAGAATTCACCCGATTAATCAGTTAACGGGCCAGTTAATTTCTACTCATAGCATGGCCGAATTGAATAGCACCTATTCATCGAGTTGACTTGTTAGGGCGATTAATTGGCCAGTTAGACCGATTAATCAGTTGTCGTGCAGATTAATCCCTACTGGAATATTAATGGGATGGTAAACAAAGCCCAATTTTTTGGCCCGCAACCCCTTCCAGCCCCATCCCGCTCCTTAATAGCTAGGATAATAAATTTTACCTCCTCTCTATGCTTTTCATATGCGTATGATGAAGGAAATATGCCCTAGAGGCAATAATAAAGTTATTATTTATTTCCTTAATTCATGATAAATGTTTATTATTCATGCTAGAATTGTATTAACAGGAAACATAATACATGTGTGAATACATAGACAAACAGAGTGTCACTAGTATGCCTCTACTTGACTAGCTCATTAATCAAAAATGGTTATGTTTCCTAACCATGAACAAGGAGTTGTTATTTGATTAATGAGGTCACATCATTAGTTGAATGATCTGATTGACATGACCCATTCCATTAGCATAGCACCCGATCGTTTAGTATGTTGCTATTGCTTTTATCCATGACTTATACATGTTCCTTTAACTATGAGATTATGCAACTCCCGTTTACCGTAGGAACACTTTGTGTGCTACCAAACGTCACAACGTAACTGGGTGATTATAAAGGAGTACTACAGGTGTCACCAAAGGTAGATGTTGAGTTGGCGTATTTCGAGATTAGGATTTGTCACTCCGATTGTCGGAGAGGTATCTCTGGGCCCTCTCGGTAATGCACATCACTTAAAGCCTTGCAAGCATTGCAACTAATGAGTTAATTGCGGGATCATGTATTACGGAACGAGTAAAGAGACTTGCCAGTAACGAGATTGAACTAGGTATTGGATACAGACGATCGAATCTCGGGCAAGTAACATACCGATGACAAAGGGAACAACGTATGTTGTTATGCGGTCTGACCGATAAAGATCTTCGCAGAATCTGTAGGAGCCAATATGGGCATCCAGGTCCCGCTATTGGTTATTGACCAGAGATGTGTCTCGGTCATGTCTACATTGTTCTCGAACCGTAGGGTCCGCACGCTTAAGGTTTCGATGACAGTTATATTATGAGTTTATGAGTTTTGATGTACCGAAGGAGTTCGGAGTCCCGGATGAGATCGGGGACGTGACGAGGAGTCTCGAAATGGTCGAGACATAAAGAATTATATATTGGAAGCCTATGTTTGTGTCACATCCTACCTAGTTCATGCATTAGAGTGTGCATCATGTTTTCTTTTGACAAAAAAAATTGAAATGGGGAAGGCAGAACCCCCAGCACCCCCCCTGAATCTACTAGGGTTTACTAAAACCTTTTTCAATGAACCTGAAATGCCCTTCTAAAATGTTCATCATCTTTGCTTTGGTCTTAAACCTCTGGCAAAAATAGTGCACATTTTTCTAGGTCAACAGAAGGTCATTGAATTAATGCATAAGTATTTGAATTTGGGGCATTTAAAATTTATAAAACATTTCAAATGCCCAAATATCTCCAAACTAAAATGTTCCTTGCTGGAAATATTCCAACTAAGGACCAGGTGCAGTTTGGTGATTTTTGGAGTTGTGCTAGTATTTTAAATAAGTCTACAAAGTTACAAAAGAAATAGAAAAGGAAACAAAAATCAGAAAAATACTTACCTGGCCAAACCCCCCCAGCCGGCCCACCTGACGGCCCAGCACTGTGCTGGCCCGAGCCAGCCAGCTGCTTCGTCCCCGCCAGGCAGGCAGGGTGGTGACGCCGACGAGCGCGAGCTCGCCACGACGCCACCTGCTCGCCGCTTCGCTGCCCGACGCGCTGGACGGCCTCCACGTCGTGCCCCCGAGCCCCTGGACACGCCATTTCGCCTCTGCCTCGCCTCCCTCGCTCTCCTTCGCCATGGCCGACGCCACCGTCGCCGCTCCGCCGCCGTAGCCATAGCTACCGTCGTCCCCGCGCCACCCGACCGTGTCCTCGAGCTCCGCCACCCTCCTCTTCTTCGAGCAAGACGAGCCCCGAGTGCTCGCCCGCTCTGGAGTCGCCCCCGACCCCGTCTTCCCCAACTCCGGCCGCCGAGATCGCCATCATCGCCTCGTTCAGCTCCGGCCTTCCCCGAGCCTGCTTCGACGCTCGCTGCAATCACCGTGAGCCCGGCCACCTTCCCATCCTCCCCGTTCTCTCTCTCGAGCCCCGTAGCGTTTAGTTGTAGCTCGCCCGCACGCACCGCCGCGGAGCTCGTCGCCGACGAGGCTCCGGCCACCCAACGGCCGCGCCACCTTGTCCACTAGCCTCACCGCACACCCAGGGGCCCGACGCATCACTCCACGCGCCTCGCCGTGCCCCGCAGCCCCGGTTTCACCTTCACCCGAGCCCCGGCGCCGCCAAACTCGTCGCCGGCGCCAACTCCGGCCACCCCGACCCCAACTGACTCCACCAGTAGCCGCGGCTCGCTCCCAGGAGTGCGTAGATGCCTTCCGCGCCCTATTTGGTGGCTGGTACGGCCAAATCCACTCTGCTCCGCTGCGTCTGGCCTCGCCGGCGGCTAGACGCAGGCGAGTTGACCCTGACTGTTGACTGGTGGGCCCTGGTTGACTCTGATGAGTCAATGACAGGTGGGGCCCTCTTCTGTTAATCACTGGATTAGTTTAAAACTAATTAAACAAGTTTAATTAATCACTAACCCCTGGGCCCACTGGTCAGTTGACCTGGACCGGCTGTTGACTTGCTGAGGTCAGCATGACCTCATGCTGACGCAGTAATTTTTATTTACTGGAATTAATTTTATACAGGAAAATCCAGAAAATATTTCAAACTTCAAAAATTCATAGAAAATTATCTGTAACTCCAAATGCAAAGTTTTATATATGAAAAATTATCAGAAAAATCCAACCTATCCATTGGTACTGGTTTCATGCATGTCAGAACAAGCTATACCCACTGTTTAGGCATTACAAGATGATACACTAATATGATCCTAATTAATGAGTTTCCATTTGAATCTTTGGTTCAAATGGGTTCATTCCCTTCTGGTTTAACTTACACTAGGTCAGGAAACATTCATATTGCCATGTCATAGCATGAATCATGTTGTTGCATATCGCCATGTATTGATTGTGTTCCGATGTGTTCACCGTGGTAGGTTCTGCCTCCGAGGATATCTCCGAGTATCCAACTGAAGGGCAGTATCCCACGACCACTCCATCAGGCAAGCAACCCATTGATCATTCCGATACAAACCCATGCTCTCGCTTCTGCTCTCGTTTACTGCATTAAGACAACGCGTTTCGAACTGCTGTGTGTCGCGGTAGTTGAACCCACTTCCTTTGCATGACCTGTCATTGCCACAGTAACTAGATGAAACCCACTAGCATGTGTAGGAGTTGATTGAGCCAATACATGTGTGTGTGTTCCTACCATGCTGTGCTTGCTATGCTTAGAGTTGTGTCAGGTCTGGCTCATCGGGATGATGAACTGGAGTGAAAGGTTGTGTCGGTGACAAGAGTGAAGTGTTGAACACGATTTGGTAAAGGAATCGATGGAAGGCCATGTAGGAGTACATGGTGGGTTGTTTCATTGAGGCCGTCCTTAAGAACTGAGATCTGTGTTTGTGATCCATGATACAGCTACTACCACACATTGGGCCCTGAAATATGACCCCGCTCGACTTCTTAACCGCCCTTGTCCTCTGTCCAGGAGTTGCAAGTAGTTTCTGGTGTTTGTAGTATGCTGGGGGCCGCACGCGGCGCTGACCATCGGGGTGGGCTGTGTTGCGGTAGGCACGTGGCCGGGTCAACCGGGCGCCCGTTTGGTGTCTCGGAACCCTGTTCACATCGTTCGGGGCCGTTAGTGGAAACCTCGGCCGGACTCCCTGCGGATGGAACCCGAATAGGCGATAAACCTGGACTAGAGACTTGAGTGTTTAGGTAGGTCGTGGTCTACACCCACGTCGGCTTTCGCTTGAAGTCTGCCGAGCACATGTCGTGTGCAGACGCTAAGTGGTGGAAACATGTGTGAAGAAGTACACCCCTGCAGGGTTATAAATGATCTATTCGAATAGCCGTGTCCGCGGTAATGGACTTCTGGGTTGCCTATATCAGTTCATAGACAAGTTAAATGGATACTACTAAAACTCTCAAGATAAGTGTGAGTACCGCGGATGGCCCTCTCGTAGGATGGCGAGAGAGGATCCACGGTGGAGTATTGTGTTGGTGTTAGTGGACTCGTGTGCGACAAATGATTTACAAGTGGTGTCTATCGTAGGATAGCTTAGCCAAGAGTCAGAGCTGGCTTGCTGCAATAACCCCACTACCTTCTTGAGAATGTGCATGTATAGTAGGTTCCTGTTGTAAGACTTGCTGAGTACCTCCGTACTCATGTTGCTTTAATCATGTTTTTCAGACGACTGCACCAACCCCTCTGATGGGTTCTATGTAGACCTCGACGTTGACGAGTGACTTATCACCCAGGTGGTGATCCAAGACTTGTGAAGGGTCGATGTAGATAGACAGGCTTCATCAAGCCTTCTTTCTTTCTAGTGTCTGTACTCAGACTAGTTTGCTTCCGCATGTGCTTGTATGCTTGTATGACTTGAGTGTTGGGTCATGTGACCCCTATCTGTATGGATGATATGTATGGCTCCTCGGAGCCTTCTAAATAAAGTACTTGAGTCGTAGAGTACTGTTGTGATGCCATGTTGTATTTACTCATATCGGCATATTGTGTGTATGATTGAAATGCTTGGTATGAGTGGGATCCGACTATCTAGTTGTTTATCCTTGGCAGCCTTTCATATGGGGAAATGTAAGTCTTGTGCTTCTGAGCGATAGTAGTCCGCTACAGCCTGGTTCACCGGAGTCCTGCTAGCCCAGCACTACTGCTTGGACACTTGACTGGCCGGCATGTGTTTCACGTCGTTCCTATGTCTGTCCCTTCGGGGAAATGTCACGCGCTGTTATTCGGAGTCCTGTTAGCCCAGTGCTACAGCCCGAATAGATACGTTGATGACCGACATGTTCGATGTGATTCATGTATGCCTGTCCTCATAGGCTAGCGCCGCTTTGGGTTCACGACTAGCCATGTCGGCCCGGGTTCTCTGTCATATGGATGCTAGCGACATTATCATATACGTGAGCCAAAAGGCGCAAACGGTCCCGGGCCAGGTAAGGTGGCACCCGTGGGAGTACCGTGCGTGAGGCCGCAAAGTGATATGATGTGTTACACGCTGGATCGATGTGGCTTAGGATCGGGGTCCTGACAGCGTTGGCATCAGAGACGGACTGCCTGTAGGTTCGCTAAGCCAAACTGGTCGATGTCGAGTCTAGAAATGCTTTAGTTATATGTAGGGGAATTGATTGTGGGAGGGAAAGTAAGGCTCTTTTACTCCTTTACCTTATACCTCTATTCTGAGTCATTCTCTTCCCATTCTACGTGGGTTAAGGACTAGGCTCTCTTCTCTCTATCAGGTTCACGTGTTACTAAATCCGTAGTAACTTATAGGATTGTTGGTTCAACCCAGTTCAGTTCTACTAAAGTTTAGTATGTTGCTATTTGAACCAGAACCTTGATATGATGTTGTTGAGTGGTTTCGCAAACTGTTGTGGATGTCTCAATTCTTTTTCTGAGCATTTACAGCCGTTATGCTGTCCAATTTCATCCAGAAATTCTAATGTCTTTGCACTATTTTGTTCTTTCAGATGGCTACCCGTCCCCAAAACCAAGTGGTTCGTCTGACCCGTTGCATCGGTGTATGTGGTCATACCGCCATGTTGGTTCAAGTGATGGTTGAGGCAGGTTACCGATGGTACCCTGAATACACCGTCGAAGAGCAGTTTAGAGATTTTAACCAGAGCCAATATCTGTGCACGGTCAGGATATATCCATCATATCCCGGAGCCACGGAACCACTCCACCGTTCTTATGGACTCGGGATCACTATTGGGATGTCCGTTCAAGATGCAGCCTACTCGATGATGACCATTATGCGAGCTAGAACTGCTTTGTTGAGCAACACTGAATTTCGCTACATGCCAGCATCCCTCCCTGGGGCGCATGGTTACCTTCAGGGCATGTACAGTGATGCATCCCATGAGGACTCACTCCTCTGCACCACTACTGAGATGTTGGAAGATAAGGACCGTGAAAACCGGGCCTTGCGTATGGAGCTCTTTAATGCTCGTGCTGATCATTGGGCCACCTTGACGAGGTTTGCACCTGCTGTGCAAGCCGGATACATGGACACGAGAGACTTGTACCCTGTGCGGGCTAGTCTGCCAGACTTTATGGAATGGCGTGAGGTGGGAGGCATCACCCCTCCTCGTGGGCCTCTTCTGCCGCCATCTGTTGGACCGAGGCCGCACCCAAGTCCCTATGGTCCACAAGCACCGCAGGACCGTCTGTTCCCAGATGACCATGTTCCGCTCCCAGGTCTGGGTGGTGACTTTTATGAGGACTTCTACGGAGCCGTCTGAGCTAGTAGCAGTCTCGCTAGTATTGTAATAGTTGTATGTCCACCGTCCTGCGTGATTGTGGAATATAACTTAGTGTGTATCAATTCTGGAGGTGTAGAAAAATAATGTATAGGAGCTTGGAATGCCTCCGATGAGATGTAACGTCTTTCGTCTCAGTTGTACTTCAGCTTGAGCTTGTACTAAACTATGTATGATGTGTATGACCGTTGGTATACATATGGCAGTTTTTATATTACCATGTCATACGGATGATCATCTCTGCATTCCTTGTTATCCATTACATTCCGCACTTCCTTGGCCAGATTTTGCCATCCTGGTTTAAATCGTTGTTTGGTTTTCCTAGGATGGTCAACACCCGCAGCAACCCTGCTGCTTCGGAGCAGGGAGAAGCTAGTGCACCTAGAGAGGAAAGTCTGCCTCAACCACCTTCTCTGGCCGAAGTGATGCCGGAGGCAGAGCGCAACAGGCGCGACACCAACCGCTTGTTAGAACGGATTGAGCAGAACACTGCACGCCAGCAGAGGATCAATTCGGTGTCCATCAATGACTTTGTCAAGCTGTACCCGCCAAAGTTCAATCATTCCATCGAACCTCTCGATGCGGATGACTGGCTCCGCAGCATCGCCCACAAGCTACGTTCTGCCAACGTGGCTGAAGATGATAAAGTCACCTTTGCTGCCTATCACCTCGAAGGCCCTGCCAGCCTTTGGTGGGAGAATTATGAAGCTATGCGCCCGGTCGGCCAACTCACTACTTGGGCTGATTTCAGTGCCGCTTTTCGTGAGCATCATATCCCGGAAGGCCTTATGGATCGCAAGAGGGAGGAGTTCTGTAACTTCACCCAGGGGAAGCTGACTGTGGATGCATACAGTCGCGAGTTTGGGAAGCTTGCACGCTATGCTCCCGAAGAGGTGTCCACCGACGCCAAGAAGCAGGCAAGGTTCCGCAAGGGACTTAGCCCTGAGCTCCGTCGTGACCTTCGTCTGCATGATTGCACTTCTTTTCCGAAGCTAGTCGATAAGGCCATCAGTGCCGAGACAGGGCAGAATGATTTTGAAGCTTCACGCAAGCACTCCCGTGACTATGGATCTTCATCCGGCTCTGGATCTCAGAAGCGCCGGGTCTGGATTCCAAATTCTGCTATGCCACCCAGGTATACTCCGAGGCCATCCTTTGAGGCGCCTCGCCCCAATCAGCAGTATGTGCCGCCCAAGACTTTTGGTGGTCCCACTGCCAATGTTGCTCCACGCCCCAATTCGATAAATTGCTTCAAGTGTGGTGAGCCGGGCCACTACATCCGTGAGTGTCCCCAGAACAACCCCAGTCAGTTCGGAAAGTCTGTTGGACGTGGTAAGTCAACAGCGAAGGTGCTTGTCGCCAAGCCAGCCACCACTGCTCGTGGCCACGTCAACTACGTTTCAGCTGAAGAGACTCAAGAGGACCCCAACGTCGTTCTCGGTACGCTCCTTGTTAATTGCCACCCGGCAACTGTTCTCTTTTATACTGGAGCATCTCATTCATTTATTTCTGAGAGCTATGCTCGATTGCACAACACCACCTTTAGTGACATGCCCACCTCCATGGAAATTCAAACTCCCGGTTCTAGATGGCAAACCTCTAGAATCAGCCATGGAAATGAAATTCTTGTTGACAGATTGGTCTTCCTTGCGTCACTAATAGCTCTCAAGTCTTCAGACATAAACATCATCTTGGGTATGGACTGGATGTCAGCCCATTACGCCAAGATTGACTGCTCAACTAGAACTGTTCAACTTACCCATCCATCGGGCAAGACAGTCAACGTTTTGACCCGAGTATCGGAGCGTCAGCTCTACTCTTTAAATGCCAATCCCCTTCCAGACCTCGAAGATATTTCAGTAGTCCGTGACTTTCCGGATGTCTTTCCAGAGGAACTGCCAGGTGTTCCACCTGACAGAGATGTCGGGTTCGTGATAGACCTTGTTCCAGGAACCGTCCCAATCTCTAGAAGACCTTATAAGATGGCACCCCTAGAACTAGCTGAGCTTAAGAAACAACTCGATGAGTCCTTGCAAAAGGGTTTCATCCGTCCTAGTTCATATCCATGGGCTTGCCCCGTCCTCTTCGTCAAGAAGAAGGATGGAACGGATCGGATGGTTGTAGATTACCGACCTGTCAATTTGGTCACTATCAAGAACAAGTATCCGCTCCCCAGGATCAATGACCTGTATGACCAGCTCGCTGGATCCTCAGTCTTTTCCAAGATGGATTTGAGGTTGGGCTACCATCAAATCAAAATCAAGAACGGGGACATTCCCAAAACGGCCTTCGTTACTCGTTATGGCCAATACGAGTACACCGTCATGTCCTTTGGTTTAACCAATGCTCCAGCCACCTTCTCTCGGTTAATGAACTCGATCTTCATGGAGTACTTGGATAAATTCGTCGTGGTATACCTCGATGATATACTCATCTACTCCAAGAATGAGGAAGAACATGCCGAACATCTAAGGCTAGTATTGATGAAACTTCGAGAGCATCGCCTTTATGCCAAATTCTCCAAGTGCGAATTCTGGTTGCCAGAAGTGACCTATCTGGGCCATGTAATCTCTGGTAAGGGCATTGCTGTCAATCCCGAGCGAGTTCAAGCTGTCCTTGACTGGACTCCACCTGAAACGGTCAAGCAAGTCCGGAGTTTTCTTGGTTTAGCGAGCTATTGCCGCCGCTTCGTCGAGAATTTCTCCAAGGTTGCTCAGCCTCTAACTGAACTCCTCAAGAAAGATAAAAAGTTTGAGTGGACCCCACAGTGCGAGTTCAGCTTTCAGGAACTGAAAAGACGCCTGACGTCTGCTCCCGTACTGGTACCACCAGATTTCTCTAAGGACTTTGTTATCTATTGCGACGCCTCGCGACAAGGACTAGGTTGCATACTCATGCAAGATCGTCATGTGATTGCCTACGCATCTCGACAGTTGCGTCCACATGAGGATAATTATCCTACTCATGATCTAGAGCTTGCAGCGGTAGTCCATGCACTCAAAACCTGGCGACATTACCTCCTGGGTAACCGTTGCGAAATTTACACTGATCACCAAAGTTTGAAATATATCTTCACCCAACCGGATTTGAATCTCAGGCAAAGACGTTGGGTCGAGTTGATCTCGGATTACGACTTAGGAATAACTTACACCCCAGGCAAAGCCAATGTCATGGCTGATGCACTAAGTCGTAAATCTTATTGTAACAACCTGATGTTACAAGAAGGTCAACCACTTCTCCACGAGGAATTTCATAAGCTTAACCTTCACATTGTTCCTCGAGGATTCTTTTCCACCCTGGTGGCGAAACCTAACCTTACGGATCAAATCATAGCTGCCCAGAAGCGCGATAAGGGCATATCGCGGATTAAGGAAAACATCGCTAGCGGAGTTGCTAAATGCTTTTCCATGGATGAACGAGGTGTTGTCTTCTTCGAGAACCGCTTGGTGGTTCCCAAGAAACAACATTTACGACAATTGATCCTTAAGGAAGCTCATGAATCCCCTCTCACCATTCATCCCGGTAGCACTAAGATGTATCAAGACCTACGCCAGAGGTTTTGGTGGACTAGGATGAAGAGAGAAATCGCTCAATACATTGCAACTTGCGACGTCTGTCGTCGTGTTAAAGCAGAGCATCAACGGCCTGCTGGCACCCTTCAACCATTGCAGATTCCTGAATGGAAATGGGATAAAATCGGTATGGATTTCATTACCGGGTTTCCCAGAACCAAAAGAGGGAATAATGCTATCTTCGTTGTTGTCGATCGTCTTTCCAAAGTAGCCCACTTCTTACCTGTTCGCGAGAGTATAGCCGCTAGCCAGCTAGCGGATTTGTACATCTCTCGAATAGTATCTCTCCATGGTGTTCCATTGGAAATTAATTCAGACCGTGGAAGTCTTTTCACCTCTCGATTTTGGGAAAGTTTCCAAAATGCTATGGGGACTCGTCTCTCCTTTAGCACCGCCTTCCATCCGCAATCAAGTGGTCAAGTAGAACGAGTCAATCAAATTCTGGAGGATATGCTCCGAGCTTCTGTCATCTCTTTCGGTATGAATTGGGAGAAGTGCCTTCCATTCGCCGAGTTCGCTTATAACAACAGTTATCAAGCTAGCTTGGGTAAAGCTCCTTTCGAAGTTCTTTATGGACGAAAATGTCGGACGCCTCTTAACTGGTCAGAAACTGGCGAGAGACAACTCTTTGGCCCGGACATGATCCAGGATGCAGAAGAGCAGGTTCGTATTATTCGTGAGAAGGTGAAAACCGCCCAGTCTCGACAAAAGAGTCAGTATGACCGCAAGCATAAGCCTATGGCTTATGAAGTCGGCGAGATGGCTTACCTTCGGGTTACACCTTTAAAGGGAACCCATCGATTCGGTATCAAAGGCAAATTGGCTCCTCGTTACATTGGACCTTTTCGCATTCTTGCCAAACGAGGGGAAGTTGCCTACCAACTGGAACTACCTCCGCATCTCTCCAGAGTTCATGACGTCTTCCACGTTTCTCAACTCAGGCGTTGCTTCGCGGATCCTATCCGTGGAGTGGACCACGAAACGCTTGATCTCCAAGATAACCTCACCTATCGGGAATACCCCGTTCGTATCCTTGATCAAGCCGAGCGTACCACTCGACGCCACAATATCAAGTTTCTCAAGGTTCAATGGTCACATCATTCCGAGCAAGAAGCTACATGGGAAAGGGAGGATCGTCTTCGACTTGAGTACCCCACCTTCTTTCCGACAGATCCTAAATCTCGGGACGAGATTCTTTTGAGTGGGGGTGAGTTGTCACATCCTACCTAGTTCATGGATTAGAGTGTGCATCATGTTTTCTTTTGACAAAAAAAAATTGAAATGGGGAAGGCAGAACCCCCAGCACCCCCCCTGAATCTACTAGGGTTTACTAAAACCTTTTTCAATGAACCTGAAATGCCCTTCTAAAATGTTCATCATCTTTGCTTTGGTCTTAAACCTCTGGCAAAAATAGTGCACATTTTTCTAGGTCAACAGAAGGTCATTGAATTAATGCATAAGTATTTGAATTTGGGGCATTTAAAATTTATAAAACATTTCAAATGCCCAAATATCTCCAAACTAAAATGTTCCTTGCTGGAAATATTCCAACTAAGGACCAGGTGCAGTTTGGTGATTTTTGGAGTTGTGCTAGTATTTTAAATAAGTCTACAAAGTTACAAAAGAAATAGAAAAGGAAACAAAAATCAGAAAAATACTTACCTGGCCAAACCCCCCCAGCCGGCCCACCTGGCGGCCCAGCACTGTGCTGGCCCGAGCCAGCCAGCTGCTTCGTCCCCGCCAGGCAGGCAGGGTGGTGACGCCGACGAGCGCGAGCTCGCCACGACGCCACCTGCTCGCCGCTTCGCCGCCCGACGCGCTGGACGGCCTCCACGTCGTGCCCCCGAGCCCCTTGACACGCCATTTCGCCTCTGCCTCGCCTCCCTCGCTCTCCTTCGCCATGGCCGACGCCACCGTCGCCGCTCCGCCGCCGTAGCCATAGCTACCGTCGTCCCCGCGCCACCCGACCGTGTCCACGAGCTCCGCCACCCTCCTCTTCTTCGAGCAAGACGAGCCCCGAGCGCTCGCCCGCTCTGGAGTCGCCCCCGACCCCGTCTTCCCCAACTCCGGCCGCCGAGATCGCCATCATCGCCTCGTTCAGCTCCGACCTTCCCCGAGCCCGCTTCGACGCTCGCTGCAATCACCGTGAGCCTGGCCACCTTCCCATCCTCCCCGTTCTCTCTCTCGAGCCCCGTAGCGTTTACTTGTAGCTCGCCCGCACGCACCGCCGCGGAGCTCGTCGCCGACGAGGCTCCGGCCACCCAACGGCCGCGCCACCTTGTCCACTAGCCTCACCGCACACCCAGGGGCCCGACGCATCACTCCACGCGCCTCGTCGTGCCCCGCAGCCCCGGTTTCACCTTCACCCGAGCCCCGGCGCCGCCAAACTCGTCGCCGGCGCCAACTCCGGCCACCCCGACCCCAACTGACTCCACCAGTAGCCGCGGCTCGCTCCCAGGAGTGCGTAGATGCCTTCCGCGCCCCATTTGGTGGCCGGAACGGCCAAATCCACTCTGCTCCGCCGCGTCTGGCCTCGCCGGCGGCTAGACGCCGGCGAGTTGACCCTGACCGTTGACTGGTGGGCCCTGGTTGACTCTGATGAGTCAATGACAGGTGGGGCCCTCTTCTGTTAATCACTGGATTAGTTTAAAACTAATTAAACAAGTTTAATTAATCACTAACCCCTGGGCCCACTGGTCAGTTGACCTGGACCGGCTGTTGACTTGCTGAGGTCAGCATGACCTCATGCTGACGCAGTAATTTTTATTTACTGGAATTAATTTTATACAGGAAAATCCAAAAAATATTTCAAACTTCAAAAATTCATAGAAAATTATCTGTAACTCCAAATGCAAAGTTTTATATATGAAAAATTATCAGAAAAATCCAACCTATCCATTGGTACTGGTTTCATGCATGTCAGAACAAGTTAAACCCACTGTTTAGGCATTACAAGATGATACACTAATATGATCCTAATTAATGAGTTTCCATTTGAATCTTTGGTTCAAATGGGTTCATTCCCTTCTGGTTTAACTTACACTAGGTCAGGAAACATTCATATTGCCATGTCATAGCATGAATCATGTTGTTGCATATCGCCATGTATTGATTGTGTTCCGATGTGTTCACCGTGGTAGGTTCTGCCTCCGAGGATATCTCCGAGTATCCAACTGAAGGGCAGTATCCCACGACCACTCCATCAGGCAAGCAACCCATTGATCATTCCGATACAAACCCATGCTCTCGCTTCTGCTCTCGTTTACTGCATTAAGACAACGCGTTTCAAACTGCTGTGTGTCGCGGTAGTTGAACCCACTTCCTTTGCATGACCTGTCATTGCCACAGTAACTAGATGAAACCCACTAGCATGTGTAGGAGTTGATTGAGCCAATACATGTGTGTGTGTTCCTACCATGCTGTGCTTGCTATGCTTAGAGTTGTGTCAGGTCTGGCTCATCGGGATGATGAACTGGAGTGAAAGGTTGTGTCGGTGACAAGAGTGAAGTGTTGAACACGATTTGGTAAAGGAATCGATGGAAGGCCATGTAGGAGTACATGGTGGGTTGTTTCATTGAGGCCGTCCTTAAGAACTGAGATCTGTGTTTGTGATCCATGATACAGCTACTACCACACATTGGGCCCTGAAATATGACCCCGCTCGACTTCTTAACCGCCCTTGTCCTCTGTCCAGGAGTTGCAAGTAGTTTCTGGTGTTTGTAGTATGCTGGGGGCCGCACGCGGCGCTGACCATCGGGGTGGGCTGTGTTGCGGTAGGCACGTGGCCGGGTCAACCGGGCGCCCGTTTGGTGTCTCGGAACCCTGTTCACATCGTTCGGGGCCGTTAGTGGAAACCTCGGCCGGACTCCCTGCGGATGGAACCCGAATAGGCGATAAACCTGGACTAGAGACTTGAGTGTTTAGGTAGGTCGTGGTCTACACCCACGTCGGCTTTCGCTTGAAGTCTGCCGAGCACATGTCGTGTGCAGACGCTAAGTGGTGGAAACATGTGTGAAGAAGTACACCCCTGCAGGGTTATAAATGATCTATTCGAATAGCCGTGTCCGCGGTAATGGACTTCTGGGTTGCCTATATCAGTTCATAGACAAGTTAAATGGATACTACTAAAACTCTCAAGATAAGTGTGAGTACCGCGGATGGCCCTCTCGTAGGATGGCGAGAGAGGATCCACGGTGGAGTATTGTGTTGGTGTTAGTGGACTCGTGTGCGACAAATGATTTACAAGTGGTGTCTATCGTAGGATAGCTTAGCCAAGAGTCAGAGCTGGCTTGCTGCAATAACCCCACTACCTTCTTGAGAATGTGCATGTATAGTAGGTTCCTGTTGTAAGACTTGCTGAGTACCTCCGTACTCATGTTGCTTTAATCATGTTTTTCAGACGACTGCACCAACCCCTCTGATGGGTTCTATGTAGACCTCGACGTTGACGAGTGACTTATCACCCAGGTGGTGATCCAAGACTTGTGAAGGGTCGATGTAGATAGACAGGCTTCATCAAGCCTTCTTTCTTTCTAGTGTCTGTACTCAGACTAGTTTGCTTCCGCATGTGCTTGTATGCTTGTATGACTTGAGTGTTGGGTCATGTGACCCCTATCTGTATGGATGATATGTATGGCTCCTCGGAGCCTTCTAAATAAAGTACTTGAGTCGTAGAGTACTGTTGTGATGCCATGTTGTATTTACTCATATCGGCATATTGTGTGTATGATTGAAATGCTTGGTATGAGTGGGATCCGACTATCTAGTTGTTTATCCTTGGCAGCCTTTCATATGGGGAAATGTAAGTCTTGTGCTTCTGAGCGATAGTAGTCCGCTACAGCCCGGTTCACCGGAGTCCTGCTAGCCCAGCACTACTGCTTGGACACTTGACTGGCCGGCATGTGTTTCACGTCGTTCCTATGTCTGTCCCTTCGGGGAAATGTCACGCGCTGTTATTCGGAGTCCTGTTAGCCCAGTGCTACAGCCCGAATAGATACGTTGATGACCGACATGTTCGATGTGATTCATGTATGCCTGTCCTCATAGGCTAGCGCCGCTTTGGGTTCACGACTAGCCATGTCGGCCCGGGTTCTCTGTCATATGGATGCTAGCGACATTATCATATACGTGAGCCAAAAGGCGCAAACGGTCCCGGGCCAGGTAAGGTGGCACCCGTGGGAGTACCGTGCGTGAGGCCGCAAAGTGATATGATGTGTTACACGCTGGATCGATGTGGCTTAGGATCGGGGTCCTGACAGTTTGGACATCGGATGCATTCCAGGTGAAATCAGGATTTTACCGGAATACCGGGAGGGTTACCGGAACCCCCCGGGAGCATAATGGGCCAACATGGGCCTTGGAGGAGAGGTGAGAGGGATGCCCCATGGGCTGCGCGCCTCCCCCCCTTCCCCTAGTCCTATTAGGACTAGGAGAGGTGGGCGCGCCCTCTCTCTCTCCCCCCCTTGGAGAATCCCAGTCCAACTAGGATTGGGGGGGGGGGAATCCTACTCCCAGAGGGAGTAGGACTCTCCTGGCGCGCCTAGCTTGGCCGGCCAGCCCCTCCCCGTTGGCTCCTTTATATACGGGGGCAGAGGGCACCCCAAAGACACACAAGTTGATCTACGGATCGTTCCTTAGCCGTGTGCGGTGCCCCCTTCCACCAAATTCCACCTCGATCATATCGTTGTAGTGCTTAGGCGAAGCCCTGCGTTGGTAACACAACAAGATCGTCACCACGCCGTCGTGCTGACGGAACTCTTCCTCGACGCTTTGCTGGATCGGAGCCCGGGGATCATCATCGAGCTGAACGTGTGCCAAGAACTCGGAGGTGCCGGAGTAACGGTGCTGTGATCGGTTGGATCGCGAGGAGAACGTACGACTACTTCCTCTACATTTTGTCAACGCTTCCGCTTCAGTCTACGAGGGTACGTAGACAACACTCTCCCCTCTCGTTGCTATGCATCACCATGATCTTGCGTGTGCGTAGGAATTTTTTTTGAAATTACTACGTTCCCCAACAGTGGCATCCGAGCCTACGTTTTTATGGTTTGATGTTATTTGCACGAGTAGAACACAAGTAAGTTGTGGACGATACAAGTCATACTGCCTACCAGCATGTCATACTTTGGTTCAGCGGTATTGTTGGACGAGACGATTCGGACCAACCTTACGCGTACACTTACGCGAGACCGGTTCCCTCGACGTGCTTTGCACATAGATGGCTTGCGGAAGACTGTCTCTCCAACTTTAGTTGAACCGAGTGTGGCTACGCCCGGTCCTTGAGAAGGTTAAAACGGAGTCTATTTGACAAACTATCATTGTGGTTTTGATGCGTAGGTAAGATGAGTTCTTGCTTAAAGCCCGTAGCAGCCACGTAAAAACTTGCAACAACAAAGTAGAGGACGTCTAACTTGTTTTTGCAGGGCATGTTGTGATGTGATATGGTCAAGACATGATGCTAAATTTTATTGTATGAGATGATCATGTTTTGTAACCGAGTTATCGGCAACTGGCAGGAGCCATATGGTTGTCGCTTTATTGTATGCAATGCAATCACGATGTAATGCTTTATTTTATTACTAAGCGGTAGTGATAGTCGTGGAAGCATAAGATTGGCGAGACGACAACAATGCTACGATGGAGATCAAGGTGTCGCGCCGGTGACGATGGTGATCATGACGGTGCTTCGAAGATGGAGATCACAAGCACGAGATGATGATGGCCATATCATATCACTTATATTGATTGCATGTGATGTTTATCCTTTTATGCATCTTATCTTGCTTTGATTGACGGTAGCATTATAAGATGATCTCTCACTAAATTATCGAGAAGTGTTCTCCCTGAGTATGCACCGTTGCGAAAGTTCTTCGTGCTGAGACACCACGTGATGATCGGGTGTGATAGGCTCTACGTTCAAATACAACGGGTGCAAAACAGTTGCACACGCGGAATACTCAGGTTTAACTTGACGAGCCTAGCATATAACAGATATGGCCTCGGAACACGGAGACCGAAAGGTCGAGCGTGAATCATATAGTAGATATGATCAACATAGTGATGTTCACCATTGAAACTACTCCATCTCACGTGATGATCGGACATGGTTTAGTTGATTTGGATCACGTGATCACTTAGAGGATTAGAGGGATGTCTATCTAAGTGGGAGTTCTTAAGTAATATGATTAATTGAACTTTAATATTATCATGAACATTAGTCCTGGTAGTATTAGCATATCTATGTTGTAGATCAATAGCTCGCGTTGTTGCTTCCCTGTGTTTATTTTGATATGTTCCTAGAGAAAATTGTGTTGAAAAATGTTAGTAGCAATGATGCGGATTGGATCCGTGATCTGAGGTTTATCCTCATTGCTGCACAGAAGAATTATGTCCTTGATGCACCGCTAGGTGACGGACCTATTGCAGGAGCAGATGCAGACATTATGAACGTTTTGCTAGCTCAATATGATGACTACTTAATAGTTTAGTGCACCATGCTTAACTGCTTAGAATCGGGACTTCAAAGACGTTTTGAACGTCATGGAGCATATGAGATGTTCTAGGAGTTGAAGTTAATATTTCAAGCAAATACCCGAGTTGAGAGATATGAAGTCTCCAACAAGTTCTATAGCTAAAAGATGGAGGAGAATCGCTCAACTAGTGAGCATGTGCTCAGATTGTCTGGGTACTACAATCGCTTGAATCAAGTGGGAGTTAATCTTCCAGATAAGATAGTGATTGACAGAATTCTCTAGTCACCATCACCAAGTTAGTAGAACTTCGTGATGAACTATAATATGCAAGGGATAACGGAAAATATTCCCAAGCTCTTCGCGATGCTAAAATCGGCGAAGGTAGAAATCAAAGAAAAACATCAAGTGTTGATGGTTGACAAGATCACTAGTTTCAAGAAAAGGGCAAAAGGAAAGAAGGGGAACTTCAAGAAGAACGGCAAGCAAGTTGCTGCTCAAGTGAAAAAGCCCAAGTCTGGTCCTAAGCCTGAGACTAAGTGCTTCTACTGCAAAGGGACTGGTCACTGGAAGCGGAACTACCCCAAGTGATTGGCGGATAAGAAGGATGGCAAAGTGAACATAAGTATATTTGATATACATGTTATTGATGTGTACTTTACTAGTGTCCATAGCAACCCCTCAGTATTTGGTACTAGTTCAAGTTGCTAAGATTAGTAACTCGAAACGGGAGTTGCAGAATGAACAAAGACTAGTTAAAGGGCAAGGTGACGATGTGTGTTGGAAGTGGTTCCAAGATTGATATGATCATCATCACACACTCCCTATACTTTCGGGATTAGTGTTGAAACTAAATAAGTGTTATTTGGTGTTTGCGTTGAGCATGAATATGATTTGATCATGTTAATTGCAATACAGTTATTCATTTAAGTTAGAGAACAATTGTTGTTCTGTTTACATGAATAAAACCTTCTATGGTCATACACACCAATGAAAATAGTTCATTAGATCTCGATCGTAGTGATACACATATTCATAATATTGAAACCAAAAGATGCGAAGTTAATAATGATAGTGCAACCTATTTGTGGCACTGCCGTTTAGGTCATATTGGTGTAAAGCGCATGAAGAAACTCCATGCTGATGGACTTTTGGAATCACTTGATGCTTGCGAACCATGCCTCTTTGGCAAGATGACTAAAACGCCGTTCTCCGGAACAATGGAGCAAGCAACAGATTTGTTGGAAATCATACATACTGATGTATGTGGTCCGATGAATATTAAGGCTCGCGACAAGTATCATTATTTTCTAACCTTCAAAGATGATTTGAGAAGATATGGGTATATCTACTTGATGAAACATAAGTCTAAAACATTTGAAAAGTTCAAAGAATTTTAGAGTGAAGTGGAAAATCATCGTGACAAGAAAATAAGGTTTCTACGATCTGATCGCGGAGACAAATATTTGAGTTACGAGTTTGGTCTTCAATTAAAACAATGTGGAATAGTTTCACAAATTCATGCCACCTGGAACACCACAGCATAATGGTGTGTCCGAACGTCATAACCGTACTTTATTGGATATAGTACAATCTATGATGTTTCTTACCGATTTACCAATATCATTTTGGGATCATGCATTAGAGACAGCTGCATTCACGTTAAAAGGGGCACCATCAAAATCCGTTGAGACGACACCGTATGAACTGTGGTTTAGCAAGAAACCAAAGCTGTCGTTTGGGGTTGTGATGCTTATATAAAAAAGTTTCATCCTGATAAGCTCAAACCCAAATCGGAGAAATATGTCTTCATAGGATACCCAAAGGAAATTGTTGGGTACACCCTCTATCACAGATCCAAAGGCAAGACATTTGTTGCTGAGAATGGATCCTTTCTACAGAAGGAGATTCTCTCGAAAGAAGTGAGTGGGAGGAAAGTAGAAAACTTGATAAGGTAATTGTACCTTCTCCCTTATTGGAAAGTAGTTCATCACAGAAATCTGTTCTTGTGACTACTACACCAATTAGTAAGGAAGCTAATGATGATGATCATGTAACTTCAAGATCAAGTTACTACCGAATCTCGTAAGTAAACTAGAGTGAGATCCGCACCAGAGTGGTACGGTAATCCTGTTCTGGAAGTCATGTTACTAGACCATGACGAACTTGCGAACTATGAGGAAGCGATGATGAGCCCAGATTCCGCGAAATGGTTTGAGGCAATGAAATCTGAGATATGATCCATGTATGAGAACAAAGTTTGGACTTTGGTTGACTTGCCCGATGATCGGCAAGCAATTAAGAATAAATGGATCTTCAAGAGGAAGACGGACACTGATAGTAGTGTTAATATCTACAAACCTAGAATTGTCGCAAAAGGTTTTCGACAAGTTCAAGGTGTTGACTACGATGAGAGTTTCTCACTCGTATCTATGCTTAAAGTCTGTTCGAATCATGTTAGCAATTGCCGCATTTTATGAAATCCGGCAAATGATAAACAAAACTACATTCCTTAACGGATTTATTAAAAAAAGAGTTGTATACGATGCAACTAGAAGGTTTTGTCGATCCTGAAGGTGTTAACAAAATATGCAAGCTCCAGCGATCCATCTATGGACTGGTGCAAGCATCTCAGAGTTGGAATATACGCTTTGATAAGTTGATCAAAGCATATTGTTTTATACAGACTTGCGGTGAAGCCTGTATTTACAATAAAGTGAGTGGGAGCACTACAACATTTCTGATAAGTAAATGACATATTATTGATCAGAAATAATGTAGAATTATTCTGTGAAGCATAAAGGAGTATTTGAAAGGAGTTTTTCGAAGAAGGACCTTGGTGAAGCTGCTTACATGTTGAGCATCAAGATCTATAGAGATAGATCAAGACGCTTGATAAGTTTTTCAATAAGTACATACCTTGAAAAGATTTTGAAGTAGTTCAAAATGGAACAGTCAAAGAAAGAGTTCTTGCCTGTATTACAAGATGTCCATAGTGCTATGTCCATGGCTCGCGCTCATATATTGCGTAAAAGTTCAAAGAGTTTGAAAAGGCTAAGTATGAAACAATTGCTTGGCTTTTCATCGGGGTTGTGCATGATGAGAGCATTTTGTGTGACGAGAATGAAGCATGGACAAACTATATGATTTTGTAGGGATGAGCTTTCTTTGACTATGTTATTTTGATAAGACATAATTGCTTGGTTAGCATGCTTGAAGTACTATTATTTTCATGTAAACATTAAACTTTTATCTTGAATCTTTCAGATCTGAACATTCATGCCACAATAAAGAAAATTATTTGAAGAATATGCTAGAAAGCATTCCACATCAAAAATTATGTTTTTATCATTTACCTACTAGAGGACGAGCAGGAATTAATCTTGGGGATGCTTGATACGTCTCCAACGTATCTATAATTTTTTATTGATCCATGCTATTATATATTTTGTTTTGGATGTTTAATGGACTTTATTATACACTTTTATATTATTTTTGGGACTAACCTACCACTGTTCAAGAATTCACCCGATTAATCAGTTAACGGGCTAGTTAATTCCTACTCATAGCATGGCCGAATTGAATAGCACCTATTCATCGAGTTGACTTGTTAGGGCGATTAATTGGCCAGTTAGACCGATTAATCAGTTGTCGTGCAGATTAATCCCTACTGGAATATTAATGGGATGGTAAACAAAGCCCAATTTTTTGGCCCGCAACCCCTTCCAGCCCCATCCCGCTCCTTAATAGCTTGGATAATAAATTTTACCTCCTCTCTATGCTTTTCATATGCGTATGATGAAGGAAATATGCCCTAGAGGCAATAATAAAGTTATTATTTATTTCCTTAATTCATGATAAATGTTTATTATTCATGCTAGAATTGTATTAACAGGAAACATAATACATGTGTGAATACATAGACAAACAGAGTGTCACTAGTATGCCTCTACTTGACTAGCTCATTAATCAAAAATGGTTATGTTTCCTAACCATGAACAAGGAGTTGTTATTTGATTAATGAGGTCACATCATTAGTTGAATGATCTGATTGACATGACCCATTCCATTAGCATAGCACCCGATCGTTTAGTATGTTGCTATTGCTTTTATCCATGACTTATACATGTTCCTTTAACTATGAGATTATGCAACTCCCGTTTACCGTAGGAACACTTTGTGTGCTACCAAACATCACAACGTAACTGGGTGATTATAAAGGAGTACTACAGGTGTCACCAAAGGTAGATGTTGAGTTGGCGTATTTCGAGATTAGGATTTGTCACTCCGATTGTCGGAGAGGTATCTCTGGGCCCTCTCGGTAATGCACATCACTTAAAGCCTTGCAAGCATTGCAACTAATGAGTTAGTTGCGGGATGATGTATTACGGAACGAGTAAAGAGACTTGCCAGTAACGAGATTGAACTAGGTATTGGATACAGACGATCGAATCTCGGGCAAGTAACATACCGATGACAAAGGGAACAACGTATGTTGTTATGCGGTCTGACCGATAAAGATCTTCGCAGAATATGTAGGAGCCAATATGGGCATCCAGGTCCCGCTATTGGTTATTGACCAGAGATGTGTCTCGGTCATGTCTACATTGTTCTCGAACCGTAGGGTCCGCACGCTTAAGGTTTCGATGACAGTTATATTATGAGTTTATGAGTTTTGATGTACCGAAGGAGTTCGGAGTCCCGGATGAGATCGGGGACGTGACGAGGAGTCTCGAAATGGTCGAGACATAAAGAATTATATATTGGAAGCCTATGTTTGGACATCGGATGCATTCCAGGTGAAATCAGGATTTTACCGGAATACCGGGAGGGTTACCGGAACCCCCCGGGAGCATAATGGGCCAACATGGGCCTTGGAGGAGAGGTGAGAGGGATGCCCCATGGGCTGCGCGCCTCCCCCCCCCTTCCCCTAGTCCTATTAGGACTAGGAGAGGTGGGCGCCCCCTCTCTCTCTCTCTCCCCCTTGGAGAATCCTAGTCCAACTAGGATTGGGGGGGGGGAATCCTACTCCCAGAGGGAGTAGGACTCTCCTGGCGCGCCTAGCTTGGCCGGCCAGCCCCTCCCCCTTGGCTCCTTTATATACGGGGGCAGAGGGCACCCCAAAGACACACAAGTTGATCTACGGATCGTTCCTTAGCCGTGTGCGGTGCCCCCTTCCACCAAATTCCACCTCGATCATATCATTGCAGTGCTTAGGCGAAGCCCTGCGCCGGTAACACATCAAGATCGTCACCACGCTGTCGTGCTGACGGAACTCTTCCTCGACGCTTTGCTGGATCGGAGCCCGGGGATCGTCATCGAGCTGAACGTGTGCCAAGAACTCGGAGGTGCCGGAGTAACGGTGCTGTGATCGGTTGGATCGCGAGGAGAACGCACGACTACTTCCTCTACATTGTGTCAACGCTTCTGCTTCGGTCTACGAGGGTACGTAGACAACACTCTCCCCTCTCGTTGCTATGCATCACCATGATCTTGCGTGTGCGTAGGAAATTTTTTTGAAATTACTACGTTCCCCAACATATGATAGCATGTTTTGGTATACAACATAGTTGCGAGCATGAGAGTATGATATAATACAAAAAAATCTAGATATATGTTGCCAAGTCCTACTCAATCTACCAATTAATGGTCGACCGATTAATCCAGTTAATAGGCCGATTCGTCGATCAATCGCTACTCCTAAACCAACCGAGCAGCTACCAGTTAACGATTTATTGAACATTGTAACCTACTAACCAAGGCCCCGTGCAAATTGCTGTTTTTTGCCTATTTCAGTGTTTCGTAGAAAAGGAATGTAAAACGGAATCCAAACGGAATGAAACCTTCGGGAATGTGATTTTTGGAACAAACGTGATCTAGAGGACTTAGAGTGGAAGTCAAGAAACAATCAAGGAGGCCATGAGGCAGGGAGGCGCGCCTGCCCTCTGGGCGCGCCCCCACCCTCTTGGGCCCCTCGTGGCTCCACCGACCTACTTCTTCCTCCTATATATACCTACGTACCACGAAACCATCCATCCGCCGGAGGGGGCATCGATCACGGAGGGCTTCTACATCAACACCATAGCCTCTCCGATGACTTGTGAGTAGTTTACCACAGACCTTTGGGTCCATAGTTATTAGCTAGATGGCTTCTTCTCTCTCTTTGGGTCTCAATACAAAGTTGTCCTTGATCTTCTTGGAGATCTATTCGATGTAACTCTTTTTGCGGTGTGTTTGTTGAAATCCGATGAATTGTGGGTTTATAATCAATATTGTCTATGAACAATATTTGAATCTTCTCTGAATTCTTTTATGTATGATTGGTTATCTTTGCAAGTCTCTTCGAATTATCTGTTTGGTTTGGCCTACTAGATTAATCTTTCTTGCAATGGGAGAAGTGCTTATCTTTGGGTTCAATCTTGCGTTGCTCGATTCCAGTGACAGAAAGGGAAAGGACACGTATTGGATTGTTGCCATCGAGGATAAAAAGATGGGGTTTATACTATATTGCTTGAGTTTATCCCTCTACATCATGTCATCTTACCTAATGTGTTACTCTGTTCTTATGAACTTAATACTATAGATGCATGCTGGATAACGGTCGATGTGTGGATTAATAGTAGTAGATGCAGGCAGGAGTCGGTCTAGTTGTTATGGATGTGATGCCTATACACATGATCATGCCTAGATATTCTCATAATTATGCACTTTTCTATCAATTGCTCGACAGTAATTTGTTCACCCACCATAATACTTATGCTATCTTTAGCAAAGCCACTAGTGAAACCTATGGCCCCCGGGTCTATTTTCCATCATATAAGTTTCCAATCTATTTTTACTTTGCATTCTTTACTTTCAATCTTTATCATAAAAATACCAAAAATATTATCATCTCTATCAGATCTCACTTTTGCAAGTGGCTATGAAGGGTTTGACAACCCTTTTATCGCATTGGTTGCAAGATTCTTATTTGTTTGTGTAGGTACGAGGGACTTGCGTGTGGCCTCCTACTGGATTGATACCTTGGTTCTCAAAAACTGAGGGAAATACTTACGCTACTTTCATGCATCACCCTTTCCTCTTCAAGGGAAAAACCAACGCATGCTCAAGAGGTAGCAGTTATGCAGGCCCATAAGGCCCAGTAGGCTCACAGGGCAGCGCGACAAAGTTAGGCCCAGAAGCCTGCTTTAGGGAGGAGCTCGAAGGAGCAGCCTCGGCTGGGCTTATAAACTAGTGCGGTTGCCCTTCACTCGGCGAGGCGGGACTAAAGTTTGTGCACCGCGGAATGGGAGCGCACCCTCTTTAGTACCGGTTCGTGGCTCCAACCGGTAGTAAAGGGGGGTCTTTTACCGGCTGGAGCCACGAACCAGTACTAAAGAGAGTGCGCTTCCCGCCGCTCGGGCCGACAAATTTGACCTTTAGTATCGGTTTGTGGCTCCAACCAGTACTAAAGGCCTCTACTATATAAATAGCACTTACGCAACTTTTCAGTTAGTTGATGTCCGTCTTCGTCGCGCGCCCGTTCCTGCAACGCCCGCGTCGCCCGCCCCCGTCGCCGCCCCAGTCCGTCACCGTCGTCGCCGCCCCCAGACCGTCGCCTCCCCCGTCATCGCCGCCCAGCCCGTCGCCGTCATCGCCCGCCCACGTGCGTCGCGCGCCACCCCAGAGCCCGTCGCGCAGTCGTCGCCGCCCCCATCATCGCCGTCCTAGCCCGTCGCCGTCGTCACCACCCGCGTGGCCCGCGCCCGCGTCGCACCCCCGTCATCGCCGCCCCCCGTCGCCGCCACGGCCCGTACGTCGTCGCCGCGCCGCCCCGGTAACACACACAGTACACACACACACACAAAGTAAACAACATATTTTTTTTTCTGTTTTCTGTTTTAAGTTTATTATACTTTTATTTTATATAAATGTTAGATGAATTCGATATATAGAAATATATGTTAGATATTAATGTCAAATGTTAGATGAATTAGATAGAAATATATATATGTTAGATATTAATTATGTCAAATGTTTAGATGAATTAGCTAGCTACATATTAATGTTTCCCGAGTTAGTTTTTATATTTTTAGTTATAGATGAATTAGATACGTTAATGTTAGATGAATTAGATATATATTTAATTTAGTTATATGAGATTTGATCATCTAATTAAAATTTACTATATAGAACTAGCTACTTTATTTTTAGTAAGAAAATTAATAGAACTATTTTAGTTGAATTAGTTGAATTAGTTGAACTAGTTAGTTGAATTAGTTGAGCTACTTTATTTAGGTATATTTTGAGTAAGTGCTTAGTTAAATTAATTAGTTGAACTAGTTGAATTAGTTGAATTAATAGAACTAATAAGTGTTTAATGTTTCACCTATGAACCTGGGAATGTCGTATGACGACGAACACGATTTCATTATGTGCGAATACTGCGAAAACCAGCACGGCTTGTGCGACAGAAATTTCCTAGTTGCTGATAGGCGCTTCAGCATCAAGCTGGATGAGAACTTCAAAGTGGATACAGTAAGTCACAACGACAAGTCTTTTTTCGTAATGAAGCATTACTTATGCTTCATTTACTTGAACTTATAATTTTAAATTTTCACAATTCTACTAGCGTATCCCGTGCCATGCAAATTTTTTTGTCTTGGATAAGATTGGCTTCAGTCCTAACAAAACTATGGAGGTAAAGAGAGTTTACTTGAAGACCGAGCATTGTTATACCTTCAACGTCAAATTATACAATGCAGACCCCTACACCTATTTTGAATGCAAAACTTGGCAAGCACTATCAAGGCTTATGCATTTGAGCCTGATATGTTTATCCCCTTTGATATTCGTCCCAAAGATGATATTGAAGGTAATAGATACATTTGGGTCAATGTGCAGACGCCTCCAGTTCTACCATTATGTGAGTTTCTCAATCATATTGATGTCTTTGATATTGTTTATTCAAAAATAGTTGACAATTAATTTCTATTGACAGCTTATTTCCATTCAAGCAAACATGTCCGGCGCTTGGTAGACAGGTCCGTCCACTGTCCCGGGGCTGAACTAAACTGCGAGGAGATAAGTCATTATGTTTCATGGCTTGAGGATCGTGATGCTGTCAAGACAAATTATTTTCCTGAATTTGAAAATCTTGGTACTCAAAACGAGTGACCAATAGTGATTGTGTTGAAGTACGGTCACCTCTATTTAGAACAGATGGTAAGATTTTTACTATTTGTTCTTAGTCACTAGTGCAGAACCGGGCAATAGCACCGGTTCGTAAGGCCCTTTAGTGTCGGTTCCATAACCGGCACTAAAGTTTGGGCACTAAAGCCCCCCCCTTTAGTACCGGTCCAGCACGAACCGGTGCTAAAGGGCAACCACGTGGCACGAGCCAGCTCCAGGGGCCGGGAGCCCTTTAGTACCGGTTGGTAACACCAACCGGTACTAAAATGTTTGGTTTGTGTTTTCCATTTTTATTCTTTTTCGTTTGCTGGTATTTTACGATACTACACATTGTACACGTTATGCATATATATGGTAGCTAGTAGAATCAATGTCTCACAAACCACCATATTAATTCACACATACACACATGTATAGCTATATATACAATTTCTCGTACATATGCATGTTGCCTTCGGAGCCAGTTTGCATTAGCCTAATTGGTGCCTTCGGAGCATGATGAAAAATTGGAAGTGGTTCATGACCTGGTCGATGGGGTCGGTAGCGGGTAATAGTATTCTCCCTTCGTATTTATGACCTGGTCGAGCAAAAATTCCGCTATTTCCTCTTGAAGTGCTTGTACGCGCTCCGTATCTAGGAGCTTGTCCCGCACCTCTGTGAACTGTTAAGAAGGAGATCAATATGCATGTGTATTAGTTGTGTGACTAGATATCAATAATGGTGCACAAATTGTGAATAGTGTTCTGACAAGCGTACCCATTCCTGTCTTTGAGATCTGCTCCTTTCGGACGTCATCATGCGAATGTTCTCGCAAACGCAGTATGCACACAAATCAGTCCCCTGCGCCTGCTTTATGGACTTTACGAGAATGGAATTTAATTTGATCAGATAATAATTAATCAAGCATGATAATATTGAAAAGATGGCAGCTAGTTACCACACTACTTAATTACTTACCCTGGGTCGAAGCCATCTCAGCTGTCGTTTCCATTCGCCTTCCGTTATGCTGATGAACCTTGCCCAAGCCCTGCCCGTCGACAAAGAAAATGAATAGAGGGGTTATTAAATAGTTCATATCATGAAATGACGAACTAAATAGGCCGAGATATATAGTTAATAATGATTGAAATTACCTGTTGACTATCCCAAACGAGATGTTATAGTCTTTATTTTCTGAGAGTAGTGAGTCCAGTATTTCAACTGTTCCTTCATCAACTTTATTGATACACAAGATCCAGTGAAATATGCATGCACACACGTTTGCATGTCTTAATTAAGCAGGCATTTATATGTAAGCAAAAACATGTAGCTAGCTAGCTAGTAGGCAAAAATAGAGAATTTGTAGTATAAGAAAGTGTGACTCACTTGAAGTTGTAAGGAAGTACTATATCTTCATTGTATTTGAGGCGCTTCAAGAACTCGAACATGCTGTCCTCTACCTGCTTTTTATAATAGTCGCTTATATTCCATATGTATTCATTAACGGTGTTTGGGTCAATGAACCCAATGCCATAGCGTCCACCTTTTTTCATTTCATACATCTTATCCTGCATAATACCACAGAAAAGAATATAGTAAGGATAATTACAGGTAATGATTGATCAAAAGGATCAATACAGCTAACTTGAGACTTAAATTACAGAAAGAAATCACTTACAAACAATAGCAACTGACGATAGATTTGTCGAGTGCGTCTTGATTGCATAACTGAAACAATTCAAAATACTCAACGGTCCCAGGTTTATCATGGTAGTAATAATCCTTGTTGACTTGCACCATGAGGGACTGTCGATCGGATCTCTTGGTAATGTCCATGTACCATTGATGCAATTCATACATTCTCGTTGGGAGCTTTATGACATCTTCTGGCTTCACCAAAGATTGGCCCCGGACATATTTCC
Source organism: Aegilops umbellulata (assembly GCA_032464435.1). NCBI lineage: Eukaryota > Viridiplantae > Streptophyta > Magnoliopsida > Poales > Poaceae > Aegilops > Aegilops umbellulata. The sequence continues at coordinate 493,575,291 of CP136058.1, forward strand.
GTTTTATTTCCTCCTCTGTAAGCACATGCATGTCCTCGATCTCGAGGAGTTGTCCAACAGTGATCTCGAGTTCTTCAGCCTGCGTTATATGCTCCATGGTTATTACCAGATCACCCACCTGGGGAACGTAAACTGTTTGCCCACAATAATATTGGCCGCGCGTACTGTCACGTGTTGTTGGCGGCACAACAAGCGGGGGGATCGGTTGCGCCCACTGTTCTCCCAGCTGGGCAACGGTTCTCCCGCATTTTTTGACAGTTGCTTGTTGTTTGCTCGAGCTCGACCTCGCCTCCTTCTGTAGACGTTGTCGATGTAACTTCCTGATGTGGCGCTCATAGTCTGAGTCAACAAGCTTAGGAGCTGGTGGTTCAGCCATACGAACGAAGTGGTCAAGAACATCCACAGGCACTTTCTCCCTTGGCGGCGGTGGCGGTTTTGGTCCAAAATGGGCGTCGACTTCTGCCCGCACTATGGCATTGGTTTGCTCCTTGGTCCTGTCGTAAGCCCTCTGAGGAAGAGGAGTACTGAGGTTTGGACCATATTTATGTCGCTTGCCTCCGCCTGTACTTCCTGTACTATGACCTCGACTGGTACCGCTACGCACCATAGCTGCGGGGTGTCTCTTCGTGGATTGCTAAGGCAGCGGAGACGGCTGACGGGGCTGAGTTGGACGAGGAGGAGTGGCCTGAAGCTATGCCGGACTTGGAGGAGGAGTGGCCTAACACTTTGTCGGACTTGGAGGAGGAGTGGACGTCTGACGCTGTGTCGGACTTGGAGGAGAAGTGGCCTGACACTTTGCCGGACTTGGAGGAGGAGGAGTGGCCTCACGCGTTGGTGGACTTGGAGGAGCGGGAGTCTGTTGACTCGGTGGCGGACTTCGACGAGGAGTCGGGTGACGCGGTGTCGGTGGCCTTCTAAAGATGATGCAATCCTTTCTCCATAGGATGATACGATGTTTGGCATCTCCGAGTGTGTGCTCCTCGTAACCTCCAGGAATGTCAAGCTGTAGCTCCGAATATTGGTCCACCACCTCATCAACCACGACATGAGCATAGCCTGCTGGAATCGGGTTGCAATGGAAGGTTGCATCGGGGGGATTTGTATAAGCAACGCCGTCCGCCACCTTCATGGATATGTTCTTCATTTTGAAGTGTAGCTCGCAGTTAGTGTTCTCCGTGATGTCATCCACGGGGTATCTATCCAGCATTGCATCAAACGGGGCGGAGCCCACGCTGCTTCTCGGCATGGATGGGGCGGTGGTATCCAATGCTGGATCATCCGCTAGCTGCTGCAGCTGCTGAGACCCCCTTTGCTAGCTAAGTGAGTCGATCTGCTCCTGTTGCCGCTGGAATTCAACTGCCAATTCCGCTTGACTTGCTTCTAGGCCTTGAAGGCGTTCATAGTCCCACTTCCTCTGCTCCTCCTCCATCTTCCTCTTCTTCTCCTTCGCAATCTTCTTTCTCGCACGGGTTCTGTAGTCGGCGTTCCAGTCCGAAAACCCCTCATACCACGAAATAGCGCCCTTGCCTCGTGTTCTTCCCGGGTATTCAGGATATCCCAGGGCACGCGTAAGCTCGTCGTTCTCTCTGTTGGGCTGGAACACCCCCGATCGAGCCTCTTCTATTGCAACAAGTATCGCATCGTCGGCTCCATTCAGACATGCCTTCGTCGAAACATTGCCTGTCTTCGGGTCATACTCCCCCCCATGCGCATAGAACCAAGTCCTGCACCTGGGGGGGCGCTCTTAGTAACCGGAGTGACACCTGCATCCTCCATCTCTTTCTCAGACTTATCCCACTTAGGCATTGCCACCGCGTAGCCACCTGGCCCCAGCTTATGGAACTTATCCTTTTTTTCGGCATTCTGCTTGTTTATTCTCAACCATTCCTTAGCTACTTCTGAATCCTTGAATTTCACGAAATCGTCCCAATGAGCACTTTGATTCTCTAGTATCCCCTCGAATACTGGAGTCTTCCTTCCTCCCTTGACGTACTTCTCCCACGTCGTTCTCTTGTGGTTCTTGAATGCAACCCCATCTTCCTAAGAGCAGCGTCCTTGACTTTCTGCACATCTGCTTCTGTGAAATGATCTGGTAGGGTGAAATGTTCCATGAGAGTATCCCAAAGCAGTTTTTTTTATTCTCGTCGACAAAAGTAACATCTGGACGTGGCTTTGCTGGCTTTCTCCATTCTTGAAGGGATATCGGGAGTTGGTCCTTCACAAGAACTCCGCACTGACGAATGAACTTGTCCGCAATCTTCTTAGGCGCTAATGGTTCGCCATTAGGTCTGAGTGCCTCGATATTGTACTTTACGCCCTCCTTCAACTTTTTGTTCGGGCCTTGTTTCGTCCTTTTGCCTGAAGATTTGCTCGATCCGGATGGCTGAAATAAGAAAGATCGATTCGTTAATGTATCTTCAACTCATTTAAAACATGCGATGATCACCAGATTCCTGCTTACATAAATATATATACCTCGCCGGTGTTTGTTGTTTCAGGATCAACATGTTCTCCGTCATCGTCATAATCGTAGTTCATGACTTTATCAATTCGGTCGTCGCGATCGAATATCATATCACCCTCTCCGGTGTTGTTTAGAAATTCGGAGCCGTCAAAATCTTCTTCATTCTGATCATCATCTGGCCCGCGTATCATATCGAACATGGTCTGTTCTCTCTCTCTGTCGGTATTGTCCGCCATAGCTTTTATTTAACTATGCCAAAAGAAATATAAAACAATTTAGTATAATCTCGAATAATAGATATAATTTGAATACATTGTCTCGAATAATAGATATAATCTCGAATACATCGTCTCGAATAAGAGATTTAATCTCGAATACATCGTCTTGAATAATATATAATATTGAATAGTACACCACTGGCTAGGTAGCTAATTAAAGATCGAATACTACAGAAGAATCTAGGACACTCGCGGTTCCTGCGGCGCGGGCGGTGGACACCCAAAGAGAAGGAACCCTCACAGGATCATAGCTGAAGTGAGATCCCTGAAGAAACTGCCAGGTATTGGAGAACCTGCCGCCCTCTAACGCAACCATGTAGCGATGGATGTGCTCCCTCCGCACCGAAACTGGCCCACGCGAACGCCACCAAACGAGATCAGGGTCGACGACGGGACCCGGGGCCGGGTTCCTCATCAAGCGGCGCGCCCCTCCAAGCAGCACCTCCCAGTGCCAGCCCGGCGGAGCCCAGTCCCGGACATGGGTCAGCTGGACGTCGTCGCGGACGTGTCGACGGCGAGGATGCGGGCCAGGCATCGTCGACAACAAATACTAGCTATATGCCCGCAAAAAGTAACATTTTTTTAATGATTGGATTTTGATAACTTTTTTATAACTATTTCTATAACTAAAAAACAGAATAATTTCTAACAATTCTAACTTTTTTATAACTATTTCTATAACTAAAAAACAGAATAATTTTTAACAATTCTAACTTTTTTATAACTATTTCTATAACTAAAAAACAGAAAAAATTCTAACAATTCTAACTTTTTTATAACTATTTCTATAACTAAAAACAGAAAAATTTCTAACAATTCTAACTTTTTTATAACTATTTCTATAACTAAAAAACAGAAAATTTTCTAACAATTCTAACTTTTTTATAACTATTTCTATAACTAAAAAACAGAAAAATTTCTAACAATTCTAACTTTTTTATAACTATTTCTATAACTAAAAAACAGAAAAATTTCTAACAATTCTAACTTTTTTATAACTATTTCTATAACTAAAAAACAAAAAAAATTCTAACAATTCTAACTTTTTTATAACTATTTCTATAACTAAAAAACAGAAAAATTTCTAACAATTCTAACATTTCTAACAATTGTAACATTTCTAACTATTCTAACAATTCTAACATTCCTAAATATTTCTAAAAAACAGAAAAATGACTAACAATTCTAACAAAATGTATGTGTGTGTGTGTGCGCGCTCACCGGCCGGCGAGGCGAGAGGCGACGGGTGGCGGCGATGGGGACGGCGACGGCCGCGGCGACAACGGGGCGGCGACGACGGGGAAGGGGATGTACGGGCCGGGGCGGCGACGATGACGTACGGGGACGGTGACGACGCTCGCGGGACGGGACGGGACGAGGCGGCGGTGACGACGCGCGGGACGACGGGGACGGGACGACGGGGCGGCGATGATGGGGACGGGCCGGCGACGGGGCTGGCGACGGGGGCGGCGACGATGGATATGGAGACGGCGGGGGCGCGCGGCGGGCGACGGTGTGCAGAGCAGAAGAAGCAGAGGGAGAACGAAACTGTTGAAATTTTTTGAAGGGTTTTCTTACATAGAACACACCTTTAGTACCGGTTGGAGCCACCAACTGGTACTAAAGGCCTGTTTTGGCCAGGCCAAGCGGCGGGAAGCGACCCCCTTTAGTACCGGTTGGTGGATCCAACCGGTACTAAAGGCCCCCAATTAGTACCGGTTGGTGCCACGAACCGGTACTGAAGGGTGTGCGCTGCCAGGCGAGGGGCACAAAAGTTTAGTCCCACCTCGCTAGCCGAGGGGCAGTCGCACCTGCTTATAAGCCCCGCCGTCGCTGCTGTCTCGAGCTCCTCTCTTAAGCAGGCCTTCTGGGCCTACCTCTTCTGCGATGCCCTGTTGGGCCTACTGGGCTAGCTGGCCTGCATCCTGGCCCAACTTGAATTTGGGTTTCTAGTCGTATGCAGGCCGCTGTGGCCCAGTAGGTGGGCTTTTTTTTCTTTTTTTTTGCTTTATTTATTTTTGTGAATAACTTAACTTTGAAAATAGATTTTTCAGTGATTCTTTTTTCTTATGTTTAATGTTAGTGTGTTTTATCATTATATTCAATTTGGTAATGCTTAGGTTATTTCAAAAATGAAATGCCTTTGTAACGGATGAGTTTTCGTCCGAAACCCTGATACTTCGAAACAGATTGTCCATTTTGTACACGAAGTGCATCCAGTTTTTGCGGTAACCCTCTCTACTTTTTTGCACATGCTATGTGGGTGAAATTATGATACCATGCCAACTTTCAACCTTCTCTGAGTTCATTTGAAATGCTTTTCAATTTCAGGGTCATTTAGCTGAAAAAAATCAGTAAATGCATGAAAGAATTTGCTTGCACATAAAATTTCTTCGCGTTTCAAATGCCAAAACACATAACTAGCTACCCTAACTATTACAGAGATCCCTCCTGGGTGTGAAACACAGAAGAAAGTGATGATAGTTAAGCCGATCACATCCCAGATCTTTGGGTGTGAAACTTTTTCTTCGCGTGTGTCCCTTTGCGTCGTAGCCATGGAAAATCTTCATCATTTAACGGGATGCTCGGGTCAATATTCACTGTGAATGGAGCAATTTCATCAAACTTTTCATAATCTTCTGACTTGTCTGTCTTGTCATCCACTCCCACGATGTTTCTCTTCCCAGAAAGAACTATGTGCCGCTTTGGCTCATCGTACGATGCATTCGCTTCCTTATCTTTTCTTTTTCTTGGCTTGGTAGACATGTCCTTCACATAGAAAACCTGTGCCACATCATTGGCTAGGACGAATGGTTCGTCTGCGTACGCAAGATTGTTGACATCCACTATTGTCATTCCGTACTGCGGGTCTTCCGTTACCCCGCCTCGTGTCATATTGACCCATTCGCACCGAAACAAAGGGACCTTCAAACCACGTCGATAGTCAAGTTCCCATATGTCCTGTATATAACCATAATATGTTTCCTTTCCCGTCTTGGTTTCTGCATCAAAGCGGACACCACTGTTTTGGTTGGTGCTCTTCTTATCTTGGGCGATCGTGTAAAATGTATTACCATTTATCTGGTACCCTTTGAAAGTCATTATATGCGAAGATGGTAACTGGGACAGCAAGTACATGTCATCTTCAATAGAGGTGTCATGCATGGTACGTGCTTGCAACCAGCTGGCGAAACTCCTGGTTTGTTCATGTGTAATCCAGTCATCAGACCGCTCCGGGTGTTTGGAGCGTAGCAAATTCTTGTGTTCATCCATATACGGAGCCACCAAGGCGGAATTCTGTAGAACTGTGTAGTGTGCTTCAGTGAGAGAATGTCCGTCCATACATATTATTTGTTCCCCTCATAGCGTGCCTTTTCCATCCAGTCTGCCCTTATGCCGCGATTCAGGAACACCAATCAGCTTAAGGTCAGGAATAAAGTCAATACAAAACTCAAAGACCTCCTCATTTTGACGTCCCTTGGAGATGCTTCCTTCTGGCCTAGCACGGTTATGAACATATTTCTTTAAGACTCCCATGAACCTCTCAAAGGGGAACATATTGTGTAGAAATACAGGACCCAAAACGTTAGTCTCTTCGCATAGGTGAACTAGGACGTGTGTCATGATGTTGAAGAAAGATGGTGGGAACACCAACTCGAAACTGACAATACATTGCACCAAATCATTCTGTAACCTTGGTATGATTTCTGGATCGATTACCTTCTGAGAGATTGCATTGAGAAATGCACATAGCTTCACAATGGCTAATCGAACGTTTTCCGGTAGAAGCCCCCTCAATGCAACCGGAAGCAGTTGCGTCATAATCACGTGGCAGTCATGAGACTTTAGGTTCTGGAACTTTTTCTCTACCATGTTTATTATTCCCTTTATATTAGATGAGAAGCCAGACTGTACCTTAATACTGAGCAGGCATTTAAAGAAGATTTCCTTCTCTTCTTTGGTAAGAGCGTAGCTTGCATGACCCTGATGTATGCCGTCTTTTCCATGCATACGTTGCTGGTCCTCCCGTGCCTCAGGTGTATCTTTTGTCTTCCCATACACGCCCAAGAAGCCAAGCAGGGTCACACAAAGATTCTTCGTCACGTGCATCACGTCGATTGCGGAGCGGACCTCGAGGTATTTCCAATAGGGCAGGTCCCAAAATTTAGATTTCTTCTTCTACATGGGTGCGCGTCCGTCAGCGTCATTCGGAACAGGTTGTCCACTAACACCCTTTCCAAAGACCACCTTCAAATCCTTGACCATATCATGTACATCAGCACCAGTACGGTGGCCAGGCTTCGTCCGGTGATCCGCCTCACCTTTGAAATGCTTGCCTTTCTTTCTTACGGGATGCCTGCTTGGAAGAAATCGACGATGTCCCAGGTACACATTCTTATTAGCCAAATATATACTGTCGGTATCGTCCAAACAGTGCGTGCATGCGCGGTATCCCTTGTTTGTCTGTCCTGAAAGGTTACTGAGAGCAGGCCAATCATTGATGGTCACGAACAGCAACGCCTTTAGGTCAAATTCTTCCCCCATGTGCTCATCCCACGCACGTACACCTGTTCCATTCCACAGTTGTAAGAGTTCTTCAACTAATGGCCTTAGGTACACATCAATGCCGTTGTCGGGTTGCTTAGGGCCTTGGATGAGCACTGGCATCATAATGAACTTCCGCTTCATGCACAACCAAGGAGGAAGGTTATACAAGCATAGAGTCACAGGCCAGGTGCTATGGTTGCTGCTCTGCTCCCCAAAAGGATTAATGCCATCTGCGCTTAGACCAAACCATACGCTCCTTGTGTCATCTGCAAACTCCTTCCCGTACTTTCTTACGATTTTTCTCCACTGCGACCCGTCAGCGGGTACTCTCAACTTTCCGTCTTTCTTACGGTCTTCTTTGTGCCATCGCATCGCCTTGGCATGCTCTTTGTTTTGGAACAAACGTTTAAACCGTGGTATTATAGGAGCATACCACATCACCTTGGCAGGAATCTTCTTCCTGGGGCGCTGGCCCTCGACATCACCAGGGCATCACGGCTGATCTTATAGCGCAATGCACCACATAGCGGGCAAGCGTTTAAATCCTCGTACTCACCGCGGTAGAGGATGCAATCATTAGGGCATGCATCTATCTTCTGCACCTCTAACCCTAGAGGGCAGACAGCCTTCTTTGCTTCGTACGTACTCTCGGGCAATTCGTTGTCCTTTGGAAGCATATCCTTTATCATTACCAGCAACTTTCCAAATCCCTTGTCAGATACACCATTCTCTGCCTTCCATTGCAGCAATTCCAGTGTGGTGCCCAGCTTTTTCTTGTCACCTACGCAATTCGGGTACAACAATTTTTTGTGATCCTCTAACATGCGCTGCAACTTCTTCTTCTCCAAATCACTTGCGCAGTTTCTCTTTGCATCGGCAATGGCCCGACCTAGATCATCAACGGGCTCATGTGATGCCTCTTCTTCAGCTTCTTCCCGCATTGCCGGCTCAGCTTCTTCCCGCATTACCGGCTCAGCTTCTTCCCCCATTGTTGGATCATCGTATTCAGGGAACCCATGGCCAGGATAGCTGTGGTCGTCCTCTTCTTCTTCATTGTATTCCATCATAACCCCTCTTTCTTCGTGCTTGGTCCAAACATTATAGTGGGGCACGAAACCGGACTTAAACAGGTGCAAGTGAATGGTTCTTGACTTAGAGTAATTTTGACCATTCTTACAGACAGCACATGGACAAGGCATAAAACCATCCGCCCGCTTGTTTGCCTCAGCCGCAAGCAGAAAAGTTTGCATGCCATTAATGAACTCGGGAGAGCATCGGTCATCGTACATCCATTGCCGGCTCATCTTCATTAAACAACACCGAATAGACCAAATTAATACAAGTTCATACATAAAGTTCATACAACACTTAAATGCAACAAACAAATAACTCTCTAGCTAAAGCATTTAAATGCAACAACAAATGCGATCAAGAACGCAACTAAGGTAACAATGGATCCAACAGCATAATGATACCAAGCCTCACTATCGATGGCATATTTTCTAATCTTTCTAATCTTCAAGCGCATTTTATCCATCTTGATCTTGTGACCATCGACGACATCGGCAACATGCAACTCCAATTCCATCTTCTCCCCCTAAATTCTTTTCAATTTTTCTTTCAAGTACTCGTTTTCTCTTTCAACTAAATTTAACCTCTCGACAATAGGGTCGGTTGGAATTTCCAGTTCACATACCTCCTAGAAAAAATTTCTATGTCAACTTGATGGGCATAATTTGTCATAAACACGAAATGCAACTAGTTTTAAAAGAGAATATATATACCACATCCGAATCATAACAAGGACGAGGGCCGACGGGGACGGATATCAAAACCATGGCACTATATGTATAACAAACAACGTACGGGTAAGATAATTATACGAGTAAGTAGCTATATATCCAAATCACACAAACATCAATTTTTATATAAAATTTCATGAACAAAGAGGCTCACCACAAGGTGGTGCCGGCGACGGGACGGTGCGGGCGATCGACGGTGGTTACGATGGAGATTTAGAAGGCACTAAGTAAACCACACCTACATATGCAAACTAAGCAAACTAAGTATACTGTTGTTGGTGATGATATGATGCAACAGTTTTTATATTAATATAATGATGATGATGACGATGATGATGAGTTATTATATCATTTATGAAAGAAACCGGAGATTAGTTAAGTGATCAAGTATATGCCATATCCATATTACTTGATCACTTAGGTGATCAAGTAATATGGATACGGCATATACTTGATCACTTAATTAGCTAGGATCCATCCAGCTGAAACTAATCTGCGGTACTTTCACCTAATGATTTAACAACTCATTATAATGTAAAAATAATCTCTAAATTAAACTGAAAACACAAGATTAAAGGAAAAATAAAAAATAAAACCAACCCCCCCCCCAAACATTTAGTACCGGTTGGTGTTACCAACCGGTACTAATGGTCTTCCAGCACCCGGGCCTGGCTTGTGCCACGGGGTGGCACTTTAGTGGCGGTTCATGCCGAACCGGTACTAAAGGGGGGGACCTTACGAACCGGTGCTAAATCCTGGTTTTGCACTAGTGTCTACTAGCTAGGGCAAATTGCATAGAGAGCTACTGTGATAATGTTCATATGAACCCTAGATTTGTTTAGGACAATAGGAATTTTTTAGCATTTAGGAAAAAAATAGAATTTTTTTTAGGAAATTAGCTAGGGCAAATTTTTATGAAAATGCCTAAACAGTAATTTCATTTAGCTTTAAATTAATGGAGGGTATATATATAATAGTAGCATTTAGCTTTAAATTAATAGAGGTTATAAACAAAAAAAGTAGCATTTAGCTATAAAAAATTATTTGGACTATGGAGCTGAATCTGGTCCAAATTTCATTCAAATGAAATTTGAACTATTTGGAATATGGACCTGAATATTTTTGAAGAAATTGGGTGTAGGTACTAAGGTCTTGCTGTGGAAATTTTGGTGAGGTCAGAAGGGTTAGAGAAAATGGAGTTTCTTTGCAATTTCTAATAAGGTCAAGTATTGTTGGAATATTTGCTCTAAAACAATTTGGATGAAAATAAAATTGTGTGTGTGTGTGTGTGTGTGTGTGTGTGTGTGTGTGTGTGTGTGTGAGGAATAGCTAGAACATAATTTAGGTTCTGTCCTAGGTAGAGAAGTGTTTAGTGAGGTCATTTTGCGAAGGTTTTTGGTTTTTAAAAGACCACTATTTTTCAAGAAAAAGAATCTAGGCAAGTTTTGTTTTAAAGATGATCCCTTCCTAGACTTTTAGCTTTAGAAAAAAAACAAAAGTATTTAGCTATAAATAACAAACAGTAGCTATGGCATTTAGCTATAAAAAAATAGAATTGTTTTTCTTTTAAAAAACTTGGTTAAAGTAATTGTTGCTATGTAACAAAAAACAAGATTGATGTTATATGATATATGTCATTAAAGTTCATTTGCATATTCCATTATTGTTGATTATATCTTTTCATTGAAGTGGTTATGTTATATCCAAATTACTTAATAGTGTTTGCTCATGTTATATGCAATTGAAGTGGTTCGATTGTGCCCAAGTGTCTTGTTGTTTCCAGGGAATGAAGCCGAGTGGACTATGTTTTGCCGGAATGTTGATTCATTTCAGTTCCGACAAGTTTCAGGTGCTCGATTTGTCCACTTTTTAGCAAAGGTCGTGCCGAAATTTTTCGTGAATTTCGGCATGACTTGTGCTACAATCTAGGACATATCGAGTGCCCAGGATTTGCTACACCGGGAAGGAATCAACGTTCCTGCAAAAAATAGGCCTTTTTTATGTCATTATTCATTTTATTAGGTCTATAATTAATTGACTAGATTTAATCGTAGGAAACATGGCTAGCAACGATGAAGGACAGGGTTCTGGTGATGGCAAAGTCTACCTGGCGGCAGACGATTATTTGAACCTTCTCAATGAGCCACGGTTGTTGCTGGGCCCACCTATCACATCCGAGACAGACATCGAGACCGGCGCCGAGACTGGCATTGAGACCTAGACCGACACCGAGACCGACACCGGGACTGGCGAAGCCGGTATAGAACCGAAATCGAAGAGGAGACATCGATGCCCAAACCAGCTCATCACTATTAGATTGGTGGTCACTGAGGTGGACGATGACAATTTTGTGCCAAAAGAGCATGCGGAAGCGCGAGCGTCCTACGGCAATCAAATAGGCTGCATCGTACAGACAACCGCCACCATCAATGATGAGAAACTAAAGAAGATAGAAAATATGAAGCACTCCCTCCTAGCGAAGCTGCACTAGGTATTCTTATTCCCGGGCCGGGATGAAAAGAAATATATTGATCCAGATAAAGACCCGGAAATGAAGAATATATAAAAACGCGCTATGAGCAAGTTTAGCGACGCATTGGTGATAACCCACAATTATAGGGGATCACAACAGTTTTCGAGGGTAGAGTATTGAACCCAAATTTATTGATTCGGCACAAGGGGAGCCAAAGAATATTGTCAAGTATGAGCAGTTGAGTTGTCAATTCAACCACACCTGGATAACTTAATATCTGCAGGAAAATATTTAGTAGCAAAGTAATATGATAATAGTGGTAGCAGTGGCAAAAGTAACTGTAGCAGTTTTGGTTTTGTAGTGATTGTACCAGTAGCAACGGAAAGTAAATAAGCAGAGAACAATATATGAAAAGCTCGTAGGCATTGGATCGGTGATGGAGAATTATGTCGGATGCGATTATTTATGCAATAGTTATAACATATGGTGACACAGAACTAGCTCCAATTCATCAATGTAATGTAGGCACGTATTCCGAATATAGTCATACGTCCCACCCTCCCGTGGCAGCGGGGTCCTAACGGAAACTAAGGGATATTAAGGTCTCCTTTTAATAGAGTACCAGACCAAAGAATTAACACATAGTGAATACATGAAGTCCTCAAACTACGGTCATCACCGAGAGTGGTCCCGATTATTGTCACTTCGGGGTTGCCGAATCACAACACATAATAGGTGACTGTAGACTTGCAAGATAGGATTAAGAACTCACATATATTCATGAAAACATAATAGGTTCAGAACTGAAATCATGGCACTCGGGCCCTAGTGACAAGCATTAAGCATAGCAAAGTCATAGCAACATCAATCTCAGAACATAGTGGATACTAGGGATCAAACCCTAACAAAACTAACTCGATTACATGATAAATCTCATCCTACCCATCACCGTCCAGCAAGCCTACGATGGAATTACGCACGCACGGCGGTGAGCATCATGAAATTGGCGATGGAGGATGGTTGATGATGACGATGGCGACGGATTCCCCTCTCCGGAGCCCCAAACGGACTCCAGATCAGCCCTCCCGAGAGAGATTAGGGCTTGGCGACGGCTCCATATCGTAAAAGGCGATGAATCCTTCTCTCTGATTTTTCTCTCCCCGAACACGAATATATAGAGTTGGAGTTGAGGTCGGTGGAGCTCCAGGGGGCCCACGAGGCAGGGGGCGCGCCCAGGGGGGTAGGCGCGCCCCCACCCTCATGGATAGGGTGTGGGCCCCTAGCCTTGATTCTTTCACCAGTATTTTTTATTAATTCCAAAAATAATCTCCGTTGATTTTTAGGTCATTTCGAGAACATTTATTTCCGCACAAAAATAACACCATGGCAATTCTGCTGAAAACAGCGTCAACCCGGGTTAGTTCCATTCAAATCATGCAAGTTAGAGTCCAAAACAAGGGCAAAAGTGTTTGAAAAAATAGATACGACGGAGACGTATCAGCTGGCCGCCTGGAAAGTAAGGGTGAAAGCAAGGATCATCGACAAAAAGGAACCCTACTCCGAGATTGTAAAGGATAATCCGACAATTATGGAAGAGCAGTTTGAAATACTCAAGGTGGCTTGCGATGCCGAAGCTACCAAAGAAAAGTCGAAGTACATGAAGGGGCTTCAAGAGAGGAACATGTGGTGCCACCACCTCGAAAAGTCATGGTTACGCGGGGAAGAGATCCATATGGGCCAAGGAGGACGCGAAACGCGAAAGTCTGGGTATCCCAGACCCTTTGGCCGAGTTCACCGTCTCGCAGGAGCGTGACGTCCTTAGGTCATGACGGAGTTCATGAGACTGCTAGTAATTTTAGCTTCTTATCAATTCGACTGCACGTTTATCATATTTGTAAACGATCCTTGTTCCTTTTCTAGAGAGAGCAGCACAGGATTGCGGCCGAAATCGACCTTTCGTCTGAGGCGTTGGCGAGGCCCAAGTGGGACACCCCATTCAACCGGGCCTTGAACATATTGAAAGAACTCCCGGTGGACACTCGGCCGTCGTATGGACGCGTGCACGGCGTCAGAGACGACGCCACGAGGAAGAAGTACTACTGTGAGACCACAGAGGAGAAAAAGGACGGAGTTAAATGAAGAAAACAGCAACAAGAAGGTTGAGATTGCGGTTGAGAAGAAATCAGTTGAGACAGTCGCAGTAGCGGTAGCTGCCGCAAAACACGAGATTGTAGCTTCATATGGTGTCTTGGTTCCGGCTATTGTCAGTTGGAGCATGAAAAATCCAAATAAAGAGGCAGCGGACTTTTCCCTTTCCGACTCCTTCGGGAGCAGCTCGACTAGCATTGCACCAGCACCTGCTCCTGCACCGGCTCCCGCACCTACTCTTGCACCGGCTCTCGGACCAGCTCCTGCACCGGCTCCCGCACCGGCTCCCGCACCTGCTCCTAACAGCCCGTCCTCCGTCTCGGACGTGCTCGGCGATGCTTCGTCTTTGGCTGAGCTCGACGCCCTCACGATACCTATCACACCGGCCCTCTTCAATAAATGTATAATCTCCCGTTTCCATTGCCTTTCGGATGTCTCATGTCGCAGACATGTCTTTGCAGGCCGACGTAACCCCGTGCACCATATTGTACACCATCAGCTGCAAGAAGGTGGACGTGGGGAAGGCGACAATAGTGAAGCGAAGGAATAATTGTTCCACAGTCGGCCGATCCCCCTGACATATTCAATGTTTCCGTGGCCAGTGTCAAACTGGGCCACGACAATTTGGCTCCTTCGGTACTACTAGGGGGAGATGACAACAAGACCCCGCGGCGGCTTGGCGATTGCAAGAGGTGGGTCCTGTTGTGGCCAAAGAGTCTGCTTCATCTGGAAGCAGCCGGGAGCACACCCACCACCACGCAACCTCATCAAGGTTTGAACATCAACACCCACCTACCCAATTAGCGTCGCCTGTCATACCGGGTGATAGCAGAGGGGGTGAGGAAGAGGCTCCATTAGTTGCTGATGACGTCGCCGCCGTCGAAGAAGCAATGCATGATAGTGACGCCATCAATGAGGATGAGGATGATGATGACACTCTACAGTATCTCTATACTGGCACCTATGACGATGGAGGATTGATGGCTCAGTATTATGAGTACTCAGCGTTTGAGCGTCATGAGTCGGTGCCTGAATTGCGGGAGGATGAATGTATTATAGACAACCTTCCAGTAGCAAAGAAGCATAGGAAGAGACCGACGAAAGGCAACAAAGCTACTTCTATCCTCAGTATAGCTATCCTCGGTATAGCTATCCTCGGTATAGCTATCCTCAGCAGCCTCGCTTTCAAGACCGTGTAGCTATCCTCGGTGCGGCAAAATGTCATATCCCCGGTCATCCGATCCTACCTCAGGCGGCGGCAGAGGCCATATACGGCGATCTAAGGAGACTTCGTGACGATGTGTCGCAGAGAGAGAAAAAGCCTAATCGCCTCGGAAAATCCAGGATACCCACTCTACGTGGTTAACGTGCCGCAGCAAAGGTTGTACGTTGACACATTCCCCGCGGAGAAGTTCTTCCTTCGATTCGATTACATCTTTGACATGTTTCACTTGAAAAAAACTTAATTTTGCGTTTGTCCGCTTTTTTTCCTTATACATGAACTACATCATCGGGATTGAGCAGATACCTTATATCTGTGTCGCTGACCCGTACTTAATGCACGAGGGCTTCTTGGCAGTATGCCCAGAGCACCGTGAATATGCGAGGGACTACAACGCCGATTTCATGGTCGCCAATAAGGACAATGAGTCGATTCTCGTGCCTTATCATCCCATGTAAGTCATCCACGCGGATATCCTTCCTTCGACTTGAATCATCATCTGCACAGTGGAGGCTAGTTTTGAGGTGTACTTATTTTGCGTAGCCATGGATGTGCTGTCCTCATCATCCTTTACCCCCGATTCTTCCACGCTCTTTACTTGGACTCGTAGAAGAACATGAACAAAAAGGATTACAACCACATCAAGTCTGTTCTCGACAGTGCTACCTTTATCTACGGCGCACGGGGTGGAGAGATCAAAACCAGGAAGACAAGGAACTGCAGGCCCGCCTTCGGCCATAAGACCGACTTCTGCTGCATCCAGCAACCGATTGGTACTCTTAGTGATGGATTCTATGTCCTACACCACATGCTGGAGTATAGACGGGATCAGCAGAACCTTCGCATGTCACCTACATCCGGCGATGTCCATATTCTGCAATGGGCAAAGAACCTAGGAGATATCCTAGATCATCGACTTCGAATTGAGTTCTATCACATCTAGCGTGAATTTACCCAAATCATCGTGAAGGAGGTCTTCGAAAAAATAGGGATGTTCTACGAAGAAGGGCAAATATCGCGGGAAGACGTCCGAACACGCGTAGCCGCTCAGCGTCTCGACCAAGCCTTTCACTGGATGACACGACATGTTGGAGTGATTGACGATATATGACAATGTGTCCGTTTAGTCCATACTTTCTGTATGACGAAACTTTGAGTTATGCACGACGAAATTTTATTTGTGATGTAATTAAACCATCCTCCTCAACTAGCGAAGATTCACTCTAGTTAGGGCATTTTGGGTACGATGAACATTGTTATTTATGCTTATGATATGTTACTTCTATTTTTGCCAAGTCTGTCTCTTTCTGTTGCTCAACTATATATGTTGCATATCATCGACTCATGTTACGATGCAAGTGCATAGATTATCGATGGCGAAGAAGTGCTATGACAGGAATATACGACGAGTGGCCAGAGTGTCAGGCTAAGGTGTACCGGTTTCTGGTTTCCGAGCAACATCCAGTAATTAGTTTAGATTCATTCTAGTGCGAGAGAGGGATACGAACCAACTCCGCAAGAAGTACCACATTATGTATGATGAGACATGTCATGTAACTTGTATAGCTATATCGTGATTATGATGTGATGATATGATTTGTGTTGGTTGATATGATGAGAGTATTATGTGTATGATATGATGAGCATATTACATGTTTATGATATGATTAGAATACTGTATAAAACCTGTATAAAAACATCGCCAATACGCAGAAAAAAAGATATGATAAAATATAGTACTAGCGCTCTTGAGCGTTGGACAGAAAAACGCTACTGCTAAAGCACTTAGCAGTAGCGCGTGTCAAACAGCGCTACAACTAAACGTTAGCTTTATTGCCGTATCAGTAGCGCGTGGGCCGTGCTACTACTAAACTTTTCTCTAGTAGTGTACTCATACAATATACTAATATAATCATGCTCTATAATATAATTTGGTGCAGGCAGGAGGCCCCAAGGGGTCCGGCAAATCTGACAAGTCCAAGCCCGTGGTTACCACGGGCACTACGGCGGTGAGGGAAGACCGTGAAATCCCAGCCCAACCCTATACATCTATTACAGTCACAGAGTCATCCAAATTGGGGGCCGCTAATTAGAGTTAGGCCCTTCGCAGTGCTATGCAGTGTACATGCGCTAAGGATGCCACATAGGCAAAAATTGATTTGGCGAAACAACTATAAAGAAGAGATATCATTATGGTGACCCGAAAGAAATGATGCTAGTGTGTGGACCTATGCAAAATGCCTACTAATCAATGCATGAAGGAGTTTAGTTGTTAAACAATTGAATAAGGAAAGGTAGCTACAAAAGCTAAGGCCCCTCCCAATGCTTCACCTTATACAGGTGCTAAGCCTGCCATGTAAGAAAAAAATCTGATGTGGCAAGGTAATTAAAAGAAGAGAGATGAGTGTGGTGACTCCAGAAAGAAACAATGCCAAGCGTGAGAACCTAAGCAAAACACTTAGATGAAAGAATCCCACCAATGCATGAAGAATTTTAGTTGCAAAATCATTAAATGAAGGATGCTTAACACCAACAAATTAAGCACCTATACATTGGGAACTTTGAATTGCTAAAGTTTTTAATGAAGAACTGTTACGGTACCTTGATACTCCCTTAAGGTGGGATGGAGTACCACTAAAATCTGACCATCCACTTAAAAGGGTAGTCTAGTCATTTTTCTCATGGTCTTAACTGATTTCTTTGTGACCAGATCTCGTAAAAACTGTTTTGTAACGAGAGTGTTTATCGGCATATCTGTTACGCGTGCCGTCGCCAATGTCATCCCTCGTGCAAGGCTTCCTACCTCGATGCACCGTGGTCTTGACGATGGCGCATTGCTGCCTGCTCTCTTTCGCAAAGCACGGCCAATAAATAGATAACAACGCAGATTGATCTCTCAAATCGAAGAAGGATGGAAAATTCTATCAATCAGTGGACGGATCTGATTTTCATTGCACGGGATGTATCAATCCAACAGACCTTGGCTACAAATTCTGGAAAGTCACACAAGACCGCTCATTTACACAGGCAATTAAAACAAAAAATAACATTGTTATGGCAAGAGGGATCGGTTGCAAGCAACTCGTTCATCACCACCGCCAGATACCAAGCCTGCCTCTATAAAAGCAGCCAGTTCCCCGTCCTTTCATGCTGAACCTTATCGGCTAGATCAACCGCACATATGAACGTCCAGCATTTTGACAACGCCCGCATGATGGAGCCCCGGCTGACCTGGTGATCTTGCCTCGCCCTGGTCCTCTTGCTTCAGCGTAGCCCAGGTTGATGACCATACCCGTGTTGGTGCAGCGGGCTACGACACGCGACGGTGATCACCGGAGACAAGCTTGGCAGGGAGGAGAAGGAACACACAAGATTTGCCGGCGCACGAACGCCCCCCCCCCCCCCCCGGTACGGGTTTCACTGTATTTCACCACAAGCACGAACTCGTTCTCCTTAGCAACTCACACAGGGGGAGAGATGGTTTTATACCCGAGCGCACGGACATGCCCGAGCTGCTCCACGACTCACCCACCTCCCACTCACCGCGCCCTGCACGCTCTGGCTCGCGCCCACCCATCGCGCTGTGACACGATCGCCGCGGCCACTGCACGCACCCTACGCGGTGCACACCCTGGTCCTTCGCCAACTGAACCCGCGCACACGCGCTAATTCACGCACACACGCACACCTACACTTGGACGCGCACACACGCACCCAAGTTCGCTCCGGCCCGAGCCCGACGCGGCCACTGCGGGCACGCACACGCTCGCCGTGTCCAAACCCTAGCCGAGGCTTATTGCCTACATTTAACCCCCTAAGCCGAGGCTCAGAGCAGTCCACCGTCCTCGACGCCGGCGTCCGCCATCATCGGATGCTCCGCCGCTGCCGCCTTGCGCAGCTGTGGGCAATCCCGCTTGGAATGGCACCGTTCGCCGCACTTGTAGCAGCGGCCACGCTTGTTGCCGCCGAAGCCCGACGGCTGGCTGCGCGCGTCGTCGTCGTCCCAGTGAAGAATTAGGGTTCCAAATATAATTAATCACGTTCAAGTTGAAACGTTATTATGTAGCAGCCATACTTAGACGAGAATAATAAATTAAACAAATTGCTTCTAGATTACATTTTTACCCCTAAGCTCGAGGTACTCCCTTGCTTTTTAGTTGGTACTCTCTCGTACACTTGTTGGAGTACCTATTAAGATCATCCATTGGATTAACAGAAATAATCATTTAGGGGTACACTAAAAGAGCTCTTTTAATGTGCTTAGCACCTAATGTAAGCACCAATGCATTGGAAGTAGCCTAAGTACATATGCATTGAAGAGACTAGTTGCTAAGATTTTTAATGAAGTTAGCACCTCACCTAAGCATCAAGGGAGAGTAGAAGGCCCCCTTTAATAGTCTAGATAAGAGGTTGAGCTGCGTGGCCACACAATTACAACTTTCCCATTTAAAACCTACTCCCTCGCTGTCTATCTCTGCTGCTGCTGCTAGAATGGGTCATGAGTGGTAGCTCTAGCCTATTTCGTTGTCTCTAAATTTGCTAAAAGTAAGAAAGTTCTCTCTAAGTTTATCATTTTGGCTGGAATGGTACTCTGTCATGTGACGTATAGTTTCAGAAATCTCGTGGTGGAAGCTTATGCATCACCTCCCATGACTGTACGTTCTGGTCATCTTTTGTCAGCAGGTGCTCTTGGCTGTGCTAAGTTGTTTGTGATCTTCTCTTCTGTTTGCCTGCTGTATGAAGTGAAATGACTTCTGAAAGTGTCTAGTCAGGGATCCGAATTATCTTCTTTTCTCTTCAATTCTGAGGCGCCTTTGGACAATTTGCTGCTTTGCATGCAGCTTGTATATTAATTGTGGTGTTCTGCGCATTGAGTTGGGTCCCTCTTGTGAGATTTGAGGGGGTGACAGTCCGATTCCATTTATTTGTGGCAGCAATAGTTGGAGATCACTAGTGCACTAGTGCTCGGCTGATGTGACAAACTGTGAAGAAAAGAGTTAATATCATAGCATATACAAAAAAATGTCAGGTGGGCACTATGTCAAAAACGCTCTTATATTATGAGACGGAGGGAGTAAAATATAACTTGCAAAATGCAAGTCGGATTAAAATAGGTCCAAATGAGTCCTAATTGAGCCAGGACCATGAATATTATAGAAAGGGCCTCTGAAACCTAAAGTATTTACCATTTGAGGTCTTCATTCCCCTAAAGTACTTCTTATGAAATTGACAGCACAAGTTCTCCTAAACCCATTACCTTCCCTAACATGAATTACCAATAAATCTTCCTGGATACCTCCAACGCCTAGTTATGCACGATTTCCAATTTCCACCATTTTCGACCAATCCCGCATCGCGGATGACCTCACGGAGATGGTAGCATTATCACCAATAAGGAAAAAAATTCAAAAGTGGATTAAATCTTTGGCCCACCACAAACAAGACACCGATTCTTGAAAGATCCTAAGAAGATAAGTGAACAAGGTGATCAAATCCGATCCTAAACTGACGAGGTGATTGAAAAGATCAGGTAATCCACCCACTATGCCATTATATCAAATCATATTGGCTATGAACCACTTTATATCTCAAATTCCAAGACCTTTATACTTGCATATGCTGGTGGTGGGTTGGGATGATTCTTTGGTTGTTGCGTTAATGAATGAGGGCCGCACGACCCATAGCGAGTGAAGAGGAAAATAGATACACTTTAATGGCTGAGGTAGATAGTTATTTCATTCCTTGCAGCATACTTGATTGGTTGGTATTTTTTTTAATTAGGCATCATCTGGGCTTTTCATGTTGTGCTTTCTCTATTGTGTGCTTCTCAACATTGGAGGGCTATCTTTGGAAAATAGGAGCATCATGATTACATCGCTTTATTTTCTATAATAGATGAAGCAGTGAAGAGTGGGAGAGGTCAATAGACACATTCTTATAAATATGACTCTCCATGGGACACTCAAAAGGGCTCGACAGATAGCATGGCAATGGCTTCACACATGTTGTGGCCTTCGTTTTCTTTTACACACAAAAAGTAATAATCTATTCAATCTAGAAAATATCATATATATTTTCAAAACTAAGAAATTAAGCACAAACATATGTTTCTAGTGATAATTAGTCGAATAAAGTTCTAGACTATTTGCTTCTCTGCTTGTTTATTACGTTATGTGGGCAAGAGACCTGAAACCTAAACTCCGTTCTTGTGTTTCTCAAGGGGAATTGTTATTTTGCAAAGTTAGGCTCAAGCATTCTTTTGATCTTATTACTTTATTGCAAGTTGATATCTGGATGGTCTTAGGAGTTTCTCTGGTTTCTTGTCGGCAACCACTTATCACATAAATATTCCACGATGCCTCCTATTCCTATATCAATTTTGCTTGTAGTTCTAGCCAACTGATCCCAAATTGGCATTTTTTCGCGGGGTCAAATTAGAGTTGCCATGATAGACCACCCAATCTCGTTTCACTTAAGTGGGGTTGTGGTGCAGGCTTTATTTATTGTTTCTTTGTGTGTGATACAAACTGAGAGAGGGTTGCCATAATTAGAGGCCTACTCATGGAGTATAGTGGACCACATCGAAGGAGTATTATGAGGCAAATTTGACAAATTTGACCTATAGACAAAATCAAATCACAAAATGAACTGTCCGTTAAACTATTTCACACAGCTGACCTGTGGCGCCTAGCTCCCAGGCGCTGCACTAGTGCAGCGCCTGAGAGCTAGTGCAGCGCCTGGGAGCTAGGCGCTGCACTGTATAGTGTGGCGCCTAGCTCTCAGGCGCTGCACACTGATTTAGTAATTTTCGGATTACACGGGTACGACGCTGGCCGTGTAGCGCCTATCTGTGAGGCGTTGCACAGTGTAGTGTGGCGCCGTCGTGGCGGGCGCTACACAAAAAGGTCAGGCGTGTGAAATAGTTTCACAGGCAGTTCATTCCGTGAATTGATTTCGTCCATAGGTCAAATTTATCAAATTTGCCTATTATGAGGTTTGAGTAGTTGGAAGGGTGAACACCTATCAAGGACCACTTAAAACGAGTATCGTTAGTTTTTTTGACCTACTCAAGGCTATCTTCCTTAAAGAGAATGGTATCATCCGCATGTAGGAAAAATCGAAAGATCCTCATCGATAAGAAGTGGGAACATCCTCTCGCTTGCCCTATTTATGAAGATAGCCAACATATCAACAACTGAAATGCAGGATAGTAGGTCTCCCACACACTACTGCCACCCATGACAAAGTTCTCAGTCCATACACCACTTGGGTACAAACCTCTTCATCTTAACAGTCACCTAGAGGAGATTTTTTTCCGATAAAGGTATATTAGAGGTGATAACCTTTCTATCATGTGTGTTTAAAATCTCCTTTCAGGATAACCATGTTCATTGCAATTCATGGATATCTTCTATATAATTATCACACCATCCTAGGTATTCCTACTCGACAATAAAGGATTTCTCCCCGCTTTATATTATAAAGCATCCAAGCGATACATCCAACTCGCTGGGGCCGCATCGCAATCAAGCCCAAAAGGAAAAACAAGAGAAAGAAAAGAGAAACAAATGCCGACACCGGCAGATCAACTAAGCGGCAAAGACCGGCAACCGCTGCACCCTTCGGAGAAGTACCACCGCGTTCCTAGCATTCCGGAGCATCGCGTACCAAGCAACACTTTCAAGAAGGAATGTGACGGCTCCGCAGTGGTTGCCCGAATGAGTCCTAGGGTTTCCCTCGGTACGCGGAGGGCAGTGGGGAAAGGGTATACCCGACGCCCTTCAGGAAGCACTACAAGGAAAAGGGCTATAGATGGGATGGACACTAATGGCGCACTGTACATGTGATGCGCCATCATTAAATACTAATGGCGCACCATGTGTTGGTGCGCCATTAGTGTGCAAATACTAATGGCGCACCACATCCCACGGTGCGTCATTAGTAAAAAAAAATTTAATTTTTTCAAAACTACTAATGGCGCACCGTGGGGGTGGTGCGCCATTACTAGTTTCAATTAGTAATGGCGCACCACCCCCACGGTGCGCCATTAGTAATTTGGCCCAAACATTCCCCCGAATGCACCCCCGGGACCGCCTTTTCAGTTTCAAAAAAAATAAAAGAAAATGATAGAAATGTCAAAAAAATAAAAGAAAATAAGATTCCCATGTGATATGTGGTCTAGTTGTTGGGAAAATTTACAAATATAAATTTCGACTTTATTTGCAAAATCTCTCTGGAAATTTGTAAAATGGGCATAACTTTTGCATACGAACTCGGATTAAAAAATTTTATATATGAAAAATCATCTACTCGAAAAATTACAGCCGAATTTAACCGGGGGAACCCCGTTAAACATTTTCAAAATCCTCAAAAACCTAACAGAAAAAAGTTACGGGGCTTTTAAGATCTGGAGAGGAAAAAAATTAAAATTTACTAATAGCGCACCATCCCATGGTGCACCATTACTATCTTCCCGCCTTCAAGATTCAAAATAAATCAAAAAAATAAAAAAAAAGTTACTAATGGCGCACCTGCCCATGGTGCGCCATTACTATTTTCCCGCCTTCAAAATTCAAAATAAATAAAAAAATTAAAAAAGTTACTAATGGCGCACCTGCCCATGGTGCGCCATTATTATTTTCCCGCCTTCAAAATTCAAAATAAATCAAAAAAATCAAAAAATATATAGTAATGGCGCACCTGCCCACGGTGCGCCATTACTATGTCGTATATATGGCTGGGTGTGTCCTCTCCTCCTTACCTCTTCATTCTTCTCCTCCACTCCACCTCTCCTCCACTCCTCCTCTCCTCCACTCCTCCACTCCATCTCTCCGGCGACCTCCTCCTCCTCCTATCTGGCGGCCTCCTCCTCCTCCTCTCCGGCGACCTCCTCCTCCTCTCCGGCGACCTCCTCCTCCTCTCCGGCGACCTCCTCCTCCTCTCCGATGCTTCAGTGAACTCCTCTCCGGCGACCTCCTCCTCCTCTCCGGCGATGTAGGCGAGCGCCTCTACGGTCACCTCCTCCTCCTCCTCTCCGGCGAACTCCTCTCCGGCAAAAGAACACGGCAAAAAAATGTACAAGATCCAAAAACGGGAACAAAATTTGAAATAATATCGTGCAAAAAAACGAGCAAAAAATACGAGCAAAAAATGGGCAAAAATATCGCGATCCAGATCCAAATTCAAATTTCAAAAATAGCAATGGCGCACGATGGGGGCTGGACGGTGCGCCACTACTATTTTCCCGCCTTCAAAATTCAAAAATACTAATGGCGCACCATGGCCTATACTAATATCGCACCAGTGGCCTATACTAATGGCGCACCGTGGCCTATACTAATATCGCACCAGTGGCCTATACTAATGGCGCACCGTGGCCTATACTAATGGCGCACCAGCGGTGCGCCATTAGTATACCAGATACTAATGGCGCACCACTGGTGCGCCATTAATAAATACTAATGGCGCACCAGTGGTGCGCCATTAGTAGGCAAAACTGGTGCGCCATTAATAGGCCTTTTTCTAGTAGTGAAGGTCCGGCGGCGCCAGGGATTTCTCCCGACCCAAACAACCGCAACCACCCCACACTCTCCGTAATGCACCACTCAATCTGCCGCCCACCAGCCTGTGACACCACGATCACCGAACCGACATCACCGTCTCACTGGGCCCACCAACACGAGACCTGGGGGGCCGGAAAGGAGACAACGGCCACGGGGGCAACCGTAACTCGACCGGCGGGAGGGGACAACCTCCATCGCTCAACCTGAAAGTTGATTGACCAGATTGCAAGTATTATCCGCAAAAAGATTTTTTTACGGAACCTCGTCCAAGGACCGGGAGTTCCTGCAATTGTGTTAAGAAGAGGAGAGTTGATCCAGTCAATGAGGGAAAACGGATCAGAAAACCATACACCACGTGATTAATTAAGGAAAACCAAGCAAAAACCAAATACAAACACAAAAGAAACAAGAACTAGAGCCAGAGGAAGGGGTTTCGACAGACACACAGGCACGCAAACTCATGGAACATCATCGGAGCCAGACACAAGAGTACCAAGGCCCGAAACCACCAGACACAACATATGTCCAACCAAAGCGACCACCATACTTGCAATATATCTAAAACAACCCGAGATTCGCGACCGCCTATGTACCCAAGCAACATGAACTAACATTTAGCAGAAAACCATTGACCGGTTAGTTTTCGACATTCGTGAAATTTTTAAAGCCGGCGTACTAAAAGAAGTCCATAAATTGTCGAATACTGGCAACGCTATGATGTGACCATGAAGAATGAAGTTCGTCAATTTTTGAAATGTCACATTGAGGTCTGTCCGCACTCAGTAATTGTGTCTAGAGAAAATATAAATTTATGAGTGAGCAAAACCTGTATTTTTTTTCAATATATACGTCGCTGTAAAAAATTCGTTCACAAAAACTGCCAAATCTAGGACATCTCATCTCCATGCTGTGCTACGTTTACTTATGATCTTTCTTTTCGATCCCTTTTAGTAGGCAATGATTGTTGGTGCCGTCAGGAAGATCCGGTGTTGGAAATTCTGTTTGGGCCTTTTATCTTTTGTTTGCTCATGGGATGCACCGTCGTTTGAAGCTGCGTACCTTTGGGCTCATAAATAGTACTTCCTCCGTTTCTAAATATAAGTCTTTGTAGAGGTTCCACTAGAAACCACATACGGATGTATATAGATACATTTTAAGTATAGATTCATTTATTTTGCTCCGTATGTAGTCCATCTAGTGGAATCTCTACAAAGACTTATATTTAGGAACGGAGGGAGTATCTGCTTCTAATTTCAAAGGAAGTTCGAACAATGTTGTGCTTGGATGTAAAAAGTATCCGTGTTGTAGTTCTGCACCTGGAGTTGGGGCCCATCTTGGGAGATTGGAGGGTGACATCTCAGTTCGATTCCTCCTTATTGGCAGCAAATTTTTGTGATTGTGTTGTTGGAAGTCTGTACTACCTATCATCTGATGGTTAGCAAGTCTACATACAAATCTCTTCCCGTTTTTTGATAGCAACAACTCGAAGGATCTACTTGGCACCTGAATCCATTAGAATCAGATTTTTGTATAAGTGGGAGGATCTGAGATGTGCTTGCCAAGTTCTCTGCATCCAGGTTCATGTTGCACGTCTCGTCCTTTGCTTTGGTAGTTTGGAATTTTGTTGTCATTTGTTCACGTTCATATCACGTACTTGAATAAGGTTCTCTTTGTCTACCTGTTTGTGGTCGCTTTTGTACAAAGTACTAGAACCGCGGGTTGTCGGCGCGACGTGTGTAGTCTAGAAACTGTGCAGCGTCAACGTGAAGTGGTGAGCTCGTTCATAAAGATTCGATGGTATAAGAACACGTAAGGGAACATGAACGATTGAGACATGAGGGTCTGTTAGAACTTAGAAGAGGGGAAAAGATGTTCAGCGCTTTTTGTTTGGTAAGACAAATAAAGTTGCGTATACAAATCAAATGGGCGTGTGATCCCCTTCCATTGCATATTGGTATGGTATTGCGTCCGCTACCTAAGCAACACCTTCACGTCTTGCTAGAACTATTCTTGTTATTCTTACCTGATATTTTAGACATGTTAGACATATTCTTTTTGTTCTTAAAAGATTAAAATCTAGATCTTATCCAACTTCTCTTAACTCTCTTGGCTATGGGTTACCAACTACGTAATGGTAAGTTCATGCTTGAGAAAATTCACTAAGCTACTTGTATGTCTTCCTGGATGCCTCCAAGGCCTAGTCCTGTTTGAGTCACAATTTTTTTTTCTGTTTTGGCCGTTTCTCCTGCATCTCGGATGAGCTCACCAAGATAATGGCCTTACCACTAAAAAGTAATAATTCAACCAAATGGATCCAAAGCCAACAATGTATACAACACAAACAAGGGACCGTGCTCAACGAAACTCAAGAAACCAAGTGAATAAACTACGAGACCACTCGAAACGGTAGGCAACCCGCCCCACTCTAGCATAATTGCTCTATACCTCATACGCATCGGACCTTTATAGTGTCATATGGTGGTGGTGGTGGTAGAGGGGCGGTTGTTGTTGCATAAATGAGTGCACTTGCATGTGTGTTGCGAGTGAAGAGGGACACAAACACGATTTATAGTCTAGCTAGTGGCAAAGAGAAATTTTAATATCATCATCAATTGGTTGGGATTTCTTTTGTTGGCGTTCGGAGTGTTATGCCCTGCTTTCTCTATTGTATGTGTCATCATATCAAACTCACACAAGAATTGTTCATCTTTTCACAGATAGGATGGTAGCATTTCGAATCTCGTTGTCCTTCCTAAGTTTTAAAACTCCAAAGCATGTGACACAACACAAAATTGTCCAATGCTCATAGTTATCGTGCATTTACATCATGGATCAACATCAAGGAACTGTAACTCAGCAGCCAAGATTGAGCCAGCCAGAATCAGGATGCTTTGTGTCAGTACCCCTAAGTGAGCTGTTCACAATGCTTTTGAGCAACAAGCAAATGCCAAATCCCATTCTTTGGAGCCTCTGCATTTTGCACAATATGCTTAGAGAAGAGCAAATGTAAGATATGTTGGAAATGGTATGCGGGATTTGTATTGTACTACTATTAATGAACGAAACTGCTCCGTGCATGACCCTTGTGGCCGACGTATGCACGACATGTAATCCAGGGGCCGGCGCTACTTCAATCATACGCATGTTCGGCCGGATTCATTCATCGTGCCTGAATCGTCCAGTTTTTGTCGTGTGCATAGCACGACTCATTAATGAACTATCAACCATCTCACTTAACAAACGTGATGGCACTGGTGTGGGGCTCTTCTAACTCTTTTCCTCTACTAAATAACAGTGAAAACCATTCTACTCTACTATTATAACATTTTTACCTTTGTAATTAACTACATATCCCTACCTGCATGTTTCTTAAAAATACTCAATTTACAAATAAATCTTTCCTTTTTGATAAGTTAGGTTTACTTGACTCATAACATCGCATCAAGGAGATAAAAGCATAACGAGTTCATATCCCGCATCTCTTCTTTTTTCTTTTTTCAAAAAGAAGGATTACCCTCGGCCTCTACATCGAGGGACCACGCAACCATATACTATTAAGGATGCAAAATCCAGCAGTCCAACAACATCGACCTATAAATAAATCAAAAATGAAACCCGAGGCCGCATGCTTGCGACATTAACTCCGCCAGATAGCCACTAATCCTATGATACAAAACGAAATACAATGACAATATACAACTCCTTTCCATATCATGTGGAAATTTTTTGTGCCGAGTTCCCACGTGTATCATTTGCAATTTAGCAGTGTCACAACACAATTGCATCTCTATGGAAAGGACAAGAACTGAGAACACCTGGGAGCATTACACATAAGACCCTACAAAGAAAAAGAAAATACAACCCCTTCCAGATCCTTGAGTGCATCGTCACCATCGCTTGTTGAATCCAAGCTCTGCTACTAGAGAAAGGGGAAGAAGGGAACAAAATTCATGCTTTGAGGAGCTCAATTACAGCCTTTACGGACCTCCAGCGTGTAGCCTAGCTAAGGGAGAACTAGATAATACCCCGCAAGTTGCTGCGGGAATTGGTTGATAAAATATTGAATTGATAACATTTTTTTCAAATGGAGGATTACCCCCGGTCTCCGCGTCAAACTGATCCATGCAACCATCTTTATTAATTATTCAACAGAGCCTAACAAAATGAATACAAAGATCAACCCAAAGCCATCTTCTAGACGAACAAAGTTGCTACACCTACAAGTATACAGATGTGCCCTATCCGCATCAACATACACCATCTAATCCAGTGGCCTCAAGAAGTTGCCCGCATGCTGAGAGTATCCGCCGGTCTAGGCGTCCCACAATGCGCACCACACTCACACGATCTTGGATCTGCCGGCGTCATCTTCCGTCATCACGTCTTCACGAGGTAACATTGCATAGATCTTGTCAGTCACTTCTTCCATCAACATAACCACGACGCCAGACAGCGCCACCAGCCTGTGCGCGTCCATCAAAGCGCGTCAAATGCTGAGAACTGCTCAACACCACCGAGACCCGCCGTGTTTAATGCGGTCGATGTAAATTTCCACTCATGAGACTATATTGCGTATGTAGATCCAAGATCTAGGCCATAAACAAATATGCTCCTAGATCCACCACTGACCAGGGGACCATCGTGTCAAGGGATGATGAATTGAGGCGATTTATTTGTTACCGCTAATACTCGCCTAGGTCGAAACCCTATCTACGCAAACAGCTAAGCAAATTGTTAACTCCACCTGCGGCTGCTAGCGACCCTTTCACCCAATGATTGCCAGGTTGTGGGGAGCCCATAGGGGTGGCGTGAGAACAGTGGCGGAGCTTGGACGAAAAAGCTGGGCGGGCAAGAGTAGAGGAGGGCCCAACTTTTTTTTTGAAATTCTTCTGTGAGTGTAAGTAACCTAAACCTTGTCCGTGGCTATCACCGCAATGTACAGAACAATTAGTGAAAACTCAGGCCATCGCTATCTCAAAATTTTGGGAAAGAGATATGAACACATCTCTGTCACCTGTGTTGTCTTCAGTATTGCAGTTTAGTAGACTTGTAACTGTAGGGAATTGGATATGTGATGCTCAATTGCTGGTTGGCCGCTGCGAAGTTACCCCTGCCTAGTTGTTGGACGTCTAGTAATGGCCTGGCTGATGACCGTACGGCGAGTCGGGGGGCTGGCCGTGCGAGAGGGATGTGCGCATGCGTGAGATGCCAGCGGCCGGCGGCTTCTCCTGCTGAATGTCGTGTGTCGCCGTGCGACATGAGTTGGATCGAGACGCTGGTCAATTTGATGCGGTGGACTGGGCTACGTGGGCTCACTGAAGCATAGCCTAGCTGTAAAAAAAACGTACAAATCCTGGGCGGGCCATGGCCCGGTTCAGCCCCAACAGAGCTCCGCCCCTGCGTGAGAATGAGTCACAAAAAGCGAAGTAGGTCTCTCTCTCTCTCTCTCTCTCTCTCTCTCTCTCTCTCTCTCTCTCTCTCCTCTCCCTCTCTCCCTCTCTCCCTCTCTCTCCCTCTCTCTCTCTCTCTCCCTCTCTCCCCCATGTCATGTCATGTGGCATTTTTCATTCACCTCAAGAGCTTTTTAATGAGAGTTGTTTTATGGGAAAGGAAGAACTATGCTTGTGATACCTGGTAAAATTGAACAACCTGTTGTAACATCATAAACAAATATACTTCATGACTATTCTAGCAACTTCCAAGATTATTCAGTTAAGCTGAAAGTGGTACATGGATCTCACATGGAAACACATTGGGCATGAATCAAAGTAAATTAAATTCATGTGCAACGGTAGTACTGCAAGGATCATTGATTCGTAGATCATTGCTCCTGTTATACGGTACTAGACTATTGCTGGTCAGGCTTTATAAATACCATTGCTTACTCCAGCTTTCCATGTTGCAAACGCCACAACAAACACTATTGCAAGTGCACCCTTTTCCTGAAATGTGGGTGCAAGAATGTGAGTGTCTTGATGCGTATGTCATGGGATTGGAAGACATTGGAAAAATTGTGCTTGGTACAAACTCGTATCTACGCATGGACTGGAGTGTACGTCGCACCAGATGTCTTCCTCGCGGGTCGAGAGGCAACCATACCTTCTTTCCACTCTTTCGAGGGCCTACATGCCGCCGGCAGAGTGGGAGAACGCAGTTGATTATGATTCCCTTACGGCCAGTCGGTAGGCATCCATTGGGTTAGTTAACATGCGCAATGAGCATCCGTCAAAGTTTTTTACTACAAACTAGTGCAATGTTAAATCTCTTGCTTGCTGGAGGGAATAGTCTGATTCGCTGGAGGAAAGAGGCAACAAAGCATGCAGGTTCCACAAATATAACTGTCTTAATTTCTAGTCTTTCTGTGTAATGAAAATCAATTTTAAACACACAAACATGCATCCAACGGAATTGTCATCAACTAGCCCCTTTTGAAACGTCATTGCTTCATAGATATGGTTATCAGAAATTCAATAAATTTTGAGGTTTGGTAGCTCTGCTCTGTAAGCCGGCCGAGTCCTGCGCGCTGCTGTGCTCTCCACGGCGCGTGGGTATTTCATTCACCAGTCAGAGACGTTTATGGACATCTTTATGTTGCAGGCGGCAGTACATAATATGAGCACAGACGCTTGGGGTTGTAGACTTTATCTGCTTCTAGTTCTGAAGCATCTTTGAACAATGTGGTGCTTGGATGCAGTGTCTGCGTTGTGGTTTTGCGCCTAGAGCTGGAGCTGGATCCTTTCTTCCATTTTAGCAGTAGCAACAATTGGGAGGGTGTGCTTGCCAAGTTTGTTTGCCCGTCCAATTGAGACTGATTGGATACAATCAACCTGATTCCTTCAAGCACCACCATGTTTGCCCATCCAAGTTCGTTTGACCGTTCAATTGAGACTGATTGACAAATCAGAATTAAAACTCCCGACAAAAACACCGTCCAAAGCATACATTTGCATGCTATTATTTGATTGTTAGATTAACTAGCGAAACTCTTCGCCCTCAGATAAGAAAACGTATGACCAATCAAATAGAACACCGCCGTCCTCTGCCCCCAGGAAAAAAAAACTCCTATGGAATCCACATCACAGTGTACTGTAATTTGTAAATGTAAACTATTTGGACCATCTGACTACAAAGTATATGACTAATACTGGTGATTTAATATATTTTTTTCGTTTTTCCCTATGTGCATCAACAAATAACAGGCAGTACATATAATGTCATGCCTTTATTTGCAAATAACTCTTGTTCTGAATCAGGTGTTTGCGCCATCTCAATGGGTTATCTGATATTAAGTGTCGCATATATACCATTACTTGGTTTTTGATTGGCTCAACCATTATTCCCGAAATGTTAAATTAACTATTACTCCCTCCATCCGGAATTACTTGTCGCAGAAATGGATGTATCTAGATGTATTTTTAGTTCTAGATACATCTATTTCTATCCATTTCTGTGACAAGTAATTCGAGACGGAGAGAGTAGTCAATTACTTGATTCTTGTTTGCTAAAGTACTACAGGGGAGAGAGATCATGGTTTTCAGAGTTTCAAGGTAACACACACCAGTTCACCCAAAGACAGTGGATGGAGTTGACACAGGATCAGAAGAAATAGATAGCATCATCAGTTGTTAGAATAGTTCAGCTATACATGCCATTCATTGTGTCTCAACTTTGAACTTGAACACCAGTGGGTTAATGACTCAACTTAAAACTGGGCAGTGTCTGAACTTGAACATCAACGTCAACAACTACATATCGTCCAGCATCTAGGGACAAGCTTGCACTGATATACTGCAGCGTTTCTATCCCCTCGAAACAAAAAGAAAAACATCTGCTATATTTCTAAACAAGGTGAAATTACCTTGTACTCCACCCTAACCAACGCCTTACAACCTTTGTCGGACCTCTGCCTGGCTTAGTGTTGTATCAATGCTGAAAAGGAACATTAACACACATGAGGATGTCTGGGAATGATGGGATACATAGCAGTCGTGATTTTCTTGACAATGTATGCTTCTGAGTTTCTTAGCACGAATTAGAACATGTATGTATGCATCTGATTTGAAATATTTACCAGCAGAGGACATCTCCGTTGCTAGCAGTCTTCACAAATCCACTCTGGAACAAACTCTAGCAGTAGTCTCAGTTGCTCTTCAACTTCACCTGCAGATTTAGTAGTTTCAACATCAGGATTCACATCGCAGAGAACAAGCTGAAGCGACAAACATAGAAAGCGCAGCTCACGCTTACCCTTGTCCACAATCTTCGGGTTGCTTTCGATGATCATGCGGATAAGCTCATGCTTTGTCAGTACAGACCGCTGCCTCGACTTGTAGATAAGGAAGATGATTTCAGAAGTGCTTGGCAGGCATGATATAATCTTCTGCCGTTGAACCTGGTCAGCAACGCCTGTTTCCATTTCCTCCAAAGCCCTCTGCTCCTTCTCCTTCACCTGTAAGTAACACAAGTGTTATCCTTTGTTGATACAGCAAAACTGAGTAGATAAATTATCAGTATGAGCATGAACTTACCGATTGCAAGAGGGACATTGGAAGGAAACTGAGCAACTCATCATTGTCATCGCCTGAAGAGGTGCTTGTTCTTTGGTTCTCTTCTTCCATACTGCTTGCATCCTTTGTAGGTGACATGAAAAACTTGGCTCTAGCTGAACGCTTGACCGTTTTTAGAGGCGGCGTGTCGCACACAGTAGCAGAGATAGGCCTCTTTGGGGTCTCAAGGTTCGGTGTGGCTGCCATTGATCTCACTGGTGTAGAGGCAAACTTGGCAGGAGTCCCTTCTGTAACACCAAACTTGAGTGCAACATCCTTGCCACCTTTCTCTTGCACCTGGTACTCACGATCTATGCCACAAGAAGTAGAACTGAGGACTGACTTCCTGCTCAATGGAGATGGAGCGGCAGACTCACCCTTTGGCGATAGACTGGTTGTGCTGGCAGATGCAGGGCAGGCTGAAGATCTCTGTGAGAATGTTCTCTTGAAGGACTGCGACATGTGCGACATCGCAACAGACTGCTGTTCAGTCATACTTGGTGATGGCAAAGAAGATTCGGCTTTAGTAACAACTCTTGGTGTGATCTGAGCCGCACTTGATTTCGCCTGAGTAAATGGATACGGCAGCTGATGCTCCGGGATGTCATCTCCCTGAAAGATAAAATACAGTTACTATCAATACTTAATAAAAACTATGCATAAACCAACTAGTACATTTCATTGACTAGAACTAAAAGGGATAACAGTTACTGATCATATAACAACAAACTTGCACAAGTAACTAGGTTGAAAGCGTGAAAGATACAAGATGATCATACCTCAGGATGTTTCCTGAAAAAATCCACAAGTCTCTGCCTGAATATCCTTCTCAAGGCCGAGCACTGGGTTTCCCCCTTCTGCATCGCATTCTCGTGAATCAACAAATAGGTTCAACTGAAGATCAAGCTTCATACAACAAGTCTTCTTGTCGCGCAAAAGGATCTTATTGATGACAATTGCCTCGGGCATTATGTACTTGAGCTGCGCGAGATGGCCATAGGTAAACCTATTGCAGACAGAATTGTGTGAATTAGAGATCGAATCATGGAAATCAAACACAGAAGCAATTATCTGATTGTTGTGTCAAAAGAGGACAGTACCTCTCAGCCAAGTTCTGAATGGTAGCGCAGATGTTGGGGAATGTTGCCATGGATCCCTTCATGCGGAGGAGCCGGGTGGAGCTCTCGAAGCAGTTGAA
The DNA here is from genome assembly GCA_032464435.1 of Aegilops umbellulata. Classification (NCBI taxonomy): domain Eukaryota; kingdom Viridiplantae; phylum Streptophyta; class Magnoliopsida; order Poales; family Poaceae; genus Aegilops; species Aegilops umbellulata. Next base: position 493,609,533 of record CP136058.1, read on the forward strand.
GAACTCACAGAGCATCTCATAGCTGACCAAATGATATAATTTTTTTTAGAAATTAACACTAGTGCAGAAAAAAAGACACTGGAAATTATGAAGGTGAATTTTGCATCCATGGAACGAATCTAATGGCACTTGATTTAAATTGCATCACAGAAACAATATGTACAGATTGTTGTTGGTTTTACTGAAACGATGATGGTCTGAAATTGGGAAAAGGATTTAACTTGGGGGCAGAAACAATAAATGATATTCTCAGATCGATGTTGGTTTTACTACTTATGGCAATCTGAAACTAAAAAAATGGGACGGGCAAGTGGTCGAACTTTGCATCCAGATTTTAAACTATGATTGTGCAGATTGATTGATGTTGGTTTTATTAGATAGACTCGTAGCGACCTGAAACTAAGAAAGCAGGCCTGAATTTCCGGGTGTAAACGGGATATGGCCGATATCAAACTGTGACTGCAGAATTGTGACAGTTACCCCTCCGGCAGCTTGACCTCCGGCATGCGCTTGACGGGGCGGCGGCCGGCACCAGCTCCCACACCGAGCTCCATCTCAACAGACTCAAGCGCATCATGCCCCGAGGGGCCCCTGCCCGCCCGCTGCGGCAGCTCGAGCGCCGCCCGCCGCGCCTCCAGCACGGCACCGGCGCTGCGCCCCATCCGTGGAAAGGGCCGCGGCTCCGTCTTCTCCGACGTCAACGGATCCAGCGCTGCCGACGCGGCCAACTTCTTCATCTTTTCCGGCGTCCCAAGCTGGTCGGCCGATGAGGTGACAGCGACAGCCGACCTCTTCACCTTCCACGGCGACCCGGCGCTGGAACCCTCAGCCGCAGTCGTCCTGGGCTTCTTGCATGGGGCGGCGGCGTCCATCGCGAGTAGGAGTGGGGAGAGCAGGGTCCGGCATTGGGCGGCGGTGACGGATTTGGGAGGCGTTTATAACTTTTCACCGGTTCCGGGTGGGGATCGGAATAAGGGGTGGAGTTTTGGCGGGAGGCAACGGCGAGAGGATGGCGCGAAGCGACGTGGGGGTGTCACATGAGGTGGGTTTTTTTTTTCTCATTTTTTTTTCTCTCGAGACAAGCCACATGAGATGGAGGGCCCAAGTGAGTGACTGTGCCTTCCACGTCTGATGCCCAACGGATGTGTAAGGCCAACTCCACCGTGCGACCTCAAATGGACGTCCGTTTTGTTCGATTCTGTCTGTTTGGGTAAGGCAATGGGGTCGTGTCCCGGCGTGTCCTGAGAGGCGGTGGTCGTGCATCCAGCGCGCGGCCGCATCCGTTTGCCCCCTACTGTCCGCGTCTATTCTAAAAAAAAGGAGCAACTTTCAAATGCCAAGCCCTAGTTCATCAGGCCAGCGGCCCCAGTTCATCACGCCGGCAACAGAGCCAGCGGCCTACACGTCCATCGCCGGCATCAGCCAGCGGCCGGTAACACAGCCAGCCTCCAAAATGAATAGTTGTCCTCGCCGGCAACACAGCCAGCGGCTGATACGTCTCCATCGTATCTACTTTTCCAAACACTTTTGCCCTTGTTTTGGACTCTAACTTGTATGATTTGAATGGAACTAACCCGGACTGACGCTGTTTTCAGGAGAATTGCCATGGTGTTGTTTTATGTGCAGAAAACAAAAGTTCTCGGAATGACATGAAACTCCACGGAATATCTTAGAATAAATAATAAAAAATCCTCGCCAAAGATGAAGACCAGGGGGCCCACACCCTGTCCACGAGGGTGGGAGGAGCGCCCCTCCCCCCTGGGCGCGCCCCCCTACCTCGTGGGCCCCCTGGATGCCCTCCGACGCCAAGTCCAACTCCATATATTGGCTTTCGGGGAGAAAAAAATCAGAGAGAAAGTTTCATCGCGTTTTACGATACGGAGCCGCCGCCAAACCCTAATCTCTCTCGGGAGGGCTGATCTGGAGTCCGTTCGGGGCACCGGAGAGGGGGATTCGTCGTCGTCATCATCATCAACCATCCTCCATCACCAATTTCATGATGCTCACCGCCGTGCGTGAGTAATTGCATCGTAGGCTTGCTGGACGGTGATGGGTTGGATGAGATTTATCATGTAATCGAGTTAGTTTTGTTAGGGTTTGATCCCTAGTATCCACTATGTTCTGAGATTGATGTTGCTATGACTTTGCTATGATTAATGCTTGTCACTAGGGCCCGAGTGCCATGATTTCAGATCTGAACCTATTATGTTTTCATGAATATATGTGAGTTATAGATCCTATCTTGCAAGTCTATAGTCACCTACTATGTGTTATGATCCGGCAACCCCGAAGTGACAATAATCGGGACCACTCCCGGTGATGACCATAGTTTGAGGAGTTCATGTATTCACTATGTGCTAATGCTTTGTTCCGGTTCCCTATTAAAAGGAGGCCTTAATATCCCTTAGTTTTCAATAGGACCCCGCTGCCACGGGAGGGTAGGACAAAAGATGTCATGCAAGTTCTTTTCCATAAGCACGTATGACTATTTACGGAATACATGCCTACATTATATTGATGAACTATAGCTAGTTCTGTGTCACCCTATGTTATGACTGTTACATGATGAACCACATCCGGCATAATTATCCATCATTGATCCGGTGCCTACGAGTTTTCCATATACTGGTTTACGCTTATTTACTTTTCCGTTGCTACTGTTACAATCACTACAAAAATACCAAAAATATTACTTTTGTTGTCTTTACTTTTGTTACCGTTACCACCACTATCATATTACTTTGCTACTAAACACTTTGCTGCAGATATTAAGTTTCCAGATGTGGTTGAATTGACAACTCAGCTGCTAATACTTGAAAATATTCTTTGGCTCCCCTTGTGTCGAATCAACAAATTTGGGTTGAATACTCTACCCTCGAAAATTGTTGCGATCCCGTATGCTTGTGGGTTATCAAGACCCTTTTCTTGCGCCGTTGCCGGGGAGCATAGCTCTATTCTTTGAGTCACTTGGGATTTATATCTGCTGGACACTATGAAGAACTTGAAAGACGCTAAGACAAAAATTTATCCCTCAACTACGAGGGGAGGTAAGGAACTGCCATCTAGCTCTGCACTTGATTCACCTTCTGTTATGAGTAAGCTAGCGACACCTAAACCTACTACTGCTATGAATTCTGATATGTCGCATGTTATTGATGATGCCACTTCTGCTATGCATGATACTTATGATGAAACTACTTCTATGCCTGATACTACTGTGCCACTTGGTGAATTTCTAAATGAGCAAATTTCTAAGTCTAGAGAAAGAGAAATTAGTGAACCTGAACACGATGATGTTAGCATGATGAACCTATGCCTGTTATTCCTGAGGGTTATCTTTTTAATAATGAATCTTATGAAGCTATTCTTGCTTGTCCGGATAAACCTGAACGTAAGAGGTTACTAATTAAGTGGAGTAAGGAATCTTTTAGAGGTAGGATGAGCCCCGACCCTGCTTTTGCTACTTCACCTATCTGTGTTCCTGATCAAGATTATTATGATATTACTGTTGATCCAGATATAATTACTTTGGTTGAATCTGATCCTTTTTATGGCTATGAATCTGAAACTGTTGTGGCACATCTTCGTAAGTTAGATGAAATAGCTGCCCTGTTTACTAATAATCTGAGATCGCGCCACTTTTATATACTCAAAATATTTCCGTTCTCATTAAAGGGTGATGCTAAGAAATGGTTTAATTCTCTTGATCCTGCTTGTGTGCAAAGTCCCCAGGATATGATTTATTACTTCTCTGCTAAATATTTCCCTGCTCATAAGAAACAAGCTGCTTTGAGGGAAATATACAATTTTGTGCAAATTGAAGAAGAGCGTCTCCCACAAGCTTGGGGGAGGCTTCTCAAGTTACTTAATGCTTTGCCTGATCATCCTCTTAAGAAACCTGAAATATTTGATATCTTTTATAATGGACTAACTGACGCTTCCAGAGATTACCTGGATAGTTGTGCTGGTTCTTTTTTCAGGGAAAGAACACCGTATGACGTTGAAATTTTATTGAATAATATGTTGGAAAATGAAAATAATTGGGCACCTCCTGAGCCACCTCCCGAGCCAACTCCTGAGCCAGCTCCTGAGCCAATTACTGAGCCTATTCCTAAACAAACTCCGAAGAAGAGAGGTGTTCTACTTCTCAGTCCCGAAGATATGCAAGAGGCAAAGAAATCTATGAAAGAAAAATGTATTGAAGCCGAAGATATTAAGAATTTACCTCCTATTGAAGAAATACATGGTCTTAATTTACGGCCTGTTGAAGAAGTATATGATCTCAATTACTTATTTACTGAAGAACCTCCCGATATCCCGACACAGGTAGTAAAGGTAAATTCTCTCTATAGATATGATAAAGTTGAAGTCCCTCCTACTAAAATTGCTAGTCAATGCTTGGATGAGTTTGATGACTATATGTTTAAGCAAGATGACTTTAATGCTTATTTTGGTAGACAACTAAAGCAGAATACCTTTATGATTAAACGCTTGAGTGATTATATGGATACTATTAGAGGTGAACTTAAAGTTGTTAGCAAACATGCTTCTATGGTTACCACTCAAGTAGAACAAGTACTTAAAGCTCAGAAAGAAATGCTTGATGAAATGAATAGTAAGAAAAATGATTATGTTGTTAGAGTGGCTACTAGAACTGGTAGAATGACTCAGGAACCTTTGTATCCTGAAGGCCACCCTAAGAGAATCGAGCAAGATTCTCAAAGAAATAATATTGATGCACCTAGTTCTTCTAAAAGGAAGAAAAAGAAAAATGATAGAACTGTGCAAACTTCTAGTGAACCTATTGCTGAACCACCTGATAATCCAAATGATATCTCTATGCCTGATGCTGAAACACAATCTGGTAATGAACATGAACCTGGTGAAGATGTTAATGATGATGTTCATGATGATGCTCAACCTAGTAATGATAATGATGTAGAAGTTGAACCTGCTGTTGATCTTGATAACCCACAATCAAAGAATCAACGTTATGATAAAAGAGACTTCGTTGCTAGGAAACATGGTAAATAAAGAGAACCATGGGTTCAGAAACCCATGCCTTTTCCTGCGAAACCATCCAAGAAAAAGGATGATGAGGATTTTGAGCGCTTTGCTGAAATGATTAGACCTATCTTTTTGCGTATGCGATTGACTGACGTGCTCAAAACAAATCCTTATGCTAAGTATATGAAGGATATCATTACTAATAAAAGAAAGATACCAGAGGCTGAAATTTCCACCATGCTTCCTAATTACACTTTTAAGGGGGGAATACCAAAGAAACTTGGAGACCCAGGAGTACCTACTATACCATGCTCCATTAAAAGAAATTATGTTAAAACTGCTTTATGTGATCTTGGAGCCGGTGTTAGTGTTATGCCTCTCTCTTTATATCGTAGACTTGACTTGAATAAGTTGACACCTACTGAAATATCTTTGCAAATGGCTGATAAATCAACTGCTATACCTGTCGGTATTTGTGAGGATGTGCCTGTTGTGGTTGCAAACGTAACTATTTTAACAGACTTTGTTATTCTTGATATTCCCGAGGATGATAGTATGTCTATTATTCTTGGAAGACCTTTCCTTAATACTGCAGGGGCTGTTATTGATTGCAACAAAGGCAATGTCACTTTTCATGTTAATGGTAATGAGCATGCGGTGCACTTTTCGAGGAAACAACCTCAAGTTTATAGTATCAACTCTATTGGAAAATTTCCATCGATTATATTTGGAGGTTTTGAATTTCCTCTTCCTACTGTCAAAAAGAAATATGATATACTTATTGTTGGGGATGTCCATATCCCCATTGAGGTAACATAGTGTTATTCGAGTTTTCTCCGGTTCAATGATTATCGGAATGAGTTTGTTAATAAGACTTTATCAACCTTGTTAGTGGATTCTTTTTGATGAGCATGAGATGGATGAAACCTTCTGTACCCTCTTTATATTTTCTGTTCTTCAGTAGAACTAAAGTAAAATAGTATTTTTCTGTCTGTTTCCTCACTTATCGGTGCAATATAAAAATATCCCGAAAATAAAAGTCCTCAGAATGCCATGCCAATTTAATATGATTTTTTCGGGAATATTTAAGGATTTTTTGTGCAAAAATTACCGCGGGGGGAGCTGCCACCTGGTCACGAGGGTGGAGGGCGCGCCCTACCCCCTTGGGCGCGCCCCCTGCCTCGTGGGCCCACGATAACCCTCCTCCACTTATCCCTGCACCCATCTTCTTCCTCTGCCTCACACAAACCCGAAAAACCAACTCAAGCTCATGTTCCAGCAACTTTTGCTGCGATTTTTGATCTCCTTGCTCAAAGCACCTCTCGCAAAACTTCTTGGGGAGATTGTTCCTTGGTATGTGACTCCTCCATTGGTCCAATTAGTTTTTGTTCTAGTGCTTTATTCATTGCAAATTTGTGCTGCATAGGTGACCATGTTCTTGAGTTTGCATGTCAAATTTATATGGTTCCAAGTAGTTCTAATGCTTGATATATGCTCTAGGCACTTGTATGAGTAGTTGCTATCAATCTTATTGAAGTTGGTTCACTTTTGTTTGAAGTTACTAAAAATTTCAGATTGTTTCAGAAATAATGAAGAGACTTTTGAGGGGCTTGTCGAGCCGAAGTTCTAAGGAGAAACAAAAGGAAGAAGAACAGAAGCCCAAATTTAATCTGCCTCGTATCACGGAGGTCCGGCCGTGTGAATGGCCTTCCGATGACTTCTTGAGGAGTGCCGGGATTTATGAAGATTTCTATCTATTGATTGAGAACGCCGGCCTCACCAACTTCCTCCGCGACCAACGTCAGCAGTATCTCTTACTCACAAATACATTTGTGCAGAACTTCTACTTTTTCCCTAAAAAATCACCTCCAACAGTAGAGTTTCGTTTATATGATGTTGCTAGGGAGATGACATTAGCTGCATTTTGCGAGGTTTGCAAAATACCTTTCGAGGGTTCTTTAGATGAACCACACCGTAATGAAGTGGAAGCTTATATTGACACTATCACTGTGGGAGAAACCAGGAAGGTTTCTAATGCAAGAATTACTAGCATACATTTCCCTGTTTTACGCTACTTTGCCTTATTTGCTAGTTATTGCTTGATTGGTCGCGGGAACTGTGGGAACTTTAGTGTTCCTGATATTATTATTTTGCTCCATGGTTTATACCGCAATAACTCTATTAGTATGGGTGGAATTGTTGCTAGACGGTTGAGTATGAACCGTACTAAGGGCCCCATCTTTGGAGGCATTTATGCTTCACGCCTAGCTAAACATTTTGAAATACCTATTAGGCATGAGGAGAAAGAAGAAATAGCGCTGCCCCGTGCTTATTTAGATTATAAGAGTATGGTAGCGCATGATTTTCTTGTTAAGAATCGCGAAGGGGCGCTTAAATATAAATTGTACTTTGATAGACATCACCCTAAGACTATTACTTTGCCTGCTCCCTCTTTGTTTAACTTGTCTACAGGTACTTACATTGTTCCGTGGGCGGCTGTTCAAGCCTATCGGAATCCTGCACCAGCCTCGGAACCAGAGCCTCCACGAATGTCTGTTTATTCTTGGGATCCTGAGGCGGTTGCCAGCCAGTGGCAGTTAGAGTCCTCTTCATCACATTATGATCCCAACTATTCTTCATCACAGTACGGCCCAGCTTCACCTACGGATATCATCCAGGTTATCCCTGGCAATAGACCAACTTAGGCCAAAAGCCTAAGCTTGGGGGAGTACGTATTTCCCAACGACATTACATTCATGTTCACACACACTCATTGCTAGATGTCGGTGCTCATACTCTTTCATTGTAATATCCATGTTAGTTTAAATTTATTTTTCTAGCTTTCTTCTTGTGTGTTTGACAAACCTTTAAAAGAAACAAAAAAATTAGTTAGTCTACTTTCCATGCTTGTAGTAGAATTAAAAAGAAAACCTAAAAATATTTCCCGTCCTTCTTTTGCTTGTTGGGAGCTTTCCCGTGTAAATAGTTTTTATTTTTCTTTTCCTTACTTTGGGGGTTGAGAAGACTATATTGAAAATGCTTAGTGGCTCTTATATGCATGATTGTTTATTTAACTTAGAGCCCATATTACTTGTCTTCTCTCTTGAGTTGAATGCTTGCAGATTCCAGCTTAGTCCAATGCACGTGCACTCTTATTATTATATACACTGTTCAGTCGTGCAAGTGAAAGGCAATAATGATGATATATGATGGACTCATTGGGATTAGAAAAGCTGGTATGAACTCGATCTCTCTTGTGTAAATATGATGATTCATCGTTCCTGATTCAGCTATTATGAAGTAAACATATTTGCAATGACATTTAGAGATTATAGTTGCTTGTGCCATGCTTGATTAGCTATGAGTTATAATGGTTAACCTTGCGTGCCAACATGTTATTGAGATGATTATGATGTGGTATGATAGGATGGTATCCTCCTTTAAATGAATTGAGTGACTCGACTTGGCACATGTCCACGTATGTAGTTGAATCAAATCAACATAGCCTTCATGATATTTATGTTCATGGTGGATTATATCCTACTTATGCTTATATTCGGTGTGAATTAATTTTAATGCATGTTTACGACTGTTGTCGCTCTCTCAGTTGGTCGCTTCCCAGTCTTTTGCTAGCCTTCACCTGTACTAAGCGGGAATACTGCTTGTGCATCCAAACTCCTTAAACCCCAAAGTTGTTCCGTATGAGTCCACTATACCTTCCTATATGCGGTATCTACCTGCCGTTCCAAGTAAATTTGTATGTGCCAAACTCCAAACCTTCAAATGAAATGTTGTTTTGTATGCTTGAGCAGCTCATGTGCAACTATGGCTGCCTATATCTTCCATGCTAGGTGGATTATTCTCAAGAGGAGTGGACTCCGCTCCTCCTTCACGAGAAAGGGCTGGTAACCGGGATGCCCAGACCCATGATCCAAAAAGATCAAAGCAAATCAAAATAATTAAACAAAACTCCCCCTGGGACCCGTTGAATGTTGGAGGCACTCGTTGTTTCGAGCAAGCCATGGATTGATGCTTGTGGAGGAGGGGGAGTATCAACCTTTACCATTCTATTTGGGAACTGTCTATAATGCATGTAGTACGGAAGATACAACCATCTCATAGTTGTTGCGTTGACAGTGAAAGTATGCCGCTCAAAATATTATTTATCTCTATTTCAAAAATCGAGCTCTGGCACCTCTATAAATCCCTGCTTCCCTCTGCGAAGGGCCTATCTATTTACTTTTATGTTGAGTCATCACCCTTCTTATTAAAAAGCACCCGCTGGAGAGCACACTGTCGTTTGCATTCATTATGATTGGTTTATATTGGGTATGACTTGACTGGATCTCTTTTACCATGAATTATAATATTTAGTCAGTCCTTGATCTTTAAAGGTGCTCTGCATTTATGTTTTGCGGTCTCAGAAAGGGCTAGCGAGATACCATTTTGTTATATCATGTTATGATTATTTTGAGAAAGTGTTGTCATCCGAGTTTTATTATTATTGCTCGCTAGCTGATTATGCTATTGATATGAGTAATTGTGAGACCTACGTGTTATTGTGAGTATGGTTAGTTCATAATAATTGTTGAAACTTGAATGCTGGCTTTTCATATTTACAACAACAAGAGCAAACAGAGTTTGTGAAAAATTTTCTTTTTCTCTTTCAGTTTGTCAACTGAATTGCTTGAGGACAAGCAAGGGTTTAAGCTTGGGGGAGTTGATACGTCTCCATCGTATCTACTTTTCCAAACACTTTTGCCCTTATTTTGGACTCTAACTTGTATGATTTGAATGGAACTAACCCGGACTGACGCTGTTTTCAGCAGAATTGCCATGGTGTTGTTTTATCCGCAGAAAACAAAAGTTCTCGGAATGACCTGAAACTCCACGGAATATCTTACAATAAATAATAAAAAATCCTCGCCAAAGATGAAGACTAGGGGGCCCACACCCTGTCCACGAGGGTGGGGGGCGCGCCCCTCTACCTCGTGGGCCCCTGGATGCCCTCCGACGCCAACTCCAATTCCATGTATTGGCTTTCAGGGAGAAAAAAATCAGAGAGAAATTTCATCGCGTTTTACGATACGGAGCCGCCGCCAAACCCTAATCTCTCTCGGGAGGGCTGATCTGGAGTCCGTTCGGGGCTCCGGAGAGGGGGATTCGTCGCCGTCGTCATCATCGACCATCCTCCATCACCAATTTCATGATGCTCACCGCCGTGCGTGAGTAATTGCATCGTAGGCTTGCTGGACGGTGATGGGTTGGATGGGATTTATCATGTAATCGAGTTAGTTTTGTTAGGGTTTGATCCCTAGTATCCACTATGTTCTGAGATTGATGTTGCTATGACTTTGCTATGCTTAATGCTTGTCACTAGGGCCCGAGTGCCATGATTTCAGATCTGAACCTATTATGTTTTCATGAATATATGTGAGTTCTAGATCCTATCTTGCAAGTCTATAGTCACCTACTATGTGTTATGATCCGGCAACCCCGAAGTGACAATAATCGGGACCACTCCCGATGATGACCATAGTTTAAGGAGTTCATGTATTCACTATGTGTTAATGCTTTGTTCCGGTTCTCTATTAAAAGGAGGCCTTAATATCCCTTAGTTTCCAATAGGACCCCGCTGCCACAGGAGGGTAGGACAAAAGATGTCATGCAAGTTCTTTTCCATAAGCACGTATGACTATTTACGGAATACATGCCTACATTATATTGATGAACTGGAGCTAGTTCTGTGTCACCCTATGTTATGACTGTTACATGATGAACCACATCCGGCATAATTATCCATCATTGATCCGGTGCCTACGAGTTTTTCATATACTGGTTTACGCTTATTTACTTTTCCGTTGCTACTGTTACAATCACTACAAAAATACCAAAAACATTACTTTTGTTGTCTTTACTTTTGTTACCGTTGCCACCACTATCATATTACTTTGCTACTAAACACTTTGCTGCAGATATTAAGTTTCCAGGTGTTGTTGAATTAACAACTCAGCTGCTAATACTTGAGAATATTCTTTGGCTCCCCTTGTGTCGAATTAACAAATTTGGGTTGAATACTCTACCCTCGAAAACTGTTGCGATCCCCTATACTTGTGGGTTATCAGCGCCCGGCAACACAGTCGGTCTCCAAAATGAATGTTTTTCTCGTCGGCACACAGCCAGCGGCCCAGCGGGCGGGCGGCACCCATGCCAGCCTCCAAAAAGAACGGCCACGGCCGATCGGACGACCTACTTCAGGCTTTCGGCGTCGAGCATCTCCTTCTGCTTGGCCTCGAACCAGGCCCTCGTCTTCTTGCTCATCTTCGACAAGTCCATGCTCATGATCGCAAGGGACACCTCCTTCGCTTTCGTGGCAGCATTGGTGGCCTTGATGTCGAGCTGCCTCTGCCTGGCCTTGACGTTGTCGGCCTCGATGTCGAGCTGCCTTTGTCGGGCCGCCTCCTCCATGTCGATCTTCCTCCTCTTGGCCGCCTCCTCCATCTCAAGCTTCTTCCTTTGATGGTCTAGGTATTTCTTCATTTGCTCGTCCTTGCTTTGCCGCTTCTTCTCGTCCCTCACATCCTTTGAAGACATCATGCCATGCAAAGTGTCCTGCAATGCCATGGATGAGGCATCACGTATGTCGTCAACCTTGGAGTTGGTCTTGCCCCTCGGCCTCTTCAACGCCTCGCCATCTCCACCTCCGGCGAACTTGGTCGTCTTCAATCCTCTCTTCCTTTGAAGTTCACGATATTGGTCCTTGAACTTAGGGCCATTGTTGATGATTGTCCAATAATGCGTAAGAGTGAATGGCTTGTCATTGTGTCGGGCCTTGAATGCCTCCAAAGATTGAAATGCCTACACGACATAATCAACAACAAGTGAACATGCAAACACATACAAGGCCGAAGTCTCATGGCCGTAGCAAGGAAAGGACTAGCAAGAGGAGAGCATACCATGTCCCCAACGCCGAGGCCACTCATGGGCCATGCTTCAATGCTCTCAAATGCGGCGGCAATACTTGTTGCACTCTTGTTGGATGAACAACCACCTCTTTTGAATCGAGTCGATGCCACGGTTGCTTGTAATTTGGTAGGGCTCAAACATCTTTCTTTCATGGAATGTTTTGTGGACTCTCATCCAAATAACAATGCCATTTTGTTGCGCGCCGGTCCTCGGATCTTGGCTAATCTCCATCCAAGCTTGGCAAATCAACTTGTCCTTATCTTGTGTATATGAACCCGTGCGAATGCTCTTCCTCTTCTTTTGTGCTTCCGCTCTTTGGGTGAGCTCGTCGATGAACAATGGCTCGCCACTAATATCAACGTCATTGCCTTCTTCTTCATCACCATCACCTTCGACATAGATGTCATCGTCTTCATGCCACGAGTCACCATGGTCGTAGTCAGCACGGTTGTCGGCCTCTTCATCGGGGACGTACTAGGCGCGGCCATCCTGACTTTGGGTCTCCTCGGGGTCATAGGCACGGCCCTGCCCATCCTCGAAGATCACTTCCTCCATGTACTAGTTGTAGAAGGGGTCATCAACCGTTGGCGTTGGTGTTGGCATTCCGTCAAACAAGACGCGGGGGTCCGGCATGGTGCCCGTGAACGGTGCCCATGCTTGCTTTCTTTGCATCTCGACGGACGGCCGGCCGCTGCTGCTGGACCCAGGCATGACGTTGAGGTCGATGACGGCCGCGGGGCGTGGTGTGGACGGCGCGAACAAGCCAACGTCCGACGACCCCGAGAAATGGGTCTGGCCGTCGTGCCTTGGCGGAGGAAAGCCGGGTGACATGGGCATGGTCCGCGACGTCGGTGACTGGCAGTGCGGAGGCCGGGCGACCGGCGAGCCTGTGCTCGCCGGGCCGACGGCCGCTACAGGGAAACCGGTCGGACGGCCCATGCCAAGCATGAGGAGGCCTTGCGCTGTGTTGACGATGTCCTCCTTCTCGTCGACCGCGGCCTTGTGCCGCGCGGCCTTGTGCCGCGCGGCCTCCATCGCATCGTGCTGGGCGGCGAACTTGGCCGCGACGGCATTAACCTTCACGACCGCTCTCCGTTCCCTCCTCTTCGCCGATTCGGCGTCCAACTTGGCGATCTCATCCGGCGTACGTGCACTCCGACCGCGGCTTCCTTGGCGCCTTGGCCGTCTTCTTCTTCACCTTTCCGGGCGGGTCGACGACCAGACCGCCGTAATTTGGCCTAGCGTCGGCCATGGACGGGGGAGGGAGAGGGGTGGCGGGAGGGACGTGCGAGGGTTTGGTGGGAATGGCGCCAAATGGACGGGCGGGGGTTTTTGCTTTGTGCCATCGACAGGCAGGTCAGGGGAGGACAAGCCCGCGCGTCCCGCCCGTCCGCGCGCTGTCCGTTTCACCCCAAAACCGGCGCAAACTTGGGCCGAGTATGGGTCGAAAGCGGACACAAAACGGACAAAAGTCCGTTTACGCCCGCGCGCTGGGCCGTCTGGTTTGTCCGTTTTATCCCAAACGGACGGGGGCGAACAGGATAGGGTCGCGCGGTGGAGTTGGCCTAAGAAGGAAGCTAAGGTTGAGGCCCATACTCATCTTCATTCTGCCTGAGACTAGTCACAATGGGAGTAACTTGACTAGTAACATCACACATTTCAATACAAAATTGCTTATGTGGCTGCTAATTAATGAGGAGAGAGGGATTTGTGGTAACTTAGCTAGTTACTGTAACATCACACATTTCAAGACATAATGAGTCTATAGCCTAATAAATGAATTCTTTCATGATACCACTTATATGTTACTACCCACTGTGGAGATAATAACATAGACCAGTAACATCGGCAAGTTACTACTCTATGTTACTCCCCACTGTGAGATAGGTAATTGATTTACATCTTCTAAAAAAAGAGGTAAATGATTTACAACGGTCCACTGGCCCAAGCGTTCCACCAGCCGCGCGCGGCCCTTCGGTCATTCGCGATCTAGTGCCTCGTGTTTGCACCACCTCATCCCCAGATCTGGCCGCTGCTCCACGTGGCGAGCTACGAGTTATGTCCGCCGATCACACGATTCTCCTAACTCTTTATCCATCTCTCTCCTTATAACGCGCGACAATATTGAACGCGCGATGACCCGCACGCTGCACCAGTTCGATTGGCTCCACACTGACGGCGAAATCGCTTCGCCCTATCTCTGTCCTATGCATGTTCCTCTATGACCCCTCCGCCTCTCGACGATCGTAGTGGAAACCCAAGCAGTGACTGCAGTGCACGGTCCGGCAGAAACCCTCGCAGCGGTGGTCCCACTTGATCCTCTGTAAGTTCAAGCAAGCCCGTAGCGTCTAGGACAACGCCTGTGCCGACAGCGCTGCGGCGATTCCCACACCAGGATTCTAGGTACTGCTGGAGATGGTAAAACTGATGTGCCTCTCCAGTCACGAGTGACGGAGGGATAGCCGTCCGCAGCTAGGTTAGGGAATTCCTCTTGGTGATTCTAGGAAATTCAACTTGATTGTGTGCAACTGCAAGTCTCTTGCAGTTTCTAACAAGCAACACGGAGCTTCTCTAAAACACTGCAAGTCTAACACCGGTGTATCATTTGAGTTACAAGTTTATCACTGATGCTTTGTGGTGTTTCTTATTTGTATAATAAATTTTTGTTTCATCACTAATATGTCTGACTACTACAAATTACTGTACATGCCTAATTTTGTTGCATAAAATGGGAGAATTAACAACCACGAATATCTTGCCATGATGGCAGCCGAAAGAGGCAGAGATGGTCGCATTGAGTTAAATTAGAGGCAGCGACTTGGATTATTCCATTCTGCGTAACTCTATGTTAGCCTTCCGCCCCACATTCAACGAAATTTCCAAAATTTTGCACATTTTGGTGGGTCCGAAATCTTTTTAATCCTAAAATTTCGATTCACATTCAAACTAATTTTAAAATAATTTTAAATTATGTCTAAAATCATTAAAATTTAGCAAAATTTTAAATCACAAAAAGCAAAATAATTTCTGAAATATGCGAAAGACGTCCGAAATTGTTTTGCTTCCGAAATTTAAAACTTGGTCCGTACCCTCCGTCCGTAGGAATTCATTCCTAAAACAGTGCGTGGGCAGCCAAGCACTATAAAGCCTTGCTCCGCCCTGCAATTGGTGGACCCCCAGATCTCAATAGTACAGGTTTCCCGGTGCATGTGGAAGATAACCGGCTCGAGAAAGGAAACGTCAATGCGCCGGTGAATGTCCCGGTGCTTCCCAGTCCGAATACATTAATTGATATTTTCATGACACGTCACCACACTGGTCATCGTGTTGAATCACACAAAGATCTTTCACCACTAGGAATTAAGAAGGGTCATCTTAAAATGTGTTTCACAATCTTTTTGTTGCTCTGTGAAATATAGTAGCAGAGTATACTCGGGGGCTACGAGTGCTTTCTCCTGGTTGGTTGTATTGTTGTGTGAAGTGAGAATAGGAGGGAGGTGGTGCGAGCAGGATCACATTTTATAGGACTCACTCCTGTACCATGGCATCTCATGTCAAATAGTGCACGATCGTGTATCTTGAATTAATGGGAATAATGGTAAAGGGATTGCCTATCTTTAAAGTTGCATGAGATCTATCTATCTATCTATCTATCTATCTATACCTATACTAATTCTAGACTTCTTAGAAATTCCAACAATAATTAGATTTTACGTGCCGTTCATCTCAGTAATTACGGTGCAGATCTTTTCATAGAGTAAAAAGAAGTTTGACTAGAAATTCCAATAATAATTATATTTTATGTGCTGTTCATCTCAGCAATTACGGTGCAGATCTATCTAAAACCGTAGGACTAAGTAGCACAATTACTGAGATAAACCGTAGGACTAAGTAGCATCTCATAGAGTAAAAAAAAGTTTTCCCATCGGTTTAACCATGATCTATCTAAAACCGTAGGACTAAGTAGCACACCATATAAAAAAAACCCTATCATGTATTCATGTAGCAGCCACGTGCACGATTCCTATTCCTATTGACCCTATCTCTTCCTTTTCCTTACGAAGCCGATCTCCTATGATCTGCACTGCCTCTGATTTGTTCGTTCTATGCCGGCACAAGGTGGAGATCTGATCGTGGCTAATGGCGTTGTTCTCCTCTCTAAGCCTCCTCGCTCTCATGTGCGGCAGGTGCCAGCACAAGCAGGATGGTGCACGACTGCCTGTACATGGCGGGAGATTAATCCAGTATTCGGCGCCGGCGGCGTTGGTTGGCGTGGTGCCCTGATGAACGGGAGCAGCAGGGATGTAGTGCATCGCCAATTTGCCATCCTCGGCAGTAGAAGGCAAAGTGCGTCGCCACGTCTTTGTCATCCTGGTAAGCTCTTTTCTTTCCACTCAGATCTATGAGTTGCTCAATCTTCATGTATTAAATAATTACGCAGCTTGCGGCCTCCACGGTTTAATGTACTGACGCCCTTGATCATCTACGAGTGATTTTGCCAGCGACTACCAATGTATGCTTTTAAACCATCACGTTCTGAGGAGTTTATTCTCTAACTCTTCAGATAAATTAATTTTCGCTATATTGCTACTAGCTGGTGGAATCTTCATCCCACGGACATGTCTCTGATTAAGGATTGGCATGTGGTCTACTCTATATATATATAGATGGCTTCGGCTAGACTGCATGAGAGATCCTTAATGAGAGAGTTGTCGGAAATATGCCCTAGAGGCAACAATAAAAGCATTATTATTATATTTCCTTATTCATGATAATTGTCTTTATTCGTGCAATAATTGTGTTATCTGGAAATCGTAATACATTTGTGAATAACACACAACAATATGTCCCTAGTGAGCCTCTAGTTGACTAGTTCGTTGATCAACAGATAGTCATGGTTTCCTGACTATGGACATTGGATGTCATTGATAACGAGATCACATCATTAGGAGAATGATGTGATGGACAAGACCCAATCCTAAACATAGCATAAGATCGCATAGTTCGTTTGCTAGAGTTTTTCCAATGTCAAGTATCCTTTCCTTAGACCATGAGATCGTGTAACTCCCGGATACCGTAGGAGTGCTTTGGGTGTGCCAAACGTCACAACGTAACTGGGTGACTATAAAGGTATACTACGGGTATCTCTGAAAGTGTCTGTTGGGTTGACATGGATCGAGACTGGGATTTGTCACTCCGCTTGACGGAGAGGTATCACCGGGCCCTCTCGGTAATGCATCATCATAATGAGCTCAATGTGATCAAAGTGTTTGATCACGGGATCATGCATTACGGTACGAGAAAAGTGACTTGCCGGTAACGAGATTGAACGAGGTATTGGGATACCGACGATCGAATCTCGGGCAAGTAAAATACCGATTGACAAAGGGAATCGTATACGGGATTAATTGAATCCTCGACATCGTGGTTCATCCGATGAGATCATCGTGGAGCATGTGGGAGCCAACATGGGTATCCAGATCCCGCTGTTGGTTATTGCCCGAGAGCCGTCTCGGTCATGTCTGCATGTCTCCCGAACCCGTAGGGTCTACATACTTAAGGTTCGGTGACGCTAGGGTTGTGAAGATATGTATATGCAGTAACCCGAATGTTGTTCGGAGTCCCGGATGAGATCCCGGACGTCACGATGAGTTTCGGAATGGTCCGGAGGTAAAGATTTATACATGGAAAGTCGTCATACGGACATCGGGACAAGTTTCGGGGTTATCGGTATTGTACCGGGACCACCGGAGGGTCCCGGGGGGTCCACCGGGTGGGGCCACCTATCCTGGAGGGCCCCATGGGCTGTATGAGGGAGGGAACCAGCCCAAAGTGGGCTGGTGCGCCTCCCCCCAAGGGCCCATGCGCCTAGGGTTGGGGGGAAACCCTAAAGGGGGCGCCCCCCTTGCTTGGGGGGCAAGTCCCCCTCCCTGGCCGGCGCCCCCCCCAAGGGGCTATATAAAGGGGGGAGGGGAGGAGGGGCTGCGCACCCTTTGCCCTGGCGCCTCCCTCTCCCTCTCCAACACCTCCTCCTCCTCCGTAGAGCTCGGCGAAGCCCTGTCGGAGTACTGCGGCTCCACCATCACCACGTTGTCGTGCTGCTGCTGGAGTCTTCTTCCCCAACCTCTCCTTTGTCTTGCTGGATCAAGAAGAAGGAGACGTTACGCTGACCGTACGTGTGTTGAACGCGGAGGTGCCATGCTTTCGGTGCTAGGATCTCCGGTGATTTGGATCACGGTGTGTACGACTACTTCATCCCGTTCGTTGAACGCTTCCGCTCGCAATCTACAAAGTGGTATGTAGATGCAATCTCTCTCTCCCATGACTCATTGCTAGATGAACTCATAGATGGATCTTGGTGAAACCGTAGGAAAATTTTTAATTTTCTGCAACGTTCGCCAACAGTGGCATCATGAGCTAGGTCTGTGCGTAGTTCTCTATTGCACGAGTAGAACACAATTTGTTGTGGGCGTAGATGTTGTCAACTCTTCTTGCCGCTACTAGTCTTATCTTGCTTCAGCGGTATTGTGGGATGAAGCGGCCCGGACCAACCTTACACGTACGCTTACGTGAGACCGGTTCCACCGACTAACATGCACTAGTTGCATAAGGTGGCTGGCGGGTGTCTGTCTCTCCCACTTTAGTTGGAGCGGATTCGATGAAAAGGGTCCTTATGAAGGGTAAATAGAAGTTGACAAATCACGTTGTGGTTTTCACGTAGGTAAGAAAATGTTCTTGCTAGAACCCTAACTCAGCCACGTAAAACTTGCAACAACAATTAGAGAACGTCTAACTTGTTTTTGCAGCATGTGCTTTGTGATATGATATGGCCAAAGTTGTGATGAATGATGAATGATCTATATGTGATGTATGAGATGTTCATGCTATTGTAATAGGAATCACGACTTGCATGTCGATGAGTATGACAACCGGCAGGAGCCATAGGAGTTGTCTTTATTTTTTTGTATGACCTGCGTGTCATTGAGAAACGCCATGTAAATTACTTTACTTTATTGCTAAACGCGTTAGCCATAGTAGTAGAAGTAATAGTTGGCGAGCAACTTCATGGAGACACGATGATGGAGATCATGATGATGGAGATCATGGTGTCAAGCCGGTGACAAGATGATCATGGAGCCCCAAGATGGAGATCAAAGGAGCTATGTGATATTGGCCATATCATGTCACGTTTGTTATTTGATTGCATGTGATGTTTATCATGTTTTGCATCTTATTTACTTAGAACGACGGTAGTAAATAAGATGATCCCTCATAATAATTTCAAGAAAGTGTTCCCCCTAACTGTGCACCGTTGCGACAGTTCGTTGTTTCGAAGCACCACGTGATGATCGGGTGTGATAGATTCCAACGTTCACATACAACGGGTGTAAGACAGATTTACACACGCAAAACACTTAGGTTGACTTGACGAGCCTAGCATGTACAAACATGGCCTCGGAACACAGAAGACCGAAAGGTCGAGCATGAGTCATATAGAAGATACGATCAACATGAAGATGTTCACCGATGTTGACTAGTCCGTCTCACGTGATGATCGAACACGGCCTAGTTGACTCGGATCATGTAATACTTAGATGACTAGAAGAGGGATGTCTATCTAAGTGGGAGTTCATTAAATAATTTGATTAAATGAACTTTATTATCATGAACTTAGTCTAAATATTTACAATATGTCTTGTAGATCAAATGGCCAACGTAGTCCTCAACTTCAACACGTTCCTAGAGAAAACCAAGCTGAAAGACGATGGTAGCAACTATACGGACTGGGTCCGGAACCTGAGGATCATCCTCATAGCTGCCAAGAAAGATTATGTCCTACGAGCACCGCTGGGTGACGCACCTATTCTCCCTGCAGAACAAGACGTTATGAACGCTTGGCAGTCACGCTGTGATGATTACTCCCTCGTTCAGTGCGGCATGCTTTACAGCTTAGAGCTGGGGCTCCAAAAGCGTTTTGAGAGACATGGAGCATATGAGATGTTCGAAGAGTTGAAAATGGTTTTCCAAGCTCATGCCCGGGTCGAGAGATATGAAGTCTCCGATAAATTCTTTAGCTGTAAGATGGAGGAAAATGGCTCTGTCAGTGAACACATACTCAAAATGTCTGGGTTGCACAACCGCTTGACTCAACTGGAAGTTAATCTCCCGGATGAAGCGGTCATTGACAGAATCCTCCAGTCGCTTCCACCTAGCTACAAGAGCTTTGTGATGAACTACAATATGCAGGGGATGGTAAAGACCATTCCTGAGGTATATGCTATGCTGAAATTAGCAGAGGTAGAAATCAAGAAGGACCATCAAGTGTTGATGGTGAATAAAACCACTAAGTTCAAGAAGGGCAAGGGTAAAAAGAACTTCAAGAAGGACGGCAAGGAAGTTGCCGCGCCCGGTAAGCAAGTTGCCGGGAAGAAGCCAAAGAATGGACCCAAGCCCGAGACTGAGTGTTTTTATTGCAAGGGAAGTGGTCACTGGAAGCGGAACTGCCCCAAATACTTAGCGGACAAGAAGGCTGGCAAAACCAAAGGTATATGTGATATACATGTAATTGATGTGTACCTTACCAGTACTCGTAGTAGCTCTTGGGTATTTGATACCGGTGCAGTTGCTCACATTTGTAAATCAAAGCAGGAGCTGCGGAATAAACGGAGACTGGCGAAGGACGAGGTGACGATGCGCGTCGAGAATGGTTCCAAGGTCGATGTGATCGCCGTCGGCACGCTGCCTCTACATTTACCTACGGGATTAGTTTTAAACCTCAATAATTGTTATTTAGTGCCAAGTCTGAGCATGAACATTGTGTCTGGATCTCGTTTAATTCGAGATGGCTACTCATTTAAATCCGAGAATAATGGTTGTTCTATTTATATGAGAAATATGTTTTATGGTCATGCTCCGATGGTTAATGGTTTATTCTTAATGAATCTCGTATGTGATGATACACATATTCATAGTGTGAATACCAAAAGAGTTAAAGTTGATAACAATAGTCCCACATATTTGTGGCACTGCCGCCTTGGTCACATAGGTGTCAAACGCATGAAGAAGCTCCATGCAGATGGACTTTTAGAGTCTCTTGATTATGAATCATTTGACACGTGCGAACCATGCCTCATGGGTAAAATGACCAAGACTCCGTTCTCAGGAACAATGGAGCGAGCAACCAACTTATTGGAAATCATACATACCGATGTGTGCGGTCCAATGAGTGTTGAGGCTCGCGGTGGCTATCGTTATGTTCTCACCCTCACTGATGACCTGAGTAGATATGGGTATGTCTACTTAATGAAACACAAGTCTGAGACCTTTGAAAAGTTCAAGGAATTTCAGAGTGAGGTTGAAAATCAACGTGAGAGAAAGATCAAGTTTCTACGATCAGATCGTGGAGGAGAATATTTGAGTCACGAATTTGGCACACACTTAAGAAAATGTGGAATAGTTTCACAACTCACGCCGCCTGGAACACCTCAGCGTAATGGTGTGTCCGAACGTCGTAATCGCACTCTATTAGATATGGTGCGATCTATGATGTCTCTTACCGACTTACCGCTATCTTTTTGGGGCTATGCTTTAGAGACTGCCGCATTCACTTTAAATAGGGCTCCGTCGAAATCCGTTGAGACGACACCGTATGAATTATGGTTTGGGAAGAAACCTAAGCTGTCGTTTCTAAATGTTTGGGGATGCGATGCTTATGTCAAGAAACTTCAACCTGAAAAGCTCGAACCCAAGTCGGAAAAATGCGTCTTCATAGGATACCCTAAAGAAACTGTTGGGTATACCTTCTACCTCAGATCCGAAGGCAAGATCTTTGTTGCCAAGAATGGATCCTTTCTAGAGAAAGAGTTTCTCTCGAAAGAAGTAAGTGGGAGGAAAGTAGAACTTGATGAAGTGTTACCTCTTGAACCGGAAAATGGCGAAACTCAAGAAAACGTTTCTGAGGTGCCTGCACCGACTAGAGAGGAAATTAATGATGATGATCAAGATACTTCTAATCAAGCTCCTACTGAAATTCGAAGGTCCACAAGGACACGTTCCGCACCAGAGTGGTACGGTAACCCTATCTTGGAAATCATGTTGTTAGACAACGGTGAACCTTCGAACTATGAGGAAGCAATGGCGGGCCCGGATTCCGACAAATGGCTGGAAGCCATGAAATCCGAGATAGGATCCATGTATGAAAACGAAGTATGGACTTTGACTGACTTGCCCGTTGAACGGCGAGCGATAGAAAATAAATGGATCTTTAAGAAGAAGACGGACGCGGATGGTAATGTGACCATCTATAAAGCTCGGCTTGTCGCTAAGGGTTATCGACAAGTTCAAGGGGTTGACTACGATGAGACTTTCTCACCGGTAGCGAAGCTGAAGTCCGTCCGAATCATGTTAGCAATTGCCGCATTCTATGATTATGAAATATGGCAAATGGACGTCAAAACGGCATTCCTTAATGGTTTCCTTAAGGAAGAATTGTATATGATGCAGCCGGAAGGTTTTGTCGATCCTAAGAACGCTGACAAGGTGTGCAAGCTCCAACGCTCGATTTATGGGCTGGTGCAAGCATCTCGGAGTTGGAACATTCGCTTTGATGAGATGATCAAAGCGTTTGAGTTTTATGGAGAAGCCCGTGTTTACAAGAAAGTGAGTGGGAGCGCTGTAGCATTTCTCATATTATATGTAGACGACATACTTTTGATGGGAAATGATATAGAACTCTTGGACAGCATTAAGTCCTACTTGAATAAAAGTTTTTCAATGAAGGACCATGGAGAAGCTGCTTATATATTAGGCATCAAGATCTATAGAGATAGATCAAGACGCCTCATAGGTCTTTCACAAAGCACATACCTTGATAAAATATTGAAGAAGTTCAATATGGATCAATCTAAGAAAGGGTTCTTACCTATGTTACAAGGTGTGAAATTGAGCTCAGCTCAATGTCCGACCACGGCAGAAGATATAGAAGAGATGAGCGTCATCCCTTATGCCTCAGCCATAGGTTCTATTATGTATGCCATGTTGTGTACCAGACCTGATGTAAACCATGCCGTAAGTTTGGTAGGTAGGTACCAAAGTAATCCCGGCAAGGAACACTGGACAGCGGTCAAGAATATCCTGAAGTACCTGAAAATGACTAAGGAAATGTTTCTCGTTTATGGAGGTGACGAAGAGCTCGTCGTAAAAGGTTACGTCGACGCTAGCTTCGACACAGATCTGGATGACTCTAAGTCACAAACCGGATACGTGTATATTTTGAATGGTGGGGCAGTAAGCTGGTGCAGTTGCAAGCAAAGCGTCGTGGCGGGATCTACATGTGAAGCGGAGTACATGGCAGCCTCGGAGGCAGCACATGAAGCAATTTGGGTGAAGGAGTTCATCACCGACCTCGGAGTCATACCCAATGCGTCGGGGCCAATCAAGCTCTTCTGTGACAACACTGGAGCTATTGCACTTGCCAAGGAGCCCAGGTTTCACAAGAAGACCAGGCACATCAAGCGTCGCTTCAACTCCATTCATGAAAATGTTCAAGATGGAGACATAGAGATTTGTAAAGTGCACACGGATCTGAATGTCGCAGATCCGTTGACTAAACCTATCCCTAAGGCAAAACATGATCAGCACCAGAACTCTATGGGTGTTTGATTCATCACAATGTATCTAGATTATTGACTCTAGTGCAAGTGGGAGACTGTTGGAAATATGCCCTAGAGGCAATAATAAAAGCATTATTATTATATTTCCTTATTCATGATAATTGTCTTTATTCGTGCTATAATTGTGTTATCCGGAAATCATAATACATGTGTGAATAACAGACAACAATATGTTCCTAGTGAGCCTCTAGTTGACTAGCTCGTTGATCAACAGATAGTCATGGTTTCCTGACTATGGACATTGGATGTCATTGATAACGAGATCACATCATTAGGAGAATGATGTGATGGACAAGACCCAATCCTAAACATAGCATAAGATCGCATAGTTCGTTTGCTAGAGTTTTCCAATGTCAAGTATCCTTTCCTTAGACCATGAGATCGTGTAACTCCGGTATACCGTAGGAGTGCTTTGGGTGTGCCAAACGTCACAACGTAACTGGGTGACTATAAAGGTATACTACGGGTATCTCTGAAAGTGTCTGTTGGGTTGACATGGATCGAGACTGGGATTTGTCACTCCGCTTGACGGAGAGGTATCACCGGGCCCTCTCGGTAATGCATCATCATAATGAGCTCAATGTGATCAAAGTGTTTGATCACGGGATCATGCATTACGGTACGAGAAAAGTGACTTGCCGGTAACGAGATTGAACGAGGTATTGGGATACCGACGATCGAATCTCGGGCAAGTAAAATACCGATTGACAAAGGGAATCGTATACGGGATTAATTGAATCCTCGACATCGTGGTTCATCCGATGAGATCATCGTGGAGCATGTGGGAGCCAACATGGGTATCCAGATCCCGCTGTTGGTTATTGCCCGAGAGCCGTCTCGGTCATGTCTGCATGTCTCCCGAACCCGTAGGGTCTACACACTTAAGGTTCGGTGACGCTAGGGTTGTGAAGATATGTATATGCAGTAACCCGAATGTTGTTCGGAGTCCCGGATGAGATCCCGGACGTCACGAGGAGTTTCGGAATGGTCCGGAGGTAAAGATTTATATATGGAAAGTCGTCATACGGACATCGGGACAAGTTTTGGGGTTATCGGTATTGTACCGGGACCACCGGAGGGTCCCGGGGGGTCCACCGGGTGGGGCCACCTATCCCGGAGGGCCCCATGGGCTGTATGAGGGAGGGAACCAGCCCAAAGTGGGCTGGTGCGCCGCCCCCCCAAGGGCCCATGCGCCTAGGGTTGGGGGGAAACCCTAAAGGGGGCGCCCCCCTTGCTTGGGGGGCAAGTCCCCCTCCCTGGCCGCAGCCCCTCCTAGGAGATTCCATCTCCTAGGGCCGGCGCCCCCCCAAGGGGCTATATAAAGGGGGGAGGGGAGGAGGGGCTGCGCACCCTTTGCCCTGGCGCCTCCCTCTCCCTCTCCAACACCTCCTCCTCCTCCGTAGAGCTCGGCGAAGCCCTGTCGTAGTACTGCGGCTCCACCATCACCACGCCGTCGTGCTGCTGCTGGAGTCTTCTTCCCCAACCTCTCCTTTGCCTTGCTGGATCAAGAAGAAGGAGACGTTACGCTGACCGTACGTGTGTTGAACGCGGAGGTGCCGTGCTTTCGGTGCTAGGATCTCCGGTGATTTGGATCACGGTGTGTACGACTACTTCATCCCGTTCGTTGAACGCTTCCGCTCGCATTCTACAAAGTGGTATGTAGATGCAATCTCTCTCTTCCATGACTCGTTGCTAGATGAACTCATAGATGGATCTTGGTGAAACCGTAGGAAAATTTTTAATTTTCTGCAACGTTCCCCAACAAGAGTACCCTATATGATCTCAGGTGAACACGCTGCTACGGTTTGACTCCACTAATGAGGTTAGTTTATGTCTGATTGTAGATAGCTGCTGTACTTATTTTGTCTGTAGTAACTAGGCAATTAATCCTTTGAGTCTTAAAGACTACTGTAGCACACTGTGACAAAGATTTAAGTTATAGGCTTAGGATATTCAGGATGATTGGACTTCAGTTTCCTTATTTTCCATGTTATTAAATTAGTCGCAACTTGCAGGAAAAGGTGCCGGGCGCCCATGGAATTGGAGCATCAATAGAGGCCACCACAGGTGTGAAACAAGACTAGCAGGCTTACAAGTTAGTTCCTACATATTATTGATTAGATCTACCCCATGTAAAACAGAGAGGGGTTGTGCTGCCGTCTGGCCGTCTGCCGATGTCGCCAAATGTAAGTTCTAGGAAAACTTTCTCCTTTCTACTTGATCCCGTTGGGCCAGCCTGATGGTTCAGTCAACGTGTTTGTATTAGTATGTGCAGACTCTAGAGTCTGCATGTGACCCAAAAAGTACTACAAAGCTGCTATAAGATATAATAAGTACAACCTTTGTTATGACCATAATAACCTTTAAGCTATGATCTATATATTTGTTTCCCTCGTCAGCACTCGATTATGCCATCTAAGTTTGATGAAAGGCACAAGCAGTTTATTGTGGTATTTACTAACAATAGTCCTTTTTGTACCAAAGAAAAACAGATGTGTATCCTTAGCTAATTTTAATGTGCATGTATGGTGTTTTTCTATCACTTCATTTTTCTTTCTTTCTTGCGGAAAATGGGACCAGCCATGCATGTGGGGGTCTATCGAAACAGATTCCTCGATTCTAACTTCACTGTCATTAGATATATCCCTATATCACAATGTTATAGGTGTTGCATACTTTTCTCATATGAATAGTATAATTAGGTGGATATTTGTTGTCAGCTGATTTCTATCCCTATAAGAGTGACTCATTTTATATATTAAGGTTGCAAGAAGCTGTTTTTCTCCTTGATGTAATCGAGTTGTTGTATAAGGTTTAGAAATTGGCCTAAGCAGAACTATTCTATATTTTGAAGGCTAGATTGCTTGCATGATTCACATATTTTTTCCAGTTGTCTTTTCTTATAACTTCTTATTTCACTAGATTTATTCAACTGTAACTTCACCTTTTTCGTCTGTAATGTTCTTACTCTGTTGATGTTGCGGTATTGGAGGGCATAATGATTACTTTGGGGGGTTCATATATTGTTTGCAATACGGACATAAGGCATTGTATTGTGATTCATTTGCTATTGTATTACTGGTTTTGTCATATAGATATGATTTTCATTAGTGTTATATTCTACACCTACAGTATGATTTTGCCATGGTTGTATATCTTCTCATTTTATCTGGTTGAATTAGATAAAAAACTCACATTCATTTTTTAGTGGGAAATGTTAATTTGCAGGAAAAACAAACATTAAATGTTATTGTCAACTGGAGCATCATGTGTCTATACAAAATTAAGCCACATATCACGTTTATAGTTATTTCTTTGCCTCACTCGCGGCCATGCATGTGAGGGTCTGTCATAATAAGATCATGCATTGTATTATAACTTCACTTTGAGGTATTGTATTTTTAATTAGCTAGGTGTTGTATTTAAATCCCTAAATGAGTGATTCCTTTTATTATGGTTGCTGTACCAAGTGATTCAAAAGCTGATATTAGCTTTTATGTAATCACTGATATGCCATGTTTTGAAAATAGCCCTAATTGGAACGCTTCTAGATCTTGCGGGCTAGATTACTTGCCTACTTCACGCATTTTTCAGGTTGTCTTAGCATAGAACTTCTTATTTCACTAAGTTTATTGAAACATACGTTGACCTTTTTTGTATGTTCTTCTGTTGGTGTGGACGTTGGCGCAGGTGTAGCAGGGCAAAATGAGTACATTTGGGTTGTATGCTTTATTTACAATATCACTTTTTGTTCACTCACGCAGTATAATTTTGACATGGATCTGTATCTTTTGATTTTTAATTTATTTGGTCAAAATAGATAAATATTAGCATTAAAATTTTAGTTAGAGAGTAAATTTGCATTTGATCAATGTTATTATTATACTCCACATGGTTTTAAACGATTCAGAGATTCATCAATTGAACATTTCCCTTTAACACTGAGCATGTAAAAAACATTTCATGTTTTAGTAATAATGGAAGGCAAAGATATTTCTAACATTTATTTCTTTTACAATGTTTATTCACAAAAAAATCACCATGATCCTCTTTATATTGCTAGCCCGTGCGACCGCACGGGTTGACGACTAGTTAACATAATTGGTTTGATGCCAACAATTGGCATTGCCAATATTTAGGAAGCCAACATTTGGCAAAATCGAAATTTGCCAAATGTTGGCAACTTTTTGTGAGGTTGAGAAGAAAAGTTGGTAGCCAACCAATCAGTAGCCAACATTTGGCATTTGCCAAATATTGGCATGCCAACTTTTGTCATCAAACCAATCATGAAGCCGAGTCACGTTTCTCGTCGGTGGGTCAACATGCAGCCAGCCTCACCTTGGAAAGGTTACATGTATGCTTGACCACACCTAACATCCTGGTAAAGACCGAAAATTCAATTCTGGGCTCAGGCTGAGCTACCCTGATATCTCCTCCATTTATACTCATGTGGATGCGTCGTACAAGAAGGAAAAGTATTATGGGCCTGTGGCTCATGTAAAGAGGCAGGGGTCATCACTTGCTGGCCGGGAGAAGCTTTCTCACACGGACCAGGTTTATTTCTGATCCATCCCCAATCAGCCTCTTTGGCGCTAGCGGTGCACTTCCTAGCGCAAACTGAATTCGTCAGATAGCCATTTCAGTTATCACACTCGGCGACAATGGCAATATTTACAGTGTCTAATGCACCGCAAAAATCATAAACAAAACACACCACAACATGGTACTAACTGGAGCAATTTATACAATCAGTACAGCTTGTGTTGTGCCTGGCACGAATTTTTATGCCTGTAAAGATGGCGCAGCTCTTACTGAAAGCCTGATGCTTCAGGGTTCACCTTCCGAATGGATTGCACAGAACGAGTTCGTGAGACACTCTTCAATTGTCGAAGCTCACCTGTTGTCCTCACGGAGTTGCGGATCCCTACTTCTTCCCACAGCCAGAAGAGCAATTAGGTTCTGCCGGCATAGGTCGTGCGGCCTCACGCGACCGCAGCATCACCAGTGACACCGGATCTAGGTGCTCCAAGCTGTTGCCAAGCTCTTCCCTAAGGGTGTGTTTGCTTTGGGAACCAAGTGGAATTGTATGTCATGGTTCCATTCCACTGGAATGTGTCGATTCCATTCTTGGGTTTGGTGTGCACTAAAAGATGGAATGGAACCATTCCGTCTCTATGTTTGGTTGGAGGTATAGGATGGAATCACATTAGCTCAAATTATTTTTTGCACCAGAAAGAGAAGGTTACCTCATATGCGTGTGTGTAAATTAGAGCAATAACACATGGCAAAGAGAGATCAATCATTGTAAAAACATAATAATGACCATGTCCGGCCACTAACAGGAACACCACTGCTAAAACGTTGCAACTAGAACTAACACTAGCACTAGAAACTACAAACCCAATTTGTCGGAGTATCAAAGATAAGGACTCGGTTCTGCGTGATTCCTCCGATTTGGAGGTACAAGCACGTTCCGGATCCTGGTTGAATATTCACTCTCGGGGAATGTGTGGCTTCCGGTTCTACTTGTCAACCGAATGTAGGAACGAGGCACAGGTATGGGTCGGCCCCGTTACATTCCACCACATGATCAAAACCAAACACAGCCTAAGTGGAGACCTGAGACACGGAACTGAGCCACCGACAGTGGTGCGGATACAAAAATTATGAACCAAAATCTCTGCCCACAATGCAGCCACGTCCAAGAAAGGGGAACGACGCTAACGGGAAGCTTAAAGGTCAATGGGATCCATCAGGAACTCCATCCCATCCACTTCCATTGCCTCGCCACCGGAAGTATCAGTGGTTGCCTTGTTGTGGGATCAGTTGTTGCCGAGGACCAAACAGACGTGCCACGCTGTGGACCTACCGATCCAGACCCGGCGGGATGCTCTATGCAAGTGCAATACAGATCTCGAGCGCCCGGTTGTACCCTGCACAGACAAGCCTTCGGCGGTGCCATCGCCATCTCCCCATGGAAGGTAAGAGGGCCCTCAGTTTACAACTTGGGAAGCCCTGGGTTGTTTGTTTTTTCACTTTCGTGTGTTCAAAATTATGCAGTGCAGGTGGATATTCCATCCTGTTTTTTATGAGAATGGATTTTTTGGTCCTGGGTGCTGTGCACCCCGCTATCTAGTCCGTCCGTCCCAATGTGCTGCGATGGGATATGTGCCCCGTACTGCGGAAGTGTTGGATTAGCAGGTCTATGTGAACAGTAAGGCGGGAGGCTGAAATGATTTGAAAATATGGACCTGGGCCTATTCGGTCACTATTCATAGGAGACAAGATTCTGCAGACATGTCACCATCTGGTCACTGTATATTCAGCTGTGCTGGCCCGTGATTCTAAAATCAAAACCGAATCCAGAAGCCTCCCGGTCGTCTTCATCCTTCCGCAGATTACACACATCTCTTCTCCCTACAAACCCAGCTGTTAGATGGAAATGGATGACAGCGAGATCGATTTAGAGCAGCTCCTCTGTCCTCTTTTCGACCCACCACACAACATAGGCGACGCCATGGATCAAGATGTTGGAGCTGCGGATTCGAACCGGCTCAATATGGTGGCGGCGTTGGTACGGGATCTCGAGCACGAGGTCAGCTCCAGGTACGTAGGTTCCGTATCCGTTCGTACCTACCCACCTTATTGAGATCTCCTTCACAGATTCGATTGTTCACCACGTTTGCCCAATTTCCTGCCCGCACACATCAGATCTGATGTCGTCAATGGAGGAGCGCTCGTTGTGGATGAACTCGGGCGCACTGTTGAACAGGCTGGAGACGCATCGGAAGGGCATCCAGAAACTTGCCATGCCCCAAAAGCAGGAGGATGGAAACGCAGGTGAGACCGACGACATCATAGATCCTTATAATTGCAGTCATTCCGTCGCGACTGTACACCATGGAAGAAATCATGTGTTTCCTGTTATTTTATACCAGAAGTGAAATAATATAGCTCACGATTTTGCCACTCTTATTCAACGTTGGAGTTCGCTGACAGCATGTCATTATCTCAGCTCACCAGGAACAGAAAAACATCAGGGTCTGCTAAAAGAGCCACACCAAGTAAAAATAGTTCGATTGAAACTTGTCTTCTAAATGCAAAAGGCAATCAAGGACCTGACACCTTCGCTCCTGTAGTTGGTATGTCCTTTGATTCGGCACAGGAAGCATACGAGCAGTATAATTTGTACTCCTGGGAGAATGGATTCGGTATTCGGCATGGGAAGTCAAGATGGGGAGAGGCTGACTATCAACTGATGCATGAATTAGTGTGTCAATGTCAGGTGGGGACATGTGCACTTCCTGCAGATCTGTTTCATACTGACTGGCCATAACCTCCCACATCATATAATGAAACGTTTAATTCTGAATTTTCGTGACTAATAAAATGTGGTTCAGCCCATATGCAGGGTCCGAGTATTGTTGTGATGGGTAAATGTATCAGATCCAAATATGGTTGTGTTGGGTGGATGTACTGGTCCAAGTAGGGTTGTCCTGCTGAATGTGTGAGTGTGAGGTCCAAGTATGGTTGTGTCTCATGAGTGTATTCACTACCAGAAACTAGACTATCCCCCACGGCTAAAAACCGACAGGAAAATGCAAAATCCCGTCAGGAAATATATTCCTGACGGCTACCCGACAGGAAATAGCCAACAGGATTAAATTGACAGGGAAAAGAAAATTTGCCTGACAGTTGGCCGACAGGGAAATAAATCCTGTCGGTTGTTCCTGGCGGCAGCCCACAGGAAAATCAAATGTCTCGTCAGGTTTATTAGATCCCTTTTCGTAGCATCTAAACTTTGAGCTAGCATAGAAAACAAAGCCATTTCTTGCAACATGAAAAATGAGTAAATACATACACGGCAAAAGAATGCAAAAAGGCAATAAACAAAGGGCATTTGTTGGGAACTCGTCTCGGAAATAAACAGAAGACCGAATGTCAGCTCTGGCTAGATGTACGGATATAGCCCCACTGAAAAAGCAGGGTTTTTTTTACTTACAACGGAGCAGGGGAAGACCATCCGACATCTAATGCGGCGCTGACGGCCTCTAGAAATAGTTTCGCAATGCATCTACAAAAAAACCACCAACATAGAAGAGATAAGAGCACGAAATTTAGCAAGATATGTGCAAACTCACGGCTTAGATTTATCAAAGGAAGAACATTAAGGATAAAAGAAATTAAAAGAGCAGGGGAAAGGGGAGGACCGGAGTTTAACATGGAGAGGGGCAAGGTGAGAGACGTGGCGATGCGATGGGGACGTGAGATGGGGGAAGACGAAGAAGCAACTACGGCAACCCCTCCTCACGCTTGCGGACGGTGTACGCGCACACACAGGGGAGATAGACGGGAACGACCTCAGCCTTGGGGTCAGAAGGATATGGAGGAGGGTGTTGGCCGGGGGCGAGGTCGACGGCGGGGTGGTGCGTCCACCGTAGGCGAGGACGACGGCGGGGTGGGGGCGGCCGCCGTGGGCGATGATGACGGCGGGGTGGTGGCGGCCGCCGTGGGCGAGATCGATGGCGGGGTGGGGGCGGCGGCTGTGGACAAGGACGGTGGGGGTGGGGTGGCGGCTGGGGTCTGGGATGAGGATTGGGGAACTTTCTCGTGGGGTTTCCATTTATCTCGAAGCGCCTTGTTTTCTCCCGTGGGCCGCTGCACACAGGGAAAAAGAAATTCGCATGGGCCTTCGCGCGCGCATGAATATTTTGGCGCGCAATGGGCTGGCCTGAGTACTTTCCTGTGGGCTAGCCTCACAGGACAATTCATTTTCCTGTGTGTTATATACTACCCTACAGTAAAATGAACTATTTTCCTCGGGGCTTAAGTATGGCCGCGAGGAAAATCATTATTCCTGTGAGATGCTTCGGGTCTCACAGGAAAATACGTCACCCTAAGGAAAAGTGTAGTTTCTGGTAGTGATTAGATGCAAGTATGGTTGTGTCGATTGAATGTACCAGGTCCAGGTATGGTTGTGTTGGGTGGAAGTACCAGATCCAAGTAGGGTTGTCCTGCTGAATGTGTAAGGGCCAAGTATGGTTGTGTGTGATGAATGTACTAGGTCCAAGTAAGATTCTGTCGACTAAATGTACCAGATCCAAGTAAATATCAAAAAACCAAACAATATACTAAATTAATCGAATTATGAATATATTTATATATCGAATTATGAATATATTTATATAATTATATTGTTGAGCGAACAACCATACTATACGGCATGGTAGATGTGAGTGGGCACATCTACTCTTCACTAGTTTAACTATTGGATGACCGCACAACATAAATGAACTGAGCACTACGGAAACAGCTAATTTTCCTTTAGGGGGCATCTTTGCCGCCAACTTTTCATTGGGCAGGCGACAAAGAAAGAGTTTGTTGTCATCAGTAGACGACAAAGAAAATTAACAGTAAAATAGACTTTGCCGTCATTTGCAGGTGCTCGTGCATTTGGAACAATACATACAACTAAATATGCCCACGCACATGTATCGTATAGCCTGGGAGACTAGACTTTGATGCACCGTTCGGTTTTTCAGTATTTAGCCACAAAAAAAAACAAATTCTAGATGATAATGAAATTTCATACCATATAAAAAACTACAACATATAATTGGTTTGTCCAATAAATTGGTTTGCACGACGCATTTTGTCAGCCACATCCGTTTTCATCCGATGAAAACCATGAGCGGCGATCTTAGCGGATGGAAGTCCAATTTGTTCTCCGCTTTGATCCATTTTAATGTAGTTTACATATACTTAAATAACATCTATATGTATTTAAAAAAGAAAATTGATATTTTTAAAAAAATTGATGTATTTCAATTTAAATTTTTTATTGAGAAAAAGCCCGCCTGAAGCACTTCTCTATAACGCCTCACTCCATCAATCTTGGGTTTTGTCCGAAGTTTGATTAATCCACATCCCTTAATGTCGATACAAAATTTAGCGGAGAGGCGTTGTCTCGGATAGAAATCTACGCCAGACTTCTTCCCAAGCAAAGTCCAATGCCTTAAGAAAAAGGCCTCCAAAAAAGCGTGGCCAAGAAGTGT
The DNA here is from genome assembly GCA_032464435.1 of Aegilops umbellulata. Classification (NCBI taxonomy): domain Eukaryota; kingdom Viridiplantae; phylum Streptophyta; class Magnoliopsida; order Poales; family Poaceae; genus Aegilops; species Aegilops umbellulata. Next base: position 493,643,233 of record CP136058.1, read on the forward strand.
CTTAAACAGTACTAGTACACGCATCACATGCCACCCCGCACTCGACACTGATATTGAACAGTGACCTGCCTGTCACTCTTGTCTGGCCTTTACACTAGCAGCCTAGTCCCTGCTGGCTCCTGCCTATATCTAGACCTATGTTCATAGGTCCACCGCAATTAGTTGGTCAAAAGCACTGGATAAACGCGCTGCTGCTGTAAATCGTATGTGGCTTCACTGACTACGGCACGAATCTCTGCATGAGGTCGACGGGTGCGATAAAGGGGCGTACTACTCCCGGGACCAACCACACCTTTTCGGTTTTTTATCCGTGGAACTGGCGTTGATGGCTGCTGATTCATTTGGTAATAATCACCTAATAGCAAGCAAGTCACCACAACCCGACCCACCACTAGACTCTGGTCACTCTTGCCATCTATTGTCTGTTTCATTTATCTAGACTAGATGGATGATTAGCCCAAAATCTACACGGCTTCCGGTAACTTTGAACCATTTCCTCACTTTTCTGTTGGTGCAACCTGCCCCAGCTTAGTGAACCAAGGCATGCATTGCCAGACTAATAACAAAGTTCCAATGTCGAGGTCATCCACAATAAGAGGTACTGTTATCAAAGACAACTAGGATTCTATTCTTGATAAGGTTTGGAAATGATAAGATACGTTCATATTCCATGATTTTCTTGGGAGATGTGGAAATATTATGTTTATTTTATCACAGAATGTCCTTTGCTTTGAGAAATATGTAAATGCATCATCACTGACCATGTATTCTCATGTTTGTGCAAGCCAAAAACGGTGAGATTAAAAGATAAGTCTGAAATCTAGCCATAGAATTAGAAAAAAAGGCTAATAATGTTCAGGTGTATGGAAATATTCAATACGTACAGGATTATAGTGTTGAATGGTTGTTTCTAGAGTACCAAATAAGTTTCATGTAAATCCTTACAATGGAGTTCACATACTCAATACTGTCCAGCATTTACCTTTGTTATGTTTCAACTTGCAGTATGGAGAAAACATTGAAAGTGGTTCTTCGGTGTTGGAATAAAGGGCAAAAAAAGGATGATGACATAAATATTGTTGATGCAGATATATTGAACATATCATCTCTCGCACAAAAATATTGAACATGTCATCAACTACACTTGGTATCTATGGTATGTACTCAGTTTAAGTTTGAACCATTTATTTTTTATTTTTTGCAGTTGCCACTCATCTCCTGTCAATAGGCCTTGTTGGGTCGTAAATCTACTTATAATCATGTGCTTTAGTATCTTTTTAAGAATCCAACTAAATTAATCCCCACTAGTTGTGTTTTGGTGCTCCATCGTTCTGCAATTTGTATATGTTGAACTAACCAAGTAATTGTCTTATAGGTATAGGCTCTTGTCATTTGTTGATTCTGGGTCAATTAGGATTACATTATTTCATGCATCTTAATTAGATGGATATGTAGTTCTCCACCTTTCCCTTTGGTCATAAGTAAATATTTATAAAACTTCTATATCCGCCTTCATGTTTCAGGGAGAGTATTCATGAAGTTTGTTCCAGAGAGTAGAGATTATATTCCTCTCAGGACTCCATCTCATTCAACCATTTTCCTGGAGACTGTCCATTTTCATTATTTATATAAAGAAAACATGTGGTGTGAGACAAGAATATTGGGAGGTTCGCTACTCGTACTTTGACATATTGCTTCGATGCCGGTAGTATCTCCATCTGGATATGATGGGCTTTCCAGTGACATATTGTTATTTTACGTAAATACATTTGCTGCCACACATAGATAGAAATGGCTCATTTGCTAATCAGTTAGTGTTGTGTTCCGCTACTATAATGTAGGGATAAACTTCCTCTCGTACACCAATGATGGATCATAAGGACATTGATCAAGACCGAAGGGAAGTTAAACTCCTCAACTCAAATCATGTAATTTCCGTGTAGTATCTAATTGCCCGACTTCATGCTATTTTGTGTTCAGTAACATTCTCGCAAATGAAGAAAAATATATCAGAATATGACTATTGTTCATGGTCTAAACAAAATAACGTTTGAGATCTGGAACCACAAAAATTGTCATTATTTGTTTCCATTTGTTTAATGTTGCTCATAATATTGAATCATTTTTTGTGGAAAACAAATTACATCTGCAAACATGATAATTGGGACCTCGGTGCTTATCTATGTCCAAGTTCCGATGCTCTTTCAGCCCAATGGTTTAAGACAAAGTAATTGGAACTCGCTCCAGTAAACAAAAAAATACAGAAAAAGGAAATGACGATCTTTTGCTCAAATGATAATGAATGTTTTTCTTCTTATTGTGGATATTGGGTCTCTATTACTCAAGTATGACAAGCTACTACAATGGACAATATGTACTACGAAGTTTGATTTGCTACAAGAGTCACACAAAATCTTTCTACTTTCTATTTCAGAATCCATGTTCTTAGTGTCTTTCTACACATTAATATTTAGATCATATGAGACTAAAGTCATGTCACTACTTTTAGTAAGAAAATGTTCTCGCATAATTCACACTTCGCAATGTCTATAATTATATAACTCTGTCCATTGCATTTTTTCCATCTAATATATGCAAACAAATTTATTTTGATCACCTATTATCATGTGCATAGGACTAAGAGTTCCAACAGCAATGCGTAGCGTATCACCTACTTTCTTAACGACTCTAACTCATAGTTTCACCTGCACCTATTGCCTGACTAGCGGTCCCAACCAAGTGCTTCAATGCTTGATGCCAGATAATGTATCATGAAATAGAATTATGCACAACCAAATCTGCCTTCTATTGTTCGCACCAGGTGACTGTCCAGCACACCCTTGAGCGTGCTAGGGCCTCCATTCTCTGATATTCGGTGCCCATCGAGAAAAGTTTGATACCGTACTAAAAAATCCAACCTTTTTATATTTAAACGTCAAATAGAGCTCATATACGTCATGTAAACATAAACTATATATTGGCTCGACGCTAAGGTGCATGGTGTCACAGCTCTGCGGTCACTGGATTGAATCCTTGGGTTTTTTTTTGCAAAACCACATTTTTAGGTGTTATTCAAGTTTGGTGAAATATAATTAAAACGGGAAGTGCTTCATAAACATGTAGGGTTAAACCTAATATATTTTGAAGCTAATTTTTTCAATTCAAAATTTTGGGCTAAGAATAACTGGAAATTCTGAGATTCTTTTGGAAACCATTTTTTCAAGTCCCTTCTGGAAAAAACCAGCAAGTTCTCCTCCCAGTTTTCAAGCACTAGAGGTGGATAGAATAGGCAAAAACGCTACACCAGACCAAGAATCCAGTGTGCAACCATTATACAAGCATTATTAATGAAATCAGTAACTGGTAGTTGCTCGGTGGGCATGAGAGTAACGATTAATCAGCGAATCGGCCGATTAACTGGATTAATCGGTATATTAAATATGAACTTGCCAGCATATATCGATTTTTTTATATATTATACGATACTCTAATGTTCTTAGTTATGTAATATACCAAAATATGATATTGTTTGGTCGAGCCCTAGCCGCTGAGCAAAATTTTGGGCTTTGTGAGCCCACAAGTTAATGGGTCAGCAGTGATTAATCTGTCTAACAAGGGATTAATTGATCTGACATGCCAATTAATCGGCCTGACATGCCAATTAATCGGCCTCACAAAACACGATGAATAATGCTATTTGATCTGGTCACCCTACGAGTAGCAATAACTGGCCCATTAACTGATTAATCGGACGAATTCTTGAACAGTGTATACAAGTATAGGACATCCGTCGAGTTCCCTTTTCCCCTAACTCGTCTTTTAATGTTAGCCCCATCTGCAATGTAGATAACAGGCTGAACACGATCCACACTGCAACGCCAAAGAATTTCCCAGTGCCTCCCACTCTGAAAAGTGAATACATTCGGTGACATTTTTACCACCCCATGAGAATGACTGTGGCATTGCATTGCCGCACGGAGATCCTTCACCACTACAAATGAAAAGACGATCATCCTAAAATGAGTCTGCGCGTCATTTTGTTAGTTTGGGGAGATAGCGACCCACTATGCGCATCAGCGCATGAGCTGTGAGGTTTTGACGTGGCTGGTGTGCTGTGTGTGTCTGATGTAAGTGGGAGCACACTTTATAGGCCTCACTTATGTACGAGGGTATTTGATGTCGAATAACGACCGATCCTTGAAGTTGCCTGAGATTATTTTGAATCCGACTCACTTCTATTAGCGAGTGGGTCACCATACATCCAGCCTTGGCAGGTACATCCTGGAGCTTCTAGAGTCGGGCGCTTCAAACTGGGCTCAAACGTCTGGACGGACATACCGGCCTCATACCGATAAAAAAAAGCCAACTTAGCCGGGCGTTTCAAACCGACCCAAATGGACAGGCTGTCAGGCACCTCTCATATCCACCCTAAAATATGGGTCGAATATGTGGATGTCCGGCCGCGTCCACTCCATCACCACTAAATTCCACACCTTCGCTAAAAAACACTATATTACCCACCCAGAGCAAACTCTAACTCACTTCACTCTCGCTCCGCCCTCCGTCCCTTCTCCTCACACTTCCCATCTAGTCCCCTCCTCCCCTCCATCCACCATGTCTAGTTGCGGCAACGGTGGAGGCGACAGATCCGATGACAATTGGGACGCCTTCCTCCATGATGTGGCGGGTGACGAGGAGGAGCTGGCCGTCCGCATTGTGATGAAGCTCTCGCGGTTGGACACAGGTGACAGCCCCCCGCTCTGCTCCGTCCCCTATCGCCTGATGCCGCAGCGTTGTTGCTGGAGCGGGCCCATGCACATTGCACGGCTCCGCGTGGTACACCCTCTCCACGCCAATGGCCCTCCGCCGCCCTCCAAACCCACTAGCCGATGCTCATCAAGGGCAGCGGTATGTGTTAAAGTTTGTTCCACCAGCAACACAGATGCGCCCGCCTGAGTCCGAGGTGGCTGCAACCCTCCACAAGTAGCAGCGGGCTAGGGATAGGTCAGTGGCATTTTAGGTATTCACCCAATCCTCCTGCACAGCTGCAGGGAGTCGATGGTGACCGACGAGGAGGGGTGTCTCTCGTGTGGGTCTACCGCGGCTCACTTACGACGGCGAAGAAGGACGCCCGTCGGCTCCGTAAAAAACGCGAAGGTGCTCTGGCTAGGGCTGCAGAGTCCACGTCTAAGGTAGCTAAGGCAGCGTGAGAGGCGGTAGGACCGTGTCGTCTGGAGGATGGCAGGCTTTATCTGCCCCTCATCGTCCTCCGACATCACCGACAACTCCGACGACCCATCTCCTACCACCGCCACCTACTCAGACACCTACAATAGCGCCGGTGATCAGAAGGATAAAAGGCCAGCAAGAAAGTGGTGAAGCTCGGCCCTCCCTCCATGTTTATTTCCATTATTAGTATTACTTGTCTGTCGGCTGGAGTGTGGTGTTCTTTTGGTGATCGCTTATGCGGATTTTTTTTTGACAAAGGGTGGATTTTATTATCTAAGAAAGAAGCATCAAGAGGATACAAACCCAAAGAGCACACACCCGGCCTCTGAATAGCTAAGATGTACACAGCCAAAACCAAAGCCCGCACACAAAAACACGCCGGCAAATAGTAAAGTCATATAAGATCAAATATATGCATAGGCGAGGAAAAAAACCCAACCAATCAGATCTGCAATTGACAAACTACAACAATGACTATGTCCGCACCAACATTTTCATGACATCACATGGTTTACGAGGTTCTTCAACAACAACCTCTTTATGAAGGGATTGGCGCTCAAGCGGAACGAAACCTTTTGACGAATTTTCTTGTTTTTGTCTTTTACAGAAAATCAATACCAAACGGAACGAAACCTTTTGACGATTTTTCTTGGACCACAAGACACCGAGGAAGCTTCGGGAGGAGGCCAGAAGACCCTCGAGGAGGTAACAAGCCACCAGGGTACACAAATAAATACCCAAAACTTTGCCCCACGTGGCTGTTCTAACCCTAAACTTTGCTCCATAAATACCCAAATATTCCGTCTGGATCGAAGGGCACACCAAAAATACTTTTCAGCCGTTGCAAGTCTCAGACCTCGTGAGATCCCATCTTGGGGCCTTTTCCGGTGCTCTGCCAGAGGGGGGTTCGATCACGGAGGGCGTGTACATCAACCTTGTTGCCCTTTCGATGATGTGTGAGTAGTTTACCACTGACCTACGGGTCCATAGCTATTCGCTAGATGGCTTCTTCTCTCTATTTGATTTTCAATACAATATTCTCCTTGATGTTTTTGGAGATCTATTTGATGTTATCTTCTTTGGCGGTGTGTTTGTTGAGATCCATGAATTGTGGATTTATGATCAGATTATCTATGAATATTATTTGAGTCTTCTCTGAATTCTTATATGCATTCTTAAGATAGCTTTGTATTTCTCTCCGATCTATCGATTTGGTTTGGCCAACTAGATTGGTTTTTCTTGCAATGAGAGAGGTGCTTTGTAATTGGTTCAATCTTGCGGTGTCCTCTCCCAGTGACAGACGGGGCAACGAGAAACGTATTTTGCCATTAAGGATAAAAAGATGGGGTTTATATCATATATCTTTGAGTTTATCCCTCTACATCATGTCATCTTGCTTAAGGCGTTACACTGTTCTTATGAACTTAATACTCTAGATACATGCATGAGTCGGTCTATGTGTGAGTAATATAGTAATAGATGCAGAATCGGTTCGGTCTACTTGTTACGGACGTGATGCCTACATTCGCGATCATTGTCTTAGATATCGTCATAACTTTGTGCTTTTCTATCAATTGCTTAACAGTAATTTGTTCACCCACCGTATGATTTCTTCGAGAGAGAGAGAGTCTCTAGTGAAACCCAGATCTATATCAAAAACACAAAATTACCTTGCTGCAATTTATTCAATTTTATTTGTTTTACATTTATATCTATTAGATCTCACTCTTCCTAGTGACCGTGAAGGGATTGGCAACCCCCTTTTGGCGTTGTGTGCAAGTGTTCGTTAGTTTGTGCAGGTGCATATATTGGGGACATGCTTATGCCTCTTACTGGATTGATACCTTGGTTCTTAACCAAGAAAAATACTTATCTCTACTTTGCTGCATCACCCTTCCTCTTCAAGGGAAAAATCAACGCAATCTCAGGAAGTAGCATCGCTGCACAACCATCCCCCTGCATCAAACCGTTTTTCATAGTTTGCATCTCCCGCTCAAAAGTAACTACCGAGTCTAAAAAGTGAAATCCACACAAGAACCTTTCGGTGGCCGCAATCCATAGCGTGTCAACCGCAGGACGAAATGTTCACCGTAACGACCAACACCGATGACGGAGCACTCCGTTGCCGACTACCACCTCGCCAAAGAGATATGGAGCATGAAATTCAGATCAACATCACTCACACCGCTAGATCAGGAGTGTACTACTTGTGAGCTATGTTAGGATTTTCCTCGAAGAGGAGGAGAGATGCAGTATAGTAGAGATAAGTATTTCCCTCAATGATAACCAAGATTTATTGAACCAATAGGAGAATAACGGAAAGCCTCGCGAAGAACACCTACACACACAAAAGCAAATACTTGCACCCAACATGGGCAAGAGGGTTGTCAAACCCCTCAAACTCGTTACTTACAAGGATCAAATCTTGTAGTGGTAGATAAATAAATTACAAAATAAAATAAAGTAAATAAAATTGCAGCAAATGAATTTTGGTTTTTATAATATGATTAAAGTAACGGGGCCATAGTTTTTACTAGAGTCTTCTCTCTCGAACACATATCATATGGTGGGTGAACAAATTACTGTTGGGCTTGATAGAAAAGTGCACAGTTATGACGTATTCACGACAATGATCGTGTATATAGGCATCACATCCGAGACAAATAGACCAACTCCTGCCATCATCTACTACTATTACTACACCAATCAACCGCTATCCAGCATGCATATATGGTATTAAGTTCATAAAGACGGAGTAACACCTTAAGCAAGGTGACATGATGCAGACAAAGTAAACCAAACCTATATGAATGAACCCCATCATATCACTCTTAATGGAAACAACAGAAATAAGTGTCTTGTCCCCTTCTGTCACCGGGATATGGAGCACCGCAAGATTGAACCCATTACAAAGCATGAATCCCACTGAAGATAAGTCAACCCAGTTTCCAAAACAAAAAGATAGATCGGAGAGAAATACAAAGCTATAACAATCATGCATAGAATATTCAGATCATCAACCCACAATTCATTGGATCCCAACAAACACACTGCAAAAGAAGATTAAATCGAATTGAACTCCAAGAAGATCGAGGAGAACATTATATTAAAGATCAAAGAGAGAGAAGAAATCATCTAGCTACTAGCTATGGACCCGTAGGTCTGTGGTGAACTACTCAGGAATCATCAAAAAACATCAAGGATTATGTGGAAGCCCTATGTGTTCGATTCTCCCTCCGGCAGAGTATTGGAAAAGGCCTCCAGACGGGATCATGAGAGAACAGAAGCTTGCGGCGGCGAAAAAAGTATTTCCGGTGGCTCTCCATTGTTGGATAATATCTTTGAATTTATAGAGCTGGAATTAGGTCAAACAGTGCTACATGGGGGCACATGAGCTCACGGGGCGCGTCGAGTGAGCTTGTAGCTCTCCTGTAGCTCTTCTGGCCAACTCGCGAATCTTCATGGATCCCTTGTAATCTAGAAACACAAGCAAAAACAGGAAGTAACACTGGGTTAATAGATTAGTCCCAAAAAATGATATAAAATAACATATAAAGCATCCAAGATGAATTATATAATATAATGAAACAATAAAAAATTGTAGATACGTCGAGGACGTATCAGAGCGCACATCCTCAGATCATGGCCGCGCCTCCTGATCCAAGCCGGCGAGCACCATGGCCAAGAGCATCCTTCAAAAGAGCCGTCTGCTGATGCCGTTCCAATGGAGAAATCCGACGAAACTCTGAACAGCCACCGCCGACCACGAAGCGGAACAACACACGCGAGAATGGGAGGAAGTTGCAGCCCACCTAACTACGGCCACCAAGCCCACCTGGCTGTGCGGCGCAAGCGAGAGAAGGTCGTCGCACAGCCAGAAGGCCCACGACGAGGGCACGACGGCGCCTCATCTAGCCCCTCGGATCTCTGGATAGGGCCAGCCCAGGGCAGCGTCCGTTGGAGGGCGAATAGGCACGATGGAGCAGCCCTACTGGTTGCACCCCACATCCTAGAGCGAAGATCCACCGCGGCCAGCCAAGGACATGCAGCACCAGCGCCGGCGCGATCTTCGCAGACTTGGGAAGGCGCTTGCAGCCATGGCATGAGGGGACAAGAGGGAAGGAGAGGAAGCTGGCCGCCACCACCCTGTAGTGCGAGGGGATTTGCACTTGCGACCGTGGCCGACGGCCGCGAGAAGGAGGAGCCGGGAGGCAGGCGCTAGTGGCGACGTTGGGAGTTGCCGCCCAGGGATGACACGGTTATGCGGATTGTGGGCATTTGTATGTCTGTTGTTTTCTATATCCGTTTGCTAACACATTTCTTTGTATGTTTGTTGATCTACATAATTTAGTTTCACATTGCATGCTTAGTATGGATATAGGGTAGCATCGGATATGAGGCACACAATTGTGAACGCGGTGATTTGGGAATTGCTGGGTCACTGTCCGCGGATAGGCCCTGGCGCACGCGCCCATGGACGGACCCTGGCGCACACGCCCGTGGATGTGTAGTGTGCCGGATTTGGCAAGTCCGGCTGTAGATGCTTTAAGGACAACATGGATTGCAACAATGAAACCATCATGGAATAGGGTGGAGAACGACTTCGCTAGGTTTATTTTTAATTTTTTAACGGTACATTGTACTACACAATTTAAGGTGTAGTATTAAGTTGATTCAATGTTTAGTATTGTGTGCCTTAGAGTTCGACCTGAGGACAACATGGTAATTTTCTGTCCACTCTATCGGGCTAATGCGGAGTGCGGCCGATCAATATAACGGAAAAGGAAAATTAACCGATGCCCTTCCCGAATCAATACATTTTGGGCCATTCCTGACACTGATTATCGTTGATGCTGACTGATCACGTCGCCACTCACCCCAACATCTCCGGCCACACCGCCATCGTCGTGTGCAGTCCTTGCTAATTGATTCCTTGTACCTCGTACTGATCCGGGGCGTATAGAGGCTAGTCTGAACTCTAGAGACATGCGTTTCCATGTAATCAAAGTGCATAGGACACCGAACAATACAAACTCTCGCGGAAAATGAGGTTTATCAAACGGCTGATTCTTCTCCATCATACAATCAGGCCATACAAGGCGAAACTTAACGTTTACGGTATCCGAAATGCCCCTACGGCTTGAATATACTACACACATTTGGGTGTATTATTGCCGCAGCAGGACCAATATTATTGTCTCAAAAAGAAAATGGAGAAAATTGATTTTATGTACCGTAAATGGACTCTTATATTTCTGTTGGTTAAACAGGCCACACTAAAAGCATGAATGCGAAAATTATACTCCTTCAGTTCCTAAATATAAGCCTTTTTAGAGGGATTCTAATACGGACTACATACGGATGCATATGGACATATTTTAGAGTGTACATTCATTTATTTTGCTCTGTATGTAGTCCATAGTGGAATCTCTAAAATGACTTCATTTTAGGAACGGAGGAAGTATTTTTCTTCCTTAAGTTACAATATATTGACTAACACACGTGTGTGCATGTGTCGCAGTTTTTGCCTGATGAAGATTCCATATCGTCCTACATTCTGAAGGGTATCTTCCTCCTACGAACTGTGACTTCATATCCACATCAATTAACCAGAATCCCTCCTCAACACACTGATTATGCAACAATGTGGATTCTATATTTCCAATACTGTGAACTCAATTTTCTGGGAAATATACTACCTAATGGCAACCCGATGCCTTGAACTACAAATTTGGGTTGTGCTCCATGCTCTCATCACGGTTCACGCTCAACGACGAGAGCGGCCGTTGGACGCTGGAGCATTCCAATCTATGGCTCAATGGTGATAATGCCAAGGTGAGTGTACATGGCTCAATGGCTCTATGGTCTTTGTTATTGCGCGAGTAATCTGCATGCCGTGTACTTGGGTTGTTTGTAACTAACTCTATTCTCTCTTATTTAATGGATGAGGCAAAGCTTTTGCCTCCGTTTCAAAAAAAAAATGCCAAGGTGATGCCTTTGATTGCTCCTATCGACCCTCTCAAACTGAGGCAAGGGTGTGCACCGGGTGGCTGGTCAGCGGAGGCGGGCTGCCGCCCAGGATGGCAGACGACCTGGACGCAGCGGCACATGAGAGCATGTGTCCTGAGGCGGGCTGACGGCATCGGATCGGCAGATGACCTGTCCGTGGTGTCGAGGAGCTGGCTTGTCTTTCACCTTTGTTTGTGTATCTTTTTTACGGGATTGTTTGTGTATATATCATTATGATTAAAGCATGGAATTAAGTCTATCCCTTATAGGAAATTACCAATACGCACTTAGCCAAATTCCGAGCGGACCTGTATTAACCGTTGGATCAACTATATACTACCCATTATTTCAGATAGTATGATGTACCGTAAAAACTCTCATTTCTATCCCACAAGAGCGACACTAAACACAACCAAGCTTGTCAAGATCACTCATAAATTGCAGCTTGACTAGAATAAACTGAAAATGGGGTCATATCCAGTCAAATCCTAGGCTCGTAACATGTGAAATCAGCTAATCAAAAAATTCGAACTACTTGGACCTCAATCACACCAGACCACATCAAATTAATTTGTATGTTTCAATAAAGATACTATGGCTGCGTTAATCGCCCATATGTAGAGGCCGGAGGTCATCCTCCTTGTCGAAATAATAAATAAATAAATAAAGATACTGATCCAGTAAGGACTCTGGCCTTTGGGGATATGGCAAGGTGGGGGATTTGTTTGAGTTGTGAATCATCGGATTGGAAAGGCGGGCATTGGGAACTTGGGGTTGCCTCTTAAAGGTGGGCCTCATGAGAGTTTTCCACTGGGTAACCCGGCCACTCACCACGTTCCTTTGAAGTTGGCTTACGAATGATTGTGTTGTTCACGTGAAATCAATGAGTATGTTAATTTGTTCCAGTGGAATGTCCGACTATTGGTAGGGTTACAATCTGGCCGGCCTAACACCACAAAACTAGGTGCAAATAGGACAATATATGCACTGATTACATCAAGCAGCACCCAAACTTGATTTGGTAAGTTTAACACACATGGATCGGATTTATACGGGCCGCCACATGCTACCCTAGCACGCCCACCTGTCATGGATTCTATGCACATGATTTGTGTGGCTTCAGTGGATCTTTTACCACCATGGGAAGCACTTATTTATAATAATAAATATTCACAAGAACCAACCTGTGCTCGAATGTTAAGGACGGTGATTGTATCCCCAACCGACTACGGATCAAACCGCAGGTTCGACACCTACATGTCTCCGTCTCAAGAAGGTGGAATATTCTCTCCACCCGTCCCCCGCGCCCCTCTCAGTGCCGCCGGCGGCGGGGCCTCTCCCTTGGCGCGGCTCTCCCTTCTTCCTCGCGGCGGCGCAATCGCTCCCGGTGGGCATGGTGGCACGGCGCTTTGAAGCTCCGGCGGCGGCTCGTTCTGTGGCGTGGTGGAGGGCCTGTCCCCGTCCGGTGGTGCCGCCTCGACAGCGGCTGCGGCCTGGGGCTCTTGACCCCAGATTGGATCTCGCTGGTGCTCGAGCTGGGTCATCATGACTGCCTGTCAGGAGTGGTGTCGTCGAGTCTCACGGCCTCTAGGCACCGTGGAGGTGCCGGTGGCGACATGCGCTCAGCCTGGTGGTGCCGGTGGTGGTGGCAGACCGTGCACGGGACTTGGATTTCTTCGAACAGATCTGGTTGAAAGTTTCTTTCTGCTACTGCCAAGGTCGGCGGTGGCGGCACTATCTGCGCCGTTCCCTTCTTGAAGGCATCGCGGTGGAGAAGTTCAATACCACACTCTGCTACCTCCGGGGGAAACCCTAGATCAGTAGATCGGATGACGGCGGCGCTCGGGTGTCGTTTCCCCCTTGGGGCGTCATTCTTGGAGGTACACACGGGCTCGAGGGACCAGAGGATGGTTCTTTGGTGGAACGGTGCTTCATCTTACACATTGATGCTAGCGGATCTCGCAGCATGGCACTGTGGAGACTGGGCGTCCGATGCGCGGTTATGGTCTCGTGCAGGAGGAGGGTGCTATCTGGCGTCATGGTGACGTCGATGGCAGAGAGGCCTGGCAAAGTCGGTGGATTAGTTTCTGCTCTGATGATGGGTTAATGGAAGATGGCGGCGATGACATAGAGAGTGCGCCGGACCAGCTTGTGCCCCAAACCCAGTGTGTGGCTTGGTTGGAGCGTCTAGCTTTAGATGTTAGGCATTTGTGCGATGTCTGTTTGGTATTAGTCTCGAACTATCGACACCCGTTCATCGGGTGGATAGGAGTAGCGACACTTGTTGCTAAGATGGTGGCTTCAGACTACCTGATGTACTACTTTGTAAGGTCTTTGTGAATAATTTATAAAATGATTGGTTGCACCATCCAGATGCAGAGGCCGGGGGTAATCCTCCTTTACAACAAAAGAAATGAAGGTGAAATATTCTTTCAGCAGGAGGCGACATCATGCCAATAGCGAGACACCTGCGGTGAGTTTGTCAGTATCAAGTACGCGTTTAGACTATGTTAAAGGGAGCTGTCAATCTCCACAAAAACAAAAGGAAAGATATATATATTCATCTTTATAAATATAGAGTAACTAGAATATTTGAGAATTTACCCTTTTTTCATCATATATAAGAATTTCACATGTTTGGAAAGATATATTTCGTAGGTGCCGTCGCAGAGCATGCGGCCGGCCATGGCGGCGGCGAAGGGGACGACAGATGCGAGAGGGGGTGGGAGAGAGCGGGGGGGTGCGCGTACACGAGAGGCGGGAGGCGAGGCCGGGGAGGAGGAAGACGTCCGCGGCGTCGGCGGCGAGAAGACCGCTACGGGGTCACCGGATCGAGTGTCGCTGAGATCATTCGCCTCGGATGGGATCAGGAGGCGAGGGAGAGCCCGTGCTATTTTTTTCCTTAGAATTGAGAGCCCATGGTTGTGGACCGCGGGTTGAATATTAAAAACTACAGGGGGAGTTTTGAAAAACCGCCTGAACAAAATGTTCTTCTCACTTAGGAAAGGACTGCGGGTTCAATTATCAAAGAGTACAAGGATTTTTTGCAAAAACACCGTGACAGCGAGCAGGGAGAAGCGATAGGCGCTTTATTCTTAGGGAAAGATAAATATTCACATGAACCAAGCTGTGCTTGGATGTTTAGGACGGTGAGTCGGTGATTGCATCCCCAATCGACTCGGAATCAAACCGCTGGTTCGACACCTACATGTCTCAGTCTTATGAACGTGGAATATTAATTCTTTCAGTAGGAGGCGACATCCCGTCAATAGTGAGACGCCTGCTATGAGTTTGTCAATATCAAGATCACGTTTGTACTATGTTAAAGGAAGCTGTCAACCTCCATAAAAACAAAAGGAAAGATATATATCCATTTGTATAAATATAGAGTAACTAGAATATTTGAGAATTTACCCTTTTTTCATCATATATAAGAATTTCACATGTTTGGATGGATATATTTCGTGTCGCTTCCTAATATTTGCAACTCTGGCACACAAATCATGCATTAATTTCAATGAAAATTGTCAGTCTGCTCCAAACTCCCTTCTTAAGCCAAAAAGAGTTTCATTCATCGTTTTGATAGTTGAAGTGGCTACAATCAGTGGCAGTTACATGTCCTATTCATGGAACTGAGAAATTAAGTCGCACCTCACTCCGGCTTGTTGAAGAGACGCTGCACCTCATTCTCTTCCGATTCAACGACTCAGCCGCACATAGATTAGAGAGACAACCTTCCTGTGAGCCAACAAATCAGAAAAGGCATCTTCTAGCTAGAACATGAGGGCATGCACGTTGTGAACGACTTGAAAAGGCTTCCGTAGTTGGACTTCTCCATAATCTGCTACCTCATCCAGGCTACCAAGCAACGCGTAAATATTCCCTCATGCCTCCTAATCCTACGCAGTCTGTTTGACCTGCTGTTCCAACCAAGCAAGTAACTAACTGATTTCCAATCAGTTTTGACCATAACGGACCATCTATAATAATATAAAGGCATTCCGTGATTGTACGATTGTCATTGGCGCTGTAGTAGTTGTTTCTGTGTGAATGACGCGGGTAAATTGAAAGAGAGATATGGGTCAGGGCGCCTTTCAAAGGCGGGGCTCGGTGTGTGTTGTGTCATGACGTGGACGCAGTCAATCAAACGATCTACCGATCCGATAATCAATGGGAGTATGCTGGGCTCGATTATATATGCTTGTGGTAGCATTACCTTGTTGTGCATATTAAAGTACTAGCAAAGCTCGCGCGGCGGCACGCCGCGTCAGTCGATACAGCGTGTCTATATGAAGTGAGGGTACATGCAGAGTGGTATCAAGTCAGAAAAGTTGTCGCACATCTTTACTACAGTGCGTGTTTGCATTGTAAATTTATTTTGTTGTGTGGTTACCTACTGACGGGCCATGGTAAACTGCCATTGCTTTGTTTATTCTTTTTTTTTTGAATTGTTGATTGTTTTTTGAGGTATCTACCCGCTTATTTCAAGTGGTTTGTTCGTTCCTTCTCTGTATTGTAAGGTGTTTTCTTTTGCCACCTCAAGTGCATAGTAGTTGTTATCGTTAATAGTCCAGGTATTCGGGCCGTCGCATCATGTCTGACACCCTTGGGAAACCCCTGTACGCCTACAATTCGTCTCGACGCCCTTGGGAAACCCCTGCACGCCTACAATTCAAACGGAGGGAGTAGCAGGAACCAAATCCTCATATATAAGGCCCGCGATCTCTCTAGAAGCAAATCAAGCGGATATGAGGAAGTCGTGAGGCAACACCACGCCCACACCATCGTGTCAACAGCATCAATTACCAACCCGTGCATGCAAGAAAAAAAACCCGCCTGACACTCAACATCACTCAACCCATGCATGCGCTGTAGAAGAATAAAGATCGTAGCCGCTAAACAGACATGCAATGAGTCCCCCAAAACATATACCAGTTGATCGAGAAACTAAATCGCCAAAAAAAATATGCTAAAGGCATCAGCGAGCATCCCCAACAAAATCCCCAAGTGGTACACGTGTTCTTCACCTATTAGCTAACACAACATAGAGGCAATATATTGTGCATGTAAGTTTTTGATGACCATAGATAAATGTCAAAAGAAGGAAAAATAATTACCAAGAACACAAAAGGGCATACTTAGAAATATTATCTTGCCACCAACCTGCAGGAAAAAATATATTTCCAAGAATGCAACAGGTACATCATAGTCAAATCTGAAAGCATCAGATTCTTAAAGTTAAAATATGCAAAATGCAAAAAGGATTTTGCTTAATGAAGGTAAAAGAAAAGTTTGAAGCAGAATAAAGGGTACAATATTCACTTACTGTTTAACCCAAATTATTGTTGGAGTCATTCAACAGGACTAAAGCTTGCTTTCATTTGTTGAAACTTACTATTATCATTACATAAAAAGCATCCTAGGATGTCCATCATCTGCCGCACACACAAATGAAGACCAAATACCAACGCCAGGTGAATGGAAAAGATAGAGCAAACAAAAAAGGCTGGCTGCCATAATTCATCTAATCTATCAAAAAGGACGACATAACCAATTAGGCATATATTTTTTGTACTATATGCACACCCTTAAAATCTGAACTAACAATTGATATCCTTATTGCCTGAAGCTCAAAACTACCAAGGGAGAACTATAACTGCAATGGTGCATTTATGTATTACAATGAAGAAATCAGAAGACTCTCCCTTCCATAAGATTTTTTTACTGAATTTATGAAATATAAATTATTATCTTTTTAGGGGTACATAAATTATTATGTAAGCATGTAAATCTGAGGGTGAGACGTCCTTGGGCTCATTTCCAGCCACACACATTTCCTTGCGCTTATATATAAACACCACGCCTATCGGACTTGCCGTGAACCAAGAATTCAAAGAAATTTTTATTTTGCGCAAAAATTGAACCGGTGAAAAATACGTCCTCGAAATCTCAACTCAAGATTAACTCGGTTACGTGCCAATTCTCATCTCTCTTTGACCACCATAGTGTTTTTGTCATGCAAAAGAACTTGCCTATTATATTTTATTTTGCAGGGGAAAGAACTTGCCTATTTTTTTTATTTTTGACGCGAAAAGAACTTGCCTATATATGCTACAAAATAACAACACGAAACAATCAATCTATTCAAAAGCTATTCACTTAAACAATGTGTTTTCTATTCAAAGATGTACAAAGCAGTACAAAAGTCAAATTTAAAACTGCGACACTGGAAAGCATTCTATTAGTTCTAAAACTAAAGTTTGCAACCTCAGCATCAAGTTATCCATGGCACCGTTGAGCACCTAAGATGAGGCATGAGAGTAGCACATACTCCTGGTGGTTCTGCTGCTATCGCTTTCGAGCTGACAAGGAGTCGGTGAGGAAGGACCGAAGGAGAAGTGCAGCACTGCACGAACTTGCCTTCAGAGTTCGTGTACCACACGAAGAGCACTGCCGGCGTGGTGGACAGGAAGTTACCTACAGCGGTAGACGACTCTGTTATGAGGCGGTGGCGCTTACCTGGAATGTACCGAGCAGTTGGGTACGACGGTGTCATACACACGCGCGACACAGCGCGGACTGCGAAGAGAGCGTGGAAGAGGCAACCATCGTGTGCAGAGTGCTCGCCATCCCATAGTTGACGCCGAGGAGCAGGGTCAAGGAGCAGGGATGCCTCCTCCCGTTAGTTTCTCCGCGACAACGACGATGGCCGAAGGGCTCCCATGTCGCTGGATGACAAGGCGACGACGGCCTGGGCGAATGCAACGTCGAGTCGGTGGTGAGATGACACGGAACGACGGGGCGCCGTCGGCCTAGAAGGTCGCGAGCTCAAAGCGTCCGCTGGTAGGACGGGAAGGTCGTCGGAGGCTCCGACGCGGTCCTCTGCGACGCTCAACTCCTAGGCAAGCCCAGCGTACATGTAGCTTGCCTGTCCTGGCATTGGCAGCAGTCGGCGACCTGGGCGCCGCCAGTCCGTCCTACACGGTGAGGAAGTGCGCAGGGATACAAAAGGAGGAGCTGTCGAGGCCGTCCACCGTGGCGCATCGCCGGCGACCATCCAGAGCTGGAAGCGTTAGAAGGTGTAACTCTTCTCACCGTTCCTGGCATCGAATGGGAGCAGTGCGACTTCTGTGTGTTCCTGGTTGTCGGCCTTCTGATCGAGGAAGCGCACCACGGTGATCTACATGCTGGGGTGCTCGGCGCCTCGGCCATCTTCCTCGCCAGCTCGAGGGCCTCCAGGTCATCCGCCCAGCCGAAGAAGACGACGAACATGTCGTCCATGACCTACTGGCCATCGCAGCGGCCGCGGTCCATGAGGACGGTCACGTCGTTGCCTCACACGGCAGCGAAGATCGAGTCGACGGATTGCACTCCCGTGTGCCAGGGCGTTCTGCTGGTGAATCCTAGTACGATCCAGCACACACGTATTTGTAGTATTCCCAAGCCACCAGAACAACGATCGAAGCGGTGTCGAGAACCATCACGTAAGAAGCAATGATAGGTCTGCAGATTGAACGATGGAGACGGCACCGATTAAGGAAACCTGGCCCAACAGCGGCAAAGATGGACAGCGACAGGACAACCGGACCAACAGACCCCAATCAAAAACCCAACAGCGGCATCGACATCGACGGGACATCTGGGCGAACAGCGGCCAATCAAAAACCAGAAGAAGCATCGAAGCAAAACAAACTCTCAGGACAAGAACTTCACCGCAAAAACCTGGCCCACACACAACAAAAAATACTAAACCAACCAAACCAACTTGCACACACGTTCAAAAAATTTCAAATCAAAACCTAGGCACACCACTCATTTCTACCCAGCCATGTACCAAAATAATACACGTGTTGTGTACCAAGTTACTTAGGGGTCATTTTCAGCCAAGTGGGTGAATAATGGAGCGAAAACGCTGCCGGATATAGAGGCTTGGGTATGGGAGTCAGTACGCTTTGGTCTGATAAACCATGATATACACGCCGTACGTACACTAGCTTTGTACTATGGTCGGCCGGGTAGATCTTTGGAATAAATTGACCATTCAAATTGTGGCGATTGGTTGAGAGTACTTTCATACGCTCACACACAATATTGTGAGGATGACGGTTGCAACCCTGTGGTGTTTCTGGCAAGAAGAAAACAAGGAACAGCATGCAATGTAAGAGAGCCTGAGCTGATGAGATTTAGTTCCGTGTCAGAACTGAGGATGCTTTGGGATATCTGTTCCGGAGGGTGAAGTTTGCGATCTATATTCATGTGATGCACTTACCAAGAGCTTGCAACAGTCCAACAATTGCGTTGTAAAAAGCACACATGCACACACACAAACCCACACGCCACCTAGGGACACATCAAAAATTGTAAGACTATGGGTAGCTATGAACGATTTATATAATCCCCCCCCCCTCCTTAAATTTCACGGGGGTGGGCCCCTCCCTCCCTCTATCTCCAATCACAACTCCCCACGTTGCTCATTACGTTAATCTTGTAATTAGCGGCATGTTGGACATCCTAGTTGATGGCGGCCCTCCTAGATGGAACCGAACGGCAGGCGGCAGCATGAGGCAATTCGTCTGCAGCGAATGAAGGCAGTGGTCAAGGTTGTGAAGTAGCGTCGGCATCGAGCATAGCCGATGAGGAGATCGTCCGATCATACTGGAGTTTTCTCGTCCTAGGCATGTTGGAACGGTGAGTGCTGCCACATGCGAGAATGATGGATCAAGAGGTGGTGTAGGCGGAGTCGTCCGATATAGATTTGCGATTGGTTATCACCTAGGAAGACGGTGGTCCCAGGCTACCGGAGTGACCCAGATTGAGGACTTTAGTAGTGACGGTGACCTCCTCCATCGTCAATGGCTACATAGTTTGGCACTTGGTCTGGCGAGCAACTGCTAGTGCTAGCATGGTTATCTTTTCCGTGGAATCTCACTCATGACTATGAGCATACGTAGTTGCTAGGACCGCGGAAAGTCGAGGTGATAACATATGAGACTTGGGTTTGTGGTGCTTCTTGAGTACCCAGTCTCAAGCTCTAGGGTGAAATCCCTAGTTTACTCAGTGTTTGTTCTGATTTGATCTTGAGGGTGAAAACCCATGATCTGGCCTTTAGTGATTGGATCCGGCGACAAAGACGCTTCTGCGCCGTTCCATTCATGAAGAGGTTGCTGTTGGAGAACCTTACTTGTAGTTATTTTGTTGTCAAAATATATTTGGTGCTTGGGTCGTAGCTGCATTATGTCTATCGTTGTTTCGATCGTCCTTTTTTTTTCACATTGGCATAGCTTCGGTCTTCTGTGACTTGTATGTGTGCATTTGTGTTTGGTGTGTGCATTGTAATTATGCAGAGGCTGGGTGCTGCTTATTGTGCTTGTATCCCATTGATGCTTTATTATAGGTCAAGAAAGACACCCTTTATCGAATCTTTTACATAATATACTTACATACTAGAGGGAGAAGAAATATGCCCATGGCTGAGTACAAGCAACCGTTACACTTTTTTGTGCTCGGACGGCATGGAGTTGGCAAATGTAAGCGGCCGTTGTATCTAGAAAGTAGACAGGAGCACGGATCGGAGCATTCAGAGGGAGCAGGCAAGCCCCATCCCAACATGTGAGCAAGCAAATCGTGAACGCCTTGAAAAGGCTTCCATAACTAGACCTGTATATAATCCTGTACTTCATCCAGGTTATCAAGCAACACAGAAATATTCCCTCATGCCTCCTAATCCTACAGTCTGCTTGACCTTCTGTTCCAACCAAGCAAGCAAGTAATTAAGGGCATCCCGCGATTGTACGATTGGCATGAGGGCCTTACTTGCTGTTTCTGTGTGAATGAGGCGGGAAATTGAAAGGGAGAGTCTGGATCGAAGCACCTTTTAAAGGCGGGGCTTGGTGTGTGTTGTGCGGGCCGCGAGGAGTCTATATATACCTGCGCTCGTGACATGCTGCCATGACGTGGACGCAATCAATCAAACCATCTCCCGGCGGCATCAAGGCTGACTAGCGGTGCAATTGTCTCTTTGCCAGAAAAGACACCTTATCATTCAAATATAAATGAGGTCTGCTCCTTTTTATAATGCACAAAAGTTGGAAGAACGTTACTAAAAGGATATTACACCCTCCGTAGAGAAATATAAGAGCGTTTAAATCACTACTTAAGTGATGTAAACGCTCTTATATTTCTCTATGGAGGGAGTACAAGAGAAGCTAGTCCCAGGTAAATAAGGCACCACATGATACTTCTGATAATATGGTTAACTCTAGCATGAACTCTAGCATGTCCACACGATTAACATAAACAATATACTGTAGATGCGCTCAATGCTGAGTATTAATTATCGTGACTGCTCTAGAACAATTTCTTACGGACCATACTTAATAATTTATAAGGGATGCAGATTTCAACAACAAAAACTATTATATGTCTCTCAATAAAACAGAGAAAAAGAAAAAGGTTGATTAATCTGCTAGAAAATCATGATGACCCAAACACATTTGCAGAACATACCGCAATTAATGATTGAGATGTGTGTATACATTATACGTTGCTTGAGAAATACTAACGACAAAAAGGATAACTACGAAAAATAGTTTTCCTAGGATTGCGAGCCTAACAGTTAAGTGCTTCCCTGTATTCTTGGCGCAATAATTTACATATTTTTAGTGCATATATTGAGAAACATTTGAGATAATTTCTAGCTTTACTGTATTACCAGTTGATTGAACGAATCCTCAAAATTATCCTGTAGAATTGAAGGATTGGAACGTTAGCAATTCAACGAATACCTGACGTACATTGACCAGCATCCGAAATAAGGAGGAACCAAGAAATAGAGAAGAATCTGAACTGGACAGACAAAGTTAGCTTTTGCATAATTATATATGTTGGCTGGATGTACTAATACAGTGCTACAGGTCGAACCCGGCCTTCAGAGTGTTGAAATATGAGATGGGCCTAGAGCCCATATGACAATTTCAGATTTGATCTCTAAGGGCCCATGTAGGTGGCATGACAAGGTGGTGGAAAGTTTAGTCCCACCCCGGAAGTGGAAGGAGAGTTGGAGTGATTTATAAGGGATTCTCTCCCTCGTGCTATTGCAGTTTGAGAAGAGATGAGGCCCTCGCACTCCTCCTCCGCTCACCACGCCGCGCCGCGCCGCGCCGCGGGTTGCGGGATTGAGCCAAGCCGAGCTCACGCATCTCGGCCTCCACGCCCACGTCGTTCCTCTGCTGCCGCCGGCGACTCCATCCCGTTCACCGCTCGTGTTTCTTTCTATTGTAGCAGTACTAGCGATATGCGTAGATGTTTCTACTATAGGCGTAGTACATGCTCTGTTAGATCGTAATCAGTGTGTTATAAATGATGTCCATGTCATGTTCATGATTTATTCATGGATTAATTTAATAAAAAAACTGCCTATTTTCTTATCAATCCAAAAATCTAATGTGTGTAGGAGTTTTTCGAATTCTGGTTTTGCTGCTGCACTGAAACCGTCCCCGTTTACGGGGACATACTTTAAGCGTTGACAGACTAAAACCACCTTATGGCTCACGGCCATGAACATGTTCTGGGTCGCGGGGGTGACTCCACTGGTAGAAAAAGGGGCTTCCATACGCCGCCATTAGTCTCCAACAGAACCGAACCGCGACCAAAGGGCTCTTTAGTCGCGGTTCGAGAGAAGGCCCGCGACCAACTACCTGGGCCCCCGCGTTCGGTCGACAGCTGGCCGACGGGAGGGTCTTTAGTCCCGGTTGGCCAGGCCAACCGGGACTAAAGGTCCCCGAAGGCCTTTAGTCCCGGTTGGCCAGGCCAACCGGGACTAAAGGCCCATCCAGCTGGCGGACGGGAGGCCTTTAGTCCCGGTTGGCCTGGCCAACCGCGACTAAAGGCCCATCCCTATATGTACTCAGCTCACTCCACTTCACTCAGCTCATCACACTTCACAATTTTCAGAAGGTGGTGGTGGGGTGGTGATGGTTTGCTTTTGGTTTCTCCTATGCACACAAGGTGTTTGATGAAATGCCCGAGAGCCTGAAACAAGCCACACTTGAGCTTTCTCATTTATTTTTCCTTCGCGATCGCGGTTAGCAACTCGAACCTTTCATGTGTCATTGATAAAATACGCATGTGTGTAGTTCATTGTTTAATTAGTATTATTTCTAGCTACTTAGTTTAACAAATGCATGATGGTTAATTATATACTTTATATAATAATAATGCAGATGAATCGGCAATGGATGTACGGTTCCCGACTCTCCGGCGAGTTCACTACGGGTTTGAAAGATTTCCTCGTAGTGGCAAATGCGAACAGGCAGCAAGGTTTTATTATCTGTCCATGTGCTGTCTGTAAGAATGATAAGGGTTACTCCTCGCCAAGAAGAGTTCACATGGACCTGCTTATGCATGGTTTCATGCCAAGCTATTATTGTTGGACCAAGCATGGAGAAAGAGGGGTCAGAATGGAAGACGATGAAGAAGGGGATGATATCGATGACAACTATCGTGATCATTTCGGTGATACTTTCATGGAGGATGATGCTAAAGGTGGGGAAGGGTTAGGTGAAGGTGAAGAAGAGGCACATGATGAGCCCGCTGATGATCTTGGTCGGACCATTGCTGATGCACGGAGACGCTGCGAAACTGAGAAGGAGAGGGAGAATTTGGATCGCATGTTAGAGGATCACAAAAAGTCGTTGTATCCAGGATGCGATAATAGTCTGAAAAAGCTGGGCTGCACACTGGATTTGCTAAAATGGAAGGCACAGGAAGGTGTAGGTGACTCATCATTTGAAAATTTGCTGAAAATGTTGAAGAATATGTTGCCGAAGAATAACGAGTTGCCCGCCAGTACGTATGAAGCAAAGAAGGTTGTCTGCCCTCTAGGTTTAGAGGTTCAGAAGATACATGCATGCATTAATGACTGCATCCTCTACCGCGGTGAATACGAGAATTTGAATGAATGCCCTGTATGCACTGCATTGCGTTATAAGATCAGAGGCGATGACCCTGGTGACGATGTTGAGGGCGAGAAACCCAGGAAGAGGGTTCCCGCCAAGGTGATGTGGTATGCTCCTATAATACCACGGTTGAAACGTCTGTTCATGAACAAAAAGAATGCCAAGTTGTTGCGATGGCACAAAGAGGACCGTAAGTCCGACGGGCAGTCGAGACACACCGCTGATGGAACGCAATGGAGAAAGATCGACAGAGTTTTCAAAGATTTTGCAGCTGACGCAAGGAACTTAAGATTTGGTCTAAATACTGATGGCATTAATCCTTTTGGCGAGCAGAGCTCCAGCCATAGCACCTGGCCCGTGACTCTATGCATCTACAACCTTCCTCCTTGGTTGTGCATGAAGCGGAAGTTCATTATGATGCCAATTCTCATCCAAGGCCCTAAGCAACCCGGTAACGACATCGATGTGTACCTAAGGCCATTAGTTGAAGAACTTTTACAGTTGTGGGCGAAACCTGGTGTACGTGTCTGGGATGAGCACAAAGGAGAGGAATTTGATCTACGAGCGTTGCTTTTTGTAACCATCAACGATTGGCCTGCTCTCAGTAACCTTTCGGGACAGACAAATAAGGGATACAATGCATGCACGCACTGCTTACATGAGACTGAAAGTGTACGTTTGGTTAATTGTAAGAAGAACGTGTACCTGGGTCATCGTCGATTTCTTCCCCGAAATCATAACGTAAGAAAGAAAGGCAAGCATTTCAACGGGAAGGCAGATCACCGGCCGAAGCCTGCGGAACGTACTGGTGCTGAGATATTTGATATGGTCAAGGATTTGAAAGTCATCTTTGGAAAGGGTCCTGGCGGATAATCAGTTCCGCGGGGAGTTGACGGGCACGCACCCATGTGGAAGAAGAAATCTATATTTTGGGAGCTAGAATATTGGAAAGTCCTAGAGGTCCGCTCTGCAATCGACGTGAAGCATGTTACGAAGAATGTTTGCGTGAACCTGCTAAGCTTCTTGGGCGTGTATGGGAAGACAAATGATACAAAGGAAGCACGGCAGGACCAGCAACTTTTGAAAGACCCAGATGACCGGCATCCGGAATGGTTTCAAGGTCGTGCCAGCTACGCTCTTACCAAAGAAGAGAAGGTCATTTTTTTTGAATGCCTGAGCAGTATGAAGGTCCCGTCTGGCTTCTCGTCGAATATAAAGGGAATAATAAACATGCCGGAGAAAAAGTTCCAAAACCTGAAGTCTCACGACTGCCACGTGATTATGACGCAATTGCTTCCGATTGCTTTGAGGGGGCTCCTACCGGAAAATGTTCGAGTAGCCATTGTGAAGCTATGTGCATTCCTCAATGCAATCTCTCAGAAGGTAATCAATCCAGAAGATCTACCACGGTTACAGAACGATGTGGTCCAATGCCTTGTCAGTTTCGAGTTGGTGTTCCCACCATCCTTCTTCGATATTATGACGCACCTCCTGGTCCACCTAGTCGAAGAGATTTCCATTCTCGGTCCTGTATTTCTACACAATATGTTCCCCTTTGAGAGGTTCATGGGAGTATTAAAGAAATATGTTCGTAACCGTGCTAGGCCAGAAGGAAGCATCGTCAAGGGCTATGGAAATGAGGAGGTAATTGAGTTCTGTATTGACTATGTTCCTGACCTTAAACCGATTGGTATTCCTCAATCGCGGCACGAGGGGAGACTAAGTGGAAAAGGCAAGATCGGAAGGGATACCACGATATGTATGGACGGTCATTCTATGACTGAAGCACACCACACAGTCCTGCAAAATTCCAGCTTGGTGGCTCCGTACTTCGAGCAATACAAGAATATTTTACGCTCGGACAACCCGGGGAAGCCTGAATCCTGGATTAGAAAGGCCCACATGGAGACTTTCGGCAGTTGGTTGCGAAAACATTTCATGAATGACAATGATGTTGGAGATCAGCTGTACATGTTGGCCAAGAAACCATCTTCGACTATAACGACTTTTCACGGGTACGAGATAAATGGGAATACATTTTACACCATCGCCCAAGATAAAAAGAGCACCAACCAAAATAGTGGTGTCCGCTTTGATGCAGTAACCGAGAATGGGCAAAAGGTCACATATTATGGTTACATAGAGGAGATATGGGAACTTGACTATGGACCCTCCTTTAAGGTCCCTTTGTTCCGGTGCAAATGGTTCAAGCTAACAGGAGGTGGGGTAAAGGTGGACGAGCAATACGGAATGACAATGGTGGATTTCAACAATCTTGGTTACCTTGACGAACCATTCGTCCTTGCCAAAGATGTCGCTCAGGTTTTTTATTTGAAGGACATGAGTAGCAAACCGAGGAAACGGAAAGATAAGAAAACGATCAGTACATCATGCGATGATCCAAAGCGCCACATTGTTCTTTCAGGGAAAAGAAACATCGTGGGAGTGGAGGACAAGACAGACATGTCAGAAGATTATAATATGTTTGGTGAAATTCCGCCCTTCAAAGTGAACACTGACCCAAGCATTAAGTTAAATGATGAGGATGCTCCATGGATACGGCACAATCGTAAGCAAGCAGGGACGTCCAAGGGAAGATCTGATGTGTAATAATGTATAATTGTACCAAACTTTGTATTTGGTCGATGAACTGAATGATGTATCAAACCTTTTGTCAAACCTTCAAGGGATTTTAATATTTTTTTTGATATATAATTGTATTTTTAAGATTTTAAAATGAATTAGTTTTATTTTTCTGATTTTTTGATATATAATTGTATTTTTAAGTTTTTAAAATGAAAATATGCCACCACGGACCTTTAGTCCCGGTTGGGGAGGCGGACCGCGACTAAAGGGCACCCTTTAGTCCCGGTCCGCCTCCCCAACCGGGACTAAAGGGTCGGTCTGCGCGGGAACGAAAGCGGCGCCAAACACCTTTAGTCCCGGTTGGGGAGGCGCACCGGGACTAAAGGCCACCTTTAGTCGCGGTCCTCCTCCCCAACCGGGACTAAAGGTCCTACTATATATATACCACTTAGCAGTTCGCCTCCTCATTCTCTCCGACCCGACGCCCCGACGCCCCGACGCCCCGACGCCGACGCCCCGACGCCCCGACGCCGACGCCCCGCCTCGCCGTCGCCGCGCCGTCCCCGCGTCCCCGCGCCGCCGTGAGCTCCTCCTCCTCCCTTCCCCCTCTGTCGTCGGCGCCGTCGCCCCGCCTCGTCGTCGCC
Source organism: Aegilops umbellulata (assembly GCA_032464435.1). Classification (NCBI taxonomy): domain Eukaryota; kingdom Viridiplantae; phylum Streptophyta; class Magnoliopsida; order Poales; family Poaceae; genus Aegilops; species Aegilops umbellulata. The sequence goes on from CP136058.1 coordinate 493,670,657, forward strand.
GCGCCGTCCCCGCGCGCCGTCCCCGCGCCGTCCCCGCCTCGCCGTCGCCGCGCCGTCGCCGCGCCGTCCCCGCCTCGCCGTCGCCGCGCCGTCCCCGCGCGCGCCGTCCCCGCGCCGTCGCCCCGCCTCGCCTCGCCCCCTCTGTTCGATCGTCCCTGCGCCGTCGCCCCGCCTCGCCCCCTCTGTTCGATCGTCCCCGCGCCGTCACCCCGCCTCGCCCCCTCTGTTCTGATGTGAACAGAAGAAAAAAGAAGAAGAAAAAAAACAAGAAAGAAAAAGAAAGAAGAAAAAAGAAAGGAAAAAGAAAAACAAAGGAAGAAGAAAAAAAGAAAAAAGAAAACATAAAAGAAAACATAAAAGTGCATAAAAGTGCATAATTAAAAGTGCAAAAATGGTGGTATAAAAGAAAACAGAAGAAAAAAGAAGAAGAAAAAAAACAAGAAAGAAAAAGAAAGAAGAAAAAAGAAAGGAAGAAGAAAAACAAAGGAATAAGAAAAAAAGAAAAAGAAAAAGGAAGAAGAAAAACAAAGGAAGAAGAAAAACAAAGGAAGAAGAAGAAAGAAAGAAAAAAGAAAAAGGAAGAAGAAGAAAGAAAGAAGAAAGGAAAGAAGAAGAAAGGAAAGAAGAAAGAAAGAAGGAGAAAGGAAGAAGAAGAAAGAAAGAAGAAGAAAGGAAAAAGGAAGAAGAAGAAAGGAAGAAGAAGAAAGAGGAAGAAGAAAGGAAGAAGAAGAAAAAAAGAATTTTTACTTAAAAAATCTTATTTTTTAATTCCTCCTCCTCTATGTCCCCTTAATCTTATTTTTTAATTCCTTTACACTTAAAGAATTTTTACTACATGCAGGAGTGACATATGGCGGACGACAGAACCGAGCCGCTTAGGGATCCGGAGGCTGAACGTTATTTAATGGGCATCATCAACAACGAGATTCCTTATGTGCCGGGCTCAGAAGATGAGCAACAAGAGGATGATGTAGTCTCTTCTTATCTGAACCTTGCCGGTGACGATGATCAAGAAGGTGAAGGAACGGACATTGTCGACGGAGGTCAACCGTCAACAACCGACGATCTCCAATTGCAAGTAGCAACAACCACCTCCGGCGAGGTATTTATATACATTGAGAGCCTCTCGTGATACAAACTTACTGAAATGTGAATACATATGTATTAATGCGCGCGACTCTCTTTCTTTTTTTAGCCCTCCGGATCCGGATCGAGTACGACAAAGCATCGTGGCAAATCCAAGGCGATGAGAACAGGAGAAACATATGCCATTGAGTCTGTCAGTGAAACCGGCAAGCCCCTACAGCACACCTCAAAGTTTGTCAACCAATGCGGAGTCGTTGTTAGAGACAACGTCTCGATCACCGTCCAGGAATGGAATGAGCCAAAGAAGGCACGTCTTGGTTTCAGTTTTGTCGACAAGAGAACGAAAAAGGATTGCTGGAGAAAGCTTATGGAACATTTCATTCTACCTCCGGAATACAACAAAGTCGATGAATTCGGTAACGAGGTTCCGGGTGGACGTCAGAGGAGGAGGCTAGTTAAAGAGTTCGCTCTTCAGAAGATGGCCGATGCATTCCGGAACTTCAAGAAAAATTTAACCCGTGACTATGTCAACAAGGGCAAGACTCCGGATTTCAATGGACAACATGAGAAACTGAAAGATGATTGGCCAGAATTTGTGAGGCAAAAGCAATCGGACCATTTCAAGGAAATATCGAAAAAAAATAAGGATAATGCGGGTAAGAAAAAGTACCATCATGTTATGGGGCCAGGAGGATACCGCATTGCGGACCCTAGGTGGCAGAAGATGGAGGAGGACCTGAGGGTGCGAGGAATCCCTCTAGGTACAGAGGGATGGGACCCAAGGGCCAAAAGCTGGTGGTACGGGCATGGGGGGTCGCTAGACCCGGAGACAGGGGAGTGTGTTCACCGGCATCGACACTTTGCTCCGACCCAAGCCCTTATTGACGCAATGACCCAAGCTCAAGCGGGCTTGACCAAGTTCAACAGAGAGAAAGACGCACTGACTTTAGCCCTCGGGAATGATGAACACGGAGGACGTGTACGAGGCAAAGGCAAAGTTCCGTGGAAAGTAGGGTTTTCCCAGGACAATGACCCGTACGGTTACAGAAGCCGTAAGAGAAAGACGGACCGGGATGCAGATCTTATGACGAAGTTTGCATCGGAACTCCATGAGTTGAAGCAGACCGTGCATGTACTAATGAAAGAAAAATCGGCTGCAGGGCCGCATGAAGATCATGAAGCGGATCGCGAAAGCCAGCAGCGGAGAAGCAGCGTGGCTTCCACGGATGCCCCGCCTTGTGCTAGTGCACCGATGATCGAGACTCGTGCACCGGAGCCTCACTACCCCGTGGATGATGTAAAGGAGATGAAAGACTGTGATCTGCATTATCCCGTGGGGAACATTTCCATGAAGGTAGCTAGCGGCAGTGCTTTACCCTGTACACCTGGAGCACTCCACCACAACAACCCCATTGCATATGGCTATGCTCGTGTCACGGTGGAAGACATAGTCCAAGGGTTTGAGGACCTCGAGATTGACAAACCTACACCCGAAGGGGAGAGAAGACTTGGAGATGTCAAGCGCCAGTACATTCTATGGAAAAAGAAGTACATAGTGTTTCTAGGCGAGGCGCCAAGGCCAGCAAGTCCACCCCCCTCCGATGGTGGTGGTGGTGGTGGTGGCGGTGGTGGCGGTGGTGGTGGTCGTGGTGGTTCACCTACACCTCCTTCACGCCATTCGACGCCGTCCCCCGATCCACAACATCCGGCGGGTACGACGCCCCCCAATCCTCCTCTGGCGGGTACGACACCCCCCAATCCACCTCCGGCGGGTAAGCAGACGCCCCCCAATCCACCTCCGGCGAAGAAGCAGAAGCAGGCGGACAGCAAGGAAACCCGCTCCTGGACTATTAACCCGGACCCTTATGTACCTAAGACCACAAGGGTACCGGAGCCATCACTGAAGCCTCTCCTCCCAAGGCCTGGGGAACTTAGTGAAGCTGACCTCACATTGGCCGCGGCTGCTGATTATGAGAAATGGAAGGCGGATATGAAGGCCAAAAAACAGCCTGAGCCCAAGCAAGTATTCACTGAGAAGCAAAAGAAGTGGGCTAAGGATTTTTTGACGACACCGTCCCAAGCCGAGCTGAATATGCCTGACGACTATGGACATGAACTTCGTAAGCAAGCAAAAATGTTGAAGGAGGAAGAAAGTCGTAAAAAAAGCGGGAAACAAGTTGACCAGCTCGGGATGCAGAAGAAACAATCGATCCCCCCGCTCATAGTGAAAGCCGGTCCGGAAGAGGACCCCGAGATCATAGCAGCTGCGGCAGCACTTGGATTGACTGTAGCGGGTGCCATGCAACAAGCGTCCGAGATGGGTTTGACTCTTCGTGCCTGCTTAGACCTTGAGGATGCGCCTGTAGGTGAGATAGCATTCCAATATGTGCGGAAGGGGCCTCTCGTCGAGCCTGAGCAGGAAAATAGTCTACCACAACAAATGCGAAATCTGCTACGTTGGTACAAGCAATTCATATCATGGGCCGACAAAGAATATGTTTATGCGGATGTTACAGAACAGCATCACACCAAACGGTACTCTGTAGAAATTCATATGAGTGAATTGTTCCAGCTGTTCAATCTGCGCGCCCTCGACAAATCTATGCTGAGTTGCTACGTTCTGTAAGTGATTTATTTCTACCTCATCTCGTTCTTCATTATTGCCTGCACTATATATATATATATATATGTCCTAACTATATTGTTTGGTACGCTATTATGCAGAATGAAGATTTGGGAATGCAAAATAAGAAACATCCATGATGTTGGGTTCATTGACCCACATATCGTTAATGGACATGTGTTAAAACATCACCCCAACGACGTGGAGAAAGACCTGTACAACTTTCTTACAAAGCATCAACTCAAAAGTCATATTCTATTTCCTTACCATTTTGGGTGAGTGTTTTCTCTCTTGTGCCCATTCTCTTTTGTTTACTCCATGCATGGTATGTCTAATCGATGAGTTATGCATGACTGTGCATGTAACGTGTCCGCAGGTTCCACTGGATTCTGCTAAATATTGAACTTCACACCTCCACAGTTCTAATCAGCGACTCTAAGGATTCGGATCCAAAGCATTGGGCCGACATGAGAAAAATGCTGAAAAAGTAATTATTTTCAATCATTTGAGCTCTATATCGATCGGTCTCTTTCGTTCATTTCCTAATATCAACTAACTAATATAACTCCCTTATTCATTTGATTTTCTTTGCCCTGTAGGGTTTGGAGACGGTTTTCAGAAGAAATTGTCGGTGAATTCAAACATGAGCTAGATTTCAGAAAGTTAGTTAATGTGGATCAGCAGCCACCGGCGACCGATCTATGTGGATACTATGTTTGTGAGAACATCCGGAGAGAAACCACTGAGCGGAAGGAATCAGCTAGCGTGCGGAACGCGAGGGATAACTTGCGGAGGAGGCTTAGTCCAAAAGCTCGCTTCCGACCAATTCAAGAAGAATTAGCAGGATTTTTAATGAGGGAAGTCATCGATCCTAAAGGACAACACTATACCGAGGACGTAGAAATTTATATGCATACCCGAGATTGAAACTTGTTCGAAGTTGTATATGGTCATCCATCGTAATTGTGTATGGAAACTTGTTCAAAGTTGTATATATATATTATATATTCCTCTTGAATTCTTCTTGTTTGAAATTTCATATGCATGTATATATATAGTAGCGTAGAATATGTGTACTGAAACTTCATCAAAAATAAAATAAAACACAAAATAAAATATAAAACAAATAAAACAATACAAATTAAAAAGAAACCAGGTTTAGGGGGGCTAAAACCCTAAACCTGCGGAGGAGGCCTTTAGTCCCGGCTGGCCACGAGAGCCGGGACTAAAGGTCCTCGGCCCCGACGGACCACGGGCGACCACGTGGCGGGCCTTTAGTCCCGGTCAGCCACAAGAACCGGGACTAAAGCCTTTTGTCGCGGTCCGGAAGAGCCGCGGCTAAAGAGGGGGGGGGGGCTTTAGTCGCGACCCTTTAGTCCCGGTTGCACAGCCGGGGCTAAAGGCTGTTGCGAACCGGGACTAGAGGGCTTTTTTCTACCAGTGCTCCCACAGGAACGATCGCTCCTGAACAGGAGAAGGCGTTCAAGGAGGCCACTGTCGTGTTCCTCGGGGCAGTTCTGAGCGTGATTGGAGATAAGCTAGTTGATGCATATTTGCATGTGCGGTCTGCCAAGGACTTGTGGGAGGCGCTCGAATCTAAGTTCAAGGCTGCCGATGCAGGGAGCGAGATGTATATTATAGAGCAGTTCCACGACTACAAGATGGTTGAAAACCGTCCTGTATTGGAGCAGGCTCATGAGATAATATGCATTGTTAAGGAGCTTGAGCTTCTTAAGTGCGAGTTACCGGGCAAGTTTGTCGCGGGCTGCATAATCGCTAAACTTCCCAATTCCTGGAGGAACTTTGCCACCACTCTGAAACATCAGAGGCGTGAATTCTCTGTGGAGGATGTCATTGGCCATCTGAGTGTTGAGCAGAATTCAAGGGCAAAGTACTCGCACGAAAAAGGGGTCGACGGAACTTCTGTGGCCGATATGGTGCATCAGAAGAACTCTAATTCCGACAAGCCCAAGGGAAAGAACGGTGTCCAACAGAGTGCCGACTTTAAGAAGAAGGGTAAGAAGACCTTCAAGAAGAACAGGAAGGATGAGGGCTGCTTTACTTGTGGTTCGCTTGAACATTGGGCCAACAAATGCCCAAACAAGTATAAGAAGCAAGGGCAGGACTCCAAGTCTGTCAATATGATTGTGAGCAACAGTGAGAGTGGTGCATCTGGGTACGGTAATTTATTTGCTATATTTTTAGTTTGGCCGTCCACCGATTGGTGGGTCGACACAGGTGCAGGTGTTCATGTGTGTGCTGACATTTCATTGTTTTCTTCTTACCAGGCCACAGGTCACGGGTCCGTACTGATGGGGAATGGCGCGAGTGCTTCTGTTCTTGGTGTTGGCACGGTCGACCTGAAGTTTACTTTGGGAAGGATCGTGCAGCTGAAGAACGTGCATCATGTCCCCTCCATCAACAAGAACCTCGTTAGTGGCTCCCTTCAATGTAGAGAAGGGTTTAAGTTGGTATTCGAGTCTAATAAATTAATTGTTACGAAATATGGACTATTTGTTGGAAAGGGTTATGAATGCGGAGGCATGTTCCGCCTTTCTCTTGCAGATCTATGTAATAAAGTTGTGAACAATATTCATTTGAGTGTTAATGAATCTTAAGTCTGGCATTCGCGTCTTTGTCACATTAGTTTCGGTGTTATGACGCGGCTAGCAAAATCAAATTTAATCCCGAGTTTCACTTTAGCCAAAGGTTCTAAGTGCCATTCGTGTGTGCAATCTAAGCAACCTCTCAAGCCTCACAAGGCAGCAGAGGAGAGACACTTGGCGCCACTGGAACTCATACATTCTGCTCTTTGTGAGATGAATGGTGTGTTGACTAAAGGTGGAAAGAAATATTTCATGACTTTGATAGATGATTCCACTAGATATTGCTATGTGTATCTGTTAAATACTAAAGATGAGGCTCTACACTACTTCAAAATCTATAAGGCAGAAGTTGAGAATCAACTTGAAATGAAAATTAAACGAGTCCGGTCAGATCGTGGGGAAGAGTACTTCTCGAAAGAGTTTGATGCCTTTTGTGCGGAACACGACATTATTCACAAGAGGACGCCTCCCTACTCACCCCAGTCAAACGGGGTTGCCGAGCGAAAAAACCGTACTCTAACTGATTTGGTTAACGCCATGTTAGATACGTCGGGTTTATCCAAGGCATGGTGGGGGGAGGCTATAATGACATCCTGTCATGTCCTGAATAAAGTTCCTACAAAGGATAACGAGATCAATCCTTACGAGAAGTGGACAAAGAGAAGGAAAACACTCTCGTACTTCCGTACCTGGGGCTGCTTGGTGAAAGTTAATGTGTCGATCCCCAAAAGCGTAAGCTTGGACCAAAGACTATGGACTGTGTTAATTTGGGCTACGCTATGAATAGTGTTGGCTATAGATTTCTATTAGTGAAATCTGAGGTACCTGGCATGAAGGTCGGTACAATTATGGAGTCTAAAGATGCTACATTCTTTGAGGACATTTTCCCCATGAGAATGTACAAAGCACTTCTAGACAGGAATCTGAGGAGACTCCTGAACCTGCCACTCCGATGGAATATTATAATCAAACACATGATGAAAATCCTGAGGAGGATAAGGAGGAATCCCTTGGTAGGGGCAAGAGACAAAGGACTGTAAAGACCTTTGGTGATGATTTCTTCATATACCTTGTGGAGGATAATCCCACTTCTATTTTAGAAGCGTATGCATCTCCAGAAGCTGACTAGTGGAAGGATGCGGTCCGTAGCGAGATGGATTCCATCATGGCTAACAGGACTTGGGAGCTTACTGAACGTCATCATGGTTGCAAACCATTGGGATGCAAGTGGGTGTTCAAGGAGAATCTTAGGCCCAACGGTACGATAGAAAAGTACAAGGCTAGGCTTGTGGCCAAGGGCTACGCCCAGAAAGAAGCAGAAGATTTCTTCGACACCTATTCACCTGTGACCAGACTGACCACCATTCGAGTATTACTATCGTTGGCGGCCTCACATGGTCTTCTCATTCATCAGATGGATGTTAAGACGGCTTTCTTGAACATAGAGCTAAAGGAGGAAATCTATATGCAACAGCCTGATGGCTTTGTGATGGATGGTCAGGAAGGAAAGGTGTGTAAGTTGGTGAAATCTTTGTATGGCCTGAGACAAGCGCCTAAGCAATGGCATGACAAGTTTAATGAAACGTTAACATCTGTTGGCTTTGTTGTTAATGAGGCCGACAAATGTGTACACTATCGCTATGGTGGAGGCGTAGGAGTTATACTGTGTTTGTATGTTGATGACATACTGATATTTGGGGCTAATCTCAAGTTGATCGAGGAGGTTAAGTCTTTCCTATCTCAGAACTTTGAGATGAAGGACCTTGGAGTGCCTGATGTTATCTTGAACATCAAGCTATTGAGAGATGATGAAGGTGGGATTACACTTCTGCAATCCCATTATGTTGAGAAGGTGTTGAGTCGTTTTGGATATTCGGACTGCAAACCATCTCAAACACCATATGATCCTAGTGTGCTGATTCGAAAGTCTAAAGGCACAGCTATAGATCAATTGAGATACTCTCAGATTGTTGGTTCACTCCAGTATCTAGCGAGCGCAACGAGGCCTGACATCGCATTTGCTATTAGCAAACTAAGCCAATTTGTATCCAAACTGGGTGATGTGCATTGGCGTGCTCTTGAGAGAGTTATGCGCTATCTGAAAGGTACTATGAACAATGGACTTCACTATATCGGATACCCATCGGTACTTGAAGGGTAGAGTGGTGCGAATTGGATCTCTGATGCTGATGAGATGAAGGCCACAACTGGGTACATGTTTACTCTTGGAGGTGGTGCTGTTTCCTGAAAGTCTTGCAAGCAAACGATCTTAACAAGATCGACAATGGAAGCAGAATTAACAGCATTAGACACAACGGGTGGCGAAGCAGAATTGCTTCGAGATCTATTGATGGACTTGCTAGTGGTTGAGAAGGCGGCTCCGGCCATCCTTATGAACTGTGACAATCAAACAATTATTGTCAAGGTAAAGAGTTCAATGGACAACATGAAGTCCAACAAACACATAAGAATGAGATTGAAAACTGTCAGAAAATTGAGGAACTCCAGCGTGATAGCGTTGGATTATATTCAAACGGCTAAGAATCTGGCAGATCCCTTTACTAAAGGGCTATCACATGTTGTGATAGATAGCGCATCAAGGGAGATGGGTATGAGACCCACATGAGTTGCCATGGTAGTAACCCACTAGTAGAAAACCGGCCTTTTGTCCCGGTTCGTAAGGGCCTTTAGTCCCGGTTCCTGAACCGGGACTAAAGGGTCGTTACTAATACCCTCACCCTTTAGTCCCAGTTCAAACCAGAACCGGGACAGATGGGCCTCCACGTGGCCTGTGCGCCGAGCCCAGGCAGGAGGGCCTTTGGTCCCGGTTGGTAGCACCAACCGGGACCAATAGGCATCCACGCGTCAGCATTTCTGTGGCTGGGGTTTTTGGTTTTTTTTGAAAGGGGGGAGGGGGGTTTGGGGATTTTGGGGGGTTAATTTAGGTATTTCATATATTGTGTTAGCTAGATAGCTAATTAATAGAGAGAAGTGTCCTCTCTTATGTCCGTGCTTGGTCGACGTTACGTACTAAACATACGTATAGAGAAGACTAGGCATATGCTAGCTAGTAAGCAAACGAAGGAAACAGAAGATCGTCATGAACATATATGCATACAGAGAGAAGTGATATCGACCACATCTCCTTCTCCGAGAGATTGGTCGAACAACAAGTTCTCGTATATCTATCGTCCGACACTACCGGCTACATATATACAATAATTATCTTTTACAAATATAATCTCTTAAATTACGAACGCCTGGTCCACATAGTATTCTCCGTCTTCAGCGATCACGTGGTCAAGAAAGAATGCCGCCAATTCCTCTTGAATTGCTCGCATGCGATCTGGTCCTAGGAGTTCATTCCGCTGCCGAAACATCTAATTTGAAGAAGGGGGTCAACACACACACACACACACACACACACACACACACACACACACACACACAGATATATATATATATATATATATATATGAATGAATGAAACTCAACACAAATGATGGTAATAAACAAAAATTGTGAATATTATTTCTTACGCACTTCATATTGTTTCTCAGAGTACCCGCCCCGCTCACAGATCGTGTGGCGGATGGACTCGCAGACGTAGTATCCACAGAAATCATTCCCTTGTTCCTGCCACAACCACTTTACAAGAAATAGAGGTCAATTAAACAGATAAGCAAGAATGCCAAATGGTATTGATGAAACTAGCGCTTGAATCAATAGCTAGGAGACGCGCGGAACATGGTACTATAGTACTTACTTTCGGGTATCTAAATTCCAGCTCCTTCGGGAGTCCCGGGGAATTTGTGCTGAATTTTCTCCAAACACTGCCAGACAAAAGAAAACAATTACTTGATATCAGGAAATGAACAAATTTGTTGCTATGGTGGATAATGATCGATATAACTTACTTCTTGAGGATTTCAGTCATGTCCGCATACTCCTGGGGATCTTTTCGTCTTGAGTCCAAGACAGTTACTACTCCCTTCTCAAGCCTAATCTCCAGGAGAATATAGTGGTAACTGCGCACGCATCCATAACTCATCAATTACATTACTATAACCTGGACTAATATATAAGGGAAACCGAATATGCACAAGACAACACTCACTTGAAGTTGTAAGGAAAGAATATTATATTTTTGTGTTCATTTATTTTGAATGATCGTAGCAAGCTGGCCTCGGTATCTGCGGCATGATCTTTAACCTGAACTGCATCTATGAGATTTGTGTTAATGAACCCAATATCACCGATTTGTCTTTTCTTCAATTCGGCGATCTTCAATATGCATAATATAGTGAGGATAATTATAAATACATGCAATGAAAGAGCTGAGCTATGTAGAGAGACTTAATGACAGAAGTAGTAGTACTTACAGACAGTAGCAGGTGACCGTTGCTTTATCGAGGGCCAATTGATTGAAAAACTGATAGAACTCCTCAAATGGAACATGCAACAGTTCAATTCCAACGAGGTCATGCTCCGGTTTAACTCTCATATACAAAGTATTCCTCCCCCCAGACTCTCTGCAGGTTTTCATGTACCAATCATGCAATCTTCGCATCATCGTTGTTAGAGATCTTTCATCTTTGACGAGAGGCTTCCCGTACTCGTATCTGTGTATCTGCACGTCCAGGAAACCATAATCTACATCGTCGGGCAGATAATCGTCAGGATTGGTATAACCGGGCGCCATCCTCGGATCGACGCTAGGCACCTTGAGCGGGGGGCACGATTGCTTTGCTTGTTCGCCGAGCTGGGCAATTTGTTTCCCAGCTCCTCGTCGTTCTTTCAGCCTTTGATCATGACTGTACTTCCCGACCGCGACGCTTCGGCCCATGTCTTTGCAATAATGCGCTCATAGTTGCCTTTCGGCGGAGACTTGGGTGGTTTTGCCAGGGCAGCCAGAGTGCGCTTCAATTTCACCGAATCTACCTTCTCCTTCGGAGGTGGATGTCTCTGTGCTTTCAACCCTTCAAACCAGTCGTCCTTCTCGGTTTGCGTGATCCTCGCTTTCTCCTCCGGGCTCATCTCGTATGGTAACTTCTCTGGAGATTTCAGAGAAGGACCGAATCTGTATTTGCTCCCGCCTCTGGCTGTACTGCTAGACGCCGGCAGAGCAGACGGAGCGGCAGTCTTCTTTACTGCTTGCTTTTTGTGAGGCGGAGGAGAAGGACTACGACGCGCCGGAGCAGCTGCCGGAGCCGCGGCGGTTATCTTCCTCCCTTGCTGACGAGGCGGAGAAGGAGGAGGCTGGCTGCTCGGGCGCGCCGGCGCAGGCGGAGGAGGCGGAGTGCCGCCACGCGCCGAAGAAGGAGCCGGCCGAGGGCCCTGGTCGTCACTCGCGGGAGGAGGAGGCGGTGGAGGAGGCGGAGTGCCCTGACTCGCCGGAGGAGGAGGAGGAGGCGGAGGAGTCCAGTTCGGAAGGTTGATGAGCTCCTTCTGCCATAGGCATGGAGTCTTCAGAGCAGAACCCAGCCGAGTCTCCCCTTCTCCAGTAGGGTGGTCAAGCGTGAGGTCCTCAAATCCCTCCGTTATTTCATCCACCATCACATTAGCATATCCTTCTGGAATCGGCCGGCAGTGAAAAGTTGCGCCGGGTTCATTAGGAAAAACAGAGCCAACAGCCGCCTTGACCTTCAAATTCATCCATTGCGTCATAAGGTGGCAAATTTGAGCCTCCGTGATAGCATCCACGGGATAGCTGGCAGGAGCCGTCAAGACAAGCTCCGGCTGAAGCAGCTCGGTGGAAACAACGCTGCTTCTCCGCTGAGATGGCGGGGTAGCTTCAGGGGAAGCTTCGGCATGTCGGTTGCTGCGATTTGCTTCTCGTTCCTCTATCCCGAGTACCCTTGCTTTAAGCGCCTGCAGTTCGGACTGTTGCACTTGCTTCCTCCTCTCCTAGCTTTTGTTACCGCCTGCGTCCGGAAACCCAACCTTCCACGGAATGGAGCCTGGTGTGCCTCGTGTCCGTCCAGGGTGCTCAGGATTCCCGAGGGCCTTTGTGAGCTCGTCGTTCTCTCTGTCTGGAAGGAACGTCCCTTCCTGCGCTGCTTTGATATAGTACCGAAGGTTCTTCAAGGGAATGTCACGTTGCTCGTCCGTCCAAATGCACTTCCCTGTTACAGGGTCCAAGGTTCCGCCAGCCCCGAAGAACCAAGTCCGGCAACGGTCTGGCTAGCTCATTGTCTCTGGTTCGATCCCTTTTTCAACCAGATCATTCTCAGCCTTGGCCCACTTAGGCCGGGCTACCAGGTAGCCACCTGACCTCGTGTGATGGTGATGCTTCTTCTTTGCAGCATTTTTCTTGTTTGTCTCCGACATCTTCTTACTCTTTTCCGATGTCTTGTGGGCCACAAATGCAGGCCATTCATCTCTGATCTTCTCATATATGCCCTTGAATTCTGGTGTCTCTTTTTCTCGACAAACCTATTCAGGTCTTTCTTCCACCTCCTGAATAGGCCTGCCATCCTCTTAAGAGCAAAAGACTTGATTAATTGCTCTTTAACTGGCTTCTACAGATCATCCTCTGGCGGTAGGGTGAAATTTGACTTAAGCTCAGTCCAAAGATCATTTTTCTGCAGATCATTGACATAAGACACCTCAGGGTCTTCGTTCTTAGGCTTATACCATTGCTGGATGCTGATCGGGATCTTGTCCCTAACTAGAACCCCGCACTGAGCAACAAATGCCTTCTTTGTTCGGATGGGTTCAGTAGGTTGGCCGTCGGGCGCGATTGCTATGATCTCAAACCTTTCATCCGACCTCAACTTTCTCTTCGGGCCTCGTCTCTTTACCTCAGTTGTGCTCGATGCGGAGGGCTAGAAAAAAGAACAAAGACTTAATTAATATGTGTACATACCAAAACAATGAATGCATCAATTAGCTAGTCAGCACAGGATTAACTAATATATATACCTGGCCGGACTCGGTTCGGTCACCGGACTCGTTTCGGTCACCGGAGCCGTCACGTTCTTCTTCTTCTTGCACCGGCATTAGGTCACCAGAGCCAGCTTCTTCACCCTCTCCTTCCAGACTACCATCGGTGTCGTTGAGATACAACGAGACGGCATCACTTCCTTCTGTGATTATGTCCCTCAACATCGCTTCTCTTGCTTCGTCTCGGGCGATAGTGTCCATAGTTTCTACAAATATTTACAACATGGCAATTATTATTCAAACATGACAAATGGATATATTAGTGGCAAACGTAGAACTAGCTAGCTAGCTAATCATAGTAAGGAATCATATATATCGGAAACGAGGGTCGTCGAGGGTCGCCGAACGGTAGAGGAAACCCTAAATAGCAAGTATCGTGGGTGTGAGATACAAGTGGCCGTCGGTGTCGGACACTACATCCACGTCCCACAAGTGACGTGGGCGTCGAAGCCCACGTCACTTGTGGGACGTGGATGTAGTGTCCGACACCGACGGCCACATGTATCTCACACGGACGATACTTGCTATTTAATTAGGGTTTCCTCTACCGCTCGGCGACCCTCGTTCACGATAAAAAAAGAGGAAGAAGAAGAAAAAAAAAGAGGTGAAGAAAAAAAAGAGGAGAAGAAAAAAAAAGAGGAGAAGAAAGAATAAAGGAGAAGAACTCCTCTATTCTTTCTTCTCCTCTTTTTTTCTTCTTCTTCCTCTTCTTTTTTTATCGGAAACGAGGGTCGTCGAGGGTCGCCGAACGGTAGAGGAAACCCTAAATAGCAAGTATCGTGGGTGTGAGATACAAGTGGCCGTCGGTGTCGGACACTACATCCACGTCCCACAAGTGACGTGGGCGTCGAAGCCCGCATCACTTGTGGGACGTGGATGTAGTGTCCGACACCGACGGCCACATGTATCTCACACCGACGATACTTGCTATTTAATTAGGGTTTCCTCTACCGCTCGGCGACCCTCGTTCACGATAAAAAAAGAGGAAGAAGAAGAAAAAAAAAGAGGAGAAGAAAAAAAAGAGGAGAAGAAAAAAAAGAGGAGAAGAACTCCTCTATTCTTTCTTCTCCTCTTTTTTTCTTCTTCTTCCTCTTCTTTTTTTATCGGAAACGAGGGTCGTCGAGGGTCGCCGAACGGTAGAGGAAACCCTAAATAGCAAGTATCGTGGGTGTGAGATACAAGTGGCCGTCGGTGTCGGACACTACATCCACGTCCCACAAGTGACGTGGGCGTCGAAGCCCGCGTCACTTGTGGGACGTGGATGTAGTGTCCGACACCGACGGCCACATGTATCTCACACCGATGATACTTGCTATTTAATTAGGGTTTTCTCTACCGCTCGGCGACCCTCGTTCACGATAAAAAAAGAGGAAGAAGAAGAAAAAAAAGAGGAGAAGAAAAAAAAGAGGAGAAGAAAGAATAGAGGAGAAGAACTCCTCTATTCTTTCTTCTCTTTTTTTGTTCTTCTTCCTCTTCTTTTTTTTATCGGAAACGAGGTTCGTCGAGGGTCGCCGAATGGTAGAGGAAACCCTAAATAGCAAGTATCGTGGGTGTGAGATACAAGTGGCCGTCGGTGTCGGACACTACATCCACGTCCCACAAGTGACGTGGGCGTTGAAGCCCGCGTCACTTGTGGGACGTGGATGTAGTGTCCGACACCGACGGCCACATGTATCTCACACCGACGATACTTGCTATTTAATTAGGGTTTCTTCTACCGCTCGGCGACCCTCGTTCACGATAAAAAAAGAGGAAGAAGAAGAAAAAAAGAGGAGAAAAAAAAAAGAGGAGAAGAAAGAATAGAGGCGAAGAACTCCTCTATTCTTTCTTCTCCTCTTTTTTTCTTCTTCTTCCTCTTCTTTTTTTATCCTCTTCTTCCTGTCATGTTCGACGACCCTCGTTCCCGATAAAAAAAAGAGGAAGAAGAAGAAAAAAAAAGAGGATAAGAAAGAACAGAGGAGAAGAAGCTCCTCTATTCCTTCTTCTTCTCCTCTTTTTTTTCTTCTTCTTCCTCTTCTTCCTCTCCTCGTCTTCTTCTTCTTCTTCTCCTTCTTTCTCTACTTATTTTCCTTTTCCTTATTTTACTTTTTCCTCTCCACTAACATAAAATGCACTAACCTAAAATGCAACAAACATAAAATGCACTAAATCGATCAACTAACCTAAAATCAATGATAAAATGCACTAACCTAAAATCGATATCTACTAACAACTTAAAAAATAATACATATGTGAAAAAATGCACATATGAAAATACACACAAATGCTATCGGAGAGGGGGTATATCGACCCCCCTCATGTATCCACATACATACATATATACTTGCATATATGTAAATTTTTTGCATATATAGTTTTTCTAAAATCTAACTTTTGCATATATGAACATATATACACAGAGAACATATGCATATATACACATTTTTATAATAATGCAAAAAATAAGAGAAAAGGGCGCCGGCGGCCGGACCAAAGGCGGCGGCGTGTGGTCGGGGCAACGGCAACGGGGTTGGGGAAGGCGCGACGGCGACGGGGTCGGGGAAGGGGCTGGCGCGCGCAGCGACGGCCACGGGGTCGGGGAAAGGGTGGCGCGCGTGCGGCGACGGCGACGGGGTCGGGGAACGGGCGGCGCACGCGGCGACGGCGACGGGGTCGGGGAAAGGGCGGCGCGCGCCGCGACGGCGGCGGGGTCAGGGAACGGGTGGCGCGCGCGGCGACGGCGACGGGGTCGGGGCAGGGGCGGCGCGCGCGGCGACGGCGATGATGTCGGGGCCGGCAGGGGCGGCGGGCGCGGCGATGGTGTCAGGGCAGTGGCTCGGCGGCGGCGACGGCGAGGTGGACCAGCCTGACGGCGTAGGTGCAGGGCTCGGCGGCGACGGCGACGAGGAGCAGAAGGCGTCGGGGCCAGAAGAAACAGATGGATTTGGAAGAAAACTGCTAAGTGTTGCTTATATAGCAAAAGCATTAGTCCCGGTTCATGGCACAAACCTTGGCTAATGCCCCCCTTTAGTCCCGGTTGGTGCCACCAACCGGGACCAAAGGCTTATTTTCAGCAGCCCAAAGGGCGGGAAGCGGCGGCCTTTGGTCCCGGTTGTTGGCACCAACCGGGACTAAAGGGGGGCATTAGTCCCGGTTGGTGCCACGAACCGGTACCAATGCCCCCCTTTAGTCCCAGTTGGTGGAACCAACCGGGACCAAAGGCCTTGTGCTGCCCCGCGCCATAACTTTAGTCCCACCTCGCTAGCTGAGAGAGCTCGAGAGTGGTTTATAAGCGCTGCTGCGCCCACCCTCTCGAGCTCCTCTCGACTGCAGGCTTTCGGGCCTAATTGTTACTGCAATGCCTGTGGGCCTGCTGGGCCTGCTGCGGGCCTGAATCCTGGCCCATGGTGGTTGGGTTTCTAGTCGTATTCAGGCCGTGGTGGCCCAGTAGGTGGCATTTTTTTTGCTATTTTTTTCATTTCTACTTAGAACTAAATACTTATAGTTTTGTAGTGATTTCTTTTTTATTTTATGTCACAAAAATTATAAACTTTCTGTTAGCGCAATTAGTTTTAAAATTAGAATAGTTTAAATTTGAATTTTTTAAAATTTGTGTGAATCACTAGTTTATGAATAACTTTACAATAAAAATTGATTTTTTAGTCATTGTTTTTCCTGCTATTTAATATTACTGTGTTTTATCATTATAATCAATTTGGTAATTTTAGTCAGTCATAACAAATATTATAGGCATTTTTTTCACTTTGAGAGGAGCTCAACAACGCAGAGAGGGACGGGCTTTTGTTTTTGTTTTGCTTTCTGTATTATTTATTTTCTTTTGTTCTTTGCTTTATTTTTTTATTCTTTTTGCTTTTAGGTCAGCAAAATTATAAACTTTCTGTTAGTGCCATTAGTTTTAGAAAAATTATAAACTCAAATTTGAATAGTTAAAATTTGAATTCTTTGAAATTTGTGTGAATCACAAGTTTGTGATTAACTTTAATAAATTTTTTTTAACATAGATGCACCTACTCGTCTGTTTTCAAATGAATTCTAAAATACTTGGAATAACATACTCGTCTGTTACAAATTTGGCATGGTATCATCATAATAGTTGCGGGAGAAATTCTTCACTTTTTCTTCGCTTGTGTCATTTGCTTATTGCGCCGTAACCATGGATAATCTTCAGCGTTTATCAGGAAGCTTGGGTCAGCCTTGACATTGAAGGGAGAAATTTCATGAAACCTTTCATAATCTTCAGACATGTCTGTCTTGCCATCCACTCCCAGGATATCCCTTTTTCCTGAAACAACTATGTGGCGCTTTGGCTCATCGTATGATGTATCCGTTTCCTTATCTTTTCTTTTTCTCGGTCTGGTAGACATGTCCTTCACATAGATAACCTGTGCCACATCATTGGCTAGGACGAACGGTTCATCAGTGTACCCAAGATTTTTCAGATACACTGTTGTCATTCCGTACTGTGGGTCTACATGTACCCCGCCTCCTGACAGATTGACCCATTTGCACTTAAACAAAGGGACCTTAAAATCTTGTCCGTAGTCAAGTTCCCATATGTCCACTATGTAACCATAATATGTGTCCTTTCCCTTCTCGGTTGTTGCATCAAAGCGGACACCGCTGTTTTGGTTGGTGCTCTTCTGATCTTGGTCAATCGTGTAAAATTTATTCCCATTTATCTCGTATCCTTTGTAAATCAATACAGTCAAAGATGGTCCCCTGGACAACAAGTACAACTCATCACAAACAGTGTTGTCACCTCTGAGACGTGCTTCCAACCAACTGCTGAAAGTCCTGATGTGTTCACATGTAATCCAGTCGTCGCACTGCTCCGGGTGTTTGGAGCGCAGACTGTTCTTGTGTTCATCGACATACGGGGTCACCAAGGTAGAGTTCTGTAGAACTGTGTAGTGTGCTTGAGACCAAGAATGCCCGTCCCTGCATATTATTGAGTCCGCTCCTAGCGTGCCTTTTCCAGTCAGTCTCCCCTCATACCGCGATTTAGGGAGACCTATCTTCTTAAGGCCAGGAATGAAGTCAACACAAAACCCGATGACATCCTCTGTTTGATGGCCCATGGAGATGCTTCCTTCTGTCCTAGCGCGGTTACGGACATATTTCTTTAGGACTCCCATGAACCTCTCAAAGGGGAACATATTGTGTAGAAATACGGGCCCCAGAACGACAATCTCGTCGACTAGATGAACTAGGACATGCGTCATGATATTGAAGAAGGATGGTGGAAACACCAGCTCGAAACTGACAAGACATTGCGCCACATCACTCCTTAGCCTTGGTACCATTTCTGGATCGATCACCTTCTGAGAGATTGCATTGAGAAATGCACATAGCTTCACAATGGCTAATCAGACGTTTTCCGGTAGAAGCCCCCTCAATGCAACCGGAAGCAGTTGCGTCATAATCACGTGGCAGTCATGAGACTTTAAGTTCTGGAACTTTTTCTCTGGAATATTTATTATTCCCTTTATATTCGACGAGAAGCCAGTCGGGACCTTCATACTGAGCAGGCATTCAAAGAAGATTTCTTTCTCATCTTTTGTAAGAGCGTAGCTGGCAGGACCTTCATACTGCTTCAGAGGCATGCCGTCTTTTTGGTGCAAACGTTGGAGGTCCTCCCGTGCCTCGGGTGTATCTTTTGTCTTTCCATACATGCCCAAGAAACCTAGCAGGTTCACGCAAAGGTTCTTCGTCATGTGCATCATGTCGATTGAAGAGCGGACCTCTAGGTCTTTCCAGTAGGGTAGGTCCCAAAATATAGATTTCTTCTTCCACATGGGTGCGTATCCCTCAGCGTCATTCGGAATAGCTAGTGCGCCGGCACCCTTTCCAAAGATTACGTGTAAATCATTGACCATAGCAAGTACGTGACCACCGGTACGCATGGCGGCTTCTTCCGGTGATCTGCCTCGCCTTTGAAATGCTTGCCTTTCTTTCGACATTGATGGTTGGTCGGAAGAAATCGACGATGGCCCAGGTACACATTCTTCCTGCATTTGTCCAGGTATATACTTTCAGTGTCATGTAAACAGTGTGTGCATGCGTGGTATCCTTTGTTTGTCTGTCCTGAAAGGTTACTGAGAGCGGGCCAATCGTTGATGGTCACGAACAGCAACGCCTTTAGGTTAAATTCCTCCTGTCCGTGCTCATCCCACGTACGTACACCATTTCCATTCCACAGCTGTAAAAGTTCTTCAACTAATGGCCTTAGGTACACATCAATGTCGTTGCCGGAATGCTTAGGGCCTTGGATGAGAATTGGCATCATAATGAACTTCCGCTTCATGCACATCCAAGGAGGAAGGTTATACATACATAGAGTGACCGGCCAGGTGCTGTGATTGCTGCTCTGCTCCCCGAAAGGATTAATGCCATCCGTGCTTAAAGCAAACCATACGTTCTTTGGGTCCTTTGCAAACTCATCCCAGTACTTTCTCACGATTTTTCTCCACTGCGACCCGTCAGCGGGTGCTCTCAACTTCCCGTCTTTCTTATGGTCCTCACTGTGCCATCGCATCGACTTGGCATGCTCTCCGTTTCTGAACAGACGT
This sequence comes from Aegilops umbellulata, assembly GCA_032464435.1. Lineage (NCBI taxonomy): Eukaryota > Viridiplantae > Streptophyta > Magnoliopsida > Poales > Poaceae > Aegilops > Aegilops umbellulata. The sequence continues at coordinate 493,690,486 of CP136058.1, forward strand.
TTCAACCGTGGTATTATAGGAGCATACCACATCACCTTCGCAGGAACCCTCTTCCTGCAGGGATCGCCGTGAACATCACCAGGGTCATCTCGTCTGATCTTATACCGCAATGCACCGCATACCGGGCATGCGTTCAGATCCTTGTATGCACCGCGGTATAGGATGCAGTCATTAGGGCATGCATGTATCTTCTCCACCTCCAATCCTGGAGGGCATACGACCTTCTTTGTTGCGTATGTACTGTCGGGCAATTCGTTATCCTTTGGAAGCTTCTTCTTCAATATTTTCAGTAGCTTCTCAAATCCTTTGTCAGGCACAGCATTCTCTGCCTTCCACTGCAGCAATTCCAGTACGGTACCGAGCTTTGTGTTGCCATCTTCGCAATTGGGGTACAACCCTTTTTTGTGATCCTCTAACATGCGATCGAACTTCAGCTTCTCCTTTTGACTTTCGCATTGCGTCCTTGCATCGACAATGACACGGCGGAGATCACCATCATCGTGCACATCGTCTGGTTCCTCTTGATCTTCAGCACCTTCACCCGTTGCAGCATCATTGGGCACATCGTCTGGTTCCTTTTGATCTTCACCAGCTCCCCCCGTTGGAGCATCACGGTATTCAGGGGGCACGTAGTTGTCATCGTACTCTTCTTCTTCGTCGTCTTCCATCATAACCCCTATTTCTCCGTGCCTCGTCCAAACATTCTAGTGTGGCATGAAACCCTTGTAGAACAGGTGGGTGTGAAGGATTTTCCGGTCAGAGTAAGACTTCGTATTCCCACAATCAGGGCATGGACAACACATAAAACCATTCTGCTTGTTTGCCTGAGCCGCATCGAGAAACTCATGCACGCCCTTAATGTACTCGGAGGTGTGTCTGTCACCGTACATCCATTGCCGGTTCATCTGCGTGCATTATATATAATTAAGTGTCCAAATTAATAGAAGTTCATCATCACATGCATTAAAAGCAAAGTACATACATAGTTCTCATCTAACAACATATAGCTCTCCAGAGCATCTAATTAATTAAACCATACATTAATTAAAACAAAGGCGATCATAATCGCAACCAAGGTAACAATTGATCCAACGGCATAATGATACCAAGCCTCGGTATGAATGGCATATTTTCTAATCTTTCTAATCTTCAAGCCCATTGCATCCATCTTGATCTTGTGATCATCGACGACATCCGCAACATGCAACTCCAATATCATCTTCTCCTCCTCAATTTTTTTATTTTTTCCTTCAAGAAATTGTTTTCTTCTTCAACTAAATTTAACCTCTCGACAATAGGGTCGGTTGGAATTTCCGGTTCACATACATCCTAGATAAATAAAATCTATGTCACGTTGGTCCGCATAATTATCATAAACAATAAATGAACCAATAGTTATAAAGATTAATATATATACCACATCCGAATCATAGACAGGACGAGGGCCGACGGGGGCGGATACCAAAACCATCGCACTATATAAGATGCAATAATAAAAGTAAGAAAATGATACAAGTATCTATCTAAACATACAAGTAAGAATATTTTTTCCTTTCAGAAAGAAGAGAAGAGCAAGAGGCTCACCACGGTGGTGTCGGTGATGAGATCGACGCGGGTGATCGACGGCGGTGAAGACAGGGGTGGGGCGTGACGGACCGCTAAATCTAGACAAATCTCGAGGAAAATGGAGCTTTGAGGTCGAGCTTCGAGAGGAGAAAGCTTAACTAGTGTGGCTCGGGCATTTCATCGAACACCTCATGTGCATAGGAGGCGAGCTAGAGCACCTAAAGCCCCTCCTCTCGCCGGCCCAGAAAAACAGAGCACTCAGTGCTCTGCTCCGGCGCGAGGGGTATATATAGGCGGCACCACTGGTCCCGGTTCGTGGCATGAACCGGGACTAAATGGGTACCTTTGGTCCCGGTTCATGCCACCAACCGGGACCAATGGTGGTGGGCCAGGAGCGAGGTCAATTGGTCCCGGTTCGTCCCACCAACCAGGACCAAAAGGTCCAGACGAACCGGGACCAATGGCCCACGTGGCCCTGCCGGCCCCCTGGGCTCACGAACCGGGTCCAATGCCCCCATTGGTCCCGGTTCTAGTTTGAACCGGGACTAATGGGCTAACCCACCCTGGACCATTGCCCCCTTTTCTACTAGTGACCCAACCTATGTGATCGGAGATCCCGTGAAGTAGGACCTGGGAAAACAAAGGCAGTGGCGAACTGAGGAGAGTAACATTACTAACCCACTCCGTTGGAGATGCAATACTCTCGGAAACACTATGGAAGGATGACTAATGTCTTAATGTGTTCCAAGGCTTATATGCATAAGCAAGATGCTATCCTACAGAGCGATTTTTGAAGGAACACACCTATACGAGACCGACTGCTGGTCACAGTCTATAAGATTGGGGTGATCTCTAGCAAGCTCATGAACAGGCCAGGAGTGTGACTAATATGCTCCACCCGAGGGCATAGTCCATTGTATCAGTGAGACTTGTGGTGAAACTTCTTGACGCCAAACTGACAATTCAAGGCATAGTCCATTGTTCAGTTGTGAAGGAGTGTACCTACTGAGATGCTGGTATATCAAAACAGTGTTTGGAACAAAGGACAAACTGGGACCCTGAGATCTGGTAGGGAATTGTTGAAATATGAGATGGGCCTAGAGCCCATATGACAATTTCAGATTTGATCTCTAAGGGCCAATGTAGGTGGCATGAAAAGGTGGTGGGAAGTTTAGTCCCCCCCGGAAGTGGTAGGAGACTTGGAGTGGTTTATAAGGGATTCTCTCCCTCATGCTATTGGAGCTTGAGAAGAGATGAGGCCCTCGCGCACCCCTCCTCCGCTCTCCTCGCCACGCCATGCCGCGCCGCGGGTTTTGGGATTGAGCCGAGCCGAGCTCACTCCTATGCGCTTCTTTTTGCCGGTCTGGAACGGAGAGTCTATGACAGGTAGGGCCACGATCTGGGACGTCGGATCATGGGCTACCGACTTGGACGTGGATTCAGCCCACGTCTCTCCACGCGCAGCCGCACATATATATGTGGGGCGCTGCCAACCCTAGCCGCCACGAAACAGAACACATCTCCGCCTCCACGCCCACGTTGTTCCTCTGCTGCCGATGCCGCCGGCGACTCCGTCCCGTTCACCACGTACACGGTTGACAGGAGAGCAGGCCTCCGAAACCCTGCCTCTCCAGATCCTGTACGGGAGAGGGGCGATTAGGTTTTCGGGTAACGACTACGCGACTGCTCGCTTCTGTTCATCTACGTCCGCATCTCCTTCGTCATCACCATGTCGACCGACGCCGACCGTGCTGCCGCTGAGAAGGCCGAGGCCGACAAAAAGGCCGCCGAGGATGCCGCAGCTGCTGCCACCGCCACCATCGCCGCATGGCCGATTGGAGGGTATACATCGTTTATCCCTCTCGTGTTTCTTTCTGTTGTAGCAGTACTAGCGATATGCGTAGATGTTTCTACTATATGCGTAGTACATGCTCTGTTAGATTGTAATCAGTGTGTTATCAATGTTGTCCATGTCATGCTCATGATTTATTCGTGGATTAATTTAATCGAAAAACTGCCTATTTTCTAATCACAGAGTTCAATTACAGATGAGCTATAAGGCGTCACTGCTGATGTCGTTAGGCGTCACTGCTGATGTCGTTAGGCGATGCTCCAACACAGAGGGAGACTGTAACATTGTGTCTGCGGTGCTAGCCCTCAACGTCCCATGCATGAACATCAAGGAGCGTGTTTGCCCATCTGCAGGCTCATCGGTGTATTTGCAGGGAAGAATGTGGTAGCCTTGTGCCACACTGTGGGTGCTCGTTGGCGGTGCACCACGGTGGATTGGGGCTTGATACGTCCATTTTGCATCATGCTTTTATATCGATATTTATTGCATTATGAGCTGTTATTACACTTTATGTCACAATACTTATTCGTATTCTCTCTCATTTTACAAGGTTTACATAAGGAGGGAGAATGCCGGCAGCTAGAATTCTGGGCAGGAAAAGGAGCAAATATTAGAGACCTATTTTGCGCAACTCCAAAAGTCCTGAAACTCCACGAAAGTCAGTTTCAGAATATATAAAAAATATTGAGTGGAAGAAGTACAATAGAGGGGGACCCACCTGGCCACGAGGGTGGGGGGCGCACCCTACCCCTAGGGCGCGCCCTACCCTCAGGGCGCGCCCCCTGCCTCGTGGGCCCCCTGTTGGGTCTCTGATGGCCACCTTCTGCTATATGAGGTCTTTCGTCGAGGGAAAATCATAAGGAACCTTTCGGGACAAGACTCCACTGCCACGAGGCGGAACCTTGGCGGAACCAATCTAGGGCTCCGCCAGAGCTGTTCTGTCAGGGACACTTCACTCCGGGGGGGGGGGGGAATCATCGCCATCGTCATCACCAACGCTCCTCTCATCGGTAGAGGGCAATCTCCATCAACATCTTCAGCAGCACCATCTTGAGGGAGCCCTGGATTAGGGGGTGTCCGGGTAGCCGGACTATACCTTCTGCCGGACTCCTGGACTATGAAGATACAAGATTGAAGACTTCGTCCCGTGTCCGAATGGGATTTTCCTTAGCGTGGAAGGCAAGCTTGGCGATGCGGATATTCAGATCTCCTACTGTTGTAACCGACTTTGTGTAACCCTAACCCTCTCTGGTGTCTATATAAACCAGAGGGTTTTAGTCCATAGGACAAGAACTACAACATACAACAATCATACCATAGGCTAGCTTCTAGGGTTTAGCCTCCTTGATCTTGTGGTATATCTACTCTTGTACTACCCATATCATCAATATTAATCAAGCAGGACGTAGGGTTTTACCTCCATCGAGATGGCCCGAACCTGGGTAAAACATCGTGTCCCCTGTCTCCTGTTACCATCCGCCTAGACGCACAGTTCAGGACCCCTACCCGAGATCCGCCGGTTTTGACACCGACATTGGTGCTTTCATTGAGAGTTCCTCTGTGTAGTCGCTTTTAGACCCGATGGCTCCTTTGATCATCAACGACGATGCGTTCCAGGGTGAGACTTTTCTCCCCGGACAGATCTTCGTCTTCGGCGGCTTCGCACTGCGGGCCAATTCGCTTGGCCACCTGGAGCAGATCGAAAGCTACGCCCCTGGCCATCAGGTCAGATTTGGAAGTTTAAACTACACGACCGACATCCGCGGGGACTTGATCTTTGACGGATTCGAGCCACAGCCGAGCGCGCCGCACTGTCTCGATGGGCATGATCTAGCTCTGCCGCCGAACAGTGCCCTGGAGGCCGCAAACGCTGCCGTTCCGACCCTTAATTCAAAGCCTACTGCACCAATCGAGGATGAGTGGTTGGACGCCGCCTTGGGGGCTGCGATCTAAAAGGCGATCGAGCCGAACACCAGCCCCGCACTCCGCAAAGCCTGTGACTCCGAGGGGCCGGATTCCTCTCCGTACTCCGACCCCTCCGCGCGCCTGCCAATCGAATCCGATTGGGCGCCGATCATGGAGTTCACCGCCGCGGACATCTTTCAGCACTCGCCCTTCGGCGACATCCTGAAATCGCTAAAGTCTCTCTCTTTATCAGGAAAGCCCTGGCCGGACTACGGTCAGCAAGGTTGGGATACGGACGATGAAGAAATTCAAAGCCCACCCACCACCCACTTCGTAGCCACTGTCGACGACTTAACCGACATGCTCGACTTCGACTCCGAAGACATCGACGGTATGGACGACAATGCAGGAGACGACCAAGAACCAGCACCTGTAGGGCGTTGGAAGTCCACCTCGTCATACGACATATATATGGTGGACACTCCAAAAGACTGAGACGGCGATGGAACAGCGGGGGATGACACATCCAAGAAACACCCCAAGCGCTGGCGTCAGCGGCGCCGCTCTAAATCCCGCCAAAGCAAAAACGATGATTCTGGCACAGGAGGATGGAGAAGCCAGCCCTCACGAGAGAGCGGCAGACAGAGATGTTGAGGATGATAATTACATGCCTCCCTCCGAAGACGAGGCAAGCCTCGATGACGACGGATTCGTCGTGCCAGAGGATCCAGCCGAACAAGAGCGTTTTGGACGCAGGCTTATGGCCACGGCAAGCAGCCTCAAGAAAAAGCAGCAACAGCTTAGAGTTGATCAAGATTTGCTAGCTGACAGATGGACTGAAGTTCTTGCGGCCGAAGAGTATGAACTCGAACGCCCCTCCAAGAGTTACCCAAAGCGCAGGCTACTACCCCGATTAGAGGAGGAAGCACCTACATCACCAGCGCATGACATGGCCGACCGGCCACCTCGTGGCCGTGACAGAGAGGCCTCTCGGCCCTCCACTCAAGCCATGCCCCGGCACCGCTCAAAACATGCTAAGGCACGGGAAAACGCGCCAGACCTGCGAGAGATACTGGAGGACAAGGCAAGACAAACAAGATCAATCTACGGATCGCGTGGGCGCCCTACGGCACGTGACGGGGATCATCACTCCGGACACAATAAATCCGGCCGAGCCGAACACAGTAGACAAAGCTCATTCGAGCTGCGTCGTGATATAGCCCAATACAGAGGCGCCGCACACCCACTATGCTTCACAAATGAAGTAATGGATCATAAAATCCCTGAGGGTTTCAAACCCGTGAACATCAAATCATATGATGCCACAACAGATCCTACGGTATGGATCGAGGATTATCTCCTTCATATCGACATGGCCCGCGGCGATGATCTACACGCCATCAATTACCTCCCACTCAAACTTAAGGGACCAGCCCGGCATTGGCTTAACATCTTGCCAGCAGATTCGATCGGTTCTTGGGAGGACCTGGAAGCCGCATTCCTCGACAATTTCCAGGGTACCTATGTGCGACCACCGGACGCTGATGACCTAAGCCACATAATTCAGCAGCCAGAGGAATCGGCGAGGCAATTCTGGACACGGTTCCTAACAAAGAAAAACCAAATAGTCGACTGTCTAGACGCAGAGGCCCTAGCAGCCTTCAAGCATAATATCCATGACGAGTGGCTTGCCAGGCACCTGGGACAGGAAAAGCCGAAATCTATGGCAGCCCTCACGACACTCATGACCCGCTTTTGCACGGGAGAAGTCAGCTGGCTAGCTCGCAGCAACAACTTAACCAAAAACCTTGGTAATTCAGATACCAAGGTCAAAAGTGGCAGGTCGCGCCGGAACAAGCAAAAATGCCGCGTTAACAGCGACAGCAACGAGGATACGGCAGTCAATGCCGGATTCCGAGGCTACAAATCCGGTCAATGGAAAAAGCCATTCAAAAGAAACACTCAGGGCCCGTTCAGTTTGGACCGAATACTCGACCGCTTGTGCCAGATACATGGCACCCCCGAAAGACCAGCCAATCACACCAGCAGGGACTGTTGGGTGTTCAAGCAGGCAGGCAAGTTAAATGCCGGAAATAGAGACAAGGGGCTGCGTAGCGACGACGAGGAGGAGCCCAGGCCGCCGAACAACAATGGACAGAAGGGTTTTCCCCCACAAGTGCGAACGGTGAACATGATATACGCAACCCACATCCCCAAGAGGGAGCGAAAGCGTGCATTACGGGACGTATATGCGCTGGAGCCAGTCGCCCCAAAGTTCAACCCATGGTCCTCCTACCCGATCACTTTTGATCGAAGGGACCACCCCACTAGCATCCGTCATGGCGGGTTCACCGCATTGGTTCTAGACCCAGTTATTGACGGATTTCATCTCACAAGAGTCCTTATGGACGGCAGCAGCAGCCTGAACCTGCTTTACCAGGACACAGTGCGGAAAATGGGCATAGATCCCTCGAGGATCAAGCCCACCAAAATGACCTTTAAAGGCGTCATACCAAGTGTAGAGGCCAACTGTACAGGCTCAGTCATACTTGAAGTGGTCTTCGGATCCCCGGATAACTTCCGAAGCGAGGAGTTAATCTTCGACATAGTCCCGTTCCGCAGTGGCTATCACACACAGCTCGGGCGAACCGCATTTGCAAAGTTCAATGCGGTACCGCACTACGCATACCTCAAGCTCAAAATGCCAGGCCCTTGAGGAGTAATCACGGTCAATGGAAACACCGAACACTCCCTCCGAACGGTGGAGCACACGGCGGCCCTCGCAGCGGTGGTACAAAATAGCCTCTCTAGGCAATTCTCCAGTCCGGCCGTTAAAAGGCCGGACACTGCCAAGCGCGCCCAGAGTAACCTACAACAAGAACGCCTGGCACGTTCTGAGCAGGCGTAGCAATGCGTGCCCAACCCCAGCCCTCGCGAAATAGTAAAACCAGTGCTTCGCGTACATAACTACGCTCTCAAAGTACCATGGGCGCAGGGGAAGGGGCACCATCACGGCACGCCCAAAACACGGCTTAAACCGTACTCGGGGCTGCCGAATTCTTTATTTTCTCTTACTTTCAGGACTCCATACTTCGGACGACCTGTTCGGCAATTCAACTGCCGCACAAACGATGCAAGAACCAGGGAAGCAGACAAGCCATGCCGCATCATGGAACTCCCAGGTGGTCTCTATTACGAGCAGTATACCTGTTTTAAATACAATTCCGTGGCATGCCCCTGGACAGGACATGTTAAATAGTCCAATTTCTTTTGCTTACCGCACTATTTGTATCGTTCTGCTTGGATAGCAGCCTTCTTATAAACAATGCATAGCTTTTTGTCTATTTTTTGCATTACTCTCTTTTTATATATATGTTCATTAATGACATGTTGCACCCGTACGCTATGGTACGACAAATACGCCAGGGGCTCCAGTACCCGTTAATACGGTGTGAGAAGTCCGAACACTTTCACAAATGCGGCACCCCGAACTTATAGCATTATATGCATCGGCTCCGAATCATGATTTGGGTCAATAGTTGGGTTTGCTCGGCTCCTATGTTTTGGTGCCTTACGTTCCGCTATATCGGCTAAGGTAGCACTAGGAGAACTACTGCGATTGTGCCCCAGTTGAGCTGGGCTGAGCACCTCAGTAGAGAAAGCTAAAACTGACTGTCATGATAAGGCGAGAGACCGGTCGCTGTTCGAGAGGTTTTTCGGGTCCTTAAAGACTTATGCCACTTAGAGCGAGGAACCGGATTTTGTTTGGCCAAGGCGTGGATAGCTCCCCGAACTCGGTCTTCCGAATACTAGGGGCTTCGCCGAAATTTAAAATTATAGAGTTCTATGGCTAAGTGAGAGTGTTCAAGCATTATAGTCTGATTGCCTTGTTCGTTGTGCTGAGCGCCTCGCTCGAAGGACCCAAACATGGGAAAAAGAGCGCTCAGGTTTATCCCGAACACCCCAGCACTGGTGGCATGGGGGCAGAAGCCGACGTCTGGCCATCTCTCAATTTTTGATAAACGGCCGCACAGAAAGTAATATTTTAAATTCAACAAGCATTGCTTAGCGCAAATGAACAAGTTTTCAGCGCACAGGACAACACGAGTGAGTTCATTCAAAAATTACATCCTTGGTACATTCATCCGCCACAAGGCAGGCACCCTTCAGAACATCCTTATAATAGTTCTCGGGTTTGCGATGCTCTTTCCCCGCTGGAGGCCCGTCCTTCACAAGCTTCTCGCCGTCCAGCTTGCCACAGTGCACCTTAGCGCGGGCAAGGGCCCTCCGGGCTCCTTCGATGCATACGGAGCGCTTGATGATCTCGAGCCTTGGACAGGCCTCCACCAGCCACCGCACCAGTCCGAAGTAGCTCCCAGGCAGGGCTTCTCCAGGCCACAGCCGAACTATGAAGCCGTTCATGGACTGTTCGGCCGCCTTGTGGAGCTCGACCAGCTGCTTCAGCTGGTCTCTTAAGGGCACAGGGTATCCGGCCTGAGCATACTGAGACGAGAACACCTTCTCCGTCGAGGTGCCTTCTTCGGCTCGATAGAATGCGGCGGCATCAGATACGTTACGGGGAAGATCTGCGAACGCCCCTGGAGAGCTCCGGATTCGGGTAAGTAACAAGTAGCTTACTTTTATATGTCTTCTTTGCATAAAAAATGCCTTACCCGCCGCTATATTTTTCACCGCATCCAATTCCTCGAGGGCCTTCTGGGCTTCGGCCTTGGCAGACTGAGCAGTCTCGATGGCCGCGGCGAGCTCGGACGCTCGCGTCTTCGAGTCAAGCTCGAAACTCTCATGTTTTTTCATGAGAGCCTGAAGCTCTTGCTGCGCCTCACCGACCCGCGCCTCAAATTTCTCCCGCTCATTGTGCTCTGAGGTCGCTCCCTTCTCGGCCTCGGACAGCGCCTGCTTGAGGGTTGCCACCTCAGTTGTGGCCCTTGCAATAAGTAGCATAATTCTGTCATTTTTTGCAATTGCATCTTTTTATATATTTCTGTAAGGTATCTCTTACCTTCTTTCTCTTTGAGCTGCCACTAAGGCCGAGCTCTTGCTCGGAACGGTCGAGACCCTGCTTCAGGGTGCCTACCTCCATAGTCAGTGCGGCTGTAGCAAGCAACGAAGCCTACACACGCATATTGACTCATTTTTTGTTAGACTCCTGCGAAATTATTTGATCCTCTATTTGGCTTTTCTTTCCGAACGCCAAACAGAGCATCAGGGGTTACTGTCTATGCGGTAATATTTTTACACATTTTTACTTACCTCGAAGCCTGTTAGAAGGCTGGCACAAGCTTCAGTCAGTCCGCTCTTGGCGGACTGAACTTTCTGGATCACCGTACTCATCATAGTACGGTGCTCCTCGTCGATAGAGGCGCCGATAAGAACCTCCAGCAGATTGTCCGGCGCCCCCGGTTGGACGGGGGCCGCCGGCTCAGAAGGCTTGCTCCTCTTGGAAGGAGTTCGCCTACCGCAGTCCGGAACCATTGAAGATTCCGGCACGGTGTCCGGCTCAAGCCGGACTTGGAGCCCTGGGGGTCTTGTCCCCTTCACTCCTGGAGTCCGGGAGGTCGCCTCGCGGCTCCTCCAGGACCACCTCCTCTCGGCCCGGAGCTTGTTGCAATGCCACTTCGGCGTCGTCCGCAGTGTGGGGGGAGGTAGCGGGCGGAACTGAACACGTCCCATGAATCCAGGGAGCCGCTCGACGACTCGTCGAGCCCGGCCTTGGGAGGGCTGCATAATTATATTCGACATAAGGAAAAGCTGTGCAAAAAGGGAATGCTATGAGTTACTCTGGTATCCGAATACTTACGATCCCGCCGGGCGCCTGGCCCTTTGCGGCCACTCCTCTTCGCCCTTGTCGACGTCGGTGGAGTAGTCCGGAGGAAGGGTTTTCCCCTTCTTGGACCCTTCGGCCTCGCCTGTTGGGGCGGCCTTCCTCTTCTTTCCTCCCTCCGCTGGAGGGGGAGAGGTTTTGTCGGTGTACAAAAAGAGGGGGTACACTTTTTGAACCCCTATGACTGTGCACGGGCAGTCTGAGCCACGGGCGCTGCCGCACCGAGCCCGGCAAGGGAGGTAGAATCAAGGTAAGACCGAAGCCAAAGAGGAGCAGAACGACGCCAAGACCAAGACCACATAGAGCAAAGGGGACGAAGCAGCCCCCCCCCCCCCCCCGCGACAAGATCCTTGCCGGGAGGCGGTTTTGACTAAACCGGCAAGACCCTTGCCGTGGCAGCCTTGCCCCACACCTACGGAGCGGGTCACCCTTGAGTCCCCTGCCCCCATGGGGCAAGGATTCGGGAGGCATCCCCGTGGTGGTATGTAGATCTTTGTGAAGACATTCAAGATCAGATGCACGCTCTAAGGAGATGACCGTCCTTGGTGGGATCCCAGCCAAGGAAAACCCCAAGCCCCCCGGCAAGAGCCTTGCCGGGGATGGCAGCAAGCGCCACGGCAAGACCCTTGTCGGGACCCCGGCAAGACCCTTGCCGGGGCCACGGCAAGGCCCTTGCCGAGGACACCCGCGGGGCCACCATCGGACCCACACCAGTCGCGCCTCCACCACCGTTCGCATGCAGCTGCCGACCCAACCAGCTAGGCATGCACCTGCGTGGCGGCATGCAGATCCTCGTGGAGACCTACCGCCGCGCCACCTCAACTGCCTGCCCGCCTACATGGCATCGCAGGCACCGCTGGCCAGGGCACGTGTCGACGCAGGAGAGAGTGGCGATGGACGAGACGGGGCTCTCCCCCGCCCCCGATAAAGCAGGGACACCTAAGCAAGGCGCATTAAATGCGCCTTGTCATGTAATACGAGGGATAACCTCGCATCACTGTACCCTTTCCACCTCCAGTGTGCCACTGTGGCAGCCCCTTTCCCTATAAAAGGAGGCCCCAGGCGACCAGGAAGAGGATTCGGCTTTTTGGAGCTCCTCACGCCCCATAGCTAGCTCAAGAACACCAGATATAATCCACCAAAGCAGGAGTAGGGTATTACGCACCTTCGCGGCCCGAACCTGGTTAAAGGAATCATGTACTGCCTGCTTGATCCGCTCTTCTCATGACCCCCGCGCCCTGCAACCACAGAAAGGGATTCCCGTGATCCCATAGGTGTTGTTCCACACCGACATCTTTGGCACGCCAGGCAGGGGCTGCGCAGTTGTGAGAATCGTGTCACGACCGGGTTCTTCCGGACATTAATTTCCAGAAAAAGACCGTCGTGCTCATCAGCCCCAGGATTACTGTTAGCTGATGAGACACCAACTTGATACAGAAATTCCAAGCAAAAGTACAAAAATATGTAGTACAAGACCATTGTGGCCTATGAGTACAACAAAAGGTTTCTAGTGGTTGAGGGCGGAAGCGGTTTGTGGATCACCACGGCTATGGGACTCCATTTCCCACGGGAACAGCTGACCAGGTTAACTCCTATCTTCACGAGGCTGCTATCACCGTGGCTCAGGTTCCGAGGCTGTCGTCGCAATGCTCCTCTCCAAGCAAGCAATCTGGCCAAGACAATAGCCAGGGACAAGCCAGTGAGTACTTTAAATGTGCTCGCAAACATTAAGGACACAGGTATAATATAACCATTGGTGCTCATGCTTTGCAATATCCTTATACTCACTTAGTTAGTCATAAAAATAATTATCTTGATGCATGCAAACAGGTTACTCATATGCAACCGGAAATTTATGCAATGGCCACATAGAGGTAATAAATACTGGGTGCCAAGCGAGGGTCTGAAAGACTCCTCAAGCGGAAAATGCGGAATAATAGATACTGGTGCCAAACGAGTGTCTGAAAGACTCCTCGAGCGGAAAATGCAGAATAATAATGCCACAGCCGGGCGTCTGAGCGACACCACAGAAGGGGCTTTAAAAGAAATGCCACAACCGGGCGTCTGAGCGACACCACAGAAAGGGCTTTAAAAGAAATGCCACAGCCGGGCGTCTGAGCGACACCACAGAAAGGGCTTAAAAGAAATGCCACAGTCGGGCGTCTGAGCGACACCACAGAAAGGGCTTTAAAAGAAATGCCACAGCCGGGCGTCTGAGCGACACCACAGAAAGGGCTTTAAAAGAAATGATCATAGGGAATATCCTGGAGGTAGAACCATCCCAGAGATATTCGTTGGTAACAATAATATCACGGGTTAGTCACCAATAGTAATAAACATAATCATCACAAGTCACAAGTAGTAATTCCCGTTCTGTTTTAACAGTTTCAGCTCCGAAGACCGACACTAAGACCGACGCTTGACCCATCCCAGACTGTAATCCTTAACCATGGACACGGCTATTCGAATAGGTTTAATCTCTGCAGAGGGTGTACTCTTTACCCACGAGTTACGGATTCCTTTAGTCCATCGGGACAAATTCCGTCTACGGTCTTTTAGTTGAAAACACACCTTACTTGCACACACCAGCTTAACTCACCGGTGTCTGGAATCACCCACGACACCTGTCAAGCAAACTCTAAGTGGGGAGGCTACAACCTCGACGTAGCATGGGATCACAAAATTTATACCGCGCGCAAACTGGGGGAGCTACCCCTTCGGCTATAACCGAAACACCCATGCCCCCTGAACAGGTGGCATGCCTACCGGCTACAACCGATATCTTCCACCATGGCCTCTCTGTACGGTGTGTGCCAAGACAAGGGTTAACAGCTTACTGAACCATACCCCACCTATGGTAGGGACCTGTGGCAGTACGGAACAAGTATGGGGGTTACTGGCACAAGACTCGATCTACGGTCGACTTAGGAGGTAGAAATAATCCCTGCAAGTTTAGCATAACAATGTATATACTTCAACCAACAGATAGGAACACCACACGACATACTCCATCATGCCATACCGGACACGACCGTCTCAACGGAGGACTAGGGTCAAGACCGCGTCTACCCAAGACAGAGGCCTACCCGGCATTTCCCTCCGGTATGCATGAAAAGTGTACGGCGGTGATTTCCATCACAAAACATGTCAAATCCATATGCATGAACTTCACTAATATGCACTTATGAAGAGGATCACATCCTCACATAAAATGACGCATGCACGTGCCGGGGTGGTGTTGTTACCGAGTCAAACGACACACACAAAAATTACACCAGGGTTCAGAATGCTTGCCTTAAAGGTGTGGAGAGGTGGGGGTGCTCTCCAAAACTTTTTGAAAGTTTCCTTCTCTTCCAAAAATCCTATTTTCAAAATATGCAAATAACACAAAATTCAAAAACAGTACAAAAAAGTTGTTTGGAAAATTTTCAAATAAATCTTAAAATAAACTAGACAACTTTTGTGGAAAGTAGGAAAAGAAATCAATTCATTTGGAGTTGTATTTAAAAAGTTATAGATGGTCAAAGTTGTGGTCAAATCTGTTTTTAAATTAAAACAGAAAAGAAAACGTTCAGAGGGGATTACGCTTTCGGAGCGGGGAAAACGTACTGGTTGGATTACGCCTTCACTTACTCCAGCGTGGACGGCGCGTGTGTCACTGACAGTGGGTCCAGGGGGCCCCACTAGTCAGGTTTGACTAGTCTACTCCCTCCTCTACCACTGTCCCGAGCAGAGGCGGGACTCCGGCGATCGTCGCCGGCGAACGGCGGCTCCCCGCGGGTTCCAGAGGGTCTGGATGGATCCGCGAGACCAAGGCGGTCCTCCCGGTGGTCGACTTGCAGGAGGGGACGGAGGGAGCTGCCGGCGGCGAGCTTCGCGGCGGCCGGAGGCTTCGGGAGTGGAGTGCAAATTCTCCCGCGGTGAGTCTCGATCAAAATTGAGTAGTGGGAAAGGTCCACGGGAGGAAGGGGAAGCTTCTGGTGAAGAGAACGGAGAGAGGGAGGCTTTGGTTGAGGCGAATGGAGCTGGGGTGAGGCGGCGGCTGGAGTTGCCGGAGACGGGGAAGGAAGCCTCCCTAGGTCGATTGCGAGCTAGGAGAGCGCTATAAGGGTGGCCTGAGGTTGCCTGCGTGCTCGGGGGAGTTCGGGGACCTCCATTTATAGCATTTCCATGTCGGTTTGCGGCTGCCGAGGATAAGAACGGCGGCGAACCGCCTCTCTGTAGTGCCAGGGAGACGTGGCGGCGACGAGGGCTAGAGGACGCGCGAGTGGATGAGGCCGAGCTGTGCCGGGGCCAGGTGGCGAGCGGGAGGGGCTTGGGCGGCGCTGAACGGGGCAGAGATGGTCGGCCGACGCCGGCATGCCGCCAAAAGAGCTCTGGCGGTGGCGCTGTAGGGTGCCAGGGCGGGCTGGCGCGTAGTGGCGAGGAGGGATGCGCGTGGCGAGGTTCTGCCGCGAGTGCAAAAACCAGGGGCGGGGCGTGGCGGTTTTGGGCGCGCGGCTGCAATTGGCGCGCTCTGGGCGCGTCCAGTGCACGCACGGGACGTGCTCGAAGAAATGCCGTGGCCTGCTAGGTGGCTTGGATGGAGCTGGGGTTTAGCAGTCCTAGCTTAGGGGTAGTTGTGATGCTAGTGGACATGCTGGTTTGGTCAGAGGTGCAAGCTCATAGTGCAATGCCAAAACTCATGTCAAAACTGGTCATGCCCACAGGGTGCTCGACAGAATGCCACATGCATCTAGGCATCTCTTGGGGTGGCCAAATTCTCCAGATCAGTGTCTCCTTAGATGCAAGAGGGAGTGGTGAAGTTAGTTTGTTAAAAGGAGAAACTTGTTAGTGCAAGTTTTGCAAAAACTCAATTCTGGTCAGGAGAAAAAATGCATTGTTACATGAACCAAAAATGGTCCAATAGGTGCATGCTCCTGGACTTAGGGGTTTTGTAGGGCTGGCTATAAGCAGGAAAAGGAATCAAGAGCCAAAGAGCAAGCAATAACATGGTTGCTGTACAAACCATCAAGTTGGATCAGAATGGAAATGTGGTTGATGCACTCGAATTTTTCAAAGAACAACACTAGGTTTTTGTATAAAATTGAATCATATGTTACTACTAACATCCCATAATTTTGCTGGAGGCTAGAAAGAATTATTTATATGGGTTGTAGTGCAAAATTGCTCACTGGACCAGAGAAGAAAATTGGGTGTAGAGCTCAAATTATTTCATGAAGTAAAGATATTTTTGCACAAAAGTGATTTACTAACACCACATGACACCTCCAAATTTTGGTGGGATTTTTGAAATAATTTATCACATGGTTGTAGTTCAAATGTGGCCATAAAACCTTGAAAAAAAACCATTTTTTCAAGAAAAATACAATTAAGCAAATTAATTATGAAATTTGTTTTACTAATGCAAGCAAAGTTTTTCTTGAGAGTTTTAAACAGTTCCAAAAACATATCTGAAAAGTTTTCTCTTAGGGGAAAAACTTCATAATAACAAGGGGGAGAATTGGTTCAAAAAGAAAAATCAAAAGGGAGCTCAGGAAAATTTAAAGTTTTAATTCCCTAGCAGAATTTTAATTGATAAAATAAGGTCAAGAATTTTGGGTGTTACAAATCGGCTATAGTAGTCAGTTCGGTGCTCCTTCGTCTTCGCGATCTTTGGAGAAGAAAAGGGTCCAGGATATCGACGCTCGGGCGATCGCAGACAAAAAGCTAAGTTGCGCTGAACCCTTGCCTATAATCCCCTCTTTATTTTGAGGTTATTCCCCCCCCCCCCCGGAGATGTTCGCTTTGTATGAAAAGAACCTGAACGCCAGGGGGCTCTACCATGGCAACGCCCTTGCCCTGTTTCGAGTCCGCTCAATAGCTCGAGCGGCTGCGTCGAGAGTGGCAGGGTAGCCTCCCGTAATTGGCAACGTCCTCGATTCTGGCTCGAGTCAAGCTCGACAGTTCGAGCGACCGCGTTCGGAACGGGAAGGTGGCTCACCCGGTTGCACGCGTACCCGGCAGGCCATGGGGATCAGTCCCCAAGACGCCGCTTGGGGCTTTCACGCCAGCAAGCCTTCCCGATCGGCGTAGGGCACACATACAGAGGGGAATTGAACGGGGAAATAACACGCATAAAATTAAAGAGTACTTCAGAGTTGTATTAAATCACATCATTGCTGCGGTTCTAACTAAAGATAAAATTTATCTTGGTCAAGGGCCCGCAGCGGCGAAGAAGAAAGGGACGCCTAGTCCCGGCGCTTGCCTTCCACCCTCTTGATTTCGCCGATGCAGTCGGTGATGGGCTTGATGCGCTCCTTGAGCACCGCGAGATCAGCATCCTCCAACAAGCTCTTCATCGCAGCTGCGAAGTCAAGTTCGGCGTTCCAGTATGCCACCTTGGTGAGGACCTTGGTCACGACCCTACGGCAAAGACGCCGGGCCTCCTCGGCCAGCGTGGCCGTCCTATTGGAGTGGAGATAGGCCAGGGCCCCGAGGACGCCCTCGAAGTACTAGGTCAGCTTGACATTGACGGTCCCGCTGCGCTCAGGAGCGTACCTCACATTTGGCAACCCCGTGGTGGCCAATTGCGAGGTAACCCTGCCGGCGACGACCTCCAGGTGGCTGATCCACCTGTTCTCGTCTGCCACGTACTCTTGGTGGGAGGCGACCTCGGCTGCCCGCTGCTGCTTCTCCTCCTCCAGGCTTTTGGTCAAGGCCACCTCCCGAGCTCTGCTCTCCGGCAACAGCTTCTCGAGATTCTACAGCTTTAGCTTGAGGTCTCTGATGGAGTCTCGCACCTCGGAGAGCTCGCCAGTCCTGCTGATGACCGTTCCCTGCGCCTCCACCAAGGCACGGTTGAGCGTGTCCGCCTTGCCGGATAGCTGGAGGGCCTGCTCCTTCAGCTGGTCCCGCTCTGCCTCCAGCTCCTTCACCTTGCCGGCATGGGCCAGGGCTTGGGATCGAGCGCCTCTCTGTGCCTCTGCCCCAGCTCCTGAGTCCGTCGCGTGACAAGGGCCTCGAGCTCCTCGTCCTTATCACGGAGCATAGCGGCAAGCTTCGCCTCGCGCGCGGAAAGGTCCTCCTCCTGGGAGTTCAAGGTGGCTTGATGCTGGTCCCGGATGGCTTCGGCCGCGGCGGCCAAATTCGCCGCCTTCTCTTGGGCCTTCTCGATGTCATCCATCTTCAGGGCGAGCTCCACCTCGCGCTGGGCCAGCTTTTCATGGAAAGCCCTCTGCTCCTCGCAAGACTGGTGGAACCAAGCCTGCGTTTCAGTGACGCGCGCCTTGAAGTCCGCCTCCGCGTTGTCCACCGCTGCCGCCCTGGACTCAACTTTGTCCAGACGGCCGCGGTAGAGCGCTTGGAGCTTCCGGAATTTGGCCCCCATGGCACGGAAGAGATGCTCCTCTGGAGAACCGTCGCCGCCGGCGCCCGGCGCGTCGACGATCTCGAACCCGGTGGCGGCAAGCACTTCGTCATCAAAGACTTCCCCTTCGGCGGGCGCTCGGCTTGGCGCCCCTAGGAGGTGGGCAAAGAGATCATCACCCACCTTCAGGTACCTGCCGGGGCCCGAGGCTGAGGAGGAAGAAGGCTGGTCACCCATTACCTCTTCCTCAGTAGGGGCCTTGCCGGTCCCCCCGGCAGGACCGCCGCCGGCGCCCTTGGTGAAGGCCTCGTCGGCAGCCTTGGCGGCCCCTGCGCCGGCGCCCTCGGCGGCGTCCTTGGCGGCCTCACCAGCGGCGGCTTCGTCGGCGCTCTTGGCGGCCTCCTCGGCGGCCACCTTGTCGGCCTCGGCCGCGGCCTCTTCAACAATATTCCTGACAACGGAGTCCACGTCCTCCGTGTCCATTGGGGGAGGGCCTGGGTGGCGATAGGAGCAATGAAGCCAAGAGAAGCAAAAAAAAAGGGAGAACAAAGGGGGAAGGACAGGCGACTCACCAGTGTTGGGCCATGAAGCAGAGGTCCCCTCTCCGCCGGTCTTTGGCGTCGAGGTAGAGCCACCAGCGCCCAAGTTCCCCTCTTCCTCCATGGGTATGGACCCCGCGCCTGAAGCCCTTGCCGGGGACGCCCCCCGCGGCGGCGTAGTCGATGGGGGCGGCGTGTTGAGGGTAGCCCTCTGCGTCTCCTCCTGCTACCGCTCCCCTCCTACAAACCCGGCAAGGTCAGCATCGTGGCATCGAGCGCCTACCTCAAGTCGAGTAAGAAGGGGGTGATGAACTTACGCTGGGGGCTACGCCGGGGGCTGCTGTCCGGGCTGCTCAACACCACCAATGGTGTCGTTGAAGCCCCGGCCGGGGGCTCGCCGCTCACCAAGGCCCTTGGCCACCCCCTTGCCCTTGGCGGATTTGGGCGCCATGGCGGCCAAAGAGCTTGGAAGGTTAAGGAAGGGGAGGACGGCGGGGACGAGACGGCGACGACGGGCGGCGGCGAAAAGCTTGCGAGAGAAGGGAGGAAAGGAGCGGCGGCTCTGAGATTGGAAAAGGCACGAAGGAAGAGGGAAAGTGAGCAGCCCGCCCACGGTTATTCCTTCTTATGGGGGAGAACGCGGGCCGCCTCCTTTCACATTAACTACGACGTGACGCATGCGTGCAGAGATCAGCCTCACGCATGCCACCCACGTCACGCACGCCTCCCCACGACGCGCCACGCGCGGGAAGCGTGGGAGGCGCAGCGTGCGAAGAAACTTGCCGTGGTAGAAATCGCCCTGCCTGCCCGCGTTCCGTTCAAGGGCCTGGCACAACAACGCGTTGCGCTCATGTGTGGCCCAGGCCCGGGGGCTCCTCTCGGTGTACTAAAAGAGGGGGTACACTTTTTGAACCCCTATGACTGTGCACGGGCAGTCTGAGCCACGGGCGCTACCGCACCGAGCCCGACAAGGGAGGTAGAACCAAGGTAAGGCCGAAGCCAAAGAGGAGCAGAACGACGCCAAGACCAAGACCACAAAGAGCAAAGGGGATGAAGCAGGCCCCCCCGGCAAGATCCTTGCCGGGAGGCGGTTTTAACAAACCCGGCAAGACCCTTGCCGTGGCAGCCTCGCCCCACACCTATGGAGCGGGTCACCCTTGAGTCCCCTGCCCCCATGGGGCAAGGATTCGGGAGGCATCCCCGTGGTGGTATGCAGATCTTTGTGAAGACATTCAAGATCAGATGCACGCTCTAAGGAGATGACGGTCCTTGGCGGGATCCCAGCCAAGGAAAACCACAAGGCCCCCGGCAAGAGCATTGCCGGGGATGGCAGCAAGCGCCACGGCAAGACCCTTGCCGGGGCCACGGCAAGGCCCTTGCCGAGGACACCCGCGGGGGCACCATCGGATCCGCACTAGTCGCGCCTCCACCACCGTTCGCATGCAGCTGCCGACCCAATCAGCTGGGCAGGCACCTGCGTGGCGGCATGCAGATCCTCGTGGAGACCTACCGCCGTGCCACCTCAGCTGCCTGCCCGCCTACATGGCATCGCACGCACCACTGGCCAGGGCGCGAGTCGACGCAGGAGAGAGCAGCGACGGACGAGACGGGGCTCTCCCCCGCCCCCAATAAAGCAGGGACACCTAAGCAAGGCGCATTAAATGCGCCTTGTCATGTAATACGAGGGATAACCTCGCATCACTGTACCCTTTCCTCCTCTTGTGTGCCACTGTGGCAGCCCCTTTCCCTATAAAAGGAGGCCCCAGGTGACCAGGAAGAGGATTCGGCTTTTTGGAGCTCCTCGCGCCCCATAGCTAGCTCAAGAACACCAGATATAATCCACCAAAGCAGGAGTAGGGTATTACGCACCTTCGCGGCCCGAACCTGGGTAAAGGAATCGTGTACTGCCTGCTTGATCCGCTCTTCTCACGACCCCCGCGCCCTGCAACCACAGAAAGGGATTCCCGTGATCCCATAGGTGTCGTTCCACACCGACAGATTTCTTCTTCCTCCTCCTCGTTTTCACAGGAGGAGCGCGTCTCGGATTTGTCGGATGAAGAATCCGACACCTCCTGGCACCAGGAACTCTTTCGAGTCCCCGTGGCCTACTTCTTGGCCTTCTTCTCCGGCACCACGTAAGGTGTCGGAGCTAGCAACTTCGATAAACGAGCATCTGCTGGGTCTTCGGGCAAAGGGGCTGGACAGTTGACCTGTCCGGACTTCGCCTGCCACTCCTGTCAAAGGTAAGGGAGTTTACATCCCGCATAGAGTCAAACTATGAAAAACTAACATCCTGTAAAAGGTGAAAATAGATTACCTCGCCAGCGTGACGCTGCGAGCTGAATCCGCGGTCCTCGGAGGCGGATGTAGGAGCCTCGGCGCCTTTGGTTAGCACCTTCCAGACTTCTTCGTACGTCGTGTCGAAAAGCCTGCTAAGGGTTGGGTGTTGCGCCGGGTTGAAATACCACAGATTGAAGTCCCGTTGTTGGCACGGGAGGATCCGGCGGACGAGCATAACCTGGACTACATTGACAAGCTTTAGCTTCTTGTTCACAAGGGTTTGGATGCATTTTTGCAGTCCGGTCACCTTGTCTTGGTAGCCCCATGACAGGCCCGTCTCTTTCCAGGACGTGAGCCGCATGGGGGGTCCGGACCAGAACTAGGGGGCGGCGATCCATTCCAGATCGCGCGGCTCGGTGATGTAAAACCACCCCGATTGCCATCCCTTTAGGGTCTCCACAAAAGAGCCCTCGAGCCATAGGACGTTGGCTATCTTGCCCGTCATGGCGCCTCCGCACTTCGCCAGGCTGCCGCGCACCACCTTTGGCTTGACGTTGAAAGTCTTGAGCCAAAGGCCGAAATGGGGGTGGATGCGGAGGAAGGCCTCGCACACGACGATAAACGCCGATATGTTGAGGATGAAGTTCGGGGCCAGATCATGGAAATCCAGGCCATAGTAGAACATGAGCCCCCGGACAAATGGGTGGAGTGGAAAACCCAGTCCGCGGAGGAAATGGGGAAGGAATACTACCCTCTCATGGGGCCTTGGGGTGGGGTGGAGCTGCCCCTCTTCAGGAAGCCGGTGTGCGATGTTGTTGGACAAGTATCCGGCCTTCCTTAGTTTTTTGACATGGCCCTCCGTAACGGAGGAGACCATCCACTTGCCTCCCGCTCCGGACATGGCTGGAGAAGGTTGAGGTGGGATGTGCGGACTCGGGCGCTGGAGCTCGGGTACGCAGGAGATGGATAGGCAGAGGCGGAAGAAGGCGTAGGTAAAAAGGTGGATCCTTATCCCCTTATATGGGCGGATGCGACTATGCGCCCCCACCAGCCTGGTAAAACTCGCTTATCTCTCAAGCACCGTGATAAATGGCGCGGTTGGGTTACCCACGTCTGTATTGATGAGAATCCCATAAATGGGGGACACGATATCTGCTTTGACAAGACGTGCCAAGGAAACCGCCTCGCAAAATGCGTTGAGGTGGGGAAGTAAAAACGATTCAAATAAAGGCTTGGCCGTAGTGTGATGTCACGCTATGGAATACGTCAGCAGATTAGATTTGTGTTAATATTATTCTCTCTATGGCAATATGTGGAAACTTACTTTGCAGAGCCGGACACTACCCTTAGTGTTTACAAACTTTTATGAAGAATTTGGAGGAGGAACCCGCCTTGCAATGCTGAAGACAATCTGCATGCCGGACTCGTCGTCATTGAAGCCTGGTTCAGGGGCTACTGAGGGAGTACTGGATTAGGGGGTGTCCGGGTAGCCGGACTATACCTTCTGCCGAACTCCTGGACTATGAAGATACAAGATTGAAGACTTCCTCCCATGTCCGGATGGGACTTTCCTTGGCGTGGAAGGCAAGCTTGGCGATGCGGATATTCAGATCTCCTACCATTGTAACCGACTTTGTATAACCCTAACCCTCTCCAGTGTCTATATAAACCGGAGGGTTTTAGTCCGTAGGACAAGAACTACAACATACAACAATCATACCATAGGCTAGCTTCTAGGGTTTAGCCTCCTTGATCTCGTGGTAGATCTACTCTTGTACTACCCATATCATCAATATTAATCAAGAAGGACGTAGGGTTTTACCTCCTTCGAGAGGGCCCGAACCTGGGTAAAACATTGTGTCCCCTGTCTCCTGTTACCATCCACCTAGACGCATAGTTTGGGACCCCCTACCCGAGATCCGCCGGTTTTGACACCGACACATCTCCTCTCAAAATCCTAGTTCATCTCTTGTATCCAATTCCTGTCTCCAAGTCCGGGATTGGTACTAGTAGGTTGCCAGTAGTGTTAATTACTCCTTGTAGTTGATGCTAGTTGGTTTATTTGGTGGAAGATCATATGTTCATATCCTATATCCATATTAATACCCCTCTAATTATGAACATGAATATGCTTTGTGAGTAGTTATGTTTGTTCTTGAGGACATGGGAGAAGTCTTGCTATTAGTGGTCATGTGAATTTGGTATTCGTTCGATATTTTGATGAGATGTATGTTGTCTAGCCTCTAGTGGTGTTATGTCAACGCCGACTACATAACACTTCACCATTATTTGGGCCTAGAGAAAGGCATTGGGAAGTAATAAGTAGATGATGGGTTGCTAGAGTGACATAAGCTTAAACCCTAGTTTCTGTGTTGCTTCGTAAGGGGCTGATTTGGATCCATATGTTTCATGCTATGGTTAGGTTTACCTTAATACTTTTGTTGTAGTTGCGGATGCTTGAAATAGAGGTTAATCATAAGTGGGATGCTTGTTCAAGTAAGAACAGCACCCAAGCACCGGTCCACCCACATATCAAATTATCAAAGTACCGAACGTGAATCATATGAACGTGATGAAAACTAGCTTGGCGATATTCCCATGTGTCCTTGGGAGCGCTTTTCTCATTATAAGAGTTTGTCCAGGTTTGTCCTTTGCTACAAAAAGGATTGGGCCACCTTGCTGCACTTTATTTACTTTTGTTACTTGTTGCTTGTTACAAATTATCTTATCACAAAACTATCTGCTACCACTTATTTCAGTACTTGCAGAGAATACCTTGTTGAAAACCGCTTATTATTTCCTTCTGCTCCTCGTTGGGTTCGACACTCTTACTTATTGAAAGGACTACGATAGATCCCCTATATTTGTGGGTCATGAATACTCTTTTCTGGCGCCGTTGCCGGGGAGTGAAGCGCCTTTGGTAGGTGGAATTTGGTAAGGACAAATTTATATAGTGTGCTGAAATTTACTGTCACTTGTTACTATGGAAAGTACTCCTCTGAGGGCTTGTTCGGGGTATCTTCACCCCGACCAGTAGAGCAAATAGTTGCTTCTCAACCTACTGAACCTACTAAAAATTAAAATGTTCCCTTTGAAGTTCCTTCTGGTATGTTAGAAAAACTGCTAGATAATCCTTTTGCAGGAGATGGAACAAAGCATCCAGATAAGCACCTAATTTATGTGGATGAAGTTTGTGGATTATTTAAGCTTGCAGGTATACCCGATGATGTTGTTAAGAAGAATGTCTTCCCTTTGTCTTTGGAGGGAGATGCATTGACATGGTATAGGCTATGTGATGATACGGGGTCATGGAACTACAAACAATTGAAATTGGAATTTCATTAGAAATATTATCATATGCATCTTGCTCATCGTGATCGCAATTATATATATAATTTTTGGCCTCGCGAAGGAGAAAGCATCGCTCAAGCTTGGGGGAGGCTTAAATCAATGTTATATTCATGCCCCAATCATGAGCTCCCGAGAGAAATAATTCTTCAAAGTTTTTATGCTCGGCTTTTTGATAACAATCGCACCATGCTCGATACTTTTACGACGAACACTATTGAATTCAAATGGATTTTATTGGATAGAATTAAACGCAACTCTGAAGATTGGGATCTCGACGAAGGTAAGGAGTCAGGTATGACACCTAAGTTTGATTGTGTTAAATCTTTTATGGATACCGATGTTTTTCGTAAATTTAGCACTTAATATGGACTTGAATCTGAGATAGTAGCTTCTTTATGTGAATCTTTTGCTACTTATGTTGATCTCCCCAAGGAGAAGTGGTTTAAATATCATCCTCCCATATAAGTAAAAGTAGATGCACCTACTAGAGTTGAAGAAAAGACTGTCACTTATAATGATCCTATTGTTCCTACTTCTAATGTTGAGAAACCACCTTTCCCTGTTAGGATAAAGGATCATGCTAAAGCTTCAATTGTGGTTCGTAAAATAAATATTAGAACTCATACACCTCCTGAGGAAGTTAAAGTTGAACCTAATATTAATATTGCTAAAGATCTCTTGTCCGATAATATTGATGGGCATGTTATTCATTTCTATGGTGAAACCGCTAGAATTGCCAAACCTTGTGCTAAAGATAAACATAGACCTATGGTAGGCGTGCCTGTTATTTATGTTAAAATAGGAGATCATTGTTATCATGGCTTATGTGATAAGGGTGCTAGTGCTAGTGTTATACCGCATACTTTATACGAAGAAATTAAGCATGAAATCGCACCTGCTGAGTTTGAAGGTATTGATGTTACAATTAAACTTTCCAATAGAGATACTATATCAGCAATGGGAATTGTTAGGGATGTTTAAGTATTGTGTGGGAAAACTAAATATCCTGCTGAATTTCTTGTTCTTGGTTCCCCACAAGATAGCTTTTGTCCCATTTTTTTGGTAGACCCTTCTTGAACACCGTTAATGCTAAGATAAACTACGAAAAGAATGTTGTTACTATTGTTTTGGGTGATATGTCCCATGAGTTTAATTTCTCTAAATTTAGTAGATAACACCGTGAAGAAGAATTGCCTAGTAAGGATGAAATTATTGGTCTTGCTTCTATTGCCGTGCCTCCTAGTGATCCTTTAGAACAATATTTGCTAGACCATGAAAATGATATGTTTATGAATGAAAGAAGGGAAATAGATTAAGTTTTCTTTAAACAGGAACCTATTTTGAAACACAATTTGCTTGTTGAAATCCTAGGGGACCCCCTTCCACCCAAGGGTGATCCCGTGTTTGAGCTTAAACCGTTGCCAGATACTCTTAAATATGCTTATCTTGATGAAAAGAAGATATGTCCTGTTATTATCAGTGCTAACCTTTCAGAGCCTGAAGAAGAGAGATTATTGAAAACTCTGAAGAAGCACCATGCTGCCATTGGATATACTCTTGATGATCTTAAGGGCATTAGTCCCACTCTATGTCAACATAAAATAAATTTGGAGAAAGATGCCAAACCAGTTATTGATCATCAACGATGGCTGAATCCCAAGATGAAAGAAGTGGTAAGAAAGGAAATACTAAAGATCCTTGAGGCAGGTATAATTTATCCCGTTGCCGATAGTCAGTGGGTAAGTCCTGTCCATTGTGTCCCTAACAAAGGAGGTATTACTGTTATTCCTAATGATAAAGATGAATTGATTCCTCAAAGAATTATTACAGGGTATAGGATGGTAATCGATTTCCGCAAATTAAATAAAGCTACTAAGAAAGATCATTACCCCTTACCCTTTATCGACCAAATGCTAGAAAAATTATCTAAACATACACATTTTTGCTTTCTAGATGGTTATTCTGGTTTCTCTCAAACACCTGTGTCACCCAATGATCAATCAAAGGCTACTTTTACATGCCCTTTTGGTACTTTCGCTTATAGATGTATGCCTTTTGGTTTATGTAATGCACCTGCTACCTTCCAAAGTTTGTGATGGCTATATTCTCTGACTTTTGTGAAAAGATTTGTGAGGTTTTCATGGACGACTTTTCCGTCTATGGATCTTCTTTTGATGATTGCTTGAGCAACCTTGATCGAGTTTTGTAGAGATGCGAAGAAACTAATCTTGTATTGAATAGGGAAAAGTGCCACTTTATGGTTAATGAAAGTATTGTCTTGGGGCATAAAATTTCTGAAAAAGGTATTGAAGTTGATAAAGCCAAGGTTGATGCTATTGAGAAGATGCCATGTCCCAAGGACATCAAAGGTATAAGAAGTTTCCTTGGTCACGCCGGTTTTGATAGGAGGTTCATTAAGGACTTCTCAAAAATTTCTCGGCCTCTGACTAATTGATTACAAAAAGATATACCATTTGTCTTTGATGATGATTGTGTAGAAGCATTTGAAATACATAAGAAAGCATTGATCTCTGCACCTATTGTTCAACCACCTGATTGGAACTTACCCTTTGAAATTATGTGTGATGCTAGTGATTATGCTGTAGGTGTTGTTCTAGGGAAAAGAGTTGATAAGAA
This sequence comes from Aegilops umbellulata, assembly GCA_032464435.1. Classification (NCBI taxonomy): domain Eukaryota; kingdom Viridiplantae; phylum Streptophyta; class Magnoliopsida; order Poales; family Poaceae; genus Aegilops; species Aegilops umbellulata. The sequence goes on from CP136058.1 coordinate 493,717,806, forward strand.
ATTAAATGTTATTCAATATGCTAGTAAGACTCTAGACAATGCTCAAAGAAACTATGCTACTACTGAGAAAGAAATTTTAGCAGTTGTATTTGCTTGTGATAAGTCCAGACCTTATATTTTTGATTCTAAAGTAACTATTCACACGGATCATGCTGCTATTAAATATCTTATGGAAAAGAAAGATGCTAAACCTAGACTTATTAGATGGGTTCTCCTGCTACAAGAATTTGCTTTGCATATTGTTGATAGAAAGGGAGCGGAGAACCCCATTGCAGAGAACTTATCTAGGTTAGAAAATGTGCTTGATGACCCACTCCCTATTGATGATAGCTTTCCTGATGAACAATTAAATGTCATAAATGCTTCTCGTACTACTCCATGGTATGCTGATTATGCTTATTATATTGTTGCTAAATTTATACCACCTAGTTTCACATACCAGCAAAAGAAAAAGTTTCTCTATGACTTGAGGCATTACTTTTGGGATGACCCACATCTTTATAAATAAGGAGTAGATGGTGTTATTAGACGTTGTGTACCTGAGCATGAACAGGAACAGATCGTACGCAAGTGTCACTCCGACGCTTATGTAGGACACCACGCTGGAGATAGAACTGCACATAAGGTATTGCAATCCAGTTTTTATTGGCCTACTCTCTTAAAGGATGCCCGTAAGTTTGTCTTATCTTGTGATGAATGTCAAAGAATTTGTAATATTAGTAGACGTCGAGAAATGCCTACGAATTATTCACTTGTTATTGAACCATTTGATGTTTGGGGCTTTGATTATATGGGACCTTTTCCTGCCTCTAATGGATATACACATATTTTAGTTGCTATTGATTATGTTACTAAGTGGGTAGAAGCTATTCCAACTAGTAGTGCTGATCATAACACTTCTATTAAGATGCTTAAAGAAGTTATTTTCCCTAGGTTTGGAGTCCCTGGATATTTAATGACTGATGGTGGTTCACATTTTATCCATGGCTCTTTCTGTAAAATGCTTGCTAAGTATGATGTTAATCATAGAATTGCATCTCCTTATCACCCTCAGTCTAGCGGTCAAGTAGAATTGAGTAATAGAGAACTCAAATTAATTTTGCAAAAGACTGTTAATAGATCTAGAAAGAATTGGTCCAAGAAACTCGTTGATGCATTATGGGCATATAGAACTGCATATAAGAATCCTATGGGTATGTCTCCGTATAAAATGGTTTATGGAAAAGCATGTCACTTACCTCTCGAACTAGAACATAAGGCATATTGGTCTATTAAAGAGCTCAACTATGATTTCAAGCTTGCCGGTGAGAAGAGGTTATTTTACATTAGCTCACTTGATGAATGGAGAACCCAAGCCTACAAAAATGCCAAGTTGTTTAAAGAATAGGTTAAAAGATGGCATGACAAAAGAATAGAAAAGCCTGAGTTAAATGTAAGTGATTATGTATTGCTATACAGCTCTCATTTAAGATTTTTTGCAGGAAAACTTCTCTCTAAATGGGAAGGTCCTTACGTTATCGAGGAGGTCTATCGTTCCGGTGCCATAAAAATAAACAACTTCCAAGGCACGAATCCGAAGGTGGTGAACAGTCAAAGAATTAAACATTATATCTCAGGTAATACTATAAACGTTGACACCAATGTTATTGAAACCATTACCCCGGAGGAATACATAAGGGACAATTTCCGGAACGTTTCAAACTCCGAAAGGGAATAGGTGCGTGGTACGGTAAGTAAACCGACTCCAAAACAGTATTAATGACAATATTTCTTATTTTTGGAATATTTAGAAAAATAGAAAAATAAGAAGCAGTCCGGGAAGGACACGAGGGCTCCATGAGGGTGGAGGGCGCGCCCTACCCCCTGGGCGTGCCCCCTACCTCGTGGGCACCTCGTGTGCTCTTCGGACTCCGTATTCTAGCACGATACGTATTTTGGTCGGTAAAAATTCATTATATAATCTCCCGAAGGTTTTGACTCCTGTATCACACAAATATCCTCTCTTCTCATTTCGAGCTGTTTTTCTCACAGATCCAGATCATCATGACGTCTCCAAGCGCCCCCAAGGACAAGTTCTTCAAGAAGGTCATCAACCCTTACCTCGCGGAGGTGCTGCGACACCCTCAAACTATTGAGATGCGTGATGGGTTGTTGCACATCCGCGATGTTGAGGGACCAAACGGGGCCGGAAGCGTGGAGACGAGGCTCGAAGCCATGGAGCAACAAGTTTTCAAGTGCCAGGGGATGGTGGAACGTGGACTCAACTCCAACCACATGATGATCGTGAAGTTCACCGACAACCACAAGCTGGATGCCCAGGACATTGGGGATACCATCTTCAAGCTTCACGAGAAGATCGCGCACCTCCAAGCCCAAATCTATGACCTGCAAAACCAAAGCTGTGAGTATGAATATAGATTCAAGAGGATGAGTTTGGCTGCAGATTTTAGGATTCCGGAGACTCGATCATCCTTCTATGATGGTGAGCCTATGCCTTGGAAGATGGACGACAAGCCCACATCATCAACAACTCCACCACGTTCCTCAACAACAAAGGAGACATAATCACTTGGGTATGGGCACTCCCCTTGGCAACTGCCAAGCTTGGGGGAGATGCCCCGTTATCGTATCACCATCACACTCCTATCTTCATAGTTTTTCTTAGTTCGATCCTCTTAGTAGTATCTTGATCTAGTAGAATAAAGTTTATGGCATGATCTAGTTTTGAGTTTTGCTTTGTGAACCCTCTATGTAATCGAGTCTGTGAGCTATATAATAAAGATTAGTGTTGAGTCAAGGGCTTTATTATTTTTCCATGATCTTGAGTGAATAAAAGAAAAGAGAGAAGAATAAAAAGAAACAAAGAGATCATATTGATCTTATGGAGAGTAATGACTTCACATAGAAAGAGTATGATGATTAAAAAATGTTGGGAGTTCACAAACATAGCTTTGGTCATCGTTGCAATTAATAGGAAGTAATAAAGAAAGAGAGGTTTCACATATATATATACTATCTTGGACATCTTTTATGATTGGGAGCACTCATTAAAATATGACATGCTAAAGATTTGATGTTGGACAAGGAAGACAACGTAATGGGTTATGTTTTCTTATATCTGAGATAGAGTATATTGTCATGGATCATCCAACATGATTGGTCTTGCCTTTCCCCCTCATGCTAGCCAAATTCTTTACACCAAGTAGAGATACTACTTATGATTCCAAATACCCTTAAACCAAGTTTTACCATGAGAGTCCACCATACCTACCTATGGATTGAGTAAGATCCTTCAAGTAAGTTGTCATCGGTGCAAGCAATAAAAATTGCTCTCCAAATATGTATGATTGATTGGTGTGGAGGAAATAAGCTTTATACGATCTTGTGATGTGGAAGAAATAAAAGCGACGGACTGTATAATAAAGGTTCATATCACAAGTGGCAATATAAAGTTAGGTTCTTTCGCATTAAGATTTTGTGCATCCAACCCTGAAAGCGCATGGCAACCTCTGCTTCCCTCTGCAAAGAGCCTATCTTTTGTTATTATCTTCTACCTTATGCAAGAGTCATGGTGATCTTCACCTTTCCTTTATACATTTTATCCTTTGGCAAGCACAGGATGTTGGAAAGATCCTGATATATATACAGGGGAGGGCCCAGTTTAATTCATGGGTATTAAGTTGAATACCCACAATTTTTGCCAAAGAAATTTGCATATATGACATGCCTACCATGTATTATATCAAAAAGATGATATTTACGCAGACTAACAGGCTCCATACACTTTCAGCCCAAGAGAATAGCCAGCCTCTTTCCGTATCTCCCCCCTCCCGCTCAACGTGGACCAGTGGCCCAATTGTCCTTTATCTAGTAGTCGGTCAGTCCCAACCTAAGTGAAAAGTCAGTAGTTTCTCAAAAAAAGTGAAAACTCAGTAATGGACGTGGGGTCAATTGCACCATCGATCGATCACACGAACCGGCGCTTCCAGACTCCCAGTTGTCATCGCTAGCACGCCGCATAGCCACACGGCGGCAGGGGCGGCAGGCGTAGTGGCGGGCGGGCACACGACGTTGGTCAAATACTTTTTATTTATTTTGGAGACATGGGCATTGGTAGTACTGGATGTGAATTTGTTTTGGATGAATTTGCATTAGTACTATCGATTGTACCCTCCATTTATATCAGATGTCGCCACTTTGATATGTTATAAATAATTTGTCCTTTCATATGTTGAGCAATTCCAAGCTATGATCCCAATTAAAAAATCAAGTTATGAACAATTATATGAATCTGAGATATTATTCCCAATTGTATGTTTATATTATACAATTTGTATAACATGGTGCTATAATCATTTATACTTGGCAAAATCAAGAGGCTGCAAAAAATTGTAAATCTTCGAAATTTTGAATACACACTCTAAGAATCCTGGGCCCGCCCCTGTATATATATATATATATATATATATATATATATATATATATATATATATATATATATATATATATATATATATATATATATATATATATATATATATATAAAATTGGATGCACGTTAGCATGAACTATTATTGTTGACATTACCCTTGACGTAAAAGGTTGGGAGGCGAAACTATAAGCCCCTATCTTACTCTGTGTCCGATTAAAACTCTGTAACCACAAGTATTGCGTGAGTGTTAGCAATTATGAAAGACTAAATGATAGTTGAGTATGTGGACTTGCTAGAAAGCTCTGACATAGACTCTTCTGATGTTATGATAAATTGAAATTGCTTCTATGACTGAAATTATAGTTTGTTAGTTCTCAATAAAGTTTCTGATTCGTACTTTGCATTGTTAATAGATTATTACTTGAGCATAAGAAATCATACGACAATATCCATATATATTGCTGTTATGAGAATAATCATGATTCCCTCATGTACGTATTTTATTTTATAGACACCTCTACCTCTAAACATGTGGACATATTTATCGTTATCGGCTTCCGCTTGAGGACAAGCGAGGTCTAAGCTTGGGGGAGTTGATACGTCAATTTTGCATCATGCTTTTATATTGATATTTATTGCATTATGGGCTATTATTACACATTATGTCACAATACTTATGCCTATTCTCTCTTATTTTAGAAAGTTTACATAAGGAGGGAGAATGACAAGGTTTACATAAGGAGGGAGAATGCCGGCAGTTGGAATTCTGGGCTGGAAAAGGAGCAAATATTAGAGGCCTATTCTACACAACTCCAAAAGTCATATGAAGTCCCCTGCCTCGTGGGCCCCCTGTTGGCCCTCCGGTGGCCATCTTCTGCTATATGAAGTCTTTCGTCCAAAGGAAAATCATAAGCAACCTTTCGGGACGAGACTCCGCCGCCACGAGGTGGAACCTTGGCGGAACTAATCTAGGGCTCCGACAGAGCTGTTCTGCCGGGGACACTTCCCTCCGGGAGGGGGAAATCATCGCCATCATCATCACCAACACTCCTGTCATCGGGAGAGGGCAATCTCCATCAACAACTTCACCAACACCATCTCCTCTCAAACCCTAATTCATCTCTTGTATCCAATTCTTGTCTCCAAGTCTGGGATTGGTACCTGTAGGTTGCTAGTAGTGTTGATTACACCTTGTAGTTGATGCTAGTTGGTTTATTTGGTGGAAGATCATATGTTCAGATCCTTTATGCATATTAATACTCCTCTGATTATGAACATGAATATGCTTTGTGAGTAGTTACATTTGTTCCTGAGGACATCGGAGAAGTCTTGCTATTAGTAGTCATGTGAATTTGGTATTCGTTCGATATTTTGATGAGATGTATCTTGTCTATCCTCTAGTGGTGTTATGTGAACGTCGACTACATGACACTTCACCATTATTTGGGCCTAGAGGAAGGCATTGGGAAGTAATAAGTAGATGATGGGTTGCTAGAGTGACAGAAGCTTAAACCCTAGTTTCTGCGTTGCTTCGTAAGGGGCTGATTTGGATCCATATGTTTCATGCTATGGTTAGGTTTACCTCAATACTTTTGTTGTAGTTGCGGATGCTTGCAATAGAGGTTAATCATAAGTGGGATGCTTGTTCAAGTAAGAACAACATCCAAGCACCGGTCCACCCACATATCAAATTATCAAAGTACCGAACACGAATCATATGAACGTGATTAAAACTAGCTTGGTCATATTCCCATGTGTCCTCGGGAGCGCTTTTCTGTATATAAGAGTTTGTCCAGGCTTGTCCTTTCCTACAAAAAGGATTTGGCCACCTTGTTGCACTTTATTTACTTTTGTTACTTGTTGCTCGTTACAAATTATCTTATCACAAAACTATCTGCTACCACTTATTTCAGTACTTGCAGAAAATACCTTGCTGAAAACCGCTTATCATTTCCTTCTACTCCTCGTTGGGTTCGACGCTCTTACTTATCGAAGGACTATGATAGATCCCCTATACTTGTGGGTCATCATGCTACTCTTTGACGGATGAGCCGGCGTCACCCCCAAGTAACTGTGGTGTCCAAATTGAGTGCCACCTGAAGAACTAGATGTTGTCGCCACCGCTGCACAACCGGTATGGCTAGATACGGACCGGCCTGGCAGCTTCGCCATAACCGTTGCGGGTACTTCATCAAGAACAAATTGTTCCATGATTGCCAAGCGATGGGACCGCATCGTCAATTACCTCGCTGTCGGAGGTCCCTTGGGATTGCGGGGCATCGTTTCTGCCGAGAAGCAAGCCAGGATCCAGGTGGCTGGATATGAGCGGCACAACACTACCCACCTTTCTGTGTTCGCCAAGTCGGACACTGCGCTGGACTAGGTCCGCAATATCCTCGACCTCGCCACCGCTGGCCCTCGTTCGCTCTGTTACCACCGCGGAGACGGCCGCGAGGCGCCGCCGCCTTGGCGTCAAGCAAGCCAAGATCACCGAGGAGTGGTAGTTAAGCGACTTGTCCACCAATGCCTGTAGGGGCAAGGCCGCCACCATTGGCCGTGGGGGACCTCCGCACCGCGTAGGAGGAAGAGAAGCGGCGCTGGCAGGAAGTGGCCGGCAAGGTTGCCGCGGTGGACCGGAGCCATACCGGCGCCAAAGGGATGACAATGGCACGGACGGGGATGGTGGTGCGCACGGGCAGGGAGGACACGCCTACTATGTGATCGTCCGGTACAAGATATAGTATTTTTTTAGTTTTTATTACTTAAACGGCCAAAATATCGGTCTTATATTTACGTTATCTTCGAACTTGAATGAAATTTGATCTGTTTGTTTAAATTTGTCACCTTATTTTAAATCTTTGTTGGAAATGTATGTGAATACACTACTAGGGAAAACCCTATCAGTAGCGCGGGTATTTTGCCTATCAGTAGCGCGGGACGACGCGCTACTGATAAGGTGCTACAGCTAACGAGTAGCAGTAGCGCCTGTCGTCCCACACTACTGCTATACATGGCTAGCAGTAGCGCGCCTTAGTGAAGAGCGCTGCTACTAACATCTGCAGCGCTTTTTAGAGGGAAGCGCTACTGGTAAGGCAGCGCTGCTGCTAACTTTGTTCCATTCGCTACTGCTACTTTTATTTAAAAAAATCTTCATATTTGTTTTGTATTTGAATATACTTTATACAATAATCTTTAGCATATGATACACATACAAATGTAATCATAGCATATATATACAACTAGTCTCATCATATCATGTCATCATCATAATCATCATCCAACACAAAGTGGTCTCTCGTCATCATCTCGAAAATAGCGATACAAGTATCGATTACTTGCAACTACATCGTCATCCATCTAAACAATCATATACGCGAGAAGAGCTATCACTTTGAGTGAGAGGGGAACTATGCAGTACATGAGTTCATATCCCTCTCTCGCATTAGCGTTAACCTAAACTAACTACTGCCTGTCGCTCGGAAACCGGAAATCGGTACACCTGGGCCTGACACTCTGGCCACTCGTCGTATATATATATATGATTTGGGCAAGTTTGCACTGGATGTGATAGAACTCAGCTCGAAGTCGATGATCCTCGATATCTCCTACATTCTTTGCCCAGAATATGGGCATCGCCGGATGTAGGTGACATGCGAAGGTTCTGGTGATCCCGTCTGTACTCCAGCATGTGGTGTAGGACATAGAATCCATCATTAAGAGAATCACTCGGTTGCTGGATGCAGCAGAAGTCGGTCTTATGGCCGAAGGCGGGCCTGCCGTACCTTCTCTTCTTGTCCTTGACCTCTCCACCCCGTGCGTCGTGGTAAAATATAGCACTGTCGAGAACATCCTGGATGTGGGTGTAATCCTTTTTGTTAATGTTATTCGACAAGTCCAAGTAAAGAGCGTGGGTGTATCGGGGGTAGAGGATGATGAGGACGGCGCGCCCGTCACTACGCTAAATAAGTACACCTCAAATTAATTAGCCTCCACCGTGCAAATGAATGATTGAAATCGAAAGAAGGATATCCACGCGGATGACTTACATGGGATGATAAGGCACGAGAATCGCCTCCTTGTCCTTATTGGCGAGCATGAAATTGATGATGTATTCCCTCGCGTATACACGGTGCTTTGCGCAGACTCCCAAGAAGCCCTCGTGCATGAAGTACGGGTTAGCGACACAAATATGAGGTATCTGCTCAACCCCGATGATGTAGTTCATGTGCAAGGCATAAAGGCGGACAAACGTAAAATCCAGCTTCTTCACGTGAAACATGTCGAATATGTACTTGAATCGAAGGAATAACTTCTCCGTGGGGAATGTGTCAACGTACGACAATTGTCGCGGAACGTTAACCACGTAGAGTGGGTATCGTGGATGTTTCGAGGCAATGACTCCTTTCTCTATCCATAGCACATTGTCATGAAGTCTCCTTAGATTGCCGAATGTGGCCCCTAGCGCTGCTGCGGGTAGGATTGGTTGACTGGGGATATGCCATTTATCCGCACCGGGGATATCTATACGGTCTTGAATACGAGGCTGCTAAGGCGGCTGGATAATAGAATGCGCTTTTTGCCTTTCTTTGATCTCTTCCTAGACTTCTTTACTACCGGAAGGTCGTCCATAATACGTTCAGCCTCCAGAGATGGCAATTCAGGCACCGACTCATGACGCCCAAACCCTAAGTAGGCGCCAGTATAGACATACTGTTGAGTGCCATCTCATCCTGATCCTCATCTATGGCGACGCCACCAGCGACAAATGAAGCCTTTTCCTCACCCCCTCCGCTATCAACCAGCACGACATCCGACGCTAATTGGGTAGGTGAGGTGTTGATGTTCATACCTAACTGTGTGCTCGTGGGTGTCCTCCTGGCCGCCTCTAGACGAAGCAGACACTTTGGCCACAACAGGACCCACCCATTGCAACAATCACCAAGCCGCCGTGGGGTCTCGTGGACCGGTTTTACATGGGTCACGGAAACCTTGAAGAAGTTCGGGGGGATCGGCCGGCCGTGGAACAATGGTTCCTTCGGCTTCATTATCGTCGCCTTCCCCATGTCCACCTTCTGGTCGCCGATAGTGTACAATATGGTGCACGGAGTTTTGTCGGTCTACAAAGAAAAGTCTGCTACGTGAGACATACGAAAGGCAATGAAAACGAGAGATTATACATTTATTGAAGGGGGCCGGTGTGACAGATACCGTGAGGGCGTCAAGCTCAGCCAAAGATGAAGCACTGCTGAGCACGTCCGGTGCCGGAGCCGGTGCCGGAGCAGGTGCGGGAGCCGATGCCAGAGCAACGCTAGTCGAGCTGCTCCCCAAGAAGTCAGCAAGGGGAAAGTCCGCTGCATTTTTTTTGGATTTTGCCTGGTCCAATTCAAAACAGCCGGAACCAAGGAAGTAGACATATCTACAACCACCTGTTTTTCGGCAGCTACCGCTGTTGCGACTGTCTGAGATGATTTCTTCTTAACCGCAATCTCAACCTTCTTGATGATGTTTTCTTCAGTTAACCATCGCCTTTCCCTTCTCTCCTCCGTGGTCTCTGCTACCTCTTGAGCACTGCGTTGGATTTCCTTGAAGAGGAAAGGGTGCTGCAGCAGAGTAGAGTAAGTATTTCCCTCAGTTGTTGAGAACCAAGGTATCAATCCAGTATTAGGCTACGCGCGAGTCCCTCGTACCTACACAAAACAAATAGCTCAACGCAACCAACGCGATTAGGGGTTGTCAATCCCTTCACGGTCACTTACGAGAGTGAGATCTGATAGAGATGATAGATAATATTTTTGGTATTTTTGGTATAAAGATGCAAAGTAAAATAAAAGGCAAAGGTAAAAAGCAAAGCAATAATAAACTGATGGAAGATTGATATGATGAGAATACACCCAGGGGCCAAAGATTTCACTAGTGGCTTCTCTCAAGAGCATAAGTATTCTACGGTGGGTGAACAAATTACTGTTGAGCAATTGGCAGAATTGAGCATTGTTATGAGAATATCTAGGTACGATCATGTATATAGGCATCACGTCCGAGACAAGTAGACCGACTCCTGCCTGCATCTAATACTATTACTCCACTCATCGACCGCTATCCAGCATGCATCTAGAGTATTAAGTTCAAGAAAACAGAGTAACGCCTTAAGCAAGATGACATGATGTAGAGGGATAGTTTCATGCAATATGATAAAAACCCCATCTTGTTATCCTCGATGGCAACAATACAATACGTGCCTTGCTGCCCCTGCTGTCACTAGGAAAGGACACCGCAAGATTGAACCCAAAGCTAAGCACTTCTCCCATTGCAAGAAAAACCAATCTAGTAGGCCAAACCAAACTGATAATTCGAAGAGACTTGCAAAGATAACCAATCATACATAAAAGAATTCAGAGAAGATTCAAATATTGTTCATAGATAGACTTGATCATAAACCCAGAATTCCTCGGTCTCAACAAACACACCGCAAAAAGAAGATTACATCGAATAGATCTCCACGAGAGAGGGGGAGAACATTGTATTGAGATCCAAAAAAAGAAAACAAGCCATCTAGCTACTAACTATGACCCGAAGGTCTGAGGTAAACTACTCACACTTCATCGGAGGGGCTATGATGATGTAGAAGCCCTCCATGGTGGATGCCCCCTCCGGCGGAGCTCCGGAATAGGCCCTAAGATGGTATCTCGTGGGTACAGAAGGTTGCGGCGGTGGAATTAGGTTTTTGGCTCCGTATCTGATCGTTTGAGGGTACGTAGGTATATATAGGAGGAAGAAGTACGTCGGTGGAGCAAAGGGGGGCCCACGAGGCAGGGGGCGTGCCCTCCACCCTCGTGGCCACCTCCTTTCTTTCTTGACGTGGGGTCCAAGTCTCCTGGATCATATTCGGTGAGAAAATCACGTTCCCGAAGGTTTCATTCCGTTTGGACTCCGTTTGATATTCCGTTTCTTCGAAACACTGAAATAGCCAAAAAAACAGCAATTCTGGCCTGAGCCTCCGGTTAATAGGTTAGTCCCAAAAGTAATTTAAAAGTGGAAAATAAAGCCCAATATGGTCCAAAACAGTAGATAATATAGCATGGAGCAATCAAAAATTATAGATACGTTGGAGACGTATCAGGCATCCCAAGCTTAATTCCTACTCGTCCTCGAGTAGGTAAATGATAAAAAAGAATTTTTGATGTGGAGTGCTACTTGGCATAATTTCAATGAAATTCTTCTTAATTATGGTATGAATATTCAGATCCGAAATATTCAAGACAAAAGTTCATATTGACATAAAAATAATAATACTTCAAGCATACTAACAAAGCAATCATGTCTTCTCAAAATAACATGGCCAAAGAAAGTTATCCCTAAAAAATCATATAGTCTGGCTATGCTCTATCTTCACCACACAAAGTATTTAAATTATGCACACCTCGATGACAAGACAAGCAATTGTTTCATACTTTTGACATTCTCAAAACTTTTTAAATCTTCACGCAATACATGAGCGTGAGCCATGGATGTAACACTATATGTGGAATAGAATGGTGGTTATGGAGAACACAAAAAGGGAGAAGAAAGTCTCACAACAACTAGGCGTATCAACGTGCTATGGAGATGTCCATCAATAGATATCAATGTGAGTGAGTAGGGATTGCCATGCAACGGATGCACTAGAGCTATAAGTATATGAAAGCTCAACAAAAGAAACTAAGTGGGTGTGCAACCAACTCTCTTGCTCACGAAGACATAGGGCATTTTGAGGAACACTATTAGGGAAAAGCTTATACAAAGACGCTTACTAGTAGCGCGGGTTTATAGCCCTCACTACTGCTACTTACTAGTAGCGCGGGTTTTACCCCTCGCTACTACTAAGTTGATAGTAATAGCGCGGGTTTTTAGCCCTCGCTACTACTAAGCGGTCTCTACCGCGCCCCCCGGGACATTGCCATAGTAGTGGCGATGTTTATAAACCCGCGCTACTACTAAGTTGATAGTAGTAGTGCTGGTTTTTACCCCTCGCTACAACTATTTTTAACTGTCCTGAAATCCCCACCTCGTCCAAATCGAGCTCCCTCCTCCACGATCTCCACGCTGCCGCCGCCGCCACCCCATGAATCCGCGCACACACTCCATATTCTTCGCCGATTCCCCAAACCCATCGCCACTGTGCCGCTCTCCTCTAACCCAACCACGCCGGCCGTGGCCCCCTCCACCCCAAGCACCGGCGGCCTCCTTTTCCTCTAGCGCCGCACTCCAACCTTCTCCTTCTCTCCCAAGCGAAGGGAAAGAGGGAAGGCCACAGATCGGGCGAGACCAGATCCACGGCGGCAACGGCGCGCCATCGTCGACCTGGGCTGTGACCACCATGGTCACCGTCGTCGTCTCCTCCATGGAGGTCCGACCCGCCAGGATCAAGCTGCGGCCTGAGCCTGCCATGGGGAATCCGCCCCGATTGCGGCGTGTAGGCAGGCACTGTAGGAAGAGGAAGAGGGAGGAGGGAGAGGGATGGGGGAGGGCAGCACCCATAGCCGCGTGCGCGGTGCCGTGGTGCCGGAGCGGCGGAGGAGGGGTAGGGCGGTGCTCGCTGCGGCCAGAGGGCGAACTCGTCACCGGGCTCCCTGGGCAACCAGAGGTCGGGTTCAAGCACTATGCCGGCTATGTCGACGTCGGAACGGGCGGTGACAAGGCGCTTTTCTACTGGTTCTTCAAGGCCGAGAAGGGGCCGGAGAAGAAGCCCCTCATGCTGTGGGCTATGGCTCAACGGAGGTACGCACGCACGTGTTCATCGCTAGCTCCGCAGTCTCTCGATTGCTGCCCACTTGTGATTTGCCTTTGCCTTCAGTGTTCCATGATGAACATTTCGATAATTTTAGTCAACCCCCATAGCGGTTACCGTCCGTGTCATGCGAAAAATGCAGCCGCAGAGTGCGGCTGTCGGTTGCAAATTCACTAACCTATGCTAATTTTTCAGCACGGCACAATGAGCTCATTCAGTTTCTAACTTGCTCATAGCGCATATTGGCAACATGTATAGACAAAGCAGTAGGTGCAACACGATGAATTCTAGGCAAAACCGTAGCCTTGGATCGATGTGCTCTTCCATTCCACATCTTGTTCATTTCTTGTGCATCCATCCAAATGTGCTGCTCATTTGGCAAGTCCTATTGGGAAATGGTCCAATACATTTACAGGCAGCACCGGGATGGCATGATTGAACACACAAAGCAAATGCCATGACTGACGAAACTGAAAAATTAAACACTTTCTTCCTCATTAACTTATTTCTGCATTACTGCCAGAGAATTAGTATCTGTAAACAACGTTTTTGCTGCATTTTTGTACCTATGTATGGGTCATCCTACATTCTCAAGTAAATGAGGTTTGTGGTCCTGAACAAACGTCGGCAGTTTTGATGGAGCTGACGGTATTTTATAGCTGGACATGCATCCATCTTACTCAATGTCAGAATGGACATGAAAGAATGAGCAGTAAATTTTGTGATATGCTGTGGATCTCTGCTAAATTAGTATTTTGGAAGGAAATATTAGTGGCATTTACATTTACAAGATACTTGCATCTTGCTAATCTAGTATTTTTTTGAGTGTGCGAGAGATTGTCATTAACTTGGTAGTAATTCAGTATCAGGATACTATTCATCATTGTTTCCGATCATTGAAATGTGGGCAGGTGGCTAAGAAGAATAGCACTCTAGCAAGTTTGATGGGCACACTTGCTATATCTTCCATGAGTGTTATTTCGCCAAAAAAGTAGTGTTGTAATTGGAAGGAACTGATGCCTGCACCTCATCCGATCTGGAATAACTATAATCCTTTGTCTTCTCCTGACATTCTCCTTGATCCCATCTTGTTCACGCATAGAGGGGGTGGGGGGGGGGGTCTGACACTTGAACCCACCCCACCATACTTTGTTTGTCCAAATTGAGACGACGTACTTTTTTCTGGAAAAGGAATGCTAACTTTAGATCAATTTGATATAGATTTTGAGCTCGCCCAATAGGAAATTGCGAGTTTAACAAAGACATACTATTTCATTTTCCATCAGAGCCATCGTCATCCTACTCCTCTCCTCATCACGAATGTCGCTATTTAAAAAGACTAAATAAATAATTTTATGAAAGTAATTAATTAAGTTATATGTTAAAAATTCATTCATTACAATGGAATAACATATTATGAATGCTCAAAGGGCCATCCTATTTTCTGTCACTGTCTAGATTAGACGATGCAGATATGGTTGAGCTCAAGGTTGACGGAGACGGCAATTGTCAGTTCTACCTACCGGATTCAGTTTTCTGTTTACTTTTTGAGAATAGTATATTTAGTATCATTAGTACAGTCCTGCTCTACAAGTACTTATCTCTTTCTGGATCATCCCTTTAAGCAGTTTCGGGCATTGTCTCATCAATTTTACCAAACTCCTGAACACCATAGATTTGTGCGGCAACAGGTGGTTAATCAGGTTAGTATTGTGAATTCAGGCATTCTATCCCCTCCCATAGTAAATCAGGTTAGTATTGCCTTTTTTAGTGTGTTGATATTTGGAAGGGGAACAGGGCAACGTGTTGCACTCTTGCTTTCGTTAGAGCACTATATTTTATTGTTAACCATGCTATGGTCCAAACTCCTTTTTATTCTGCTCATATGATATTGCTCATCTTTTGTTTTCTGTGCGATGCCTCCTGTATTTAGAGTAGAAATATTCTTAATTTAGTGTTTCTTGAACATGGCCAGGGCAATGGATAAAATCTACTCTGGATAGTTGACAGAGGGGGTACATGCTAAGTTGACTTTTTTCCGGCAGATTTGCTTATCGTGAAGATGCTTGCAAGGATGCAGGAGGAGCGGATCATTTGGAGAGATAGGATGCCACTATTTGGTGTTTTTATGCATTTTGGTTTGCCTGTAACTGTGTTTGCATTAGCTGGGAGTAAGTGACTTGGCAAGAAGTGTAGGTGTTTTAATTGAAGGCATGGAAAGCCATGACAATATGTATGCTCTTACAGGATGTACTCTAATGCCGCTGGTTTATTATAAATCTTGGATTAGTAATGATGTGTAATGCTGCTGGTTTATTGCAAATATGTGTTTGTTTTAGTTGGAGTTGTATGCATAGAATGGAATTGGTGGATTTTATTTTTTTAATTCCTAATTAGTTAGTAGTAGCATGGGTTTGCATCCAGGCTACTACTAACTTTTTAGTAGTAGCGTGGGAAAAAACCTAAGGCGTTACTACTATTTCATTACTAGTAGCGCGGGTTGCACCCGCGCTACTGCTAAAATGTTATTAGTAGCGTGGGTTTCACCCGCGCTACTACTAACTATTAGCTGTAGCGCGATACTAGTAGCGCGGGTGCCCGCGCTGCTAGTAGCCATTTTACCCGCGCTGCTAGTAGCTTTTTTCCTAGTAGTGGAAGCCCATCATTGGAATATACAAGCCAAGTTCTATAATGAAAAATTCCCACTAGTATACGAAAGTGATATCATAGGAGACTCTCTATCATGAAGATCTTGGTGCTACTTTGAAGCACAAGTGTGGTAAAAGGATAATAGCATTGTCCCTTCTCTCTTTTTCTCTCATTTTTTTTTAATTTGGCCTTTTCTCTTTTTTTGATGGCCTCGTTTTTCTCTCTCTTTTTTTTCGTCCGGTGTCTCATCCAGACTTGTGGGGGAATCATAGTCTCCATCATTCTTTCCTCACTGGGACAATGGTCTAATAATGATGATCATCACACTTTTATTTACTTACAACTCAAGAATTACAACTCAATATTTAGAACAAGATATGACTATATGATTGCCTCCGGTGGTGTACCGGGATGTGCAATGACTCATGAGCGACATGTATGAAAGAATTATGAATGGTGGCTTTGCCACAAATACGATGTCAACTACATGATCATGCAATGCAATATGACAATGATGAAGTGTGTCATAATAAACGGAACAGTGGTAAGTTGCATGACAATATATATCAGAATGACTATGGAAATGCCATAATAGGTAGGTATGGTGGCTGTTTTGAGGAATGTATATGGTGGTTGTACGATACCGGCGAAAAGTGTGCAGTATTAGAGAGGCTAGCAATGGTGGAAGGAAGAAAAGTGTGTATAATCCATGGACTCAACATTAGTCATGAAGAACTCATATACTTATTGCAAAAATCTACAAGTTATCAAAGCAAAGTATTACGCGCATGCTCCTAGTGAAAGTGCGTTATATCGACTAGAGGGGGGGTGAATAGGTGATTTTTATGAAATTCTTCACTGAGAAATTTGCTCGTGAGGAAATTCCTTAGCGAAGAACTACTAGCAGCGGAATAAGTACTCAGAAGTAAACATAACAGAATACAAGCATAGTCATCATGATGAAATGAAGACAAACACAGAGTACAGAAAGCGTAATCACAGGATAGCTCAAGATGAAGACAAACAGACTGAAGAAATTGAACCGAGGAAATTGAGAAAGTCTTCAGTCAGAGTCTTCAAACACAGATATGATAAACAAGCAGCACAATACTAAGGAAATGAAAGAGTTGAGGAAATTGGAACCAGTAAGCTTGGTGAAGACAATGACTTGGTAGACCAGTTCCAACTGCTATCTTAGTTGTACATATGGTTGGAGCGGCTGAGTATTTAAACTCGAGGACACATGGTCCCGAACACCCAGTCCTGAGCACGCAGCTCGGGACACCCAGTCCTCACCGTATTCTCCTTGAACTAAGGACACACAGTCCTCGTCCAATCACTCGTGGTAAGTCTTCAGGTGACTTCCGGACCTTGACAAACTCGGTCACTCGGCGATCCACAATTCCTCTTGGACGCTCTAGACCATGACGCCTAACTGTCTGGAAGAAACACAATCTTCAAAGGTAACAAGCGTCAGATCCACGCGGGATCAATCTCTTCAGTGATGCTCAATCACTTTGGGTTTGTAGGTGTTTGGGTTTGGGTTTTGGATTTTCCTCACTTGATGATTTTCGCTCAAAGTCCTCGGAGGATGGGTTGCTCTCAAATGACAAGTGTCAGTTTCTCTCGGAGCAGCCAACCAGCTAGTGGTTGTAGGGGGCGGCTATATATAGCCTAGGGAGCAGCCCGACATGATAAGACATAAATGCCCTTCAATGATACGACCGTTGGATGGATAAGATATTTTGGGACAGCTGGCGCGTAGCACAGCAACAGTCGGAAATTTGAGGTACAAATTCCTCAGGGCTATCATGTTCCTCCCTGTGTAGGCAATCCGCACTGGCGAATTCCTAACTCCTCAGTCACAACAAAGTCCTCAGTGACCAGAAGAACTGCGTCTCTGTCACTGAAGAAAATGACTGATCTGTATGAGATTTCCAATGGCTTCACTCGAAGGGATTGGTAGGTGTAGGATTTGAGTTGAGCATCAAATGGAAAATTTTCCTTAGTATTTCCTCGACCCCCTTTAACAGTACGGTGTTTCCTCTGACTCAAGAAAGAGAAAATGAAATTACGAAAACAAAAGTCTTCACGCTTCATATTCCTCGAATGAATACCAAGTCTTCAAGGTCACACCAATTTCTTCACTTTCAAAGTCTTCAGAAAGTCTTCAGTATATCAAAGTCTTCAGTCGAAGAACTTCATTTTTAGGGGTCGACTTTCTCTGTAAATATCAAACTCCTCATAGACTTATAGACCTGTGTACACTCATAAGCGCATTAGATCCTTAACCTATAAGTCTTCAATACACCAAAATCACTAAGGGGCACTAGATGCACTTAGAATCTCCCCCTTTTTGGTGATTGATGACAACATAGGTTAAATTTTCAACGGGGATATTCATATGAAGTGTAAATGCTAATATTTAGGAATTTGATTGCAAGATATAGAAGAACTCCCCCTGAAGTTGTGCATAGTGAGGAATTTGCTTTTGAGGCAATGCACACTTGAAGAGTTGAATCATGGAGATCTCCCCCTATATCTTGTAATTAATACACGCATTTGATATATAATGTGAAGAATTTGAAATGCATGATGAAAAATGGTGACTGACGTTTTTCAGCATGCGCGCAATAATATAAACGAGGAATAAGCATGCAGAATAACGTAGCAGAAGTATCAGACCACCACTGGGTTTAAGTTTACAACTCGATCCAATAAAAAGTTTCAGAAGAACGAGAGTTGTAACTTAGCAAAAAAAACGCCCAATATTATAGACACGCTTGAAGACTAACTCAAATTTCTCCCCCTTTGTCATCGAATGATCAAAAGGATCGAAACTGAGGACTAACGCCCCTGAAGATAATCAAGTTGATGAAGGAGCGCCAGCGTTGTTGGGGTTAGTTGTTGAAGTAGGGCCTGCCGCAGTGTCGTCCAAGTCTTCATGTTCATCAGTGTCACGCGAAGAAGAATAGGAGCTGGCCACCAAAGAAGGAACCTGGACCTTCTTGAATTTCTTCGGAGGAGGTGCAGACCAGTCAAACTCTTCTTTGAGACCCATTTTCTTCAGATCTTCAGCGCTGTAAACTTGAGACAGAACAGCCCAGGTGCGGTTGAGGGTTTCATGGAGGTAGTAGTGGTTTTTCTTCACTGTATTGTGTGTTGAAGTCATGTTGTGAAGAATTGAACCAAACTGAGGCTTGACTCATTTGTGATTGCGATCAACCTATTGATGAAGACTGAGGAGTAAATCACGATCATCATCACCCTGGGTGTTGTGGCTTGAGGATTTTGCTTGGTATTATTGGCGGCAGAGTGATGTGTGGCAGAGTCATCATTTGTGGAATAGGATGCAGCCTTGCGGAATTGACCATCCAATGGACGAATGCCTTCATCTATCACAGCAGTTGCCTTGCCTTTGTCATCAGCTGAGGAAAATGTCCTTTTGAGGACTTCAATTGGAGGCAAGTAGCTGAAGTGGTTCAGAGTGTCAGCTTTATAGTTGAGTGAAGACCTTGTCCTGATGAATCTCATAATCCATGGCGCATAAGGCTTCAGCTCAAATGCTGACATAGCAATATTGGCCAGAGTCCTCATGAAGAAATCATGGAAGTTGACGGGAACGGCATGAATGATGTTGAAAAGCATATTCTTCATGATGCCAACGACTTCTTCATCAGTTGAGTCATGGCCTTTGATAGGACTCATTGTCTTCGTCAGTATGCGATAAATAGTCCGAGGCACATAGAGTAATTCCTTCACAAGGAAATTGGTACGAGGGGCCTGCCCTGGCTTCAAAGGCTTCATCAAAACTTGCATGTAGTAATTGGAAAGCTCAAGTTCACTATAGACACAACGTGCATCTTCAAGGCGAGGACTGAGTGGTAGGGCACGAAGCAATTCAGACGCTGGTGCCTTGTAATGAGTATTTTCAGACATCCAGTCGAGCACCCACGAATTCACATCTTCAGAGTCGCCTGTGATGAGCAGCGTTACGTAGAACTGAAGAATGAGTTCTTCATTTCAATCACATATGTCAGTGCAGAAGTTTAGTAGCCCAGCATCGTGAAGAACACTGAGAACTGGCTCAAAGCATGGCAGAGACTCCATATCCACGTGAGGAATATGTGCATGATCGAAGACTTTGTCTTTGTTGAACAACACTGAGGAATAGAAGTTTGCTTGACTAGTAGTCCAGAAACGTCTCTTCCTTATGCGAGCAGAGTCATAAGGATTGTAATCAGTGAAGAATATGTGCTCGCCAAAGAAGTCTTCAGCCTTGAACTTTTGCTTCCTTGAGAACGGATCCTTTGGCTTTGGAAATGGAGTGTCAGTGAGTTGCATCACGACCTCAGGAATCGCGATCTTAGGTTCATTGGTCTGACGAATTTCTGGTTCCTCCTCAGGTGCAGTCTGAGTGGTCACATTTTCGGCAGCAGCAGTTTCTTCAGCACTAGTGGCTGGAATGTCTTCATGCGTAGATGCAGTGGGATGAGTTTCTTCAGAGCCCATTTGAACGGTTGGTGCAGGGGACTGAGGAATTTGTTGTAGTGGGGTGAAGAGTGGAGAGTTGGGATGCTGACTTTCCCAAAAATCATCATTCATCACTGGCGTTGTACTACCAATGTACACGCCTTCATCATCAATTTCTTCAACACCAGCCTCTTCAGCAGTAAACTGAGGCATTGGTGATGATACCACTGGGGTTGAAGGGATTGCATCCACTTCAATTTCTTCATCAATCTGCTCTGACGAAGCAACAGATTCAATTTCTTCATCAGATCTGCTTGGGATCTCATATTCTTCACCAAAAGGAACAAGGAACTTTGATGGCATGGTGGAAATAGGAACAACCTCGATCGGATTTGCAAAAGAGCTGGTCATGGGCTTCATCGTCTTTGGAGCTGAAGATTCTGAAGCACTTGATGTTTTCCTTTTCTTCACTGCAGCTCGCTCTGCAGCCTTGATCTTCTTCACATCTGATGCAGATGGAAGGATAGGAGTTGGTGTAGGCGCAGGAGGAGCTGAGGAATCTGTTTGAATTTCCTCAGGCGCAACTGATGCAGTTGCCCTAACTTCTCCAGTTTCTTCAGGCGCACCACTAGTGGATGCCCTGGCAACTTCTTCAGCAGCTGGAATGGAGTCATCAGCCCTGAAACTAGCATTTTCTTCAGCAGCCTGAAAGTCATCAGCGGTGCTACCATGTTCTTAAGTGGGCTGAGCTGAAGGTTCAGCTTGAGGAACTTCTTGTTGTGATGGGGCTGCAACATTGGTGAAATTCTTAGTCAGTTTCACGAACTAGACTTTGGCTCCTTTCCAATCAGCATAGTAAGCATCATATTTGTCGCTAAGGATTTGATGTCAGCCTGCATCTTGACGAGTTCTTCAGTTGTCATCTTAACAACATTTTTCTTCAGTAGTTTCTCTTTTCTGTACTGCGATTTCTTGATCTGCCTGGCCTGATCATATTTCCACTTCTCCTCCTGGATGAAATGAGTCAGCATGTGACTTTGACCAGGTGTCAGCTTGAAGTCTGGCATAGGAGTGTTTGGGTCCTTGTGCTAGAGATCAATGTAGTCTAGGATCGCTCTTGGATCCAACAGCAGCGGCACAGGTGTGCCTTTGGCTCTAGCGGCCCTTTCTTGTCTGTCTCTGATGATTTCTGCAAGTTCTTCTTCATCAGCCTCATCTTCGTCAAATGGCACATTGAAGACTACCTGCTTCTTCTTAGGACTTGGCCGAGGACGTCGTCCAGCAGTTGCCTTTTTCTTCAGCAGAGAGGGTCCAACTGAGGAACTTGGTGCAGCTGAGGAACTTGCTGAGACACCAAAGGCAATTGAGATGCCTGCAGTCCTTTGGCACATGGCAAGATGCACAGGTGCTGAGGACTTTGTCGGGACAGCTGAGGACTTTGGAGGAGGTGGTGAGGATTTCGGAGGAGCAGGAGCAGCTTGAGGAATTTGTTTTGAAGATTTTGAAGTTCCTGGCCGTGAGGGCGCAGCTGAGGAACTTGGTCGTGAGGGCACTGTTGGTGAAGCACTTGGCTTTCGAGCGGGCTTCTTAGGAATAGATTTCTGTGGCTTGACAGAGGCCTTAGTGGCAGCAACAGCAGCAGAATCTTCGTTAAATTTCTTCACTGCTTCTCTGGCTTGTCTTGCCAATTTGGCTTGACGTCTGGCCCAGTCTTCAGGAAAGTCCTCACCGCGTTTGACGCTAGTGGGATCAGCCACTTGGCCAGGTGCCAATGGGGCTCTTGGGCATGGAGGGTTGAGAGCGAATTTCTTCATATACTTTGGAGTAACATATCTGTACTCCCTCCATTCTCTTGCCCATCTTCGTTCTATCCTCTGAATGCGCACCTTGCGCTGATTTTTGTTCTCTTTGCCAAACTTGGCTTCATCAGGCGTGCAGTACTCTTTATAAATGTCCTCAGGGATTTCAAACGCAGTCATGACCTCAGGTTTCTTTCCTCCTTTCTGCGGCTTCTTACCGTCTGCGATTTTCTTCAGCTGTGGAATTTGAACAATAGAATTCTCTGAAGAAGTATGCAGGTTTTCTTCGAGAAACGCTGCAAATGAGTTAAGTTGATGAAAACCTAGTGATTCAGCTGCGGACATGTGTACCTGTGAACAGAGTATAGTTGCGAGGAAGTTGGAGAGGTCATATGTGTTCTCAGAGTGTTTTAAAAAAAACAAGTTTGAGGAATTTGACCAGATGTGTCTTGACGAATTTCACTAAGCGCGCTCTATCTTAGGTTCCAGCGTTGTATAGATCGAAGATCCACAGAATTGAGGAATCTTGAAGAAAATGATGCTTAGGGAAACGAATCAAGAACAGATGACTTGTGAGGAGTTTAGTGTGTGAAGATTTAAAGAATAAAACACCTTTGAAGATTTTGTAGAGAAACTTCGAATCAAGGAGGGCAGTAAAAGTAACTTTTAATTACCCTGAATGAAGAACACGACAAACAGTAAGGTGAAACAGTGGAGTTTGTCGGTGTAGATCTTCCACGCCCTAACTTGGTGGAGGAAGACGTCTATGGCAGCGGCGGAGGTGAAGATTTCCGCGGTCGGCGCGAGTACGACGGTGACGAGGTCGAGGCAGTGAAGCTCTTCCTCACCGGCGACGATGGAGTAGCGGCGGCGCTAGGGTTTGGCAAGCTCGAGCGGGAGAGAGAGATCGAGCGGAGTAAAAGAAGTGAGGAAGGGATGAGGGGGTATTTATAATGGCAGTGAAAAACTATTCGCCTGAAGATTTGGGACGAACGTGCCGCTGAACCTTCTCCTTCGCATGACATGTGTCACCCACGTACAGTGTAGTAGAGATCATGTAAGACCGTGGGTGAATAAAAAAATGCATCGTGGGATGCGGAACGGTTTGAGCGGCAAAACCGAAAATATGGATAAGATTAGTTTTAAAGTTCCGTTCGCAATTTCTTCAGCTGACAAGGACACAGTGAAGATTTTGAACGAGTTTAAAAAAGAACACACATGAAGAATTTGTGAATAGATTGGATTGAGTATAGCATAGAGGGGGAAGGGTCCGATCACATTCACTTAGCAGAAAAACTAACTTGAAGAAATAGCCATAAGTGAATGTTGTAGAGGACATAAACTCATATATATATATATATATATATATATATATATATATATATATATATATATATATATATATATATATATATATATATATATATATATAGCCAATGAAGAAAAACAACGGAAACGGTGAAGATTTTGAAAAGTTGAAGAATTTGAACAACTGAGGAATTTCAAAACTGTGGAAAACCTCAAATTGAAGATTTTCAACTTTTGTGGTGGCGTGACCCACCGTATAAGAATGCTGATTTTAGACACCGCTTACAGTTGTCGTAGGGTTCTGAGAATCAAATTCTTCATTAATTTCTTCACACTTAGAGTGTTGTTCTTCATTGATTGAAAAAAACGTTTCTTCATGTGTTGCACATCTAAGTCATCAATTTTGCATAAGTGTTAGGATGAGTGCCTTTTCAAAGTACATTCCAAGATTCTAAGATATTTAGCTCACACCGCAACTTGCTAAAATCTCTTCTCATCCAAGGGCTTAGTGAAGATATCGGCTAGCTGTTCTTCAGTCTTCACATGCTCAATTGAAATGTCGCCCTTCAACACATGATCACGAAGAAAATGATGACGAATCTGAATGTGCTTTGTCTGTGAGTGCTGAACTGGGTTGTGAGCAATCTTGATGGCACACTCATTGTCACAGAGGAGAGGCACATTCTTCACGTTGACGCCATAGTCCTTGAGTGTTTGTTTCATCCATAGCAGTTGAGCACAGCAAGAACCAGCAGCAATGTACTCAGCTTCAGCAGTAGATAGTGATACGCAGTTCTGTTTCTTCGAGGACCAACAGACCAAGGATCATCCAAGGAAATGACATGTACCAGATGTTGACTTGCGGTCCACATGATCACCAGCATAGTCAGAGTCAGAATATCCAACGAGATCAAAACCCGAGCCCTTGGGATACCATAATCCTAGTGTTGGTGTGTGAGCTAGATATCGAAGAATATGCTTCACAGCCTTATAGTGTGGTTCCTTCGGTGCAGCTTGAAATCGGGCACACATGCAAACACTAAGCATTATATCCGGCCTAGATGCGCATAAGTACAATAAAGAGCCAAACATGGAGCGGTATACCTTATGATCGAAGTCAATACCATTTTCATCAGTGCATAGTTGACCATTTGTGGGCATAAGATTTTTGATGCCTTTGCAATCTTGCATGCTGGATTTCTTCAGGACATCCTTGAGGTATTTCTCCTGAGATATGAATATGCCATTTCGCTGTTGACGAATTTGAAGACCTAAGAAGAATTTCAACTCTCCCATCATAGACATTTGATATTCTTCACTCATCATATAGGAAAATTCATCACTATAACGTTGGTCAGTACAGCCAAAGATGATATCATCAACATATATTTGGCACACAAACAGTTCACCATCATAAGATTTAGTAAAGAGAGTAGGATTGAGTGAACCGGGTGTGAAGCCGTTCTTCATGAAGAATTCCTTCAAAGTATCATACCACGCCCGTGGGGCCTGCTTGAGGCCATAGAGGGCCTTATTTAGTCTGAAGACTTTGTCAGGATGCTTTGGATCTTCAAAACCTGGGGGTTGAGCAACATATACTTCTTCCTCAAGCTTACCATTGAGGAATGCACTTTTCACATCCATTTGATATAAGATGATATCATGATGGTTAGCATAAGCAAGTAATATGCGAATAGCCTCAAGTCTAGCAACAGGTGCAAAAGTTTCATCGAAATCAACTCCTTCAACCTGTGCGTAGCCTTGAGCTACTAGACGTGCCTTATTCCTCACCATAAGGCCGTTTTCATCTTGCTTGTTGCGGTAGATCCACTTTGTGCCAATGATATTATGCTTGCGAGGATCTGGACGATTCACCAGTTCCCAGACGTTGTTGAGCTTGAACTGATGTAATTCTTCTTGCATGGCCTGAATCCACTCAGGCTCCAGAAATGCTTCATCTACCTTAGTGGGCTCTGTGATAGAGACAAATGCAAAGTGCCCACAAAATTTAGATAGATGTGAAGCTTTTGAGCGGGTGAGAGGACCTGGTGCTCTAATGTCATCGATGATCTTCTCCACTTGCACTTCTTTTGCAACGCGAGGATGAGCTGGTTGTCGTTGAGGAATTTGATCAGTATTTTCTTCAGCATCAATTTCCTCAGCATTTTCTTCGGGTGCGTCAGCTCGACGTTCTTCACGTTCTGGAATGAATTCTTCAGCAGATTCTTCAATAGGCATAACATCTTCATTAGCCTTGTGCTTGATAGAATCCTCAGGTGCTGGTTCATCTATCACAGAAGGTAGGTGCTCTCTTTGCGAGCCATTAGTTTCATCGAACCGCACATCTACAGTTTCAACAATCTTGTGAAGAACATTGTTGAAGACTCTGTAGGTGTGCGAGTCCTTTCCGTAACCAAGCATAAAACCTTCATGTGCTTTCGGTGCAAATTTTGAGTGGTGATGAGGATCTCTAATCCAGCATTTAGCACCTAAGACTTTTAAATAACTCACATTGGGTCTCTTGTCAGTGAGGAGTTCATAGGCGGTCTTCTTGAAGAATTTTTGAAGATATACTTTGTTGATGATGTGGCATGCAGTATCAATTGCATCAACCCAGAAACGACGAGGGGTTTTGTACTCATCGAGCATAGTGCGAGCCATCTCAGCAAGAGTCCTGTTCTTGCGCTCCACGACGCCATTCTGTTGAGGAGTATAAGGAGCAGATAACTCATGAGTAATACCAAGTTCATCAAGATAGTCATTGAGACCCGAATTCTTGAACTCAGTGCCATTGTCACTTCTGATGTGCTTGATCTTCACACCAAAGTTGGTTGAAGCCCTCGAGGAAAATCGTTTGAATACTTCCTGCACTTCATGTTTGTAAGTAACAAGGTGTACCCATGTGTAACGAGAGTAATCATCAACAATAACAAATCCATATTGAGATGCTTCATTTGAAATAGAAGAATAATGATTTGGACCGAAGAGATCCATGTGAAGCAATTCAAATGGACGAGTGGTGGTCATGATAGTCTTCGCTGGACACTTGGCCTTGGTCATCTTTCCAGCTTCACATGCACCGCATAGGTGATCCTTGAGGAATTTGACATTCTCGATGCCAATGACATGCTTCTTCTTCGCAAGCGTGTGCAAATTCCTCATGCCTGCATGACCAAGTCGTCGATGCCATAGCCATCCTTCTGAAGCTTTTGCAAGTAGGCACACGGCTGGTTGTGAATCTGCAGAGAAATCAACAATATACAAGTCTCATGTCCTAAAGCCTTTGAAGACTTTGGAATTGTCAGCTTCCATAATCACAACACAACGATACTTGCCAAAGACAACAACCATATCAAGATCACAAAGCATTGAGACAGACATAAGGTTGTATCCTAAGGACTCAACAAGCATGACTTTGTCCATGTGTCGATCCTTTGTGATAGCAACCTTACCTAGACCCAATACCTGACTTTTGCTCTTGTCAGCGAAGATGATATGCTTCCGATGTGATGACGATAAGGGAGCATCCATCAATAGATTCTTGTCACCAGTCATGTGATTTGTACATCCACTATCGAGGACCCACTCAGTGGCTTTGGGTTGATCATCCTGCAAATGAATTAGTGCAACTTACGAACCTCATATGCTTCAGCAGTGAAGAATATGATATCACAATTCATTAGGTCAATTTCATCAAGCAGTAAGACAGATAAAGCAGTAGGAGGACGTGTGAAATGAAACTTCATTTCTTCATGATTAGCCTGCGTCCTTTTAGGCATTTTGTCAGGTCCCCAGCAAGTTCTTCAGACATTTGCGCACGTCTAGAGACCTGACCCTGCAGAAGAGATTAGTTCTTTTTCTTCACCACCCACATCTGAAGGGGTGGAAAAGAGTTCATCACTCTGTGAGCTCCATATGAGAATGGTGGCATAGAGGCCAAACCATTTCGTTTCACATAAGAGTGGTTAGGGTAAGCATATGAATAAGCAGAGAAATTCTTCGAGGACTTATGGACATAATAATTTGAAGAATAATGCTCATATTCATAGCCCTTGGCTCTTCCCTGCGAAACAGAGTTGTTAGCACGATAATGTTCATATGAGGACTTTGATCCATGTGAGGAATTTTATCCTCTTGAGGAATATGGTCCATATGAGGACTTGGATCCATATGAAGAATTTGGTCCATATGAAGAATTTGATCTAGGGTTCCTATTCTTCACAGGTTGTGTCATGAGGACATTCACCTGAAGACTTTCAAGGCACTTTTTGGGAACCCAGATTTTCTTCACAGGGGAACCATTCCTGCAGTTAGTGCCAACATATCTAGCAAATACTTCACCATTCTGATTTTTGAACAGTTTATAGTTGGAGTCAAATGACTCATCAGAAGAATGAGAAGATTCACATATATAGCTAGATAAATTAGATGGATCAATTGGAGGTCCCTTTGCAGCAACCCATGAAGTTTTGGGGTACTGCTCAGGTTTCCAATATGGACCATCAGCATTGAGTTTCCTCTCAAAGGCAATACCCTCTTTCCTAGGGTTCCTGTTGAGGATCTGCTTTTTAAGCCCTTCACAAAGGATCTGATGCCCTTTGAGGCTTTTGTACATGCCTGTCATGTACAATTCCTTCAGCCCTGCATCGTTAGTGATACTAGCAATATCCTCAGATGAGGAATTAGTGATAGCAAAGGCAGGTGAAGAATTTGCAACAGTAGAAGCATTTGAACATTCAGGTGAAGAATTAGCAGATTCTCGTTCAATGCATTTCAAATATGGAGGAATAAATTCTTCCTGAGCAGCGCTGATTTGTTGAGCAAGTAATGAATCGCGCTCCTTCTGAAGATCTTCATAACTGACTCTTAGCTTCTCAAGATCTTGCTTATTTTGAAGAAATTCATAAGAAAGCTTCTCATGATCAGACAAGTGAGTGTTATGATGACCTTGAAGGTTGTCAAACCTGGTCTGAAGTCTCTGAAGATTTTCAGTTAAGGCTTTAGTGCGATCCATTTCTTCACCCAACATATCATCACTTTTGTCTAGCATGTTTTGAACCTTTTCAAAAGCCTTTTGTTGTTGCACAACAATCTTAGCAAGTTTAGAGTAGCTAGGCTTAAGATTTTCATCAGATTCATCCTCACTAGATTCAGAGGAGACATATTTGAGTACCTTGGCACCTTTTGCCATGAAGCAATAGGTGGGAGCGTAGTCATCACTGCCTTCATCAGCCATGTTGGTGAGATCACTTTCTTCAGAGTTGAAGATGGACTTGCTGACGAATGCAGTAGCGAGGGCTAGGCTCGCCACACCAGACTCGGAGTCCTCAGATGCCTCATCTTCCTCATTTTCTTCAGATTCAGCCTCAGAGTCCATTTCCTTGCCAATGAATGCCCGAGCCTTCTTTGAGCTGCTCTTCTTGTGAAACGAAGACTTCGAGGATTTTGATGATGAAGATTTTGAGGATTTCTTCTTTTTCTTCGCATCATCAGAGTTGTAATCCTTGTATTTCTTCTTCTTTGATTCCTTTTCCCACTGAGGACAATCTTGAATGTAGTGTCTAGGCTTCTTGCACTTGTGACAAAGCCTTCTCTTGTAGTCACTGGATGAGGAATCATTGCTCTTTGAGGGTCTTCCAAAACGACCACGTCTTGAGAACTTTTGGAATTTCTTCACGAGCAGCGCTAGATCATGACTTAGTTTTTCAGGGTCGCCAAGGCTGCTACCAGAGTCTTCATCTTCGGACTCAGATACTACCTTGGCCTTCAGTGCACGTGATCTGCCATAGCTCCAACCATAGAGATCTCTCTTCTCAGCAAGCTGGAACTAATGAGTATTTAGCCTCTCGAGGATATCAGCGGGGTCAAGTGACTTGTAATCAGCACGCTCTTGTATCATCAGTGCCAGAGTATCAAATGAAGAATCAAGCGACCTCAACAATTTCTTCACCACCTCATGGTCGGTGATGTCAGTGGCACCAAGTGCTTGAAGCTCATTTGACATGTCAGTGAGGCGATCGAAGGTTTGCTGAACATTTTCATTGTCGATTCTTTTGAAGCGGTTGAAGAGATTGTGAAGAAAATCAACTCGAGAGTCACGCTGAGTTGAAACTCCTTCATTGACTTTGGACAACCTATCCCAGATAAGCTTAGTAGTGGCTATGGAAATGGAACGGCGGTAAGTTGCATGACAATATATCTCAGAATGGCTATGGAAATGTGTCACAACCCTAGCTCAGCCCCTGTTGCCTTTGCTTGTTTCTCATGTCATCATGTTTACAATTTAAATAAACTTGAAATGGGGATTGATCAAACCCTAGCACCTAAAAGAAATCAAATAGGTTCAAATAAAATCTTTTCCAAAGAACCCAAAATGCCTTTGAAAATGTTCATGATTTTTGTTAAAGGTGAAAACCTCTGCCAAAAATGATGCAAATATTTTCGGGCCATTCTGGATATTTGAATTAATTCATAAAGAATTTGAATTGGGGCATTTAATTGCTATACATATTATTAAATGCTCCAACAATTCTGAAAATAGCTAAGGGCCTCTAAGAAAATTCAGCTATTGCCCATAATTAATTTCAGAATTTATAGAAATGATTTGGTGTTTTTACTAAATCAAAAACAAATTGCAAAAGTAGAAAACAGAAACAAATGGAAAGGCAGAAGACTTACCTGGCCTTACCTGTGCAGCCACTTGGCGGCCCAGTAGACAGCCGGCCTGCTAGGCCCAGCCCATCCCCTCGCGCGTCGTCTTCCTCGCGCCTACTGGCGTTGTGCGTGGCGCGCGCAAAGCCGAGCCGCGGCCACCTCCTGCTAGCCACGCAGCTGCTCCCCCTCGCCCTCGACGCTGCCACGCGACCCCCTCGATCCCCTCTGCCTCTACCCTCACTCTCTGCTCTCCCCCTCGCCTCTAGCCCTTCCCCGAGCTCACCCGAGAGCAACCGCCGCCGCCGTTCGCTGCCACCATGCCCAGAGCCACCTCCTCGCCCTCCACCCGAGTCCATAAGCTCTGCCCCGACGCCGTGAAGCACCAATATGAAGCACGCACCCACGGGACGCCTGAAATGACGCCATCGTCTTCGTCTTCCTCGTTGAGTACCGCGGATCTCCACCGTCGATATGCCGCCGTCCGAGCTTCCCCGAGCCCGCTTCTACGGCCCCTGCAACCGCTGTGAGGCCACGATCCTTTTCCCCCTAACCCCGTGCTTGATTGCCTCCCCTAACCGCCCTAACCACCTTTGTTGAGCGCTCCTCGCCGCCGGCTATGGCGCCGCCGCGGCCACAGCTGCTGTAGCTCGCGTTTGAGTCCATAAGCGCGCTCAACACACTCCCAGGAGCACGTAGCACTCTTCATCTTCCCCTCTTGTGCACCGTAGCATCGACACCGTCCGCGCCCAAACTCCAGTCGTCGCCTTTGAGCTCGTGGCCGTCGACTCCGGCCACCCCAGGCCCGGCTACTGCCACCGGGCGACGCGCTGCAACGCCATCTACCCGTAGAGACCAACCGCGGCTCAAACCGCGGCCTGTACGCGAAACCCGAGCAACTCCGGCGAGCTGCCGCCACGGTTTTGGTCGCCGCCGGCTTAACTCCGGCCGTGCCGACGTGGCACCATCATTATTGGCTAATGACGCCACTAAACTAACCCCTAGCTCACTGACGGATGGATCCCACACCTAACTAACCCCGGGTTTAGCTTCCTGTTTAGATTAGTGCTAACCCTATGGACCCCACGTGTCAGCTTTGACTTTGGTCAAGTCAACGTTGACTGGTCCCACCTGTCATCCACCTAAACCAGCCTGAGACACTGATGTATGGGTCCCACAGGTCAGGTTTGACCTGGCCGACCCAGTTGACTTGCTGACGTCACACCTATGTCATCCTGATGCAGTAAAGCATTTTCTGGATTTATTTTTATATAGGAAATTCCAGAAAATGTTGCAACTTCTAAAAATCATAGAAATTAAACCGTAACTCCAAATGAAATAATTTATATATGAAAAATTATCAGAAAAATTCAAGGAATCCATCTGTACCATTTTCATGCATGTTTAAGTAATGTTTGTCCTCTGTTTTGGACAAAACAAATAAAGGGTATTTAAATAATCACATATGGAGTTGGAATTTGAATCATGTATTCAAACCAACTTCATTTAAATCATAGCTAGATGCATTAGCTCAAATAACAGCATATTGCCATGTCATGATCATGCATCATATTGTTGCATTGCATTGATTGTGTCCTTCTCTGTTTGCCAGTAACAGTCCCCTCTCAGTCAACGATGTTTCCGACGATGTGATCGATGACACCGATGAAGAGCTATACTATCTTCAGAAGTGCCAGGCAAGCAAAACCCCCTTGTTCATTCCGATACAATCCCACTCTCTCGCTCCTGCTCTCTTTTACTGCATTAGGACAACAACGATTCAACTGTTACATGTTGCGGTAGCTGAACCCCTTTATCCTTTGCATGACCTGTCATTGCCACAGTAAATAGATGAAACCCACTAGCATGAGTAGGAGTTGTTTGAGCCCTGATGTGCCTACTCATTCATGCTTGTTTGTCATGCCTGCTACTGCTTAGAGTTGAGTCGGGTCTGATTCATCGGGAATGAATTGGAATGTGGTGAACATGTCCTACTATTGAGAGCTAAGTGTGTGAACACGATTTGGTAAAGGTAGCGGTGAGAGGCCATGTAGGAGTACATGGTGGGTTGTCTCATTGCAGCCGTCCTGAGGAACTGAGTTCTGTGTTTGTGATCCATGAACAGTTACTACCACACATTGGAATGCTTAAGTGCCCTTCTCAGCTTATTAACCAACTCGATCTCTGTCCAGGAGTTGCAACTAGTTTCTGGTGTTTGTAGGTAGTGTTAGTAGTCTACCAAGTGGCACCCGGTACAGGAGGGCTTGGGACAGACTAGGCACAGTGGCCCGGTGCACCAAGTGGCACCCGGTTGGTGGGCTTGGGAACCCTGCACACATCGTTTGGGGCCGTGAGCGACACCCTGGCCGGATCTCCTTGCAGATGGAACCCGAACAGGCGATAAACCTGGACTAGAGACTTGTGTGGTTAGTCAGGTCGTGGCCGACTCCTTCGCCCGCCTTTCGCTTGAAGGTTGCCGAGGTACATGACGTGTACAGGGCGATAAGTGGCGAGAGCGTGTGTGAAGAAGTACACCCCTGCAGGGTTATCATTATCTATTCGAATAGCCGGATTCCTCGGATATGGAAACTTGGACCCCTTGCATAGTTCATAGACAAGTGAAAGTGGATACTCTAAAATGCGCAAGATAAGCGTGAGTGCTATGGATGGCGTTCTCGTAGGGAGACGGTAGCGGATCCATAGTGGTGTATTGATATGGTGAATATGTGGACTCGTTTGCCCCACCTCAAAAGAGTTACTTGCAGTCGTAGTTCAGGTTAGCCACCGAGTCAAAGCTGGCTTGTTGCAGTTAAACTCCACCACCCCTTTATTGATACCGATGCATATGTAGCTAGTTCTGATGTAAGTCTTGCTGGGTACATTTGTACTCACGTTTGCCTATTTTATGTTTTGTAGAGTGACGTCAGTCTCGCTAGTAGATCCGTGTGGAGTTCTACGTTTAGCTTGATACCTCAGCTACGATCTTGTGTCCTCGGCAGGATCTGGTAGATAGTCAGGCTTCTCAGCCTTTTTCATTTATAGATGTCTGTACTCAGACATGTTAAGCTTCCACATGTGCTTTGACTTGTATGCTCTGAATGTTGGGACATGAGACCCATGTTTGTAATATGTCGCTCCTCGGGGCCTGATGAATAAATACTTTGAGTCGTAGAGTTATGTTGTGATGCCAAGTTGTCACAGCCCTAGATTTTGATTGCAAATGGTAGCTCAAGCATCCATGCATCATGTCTAACTTTAATTGAAATTTGAAATGGGGATTGGTAAACCCTAGCACCAAATTTAATTCAAATAGGTTCAAATAAAATATTTTTCAATGACCCAGAATGCCCTTCATAAATGTTCACCATCTTTGGTCCTGGCTAAACCTCTGCCAAAAATGGTTTCATATTTTTGGAGGATGTTCTGGATTTTTGAATTAAATCATAAGTATTTGAATTTGGACATTTAAATTCTATAAAATATTTTAAATGTCCAAATAATCTTGAAAGCATTTGAGGGCTGTTGGAAATAGTTTCAAAAGAGCCCACAATTATTTTCATGATTTCTGGAAATGTTTTAGTATTTTTTAATGAAGCCCAACAGTTGCAGAAAATTAGAAAACAGAAAACAGAGAGAGAGAGAGAGAGAGAGAGAGAGAGAGAAACCCACCTGGGCCTCCTTACTTGGTGCGCCTGTAGCCCAAGTGGCCGGCCCAACACTATTGGCCCAGCCCAGCAGGCGCCCCCACCGTCTTCAACCTCCTGCCAGTAGGCTGGAGGGCGTGTGGTCGCCGCGCGTGGGCACGCGCCCTGGCCACCTCCTCCCTCCCAGCCTGCCTGGCTCCTCCCCGATGCCTCGGAGATGCCACGCATCCCCGGGCCCCTCGTTCACTCTCCCCCTCGCCTCCCTCTCTCGTTCCTCCCCATGGCCGAGCCAGTCATGAGCGCGTCGCCCCCGTTTCCGAAGCCACCGCCGACCCCGCGCCCCCTTTTCCCTCCATGGAAGCTCCGCCATGACCTGCTCTTCATCTCCGCCGAGACAAACGATGCCGGAGCGCCCCGCAGCGCCGCCATCGCTGTTGTCTTCGTCCTCTGCACCGACAGCCGTCGTCGTTGATTCGCGGCAACCCGACCGTCTCCGACCTCGCTGACGACGCCATCAGACGCGCTGTGAGCACTCGCATCGTCTCCTCCTTCTCCCCTGGTCGCGCCCGCCCTCTACGCCGTAGCCCCGCCTCGGCCGAGAGCTCCATGCCGCCGCCGTGTAGCTCGCCGTCGTTTGAGCTAGCATCCGTCGCGGCCGAGCACGTATTCGTGCTCCCCTCATCGCCAGGAGTCTGCTGAGCCCTCCGCTAGCTTCCCCATGCACCGGAGCGCCGTTCCCGTGGAGGTCCGAACTCCGGCTGCCGCAGCTGTCGTCGTTGCCGTCGTTTCCGGCCTCCCCGCGCCCAACCACCTACACCACTAGATGTGGCGCCCTCCCAGCTGCACGTAGGTGCCTCTGCCGTCCATTTTGGTCGCCGAAGGAGGAATCCCGAGCCTCCCCGCCGTGTCTGGCCTCGCCGGTGTCGAGTCGCCGGCGGGTTTGACCCCCCTGGGTCAATACTGGTGGGCCAGAGCCCTGCTAATTTTAGCTTAGCGCTAATTAACATTCAGTTAACACACAAACTCACTGACATGTGGGCCCTGGCCCCACTAACAACTTAGTTAGTATTAATTTAACCCTGTTAATTAGTTGTTTCACTGACGAGTGGGTCCCAGCCGTCAGTTTTGACCAGGGCTGGCGACTTTGACTTGCTGACGTCATGCTGGCGCTGTGATGACGCAGTAATGCTTTTCTGGATTTTTAAATAAATCTATTTGATTTATTTAATTCCACAAAATAGTGCGAACTTCTAAAATTCATAGAAAATCAACCATAACTCCAAATGAAATAATTTATATATGAAAAATTATCAGAAAAATCCAATCTATCCATTTATGTTGGTTTCATGCATGACAAAGAAACTTAACCCTGCTGTATAGATCAAAACATGATAATGCATATTATAAATTCATAACTTGAGTTGAATTTGAACCCTTGGTTCAAATTAGCTCAAACCCTTCTGGTTTTAGTTGCATTAGTTCAAATCACAACATATTGCCATGTCATGATCATGCATCATATCGTGCATTGCATTGATTGTGTTCTTCCTTGTTTGCCGGTATTTGTCTGTCGGAGTAATTGGACACGGATACCCCGAAGATGGCGAGACAATAATTCAAGACATCGGGGATAGCAAAGCCCCTCAGTCCAACTACCCGGCAGGCTGCCGACTGCAGGCTGCCGACTGCAGGCTGCCGACTGCAAGCTGCTGACTGCTGGCTGCCGACTGCATGCTGCTGACTGCCGGCTGCCGATTGCAGGCTGTCGACTGCAGGCTGCTGACTGCTGGCTGCCGACTGCAGGCTGCGGACTGCACCACCAGGCCGACTGCAGGCTGCCGACTGCGGGCTGCCGACTGCCGGCTGCCGACTGCAGGCTGCCGACTTCCCGGCCGCTCCAGGCCGACTGCAGACTGCCGACTTCCCGGCCGCTCCAGGCCGACTGCTGGCTGCCGACTCCTCCACCAGGCCGGCTGCCCGAAGTCAACTACAGCCTGACGCGACCCCGACGTGACGACAGTACCTGGCACTGTTCCCGTGACACCCCAGCCATCATGTACAGTGTCACTTGTCCCCAGGCACTATTTATGAAGTGACCCAGGGGACAAGGATGACACCCCCCATGCCCCCTTGTTCCCATGCCATTACCTAGCTTACTTCCTAAACTACCCACATAGCTTACATAGCAAGCTAGCCATGCCTATATAAAGGCACATATCCATCCATCCAGGGGATGGACTCCCACGGCCACAAGCCGTGGCCATACAAGGCCACTAGAGCCGGCCAGACATATGCATATACTAGATCAGATGCACTTGGCACTGATCCCAGATACAGCTCCAGGAGCACTTTGTACTGCCCGATGTACACCCCAGATAGATACACTCAGACATGCAGCAGTAGGAGTATTATCTCTCCGGAGAGCTCCGAAGCTGGGTAAACCACCACGTGCTACTCGCATACCCGCTCCCGGGCCTATCAGCAGCAGTCATGCCCTCACATGAAGCCACCTTGTGGCATATGTCGTCTAGCACCCCCCGTGAGAATACCACGACATTTGGCGCCCACCGTGGGGCGGTACTATGCTACCGCACTGCTGCTGGTTCCGCTGTCCGGGCGGGAGCCTTTTTTCTTCATCGCCTCCGCCGCGGCGTCACACCGTCTCTCCGGTAGCGCTCGGGGGCTCGACTTTGACCTGCCCCCGGAGCGACCGTGCGGGACGACGCGTCCTCATCGTCGGCCTCGCCGCCTTCATCGTCACCACCGTTGCGACGCCGGCTGTCCATCCGCGCGCGCGCCGCGTGCGGGGCCTCGCTTCGGTCGGCCGCATCCATCCACGCGCCGCTTGCGTCTGCTTCCCTCGGTGTTGCGCCTTGCTTCGACCGACACATGAGTGCTCACCCCTCCATGTACATCTATGCAAGCTAGCTAGATGCAAGTTAATGATCAAACCATCCATACACTACCCAAAATCCCTCGGATGCAAGTCAGACATTCCCCATACACGCCTCGGACAATATTCAGATGTTCCATAGTGTCGTTTGTTATTAGCTCCTACACTGCATCCGAGCCTTATGCATCTCCGGCCGCGCCAGCACTGCTGCGTTCCCGCCGGGATCCCGCACGGTCGCGCCTGCACCGCTGCGGCTTGCTGCGTCCCCGTCCAGGCTCTTCCCCAGTGCCCTGCAGTCTCCGCGTTCGCGGCTTCCCCGCATCGCCCCGGCCTCGCGCAGCAGCCGCCCCGGCGCCCCTCCTCACCCGGCTTGCGGCTCGGGCCGCTCCGCGCCTGCGCCTCCCCGCCTGGCCGCGCGGACCCGCCTCAACCGCCGCTCGTCCGCGTCCCCGTCCCCGGACTCGCCTCCCGCGCTCGAGCTCGAGCAGGAGCTCCAGGGGCTCGAGCTCCTCCTCCCCGCCCCGAGCAGGAGCCCCGCACGCCCGCGACCCAGCCTCGTGGCCGGCGGCCAGCGACTCCTCGCGTCGGCTAAGCCACCCGGCGCCGGATGGCCCCACTCCGGCTCCCCGCATCGGCCGCGCGCGCCAGCCGTCTCCCGCGCGCCGCGTCGATCTCCTGCGTCTCCTTTGCCCGCGGCCGGATGCCCCGTGCCCGCCGGCTTCACCCAGGCCGACTCCGCCTCCGCCCGCGGCTTTGCCTCCCCGCACCGGCGCCGGGTCCCGCACCCCGCGTCGACCCGGCCGCCTCGCACCGCCAACTCACCGCCCCGAGCGCCGGCTTCGCCCGGCCGGCTTCGCCCGAGTCCTGGTGCTCCTCGCCGACGCGTCCGCCTCCGCCTCACGACCGCGGCCGACCCTCTCCTTCCCGGCCTCCGACTCGCTGTGCCGAGCCGCCTCCGCTACCCGGCCACGCACGACCCAGCATCTTCGCGCCCGCCGTCTGGCTCCCGTCCGACTATGCCTCCCCGCCGCCTTCCCCCACTGGCTCAGCCACGCGCACCCGCGTCCGACTCCGCCCGAGGCCGCCTGCGCCTCTGCGCGCCATGCCGACTCCCCTGCCATGCCTCTGGCCGGCCGGATCACGCGCCTCCGCTGCCGGCTCCCGGGTTGGGCGCCGTGTCCGGCTGTGCCACGCGCGCCCCTGCCGGGTCCTGCTCGAGCCGCATGGTGAGACCAGCGCCTGAAGAAAGGCGGCTGGAGAAAAAAAAGGTGGCCGGCTGCCAGAGAAGAAAAGTCAAGCCGGCTTGTAAAAAAGAGAGAGAGAGAGAAGGAAAAAGGGTGCGGTGCCGACTGAGAGAGTGGATGGAAAAGAAAAGGAAAGGGCCGGCTGCCCGCGATCTGGCTAAGAAGCCAACGGCCGGCTAGCAAAAAGAAAAGAAAAGAAGAGAGAGAGAAAAGAGGTCGGCTGGGAAGATAGAAAAAAGAAAGTCCGACTGCCCAGTCGGATGAAACAAGAAATAAGCGCCCGACTGCCCATAGCTGGACAAAGAGAAGGAGAAAGAAGACAAAGTAGTTGCCCAAAGATCCGGCCCGACTGCTCAGCAGTCGGCCCGAATCTCGGGGGCTACACCCAGCGGGTGCACTAACGCGCCCCGCGAAGAATAAGACAAAGTAGTTGCCGGAAGATCCGGCCCGACTGCTCAGCAGTCGGCCCGAATCTCGGGGGCTACGCCCAGTGGGTGCGCTGGCGCGCCCCGCCGGAAGATTGCAGACAAGAGAAGAGTTTTGTCCGGCTGCCAGCAGTCGGCAGAAGAGAAAAAGAAGAAAAAAGGGCGCAACAAGCTGCCGCGCCACCTGGCCGGTCGAGCCTGACTGGCCGGGACCCCCTTTGAGCACCCGGAGGCTCGAAGACTACACCCAGCGGGTGCGCCGGCGCGCTCAACAAGCGTTGAGCCGCGCCGGCTGTCTTCGGCAAACTCCGCCTTGGCTACATGAAAATCAATGTGAGCTCCTCACCCGCATATTTTTGCACCGCAAGAGCACGGATAACCCCGAGCGATGCTCGGGGGCTATCTCCGCATTTTATTACAGTTGCATCATTGTTCACCCCGGCGCCAACCAGAGTTGGCCCGGGGGCTGGCCGCTTGGCCTGAGACGTTAGTTCCCGCAGATGGCTTAGTAGCGTGCGCAGTACCAAAGGCACACTCTTAGTCACAGACCGCAGAGCGGCTGTCCGACTAGCAAGAATGAACGCTGGAGGCCACCCACGCGAAAAACGTCCGAGAAGAAAAACAGATCGGGCGATCCGGTCGTTTCCTTTACAAGTATCTACTCGGTTGAATCTGCTCCCAGACTCTGAGTACTGTACACTCCGCTTCGTGGCCCACTCTCAGCCACGGACCGCAGAGCGGCTGTCCGGCAAGCAAGAGCACATGCCAAAAAGCGGAGGGAACACGAAAAGATTAAGGGGGCTCGGGCGAAACCAAGTCGGCACCCTCCGCATAAAACTTGCAATGCGAAAAAGCGAACATTTGATATATTTGCGTGGACTAACTTCGTCTTTTTCATGATCATTTTCATGAACACTCGCATAAAAACCTCCGCCCAACTTTGCCAAGTTGCCCGGAGGCTTGGGGGCTACTCTCGGAGTAATTGTACACGGATACCCCGAAGATGGCGAGACAATAATTCAAGACATAGGGGCTAGCAAAGCCCCTCAGTCCAACTACCCGGCAGGGTGCCGACTGCAGGCTGCCGAATGCAGGCTGCTGTCTGCTGGCTGCCGACTGCAGGCTGCCTACTACAGGCTGCCGACTGCAGGCTGCCGACTTCAGGCTGCTGACTGCCGGCTGCCGACTGCAAGCTGCCGACTGCAGGCTGCTGACTGCTGGCAGCTGACTGCAGGCTACCGACTGCACCACCAGGCCGACTGCAGGCTGCCGACTGCGGGCTGCCGACTGCCGTCTGCAGGCTGCCGACTTCCTGGCCGCTCCAGGCCGACTGCTGGCTGCCGACTCCTCCACCAGGCCGGCTGCCCGAAGTCAACTACAGCGAGACGCGACCCCGACGTGACGACCGTACCCGGCTCTGTTCACGTGACACCCCAGCCATCATGTACAGTGTCACTTGTCCCCTGGCACTATTTATGAAGTGACCCAGGGGACAAGGATGACACCCCACCATGTCCCCTTGTTCCCATGCCATTACCTAGCTTACTTCCTAAGCTACCCACATAGCTTACATAGTAAGCTAGCCATGCCTATATAAAGGCACATGTCCATCCATCCAGGGGATGGACTCCCACGGCCACAAGCCGTGGCCATACAAGGCCACTAGAGCCGGCCAGACGCATGCATATACTAGATCAGATGCACTTGGCACTGATCCCAGATACAGCTCCAGGAGCACTTTGTACTGCCCGATGTACACCCTAGATAGATACACTCAGACATGCAGCAGTAGGAGTATTATCTCTCCAGAGGGCTCCGAAGCTGGGTAAACCACCGCGTGCTACTCACATACCCGCTCCCGGGCCTATCAGCAGCAGTCTTGCCCTCACACGAAGCCACCTTGTGGCATATGTCGTCTAGCACCCCCCGTGAGAATACCACGACATTGTCCCCTCTCGGTAGATGACGTTCCGATGATGAGTTCGATGACACCGATGAAGAACTATACTACCTTCAGAAGTGCCAGGCAAGCAAAACCCCCTTATTCATTCCGATACAATCCCACTCTCTCGCTCCTGCTCTCTTTTACTGCATTAGGAAAACAACGATTCAATTGTTACATGATGCGGTAGTTGAACCCCTTTCCTCTGCATGACCTGTCATTGCCACAGTAAATAGATGAAACCCACTAGCATGAGTAGGAATTGCTTGAGCCCTGATGTGCCTACTCATTCATGCTTGTTTGTCATGCCTGCTACTGCTTAGAGTTGAGTCGGGTCTGATTCATCGGAATGAATTGGAATGGTGATGAACATGTCCTACTGTGTGTGAGCCAAGTGTGTGAACACGATTTGGTAAATGTAGCGGTGAGAGGCCATGTAGGAGTACATGGTGGGTTGTCTTATTGCAGCCGTCCTCAGGAACTAAGTTCTGTGTTTGTGATCCATGAGCAGTTACTACCACACATTTGGTTCCGGTAACTCAACCGCTCTCGGCTTATTAACTAACTCAATCTCTGTCCAGGACTTGCAACTAGTTTCTGGTGTTTGTAGGTAGTGTTAGTAGTCTACCAAGTGGTACTCGTTACAGGTGGGCTTGGGACAGACTAGGCACCGTGGCATGGTGTACCAAGCGTAGATCGACCCGTCGAGGTGGGCTTGGGAACCCTGCACACATCATTTGGGTCCGTGAGCGACACCCCGGCCGGATCTCCTTGCAGATGGAACCCGAATAGGCAATAAACCTGGACTAGAGACTTGTGTGGTTAGTCAAGTCGTGGCCGACTCCCTCGCCCGGCTTCCGCTTGAAGGTTGCCGAGGTACATGACGTGTACAGGGCGATAAGTGGCGAGAGCGTGTGTGAAGAAGTACACCCCTGCAGGGTTATCATTATCTATTCGAATAGCCGGATTCCTCGGATATGGAAACTTGGACCCCTTGCATAGTTCATAGACAAGTGCAAGTGGATACTCTAAAATGCGCAAGATAAGCGTGAGTGCTATGGATGGCGCTCTCGTAGGGAGACAGGAGCAGATCCATAGTGGTGTATTGAAATGGTGAATATGTGGACTCGTGTGCGCCACCTCAAAAGAGTTACTTGCAGTCGTAGTTCAAGATAGCCACGAGTCAAAGCTAGCTTGCTGTAGTCAAACTCCACCACCCCCTTTATTGATACGATGCATATGTTGCTAGTTCTGATGTAAGTCTTGCTGGGTACATTTGTACTCACGTTTGCCCATTTTATGTTTTTGCAGAGAGACGTCAGTCTCGCTAGTAGTTCCGTGTGGAATTCAACGTTTAGCTTGATACCTCAGCTACGATCTGGTGCCCTCGGCAGGACCTGGTAGATAGTCAGGCTGCTCAGCCTTTTTCATTTGTAGATGTCTGTACTCAGACATGTTTAGCTTCCGCATGTGCTTTGACTTGTATGCTCTGAATGTTGGGTCATGAGACCCTTGTTTGTAATATCTTGGCTCCTCGGAGCCTAATGAATAAATACTCTGAGTCGTAGAGTCTTGTTGTGATGCCATGTTGTATTTACACATGTCGAGCAGATTGTGTGTATGATTGAAATGCTTGGTATGTGTGGGATCCGGCAATCTATTTGTTTATCCTTGGCAGCCTCTCTTATGGGGAAATGTAGTCTAGTGCTTCCTTGAGCCATAGTAGTCCGCTACAGCCCGGTTCACCGGAGTCCTGCTAGCCCAGCACTACTTCTCAGGACACTTGACTGGCCGGCATGTGCTTCACTTCGTTCCTGTGTCTGTCCCTTCGGGGAAATGTCACGCGATGACATCCGGAGTCCTGCCTAGCCTTCTACAGCCCGGGTTACCGGAGTCCTGTTAGCCCAGTGCTACAGACGGATTCACACGATGTTGACCAACATGCTCGAAGTCGATTCATGTATGCTTGTCCCCATGGGTTAGTGCCGCTTTGGGTTCACGACTAGCCATGTCGGCCCGGGTTCTTTGTCATATGGATGCTAGCGACACTATCATATACGTGAGCCAAAAGGCGCAAACGGTCCCGGTCCAATTAAGGTGGCACCCGTGGGAATACCGTGCGTGAGGCCGCAAGGTGATATGATGTGTTACATGCTAGATCGGTGTGACTTAGGATCGGGGTCCTGACAGCGTTGGTATCAGAGCCTGACTGCCTGTAGGATTACCAAGCCAAACTGGTCGAAGTTGAGTCTAGAAATGCTTTAGTTATGTAAGGGAATGGATTGTGGAAGGGAACGTAAGGCTCTTTTTACTCCTTTACCTCATGGCCTTCTGATCTGAGTCATCCTCTTCTCTTCTACGGGGTTTAAGAACTAGGCTTCTCATCTATCTATTAGGATGACGAGTTACTATGTTAGAGACATATAGGATTGTTGGTTACCAGCCTCAGTTCAGTTTCTACTACTTTCAGTAAGTTGCTAGTTGTACCAGAACCTTGATATGTTGTCATTGAGTGTCTATGCAAACTGTTGTGAATGTCTCAAATCTTTTTCTAAACATTTACAGCCATTATGCTGTCCGAGTCATCCCAGGTCTCTACATAGTCTGATGCATTTGCAAATCCCTTCTTTCCATTCTCGATGTTCCTTTGGGCCAAATTAACAACACTAATCGTCAAGTTGAGGTACTCCGTTGCCTCGGCATATATGTTCGAGCCATTATTATGACCCTAGGCATCTTAGAGAACCACCCATAATCTAGCCATGCTTTATATTCCCGGTGTGATGATTCTGGCCACCATTCTCGAAAGCATCTCGTGATGTCATTTAGTTAGTAGGTATTCTACTCCTGGGTTGCTAGTTCCCTTAAGATATTAGTAACCTTGTGATAGTCCTCGAGGTATGTGGTATATCGTTCTTCCAATACCATGAGCCAATATGGCAGAAGTTAGAACCAAAAGATCACAATCAGAGTACTCTTGAGGAGTTCTCCATTCATAATTGTGACTCTGCCAGTCCTACCTCTCTGCATGGGTTGTCCGGAAGAAACATGTTGAACTTGGTTCGACAAACTAGTCTATGCATCCACAACTCAGAAAGTTATATGCTCCTTGAGTTGTCCATCTTCAGTTGTATTCCGACCATCTTCTATCAATTGATAGTCAAGAGTATGCATGCATTCGTTCATTGATGTCTAATTATTCTTGTGGTCCGTCAAGCCATTCTATTCCGGAATGACTAGGAGAAACGAACTCCATTACCTCATCCATTTCTATGATTGGGTCAAAGCACTTGTATTCCACAGATCAAAATACCAATCCAGCTTTTGTTCTATTCTACCGTGGAGTGTCACCTTCTTTCTTATCAAGAATGTCATGAGAATTGCACCTTCTCTTACGAGTTCTTGATGCAGTGATAATCTCTCCATCATCGTTCATTCCTTGGTCCCGTGTTGTTGCAACCGGAATGCCGACAAGAGAACCATGATGTGTGAAATCAATACTCCTAGCAACCATGTTGCTTGGTAGTTAATGGACATTAATATCATTCTTAGCGTGTTGATTATCAACTATCCTCCTAAGATTGATCGTGCTACCTAGACCTTACTTCTGGTGCACTCTCGATCAATGAGTTAGGATTGTGTCAAACCCTCGCTCTTTTGATCATATCATCTTGCCTTGAAAAGCAAGATTGTTCTCGAGCTTAGTAACATATCGGTGGTTCGTGATGTTCCGAAAATCTTCTCGGAAGTATTACCTGGTTGTCACCTGACCGCTATGTTGAGTTCGTGATTAAATGGGTTTTCTTATAAATCACCCCTTCTCCAAGAATCTGTGTTAGATATCCCTGGGCTAGTTGGTTGAGCTAGACAACAACTTGGAGAGTTGGAAGATAAAAGCTTGTCTGACTTAGTTCA
The DNA here is from genome assembly GCA_032464435.1 of Aegilops umbellulata. NCBI lineage: Eukaryota > Viridiplantae > Streptophyta > Magnoliopsida > Poales > Poaceae > Aegilops > Aegilops umbellulata. Next base: position 493,761,945 of record CP136058.1, read on the forward strand.
TGTTAAGGGATATCTTTGTGTGTGTGTGTGTGAGTGCTGAAGAAAGATGATATCTCCATCGATTGTTCCTCTCGATCGGTTGTTGAATCCATCGTCTTGTCCAAACCTTGATTTGAGTGTGGGATATCGTCAAATCAAACCAGAACCAATGGTATTCGTAATGTTGTCTTACTCGCGTTTGTCCCTCGAGCAAACACCATTATACCTTTTGGTCTGACCAATGCTATCGCTTTGTTCACATAGTTGTGGAATTCCATCTTCATGGAAATCTGGATGACCTGTTGTTGAGCCCATCGGCAATATTCTCATCTTGTCCATGATTCAGGTTGAACATTACACTAGTATTGGAAACTTTGTAAGCAATGCCTTTCTGTTCCGTTCATGAGGCATATGATTGGCTGCAAGAAGTGACTTTCTCCAAGTTCACGTGCATTTGGTGCAAGTTGCCACCATGAGTTCGAGAAAGATTGTTTTTGTTTCCTCTGGTTCCATCCCAAGTCAGCCATGCACGTGCAAGTATTATGTGGTCTATTAGACTGATCATCTTCGTTCCATATGAATTCCGTAGCACACCAAGCCACTGATTGATCTGTTCAAGGAAAAGAAGTTCCTTCTTAAGATCAAGACTTATACAAGGACTTCGGTATTGTTTTTATTATAAGACTACCACGTGGTCACGCTTGTCTGGGACAGTGTGTTCACAGATGTGTAGCAAAACCTGCTCATGTTTTGGAGCCTGCTATCGTAGTTTATTTCCCGAGAATCGCGCAACGTTATCTCGTCGACTTGTGTTGCAACCTTTCTTTTCTGGACATGTTGTCTGAAAAATCCTGTTACCAACCAGATCTGAATCTTAGGCAGATATGATGGCTGGAACATTTCCAAGATCTATGATGTAGGTACCGACGAGGTTGATGTTCTGGCCGACACACCTAGCCGGAAGATCTATTACTGTAGTATCTTGAACGAGCAATTCGACCATCTTCTCCATGAGGATTTGGTACGACTTATTCCACAAGTTGTTCCTTATGGATTTTTGTGCCCCCGTAGTCCGACCTTTACTTGATGGCCATGTTGATGCTTTTAAGCATTGACCGTGGTACCTAGTACATCAAGGAGAACATTAGAAGCGGAGTGCTAAATGTTTCTCGGTCTATCATCCAGATTTCGTTCCCTTGGCCTCGCTAAGGTGAAATCTGAGAAAGGGGTGTCTTTCTATGCATCTGCATTGTCCATCACTATTCGTCAAGGTAGTAAGATGTGTTGCCAGGATCCTCGACGTGGATGTTGGTAGAACCTTGATGAATATGGAAATGCTCAAGTTCTTGAGAGCACGCGCAAGCAAAATCATCCATTGCGTTGTCTTCAACAAGGTAGTTCACATCGTCCATTCTAGTATGCGTATGCCATTCTTTCGAATTCATTCAAATGATCAATTGTGATTTTCCTTAGGCTGGTATAGAGAGTTTCAATGATCTCTGTATCAAAAGTAATTCTTTTTGCCACTTAAGGGAATAATTCTACGAGTCACCTTCCCCGAGGTGTCCTGTTATGCACTACAGGAATCAGCTTCTTTGCCATCTGCCATGGCGGACGGCAAAGACACGGACGGCGGACGGCAAAGAGCTTTGCCGTCAGCCGCGGATGGCAAACAGCTCCGGAAAAGACAGGGTCGGCAAACACCTTCTTTGCTGTCTGCTTTTTGCAGCGGACGGCAAAGAGGCCTTTGCCGTCAGTGACGGACGGCAAAGAAGGTGGACGGCAAATAGTAGGTGTTAACCACGTTCGGTGCTAACAGAGGTAACGGAGGCTTTGCCGTCTGCCAAACTAATGTTTTGCCGTCTGCCGATTAATAACAGACGGCAAAAAATGTCCATCTACACGTTTATTAAAATCAAAGACATCAAAGGATTTTGTTTATTAAAATATAGTGAACCAGCAGCCCAAGTGCACCACAGTATCCATCTAAGCTTTGTTCCAACAAACGACGACAAATGAACAAATTTCACAATACCAAATTAGTCTATTTACACAGAATAGATTTGCATCTGCTCCATCTACACAAAATTACTCCATTTACATGAACAACGTGGTGACCCGGAAGAACAAGTGCCTGGCGAACGTGAGCTCGCTCCTCATCCTCGCAACCGCCCCGGCCTCGACGTCCAGATCGATGGCGGTCCTTGCTCTTCCGGGCGCCTCGATGACAAGCTAGAGGCTAGCATGGCAGGAGTCGTCGTTGACGGCCACGAAGGCCATGGAGCCGCCGCACTGGACGCGGCCGACCCGGACCCAGCAGGCCACGACCACACGCTCGCCGGCGAGGGCGTCCGTGGCTGCCTGGATTGCGCGGATGGGCGTGCGAGACGTGGCCTTCGGGGGCTACAGGTGGTCGGCGGCCATCGGGAGCTCAGCCGCCGGTGTTGCTGCTGCCATCGGGGGCGACGGGGCATGGATTCCGCTGTGGGCGACGGGCGATGGGGCACGGAGGCCGCTGGGGGGACGCGCGAGGGGGTCGGGCCGGGGCCGGCGGGCGAGATGGCGGCCAGCGAGGCCAGGGCCGACCGGCGAGATGGCGGCCAGCGAGGTGGGGGCCGGCCGGTGAGGTGGTGGCGAGCGCCGGCGGGCCTATGGGGGCGACGGGGGAAGTGGTCGGGGGCGACGGAGCTGGCTCCGGCAGGCGATGTGGTGGCCGGCAAGGACGGGGCCGGGGCGGTGGTGGGTGGTGGCGGGTATGTGAGATCGGGAGCAGGGAGAGAGATGAGAGAGAGACGTGGTGGGGTGGGTGAGATCGGGAGCAGGAAGAGAGATGAGAGAGAAGTGGTGGGTGGGTGAGACCGATGGATAAGGCAGGCAGTGGAGGCGTGGGGCGCGCGGGTGTTGCCGTGGGGGCGCGTGCATCGTGGGTGTGTGGGGTATGCGTTTGACAGAACGTGTGTCTGAGATCTTGCCAACTCATCGATCCAGGTGATTGATCCGCGAGCTGTGCTTTCTCTTTGCCGTGAGTGTTTCTTTGCCGTCTGCCTTTGGAACCTTTGCCGTCCGCTTCATCCAGCTTGTCTGGATTAACCAGCCGCAGGGTCTAGTAGGGCCCAGTTAGGCTCTTTGTCGTCTTCCTTCTGAAGCTTTGTCGTCCGCTGGCCGACGGCAAAGAAATGGCAGATGGTAAACAATATATTTGCCATCAGCCAGTTCTTTGCCGTCTGCTTTTGGGTAGCTGATGGCAAAGGGCTTCTTTGCCATCTGCTAGCGGACAACAAAGAGCTGGCAGATGGCAAAGTAGCTGATTCCAGTAGTGATGGTATCATGGGCAACTGAACTCCTCGCTACTTTGAAACCCCCCCCCCCCTCACCATCTATTTAAGCGTCGAGTTGTTGCCTACCAATTTGAACCTTCTTCATATGTTTCTTTCCATCCACCTGATGTGTGTTTTTATGTCTCAACTCAAGAGATGTTCCTTCATCTCACTCCATGAGTTGATCTTGAGTTGCTCAATCTTCAAGAAGATCGATTCTTGTAGAGCTTCTTTCTGTCTTCATCGTGTTGGACGAAGATCTCAAAAGCAAAGACGTCAAAGATCAATATGAAGCAATGAATCAACATCATCGAGAAGGACAGTTGGATCGTGAAGACCGTGTCGGCTTGGTGTCCCCTCTGTCTTCTTACCTCACGTCTTGAATCTCGGGACGAGATTCTTGTTTAGTAGGGGTGAGTTGTCATAGCCCTAGATTTTGATTGCAAATGGTAGCTCAAGCATCCATGCATCATGTGTAACTTTAATTGAAATTTGAAATGGGGATTGGTAAACCCTAGCACCAAATTTAATTCAAATAGGTTCAAATAAAATATTTTTCAATGACCCAGAATGCCCTTCATAAATGTTAACCATCTTTGGTCCTGGCTAAACCCTCTGCCAAAAATGGTTTCATATTTTTTGGAGGCTGTTCTGGATTTTTGAATTAAATCATAAGTATTTGAATTTGGACATTTAAATTCTATAAAATATTTTAAATGTCCAAATAATCTTGAAAGCATTTGAGGGCTATTGGAAATAGTTACAAAAGAGCCCACAATTATTTTCATGATTTCTGGAAATGTTTTAGTATTTTTAAATGAAGCCCAACAGTTGCAGAAAATTAGAAAACAGAAAACAGAGAGAGAGAGAGAGAGAGAGAGAAACCCACCTGGGCCTCCTTACCTGGCGCGCCTATAGCCCAAGTGGCCGGCCCAACACTGTTGGCCCAGCCCAGCAGGCGCCCCCACCGTCTTCAACCTCCTGCCAGTAGGCAGGAGGGCGTGTGGTCGTCGCGCGTGGGCACGCGCCCTGGCCACCTCCTCCCTCCCAGCCTGCCTGGCTCCTCCCCGACGCCCCGGAGATGCCACGCACCCCCGGGCCCCTCGTTCACTCTCCCCCTCGCCTCCCTCTCTCGTTCCTCCCCATGGCCGAGCCGGCCATGAGCGCGTCGCCGCCGTTTCCGAAGCCACCGCCGACCCCGCGCCCCCTCTTCCCTCTCTGGAAGCTCCGCCATGACCTGGTCTTCATCTCCGCCGAGAAAAACGATGCTGGAGCGCCCCGCAGCGCCGCCATCGATGTTGTCTTCGTCCTCTGCACCGACAGCCGTCGTCGTCGATTCGTGGAAACCCGACCGTCTCCGACCTCGCCGACGACGCCATCAGACGCGCTGTGAGCACCCGCATCATCTCCCCCTTCTCCCCTGGTCGCGCCCGCCCACTACGCCGTAGCCCCGCCTTGGCCGAGAGCTCCATGCCGCCGCCTCGTAGCTCGCCGTCGTTTGAGCTAGCATCCATCGCGGCCGAGCACGTATTCGTGCTCCACGCATCGCCAGGAGTCTGCTGAGCCCTCCGCTAGCTTCCCCATGCACCGGAGCGCCGTTCCCGTGGAGTTCCGAACTCCGGCTGCCGCGGTTGTCGTCGTTGCCGTCGTTTCCGGCCTCCCCGCGCCCAACCACCTACACCACTAGATGCGGCGCCCTCCCAGCTGCACGTAGGTGCCTCCGCCGTCCATTTTGGTCGCCGGAGGAGGAATCCGAGCCTCCCCGCCGTGTCTGGCCTCGCCGGCGTCGAGTCGCCGGCGGGTTTGACCCGAGTGGACCAGGGTTTGACCCCCCTGGGTCAATACTGGTGGGCCAGAGCCCTGCTAATTTTAGCTTAGCGCTAATTAACATTCAGTTAACACACAAACTCACTGACATGTGGGCCCTGGCCCCACTAACAACTTAGTTAGTATTAATTTAACCCTGTTAATTAGTTGTTTCACTGACGAGTGGCCCTAGTTCCGGAATGACCCAGGCTAGCCCTTCATGTGTGCATCATGTTTAAATTTCATTTAAATCTGAAATGAGGATTTGTGAAACCCTCCGAAAACATCTCTGAAAATGACCCAAATAAAAAGTGCTCCAAAAGGTCCAAGAAAATGCTCATGTTGCCCTCTGAAAATACTGGACAGAGATAAAAATCAAACCAATATTTTTGGGAGCTCATAAGTATTTATTTTGGGCATTTGGAATTAATGCATAATTATTTGCATTGGATATATAAATGTTATATATATATTATATGTCCAAAATTGTGCCATTTGTTGAGGAGCTCTGGAATAAAACCATTAGCCCCTACAAAAATTGGCATAATAAAATAAAATGGTTTAGTACTTTTATTAAATCAAAACAAATGTCAGAAAATAGAAAAGAAAACAAAAATGGAAAAAAAAAACTTACCTGCGGCCAGCTCCCGTGCTGGCCCAGCACTGTGCGGCCTGGCCGGCCCAGTTGGCCCAGCCCACCTGTCCCCTCTCCCCTGTCGTCTTCCTCCTGCCAGGAGGACGGGCGCGTGCCCGACGCGCGCGCACCGCCGCGCCGCGCCACCTCCTCCTTCCCTGCCTACCTGTCCCTCCGCCGATGCGTCTGGACGAGGCCACGCCCCCCCCGGACCCTCTCACTCTCCCCCGGTCCTCTCCTCTCCTCTCCCTCGCTTTCTTTCTCGCGCCCGAGCGCTGCCATCGCCGCCGCTCGTCGTTGACGCGGCCACCGCCTCCCCCTCGCCCTCTCTTCGGGTCCAGAAGCTCCTCCACGCCATCCTCCACCTCTCCGTCAAGCCACGCGCCTCGGGAGGCCCTGGAGAGTCGCCTCGCCGCCGTCTTCATCTCCGGTCGCCGGAGATCGTCCCCGCCGCCACGCCGCCGTCCGGCCTTCCCCGAGCTTGCTGGCGACGCCATCGAGACCGCTGTGAGCCCCGCCGTCGAACCCCCCTCTCCGTTATCGCCCTCGCACACCGCAACCGCATCCCCGCTCGCGCCCGACTCCGGCCGCCGCCGCGAGCTCTGCTCCGGCGAGCTCCGCCGTTACCACACCTCTTAGCGCGGCTGGATGCGCCCGTGCACGGGCTACCCGCCGGTGGCCTCCGTGTGCCAAACCATGGCCTCCAGCTCGTTCCGGCGAACTTCCGCCGTGGCTCGAGGTCGTCGCCGGCGAAACTCCGGCGACTGACGTGGCGCGTGATTAGCTGCTAACCCTGCGCACTAATCCTCTAATTAGGATAATCTAACCCCCCTGTTTAACCCGTGTCACTGACGTGTGGACCCCACACATCAGGTTTGACCCAGTCAGCGCTGTTGACTTGCTGACGCAAGCATGACGCAGTGCTCACGCAATTATTTATTTTCTGAATTTAAATTAAATCAGGAAATTCCAGAAAATGTTATAAACTTCAAAGAATCATAGTAATTCAACCGTAGCTCAGATTGAAATAATTTATATATGAAAAATTATCAGAAAAATACAATCTTTCCATCTGTACAAGTTTCATGCATGACAAAACAACTTATATGTGCTGAATAGGTGAAAACATATAAATGGCATATATAAGGACTTACTTTGGAGATGCATTTGAACCTTTGGTTCAAAGGGACTTCAACCAAAAGAACTCTAGCTGCATTAGCTCAAACAGCATCACATCTTCATGCCATGTTCATTCATCATATTGTTGCATATGCTTGTGTATTGATTGTTGGCACCGTTCCTTCTCGATAGGTCCTACTCCGGAGACCATTCCAGAGTAGCTGTCTGTGAAGCAGTGCCTCCCTTGTTGATCTACCAGGCAAGCAAACCCCCTTGTTCATTCCGATATGATCCCACTCTCTCGCTCCTGCTCTCTTTTATTGCATTAGGACAACCGCGAATCAACTGCTACTTTATGCTGCGGTAGTTGAACCCATTCCTTTGCATGACCTGTCATTGCCACAGTAAATAGTTGAAACCCACTAGCATGTGTAGGAGTTGATTGAGCCATGTTGTGTTCCTACCATGCCATGCCTGCTATCGCTTAGAGTTGTGTCAGGTCTGATTCATTGGGTATGAATTGGAGTGTTACGATGTGTTCTGATGCTGAGAGTTAAGTGTGTGAACACGATTTGATAAAGGTAGCGGTGAGAGGCCATGTAGGAGTACATGGTGGGTTGTCTCACTGGTACCGTCCTTAAGCACTGAGTTCTGTGTATGTTGTCCAATGACTAGCTACTACCACACATTGGGCTCCGGGCGCTCCAAGCTCTCTTGACTTATTAACCAACTTGATCTTTGTCCAGGAGTCGCAAATAGTCTCTGGTGTTTGTAGGTAGTGTTAGTAGTCTACCAAGTGGCACTCGGCTAGGTGGGCTTGGGACAGACTATGCACAAGTGGCACGGTGTACCAAGCGTAGATCCATCCGGCGAGGTGGGCTTGGGAACCCTACACACATCGTTTGGGGCCGTGAGCGACACCCCGGCTGGATCTCCTTGCGGATGGAACCCGAATAGGCGATAAACCTAGACTAGAGTCTTGTGTGGTTAGTCAGGTCGTAGCCGACTCCCTCGCCAGGCTTCCGCTTGAAGGTTGCCTAGATACATGATGTGTACATGGCGGTAAGTGGCGAGAGCGTGTGTGAAGAAGTACACCCCTGCAGGGTTATCATGATCTATTCGAATAGCCGTGTCCTCGGTTATGGACTTCTTGGATGCTTACGTGGTACATAGACAACTTAAAGTGGATACTCTAAAATGCTCAAGACAAGTGTGAGTGCTATGGATGGCTTTCTCATAGGGAGGCGGGAATGAATCCATAGTAGAGTATTGATGTGGTGTTTAGTGGACTCGTGTGCGCCACCTCAAAAGAGTTACCAGCAGTCGTAGTACAGGATAGCCACTGAGTCAAAGCTGGCTTGCTGCAACTAAACCCCACATTACCTTCTTGATACTAATGCATGTATGATCGGATCTGATGTAAGCCTTGATGAGTACCTTTGTACTCATGTTTGCTTTATTTATGTTTTGCAGCGGAGACTTCGGTCTTACTAGTAGTTCCGCTTGGACTTCGACGAGTAGCTTGTACCTCAGCTACGATCTTGATCGGATGTTGTAGATAGTCGGGCTCTTCAGCCTTTTTCATTTGTAGTTGTCTGTACTCAGACATGTAATGCTTCCGCTTGTTGCTTGTATGCTCTGAATGATGGGTCATGTGACCCTTGCTTGTATTTAATGCTATGTGGCTCTTCTGAGCCTTTATCTATATGAGTTTGCGTTATGTTGTGATGCCTTGTTGTACAACACATACTTGCATGTTATGCGTACGTGTAACGTGTATTGCTATGTGTGGGATCCGACAATCTAGTTGTTTATCCTTGGCAGCCTATCATATGGGGAAATGTAGTCTAGTGCTTTCTGAGTGATAGTAGTCCGCTACAGCCCGGTTCACCGGAGTCCTGCTAGCCCAGCACTACAGCTTGGAACACTTGACTGGCCGGCATGTGTTTCACTTCGTTCCTATGTCTGTCCCTTCGGGGAAATGTCACGCGGTGACATTCGGAGTCCTGCCTAGCCTGCTACAGCCCGGGTTACCGGAGTCCTGTTAGCCCAGTGCTATAGCCCGGATTCACACGTTGATGACCGACATGCTCGATGTGATTCATGTATGCCTGTCCTCATGGGTTAGTGCCGCTTTGGATTCACGACTAGCCATGTCGGCCCGGGTTCTTGGTCATATGGATGCTAGCGACACTATCATATACGTGAGGCAAAAGGCGCAAACGGTCCCGGGCCCGGTAAGGTGGCACCCGTGGGAGTACCATGCGTGAGGCCGCAAAGTGATATGATGTGTTACATGCTAGATCGGTGTGACTTAGGATCGGGGTCCCGACAGCTTTGGTATCAGACCCTGGCTGCCTGTAGGATTTCCAAGCCAACCTGGTCGAAGTTGAGTCTAGAAGTTCTTTAGCTATGTAGGGGAATTGATTGTGGAAGGGAACGTAAGGCTCTTTTTACTCCTTATATCTCATGCCCTTCTGATCTGAGTCATCCTATCTTTCCTACGGGGATAACGAACTAGGCTTCCTCTTCTGTCTATCAGGGTCACGTGTTACTACTCCGTAGTCTCTTAGGATTGGTTGATCAGAGTCATAATCCAGTTTTCTAGCACTTCCGGTGTAGCTTGTTAGTATGATCTCAGAACCTTGAGTGATGATGTTGATTATGTTACTACCCCATTTTAGCAGGATGTCTCATTCTGAGCATTTTACTGCCGTTATCCTGCCGGAATTGTCCTAGGAGTTTGAGAGATACTAAATTTCCTTGTGCTACATGTTTCATTCTATAGTTGTTGTTGACCTCGTCCTTGGTTTCGCTTCTCAGGATGTCGTCAGTTAACCGAAGTTCTGTTGTTCGTTGCCTGAACCACGGAGATGGTGGGGATGAGGATCCTCCCAACCAGTCTTCATTGGCAGAGTTCATGTTAGAGATGGAGAAGAACAAGCGAGAGTCTAACCGCTTGTTAGCACGTATTGAGGAGAACACCTCCCATCAGCACCAAGAGTCAGCGACCATCTATGACTTCATTCGTCTAAAACCACCTACCTTCCATCATTCCATTGAGCCACTCGATGCAGATGACTGGCTTTGTAGTATTACTCACAAGTTGCGTTCCGCGAACGTGGCTGAAGGAGACAAGGTCACCTATGCTGCATATCACCTGGAAGGTCCTGCTAGTCTCTGGCGGCAGAACTATGAGGCTATGCTTCCAGTTGGTCATATACCTACTTGGAGAGATTTCACCGAAGCCTTTCGCGAGCATCACATTCCTCTAGCTCTCATTGACTGCAAGAGAGAAGAGTTCTGTAGTTTCACCCAGGGTAAGATGGCTGTTGATGCTTATAGTAGAGAGTTTGAGAACCTCGCCCGCTATGCTACAGAAGAAGTGTCCATGGACGCCAAGAAGCAGGCTAGGTTCCGGAAGGGTCTCAACCCCAAGTTGCATCGTGATCTCCACTTGCACCATTGCAATATGTTCCAGGCTCTTATGAACAAGGCCATTAATGCAGAGACAGCTCAACTCACTTATGAGGAGTCTCGTAAGCACATCCGTGATTTGGGTTCTTCCTCCGGTTCTAGTTCTCAGAAGCGCCGGATTTGGGTTCCGAACTCTGCTCTTCCACCCGGCTACACACCGACGCCATCTTATGTGACGCCTCACCCAGTTCAGCCGTATGCTCCAACCAGGCCTATTGGTGGACCGCCTGCCAATGCGGGTCCACGTCCTACCTCCAAGATTTGTTACAAGTGCGGAGAGCCAGGCCACATTGCCCGTATTTGCACTCAGACGAATGTTGCTCCACCCCAGCCCGAGAAGTTTGATGGCCGTGGAAGTAAGCCATCACGCGGGATGATCGGTGCCAAGTCAGCTCCCACTGAACATGGACGTGTGCATCACGTCTCAGCTAAAGACGCTCATGATGATCCAGATGTCGTTCTTGGTACACTCATTGTAAACTGTCATCCAGCATCGGTTCTATTCGATACTGGAGCGTCTCATTCCTTCATTTCTGAAAGTTATGCCCGCTTTCACGACATGTCATTTTGTGATATGCCCTCCCCACTACTTATTCAAACTCCTGGATCCAAATTGCAAACCTCTAGGATAAGTTATGGCAATGAAATACATGTTGACAGACCTGTATTTCTAGCTTCCTTGATATCTCTTAAGTCTTCAGATATTAACATCATCTTGGGTATGGACTGGATGAAAGCTCATTATGCCAAGATTGATTGTTACACCAGGTATGTTCAGCTCACACACTCCTCTGGCAAGATAGTCACTGTCTCCACCAGAATTGCAAAGCGTCAACTTTATTCTCTTAATGCCAGCCCTCTTCCAGACCTTGAGGATATCCCGGTAGTCCGTGACTTTCCGCATGTCTTTCCAGAAGAATTGCCAGGTGTTCCACCTGACAGAGATGTAGAATTTGTCATAGATCTTCTCCCAGGAACCGCCCCAATTTCTAGGAGACCTTACAAGATGGCACCCTTAGAACTAGCCGAGCTTAAGAAACAACTCGATGAGTCCTTGCAAAAGGGTTTCATCCGTCCTAGTTCTTCTCCTTGGGCTTGCCCCGTTCTCTTCGTCAAGAAGAAGGATGGTACGGACCGGATGGTTGTAAATTATCGTCCCGTTAATTTGGTCACGATAAAGAACAAGTATCCGCTCCCCAGGATCAACGACCTGTATGATCAGCTCGTTGGATCCTCGGTCTTTTCCAAGATGGATTTGAGGTTAGGCTACCACCAAATCAAGATCAGAAACGGGGACATTCCTAAGACGGCTTTTGTCACTCGTTATGGCCCGTACGAGTACACCGTCATGTCCTTCGGTCTAACCAATGCTCCAGCTACATTCTCCCGTTTGATGAACTCGATCTTCATGGAGTACTTAGATAAGTTCGTCGTGGTTTACCTCGATGATATCCTTATTTACTCGAAGAATGAGGAAGAGCATGCCGAACATCTTAGACTTGTGTTAGAGAAACTCAGAGAGCATCGCCTTTATGCCAAGTTCTCCAAGTGTGAATTTTGGTTGCCAGAAGTGACCTACCTGGGCCACGTGATCTCTGGTAAAGGCATTGCTGTCAATCCCGAAAGAGTTCAGGCCGTTCTTGATTGGACTCCACCTGAAACAGTTAAACAAGTTAGGAGTTTCCTTGGTCTAGCCAATTATTGTCGCCGCTTCGTTGAAAACTTCTCCAAAGTGGCCAAACCTCTCACGGAACTTCTCAAGAAAGATAAAAAGTTTGAGTGGTCCCCAGAGTGTGAGTACAGTTTTCAGGAACTGAAAACACGCCTGACTTCTGCTCCCATACTTGTGCCACCGGATTTCACTAAAGACTTTGTTATCTACTGCGACGCCTCACGACAGGGACTAGGTTGCATTCTTATGCAAGATCGTCATGTGATTACCTATGCATCTCGACAGTTGCATCCACATGAGGAGAATTATCCTACACATCATCTAGAGCTTGCAGCCGTAGTCTATGCACTCAAGACATGGCGACATTACCTTCTAGGTAAACGTTGCGAGATATACACCGATCACCAGAGTCTCAAGTATATCTTCACCCAACCAGATTTGAACCTTAGGCAAAGACGTTGGTTGGAGTTGATCTCAGATTACGACTTAGGGATTACCTACACCCCGGGCAAGGGAAATGTCATGGCTGATGCGCTAAGTCGTAAGTCCTATTGCAACAATCTTATGTTGCAGCAGGGACAACCACTTCTCCATGAGGAATTATGTAAGCTTAACCTTCACATTGCTCCTCATGGATTCCTTTCTACCTTGGTGGCGAAACCTACTCTTGTGGATTAGATCATCTCTGCTCAGAAGCAGGATACGGGAATTTCCCGGATCAAGAGAAACATTAATAAGGGAGTTGCTGGAAGTTTCTCTATAGATGATCGAGGTGTTGTTTTCTTTGAGAATCGCTTGGTGGTTCCCAAGAATCAACATCTACAACAACTGATCCTTAAGTAAGCTCATGAATCCCCTCTCACGATTCATCCCGGTAGTACTAAGATGTATCAGGACCTACGCCAGCGGTTCTGGTGGACTAGGATGAAGAGAGAAGTCGCTCAGTTCATTGCTAACTATGACGTTTGTCGTCGCGTTAAGGCAGAACATCAAAGACATGCTGGCACCCTTCAGCCTTTAGTTATTCATGAGTGGAAATGGGATAAAGTTGGTATGGACTTCATCACCGGCTTTCCCAGGACCAAGAAAGGGAATAATGCTATCTTCGTAGTCATTGATCGTCTTTCCAAAGTGGCTCACTTCCTACCTGTTCGAGAGAATATCACTGCTAGTCAGCTCGCTGACTTATATATTTCTCGAATAGTGTCACTTCATGGTATTCCACTAGAGATCAATTCAGACCGTGGTAGTCTTTTCACTTCTCATTTCTGGGAGAGTTTCCAAACTGCCATGGGCACCCATCTTTCCTTCAGTACCGCTTTCCACCCTCAGCCAAGTGGTCAGGTGGAAAGGGTCAACCAAATTCTCGAAGACATGCTTAGAGCTTGCGTTATCTCATTCGGTATGGATTGGGAGAAATGTCTTCCTTTCGCTGAGTTTGCTTATAACAATAGCTACCAATCCAGTCTCAAGAAAGCTCCTTTTGAGATTCTCTATGGACGAAGATGTCGAACACCCTTGAACTGGCAAGAAACCGGTGAAAGACAGTTCTTTGGACCGGACATGATCCAGGAGGCAGAAGAGCAAGTTCGCATCATTCATGAGAATTTGAAAACAGCCCAATCTCGTCAAAAGAGCCAGTATGACCATCGTCATAAGGAAGTGGCTTATGAAGTTGGCGACAAGGCTTACCTTCGGGTTACCCCTTTGAAGGGTACCCACCGTTTCGGTATCAAGGACAAGTTGGCTCCTCGTTACAATGGTCCTTTTCGCATTCTCGCAAAACGAGGATAGGTTGCCTACCAGTTGGAACTACCGCCACACCTTTCGCGAGCTCATGATGTCTTCCACGTCTCTCAACTCAGGCGTTGCTTCTCAGATCCCATCCGCATTCTGGATCAAGCAGAGCGTGTCACTCGACGCCAGGACATTAAGTTTCTCAAAGTTTATTGGTCTCATCATTCCGAGAAAGAAGCTACCTGGGAGCGTGAAGATCGTCTTCGACTGGAGTACCCCACTTTCTTTCCGCCAACTCCTGAATCTCGAGACGAGATTCTTTCTAGTGGAGGCGAGTTGTCACATCCCTAGTTCCGGTATGACCCAGGCTAGCCCTTCATGTGTGCATCATGTTTAAATTTCATTTAAATCTGAAATGAGGATTTGTAAAACCCTCAGAAAACATCTCTGAAAATGACCCAAATAAAAAGTGCTCCAAAAGGTTCAAGAAAATGCTCATGTTGCCCTCTGAAAATACTCGACAGAGATAAAAATCAAACCAATATTTTTGGGAGCTCATAAGTATTTATTTTGGGCATTTGGAATTCATGCATAATTATTTGCATTGGATATATAAATGTTATATATATATATATATTATATGTCCAAAATTGTGCCATTTGTGCCATCTGTCAAAAATTGGCATAATAAAATAAGATGGTTTAGTATTTTTATTAAATCAAAACAAATGTCATAAAATAGAAAAGAAAAAAATGGAAAAAAAACTTACCTGCGGCCAGCTCCCGTGCTGGCCCAGCACTGTGCGGCCTGGCCGGCCCAGTTGGCCCAGCCCACCTGTCCCCTCTCCCCTGTCGTCTTCCTCCTGCCAGGAGGACGGGCGCGTGCCCGACGCGCGCGCACCGCCGCGCCGCGCCACCTCCTCCCTCCCTGCCTGCCTGTCCCTCCGCCGATGCGTCTGGACGAGGCCACGCCCCCCCGGACCCTCTCACTCTCCCCCGGTCCTCTCCTCTCCTCTCCCTCGCTTTCTCTCTCGCGCCCGAGCGCTGGCATCGCCGCCGCTCGTTGTTGCCGCGGCCACCGCCTTCCCCTCGCCCTCTCTTCGGGTCCAGAAGCTCCGCCACGTCGTCCTCCACCTCTCCGTCAAGCCACACGCCTCGGGAGGCCCTGGAGAGCCGCCTCGCCGCCGTCTTCGTCTCCGATCGCCGGAGATCGTCCCCGCCGCCACGCCGCCGTCCGGCCTTCCCCGAGCTTGCTGGCGACGCCATCGAGACCGCTGTGAGCCTCGCCGTCGAACCCCCCCTCTCCGTTATCGCCCTCGCACACTGCAACCGCATCCCCGCTCGCGCTCGACTCTGGCCGCCGCCGCGAGCTCTGCTCCGGCGAGCTCCGCCGTTACCACACCTCTTAGCGCGGCTGGATGCGCCCGTGCACGGGCTACAAATTCCTCAGGGCTATCATGTTCCTCACTGTGTAGGCAATCCGCACTGGCGAATTCCTAACTCCTCAGTCAGAACAAAGTCCTCAGTGACTAGAAGAACTGTGTCTCTGTCACTGAAGAAATTGACTGATCTGTATGAGATTTCCAATGGCTTCACTCGAAGGGATTGGTAGGTGTAGGATTTGAGTTGAGCATCAAATGGAAATTTTTCCTTAGTATTTCCTCGACCCCCTTTAACAGTACGGTGTTTCCTATGACTCAAGAAAGAGAAAATGAAATTACGAAAACAAAAGTCTTCACGCTTCATGTTCCTCGAATGAATACCAAGTCTTCAAGGTC
Organism: Aegilops umbellulata; assembly: GCA_032464435.1. NCBI lineage: Eukaryota > Viridiplantae > Streptophyta > Magnoliopsida > Poales > Poaceae > Aegilops > Aegilops umbellulata. The sequence goes on from CP136058.1 coordinate 493,777,463, forward strand.
ACACCAATTTCTTCACTTTCAAAGTCTTCAGAAAGTCTTCAGTATATCAAAGTCTTCGGTCGAAGAACTTCATTTTTAGGGGTCGACTTTCTCTGTAAATATCAAACTCCTCATAGACTTATAGACCTGATCCTTAACCTATAAGTCTTCAATACACCAAAATCACTAAGGGGCACTAGATGAACTTACACCTAGGGGGATAGATTGGTAGGAAAATACCATCGCTCGTCCCCGACCGCCACTCATAAGGAAGACAATAAATAAATAAATCATGCTCCGACTTCATCACATAATAGTTCACCATATACGTGCATGCTACGGGAATCACAAACTTTAGAACAAGTATTTCTCAAATTCACAACTACTCAAGTAGCATGAATCTAATATCACCATCTTCATATCTCAAAACAATTATCAAGCATCAAACTTTTCCTTAGTATTCAACATACTCATAAGAATTCTTACAAATCTTGTATGCTTAGCATATTAGGACTATTTAAGCAAATTACCATGCTATTTAAGACTCTCAAATTAATATAAGTGAAGAATGAGAGTTCATCTATTTCTACAAAATAAAACCACCATCGTGCTCTAAAAGATATAAGTGAAGCCCTAGAGCAAACAACAAACTACTCCGAAAGATATATGTGAAGATCAATAAGTAGTTGTATAATTGTGCAACTATGTGAAGAATCTCTAACATTTAAGAATTTCAGATCTTGTGATATTATTCAAACAGCAAGCAAAGCTAAAGAAAAGAAAATGACGCTCCAAGCAAAACACATATCATGTGGTGAATAAAAATATAGCTCCAAGTAAAGTTACCGATGAATGAAGACGAAACAGGGTATGCCTTCCGGGGCATCCCCAAGCTTAGACGCTTGGTTATCCTTGAATATTACCTTGACGTGCCTTGGGTATCCCCAAGCTTAGGCTCTTGCCACTCCTTATTCCATAGTCCATCGAACCTTTACCCAAAACTTGAAAATTTCACAACACAAAACTTAATAGAAAACTCGTGAGCTCCGTTAGCGAAAGAAAACAAAACACCACTTCAAGGTACTGTAATGAACTCATTATTTATTTGTATTGGTGTTAAAACTACTGTATTCCAACTTATATATGGTTTATAAACTATTTTACTAGCCATAGATTCATCAAAATAAGCAAACAACCCACGAAAAACAGAATCTGTCAAAAACAGAACAGTCTGTAGTAATCTGTATCAAACGTATACTTCTGGAACTCAAAAAATTCTAAAATAAATTGGTGGACCTGAGGAATTTGTCTAGTAATCATCTGCAAAAATAATTAACTAAATAGCACTCTCCAGTAAAAGGTTGAAGCTAATCTCGTGAGCCCTAAAGTTTCTGTTTTTTACAGCATGATCATAAAGACTTCACCCAAGTCTTCCCAAAGGTTCTACTTGGCACAAACACTAATTAAAACACAAAACCACATCTTAACAGAAAATAGATGGGTTATTTATTACTAAACAGAACCAAAAAGCAAGAAACTAAAATAAAATTGGGTTGCCTCCCAACAAGCGCTATCGTTTAACGCCCCTAGCTAGGCATGATGATTTCAATGATGCTCACATAAAAGATAAGAATTAAAACATAAAGGGAGAATCATGAAGAATATTACTAGCACATTTAAGTCTAACCCACTTCCTATGCATAGGGATTTTGTGATCAAACAACTTATGGGAACAATAATCAACTAGCATAGGAAGGCAAAACAAGCATAACTTCAAGATTTTAAGCACATAGAGAGGAAACTTGATATTATTGCAATTCCTACAAGCATATACTCCTCCCTCATAAGAATTTTCAGTAGCATCATGAATGAATTCAACAATATAACCAGCACCTAAAGCATTTTTTTCATGATCTACAAGTATAGAATTTTTACTATCTCCACATAAGAAAAAATCTTCTCATGAATAGTAGTGGGAGCAAACTCAACAAAATAACTATCATATGATTGAAAATTAAGATCAAGATGAAAATTTTCATGGTTATCATTATTCTTTAGAGCATACATGTCATCACAATAATCATCATAGATAGGAGGCATGCTTTCATCATAGTGAATTTGCTCATCAAAGCTTGGGGGACAAAAAATATCATCTTCATCAAACATAGCTTCCCCAATCATGCTCATCATATAAATATTTCGTGCCAAACATTCTAATGCATTCTTCCTCTAGCAATTGAGCACAATTATCGGAATCCTTATTTTCACGGAAGACATTAAAAAGATGAAGCATATGAGGCACCCTCAATTCCATTTTTTTAGTTTTCTTTTATAGACTAAACTAGTGAAAAAACATGAAACTAAAAGATTCGATTGCAAGATCTAAAGATATACCTTCAAGCACTCACCTCCCCGGCAACGGCGCCAGAAAAGAGCTTAGTTGGCTTTGCCTATCATTGGCATCAACGGCAGCAGAGTAGAGTAAGTATTTCCCTCAGTTGTTGAGAACCAAGGTATCAATCCAGTAGGAGGCTACGCGTGTGTCCCTCGTACCTACACAAAACAAATAGCTCAACGCAACCAACGCGATTAGGGGTTGTCAATCCCTTCATGGTCACTCACGAGAGTGAGATCTGATAGAGATGATAGATAATATTTTTGGTATTTTTGGTATAAAGATGCAAAGTAAAATAAAAGTCAAAGTTAAAAAGAAAAGCAATAATAAAGTGATGGAAGATTGATCTGATGAGAATAGACCCAGGGGCCATAGATTTCACTAGTGGCTTCTCTCAAGAGCATAAGTATTCTACGGTGGGTGAACAAATTACCGTTGAGCAATTGACAGAATTGAGCATAGTTATGAGAATATCTAGGTATGATCATGTATATAGGCATCACGTTCGAGACAACTAGACCGACTCTTGCTTGCATCTACTACTATTACTCCACTCATCGACCGCTATCCAGCATGCATCTAGAGTATTAAGTTCAGGAAAACAGAGTAACGCCTTAAGCAAGATGACATGATGTAGAGGGATAGTTTCATGCAATATGATAAAAACCCCATCTTGTTATCCTCGATGGCAACAATACAATACGTGCCTTGCTGCCCCTGCTGTCACTGGGAAAGGACACAGCAAGACTGAACCCAAAGCTAAGCACTTCTCCCATTGCAAGAAAAACCAATCTAGTAGGCCAAACCAAACTGATAATTCGAAGAGACTTGCAAAGATAACCAATCATCCATAAAAGAATTCAGAGAAGATTCAAATATTGTTCATATATAGACTTGATCATAAACCCACAATTCATCGGTCTCAACAAACACACCGCAAAAAGAAGATTACATCGAATAGATCTCCACGAGAGAGGAGGAGAACATTGTATTGAGATCCAAAAAGAGAGAAGAAGCCATCTAGCTACTAACTATGGACCCGAAGGTCTGAGGTAAACTACTCATACTTCATCGGAGGGGCTATGATGATGTAGAAGCCCTCCGTGGTGGATGCCCCCTCCGGCGGAGCTCCGGAACAGGCCCCAAGATGGTATCTCGTGGGTACAGAAGGTTGCTGCGGTGGAATTAGGTTTTTGGCTCCATATCTGATCGTTTGGGGGTACGTAGGTATATATAGGAGGAAGGAGTACGCCGGTGGAGCAAAGGGGGGCCCACGAGGCAGGGGCGCGCCCTCCACCCTCGTGGCCGCCTCCTTTCTTTCTTGACGTGGGGTCCAAGTCTCCTGGATCATATTCGGTGAGAAAATCACGTTCCCGAAGGTTTCATTCCGTTTGGACTCCGTTTGATATTCCGTTTCTTCGAAACACTGAAATAGGCAAAAAACAAGAATTCTGGGCTGGGCCTCCGGTTAATAGGTTAGTACCAAAAGTAATATAAAAGTGGAAAATAAAGCCCAATATGGTCCAAAACAGTAGATAATATAGCATGGACCAATCAAAAATTATAGATACGTTGGAGACGTATCAGTCTCACGGTAGTACTTCTTCCACGTGGCGCCGTCTCCGACACCGTGCACGCATCCATACGACGGTCGAGTCTCCACCGGGAGTCGTTTCAATATGTTCAACGCCCGGTTGAATGGCGTGTCCCACTTGGGCCTCGCCAACGCCTCAGACGGCGAGTCGCTTTCGGCCGCAATCCTGTGCTGCTCTCTCTGCAAAACGCACAAGGATCGTTTACAAATATGACTAACGTGTAATCAAATTGATCAGAAACTAAAATTACTAGCAGTCTCATGAACTCCGTTGTGATCGCATTAGTCTCGGAAACCTTCTTCACTGGGTCCCAACGGTGCCGGGCCCTGAGGACGTCACGCTCCTGCGGGATGGTGAACTCCGCCAAGTGGTCTGGGATGCCCAGACTCACGGCTTCCGCGTCCTCCTTGGCCCATATGGACCTCTTCCTGCCGTAACCACGGCTTCCAAGGTGGTGGCACCCAATGTTCCTCTGTTGAAGCCCCTTCATGTACTTTGACTTTTTTGGCATCTTCGGCCTCGCAAGCTACCTTGAATATTTCAAAGTGCTTTGCCATGATTGTCGCATTATCCTTTACAATCTCGGAGTAGGGTTCTTTTTTGTCGATCCTTGCTTTCACCCTTGTTTTCCAGGCGGCCAATGCGTCGCTAAACTTGGATATAGCGTGTTTGTTTATCTTATTCATTCCCGGGTCCTTATCTGGATCTTTATAATCCTTTTCATTCCGTCCCGGGAACAACAATATCTGGTGCAGCTTCTTTAGGAGGGAGGGCCTCATATTATCTATCTTCTGTAGTTTATCGTCGTTGATGGTGGCGGTTGTCCGTACGATGTAGCCTATTTGATTGCCGTAGCACGCGCACGCTTCATCGGGCGCGGTTGTCTCAAAATTGCCCTCGTCCACCTCCATGACCACCAGTCTAGTAGTCCTGAGTTTGTTAGGAAGTCGTTGCCTCTTTGCTTTCGGTTCTACACCGGCTCCGCTCCCCGAGGCAGTGCCGGTCTCAGTGTCAACGCCGGTCTCGATGCCGGTCTGAGTCTCAGCGCCGGTCTCAGTCTCATCGCCGGTCTCAGTCTCAGCACCGGTCTGCGTGTCGGTCTCAGTCCCCGATGCGACCGGTGGGCCCAGCAACAACATCGGTTGATCGTCGGCAAGGCTAAAAAATTCGTCTGCCTCCAGGTAAACGTAATCGCAATAACCAGAACCCTATCCTTCATCTTTGCTAGCCATGTTTCCTACGATTAAATCTAGTCAATTAATTCTAGACCTAATAAAATGAATAATGGCATAAAAAGGCCTATATTTTGCATGAACGTTGACTCCTTCCCAGTGTGGCAAAGCCCGGGCACTCGATATGTCCTAGTTTGTAGCACAAGTCATGCTGAAATTCACAAAAAATTTCGGCATGACCTTCGCTAAAAAGTGGACAAATGGAGAACCTGAAATTTGCCGGAACGGAAATGAATCAACATTCCGGCAAAACATAGGCCACTCAGCTTCATTCCCTGGAAACAACAAAAGGCCACTTGGGCACAATCGAACCAATTCAATGAAAAGATATAACATGACCACTTCAATGAAAAGATATAATCAACAGTAAAAGTCTAGGAAGGGAGGCAGGGGCATCTCCGGTGACGGCGAAGGAGGCAGTTGTGGCGAGGGAGAGGCAGGGGTGTCGAGGGAGGCAGGGCGTCGAGGTTGGCTCCAGTGGCGTTGATGAGGTCGCGCGGCTCCGGTTGTGTTGGGGGCGGCTCTGGTGGCGTCGACGGCGCGCGGCTCTGTTGGAAATATGCCCTAGAGGCAATAATAAAAAGTATTATTATTATATTTCCTTGTTCATGGTAATTGTCTTTATTCATGCTATAATTGTGTTATCTGGAAATCGTAATACATGTGTGAATACTAGACACCAAAATGTCCCTAGTAAGCCTCTAGTTGACTAGCTCGTTGATCAATAGATAGTCATAGTTTCCTGACTATGGACATGGGGATGTCATTGATAACGAGATCACATCATTAGGAGAATGATGTGATGGACAAGACCCAATCCTGAGCATAGCACAAGATCGTGTAGTTCGTTTTGCTAGAGCTTTCCAGTGTCGAGTATCTTTTCCTTCGACCATGAGATCGTGTAACTCCCGGATACTGTAGGAGTGCTTTGGGTGTACCAAACGTCACAACGTAACTGGGTGACTATAAAGGTGCACTACAGGTATCTCCGAAAGTATCTGTTGGGTTGACACGGATCAAGACTGGGATTTGTCACTCCGCATGACGGAGAGGTATCACCGGGCCCACTCGGTAATGCATCATCATAATGAGCTCAAAGTGACCAAGTGTTTGGCCACGGGATCATGCATTACGGTACGAGTAAAGTGACTTGCCGGTAACGGGACTAAACGAGGTATTGGGATACCGACGATCGAGTCTCGGGCAAGTAACCTACCGATTGACAAAGGGAATAGTTTACGGGGTTGCTTGAACCCTCGACATCGTGGTTCATCCGATGACATCATCGAGGAACATGTGGGAACCAACATGGGTATCCAGATCCCGCTGTTGGTTATTGCCCGAGAGTCGTCTCGGTCATGTCTGCATGTCTCCCGAACCCGTAGGGTCTACACACTTAAGGTTCGGTGACGCTAGGGTTATTAGGAAGACTTGGATGTGATTACCGAATCTTGTTCGGAGTCCCGGATGAGATCCCGGACGTCACGAGGAGTTCCGGAATGGTCCGGAGGTAAAGATTTATATATGGGAAGTTGTCATACGGACACCGGAATAGTTCGGGGGCATATCGGTATTGTACCGGGGCCACCGGAGGGGCCTCGGGGTCCACCGGGAGGAGCCACCTCTCCCGGAAGGGCTCATGGGCTGTAAAGGGGAAGGGAACCAGCCCAAAGTGGGCTGGTGCGCCTCCCCCCAAGGGCCCATGCGCCCTAGGGTTTGGGGGAACCCTAAAGGGGGGCGCCCCCCTTGCTTTGGGGGCAAGCCGCCTTCCCCTTGGCCGCCGCCCCCCCCCCCCCTCTAGATCCATCTAGAGGGGGCCGGCCCCCCTTGCCCCTTCCCCTATAAATAGAGGGGTGAGGGGAGGGCTGCATACACAACTGAAGGCGCAGCCCCTCCCCTCCCCAACACCACTCCTCCTCCGTACGCGCTTGGCGAAGCCCTGTCGGAGTTCTGTTGCACCAACCTCACCACGCCGTCGTGCTGCCGTTGGAGTCTTCTTCCTCAACCTCTCCTTCCCCTTGCTGGATCAAGAAGGAGGAGACGTCGATCGTCCCGTACGTGTGTTGAACACGGAGGTGCTGTCCGTTCAGCACTAGGTCATTGGTGATCTGAATCACGACGAGTACGACTACGTCATCACCATCCCCTTGAACGCTTCCGCACGCAATCTGCAAGTGGTATGTAGATGCAATCTCTCTCCCATGACTCGTTGCTTAGATGAACTCATAGATGGATCTTGGTGAAACCGTAGGAAAATTTTAATTTTCTGCAACGTTCTCCAACAGTGGCATCATGAGCTAGGTCTATGCGTAGTTCTCTATTGCACGAGTAGAACACAAAGTAGTTGTGGGCGTCGAATTGTCAATTCTTCTTGCCGTTACTAGTCCTATCTTGGTTCAGCGGTATTGTGGGATGAAGCGGCCCGGACCAACCTTACACGTACGCTTACGTGAGACCGGTTCCATCGACTAACATGCACTAGTTGCATAAGGTGGCTGGCGGGTGTCTGTCTCTCCTACTTTAGTTGGATCGGATTCGATGAACAGGGTCCTTATGAAGGGTAAATAGAGATTGACAAATTCACGTTGTGGTTTTAACGTAGGTAAGAAACGTTCTTGCTAGCAACCTATAACAGCCACGTAAAAAACTTGCAACAACATTAGAGACGTCTAACTTGTTTTTGCAGCAAGTGCTTTGTGATGTGATATGGCCAGAAGTTGTGATGAATCATGTGATGTATGAGATGATCTTGTTATTGTAATAGGAATCACGACTTGCATGTCGATGAGTATGACAACCGGCAGGAGCCATAGGAGTTGTCATTATTCTTTTATGACCTGCGTGTCACCATGTAAATTACTTTACTTTATTGCTAAAAGTGTTAGCCATAGTAGTAGTAGTAATGGTTGGCGAGCAACTCCATGGAGACACGATGATGGAGATCATGATGATGGAGATCATGGTGTCGTGCCGGTGACAAGATGATCATGGAGCCCCAAGATGGAGATCAAAGGAGCTATATGATGATGGCCATATCATGTCACTACTATATAATTGCATGTGATGTTTATTATGGTTTTACATCTTGTTTACTTAGAACGACGGTAGTAAATAAGATGATCCCTTACAAAATTTCAAGAAGTGTTCTCCCCTAACTGTGCACCGTTGCTAAAGTTCGTCGTTTCGAAGCACCACGTGATGATCGGGTGTGATAGATCCATACGTTCACATACAACGGGTGTAAGACAGTTTTACACATGCAAAACACTTAGGGTTAACTTGACCAGCCTAGCATGTACAGACATGGCCTCGGAACACGGAGACCGAAAGGTCGAACATGAGTCGTATAGAAGATACGATCAACATGGAGATGTTCACCGATGATGACTAGTCCGTCTCACGTGATGATCGGACACGGCCTAGTCGACTCGGATCATGTAACACTTAGATGACTAGAGGGATGTCTAATCTGAGTGGGAGTTCATTCATTAATTTTATTAGATGAACTTAATTACCATGAACTTAGTCTAAATCTTTACAATATGTCTTGTAGATCAAATGGCCCACGGTAATGTCAGCCTCAACTTCAACGCGTTCCTAGAGAAAACTAAGCTGAAAGATGATGGCAGCAACTATTCGGACTGGGTCCGGAACTTGAGGATCATCCTCATAGCAGCCAAGAAAGATTATGTCCTAGATGCACCGCTAGGTGATGCACCATTCCCAGAAAACCAGGACGTTATGAACGCCCATCAGTCACGCACTGATGATTACTCCATCGTTCAGTGCGGCATGCTTTACAGCTTAGAACCGGGGCTCCAAAAGCGTTTTGAGAAGCACGGACCATATGAGATGTTCGAGGAGCTGAAATTGATTTTCCAAGCTCATGCCCGGGTCGAGAGATATGAAGTCTCCGACAAGTTCTTTAGCTGCAAAATGGAGGAAAATAGCTCTGTCAGTGAACACATACTCAAGATGTCTGGGTTGCACAACCGCTTGACTCAGCTGGAAGTTAATCTTCCGGATGAGGCGGTCATTGACAGAATCCTTCAGTCGCTCCCACCTAGCTACAAAAGCTTCGTGATGAACTACAACATGCAGGGGATGGAAAAGACCATTCCCGAGTTGTATTCAATGCTGAAATCTGCGGAGGTGGAGATCAAAAAGGAACATCAAGTGTTGATGGTGAATAAAACCACTAAGTTCAAGAAAGGCAAGGGTAAGAAGAACTTCAAGAAAGACGGCAAGGAGGTTGCCGCGCCTGGTAAATCAGTTGCCAGGAAGAAGTCAAAGAATGGACCCAAACCTGAAACTGAGTGCTTTTATTGCAAGGGAAATGGTCACTGGAAACGGAATTGCCCCAAGTACTTAGCGGATAAGAAGGCCGGCAACACTAAAGGTATATGTGATATACATGTAATTGATGTGTACCTTACCAGTGCTCGTAGTAGTTCCTGGGTATTTGATACCGGTGCTGTTGCTCATATTTGTAACTCACAGCAGGAGCTGCGGAATAAGAGAAGACTGGCGAAGGACGAGGTGACGATGCGCGTCGGGAATGGTTCCAAGGTCGATGTGATCGCCGTCGGCACGCTACCTCTACATTTACCCACGGGATTAGTTTTAAACCTCAATAATTGTTATTTAGTGCCGAGTTTGAGCATGAACATTGTATCTGGATCTCGTTTAATACGAGATGGCTACTCATTTAAATCCGAGAATAATGGTTGTTCTATTTATATGAGTGATATGTTTTATGGTCATGCTCCGGTGGTTAATGGTTTATTCTTAATGAATCTCGTGCGTGATAATACACATATTCATAGTGTGAATGCCAAAAGGTGTAAAGTTGATAACGATAGTCCCACATACTTGTGGCACTGCCGCCTTGGTCACATTGGTGTCAAGCGCATGAAGAAGCTCCATGCTGATGGACTTTTGGAGTCTCTCGATTATGAATCGTTTGACACATGCGAACCATGCCTTATGGGCAAAATGACCAAGACTCCGTTCTCCGGAACAATGGAGCGAGCAACCAACTTATTGGAAATTATACATACTGATGTGTGCGGTCCAATGAGCGTTGAGGCTCGCGGAGGATATCGTTATGTTCTCACACTCACTGATGATTTGAGTAGATATGGCTATGTCTACTTAATGAAACACAAGTCTGAGACCTTTGAAAAGTTCAAGGAGTTTCAGAATGAGGTTGAGAATCAACGTGACAGAAGAATCAAGTTTCTACGATCAGATCGTGGAGGAGAATACTTAAGTCACGAATTTGGCACACACCTAAGAAAATGTGGAATAGTTTCACAACTCACGCCGCCTGGAACACCTCAGCGTAATGGTGTGTCCGAACATCGTAATCGCACTTTATTGGATATGGTGCGATCTATGATGTCTCTTACCGATTTACCGCTATCATTTTGGGGATACGCTCTAGAGACAGCCACATTCACTTTAAATAGGGCACCGTCTAAATCCGTTGAGACGACACCGTATGGATTATGGTTTGGGAAGAAACCTAAGCTGTCGTTTCTAAAAGTTTGGGGATGCGAGGCTTATGTCAAGAAACTTCAACCTGAAAAGCTCGAACCCAAATCGGAAAAATGCGTCTTCATAGGATACCCTAAGGAAACCATAGGGTATACCTTCTACTTAAGATCCGAGGGCAAGACCTTTGTTGCCAAGAACGGAACCTTTCTGGAGAAAGAGTTTCTCTCGAAAGAAGTAAGTGGGAGGAAAGTGGAGCTTGATGAAGTACTGCCTCTTGAAACGGAGAATGACGCAGCGCAGGAAAATGTTCCTGTGGTGCCTGCTCCAATTAGAGAGGAGGTTAATGATAATGATCAAGATACTTCGGACCAAGCTTCCACTGAACTTCGTAGGTCCACAAGGACACGTTCCGCACCAGAGTGGTACGGCAACCCTGTCCTGGAAATCATGTTGTTGGACAACGGTGAACCTTCGAACTATGAAGAAGCGATGGCGGGCCCGGATTCCAACAAATGGTTAGAAGCCATGAAATTCGAGATAGGATCCATGTATGAAAACAAAGTATGGACTTTGACAGACTTGCCCGATGATCGGCGAGCGATAGAAAATAAATGGATCTTCAAGAAGAAGACGGACGCGGATGGTAATGTCACTATCTATAAAGCTCGACTTGTCGCTAAGGGTTATCGGCAAGTTCAAGGGATTGACTACGATGAGACTTTCTCTCCCGTAGCGAAGCTGAAGTCCGTCCGAATCATGTTAGCAATTGCCGCATACTATGATTATGAGATATGGCAAATGGACGTCAAAACGGCATTCCTTAATGGCTATCTTAAGGAAGAACTGTATATGATGCAGCCGGAAGGTTTTGTCGATCCCAAGAATGCTAACAAGGTGTGCAAGCTCCAGCGATCCATTTATGGGCTGGTACAAGCATCTCGGAGTTGGAACATTCGCTTTGATGAGATGATCAAAGCGTTTGGGTTTATGCAGACTTATGGAGAAGCCTGCGTTTACAAGAAAGTGAGTGGGAGCTCCGTAGCATTTCTCATATTATATGTGGATGACATACTATTGATGGGAAATGATATAGAATTCTTGGAAAGCATAAAGGCCTATTTGAACAAGTGTTTTTCAATGAAGGACCTTGGAGAAGCTGCTTATATATTAGGCATCAAAATCTATAGAGATAGATCAAGACGCCTCATAGGTCTTTCGCAAAGCACGTACCTTGATAAGATTTTGAAGAAGTTCAAAATGGATCAGTCCAAGAAAGGGTTCTTGCCTGTATTGCAAGGTGTGAAATTGAGCTCAGCTCAATGCCCGACCACGGCAAAGGATAAACAAGAGATGAGCGTCATCCCCTATGCTTCAGCCATAGGATCCATTATGTATGCCATGCTGTGTACCAGACCTGATGTAAACTTTGCCGTAAGTTTGGTAGGTAGGTACCAAAGTAACCCCGGCAAGGAACACTGGACAGCGGTCAAGAATATCCTTAAGTACCTGAAAAGGACTAAGGACATGTTTCTCGTTTATGGAGGTGACGAAGAGCTCGTCGTAAAGGGTTACGTCGATGCTAGCTTCGACACAGATCTGGATGACTCTAAGTCACAAACCGGATACGTGTATATGTTGAATGGTGGAGCAGTGAGCTGGTGCAGCTGCAAGCAGAGCGTCGTGGCGGGATCTACATGTGAAGCGGAATACATGGCAGCCTCGGAGGCAGCGCATGAGGCAATTTGGGTGAAGGAGTTCATCACCGACCTAGGAGTCATACCCAATGCGTCGGGGCCGATCAAACTCTTCTGTGACAACACTGGAGCTATTGCACTGGCCAAGGAGCCCAGGTTTCACAAGAAGACCAGGCACATCAAGCGTCGCTTCAACTCCATCCGTGAAAATGTTCAAGATGGAGACATAGAAATTTGTAAAGTGCACACGGATCTGAATGTCGCAGATCCGTTGACTAAACCTCTCCCTAGGGCAAAACATGATCAGCACCAGAACTCTATGGGTGTTCGATTCATCACAATGTAACTAGATTATTGACTCTAGTGCAAGTGGGAGACTGTTGGAAATATGCCCTAGAGGCAATAATAAAAAGTATTATTATTATATTTCCTTGTTCATGGTAATTGTCTTTATTCATGCTATAATTGTGTTATCTGGAAATCGTAATACATGTGTGAATACTAGACACCAAAATGTCCCTAGTAAGCCTCTAGTTGACTAGCTCGTTGATCAATAGATAGTCATAGTTTCCTGACTATGGACATGGGGATGTCATTGATAACGAGATCACATCATTAGGAGAATGATGTGATGGACAAGACCCAATCCTGAGCATAGCACAAGATCGTGTAGTTCGTTTTGCTAGAGCTTTCAAGTGTCGAGTATCTTTTCCTTCGACCATGAGATCGTGTAACTCCCGGATACTGTAGGAGTGCTTTGGGTGTACCAAACGTCACAACGTAACTGGGTGACTATAAAGGTGCACTACAGGTATCTCCGAAAGTATCTGTTGGGTTGACACGGATCAAGACTGGGATTTGTCACTCCGCATGACGGAGAGGTATCACCGGGCCCACTCGGTAATGCATCATCATAATGAGCTCAAAGTGACCAAGTGTTTGGCCACGGGATCATGCATTACGGTACGAGTAAAGTGACTTGCCGGTAACGGGACTAAACGAGGTATTGGGATACCGACGATCGAGTCTCGGGCAAGTAACCTACCGATTGACAAAGGGAATAGTTTACGGGGTTGCTTGAACCCTCGACATCGTGGTTCATCCGATGACATCATCGAGGAACATGTGGGAACCAACATGGGTATCCAGATCCCGCTGTTGGTTATTGCCCGAGAGTCGTCTCGGTCATGTCTGCATGTCTCCCGAACCCGTAGGGTCTACACACTTAAGGTTCGGTGAAGCTAGGGTTATTAGGAAGACTTGGATGTGATTACCGAATCTTGTTCGGAGTCCCGGATGAGATCCCGGACGTCACGAGGAGTTCCGGAATGGTCCGGAGGTAAAGATTTATATATGGGAAGTTGTCATACGGACACCGGAATAGTTCGGGGGCATATCGGTATTGTACCGGGGCCACCGGAGGGGCCTCGGGGTCCACCGGGAGGAGCCACCTCTCCCGGAAGGGCTCATGGGCTGTAAAGGGGAAGGGAACCAGCCCAAAGTGGGCTGGTGCGCCTCCCCCCAAGGGCCCATGCGCCCTAGGGTTTGGGGGAACCCTAAAGGGGGGCGCCCCCTTGCTTTGGGGGCAAGCCCCCTTCCCCTTGGCCGCCGCCCCCCCCCCCCTCTAGATCCATCTAGAGGGGGCCGGCCCCCCTGCCCCTTCCCCTATAAATAGAGGGGTGAGGGGAGGGCTGCATACACAACTGAAGGCGCAGCCCCTCCCCTCCCCAACACCTCTCCTCCTCCGTACGCGCTTGGCGAAGCCCTGTCGGAGTTCTGTTGCACCAACCTCACCACGCCGTCGTGCTGCCGTTGGAGTCTTCTTCCTCAACCTCTCCTTCCCCTTGATGGATCAAGAAGGAGGAGACGTCGATCGTCCCGTACGTGTGTTGAACACGGAGGTGCTGTCCGTTCAGCACTAGGTCATTGGTGATCCGAATCACGACGAGTACGACTACGTCATCACCATCCCCTTGAACGCTTCCGCACGCAATCTGCAAGTGGTATGTAGATGCAATCTCTCTCCCATGACTCGTTGCTTAGATGAACTCATAGATGGATCTTGGTGAAACCGTAGGAAAATTTTAATTTTCTGCAACGTTCTCCAACAGGCTCTTGTGGCTCCGGGGGCGTCGACGTCGGCAGGAGACGGCGGCGAAGTGGGGCGACGGCGAATTGGGGACACGGCGGCGAAGTGGGCGCGAGGGATTTGGGGGAGAAGTGGTGTCCAGGTGGAGGGGAAACCGCTGGTTAAGTGAAACATAGCGGTAACGCGTTAAGGGAAACGCGCTATAGCTAATCACAAAACGCGCTACTGCTAAGCCTGTCTCTTTTTTTCCCTTTCTCATCTATTTTTCTTTACATTTTATTTTTTTTCCTTTCTTCTTTTTCTATTTCTTTCATTTTCATTTACTTTTCTTTTTTTTGTTCAATTTATTTTCTTTTCGTTAGCAGTAGCGGCTTTCTACGTAAACGCGTTGCTACAACAGACATAGCGGTAGCGCGGTTTAAACAAGAACGCTACTACTATGTGTAGCTTATTGGCTTAGTCGTGAGAATTTTAGTTGTAGAGCGTTTATAGTTAGGCGTGCTACTGCTACGTTTGTATCTGTAGCGCCCTTATCATGCACGCGCTACTGCTATTTAGCACTAGCGCCTTTTTTTAGAATTTTAGTTGTAGCGCATTTATAGTTAGGCGCGCTACTGCTACGTTTCTATCTGTAGCACCCTTATCATGCACGCGCTACTGCTATTTAGCACTAGTGCCCTTTTTTAACCAGCGATACTGCTAAAGTTCTGTGTACAAAGTTTTCTCTAGTAGTGATAGTTTTGTATGGCCATCTCCCGCATACTTGTCCGTGGACTGGCCCCCCTGCCCACGTGTTTTCCAGTTTGGGGCTCAGCCTTGGAGTTATATCAAGTGGGAGATGTAGGGAAATGAAAGGCCCATGAGGAAAAAGACAAATTTCATAGAGATGTAGGGAAATGAAAGGCCCATGAGGAAAAAGACAAATTTCACTGTCCGCGCCTTTAAAGGTGCCTTCATCCAGAGCGCCTCTGTTCACAACATTCCCAACAAACATAGCTGCCAAAGTCTCTTCAGAAGTACGGTATGATTTGGCTTGATCTAGCAAGGATTCCACATGGGTCGAGACAATATCTAATTGACTGGAATTGGAGACGAAACACACTTAGGAGTAGGAGGCATCCAGGACTACTTAGTTGGCTTATGGCGTTTATCAAGAAGTAGGAGGCAGAAAACAAGTACACTGCCGGGAAGTTTAAGCTCATCGTCTCCAAATTGATCTACTGGAGTTTTGTGTCTTCCAGGAGGCCCACCGAAGAGTTCACACTGGGAGCACAGTCCTCGCCTCCTGGCACTGCCACAACAAAACACTGGTTGTCCACACCTATTTTCTGATAAGCCACGACCCAGCCAAACACAATTTAAGCTTTGTACATGACTACCTATGTTCGCTTTCCATCTTCTACGGGCTGCAGCCTTGCCTTAAGCTAGAGTTATAATAAGATCTGCCCGAGTTTACTTGCAGAGGTATAATTAACTTGCATTTTCCTGACTGTATTTGACCTAGTTTAAATGTGTGCTTCCGTATGAGGAGGAATCAGCTACTCAAGTTTACATCTTGTATATGTTGTGGTAAATGCATGAAACTACATATCCTTGTACCACCAAACTAAACAGGAGTAATGTAAACTGTGATACTCCTAATGATCCCTGCGATTATTAGTCTTACTGCACAAAAGCAGAGCAAGCACATAAAAGCTGGAACCAACTAAAGGAGCAGAAGAGTTTGACCCCTCTTTTTGAAAAGGCCTAGCACACTTAATGAAGAGAGTTTGACCCCTAACTAGGTAGTCCCTCTATTTTTATTACCCTGCATATTAGGTTTGTCTGAAGTCAAACTTCATAAACTTTCACCAAGTTTATAAAAAAGTATGAACATTTAGAATAGCAAATCTATATGATGTGAAAGTGTATTCAATAATGAATTTAATGGAATTGATTTGTTATTCTATATGTTAATATTTGGACGCGGAGTATGTGATCACGAGCTCACAGGAGCTCGGAATCACGCCCGTGCAAAACTGTTGTGAGATTCGGTGCTTTAAATGCCTGAGCCAGTCGCCGGGTCCATAGCGTACATGGGAAATTATAATATACACCGCTGTACGCACCTGACAGACGGGGCAAGGTTGAACGCCGTCGGCGAAGCGTGGCTGAGCCGTGGCTCCTGGTGGACGCCGGCATCCTGATCCGTGGATCAGGTACGGTGCTTTCCGCTAGCGCCGGCAGTCCACTCAATTAATGCAGTGGTTGGGTCATCTCCTGGCTGGGTAAGGTAGCGAAGTTGAATTTGGCTCACATACCGGTCCGCGAAATAGGTGGAGATATCGAGTCCGGCGACGGCGACTGGGCAGTCCAGCGACCTCGCCAGGGTGGCGGCGACCATGGAGTTCTTACTGCCGCCGATAAACAGGTAGGGATCTGCTTCGTGACCCATTCTTTTCAATGTTTTCTGCTCGGATTTTGGGGACTGATCTATATCCTGACGCTGAAAATTTTGTGTGGAATAAGTAGAACGCTGCTTGAGGAGGTGAATGATAATAACGGCGCAATGGAGCCCGTGCGGTTCAGTCGCCGCGCCGGCAGAGCTTGAGGTTGCAGCCCCGGCAGGTTCAAGTGCGGACTTGCGGATCTGTTGGGCTGACGGAGCCGACGCGGACATGCCTCAGGGCTCTGAGCACTCGATAGAACAAGTGGACCCAAAAACACCAGGCTGGACGCAAAGGTACGAAAATCTTGGCCTAGCAATTGCATAAAAAAGGGAAAGTAGTGGCTGCACCCACTCTCGGTGCACCCACGGTGCACCCACGCAAGAAAACATATCAAAACATTTCGAAAAAATCTGAAACTTCGTGGAAATGATCATCATCAAATGTCATGAGGGCTTGCAAAGTTTGGTGGTCAAATAACATTCGAGAAGCGCTCTACAAAAAAGACAAAACTACAAAATCTGCTCAAACAGTGCACGTACATTTTGACTAATTTTCAGTGATTTTGTCTTTTTTGTAGAGAGCTCCTCGAATGTTATTTGACCACCAAATTTTGCAAGCCCCCATAACATTTGTTGATGATCATTTCCACGAAGTTTTAAATTTTTTCAAAATGTTTTGATATGTTTTCTTGTGTGGGTGCACCGTGGGTGCACCGAGAGTGTGTGTAGAAGAACCACTCTCGAGAAAAAATTGATAGAACAAAATTGCGTGTGTGCTTGCCAAATCTGCAAGCAACAACTGATGTAGTGGTGCTGAAGAAATATAATTAACCGTGGTCTAGGCTTACATACTGCATACTTGCGGAGATGGATGACAAGCCGTAGTTATTAACACCCAGAAAGTTCAGTTAAAGTAATTTCGTAACTAATGAGTGTGCTGCAAAACCCAACCTGATAGATTAACTGTTGTGACTGGACGAAGTATGTCGCAATGTATACAGATGCTGCACGGAGGGACAAATGGTGCAGAAGTTCATACAAGGTGGCAGTGATCGAGTGAGGGGAGGAATTTGACTGCGAGTGCGGGCAGTTCAACCATATGGGGCTGTTGTGCAGCCATATCCTGAAGGTGATGCACATAGGATGAGTACACATAGGCTTCTTTTTTCTATACTGATGCACTGATGATTTAAGTGGCACAGGTCAGGCTGACAGTCTGTGAAAAAATGCAGGTTCTCGACTTCATTCGTGTTACAGAGATCCCAAAGAAGCACATTGTGAAAAGGTGGACAAGAGATGTAAGAGATATACTTCCAGCACACCTGATGCAGTACCAGAGAGACAATGCTCAGGAAAACCCGTTTAGTTTCCGGCATTTCAACATGTATATGCAAGCCATGGAGCTTGTTCGGATGGAAGACTCAAGTGTGGCAGCTTATGAGCACTTGATCTCGCTATTCAAACACGGTGCAGAAGAGTTGAAGCCATTTACAGACGTCCTAGATGACCTTGGTTTGGCAGACATGTCAGCATGTAGTACTAGGATTGATAACAGGATGCAATCAGGAGGCGATGTATGCGAAGCAGTAGAAGGTACAGAGGTTAACAACGGCAACGATGACATCGATTCAGCTAATCAGTCTGAGAATAGGCTAGGGAACCTGCTAGCACCAGCCAGGCGGAAGAAAGTTGGCAAGCCAACAACAAGTAGGGAGAAGGCGCCGTATGAAGGTTTAAGTAAGAGATCAAAATTTTGCGGCGTATGTAGGCAGCAAGGACACAAGCGGACAACCTGCCCAGAACGAGGGGATGTACCGAAGCAGCCACAAACCGGTGAGATGCAAAAACTGTGGAGTTGAAGGACACTGCAGGAACAACTGCCAGAAGGCAGCGGAACTCAGGATCGGTTAATTTTCGCCGACCCAAATGATGGGATAACTAATAAGAAATACTTTTCTTTCATTGTAATTGAGTGTTTTTTATCTGTATGGTTAGGATTAAAGCCGTTGATGCTTTTCATGTGTGTGTAACTGATAGTTGTTCCTCTGTTTGGACTGCATTCTCTGAATTTTCTGAACATGCACTAATGATGGTCGCTATGGCTCTGTTTTGTTTAGAGCAAGATGATCCTTCAGTTGTGAGCAAAACTGGTTCTCTGAATTTTCTGAATATGCACTAGTCATAGTCATGGTCAGCTGTTCCTCTGGTTGGACTGCATTCTCTGAATTATAGCTGGTCTTGTGTGAATCTGATTGTGTACAAACTAGAACAAATTTAGTGAGCAAAACTGATGTTTAGGTCTGAATATTATAGTTGACTGTTGTAAACCAACCGACCACTTTCTGTAAGCTGAATGAGTTACAGGCATAAATGGGGATGGCAAAACAGTTGAGGCCGGCATTGAAGCCAGCTGAGCGGGCTTGCGTTCGAAATTTGAACCACATGAGCAAGACGGCTCCTTTGGACCAGTTTCCGTTACCAAACGGATCACCACGTCCACTCCCGTCTGATCCGCCAGCAGACTAACTGACGGAGTTTTCTGCACGGTGGGCCATCTCGTGTTCGGGGGAATAGTACCATGAGGCAATACGTACTGCAATGCCCATAGCAACACTGATCACGAGGAGAGTAAGTGGCACAGATTTCAGGCTCCTGTGAGCTCGGGATCACATTAGAATTTTCGTTAATATTTTTGTCTAAGAACTTTGTCAAGGTTTAGAAGTTTGACTTTGACCAAAGCAAATATGCGGACTAAATAAAAACGAAGGGAGTACATATTAAGATGTTCATTTCGTAGTCAGAGGACCCAAGTGAGCCTCAAGGACAAGTAAATGGACTATCGAAAGAAAGCATTGCAAGCAGCCACGGATCTTAAATAAATGAAACATTTAGCCCCATGTGCAGTCACTCGCCACTTGTGTTACAGTCACACCATCGATGCTGAGAGTGCAACATAAATGGCCTATACGATCCGTGTGGTCATAGTCGTACAAATAAGAGAGGAAGGTGTTGGAAAAATCTCGGACAATGTTTACTATACTTACAGTACTAGTCCGATGCAAGGAAAAACAAAATGGCAATCCAGTCTGCTAGCCAACGCCAAACACGGGAAATATCTACCGTTGAGTAGAAAAAACACAAATAGTTGAACAAGCAACCAGGAGATACATGTGTTTGATGTTGACTCTTATAGAGTGCTGGCAGAACATGTTTACCATAATATTTTATTTTTTTTGCGGGAAATGTTTACCATAATATTGGAGGGCATAGGGGCGGGGAACACTTTCAAAATCATTTTCTTATGATTACAAAGATGACAGAAATCGTGTTCTAACTATGACGTATGACCAAACACCACAAATGACAAAAATTGAGGAGAAAAAAAAGATTCCCAATAATTTCAAATGGTAGATGCTTATACTATTCATAATTCATATAACCACCAACTATTTTGAATTATGAGATACAGAAGGGGACGATGTGCAAAAGATATATAGCTAGTCAAACTACGAAATGCACACAACGCCTTCCATGCACTATAGCTCCAATGGCAGTGGAGTAAATAGCATAAATCTACCAGTTTCACGGCTAGGATTCTTAAAAATTACCTATTCTTATTTTGTCGTAAAACCCTGCTGCATATTTGCATATCGTTTCAGAAATTCACAGATGACCGTTAGGTTAAGAACTAACCAGGATTATGACAGGATGGGCCCACCCGTCAAGGCTGACCTGGTAGAAACTCTGTTGACCATCTTTCTTCCTTGTGTCTCACCTCTCTCTCTTAGCCATTTTGTCAACCTGGTTGCCCTGGTGGTGCTGACGAGCTATTTACGGGAGCCACATACTGTTGAGCCTGGAGTTGGCGCATACTGTGAGCGCGGCCGCGACGGTGTGCATCTCGGCGAAGTGGTGGCGGCCTGCGCCGACCAACACAGCGCTGAGCGTGGCGAGCATGTTGGCGACGTAGGGTGGGCCATCGAAGCCGTGCTAGGCGCAGAGCGTGTGCACCTGGCGATCGCGCAGCAGTAGCCTGGTGTCCGCGCACGCCTTGTTGTTTTTATTATGCTATAGAAATGAATTCAGTGGAGGAGCAGCTCACGTACACTGGTGGAAAAAGGAACTTTGGTCGCGGTTCGCAACTGCCATTAGTCGCGGTTGCGCAACCGCGATCAAACAGGCGGGACTAAAGGCTCCCCTTTTAGTCGCGGTTGCTTAAGAACCGCGACTAAAGGCCCGTCCACGTTGGCGCCAGGTGGCCGTCGGGGCGGAGGACCTTTAGTCGCGGTTCTTCTGGCCAACCGCGACTAAAGACCGCCGCAGGTTTAGGGTTTTAGCCCCCCCCCCCTAAACCTGCCCCCACCCCTAAACTTGTTTTCTGTTTAATTTGTATTGTTTTATTTCTTTTATGCTTTATTTTAATTTTGAAGGAATTTCACATATTCTACGCTACTACATACATGCATATGAATGTACAATTTCAAACAAATTTGAAATTAGAACCAAAAAGAATTCAAGAGGAATATACAATATATATTAAATATCATCGGATGACCATATACAATTTTGAACAAGTTTCCATACATAATTTAAGGCATATAAAGTTCTACGTCCTCGTAATGGTGTTCTCCTTTAGGATGGAGGACTTCCCTCCTGAACCATCCAGCTAGTTCCTCTTGAAGTGGTCGGAAGCGAGCTTCTGGACTAAGCATCATCCGGAGGTTATTCCTCTGAGCATTGGTATCACTCGGAACCCGCTCAGAGGTGTATCTCCGGATCATCTCACAGACATAGTATCCACATAGATTGGTCCCCGCTGGCTGAATATCCTCAGCATTCTTAGCCTTTGACTTTTTGAATTCTAGCTCTTTTTTGAATTCACCGACCTTTGTATCTACGAACCGTCTCCAAACCCTACGAGGCAAAGAAAATTAAATGAACAAGAGAGTTATTAGTTACTTGATATTAGGAAATGAACGAAATAGGCCGATCGATATAGAGCGCAAATGAATGAAAATAATTACTTCTGCAGCATTCTTCTCATGTCGCCCCAAAGCTTTGGATCCATATTCAGAGAGTCGTGGACGAGACATTCTGAGGTGTCAACTTTAATTACTAGCAGAATCCAGTGGAACCTGCGGACACGATACATGCACAGTACGTCATGCATAACTCATCGATTAGCCGGCCACATACCATGCATGGAGTAAACAAAAGAGAATGTGCTCAAGACAGAAACACTCACCCAAAATGGTAAGGAAATAGAATATCACTTTTGAGTTTCTGCTTTGTAAGAAACTGCCACAGGTCTGCCTCCATGTCGGCGGGGTGATGCCGCAACACATATCCATTAACGATGTGTGGGTCAATGAACCCAACATCATGGATGTTCCTTACTCTGCATTCCTTAATCTTCATTCTGCATGTATAATAGCGGACACAACAATATAGTTAGGACATATATATAGTGCAGGCAATATGAACGAGATGGGGTAGAAATAAATCACTTACAGAACGTAGCAACTGATGATAGATTTGTCGAGCTCGCGCAGATTGAAAAGCTGGAACAATTCACTCAGATGAATTTGTACATAGTAATGTTTGAAGTGATGCTCATATCTAACTTCCGCATAAATATATTCGTTGGCGTTTTTATTTTTTATGTAACCCTTGTACCATTTCAGCAGACCTTTTATTTGTGGAGGTAGATCCTGTTCCTGCGCAGGCTCGACGAGAGGCCCATTCTTCACATATGTAATTACTACCTCCTTCACTGGCGCCTCATCAAGGCCTAACAGTTCACAAAGAGTAATACCTAAGTTGGCCGCTTGTTCTCTGGCACTCGTTACAGTCAATCCAAGTGCTGCCGCAGCTGCTATGATATCGGGGTCATCCGGACCGGCGGCTTTCACTATAAGCGGGGCAATCGATTGTTTACTTTGTTCCCCGAGCTGGGCAACTCGTTTACTTTGTTCCGGATCGGGGTCATCCGCCCGCTCTTTCTTCTCCTTCAACATGAGTGCCTGCCTACGAAGTTCACGTGCATAGTCCTCAGGCAGATTCTTCGCGGCTTGGGACGGTGTGCTCAAAAATGACTTAGCCCACTTCTTTTGCTCATCAGAAAATACTGGCTTGGGCTCGGGCTCTCTTTTCTTCTTGCAGTCCGCCTTCCATTTCTCAAGATCAGCAGCCGCGGCCGCGGCAGTTTCCTCGGCACTACGTTCCCAAGGCCTTGTGGGGAGAGGCTTCAGTGATGGCTCCGGTACCTTTGTGGTCTTAGGTACATAAGGGTCCGGGTTAATAATCCAGGACTGCTTCTGCTTCTTTGCCGGAGGTGGATTGGGGGGCGGCGTCTGATCACCCGCCGGACGAGGACTGGGGGGCGGCGTCTGATCACCCGCCGGACGTTGTGGACTGGGAGGCGTCGGCTGACGTGAGGGAGGTGTAGGTGAACCGCCACCACCACCACCACCACCACCGCCGCCACCGCCACCACCACCACCGTAGGGGGGTGGACTTGTTGTCCTTGGCGCCTCGCCTGGAAACTTGATAAACTTCTTTTGCCATAGAATGAAATGGCGCTTGACATCTCCAAGTCTTTTCTCCCCTTCAGGTGTAGCAATGTCAATCTCCAGGTCCTCAAACCCTTGGACTATGTCCTCCACCGTGACACGAGCATAGCCATCTTGAATGGGGTTGTTGTGGTGGAGTGCTCCAGGTAAACATGGTAAAGCACTGCCGATGGCTACCTTCATGGACATGTTCCCGATAGGATAATACAGATGACATTCTTTCCTCTCCTTTATAACGTCCACGGGGTAGCGAGGAGGCTCCGGTGCAGTAATTTCGACCACCAGAGGCTCCGGTGCAGTAATTTCGATCGTCGGTGCATCTACACCAGCCGGTGGGGCCTCCGTGGAAGCCACGCTGCTTCTCCGCTGCTGGCTTTCGAGATCCGCTGGATGATCTTCATGCTGCGCCCAAGCTGCATCTCTTTCGGCTACTAGTACACTCACGGTTTTCTTCATCACATCCATTTCCGATGCCAACCGCGCCACAACATCTGCTTCCCGGTCCATCTTTCTCTTACGGCTTCTGTAACCGTACAGGTCATCGTTCTGGGGGAACCCTATTTTCCACGGAATGTGCCCCATGCCTCGTACACGTCCTCCGTGTTCAGGATTCCCGAGGGCTTTTGTCAGTGCGTCGTTCTCTCTGTTGAACTTGATCTTCCCCTCTTGAGCATCCCTCATTGCGTCAATAAGGGCTTGGGTGGGTTTAATTATTTTGCCCTGGTAAACACACTCCCCTGTCTCCGGGTTCAGCGTTCCCCCATGCCCGTACCACCAGCTTTTGGCCCTTGGGTCCCATCCCTCCGTACCTGGACGGATTCCTCGCGCCCTCAGCTCGTTCTCCATCTTCTCCAACCTAGGCTGCCAAAGGCGATACCCTCCTGGCCCCATAATATGATTGTACTCCTTCTTAGCCGCATTTTCCTTATTTTTTTTCAATATTTGAATGAACTGCTCCGATTTCTTTTGCTTCACAAATTCTGGCCAATCATGTTTCAGTTTCTCATATTGTCCTTTGAAATCCAGAGTCTTGTTCTGCTTGACAAAGTCATGGTTTAGATTTTGCTTGAATTTCCGGAATGCGTCGGCCATCTTATGAAGAGCGAACTGTTTGACTAGCCTCCTCCTCTCCTTGTTTTCCTCAATCTTGTTACCCTCCTCATCGAATTTGTTGTATTCCGGAGGTAGAACGAAATGTTCCATAAGCTTCTTGAAGCAATCTTTTTTTGTTCTCTTATCGACAAAAGTGAAACCAGCAATTCGTGCCTTCTTTGGCTCATTCCACTCCTGGACGGTGATCGAGACGTTGTCTCTAACAACGGCTCCGCATTGGCTGACAAACTTGATGGCGTTCTTGCGGGGCTCCAGCGGCCTGCCGGTTGCACTGTCGACAACCTCGATGGTGCATGTTTCTCCTTGTTTCATCGTCTTGGTTGCGCCACGCTTTGACGACGTACTCGATTGTTTCGACGATCCGGCCGAGGGCTAAAATAAGAAAGAGAGTCGCGCCCGTTAGTACACACATATTTATTCAAATCAGTTAGTTTGTATCACCAGAGGCTCAATGTATATATATACCTCGGCGCCGGAGGTGGTTGCTACTTCCATTTGAAGATCGTCGTTTATCGACGTTTGTTCGGCATCATCTTGCTGACGGCGCCCTTCATCTTCACCGTCAAGGTTCAGATAAGAAGAGACATCATCTTCTTCTTGTCCGGTCGGCACATATAGAATATCGCCGTTTATGATGCCGAACATATGTGCTTCACCGTCCGGATCATAGTTGTCCATAATCGGGTCAGCTCTATCGTCCGCCATTATGTCAGTCCTGAAAACATGTAGTAAAAACAAATTAATTAAGTGAAGAAGGGGGGCGGTGGCGGTGGCGGTGGCGAAAGGGCGGTGGCAAAAGGAGGGGGCGAGGAAGGGGTGGGAGAGGGTGTCGCGGTAGAGCGCGAGACGGGGCGGCAGACGACGGCGTCACGGAGAGGGAGGCGAGGACAACACACATGTATAACCCTCGCCATTTGGTTAATTATCAAATTTTACGGTTTTTTGTTAATTATCAAGTTTTAAGTTACTTTTTTTCTTCTTCCTTTTTCTTTCTTCTTTCTTTTGGTTTTCATTTGGTTTTCATTTGGTTTTCATTTTTTTTCTTCTTCCTTTTTCTTTCTTGTTTTTTCTTCTTCCTTTTTCTTTCTTCTTTCTTTCTTCTTTCTTCTTCTTCCTCTTTCTTCTTTCTTCTTTCTTCTTTCTTCTTCTTCCTTTTTCCTTTCTTCTTCTTTCTTTCTTCTTCTTCCTTTCTTCTTCTTTCTTTCTTCTTTCCTTTCTTCTTTCTTTCTTCTTCTTCCTTTTCTTCTTATTCCTTTCTATTCTTTCTTTCTTCTTCTTTCCTTTTTCTTTTTTCTTTCTTTCTTCTTCTTCCTTTCTTCTTCCTTTCTTCTTCTTTTTTTTCTTCTTCCTTTTTCTTTCTTCTTTCTTTTGGTTTTCATTTGGTTTTTATTTGGTTTTCATTTTTTTTCTTCCTTTTTCTTTCTTGTTTTTTCTTCTTCATTTTTCTTTCTTCTTTCTTTCTTCTTTCTTTTTTTCTTCTTCCTTTTTCTTCTTTCTTTTTTTCTTCTTCCTTTCTTTTTTCTTCTTTCTTTTTCTTTCTTGTTTTTTTTCTTCTTCCTTTTCCTTTCTTCTTCCTTTGTTTTTCTTCTGTTTTTTTGTTTTCTTTTGTTTTTTCTTCTGTTTAATTTGTTTTTTTTTGTGTTTTCCTTTTTCCTTTTTCTTTTTCTTCTTCTTCTTTTTCCTTTGCTTTTTCGGCCGGCGCGGGTAAAATAAGCAGGGCCGGCCAGCAGGCGGACGGCAGGGCGACGGGCGGCGGGCAAGGGCAAGGGCGCGGCGCGCGCGCGGGCAAGGGCGGCGGCGCGCAGGCGCGGGCAAGGAAGCGACGCTCACTGGGGACGGGGGCGGCGGCGCTCACTGGGGACGGGGGCTGCGGCGCGCAGGGCTTCGGCGCCGGCGTCGGCGTTGGGGCAGGGCTTCGGCGTCGATCGGCGTCGGGGCGGCAGCGCTTCGCGGTGCGTCGAGAGAGAGGAGATGGAGTGGCAAAACTGCAGAGTGAAGTATATATAGAAAACCCTTTAGTCGCGGTTGGGGAGACGCACCGCGACTAAAGGTAACCTTTAGTCGCGGTCCGCCTCCCCAACCGCGACTAAAGGCTTTTGGCGCCGCTTCCTTTCCCGTGCAGGAAGACCCTTTAGTCGCGGTTGGGGAGGCGGACCGCGACTAAAGGGCACCTTTAGTCGCGGTCCTCCTCCCCAACCGCGACTAAAGGGTCTGTGCTGAACTGGCGCGTTGCGGTGGGAAGTTTAGTCCCACCTCGCTAGCCGAGAGGCTCCGACAGTGGTTTATAAGCGTGGCTGCGCTCACCACTTCGAGCTCCTCTCAAATGCAGGCTTACGGGCCTATTCTGTTACTATGAGCCAGTGGTCCTACTGGGCCTTCTGCGGGCCTGAATCCTGGCCCATTAATGGGTTTCTAGTCGTATTCAGGCCGTGGTGGCCCAGTAGGTGGCATATTTTTTATTTTTTGCTTGTTTTTTGTTTTCATTTTTGCTTTATTTATTTTGTTTTGTTTCTACTTACAACAAAAAACTTATTTATTTTATCTTATTTTGTTTCTAATTACTTATTTATTTTTACTTTATGATAATTACTTATTTATTTTACTTTATGATAATAATTTTATTATATTAAAGTTTATATTATTTTGTTTCTAATTCATTTTAAAATCTTAAAAATACAATTATATATCAAAAAAATCAGAAAATAAAACTAATTCATTTTGTTTCTTGTGTTTGTTTCTTCCTTTTTCTTGTTTTTCTTCTTTTTCTCTTCCTTTCTTCCTTTTTCCTTTTTTAAAATCTTCTGACTTTTTTAAAATCTTAAAAATACAATTATATATCAAAAAAATCAGTAAAATAAAACTAATTCATTTTAAAATCCCTTGTGTCCCTGCTTGACAAAAGGTTTGATACGTCATTCAGTTCATCGACCAAATACAAAGTTTGGTACAATAAATTATTACACATCAATTCTTCCCTTGTGTCCCTGCTTGCTTACGATTGTGCCGTATCCATGGAGCATCCTCATCATTTAACTTAATGCTTGGGTCGGTGTTCACTTTGAAGGGCGGAATTTCAGCAAACATATTATAATCTTCTGACATGTCTGTCTTGTCCTCCACTCCCACGATGTTTCTTTTCCCTGAAAGAACAATGTGGCGCTTTGGATCATCGCATGATGTACTGATCCTTTTCTTATCTTTCCGTTTCCTCGGTTTGCTACTCATGTCCTTCACATAGAAAACCTGAGCGACATCTTTCGCTAGGACGAATGGTTCGTCAAGGTAACCAAGATTGTTGAAATCCACCATTGTCATTCCGTATTGCTGGTCCACCTTTACCCCACCTCCTGTTAGCTTGAACCATTTGCACCGGAACAAAGGGACCTTAAAGGAGGGTCCATAGTCAAGTTCCCATATCTCCTCTATGTAACCATAATATGTGACCTTTTGCCCATTCTCGGTTGCTGCATCAAAGCGGACACCACTGTTTTGGTTGGTGCTCTTTTTATCTTGGGCGATCATGTAAAATGTATTCCCATTTATCTCGTACCCTTGGAAAGTCGTTATAGTCGAAGATGGTGTCTTGGCCAACATGTACAGCTGATCTACAACATCATTGTCATTCATTAAATGTTTTCTCAACCAACTGCCGAAAGTCTCCATGTGGGCCTTCCTAATCCAGGATTCAGGCTTCCCCGGGTTGTCCGAGCGTAAAATATTCTTGTGTTTCTCAAAGTACGGAGCCACCAAGCTGGAATTGGTCAGTACAGTGTGGTGTGCTTCAGTCAGAGAATGGCCGTCCATACATATCGTTGATTTCCTTCCGATCGTGCCTTTTCCACTTAGTCTCCCCTCGTGCCGCGATCGAGGAAGGCCAATCGGCTTAAGGTCAGGAACAAAGTCAACACAAAACTCAATTACCTCCTCATTTCCATAGCCCTTGGCGATGCTTCCTTCTGGCCAAGCACGGTTACGAACATATTTCTTTAATACTCCCATGAACCTCTCGAAGGGGAACATATTGTGTAGAAATACAGGACCGAGAATGAAAATCTCTTCGACTAGGTGAACCAGGAGGTGCGTCATAATATTGAAGAAGGATGGCGGGAACACCAACTCGAAACTGACAAGACATTGGACCACATCGTTCTGTAATCGTGGTAGATCTTCTGGATTGATTACCTTCTGAGAGATTGCATTGAGGAATGCACATAGCTTCACAATGGCTACTCGAACATTTTCCGGCAGGAGCCCCCTCAAAGCAATCGGAAGCAATTGCGTCATAATCACGTGGCAGTCGTGAGACTTCAGGTTTTGGAACTTTTTCTCCGCCATGTTTATTATTCCCTTTATATTGGACGAGAATCCAGACGGGACCTTCATACTGCTCAGGCATTCAAAAAAGATGACCTTCTCTTCTTTGGTCAGAGCGTAGCTGGCACGACCTTGAAATCATTCCGGATGCAGGTCATCAGGGTCTTTCAAACGTTGCTGGTCCTGCCGTGCTTCCTTTGTATCATTTGTCTTCCCATACACGCCCAAGAAGCTTCGGAGGTTCACGCAAATATTCTTCGTAACGTGCATCACGTCGATTGCAGAGCGGACTTCTAGGACTTTCCAATATTCTAGCTCCCAGAATATAGATTTCTTCTTCCACATGGCTGCGTGCCCGTCAGCTCCCTTCGGAACTGATTGTCCGCCAGGACCCTTTCCAAAGATGACTTTCAAATCCTTGACCATATCAAATACCTCAGCACCAGTGCGTTCTGCAGGCTTCAGCCGGTGATCTGCCTTGCCGTTGTAATGCTTGCCTTTCTTTCTTACTGGATGAATTTTCGGAAGAAATCGACGATGCCCAAGGTACACGTTCTTCTTACAATTTGGCAAATGTACACTTTCAGTCTCATGTAAGCAGTGCGTGCATGCATTGTATCCTTTATTTGACAGTCCCGAAAGGTTACTAAGAGCAGGCCAATCGTTGATGGTTACAAAAAGCAACGCTCGTAGGTCAAATTCCTCTTGTTTGTGCTCATCCCACACACGGACACCAGGTCTGCCCCACAGCTGTAAAAGTTCATCAACTAATGGCCTTAGGTACACATCGATGTCGTTGCCGGGTTGCTTAGGACCTTGGATGAGCACTGGCATCATAATGAACTTCCGCTTCATGCACAACCAAGGAGGAAGGTTGTAGATGCATAGAGTCACGGGCCAGGTGCTATGGCTGGAGCTCTGCTCGCCAAAAGGATTCATGCCATCTGTACTTAGACCAAATCTTATGTTCCTTGCGTCAGCTGCAAAATCTTTGAAATCTCTGTCGATCTTTCTCCATTGCGTTCCATCTGCGGTGTGTCTCAACTCCCCGTCCGACTTACGGTCCTCTTTGTGCCATCGCAACAACTTGGCATGCTCTTTATTCCTGAACAGACGTTTCAACCGTGGTATTATAGGAGCATACCACATCACCTTGGCGGGAACCCTCTTCCTGGGTTTCTCGCCCTCAACTTCGTCACCAGGGTCATCGCCTCTGATCTTATAACGCAATGCAGTGCATACCGGGCATTCATTCAAATTCTCGTATTCACCGCGGTAGAGGATGCAGTCGTTGATGCATGCATGTATCTTCAGAACCTCTAAACCTAGAGGGCAGACAACCTTCTTTGCTTCGTACGTACTGGAGGGCAACTCGTGATTCTTTGGAAATATATTCTTCAACATTTTCAGCAAGTTTTCAAATGCCGAGTCAGCTACACCTGCCTGTGCCTTCCATTTCGGCAAATCCAGTGTGCAGCCCAGCTTTTTCAGACCATCATCGCATCCGGGGTACAACGACTTTCTGTGATCCTCTAACATGCGATCCAAATTCTCCCTCTCCTTTTCAGTTTCGCAGCGTCTCCGTGCATCAGCAATGGTCCGACCAAGATCATCAACGGTCTCATCACGTGCCTCTTCTTCACCTTCACCTTCCCCTTCACCTTCCCCTTCACCTTCAGCATCCTCCATGAAAGTATCACCGAAATCAGCAAGATAGCTTTCATCGATGAAATCATCCCCTTCTTCATCTTCTTTCATTATAACCCCTCTTTCTCCATGCTTGATCCAACAATTATAGCTTGGCATGAAACCGTGCCGAAGCAGGTGCAGGTGAACTTCTCTTGAGGAAGAGTAACCCTTCTGATTCTTACAGTCAACACATGGACAGATAACAAAACCCTTCTGCTTGTTCGCATTAGCCACTACGAGGAAATCTTTCAAACCCGTAGTGAACTCGCGGGAGAGTCGGTTACCGTACATCCATTGCCGATTCATCTGCATTATTATAATGTAAAATATATAATTAACCATCATGCATTTGTTAAACTAACTAGCTATAAACAATAGAAATTAAACAATGAACAACACACATGCATATTTTATCAATGACACACATGCATGAAAGGTTCAAGTTGCTAACCGCGATCGAGGAGGAAAAAAATAAATGAGGAACCTCAAGTGTGGCTCTTGGGGCATTTCATCAAACACCTTGTGTGCATAAGAAGAACCAAAAGCAAACCTACACCCCCTTGTGAAGCTTGTGAAGAGAAGTGGCACCAAATGGCTAAGTGAGTGCGCTGAACTGGTATATATAGGGGAGGAGCTTTAGTCGCGGTTGGCCTGGCCAACCGCGACTAAAGCCCCTCACGTGCACCAGCTGGCCACCGAGCGCCCTGGGCGCAGGCCTTTGGTCGCGGTTCGTCTGCCGAACCGGGACTAAAGACTTCATTAGTCGCGGTTCCTACAGTTCCGTGACTAATGGGGCTGGACGGAAGCCTCTTTTTCTATCAGTGGTACGTGCAATGCGATTTTTGGTTGGTAAGGTTACGGGAGTTTCCGTCGATATAGCTGTTCGTTCCGCCGAGATTGCTCGATCAAATCTGTAGCCGGCCAATGCAAGCTTCAAGTACGCGGCTGCTTCTTCAAAATCAATCAAGCTGTCTGCTTCCTTCCTTCCCGTGCTAGCTTTGCACGTACGCGGCGACGAGCATGGTCCAAGGGACGAGGTTTTTGAGCGGCATGTCGTCCAACACCCTCTGGCCTGTAGGCCAGCGCGAGGCGGCCGGCGTTGCCGCGTTGGCGTCGGCTAGCGCGGTGGCGACGAAGACGGAGGAGACGGGGGAGGACCTGATGGCCAAGGCGTGCAGTGGGGCTCCGTGGCTGGCTTCGGCGGGCGCGGCGCGGGCCTTGAACACGAGGCTGAGCACCAAAGGGTCGGTGTTCTTGCCGATGCATAGGAAGTGTTTGACAGAAGGGCATGTATAATGATGCTAGTTTAGGAATGTCATATAGGGTAAATGATGAAGTGGAGTAGAGAGAAGTCATAAGAAAAAACTGATCTCTTAGCACAATGTGTATCACAACATTTTTTGGAATGGCTAGTTATTGAAGATGAGGCTGAGAGATGGCTCATTGATAACTTTCTTTGCCATGTCTAAATTACATGCAAGACTTAGATAAAATTATCGTATCAACTATTGTACTTAACCTAATTGTTGGCGCCGAGCCCTACCTTGCTCTTGGCGCCGGTGCCCAGCTTCCCCTCTCTCTCTCTCTCACAAACGAAGGTGAAGAAAGAGGAGACACAAGACACGGTGGTGTTTTTCCGGCGCACATACGCCAGCCGCATGAACAGCTTCTTTCTCGAGCACGAACTCGAATTAACACCCACACTCAAGCAATACAGTTGAAGGCTTTTTATACCCAGGCCAGCACACTCACGCACGCACGCAAGATCACCCGGCCACTAAGCCAACTAACCAACTAGCATGCACACACGCACCCAGGTCTCCATGCATGCACCGCACTAGCTAGCCTTACGGAACGGCCACATGGCTAGGTCGTCTCCTTCCATGCATGCAGCTAGCTGCTAACAAACACAACGCGTGTAACTAACAACCCCTAACCGATGCAAGATCAAGACTATGGCTAACAATTTCCCCCGTAGTCTTGATATGGCTCATCATGCATGGCCGTCGCACCGAGCCGCCACAGCCTCCGCCATCTCCGTGCAGCGCCTCCATGCTACCATGTCGTGCCACGCCTCTGCCCGACGCTGTGATGTGCTGCCTGCTTGCCATCATCACGTACCTCCGTGTCCGCTGCGACGTGTCGTGTGCCCGCCGTCGCCGGAGTTGATGCAGCTCGCGTCGTTGTCGTTGTCACAACCATGGCCCAACCCATAGACCTGAGCTGCCGCACCGACGCCGGTCGCACCGTGCTCCGTCACGACTCCGGCGACACACGCCTGGCGTCCCTCTACGTCCCGCACGTCCCGCACGCATCCGACGCGTCCAACGAGCCCGACCGCACCAGTGCGTCCCGGCACGTCCCGCGTGCACCCGACGCGCCCGACGAGCCCGACCGCACCAGTGCGTCCCGCATGTCCCGCGGGCACCCGACGCATCCGATGAGTCCGACCGCACCAGTGCGTCCCGCATGTCCTGCGCGCACCCGACGAGACCGACCGCACCAGACCCTCACCACACGCCACCTCCGCGTCCGCTATGGCAGCCGCCAGCGACAAACGACGGAAGGATGTAGCCGAACTCGAGCACAACGGCGATATACGCCTCCTCCCAACGTCAACCGCACGCTCGTACGCGCGCCCGTGGTCCTGACGCGTCCAGTGCGCACCCATAACACGCACCAGTCGCGCCCGGCTTGCCGCCACGGCTTATTGCCATGCACCCTTGCGGCCTCAACCGCAACGCAGCACCTCCATGCCGCCAGGCCGATGTGTGTCGTTGAAGCCGCCACCACGCAGGTCCTCCGCGGTATCCTCACTGTGCCGCCGCAGCAACCGCGGCATCCTCGCCGCGCTGCGCACCTCCGTAGACCGGCACACGGCCCGGAGCATCGCGCACCCGCCAGCGAACTCCGCCACCACCGGCACGCCTCCGGCAAGGAGAATGACGCCCAAGATGAACCAACTCTAATACCAATTGTTGGCACCGAGCCCTACCTTGCTCTTGGCGCCGGTGCCCAGCTCCTCTCTCTCTCTCTCTCTCTCTCTCTCTCTCTCTCTCTCTCTCTCTCTCTCTCTCTCTCTCTCTCTCTCTCTCTCTCTCTCTCTCTCTCTCCCTCTCGCACGAACGAAGGTGAAGAAACACTTGTAGGAAAAGGGCCTTTAGTCCCGGCTCATAAGGGCCTTTAGTCCCGGTTCTTGAACCGGAACTAAAGGGTCGTTACTAATGCCCTCACCCTTTAGTCCCGGTTCAAACCAGAAGCGGGAGTAAAGGCCCTCCACGTGGCCGCTGCCTGGAGGTCCACCTTTAGTCCCGATTGGTATCACCAACCGATACTAAAGGAAATTTTCCAATTTTTTTTGAAATTTTTTTTTGATTTTTTTTTCAAATTTCTGAATTATTTTAACCTCTAATCTCTAATCACCCCTCATAATTGCTCAATTTAATCTCTAATCACCCCTCATCATTCCAAATCATCTAACTTCCCGGACGGTCACCCATCCTCCCACTCCCCCGGCCTGAGCACGCTTAACTTCCAGGTTCTATTCTCCCTCGTTTCCAAGTCTGCACTCGTTGTTTTCCTGACAATAGTAAGATGTTAATCCTATTAATTCTCAGGAGTTTAGCTTGAACATGAAGTCACACATTTCACTGTTTGAGTTTGAAACTATTGTTCTAAAAAACAATAATTATTTAGTAACACTAATATTTCTTGAATAAGTAGTTTGACCATTGTTTGACCATAGTTTGACCATAGATTGACCAGATTTGACCAAAATTCAAAAAACCTGAAATAATTATTTAACAACACTAATATTCTTAAATAATTATTTAGTAACACTAATACTTCTTGAATAAGTAGTTTGACCATAGTATGACCAGATTTAATGTAAATTTAAAAAAAAACTGAAATTTGAGCATAATGTTTTTTCCTTTTGGAATTTGAGGATTCTACAAATTTGCAAACAGGCCGTAGGCGGTCTCCATCGGATGTAACTTTTCGAGTAGATGATTTTTCATATAAAAAACTTTTTAATCCGAGTTCGTATGCAAAAGTTATGCCCATTTTACAAATTCCAGAGAGATTTTGTAAATAAAGTCCAAATTCATATTTGTAAATTTTCTCAACAACTAGACCACATATCACATGGGAAACTTATTTTATTTTATTTTTTTGGCATTTCCATCATCTTCTTTTGTTTTTTCTAAAACTGAAAAGGCGGTCAACGCGGCGGGGGGGGGGGGGGGGGAGTTTGAAAATGGGACCTTTAGTACCGGTTCGTGCCATGAACCGGTACTACTGCCTCAAAGCCCATTAGTCCCGGTTGGTGGCACCAACCGGGACTAAAGGTTGGCATCGCACCCTTTAGTCCCGGTTCGTGGCACGAACCGGGACTAAAGGGCCCAGGTGAACCGGGAGTAATGCCTTAGCTGCACGAACCGGGATAAATGCACCCATTGATCCCGGTTCTACACTGAACAGAGACTAATGGGGTTACCCGGCCTGGACCAAAGCCCCCCTTTTCTACTAGTCAAAGAGGAGACACAGGACACGGTGGTGTTTTTCGGGCGCACATACGCCTGCTGCACGAACGTCTTCTTCCTCGAGCACGGACTTGAACTAACACCCACACTTGAGCAATACAGTTGAGGGCTTTTTATACCCAGGCCAGCAGACTCACGCACACACGCAAGATCACCCGGCCACTAAGCCAACTAACCAACTAGCATGCAAACACGCACCCAGGTCATGGGGTTCGGCTCAGGTGCAGGGGTCACCCCACCTATTATGGTGCAGGCCCAATGAGTGCTTGCCACATATGCTTGTAGGCCCAGGCTATTAATTATTAATTCTTTTAATCCTTCTTTAATCTCGTTTGTTTCGGACTCTCCATTCTCTCTTCAATTCTCCAGGCATGTTACTACTCTATGTTACTACCCATTGTGGCTAGTCTCTCCCATGTCATGCTAGTCTATGACACGTGGGTCCAGAACGCTTGCGCTGCCGAGTCACCTAGATTTGCAGAACGGAAGGCTAGTGAGGGACCGCATACATAAGAGTAGTCACAGTGGAGAGTAACATACACTAATAACATACACATATCCCTAAACTGTGTTACTATCTTCACAGTGGGTAGTAACATAAACATGTTAACATGCAAAGCTTCTTTATTAGGTTATAGACTCATATTACATTGGGACGTGTGATAGTACATTGTCGGAATGTTTAAGCTCATCATCTCCAAATTGCTCAACTAGAGTTTCATGTTCTCCACGAGGCCCACCGATGAGCTCATGCTCGGAGCACCGTCCTCGCCTCCTCGCACTGCCACAACAGAACGCAGATTGTCCACACCTGCTTTCTGATAAGCCACCACCCAACCAAACACAATCGATGCTTTGTACATGACTACCTACATTGGCTTTCCTGCTTATACAGGCTATAACCATGCCGTAAGCATGCCGTAAGCTAGAGTTATTATAAGATCTGCCTGATTTTAATTCCAGAGGTGGAATTAGAGCGATGCTAGACTCACGGACAGATTATGGGGGATTAACGGGGTGGTTACAGTTGATTGGTTAAGATTTGTTTAAGTGAGGCGGGCCCCACCACTGAAAATCGGGGGGTGGGGGCAATTAGAGAAGCGCACTAAGCCGGGTCCGCAAACCTCCATTTATTCTCTCCATGTGTGTAGTATTATCGGTGGAATTAACTTGCATTTTTTTGACTTCGATCTAGTTGGAATGTGTGCTTCTGTAGGAGGAGGAATCAGCTGCCCAATTTTACATCTTGTATATATAGTGGTATATGCATGAAACTACATATCCTTTTTCCACCAAATAGTTTCAAATGGTACGTGCTTACTATCTTAATTCAAGTGGTATATGCAAGCTCCATTAACTTGGTGCCAGACAGATTTGCCAGTTATAGTAGATACACCATTCTTCACATGGCAGCGACTCCGTCCACGATCTTCAGCGTGCTGTTGGTGGCGTCTGTTATTCAAGACGTTCCAGGCTTGGTGTCTCAGATAGGTTTCCATATCTTCTTTTTCTTTTACTTTTTTTTTTGAAAAGAGGGATCTCCCCGGCCTCTGCATCGGAGCGATACATACGGCCATCTTATAAAACGAAACAAAAAGGTTCCAACAAGGTCTCAAAGTCTCCAACTGAAAAAAGAGAAAAAAAGCTCACACAGAGCCAAAACGGGCTAGAAACACAAACTAGCCAAATAAAGGACGTCACAACCGGCTGGCTAAAAAAAGATAGGTAAACTAATTGCCTATCCTATTACATGACCGCCATCCAAAACGGTTGAAGATATCCCGAGCTACCATCTCCCAGCGGACAGATCCAGTAACCAAATGCTCCCTGCCTCCATCTGAGTGAGTAGCGACCACGAACAGATCAATGTCGTGGCTCGGAATATAACCTGCAAAAAATGAATACGTGATATTCTATTAAAAACCAAATCATTTCTGCAATTCCAGATAGTCCACAGCAAAGCGCATACTCCTACACGAATATGTCTCGCTAAGTCGGGCTCAATCCCATTAAGCCACGTCCCGAATAACGTGTTGACATAATTCGATGGAGTAATATTAAAAGCAATGTGGACCGTCCGCCAAAGAACTTTGGCTAGCGGGCAATCAAGAAATAGGTGCTTGATCATCTCATCCCGATCACAGAAACTACACCTAGTAGGTCCTGTCCAATTACGCTTCGTCAGGTTGTCCTTGGTTAAAATAACTTGTTTATGGACAAACCACATAAATACTTTTATTTTCAATGGAACTTTGACAGCCCAAACATGCTTAGAGGTAGGAATGAAGCTCGAATTGATAACATCAGTATACATTGATTTAACTGTGAATACTCCAGACCTAATAAGCTTCCAGCGAAATTCATCTGGTTGTTGAGAAAGCCCAACCTCCATCAGTCTCCTAACTAGACGGATCCATTCTTCCCAACGATTGCCCGCTAGCGACCGTCTAAACTGAATATTAAGGGGGATAGATTGAAATACCGTTGCAACGAACACCTCACGTCGTTGAACAGTGCGATATAAAGATGGGTATTGAATGGCCACGGGTGCCTCTCCGAGCCAAGTATCCTCCTAGAAACATGTACTAGCACCGTTGCCAATAATAAACTTTGTCGTATTAAACAAGGATAGTTTGACTTTCACCAATCCTTTCCAAAGAGGCGAATCGGTCGGCCTGACTATCACCTGGGACAAAGTTTTGGTCTGAAGGTACTTGCTATGAAGGATTTGCGCCCCCGTGACATCCGTCTCACTGGACAGCTTCCACAGCCACTTACTGAGAAGGCATCTGTTCTTAACTTCAAGATTCTCAATACCAAGATCCCCTTGGTCTTTCGATCTACAGATGATATCCCATTTGGCTAGGCGGTATTTTCCTTTTAGTTCATCACCCTGCCAAAAGAAACGCGATCGGTAGAAGTCCAGTCTTTTCCTGACTCCAACTGGGACTTCAAAGAACGACCAGAGAAACATAGGCATAGTGAGCACCAAATTTATCAGAATTAATCGGCCTCCGTATGACATGAGCTTGCTCTTCCAGCAACTCAGTTTCTTTTCAAATTAGTCTTCGATGCATTTCCATTCTCTGTTTGTTAGCTTACTGTGATAGATTGGTATACCTAGGTAAGAAAAAGGTAAAGCCCCCAAATCGCACCCAAACAATTGCCTATAAGCCTATTGTTCATCCTTGGCTCTACCAAAGCAGAACAACTCGCTCTTGTGAAAGTTAATGTTTAACCCGGTCAATTGTTCGAAGAGGCATAACACCAGCTTCATATTTCTTGCCTTGGCCAAGTCATGCTCCATAAAGATGATTGTATCATCAGCGTACTGAAGGATGGATATACCTCCATCAACAAGATGAGGTACCAAGCCACCTACTTCACCATTCTCCTTAGCCCTTCCTATCATAATTGCTAACATATCAACCACAATGTTAAACAGGATAGGGGACATCGGATCTCCTTGTCTTAGGCCTTTATGTGTCTGGAAGTAATGACCAATATCGTCATTCACTTTAGTTCCAACACTCCCTTTTTGCGTAAACGATTCAACCTGGCGGCCAGGCTTCATCAAAACCTTTCATACACAATGCCTGTTGGAGGAATGACCATTTGACTTTATCGTACGCTTTCTCGAAATCCACCTTAAAAACTACTCCATCTAATTTTTTGAATGGATTTCATGGAGCATTTCATGAAGGAAGACCACCCCTTCAAGGATGTTTATGTCTGGCATGAAAGCAGTTTGGGACTGTTGCACCACAGAATGCGCAATCTGTGTGAGCCTATTAGTCCCGACCTTGGTGAAGATTTTGAAACTAACATTGAGAAGGCAGATCGGCCTGTACTGCTCTATTCTCACAGCATCTGTTTTCTTAGGAAGCAGTGTGATTGTTCCAAAATTCAAGTGAAATAATTGAAGTTGTCCAGAGAACAGATCATGAAAAATAGGTAACAAATCCCCCTTAATAATGTGCCAGCACTTTTTGTAGAACTCGACCGGGAATCCATCCGGTCCGGGAGCCTTATTGTTTTTCATCTGTGTAATAGCATCAAGCACCTCCTTCTCAGAGAACGGGGCAACTAGAATACAATTATCAGCAGCCGATAGTTGAGCCACATCCTCAGTCCTGGACTCATCGAGGGACACACAACTATCCTCCGAAGGTCCAAATAACTGCTTGTAATACTCGGTTATATAAGTTTTGAGGTTGTCCTGTCCTAAAATAGTTCCTTCATCTTGTTCAAGCTGAAAAATTGTCTTCTTTCTGTGCTTACCATTAGCAATCAAGTGAAAGAATTGAGTATTCGCGTCCCCTGGACAACTTTGCGGACCTTAGCCCGCAATGCCCACTTCAATTCTTCTTCACGGAGAATTTCTTTCAACCTCTTCTCCGCATCAATTTTAACCTGAAGCTCTGCTGGTTATAAAATCGTATTTTCAGCCTTTAAGTCTAGGGTCTGAATAAGAGAAAGGAGCCTGTCCTTTTCAATCTTATACACCCCACTAAGATGCTTAGCCCACCCCCGTAAGAAACTTCTCAAATACCTTATCTTATTCTGCCAACGCTCGACAGAAGTCCTACCTCCTGCACCCTTAGCCCACTCCCTGACAATTAGGTCCAAGAAACCTTCGCGTTCAAACCAGGCCATCTTGAAGGAAAAGGTATTTTTGTTTCCCACATGGTTCGGCTCCCCTAAGTCTACGAACAAGGGTGTGTGATCAGATATTCCACGCGAGAGGGCTTGTACCGTTACGAGAGGGAACTTCTGTTCCCACTCAACGCTCGCGAGAACTCGATCAAGCTTTTCATATGTCGAGTTTGGCATAGCATTAGCCCAGGTAAACTTTCTACCAGAAAGCTCTATCTCCCTCAGATCCAAGCTTTCATTTATGGTATTGAACATAAACGACCACCTGCCTTCAAAATTATCATTATTCTTCTCCTCTCTCCTCCTAATGATATTGAAATCACCCCCAACTAAAATTGGAAGCTTCCCGGACCCACAAATTCGAACAAGGTCCACCATCTACCGCCACGAAAGCCCAGTTGAAACCATCAGCTTTAGACCTGACTCGAAACTTAACCCGAAGTCGCCCATCACTACACTTCAGACTCCTAGCGAATCGCATCTCAGACCAAGCAAGAGCCCACCCGATCTTCCTCGCGGAGGCAGACAATGCCAATCGAACTCAACACCGCCCGCAAGAGAAGTAAGAAACTGGGGCGCAAAGTTTTCTCGACCAGTTTCCGAGAGAGAAATAAAATCTAATCGATGCTCTAGAGATGCCTCAGCAAGAAACCTTCTTTTAGCCAAGTCTTTCAGACCTCTACTATTCCAAAAGATTCCTTCAATAATTCATCATGAAATTTTTTGGTAGTCCAGATCCTAGCACTCCTACTCACCGCAGAATCGGGATAAATCTTCTGTTTTCACTGGCTCTTTGGTTTACTAGGTTCTTCCACCCGGTCCTCATAACCGGGCTCAGCGTTACTAACTACTGCATTATCTAGAGGTACATCATCATCCTCAGACTCATGGTTGGATGGTGCTAGACCCGCACACAGATTATCGATCACTCTAACCACCAACGCATCAATCTCATCATCATTCATGGGTTTTATCGCTGCCAGATTACAAATAGTCTCTAAGGCACGCTCCACCTCCAAATCTAAAAGATCATTCACCGAATTGGAAATTTCACTATCATTAGCCCCTAGCGAAACTCCTAATTGGTTTGCATTTTTAACAATCTCCGCATTAGAAAAATGCAATAAAGAATTAGATATTTTGACGGACATACCAGTAGAAATGTCAGCATCACGAAGTTTAGCCGCCCTCGTAGCGCACCTCTGCTACATGTCATCAACCTCGAGAAGATCCTGGATGCAAGCACTCATCCGTCTCCCCATCGAGACCGGGTCAGGGATCCCGCCGAAAGAAACGACCTCCTCCCTAGTAAAACCTCGCGCTCAATCCCGCAAAGGGTCAACCAAAGTTACCGGAGGAGGCGGCAGAAGGTTCCCATGCCCCTCGGACAAGTGACCCACACCGAGGCCCTGGGCCATGGGCAAGTCGGAAGAGAGGAGTGCAGGGGCCTCCTGCCCGAGCCCTCCTCCCGCCCCTCCCCTCGGCCTAGAGGGAAGCGTCGGCGTCGTAGGAGACGTGGTCATCCCGACCGCCGAAGAAGGAGGAACCATGGCCACCTGCCCCAGACCCCCCCAGCGCCACCGGATGCGTGGGCGCCGTCACCGCGACCGGAGAAGAATTGGCCGAGGCCACCTGCCTCGGACCACCTCTCCCAGAACCAGCCGACGTCCTCGTGTCCGACGTCGTCGGCGTCTGGATAGGGAGGAGAGAAGTCGAGGCCACCTGCCCCGAACCCCCTCCCCCAAGCACCACCTCGGACGCAGTCATCATCTCCGGGGCCTCAGCCGCAGGTAAATCGAGGGAAGGAGAAGCAACCACAGGCTCCACCTCCCCCACTCCAACCAAAGTTCTCGCCGACGGTGTCCTCACAAAGCCTCCAACCATGGATCCACCAGCAACCTCGAACTCCAACATAGGAAGCGTGTGTTCAAACACATCATCAGAATCTACCCGGTCACTCCAGAGTCTGGGAGGGGCAGAGGCTGGCTCAAAGGACCCAAAACGCAGCGAAGTCATAGGCACCGAAGGAGAAGGTGCCGGCTCAACCCCGGCCCCATCCCCGGGCAACTGAGCAACAGGTCCGGAACCGTTAGACCCCTCTCGTGTAGCCTCATCAGCCGGTGCCCCCTTAGCGCCCGCACTGTCGTCACCCTCGTGCATATCTACATCATTCCCATTAATCGCCTCAGCAAACAGATCAGTGTCCTCAAACTCGATATCGAGAGGGAAAACCTCTCCCCTATAAGTCCAGTTTACCACATCAGCTACAAACTCAATGTCCAGAACGCTCACTAGAAACCGGGCCACTCCATGAGCACGGGTAAAATCCATATCCACTCTCTCCGTTTTCCCAACCATAATGCCCATACTGGCCACAACTCGAACTTCCTGCAAAGGCTTAGAGGGAGCCCCTGAAAACCTCAACCAGACCTGTGTAAGGGGCTTGCCCTTAGGCTCTACCTTCGTCCACTCGTGAAACTCCAGAATGCATTTAGTGCCAGGAACTCTACACAAGCCAAAGCTAAGTAGCCTCTGCAAACCATCCACAGTGGGAAAGTCAACCTTAAACACATTGGCCTTGAGACTGACCAGCTCCCATTGGAAGTCACCCGACGCCAGCTCCTGAAGCCTCCGTACAATCTGAGCCTCAGTCATCTCACCCTGGGTAGCTTTCACAATCTCGGTGGTCAAACTCTGTGTCTCCTCCGGAATCTCTCTCGCCGCCGGGAACTCAAAGAACATCAACTCAGCACAATATACTCCATACATTGTAAGAGCCGGAGCCTGGTCACGC
The DNA here is from genome assembly GCA_032464435.1 of Aegilops umbellulata. NCBI lineage: Eukaryota > Viridiplantae > Streptophyta > Magnoliopsida > Poales > Poaceae > Aegilops > Aegilops umbellulata. The sequence goes on from CP136058.1 coordinate 493,820,056, forward strand.
AAAAACGTGCAATCCCCCGAGGCATGTGTTGGCTTGCCACACGAATCACATATCTCCACCACGCACTCAGCAATGAAGTGGCCCTTCTCACCACAACGATAGCATAACATCATTTCCTTCTTACGCGCCCACTTGGACGCCCTCTCTGCATCAGACCTGTCGCCAGCCTCAGCCATGGCCCAAGTCGCAGGAACCTCCACGTTGACCAGGGTCGTCACCACATCCATCGCCTGGCTAGGAAGCTAAGTGGACTGAGTGTGATCGGTCTCTACGGCTGACGCCGCATGGTCAACAACTGCCGGAGGCGGAGGCTGTCTACGATACCTCCCACAGCCACCACCCCGACCACCACGATGTCCACGGTAGCCACCACTCTGGCGGTGATCCGGGCCGGAGGCGCCCTCGACAAAGCTACCTGGAGGGCCGAGAAACGGTCTGTCAACTGACCCGTCACTCTGCCAGGCATAACCCCGACCGCCTCCCGTGTAAAAGGAACCACGATGTTGTCCATCTCCATACGCATCATAACCATCGTCCCCCCACTGGCCTCGGGGCGGATCATAGGACCCTCTAGTGCTCGATTTCTGCCTTGTCCGCGACGGTCCCGAACGGTTCTGAGCAGGCCTCGCCACGACGTGAGGCGGAGGTGCGGCACGAGGCTGACCGCCGGCGGGCGTTGGCACAACCCCACGGTCCGCACCACCCCAGCCTACAGCAGCCACAACAGCCACACCCGGCGCCTGCGGTCGAGGCTCACCCCGACCCGCGGCACCAAGCACCGGCGCGCGGGCGCCGGTAGGCAACCCGGCACCACGTCCCGTGGCCGCACCTGCCAGTGCAACTCCTCGACCTGCCGCCGGACCACCGAGAGCGCCGCGCACCACGGCTGGCCCCAGGGATGAGGGCACCACGGTCGGAAGCAGCGGCCGGCGGCGGCACAACCGAGGGCACCGCTCCACGGCCGCCACCAGAACTTGCCGGCGGCGCGACCCCGGCGCGGCCCGTCCCAGGTGGCTCGGCCGGTCTTTTCCCCGCAACACCACGTCCCGCCATGGGCTCGAGCGGGGAAATGCGTCGAGTGCGGCCGCCACGATCAGCACGCCGATGAGGACTCCGACGAACAAAAACCCTACGGCACGTGTTGGAAACAGAGGAGACAGATCGATCGATGTATGCACCTCGCACGTAGTCGATCGATACGGCCTCGTACCCTTCTGTTCCCAGCCCAACTGAACCCGGCCCAACTGCAGCCTCTCCGCACTAGGCCTCATACCCAGCCGAAGATAGCCCAATAGCCATCGGCGGCCCATCCGCGCCAATCAGGAAATTCAAACGCTCCGCCCTAGCGGCCACAATCCCGAGCGATGCCGCCGGCGCCGCCTGCTGCCGGCCGGCCACCGCACGGCATCCCTTCTTCCTTCTGACCACAACCGTCCACGCCTCCGGTCTAACCAAATCGAGCACAGTAAGCTTGGGGAGACTAACCTTGGGAAGAGGGCCCTTCCACGGCCGAGGAGCGGTCCCCGCCGTCCTCCGATGCACGATACGCCGGAGCAGCTCCATCTTCTCTCCGGGACGCAAGCCGTTCCTCGCCTGATCCTCGGGAGGGACGACCGCTTCCACGATCTCTGCCACCTCATCCTCGTTGTAGCTGGGACCAAAAGCTTCACAGATCACATCTGAGGGAGTCGGCGAGTAGGTCGTCGAGCCGCCGGAGCGCCCACCGTCTTCGTCGTCGTCCCCGTTGTCATCGTCCGCAAGCGCCCAGAAGCGCCCGCCCACCCTCCGGCGATCACCGGGGGCACGCGCGCTGGCCGGCGTGGAAGAACCCGGCGCCATCTAGTCGCCCCTCTTATGCGTTGAACTTGATTGTTATGGCTGACTGACAAGGAGATATAGTTACCTCTTTTTGGCTTGTCTCAACTTTTGGCTGTAAGCTATTTCAACATGCCGTATCTTTGTCGTTTATTAGTTTCTTTTCCCTGTAACTGCTCTTTGTCGTAATCCCGACGGCTTGATGCCTTTGTTCATTCAAAGTTGGGCTCGCCATGAGACTTTTCTCCAAAAAAATTATATGAAAACTCCATCTCGACATGCTTTGCTTTACGGTGGTGCAGTCAAGCGATACAGCCAGTGTGGCTGTGGAGGTCTCACGTGATGGAACAATCAAATAATGATAAAATATGATGGCAAAATGGGAAAATTTTGGAAGGATTAATTCTGTATAAGTCAATTGTATGTATTTGAGAAAGAAAACATAAAAAAGAAACTAGGACTCCTCCTCGACCAAAAGATAAAAATGTGCCTCCTCGGCACTCTACACCACTAACAAGTGGGCCAGAATGTTCCATGGGTTATGATTTTTTTTTCCAAATGGAAATACTGACCTTTACCCATCATGCTAGTCTATGACACATGGCTCCAGAAGGCTTGCTTTGTCGAATCACCTACATTTGCAGAAAGAATGGCTGATGAGGGGATTGTGTACATAAAGCGAGCTGCGAAGTCACCTGTGTCCACAACGACTCAAAGGTAGCGAGAGGGACCACATGAAGGAACAAGGTAGGATATTGTAGGCAGCCATAAATCCTTGAGAACAAATATAAGGTCGTGTGCATACACTACTGGAATTTTCACGTACGCCGAGTGTAATGCTCTTCGCCGAGTGCTAAAACACAAACACTCGGCAAATCAAGCTTTACCGAGCGTCACTCTCGGCAAACCCACCTTCACGGCAAACTGCCATCTTTGCCGTCACTGCCTCATGGCAAAGAGGCACCGCACGGCAAACCCTGCAGACGCCGAGAGCCGCTCACGGCAAAGAGGAGCCACGTGGCATGCCCGTCCGCAACAGACGGCCCCGTCAGTTACTGCGTACTTTGCCGAGTGTCACTCGGCAAAGCATATGCAACATCCTTTTTTGTGTATGTGTTCTTTCTAACTGACATGTGGTCGCACTGGTCACATTTATCAGTAAAAGTTTAAATAACTTGCTAAATATTTTTGAAAAAAAATGATGATATCTTTGCCGAGAGTGGCTCTCGGTAATCCTTCTGACCAGTATGATAGCGGGGCCCACATGGGGGCTGACATATTACATAGCTTTGCCGAGAGCTAGTCTCGGCAATGCTCGCGTTCTTTTCCAAGAGCTGCTCTCGAAAAAGTTGTAGCACAACAGTAGTGTCCCAGACGACCATGTTTCCGAGAGGGGCTCTCGGTAGTATATTGTTCTCCAAGTGTTGCTCTCGGAAATCTTTCCCATCCATTCTGCTGTCAAGCTATTTCTTTTCTGATCCCTGCAGAGAAAAACAACAACAATGCAATTTGATCATATATAGGCATAATTTGATCTAGTCCACACATATATAGGCATAATTTCATCATATATAGGCATAATTTGATCTAGTCCACACATATATAGGAATAATTAGGGATAGTCCACATATTGTCACACACAAGCCGAATGTATTATCCTAGTAGACGTCACACACAAGTCGCAAATTCATACATATTGTTACAACTTGCAAAACACATGCATGTCACAATAGAAGTACACTTGTTCATATATAGATCGTCTTGAGGAGGAGGAGGGGCATCACTTGCGCTGCTTCGAGATTGCATAAGAACCTATAAGAGTAGAGTCACGTGAGGGTACATAATGCCCGAGGCAATTGTCATTAATATGATCCTTTTGTGCGACGAGAAGACTTGCTGTATGAAGCCTGATCTTCAGGTGAACCTATTGGTTGATTCAGTTGACAAGAGTGCGATGAAGAAGGGGGACACCCACTACTCGGCCTTGAGAAGGATGTTCAGGCAGAGACTTGTCAATTTTTTCAGAAAACATCCTGAGGTATGCTCATCTTGTATCTGTCACGCTTTCAACATAGTTACTTGTGCAAGTTTATTGTCATACGAGCACAGTTCAGTAACTGTATGACTAATAGTTCTAGTCAAGTAAATGTACTAGTTGGTGTATGCATAGTTGGTATTAAGTGTTCATGTTGACTGTATTTTATCTCTCAGGGAGATGAAATCCCGGAGCATGAGCTGCCGTATCCATTTACTCAGACGAAATCAAGTTTTGCTCAGATCACACCATGAGTTGTTACTGAAGCCAAATCCGTCGTGCCATCACCAAGTATGGCTGAACAACAGTCTGTTGCGAGATCGCACATGTCCCAGTCCTTCAAGAGAAGGTTCTCACGGAGATCTTCAACCTGCCCTGCAACTGCCAGCACAACTAGTCTACCGCCAAAGGCTGAGTCTACTGGTACATCTCCATTGAGCAGGAAGTCAGTGCTCAGTTCTACTTCTGGTGGCATAGATCGTGAGTACCAGGTGCAAGAGAAAGGTGGCAAGGATGTTGCACTCAAGTTTGGTGTTACAGAAGGGGCTCCTGCCAAGTTTGCCTCTACACCAGTGAGATCAATGGCAGCCACACTGAACCTTGAGACCCCAATACTCGAGTCTCCGTCTCCCCTCCCCTCCCCTCCCCTCGTCTCCCCTCCCGCGACGCTCCCGTGAGCGCCGGGGGGGAAATCCCTAGCGCCGTCGCGGGCAGCCCCCCTCCCCGCTCCTTCCTCCCCTCGCCGCCGCCTCGACGTACTGGCGGGCAAAGACCGGCCAGTGCTGGCGGCGGCGGGGCGCTCTCCTTCCCCCGCTCGATCTGGTGGGCGCGGGCCTCCAGGACGGGCGGCGGCGCGGCGTTTGCTCGGGGCGTGGCGGCGCGACGGCAGCAGCCAGCGGCGGACTCGCGGGCTGTGGGCGACGGTGTGAAGGGGCTGCAGCGGTGGTGGTGCGGGGTGGGTTCCAGCGGCGTCGTCGGCCAGATCTGGGCCCAGCCGGCGCGGGCCGAGGGCGGCGGGAGCTGCGGGCGTCCGCCCCTGCCGTGGTCGCGGCTGGTGGTGGTGGAGGCGCAGCGGCGGTGGTAGGTGGGCGTGTTGGTCGGGTTCCAGGCGTTCCGCCGGCTGGACGACGGCGGCAGCGCGGATGGGCTCCCCGGGTGAGTATTCTTGGCGATTGGCGGTGGTCCGTGGGGATCCTCCTTGCCGGTGGTCGGATCTGCGTCGGTGGCATTGCGCGGGTCTGCGTCAGCCGCGGCGGTGGGGCGGCACAGGGGTGTGTCCGGTGGGGAGGTTGGCTGGAGGGATGGGCGGCGCTGACGTGCTTGGGCCAACTTGCGCCTCAGGTGCGGGCGAGCGGCCATGGCCATGCGGGTGGGTGGTCGTTGGTGGTTGGCGGTGCTAGGATGCGTCGGAGGGGTGGGCGTGCCGGGGTACATCACTTGCCCAATCATGTATTGGCCGACGACGGCGGGGCAATAGCTCCTGTGCGACGTTTTTCATGCGAATTAGAAGTAGTGCGACGTTGTTGGAATGAATGGCTGCGATGCGACGTTTTAGAAGCAAACAGTAGCTCCAATGCGACATGGCTCTGTTTAACCATGAAATGAAAAACAAGAGGGGTTAGCGATTCGAGTTACGACACGCGGGACCTAGAAGTTACTCGCATGCGGGTGGGACCCACAACTTATCCACGCAGGCTTGCCCGTGCTCGCATGCGGCTGGGACCCACAACCCACGCAAGCATGCCCCGACCCGGGCCAGCCTCGAGCCCGAGCCAGCCCACCCCAACCCCCGCCCACCATTGCTTGCCCTGCCCCTTTCTTTCCCACCTTCTTCTTCCTCTGCTCCGGCAACGAAGCGCGCCGCCGGCGAGTGATGTCTAGCTCAACTTCGGCCTCCCGCCAATCATGGACCCAGTATGGTCCACTGCCGTTAACAAGATGCCCCGATTGCCCGCGCATGGAGCCTCTGAAGCGTTTGACTTGTGTGAGGGAAGAAAATGGCAACCGTGGGCGCGAGTTTGTGAAGTGCTTAAGCAAGCCACAGCCGGGGCAGGTTAGATCTGTGTTCTTGACCAATCCTATGGTCTCCTTTTTCCCGATTTCTTTCTTTTTTCCTCGAATTAGGGCGGTGGATCTGGGTGGTGGATCTTGGATTCATGCGCCTCCGGCGCACTGTTTTTCAGGTTTTGAAGAAATGTGGGCATTTTGAGTGGCTCGATGACTATGTTGAAAGGTTGAAATTGGAGGGATCAACCGGAACCCAAGAGCTCAATTTTGGGTGGCGGCTTGCCGTGGAACAAGCCCCCAATTTGGCGGACAGAGCCGATCCGATGATGCACAGTGCAGAACTGAAGTGTGAGCTGAAGAAAATTGGCAAGCAACTCAAGCATCTGATCGATTTGAAGCAGCAAGCAAATATGATGGCTGGAGCATTTTATGGTTGTGTCATTGCTATGGGTTTATTTTACTTGATGTTCATCAATCGTAGACTTTGTTAGAGTTTCAGTTAGTGTGTCAACTAGTTTCAGGAGATTTGTTAGATGAATTTGAATTATTGTGAAGCAAAACTTGCTTGAATTATTGTAATGATATTCTCAAGGGCCCTATTCAGTGTTCATGCTCTGTTTCCTCTGTTTTTGTTCTTCCGTTAACAGAGTACACACCCAAATTCAGTTTCTAGTAAAAAAACAAAACTGGGCTGCCGAATAGATGTTGGGCCGTGAGAAAATGGGCCCTGAGAAAATAACCATGCCCAAGACCAGCCCACCCGCGTAGGGGCACCAGCCCACCTCTAACTTCGGTAAATAAAATGGGGCCCAATTAAATGTTACTTGTCCTTTTATTTTGCCTTTTACTTGCACTAAATTTTGTGATGGATAATTTTTTGATGCACTAAAGCTAAATGTTAATTGTTTTTATGCATGTCTACTGTTCCATGAACTAAATGAGTTGCATGCTTGCATGAAGTGCCCGAAGTAAATTAGTTTGCATTTTCTAGTTGCACCCATGTCCATAGTGGGTTTGCATGGGGCTCCTAGTTGCATGTCCATGGTTTGGCCAATATTTTGAAGATGTTGTGTGTGGTGATTGGGGTGTAGAAATCCGGGCCCGTAGCAACCCATAGCAATACACAAAACACAAAATATATATACTAGCATACCCAATGATTATATAGAAGCATAACGATTATATAGAAGCATACCCAACCATTACATAGTAGCATACTCATAGTTCCACGGGGCATGATAGCCTTACAACTTAAAGTACTAATAAAACTTAATAATAGTAGCATAACTATTATAACTTAAAAAAACTAATACGATAGATCTAAGCTAGATAGATAGGGGGGCACAAAACGCGGGTTCTTGGGGTTCTTCTTCTCCTCCTCCTCCGGGGCCACCTCGCTCCTCGGGCGCCCTCGCTCCTCCGGGCGCTGCCCTTCACTCCACCCCCTCCCTGTTGTTGATGGGGTACGGGAGCGTGTGCATGACGCCGTTGTTGGGGAAGATGCCGTTGAAGTCGGTGAAGATATTGTAGGTTGTGAAAGCTATGAACTCACAACCTACCCAAAACGCTCGCCCGAGGAGATGGAAAGCATCGAAAGGGTTAGTGAAAGTGGCGAGGAGCCCAACCACAACGCCGTTGTGGTTGACCTCGTCAACATGGTACATCCGAGGAGAGCCGCGGGGGAGGTGGCGGAAGCCGGCCGCAAGGAAGAACTCCGTTAACTCCCTTGCGCCCGTCCACCTCGAGATCGCCCAAACCCTAAGGGTTCTCTCAACATACACTTCGGCCGGGTAGAGCCTTTCCGGCGTGGTTGGGGGGAAGCGGTAGGTGGGGCCAGTGTACTGCATGGTGGCGGGGTGGCTCGAGGGCTCGATCGGATTTTATGGAGAAGAAGGAAGAAGGAAGGCAGAGGAGGCAGAGGATGGGGTGTGGATGAGGAGGGAGAGGAAGACGATAGTGCCCGGCTTAAATAGCCCAAGTGCGACGTGGTTTCACTGATGAAGATGGGCGGGCGACGTTTGGTGGCGCCCTAGAATTAATGGGCGGGTGGCGTTTGGTGGCGCCCCATGAAAGTGTGTACACGAGCGTGGGAAACGGGCTGCGATCCTTCTGTGCCACCGGTCGCGGGTCAAGGGGGATGGGTTCACGCACGCATCTGTGCCGTCATGGGTCAAGGGGACACGCCTGCCCCGGGTTCTCTGCGTGTGCCGCCCGTGCATTCATGTCGTAGCCCATTAATTTGCACATCTTGCTAGTGCCTGGCTAGAGGGAGACGTGACAATAATGGACGCCTTCATTTGCCCATCTTGTAACGGGAAGCACGCCATTTGAACTGCATCTATACCCCATCGATACCCCATGCCAGTTTTGCGTCCTCAAAGAGGAGCACGCCATGTACAGCACGCCATGCAGCGTTGGCTTTTTGGTTGTCTTCATCGGGCTGCTGCATTGTGGCCGGGTGCATGCTTTGATGCGACGATGCATCGGTTGTAATGGTAGGCATGCGACAGCTTACTGCGTAGGGGTGGCGGAGCAGGGCTACGTCGAGGCCATGCATGCAAGCGGGCCCGCATGCAAGCACGGGCGCAGTTCTGCGGGTGAGCATGCATGCTGCGGGTGGGCACGGGCACGCATGCAACGATGGGATTGGGCACTGCGTAGGCTTGGTCCATGCACCGCGTCAACTCTTGTCGTTGGATTCAAATGAACGGTCCTGATGCCCCAACGAGATTGGCTGATCCAAACCCCACCGATTCAACCAATCAGGGCGTCTCATGCGGATCGATATACACTGTAGCTAACCCTAGCGCCTGATCTCAACCGTTCACGCACAACGATCGACGACCCAGTAGTGTGCGGGGTTTTGAGGGGTTTTGAGAGGGGTATTGAGGGATTTTGAGGGGTTTTGGCTGATTAGGGTTGAGCATAACTAATTCAAAAATAATTAAAAAAATATAAAACTTGCGCACATAGTCTTATTATGTCGTATAGTAACGAGAAAAAAATATAAATATGATTTACATACATTTTTACGAAAAATCCTTCACAAAATTGTCATTCCTCGAACAATGTAGTATGGAGTTCAAGGGAGAGAGTAGTGGGCACCCGAGAGTATAGGTGGGGTTTTGAAAATGAAAAGTGTGAAAACCTCACCAAAACTTCATTTTGGATTGACTAAGAAAGATCTTAACTTACTTTTCTCATTTTCATGTTTTTAAACTTGTTTTATATATAATTTTCTATTAAACCTTGTTTTTCCAAAAAAAAGAAAATAATAGAAAATTAATTCAATAAATAGTGAGACTTTAGATTTACAATATATAGGTAGAATAGATGTGTAGAAAAATTATTTGTCTGGTTTAGACAAGGTGCAAAAAAACTTGCTTAAATATGAGGCCGTTTACCTTACCTTTGAAGGTCATTTGAGACACACTTTTCATGACTATGAGTTCAACTTACCAAAAGGGCTGGGAATGATCAGCAAACAAACATATTTCAGTTGAGGTACTTTAGATAGCATTAAAACATCAATACCCCATCCCTAATTCAAATTTGAGGCCAAATTTGAATTTTATTTGGCTGGTTTAGACAAGGTACCAACAAACAAGTTCGAATAGAAATACGGGATACATAGTGACTACCAGTACGCACCAAGTTACAAATATTATTACATGCCCCAAATTTCAAAATTGTTCTCTGTTCTACCTCTTCCTACCACGTCGCGTGCCCTTCTTCGCCTTAGCACTTCTTGTTTTTGGTTCAACTACACACACAAGTTCACTGATCATCTTGGTTTTCTTCACTGGTCTTTTCAACACCTCGCCAACACCCTCGTGATCAGTGTCTTCAGTCTCAATGTTGACAGCAGTTTCAGTTTCTTCGGTGTGTACCTCAACATGGGTTTCTTCAGTCTGAACCTCGACACGCGCAGGTTCAGTTTCAACCTCGAGAGCAGTTTCTTCAGTCTGAACCTCGACACGCTCAGGTTCAGTTTCAACCTCGAGAGCAGTTTCTTCAGTCTGAATGTTGACTGCAGCAGGATTTTCTTCACTCTGCTCAGGCTGAGGTACACTTCTCTTCTTTCTACCGCCATTGACTCTTGCTTTTTTTGTTGGCCAACACTGTTCAACAACAAGGGGCTGACTTGCTCGCTTCCTCCTGGCCATTGGGAAAATGTTATACATATAGTAATTGAAAAAAAGCACCAAATCAAAACACAAACAAATAAACAAGAACATACTTTGGCTTATCAGGAGTGTAACGGCATTTGAGAGATCCCACTCTGTGCCCAAGTTCCTGGCACAACTTGCATATGTTTTGTTACCTTTTTGGGCCCTTTTTGGCTTTCCATCTTTATTTCCCTTCTTACTACTCCCACCTTTCTCAAACCATGCCTTGAATCTACTCTGTTTAGGCCTGCCAGCCTTTCTTTTCGTCAAGGGAGGACACATGGAAAATTCAATGTCCACTTCAGGCCACTGAGACTGATCTGTTAGTGCTGGAATTGGAGTAGCATATGCAGCTTTGAATTTTGCTACCGAATAATATTCATGCAAATATGGGTGCATGTTTATCTTCGGTTGGGATGCTAAGAAGAGAATGGCATGCTCACATGGTTTACCAGTGTGTTGCCACTCGAGGCAAGTGCAATCATGCAATTCAGTGTTAACAACATGTCTCCTTCCAGTTTTGTTATCTCTAACTTCAGCACCCCAAGGTGAAGATTTTTCAACAAACAAATGTGAAAGACATCTGCTCCTATTGACCACCTGTTGTACCACTGCTGGAAGCTTATCACCTTGCAGACAATCACCTATCCTTCTTCTCAATTCCCACAACCGCATGAGCATGATCCTGATTTGGTCAACCATGTCATGCACAGGCAAATCTTTTAACTCCTTGACCTTGTTGTTGAAACTCTCTGCCAAATTGTTGTTGATGTAGTCACACTTGATGGCAGTGTTGAATGCTGACCTGTACCATAACAAAGAATGGTAGGTGTTCAGCCATGGACCAAACTCATCACATGCTGCCATTATCTTATCAAGATGATATTTGTGTGTCTGTCTAGTGTAAGATCTTGCTGCTGGCCACATGCGCCCAACTTCTTCTCCTCTAAATTTTTTGATCAAATTCATCCACAAATGACCGAAGCACTCCCTCTGCTCAGCATGTGGGAAAACATTTTTCACTGAATTTTCAAGCCCCTTGCATGCATCTGTGTGTATAGCCAAAGGTGACACTGGCCCTAGGCATCTTTTCAACTGGATCATGAACCATGTCCATGAAGCCTCTGTTTCTGACTGAAACAAGCCAACAACAATAGGAAACATCCAGTTGTGTCCATCTAGAGCATTGCATGCTGCCAACTGACCGTTCCACTTGCCTGTCAAAAATGACGAGTCTATGCTCAAATATGGACGACACCCTGCTTTGAACCCATCAATGCAAGGCTTCAAAGCCATAAAAAACTTGGAGAACTTGACTTCACCTTTGGCTGATACCTCTGTATCTATCTCCACAACACTACCAGGTGACCTCTTTTCCACCTCTGCTTTGAAGTTGTAAAGCATCCTAAATGTATTTGCCCAATCACCATATAAAATTTTCATTGCCCTCTGTTTTGCCTTCCACACTGTGGTATATTTCAGTTTAATGGGATACATCTTTTCCAAGTCTACTTTGAGTTTATTCGCAGTAGTGTTTGGTGTTTTGGCTAAAATTGGGGTGATCTTTTCTGCAACCCAAAGTTATGATGTCATGGTTGATACTCTCTGTGAACTTGTAATACAAGTATGTTGATTGGGGATTTGGTTAACCCTGACAGTACTTCCATCAGGTTGCAGTCTAGCAGATATGTACCACTTGCAAGGCTTCACACTACCATCAAATCCTCTGCACCTCGCATAAAACTTCTTTCTATCAGTCCAAACAGTCTTGGCATCAAACTCATGTTTCACTGCATAAGTCTTGAAACACATCCTAAACTCCTTCATGCTTGGGAACAACTTGCCTACTTCAATGACAGGGTTTTGTTTGTCATACACATGCACCAGCTCATCATCATGTGCATCATCTACCTCATCTGCAGCTTGTTGCATCAACTATCCATCTACTTCTTCATCAGCATTAGCAGGCAAACTAGATTCACCCCTCTCCTGCTTATCTCTGTCATCGACTGGAATGCCAAAAAATTTGGCCATCTCAATGTCAGGCATTGGTGCAATGACCAAATCAGTAGGCTCATCTAATTCAACTACATTCCAATCAATAGTTGCTGCAGTTTCAGTTTCAGTCTCAGTTCCAGTCGCCTGTCCCTCTTCGGGTATTACTGTAAGTTCAGTACACATGGGAATCAATGGCCTCTGTGTAGCCCAATCATCACCTACCATCTGCGCAGCCAATTGTGATGGCACATATCCAACCTTCGAAAAAATGTTCAGATCAACGAGCTCAGCAAAAAAAAATAGCCCGTTTGCTTGTCCAGCCGTTTTGCCGATCGATTTCTTCTACAATCTGTTCACCATCTTCTATTTCACATACTCTCCTTTCCAATCATCAAACCGCAACAGTGATACTTCTTGCTCTGGACCCCAAACAATATTCTCGCTAATTTTTTCCACCCATTTCTTCACTGCTGTCTCTCCCATGTTCTGTAGAACTTGTGGATCAATCTCTGTAAACTCAACCTCCCATTTAACAATAGTGTCTCTCTCAATGTTCTGTATGCTACCATCAACTAATTTTGCCTTTGATGGAAAGAAATTGACTGTCAATTCGAAGGTCCGAGCGGCAGCATCCCCTCTGTCAGTGGCGGACAGTGTGAGCCCGTGAGAAAAAGCAGACGAGGCCACCCCCTAATTGCATGGAAAATTGGATTGGAGAGAGGCGCATCACCTATTCGAAGTTGAATCTGGCGGCTCCATCTCAGTATGCCCACGGGCTCCCCTCACAACCTATCGATTCCGCAAGCGAAAACAGAGGAAACGAGCTGAGATCTACGGGCCGGAGAGAGAAACGGGAGGGCGACTAGGGTTTGAATTCACTCACCATTTTCTAAGGACGAAGGCTCCGCCGCCGTTGAGAACGAGGGCTCCGCCGCCGCCACCGAGAACGCAAGATCCGCCGCCACCGGAGAAGAAGGGGGGCAGAGTGGCGGGCCCGGCACGGTCGGGCGGCAGGGCACGGTCAGTTGTTTTGAGGAACAATTAAGTTGGACCCACATGTCCTAACATAAACGGGCGGGCTTGGTTGACGACCAATTTAACCACATTTAACAGCCATGTCGCACCACAGCCATTTGCTCGAACAACGTCGCACTCTTGCCAATTCACCTCAAAAACGTCGCACATGAGCTATTGGCCCGACGGCGGCGGCGTCCGTGGACACCGTATCCTTCATGAAGGCTTCATCGCAGTGCCCTTACTCCTTCGAGTTGCTCCCGGTGAAAACTCGATCTTTGGGATCGGATGGTGGCGGCTATCAGTGGTCGTTCCCTTCTAGGAGGCACCATCTTGGAGTCCTTGTCCCGTCGTTTTCCGTCTCACCTCTCCTCGGAGGCTTGGAGGTTTCCGATGGCTACAAGCGGTTCATCCTCGCACATGTGTAGTGGCTTGGTAGTCGTTGGGGTGGTGTGGCGGTGCTCGGCACCTTTTTATCTTGCCTTGGTTGTGTGTGTCGTGTGCGGTGGTGCCGCGAGTTTGTATCGTGTTGCTTGTGGATCGTGCTTTATATATAAAGCGGGGCGAAAGCCTTTTTCGGTAAAAAAAAACCTTGAGACCCCAAAGAGGCCTATCTCTGCTACTGTGTGCGACACGCCGCCTCTAAAAACTGTCAAGCGTTCAGCTAGAGCAAAGTTGTTCATGTCACCTACAAAGGATGCAAGCAGGATGGAAGAAGAGAACCAAAGAATAAGCACCTCTGCGGGCGATGACAATGATGAGTTGCTCAGTTTACTTCCAAAGTCCCTCTTGCAATCGGTAAGTTCATGCTCATACTGATAATTTATCTACTCAGTTTTGCTGTACGAACAAAGGATAACTCTTGTGTTACTTAAAGGTGAAGGAGAAGGAGCAAAGGGCTTTGGAGGAAATGGAAACAGGCGTTGCTGACCAGGTTCAACGCCAGTCATGCCTGCCAAGCTCCTTTGACACCACTTCCTTATCTTCTAGTCAAGACATCGCTATGTACTGATAAAGTAGGAGCTCATCCACAAGATCATCGAAAGCAACCCGAAACTACTAAATCTGCAGGTGAAGTTGAAGAGCAATTGAGACTACTGCTAGAGTTTGTTCCAGACTGGATCTGTGAGAAGACTTCAAGAAACGGAGATGTCCTCTGCTGGTAAACATTTCTTATCAGATGCATACATACATGTTCTGATTCGTGCTAAGAAACTCAGATGCATACATTGCCAGCTATATATCCTATCATTCCCAGACATCCTAATGTGTGTTAATGTTCCTTTTCAGCGTTGATACAACACTAAGCCAGGAAGATGTCCGACAAAGGTTGTAAAGCGTCGGGTAGGGTGGAGCACCCGATTATTTCGCCTTGTTTAGAAATGTAGCAAAGTGTTTTCTTTTCTCTTGCGGGGATAGAAATGCAGCAGCATATTAGTGCAAGTTTGTCCCTAGATACTGGAAGATATGTACCTGTTGATGTTTATGCCCAGTTATTATTTGAGTCATTCACTATGTGGCTTGACTTGTGCTCAAATTGATATTACACAATGAATGGCATGTATATCTCAACTATTCTAACTCTCGAAATAGGCTTTTGCCCCGCTATATAGATATAGCAACCACACGATACAACTGATAGTCCGATGCTGGGGCAGACAGCACAAGCAAGCCCAAAAGAAATAACTGAGAAAGAAAAAGAAACTAATGACAACAGAGTCGGGTCGACGAAAACGATGGTGACCCGCAACCGCTGCGCCCGCCGGAGAATTTCCACCACGCTCCTAGCACTTCGGACCGCCGCATACCAAGCAACAACTTCAGGAAGGAACGCGACGATGCCGACGCTGTTGCCCGGACTGGTCCTAGGGTTTCCCCCGGTACACGGAGGGGCGTGTGGAAGAGGTAAGCACGGCGCCCTTCAGGAAGGACCGGTGGCGCCCGCGGGCGTCACCGCGTCGGTGCCGGCCAAGCCGACAGGGATTTCTCCCGTCCGCCACACAACCACAACCCCGGCCGCTCCGTCGCACTCCACCAATCTTGCCGCCCACCAACATGCGCCACCATGGTCTTTAGATCACCACCGCCGTCTCACCATGGAAAGAGAAGCGAGGCCGACGGATCCGAGAGGGGACAACCGGGAACATGGAGCGGCAAAAATCAGCAGCCACGCGGGAGGGGACAACCTCCACCGCCCTTGGCGGTCACCGGCCGGATGCAGCAATAGGAGCACACCAGGCCCACGGCCCGGCCGAGCCAGAAAGGACTCGTGAAGCTCCCGTCACCACGCTGCAGTTAGCGCGCCACCGTCTCCGCAACCCCCCGCACGAGCCGCACCTCCGTCCGTCGAAGCCGTCGCACACGACCAAGCGGCGAAGCGAAACCTACGAGGCCGAGAGGAGACAACCGGGAACGATGAGCGGCAGAATCGGCAGCCACGTGGGAGGGGACGACCTCCACCGCCCATGGCGGTCACCGGCCGGACGCAGCGAGGAGAGCACACCTGGCCCACGGCCCGGCCGAGCCAGATAGGGCTCGTGAAGCTCTCATCGCCGCGCTGCACTGCGCGTGCCTCCGTCTCCGCAACCCCCCGCACGAGCCGCTCCTCCGTCAGCCGGTGCCGCCGGCCAGGCCCGCCCAGACCCAGATGGGGCCCAAAAGGGCCCAGATTTGGGCCAGAAGGGCCCCGCCGCCTGTCGCCGCGCCTGCCCACAGCCAAGTGGCTGCGCCGCCGCCTCCTCACCATCCGGCGCAGCGCCGCCGCCGGAACCACTGCTGCCCGAGGAACACCACCGCACATACGCGATGGGGAAGGAAGACCACCCGCAGCACCACCGGAGGACCGAATGTAACGCCCCGAGACCGATGCTCGGGAAGACTTTCATATATTCCGGGTTTCGCCGTGTGTTTCATTTGTGCCTGCCCTTTTATTTTTGCATTGCATCATGTCATCATGCCATCATCTCATAAATCTTTTGCAACTCAACTAAATAAATGGCATGGATCTTTGATCCATTTAAATCGAGGGAATTCACATGGTGATTCTCTTTAAAACATATCCTCTCGATATTTAGAGAGCTATAGTAAATATTCCAATTATTTGGATTTACCGCAAACACACTTACAAAATATCCTAATGCCTTTGTTGTCTTAATACTTGATCTCCAACTTTGCCATTTATTCTTTCATCATCTTCTGGAGCTCCACCAAAAATCCCAACATTTTTGGAAACCTCTAATTCCTAGTCCTTGCTCAAACCTTTTGAATTAAATTCAAATGATTTTGAATTTAATTCCTGCAATCTTGCCACTCCTATTTTTCATGGACCGTGCACATTTTTACGAGTCCGTGGAAATTATCCCCGTGCCCAACTCTTTCTCTAACCTTTCTTTTCTTCCCTTTTTCTTTCTCTTTATTTTCTGTTTTGAAAAGAGAATTAGAGAAAGAGAGAGAGAGAGAAGGAGCCCAGCAGCCTGGGCCTCCCAACCTCCCGCGCCGGCCCAAGGCCAAGGCCCAGCCGCCCCCACCAATCCCTCCTAACCCTAGCCCGAACCCCCTGCACGATCCCCCACTCTCCCTCGTCTCCTCCCTCGCACCGTCACCACGCACGAGAGGAGCGCCTCGCCCGATCCCTTCTGCCTCCTCCTCGCTCGCCTCCCTCCTCTCGATGTCTCCCTCTCCTCCTCTTCAGCGCCAACCTCCCGATCCCACAGCACAGCTCCTCGAGCACCCAACTCCGGCGGCCCTGCCTCGCGTCGTCCCATCGCCTCCGCCATGTCGCTTCCCTACAAGTGTAGCCGCGAGCTTCCTCTGCGCCATGGCCGTGGCCTCGCCAGCCGGCCATTAGAGTCGCCATCGCGTCGTCTTCTTCACCCCCTGCCCGAGTCCCCTGCATCAGCCCCGGAGATCACCGCTGCCGGAAATCGCCAGGTCCAGTGACCCCTCGTCCAGCAGGCCCTCTCCGTCCTCGCCTTGTACTCCGCCACCGCCGGAGCTGCTCCGTCCGCCCTGCGCCGGAGCCATCATTCCCGCGCCGCCGCCGTTGCCTCCTGCTGCGCGCCCCGACCTCAAGCTCGTCCGCGCGCCTCCATCCATCCCCGGCCATCTTCTGCCGTAGCTCGCGCTCGAGCTCCCTTCCACGACTCTCGGTCACCTTCTTCTGTTGCGACCTCCTGCTCGCCAAGTCCCTGTTCATCCTCTACTCGCAGCTCCATCCATGGCGGCCCCTGTTCGCTGACCACCAAGAACCGAGGCCCTTTTGTGTTGCTTCACTTTGGATGCGCCAAGATCCTCTCCGACAAGTGTACGACTACATGGGGACACGTCAAGTACCACTACCGCCGTCTCCGGAATCGCCAAGGACGCCAAGTACAACGACGTTTTTGGAAGACCCGTGAACATCAAGTTCCCCTGCCACGAACGGTCACAGTGTTGTGGATCCGGCAAGTACCCTGTCCGGAACGCCAAGTTCGCCTACGAAATGTGTACCACTACATCAAAGACCTCGGATCCATCAAGTTCCTCTTCAAAACGTGTACGACTACTTCCACTTCGAACCCATCCGCCCCGAAACGCACGCTTCGAAGGTATAACCGCCGAGACAACCGCCCGTGAACGAATGCATATGTTCTATGAGTTGCTCATGTTTGCACTGTGCCCGACTTGTTCGTCGCACGTTGTCACCCCCTTCCTTGCCACTAACTCGTGGGAACCCGGTAGTCGGGATCACCCCATCATCTCTAGCATGTTCCGCACATCCACGCACTTGCTTCTTTTGCATCGATATCTCAATGAGTTGTTGGAACCGGGATGTTGCCGTGGCACCATTTCCGTTTCACTGCCGTGGCATCCTTTTCCTTCCGCCATGGCAAAAGATGCCTCGTATCATGCTCATGTCAACATTTCCATAAAATTGCTTAAAAGTTGCATATGTCATTCGCATCATGATAACAACATTTAAAATGTTTAAAATTGTGATTGCATTAAATTGCCAAATGACATGAGGATTTACCGGAATTGTTGTCTGATGTTCCCGGCCTCATTTAAATTGCCTAAAATGTGTAGTTTACTTATGCTTCACCTCTTGCCATGTTATTCAATATTTAATATTGTTGGTTACATAAATGAGAGAGAACTAAATGAGTCATGTGGTGCTTCGTCAATATGCAAGTCGGTGCATATTGAGCTCCACTTAACTTGTAGTATTGTTTGTTGCATTTTGCCATGCCATGCCTCATTTAAACCGGACATGCATCATACTTGATTGTGCATCATGCCATTTTTATGTGATGGTTGTTTACCATGTTGCTTGCTTCTTTACGAATTGCTTCTCTCGATAGCTTAGGTTCCGTTCCGGAGTTGTGAGGATTCGTTCGACTATGTCCGTTTGTCTTCTTCATGGACTCGTTCTTCTTCCTTGCAGGATTTCAGGCAAGATGACCATACCCTCGAAATCACTTCTATCTTTGCTCGCTAGTTGCTCGCTCTTTTGCTATGCCTACCATTTGCTTATCATGCCTCCCATATTGGTAAACCAAGCCTCTAACCCACCTTGTCCTAGCAAATCGTAGTTTGGCTACGTTACCGCTTTTGCTCAGCCCCTCTTATAGCGTTGCTAGTTGCAGGTGAAGATGAAGCTTGTTCCATGTTGGAACATGGATATGTTGGGATATCACAATATCTCTTATTTAATTAATGCAGCTATATAATTGATAAAGGGTGGAAGGCTCGGCCTTATGCCTGGTGTTTTGTTCCACTCTTGCCACCCTAGTTTCCGTCATATAGGTATTATGTTCCCGGATTTTGCGTTCCTTACACGGTTGGGTGATTTATGGGACCCCCTTGACAGTTCGCTTTGAATAAGACTCCTCCAGCAAGGCCCAACATTGGTTTTACCATTTGCCACCTAAGCCTTTTTCCCTTGGGTTCTGCAGACTCAAGGGTCATCTTTATTTTAAACCCCCGGGCCAGTTCTCCTTCGAGTGCTGGTCCAAACCGAGCGATGTCCGGCGCCCCCTGGGCAACCAGGGTCTATGCCAACCCGACGTCTGGCTCATCCGGTGTGCCCTGAGTACGAGATATGTGCAGCTCCTATCGGGATTTGTCGGCACAACGGGCGGTTTTGCTGGTCTTATTTTACCATTGTCGAAATGTCCTGTAGCCGGGATTCCGAGACTGGTCGGGTCTTCCCGGTAGAAGGAATATCCTTCGTTGACCGTGAGAGCTTATAATGGGCTAAGTTGGGACACCCCTGCAGGGTATTATCTTTCGAAAGCCGCGCCCGCGGTTATGAGGCAGATGGGAATTTGTTAATGTCCGGTTGTAGAAAACCTGAAGTTGACCTTAATTAAAATACATCAATCGCGTGTGTAGCCGTGATGGTCTCTTCTCGGCGGAGTTCGGGAAGTGAACACGGTGTTGGAGTTATGCTTGACGTAGGTTGTTCTAGGATCACTTCTTGATCATAGTTGTTCGACCGTGCTTTTGCCTTCTCTTCTCTCTTTCTTTTGCGTATGTTAGCCACCATATATGCTAGTCGCTTGCCGCAGCTCCACCTCACTACCCTGTCCTACCTTTAAGTTTAAATAGTCTTGATCTCGCGGGTGTGAGATTGCTAAGTCCCCGTGACTCACAGATACTTCCAAAACCAGTTCGCAGGTGCCGATGAAACCGTGCAGGTGACGCACCCGAGCTCAAGGAGGAACTCGATGAAGATCTTGTTCATTGTGTTGTTTCGTTTCAGTTGATCAGAAGTGGAGCCCAGTTGGGACGATCGGGGATCTGTGTAGCATTTGGGGTAGTCTTCTTTTATTTTGGTTCCGTAGTCGGACCTTGATTGTATCTGTATGATGTAATGCTTTACTCATGTATTGTGTGAAGTGGCGATTGTAAGCCAACTATGTATCTCTTTCCCTTATGTATTACATGGGTTGTGTGAAGATTACCTCACTTGCGACATTGCTTTCAATGCGGTTATGCCTCTAAGTCGTGCTTCGACACGTGGGAGATATAGCCGCATCGAGGGCGTTACAAGTTGGTAATCAGAGCCATCCCCGACTTAGGAGCCCCCTTCTTGATTGAATCGCTGACTTTGTTGAGTCTAGAACAAAATGTTTTGAGTCTTAGGATTATATATATCGGAGAGTAGGATTCTTTTTACTCCTCAGCCCCTTCGTCGCTCTGGTGAGGCCCCCTGACGTAGATGTTTTGACTTTCCTCTCCTCAAATTTCACTAAATTTTTTTTAGGATCACGCGGGTATCTTGGAATGGTTCCGATGGTTTTGTGACGAGAACATTGTTCTTGGTGCCTCCTGACATTTAGGGGTTGTGGCAATGTCCCGGGGAGTTGAACTCCGAGGTGTTGTCGTCACAATTTTATCGTTGCAGTTCTGGAATACCTGAGTTGTGCCGACATCCAAAATCTCTTTTATGCAGTTGTTGGTGAGATCACCTCGACGCCACCCAGTACTGGGGCGGGAGTTCGGGAGTATTGCCATAACTCGTATAACGGATGCTTTTCGAAGGTTGAGGTAGACGATTTCCGAAGGTTTCTTGGTTATGTGTTGAAGGATGGATACAGCTGGATCTAGGTATTGTTAGTTTGGGTATATATTTTGTGTCCCCTGTATCCCCAACACCTGATTGCATAACCAGAAAGTTTCGGGACTTTATAAGTGGGAATTCAAGTATCTCGTAGGATATCTTTCCAATAGACACATGATACGATATTGGATCTATCATATGTTTGTTTCCGGCTTATTCTGCAAGCCAAATCCTTTGTTTTTGTTTTGTTTTGTGGTATTCAAGTTGCTTCAATGCCAAGTGTTGAATCCATAACTTTCCTAAACGGTGTTCTCATATTTCTATGTGAATACTAATCCTTCTTGATCACTGAGGTTGTCTTTTCAATTCTTTCCAACCGGTGTGCTTCTCTTCAAGTGGATCCGATCATTTCAACATTCACAAGATCACCTCTCAGTTTTTCCCAACGTTGCTTGTTTCATCCGTCCCAAGTTGTCTTTGTTTTTCCCGCGCTCCCACCCTCTTTCTTTAAGGACTCAGATTTCTTAATCAAGTATCCTTTTTATTGATGTGAAGTCTCTTCATTTTTTCCGTCAATGTGTCTTATCCGGTGATTCTCATGAAGATTCTAACGGAGCTTCAAGTTTATCATTCTTCATTCTTTTCTTCTCCAGTGGATTAAATTCAAGCTTTGTCGATCATATCATTTTCCTCGTTTCAAATGCTTTCTCGTACTGGTGCACCTCTTAATCATCCACTTCTCGCTATTCATTTGTTCCGAAGTGCTGAAGATATCTCTGAATATTCGTGTTTTTCACTCCGCATCAATTCTTACTATTTCGAGATTGTTATCTTATTCAAGCCATTTAAATCAACCGGTGCAACCTCCCTGTCAAGTAATCCTTTCCAACGGTGTTTTCTTTTCAGTGGGCCCTAACCCACAGGTCTTTTCCCAGGATTTTACCTGGCTCTTCTAATATTGCCGGAGCTATTCCCAAATTCTTTTCGAAGTTTGACGTAAGAATGAATTTCATCAGTCAGACGCCTTTCCAAGATCGATTCCAAATCATTTTCATCGTCGACTCAACCTCTTTGTTTTTCATTCTCCCGGAGTATCTCAACAATTTTGATGTTGTTTCTCGTTGTCTTGTGAAGACTGAAGAAGATTTTCTCTTAAATCTTGTCCGCTCTCCAGGAGATTCACAGTGCTAGCTCGATGTTATCCTATCTAGTTATTTCAGATTGTGCAATTCTTTTCATCCATCCAGAGTATTTTCAGGAGTTGTTTTTCCGTCTCGATCATCCGGAGGCCATCTTTTTGGAATATTCCTTCGTTTCAACTTTTTAGCTTCTTTCTTCAATTATTCTATATCCGTGCCCCTTCATTCGTCTCAATATTCTTACGGTGCTTCGTTCTAGTTTTCTACAATTGGTTCACGATCTCTTCATTCTTGTGCATCTTGATTTGCTCAAGTATCTTCGCGCTTTTCTAATTCTTCTCGGTGATTCTTCATATTTTCTTTGTTCATTTTCAATTCTATCGGTGGTTCGTTCAAGATTCCTCTTCCTTTGTTACCGTATCAATGCATTCGTGCTTTCCAAATTCTACCGGTGGATCGTTGAATACTTTCTCAAGTTTGCGCCATATCTCTCTAAATCCTTCCAACGGGAATAAGTTGTTTACAATCCGTTGCTTGTCATCAACCTAAATTGATGAAGGATACGCATAACATAATTCTTATTCTTGCTTCATCGAAATGATGGATTCGTTCCTCCAGAGTTTGTTCACAATAACTAATTCTCGTTGTCAGTTGTTCATCTTATCTTTTCCCGGAGTTCCAACCTTTTCAATGATGTCACCACGGAGATTCATTTAAATCATTGCAAGGATTCACCTTGTGTTTTCAACTTCCCTTTCCTTTCGTTTGATCATTCTTTTGTTACCGGAGTTATTCATGGAGGCTCTACATGGTGGTTCGTCAAGGATTCTTTTCATTCTTCAATTGTTCTTCAAGATTTCTCTCGAAATTAAGATCCGCCAAGCTATACTCTAAAATAAACATGGTGTTCAACACATGTTTTTTCTTGAGGAGTTCAAGTATTCTTCATCTTGCATTCCGAAGTGCAATTCGTTCTACCTTATCATTTGAGGTGGTGTTATGTCGTTCTTGACAATTTCCCTTCGTGTTTCATGATTCACATGTTGTCAAGAATGAGGTATATTAAATCCATCAGTTTCTTCCTTGGATTTATCTTGGTTTATATTTCACCTAAAGCCTTCCCTAAGGATTGTTGCTATTTGTGGTGCTTATCAATGACCCAAGTTTTCTCCTATCCTCTTGGTGAAAGAAGTTTTTCATCTCTTTGGTGTTCTCAATCAAAGTAATTGTTTCCGTTAGTAGTCGGTTGTCACCTCATAATTTTGAGATGTTTTCCATAAGCCCACAACAAGCTTGCGCTTTTCGTTGTTGATTTCCCAACAACTCCGTTCAATCCTTCCTTGCAAGGATGCTCTTGAAATTCAATTGTGGTGGAAGTTGTCACTTTTTCTTCTCTGTCCCTTTATTACAACAATCTAGCTACTATTCTTTTGTTCCGGAAGCATTGTGATGTTGCTCTCTTCACTCTTCATCTCGAATTGTGAGGATCATGTTCTTTCCTTTTGCTTATCCATTTAATCGGAGTTTTATGTTTTCATTCGAGCTCTCTCATCTTAGCTAGTTTTGCCTCCCTTCTCAATCTGAGTGCCGTATGAAATCTTTCTTACACCTTGTGCCATTCTTTCAATAGTTCCGGAGGCAGTGTGTTGTTGATCTCTTCAAGTATCCTCTCATCTTGTCAAGTTCATGTTCAATTCCTTCCATTTAAATTCGGAGTGCTGTCAAAATTATATCATTCTTATTCATTCTTATCTCGTTTCAACCAGAGTGGTTTCAATTCCTTCTTGTCCACTGTGCTCGTCATTCATAGATTTGCAACCTCCATCGTTAACATGGTGTTCCTTGTTTCTCTTTTCTACTGGTATGCTCTCAATTTCGTTCAACTCTATTGTGTTATTCTTTCAAGTTTTCTTCTCTTTTCTACGGAACTGTTGTCCAAATTCTGTCATTCTTGTTCCTTGGCTATCTCATTATACCGGTGTGGTCATATTCTTTTGTTTCTTGAAGCTCTTATTTCATGTCTTTCAACCTACAAGGTTCTCGTAATGTTCCTTGTTCCTTT
This sequence comes from Aegilops umbellulata, assembly GCA_032464435.1. NCBI lineage: Eukaryota > Viridiplantae > Streptophyta > Magnoliopsida > Poales > Poaceae > Aegilops > Aegilops umbellulata. The sequence continues at coordinate 493,843,838 of CP136058.1, forward strand.
TTGCTAACAGAGTGTTTGCAATTTCGTTCACCTCCATTGTATTCTTTCTTTCGATTTGTTCAACCTCTCAAGGTTTGTGGGTTTCACTCGTTTGTCAAAGAAGCAACTTTGTTTTACCTCTGCCTCTCCCGTTTTCCCTCCGGTGTCATCCTAGATCTCGGGACGAGATCCTCTCGTAGTGGTGGAGTGTTGTAACGCCCCGAGACCGATGCTCAGGAAGACTTCCATATATTCCGGGTTTCGCCGTGTGTTTCATTTGTGCCTGCCCTTTTATTTTTGCATTGCATCATGTCATCATGCCATCATCTCATAAATCTTTTGCAACTCAACTAAATAAATGGCATGGATCTTTGATCCATTTAAATCGAGGGAATTCACATGGTGATTCTCTTTAAAACATATCCTCTCGATATTTAGAGAGCTATAGTAAATATTCCAATTACTTGGATTTACCGCAAACACACTTACAAAATATACTAATGCCTTTGTTGTCTTAATTCTTGATCTCCAACTTTGCCACTTATTCTTTCATCATCTTCCGGAGCTCCACCAAAAATCCCAACATTTTTGGAAACCTCTAATTCCTAGTCCTTGCTCAAACCTTTTGAATTAAATTCAAATGATTTTGAATTTAATTCCTGCAATCTTGCCACTCCTATTTTTCATGGACCGTGCACACTTTTAGGAGTCTGTGGAAATTATCCCCGTGCCCAACTCTTTCTCTAACCTTTCTTTTCTTCCCTTTTTCTTTCTCTTTATTTTCTGTTTTGAAAAGAGAATTAGAGAAAGAGAGAGAGAGAAGGAGCCCAGCAGCCTGGGCCTCCCAACCTCCCGCGCCGGCCCAAGGCCAAGGCCCAGCCGCCCCCACCAATCCCTCCTAACCCTAGCCCGAACCCCCTGCCCGATCCCCCACTCTCCCTCATCTCCTCCCTCGCGTCGTCACCACGCACGAGAGGAGCGCCTCGCCCGATCCCTTCTGCCTCCTCCTCACTCGCCTCCCTCCTCTCGATGTCTCCATCTCCTCCTCTTCAGCGCCAACCTCCCGATCCCGCATCACAGCTCCTCGAGCACCCAACTCCGGTGCCCCTGCCTCGCGTCGTCCCATCGCCTCCGCCATGTCGCTTCCCTACAAGTGGAGCCGCGCACTTCCTCTGCGCCATGGTCGTGGCCTCGCCAGCCGGCCATCGGAATCGCCATCGCGTCGTCTTCTTCACCCCCTGCCCGAGTCCCCTGCATTAGCCCCGGAGATCACCGCTGCCGGAAATCGCCAGGTCCGGCGACCCCTCGTCCAGCAGGCCCTCTCCGTCCTCGCCTTGTACCCCGCCACCGCCGGAGCTGCTCCGTCCGCCCCGCGCCGGAGCCATCATTCCCGCGCCGCCGCCGTTGCCTCCTGTTCCGCGCCCCGACCTCAAGCTCGTCTGCGCGCCTCCATCCATCCCCGGCCATCTTCTGCCGCAGCTCGCGCTCGAGCTCCCTTCCACGACTCTCGGTCACCTTCTTCTTTTGCGACCTCCTGCTCGCCAACTCCCTGTTCGTCCTCTGCTCGCAGCTCCATCCATGGCGGCCCCTGTTCGCTGACCACCAAGAACCGAGGCCCTTTTGTGTTGCTTCACTTTGGATGCGCCAAGATCCTCTCCGACAAGTGTACGACTACATGGGGACACGTCAAGTACCTCTACCGCAGTGTCCGGAATCGCCAAGGACGCCAAGTACCACGACGTTTTTGGAAGACCCGTGAACATCAAGTTCCCCTGCCACGAACGGTCACAGTGTTGTGGATCCGGCAAGTACCCTCTCCGGAACGCCAAGTTCGCCTACGAAATGTGTACCACTACATCAAAGACCTCGGATCCATCAAGTTCCTCTTCAAAACGTGTACGACTACTTCCACTTCGAACCCATCCGCCCCGAAACGCACGCTTCGAAGGTATAACCGCCGAGACAACCGCCCGTTATCGAATGCATATGTTCTATGAGTTGCTCGTGTTTGCACCGTGCCCGACTTGTTCGTCGCACGTTGTCACCCCCTTCCTTGCCACTAACTCGTGGGAACCCGGTAGTCGGGATCACCCCATCATCTCTAGCATGTTCCGCACATCCACGCACTTGCTTCTTTTGCATCGATATCTCAATGAGTTGTCGGAACCGGGATGTTGCCGTGGCACCATTTCCGTTTCACTGCCGTGGCATCCTTTTCCTTCCGCCATGGCGACAAATGCCTCGTATCATGCTCATGTCAACATTTCCATAAAATTGCTTAAAAGTTGCATATGTCATTCTCATCATGATAACAACATTTAAAATGTTTAAAATTGTGTTTGCATTAAATTGCCAAATGACATGAGGATTTACCGGAATTGTTGTCTGATGTTCCCGGCCTCATTTAAATTGCCAAAAATGTGTAGTTTACTTATGCTTCACCTCTTGCCATGTTATTCAATATTTAATATTGTTGGTTACATAACTGAGAGAGAACTAAATGAGTCATGTCGTGCTTCGTCAATATACAAGTCGGTGCATATTGAGCTCCACTTAATTTGTAGTATTGTTTGTTGCATTTTGCCATGCCATGCCTCATTTAAACCGGACATGCATCATACTTGATTGTGCATCATGCCATTTTTATGTGATGGTTGTTTACCATGTTGCTTGCTTCTTTCCGGGTTGCTTCTCTCGATAGCTTCGGTTCCGTTTCGTAGTTGTGAGGATTCGTTCGACTACGTCCGTTTGTCTTCTTCATCGACTCGTTCTTCTTCCTTCCGGGATTTCAGGCAAGATGACCATACCCTCGAAATCACTTCTATCTTTGCTCGCTAGTTGCTCACTCTTTTGCTATGCCTATGCCGCGATACCTACCATTTGCTTATCATGCCTCCCATATTGGTAAACCAAGCCTCTAACCCACCTTGTCCTAGCAAACCGTTGTTTGGCTATGTTACCGCTTTTGCTCAGCCCCTCATACAGCGTTGCTAGTTGCAGGTGAAGATGAAGCTTGTTCCATGTTGGAACATGGATATGTTGGGATATCACAATATCTCTTATTTAATTAATGCATCTATATACTTGGTAAAGGGTGGAAGGCTCGGCCTTATGCCTGGTGTTTTGTTCCACTCTTGCCACCCTAGTTTCCGTCATATCGGTATTATGTTCCCGGATTTTGCGTTCCTTATACGGTTGGGTGATTTATGGGAACCCATTGACAGTTCGCTTTGAATAAGACTCCTCCAGCAAGGCCCAACATTGGTTTTACCATTTGCCACCTAAGACTTTTTCCCTTGGGTTCTGCAGACTCAAGGGTCATCTTTATTTTAAACCCCTGGGCCAGTTCTCCTTCGAGTGCTGGTCCAAACCGAGCGATGTCCGGCGCCCCCTGGGCAACCAGGGTCTATGCCAACCCGACGTCTGGCTCATCCGGTGTGCCCTGAGAACGAGATATGTGCAGCTCCTATCGGGATTTGTCGGCACAGCGGGCGGTTTTGCTGGTCTTGTTTTACCATTGTCGAAATGTCCTGTAGCCGGGATTCCGAGACTGGTCGGGTCTTCCCGGTAGAAGGAATATCCTTCGTTGACCGTGAGAGCTTATAATGGGCTAAGTTGGGACACCCCTGCAGGGTATTATCTTTCGAAAGCCGTGCCCGCGGTTATGAGGCAGATGGGAATTTGTTAATGTCCGGTTGTAGAAAACCTGAAGTTGACCTTAATTAAAATACATCAACCGCGTGTGTAGCCGTGATGGTCTCTTCTCGGCGGAGTTCGGGAAGTGAACACGGTGTTGGAGTTATGCTTGACGTAGGTTGTTCTAGGATCACTTCTTGATCATAGTTGTTCGACCGTGCTTTTGCCTTCTCTTCTCGCTCTCTTTTGCGTATGTTAGCCACCATATATGCTAGTCGCTTGCCGCAGCTCCACCTCACTACCCTGTCCTATCTTTAAGCTTAAATAGTCTTGATCTCGTGGGTGTGAGATTGCTGAGTCCCCGTGACTCACAGATACTTCCAAAACCAGTTTGCAGGTGCCGATGAAACCGTGCGGGTGACGCACCCGAGCTTAAGGAGGATCTCGATGAAGATCTTGTTCATTGTGTTGTTTCGTTTCAGTTGATCAGTAGTGCAGCCCAGTTGGGACGATCGGGGATCTGTGTAGCATTTGGGGTAGTCTTCTTTTATTTTGGTTCCGTAGTCGGACCTTGATTGTATCTGTATGATGTAATGCTTTACTCATGTATTGTGTGAAGTGGCGATTGTAAGCCAACTATGTATCTCTTTCCCTTATGTATTACATGGGTTGTGTGAAGATTACCTCACTTGCGACATTGCTTTCAATGCGGTTATGCCTCTAAGTCGTGCTTCGACACGTGGGAGATATAGCCGCATCGAGGGCGTTACAAGTTGGTAATCAGCTTGTGTGGGTCGAATTGATTTTCCTTGCACAGAAAAAGAGACAGTTATATTTGCACTTTCTCATGCTTTGTCGCTTCTTGGCTCTAGCGAAACAGAGTATTCCTCCAGCAAGCAAGAGAATTAACATTGCACTAGTTTGCACACTCCAGTTCCATAAGATACAAGGTTTTACACTCCAGTTCCATAATATACTCCAGTTCATGGGTACATACGAGTTTGCACCAAGCACAACTTTCCCAATGATTTCCAATCCCATAAAATACGCATCAAGACACTCGCATTCTTGCACGCACATTTTAGAAGTGTGTCCATAGAGACCCGGAAAAGGGTGCTCTTGCGATAGCGATTGTTGTGGCCTTTGCAACATAGAAAGCTGGAGTAAGAAGCAATGCTATTTATAATGCCCGACCAGCAATAGACTAGTACCGTATAAAAGGAGCAATGATCAATGAATCAATGATCGCAGTACTTTCATTGCACATGAATTGACTTTACTCTTGTGTTTCCACGTGCCATCCATGTACCTCTTTCAGCTTAACTTAATAATCTTGAAAGTTGCTACAATATTCATGAAATATATGTATTTACCCTGTTATGACAAGTTGTTTTGGCGCGAAGTCGAGCACCCGCATTAGGGTGCAAATCAGAGAAGGGGACACAAGTTTCATCAAATACTACATCACGAGATATATAAACTCGTCCAGTGGAAATATACAAGAACTTGTAGCCTTTATGAAGGTTACTATACCCAAGAAAAGCGCACTGTTTAGAATGGAATTGGAGCTTATGTGTGTTGTATGGCCGAAGATTGGGCCAACAGGCGCCTCCAAAGATACTGAGAGATGAGTAGTTTGGGGTTTCACCAAATAATCTAGTGAGAGGTGTCTCAAAGTTTATGACTTTGCTTGGCATTCTATTGATGAGATAGGTGGCTGCTATGAAGGCTTCATCCCAAAACTTTAAGGGCATGGAAGCTTGAGCAAGCAAAGATAAGCCGACTTCAACTATGTGACGCTGTTTTCGTTCGGCCGAGCCGTTCTGCTGATGAGCGTGAGGGAAGGAGACGTGGTGAGAGATACCAATTTGTGTGAAAAAGGAGTTCAACTTGACGTACTCCCCTCCCCAGTTAGTTTCAAGGGCAAGGATCTTTCGATCAAACTGTTTTTCAACAAGTTTTTGAAAGTCATGAAATTTTTGAAAAACTTCAGACTTGTGTTTTATGAGATAGATCCATGTAAACTTACTGAAATCGTCAATGAAACTAACATAGTATCTCTTTCTTCCTACGGTTTCAATGGAAGGACCCCAGACATCAGAGAAAATAAGCACCAAAGGAAATTTTCATTCACTCATAGATTGAGGATAAGATAACTATGTTAGTTTCATTGACATGCGTCACATACAAGTTTATTGTCATCACTACTAGAACACGGGAGTTTATTTTTAGTAATGATCTTCTAAACAAGGATGGAAGATGGATGGCCAAACGTCGGTGCCACCAATCCGAAGATGGCTTGGTGACACTTAGCACTTGCTTCTTGACGTTTTTCCCGACATGCTTGATAGGATAGAGACCTTTCCTACCCCTGCCTCGAAGTAGAACCCTCCTCGTTTCCAGATCCTTGACAATAAAAAAATGAGGGTGAATTTCAACAAAGGTGTCATTATCAAGAGCAAGTTTGCTTACTGAGATTAGACTTTTTGTAGCCTCCGGAACATGAAGAACATTATTGAGATATAGATCACGATCTGGGGTTGAAATAGTTGTGTGACCAATGTGATCAATAGCCATACCTGACCCGTTGGCCGCGTGAATTTGGTCGTTGTCGGTGTACCTCTCCCGTACGGTGAGCTTCTCTAGATCACCGGTGATATGGTTGGTGGCACCACTGTCCATGTACCAGTTGGTGTCCACCCCATACTGCGGTGCAGTCATGTTCGCCGAGCACTCTTCTCCTCCCTGGTAGGCGGAGTCATAGCGCTTCCAGCATTTCCAAGCTGGATGACCCACCTTGCCGAAGATCTGGCACGTCAGCTTGGTAGTGGGATTGTTGTTGTAGTTTCCACCTCCACCGCTGCTGCCTCCACGGTTAGGTGGCCTGGAGGAGTTGTCGCGGCCGCGGTCACCGCCACCGCCTTGCCTGCCACGGCCGCGGTCACCACTGCCGCCGCCGTTTTTGTTGTTGAAGCGCCCACGACCGACTGCGTTTGCAGACGACTAGGAGGACCCGCCACGAAGATTCATGTGGGTTTCGAAGCTCAAGAGCTGCGAGTACAACTCCGGGACCTTGACTGGCTCGACCCGAGAGCACATGGCTAACACCACGCGGTCGAACTCCTCATCTAGTCCAGCTAGGATGTGGGACACAACGTCCTCTTCATCCACCTTCTTTCCTGAGGCAACGAGTTCATCACAAAGAGTTCTGACCTCACCAACGTACTCAGTGATCATGGAGTTTCCCTTCTGAAGATTGGCAAGGGCGATCTTGAGGTTGACGGTTTGTGCTCGGGTTTGCAATGTCAGCATCCCCTGCACGGTGTTCCACAGCTCTGCTGCAGTGTGGCAAGTCGTCACCTGGACGGCCATCTCGCGCGGTAGCGTGGTCAGTAGGTATGAGAACACCTGCTGATCGCGTGCATACCACACGCCAAACTCTGGGTTGGGGGCCTGAGACTTGGTCTTCTCGTTGGCGTCGGTGACCTCAATGGTCATGGGCGGCACCACTTGCTCGACATTGAGGAACGCCGCTATCTGCGCTCCCGAGATGGCCGAGAGCACGGTGGCGCGCCATAGCCGCCTGTTACCTCTCGAAAGCTTCCCAGTTGCGATGTGTGCAAACGGAGACGAGGGGAAGGAGTTCGGGGAGGAGCTTGCCATGGATGAATTCGAGGTAGGCTCTGATTACCATGAAAGAAAAGAAGATTGGAAGCGTATGCATCTGTGCAGGGACGCGTGCGTATTAAATAGAGAGAACAAGATTACATCGGCGCAGGTTGTTGTGTGGCTTGACCCCTGGTCCAAGTCTATACAAGATGAGGATCTGCAACTAACAACAACCTGCCTAAGATTACAACTCACGCACACACGTTTACACCACCCTGACATATGTCATGTTACACAACTACAATTACATCATTTAACACATCACCCTCACACTAGATTTTTTTCTCGAATATGCACGAGTGTGGATATTATATATTAAAGAAGAAAGGTAAAAGAGTGCCTCCACCAAGTTTTACACAAGTTCCTTACACTTACTCCTCAGTACTCGTCCACCTATGTAAACTATGGAAGAAAGGGTCTACATTCCCTTTAAACTTCCCAGCTACCGACCAAGTCAATCCTTCGGTCCGGACTCTACCTAGAAGCACCTCCCTCGACCGTGATGCTCCTTCGAACACAACAGCTTTCCGATGCTTCCACAGCTCCCAAAGTGTAAGAATAAAGATGGTATGTAGATCCTTGTGTCGTAGGTTATTGGGCCCTTGCTTATCCCGAAGCCATGTGTGCAGGCAGTCTTGTGCCGTCGGTGTCCACTCTGGCTTTCCCAGAGCTGCACATACCACCGCCCATGTTGATCTAGCAAACACGCAAGCAACTAGCACGTGGTTAATCATTTCCTCCTCCTGGTCGCAAAGGGGGCAAGCATCCTGATGAGGTAGACCTCTCCTTGCAAGTCTATCCGAGGTCCAGCACCGGTCCCGTAGAGCAAGCCAGGTGAAGAACTTGCAAGTGGAAGGTGCCCTGGAAGTCCAGGTTAACTCCGCCATTGGCTCCACCGTACGGCCCCAAAACTTTGCCGCGTACGCCGACCTCACCGAGTAATTTCCATTATTCTCCCAATCCCAAGAGATCTTATCCAACACATCCACGTCTGGCACCCACGTGCTTACTCTTAGCCATAGCGAGAGGAATTCCGTCAATGCCTCCTCCCCCATCTCCGTGCCAACATCCAACGCCCAGGAACTATCCTCAATTGCCGGGGCAACAAGCCTCGTCGATTTGGCGCATGGTGGTACCATGACATAGATACTTGGCACAAGGTCTTGCGTCCTCATGCCATCAATCCAACGGTCCTCCCAGAAGAACGTGGCAAGCCCACAATGCGCCTCACTCATAGTCGCTGCCTGGAACAATAGTTTCGTTTCCGATGGAACCCTAATCTTGAACTCGCTCCATGGTCTGCTCGAGTCCAACCTTTGGAGCCAAATCCATCTAGCATGCATGGCCACATTGAGCCATCTGAGGTTTGGCAGCCCCAATCCACCGTGGTGCACCGCCAACGAGCACCCACAGTGTGGCACGAGGCTACCACATTCTTCCCTGCAGATACACCGATGAGCCTGCAGATGGGCAAACACGCTCCTTAATGTTCATGCATGGGACGTTGAGGGCTAGCACCCCAGACACGATGTTACAGTCGCCCACTGTGTTGGAGCATCGCCTAACAACATCAGCAGTGACGCCTTGCAGCTCATCTAGTGGTTGGCCCTTCTGTTGCAGTCGATCGCTACACCAATACAGTTTCTAAGCTCCCAGGAAATAGAGCCCTCGGAGCGATCATGTGTTTTTTTTTCTGAGTACGCAACCGAGGTTAGCTAAAAAAAAAGTACGCAACCGACGTATAGCGTCAGGTCAAACTCCTCACGCCGCCTGTCCGTTTTGGCCTTGCATTGTGCTTTGCTTTTCAAGAGAGAGAGGAGGGCTGATTTGGGGGATGAGGTCAGCCGCCGGTGCTTGGCCTCTTGAGTGAGGATCGATTTCGGCGAGGTGGTCGTTGGAGAGGAGGCACCGACTTTCGGATGGAATGTCGTCATTCTGTCCGGGATCTGCCGCGGCATCACCCATGTCTTCTCCATCCCAAGGGCTGGCCAGCCTTGGCCTGCTGAGCCTTCCATCTTCTCTGCCCTCTTGGTGTCGTTCTATTTTGGCTAGAGATTTTGATTGGAGATGCTATCATCCCGTATGTGCCAGCTAGGTGTTTGATAAATTGCGTGTGGTATTCTCAATCTCTCTCCAACTCCAGCGACGAGTCAATGGCCAACGGTAGCGAACATGGAGCTTGAAGGAGCAGGTGGTGGGGGGAGCTGCAGGAGGCCAACAAGGCCCTCGCCGCCGCTGCCCATGACACACTCCGACGGTACTAGGCGGGGATGTCTGTCGCGGCCATCTTCCTCAACCCGGCTATGGTCTGCATCCCATCCTACCCCTGCTCTCTCTCAGACAGATTAGAAATTGGATACGGCTCATTTGAGGTTAATTAAATTCAATTTCCGAGAAGTAGAACTGTGATTCACTCTCAGACGGCTTTTCTTTTTGTCGCCCTTCCTGCGCTGTCTCTTCGGCGACGTAGCAAACGAAGGAGAGGACGAGTTTGCAGACCAAGGTCAGTTTGACTAGCATGCTTGAAGATACAAACCATAGAGTGCGGTTTTGTATAGCTCAAGCTACGTGGTACCCCTTATGTTAGCCATCCATTTTTGCATCAGGATCTGTGCAAAAACATTTGTCATTTTTGTTTTTCTCAAACGAAACAACATATAAACTTCAAACTTCGCAGGACAACAAAACATTCTAATTACTATGGGGAAAATCTTTCAGATTTTTTCATGCATTTTAAATGCTAAAAATTATTTTTTTTTAATCAAGAAAATTCTCATTTTGTATATTTATGTCGGTCCAAAAAATCTGAAAGTTTTTTCACACATTTAAGTTGTAAAGTTTGTTTGATCTGGAAAGTTTGAAGTCTATATGTTATTTCATTTGAGATAAACAAAAAAGAGAAATCTTCTTGTTGTAAGTTAGTTGGAGAGTACGGATCTCAAAGCCATGTTTGAGGGCTGAAGATAAGAGGTTTCATGTAGCTCGACCTACAGAGAAACTTTACCCAAACGATATTATGATGCACATGCCGTGCAAGACGCCAGAAAAACAAGTTCATGCAAGACAAGATGAGAGGTAAGAAGGATCCTGAGCAGGGTGGCTCGGTGCTGGGCAATAGAGGGGGATGTGAGGAAGAGGGCAAAGTTGCAGCAGAGGATGGTGCAGCGAGAAAGGACACAGACCAGAATAGGAAGGTATGTAGCACAGATGTGACTGATTTCAAGTCTGGTGGAGGGTACGAGATGGAAAAGGAAGCGACAGGGCCTGGGCCTCCTGGTATTCTGGTGGGTGCTAAGGACGGCGCCCACCAGAAGCCATGACGATCCTTGGATGGAACTGTCGAGGTCTTGGGCAGCCTCGCACAGTTCAGGAACTTGTGTGCCTCGTGCACACCTACAAGCCCAAGCTCGTTTTTGTTATACGCGATAGCAAGGAACAACGATGAACACAAGAAATCAACCAACGGGGACACGAGATTTTAACGTGGAAAACCCTTGCGGGAAAAACCACGGGCGCCAGCCAGCAAGACTTCACTATATCGCGGGTGAGGTTACAAACGCCGGGGAATTTTCTCAATACAACTTATCCCTTACGGCGGCTTACAAGAGGTATTTATAATAGGTGAACCCTAGTCCAACTCGGTAACAACTCGTACCTAGCAGCGAGGCCCAAGCCTCCCGGCGACGGGCCTCGCTTCGCTCGGGCCGAAGTTGCCTTTATCTTTATTTCTTTTAGGAATTTGGATCACCACAAAAATAACAGTTTTCCTTTCTGAAACCCGGCAAAACAATAAATATGTCAAGGATCTAAAGTGGAGGCTTGGCCTTCGTCACTGTATCACGCAACCCGGCATCGGAAAAAGTGCTGGCATTGCCCTCTTCTATGATGAGAGTGTAGAAATAAAGAAGATTGCCTTGGGGACGAGATATATCGATGTGCTAATTCGCTTGAGCCCACAGGGTATGCAGTGGCGCGGTACATTTGTGTACGGAGAACCTAAGGCTCATGAACGACACCATATGTGGACCTTGCTCCGGAGAATAAAAGGTACAAACAACCTTCCTCGGATGATGATGGGGGATTTCAACGAGACTTTATGGCAATCCGAACACTTCTCAGCCACGAAGAGATCCGAGAGGAACATGGAAAACTTTAGGAAAGTTCCGTCGGACTGTAATTTGTTTGACATGGGATACAAAGGGCCGAGTTGAACCTATAATAATAAACAAGATGGTCGTGCAAATGTGAGAGCACGCCTGGATAGATGTGTGGCGTCCCCGGAATGGTCTGACTACTTTAAGGAGGCCACGGTGGAGCATATTTGTTCCTCAAGATCTGACCACCTCCCTATTCTTCTACGGATTGGGGGCCGGAAAGAATGGAGGCCGGTGGGAGAGAGAAACAACAGCGTGTTCAGGTATGAGCAGATGTGGGAACGTGTAGGTTCCTTTCAACCCACTATTGCTGCGGTTTGGAAAAGAGACGGCCCAGCTGAGAATCTGTAGCAGGTAGGTATCAAGCTGAAATATATGCAAACTGAACTGAAAAATTGGGCTGCTAGGGACTTTGGCTCGGTGGTAAAAAACACGGCAGAAATAAGAAGGAAATTAAGCAGAATCTAGAACTCACCACCCTCGCCGGATCAATATAAATATGCAGACAAGTTGGCTAGAGAACTGGATGAACTGCTGTTAAGAGAAGAACTCATGTGGAGGCAACGCTCACGATCCACATACCTCAAGGAAGGAGATAAAAATACTAAGTGGTTCCAGAGGAAAGCCACTTGGAGAAGGAAAAAGAACACAATCTCAAAGCTAAAGGATGATAATGGTGTGTTCTTTGAAGATGCAAAAAACATACATGATATGACAAACTCCTTTTTCAAAAAGCTGTATGAGAAAGAGAATAATATTGAACCGAAGGATATACTGGAGCTGGTTACAAACCGTGTTGATGGTGACATGAATGACCTCTTAATAAAACCCTTCTTGGCCGGGGAAATTGGTGATGCGTTGTTTCAAATTGGCCCTCTTAAGGCCCCAGGCCTTGACAGTTTCCCGGCGCGTTTCTACCAAAGGAACTGGACAGAGATTAAGGACGATGTTGTGAGAGGAGTCATGGACTACTTTGAAAAAGGGGTGCTCCCAGAAGGGATCAACGACACAGTAATTGTCCTTATCCCCAAAGGGAAAGACCCTCAAACGCTGAAGGACTATAGACCCATCAGCCTGTGCAATGTCATATATAAAGTGGTGGCGAAATGTCTGGTCAACCGTCTTCGCCCCTTGCTGGATGAAATTATCTCGGAGACACAGAGTGCCTTTATCCCAGGCAGAATGATCACAGATAATGCCAGCATAGCTTTCGAATGCTTCCATAAGATCCAACACGGTAAGAGTGAGAGAGATAATTATTGTGCCTATAAATTGGATCTAGCTAAGGCATATGACAGAGTGGATTGGGACTTCTTAGAGGGCATGCTTCTGAAAATTGGCTTCTGCAGAAAATGGACGGACTGGGTAATGCATTGTGTTCGGTCGGTGAGGTACTCGGTGAGGTGCAATGGTACCATGCTGGAGGCGTTCATACCATCACGTGGCCTGCGACAAGGGGATCCTCTCAGCACATACCTCTTTCTTTTCGTCGCTGATGGTTTGGTGCACCTCCTGAAGAAGGAGATGGCAGATAACAACTTGACTCCTATCAAGATTGCGAGGAATAGCCCTGGCATCTCGAATCTTCTATTTGCTGATGACCGTTTGCTATTCTTCAAGGCCACTGTGGAACAAGCCGAACGCGTTAAGAGTGTCCTTGATACTTTTCAAAAGTGCACTGGACAACTCTTAAGTGCAAGCAAATGCTCTCTTCTATTTAGTGATAAATGCCCAGCCGCAAGAAGGGAGGAAACTAAAAATACCCTAGGCGTGCAAACTGACACCTTTGAGAGTAAGTACCTCGGGCTTCCAACCCCGGAAGGAAGAATGAAGGATGGCCAATTCCAACCAATCATGGACAGATTCGGGAAGAGATGTAATGACTGGTCAGAGAAGTTCATGTCTTTTGCAGCTAAAGAGGTTCATGTAAAGTCTGTGGTTCAGGCCCTCCCAACCTTCATCATGAGTGTCTTTATGCTATCCAAGGGGTTCTGTGATAAATATGAGAAATTGATTAGGGAGTTCCGGTGGGGAGAGGAAGATGATCATCGAAAGGTCCATTGGATGTCATGGGAAAGAATGACGAAACCAAAGAGAGTGGGAGGTATTGGTTTCAGAGACATGCATCTTTTTAATCAAGCACTCCTTGCAAAACAAGGTTGGAGACTCATTCAAAATCCGGATAGGTTATGTGCGAGAGTGCTCAAATCGAAATACTACCCTCACGGTAATCTCCTAGACACTGTTTTTGCTTCGGATGCCTCTCCGGTTTGGAGAGCTATTGAGTTCAGTCTGCAGCTCCTGAAGAAAGGCCTAATCTGGAGGATAGGTGATGGAAAACACATTCAAATCCAACGTGACCAATAGCTAGCGAGGAAGGAAGGCCTCATGACAGCTACCTTCACCAGAAGGTCACACCCATAGTAGCCGGAAACGGGGAACGGTGGGTCGTCCCTCGATCCGGATTCATTGACCCAGAATCAGATTCGGGAACGAGGGTCGATTCGGTAAGATTCGATGCGGATTCGGCGTTTCCACAACCGGATCGTCGATTCTGGTTCGGCGACTCGACAGTCTTGGTTATTGAATCGATCGAGTAAGCAAAAGGTCAGCCCTATCAATCGCGATCTCCTCGTTTTACTCTCACGCCTGCGATGGGTCAACCAACTAATGCTCCCGTACAGAAAAGAGTGGAATGTTGAATTAATAAACCAGATCTTCTATCCTTTTGACGCGGCTGAGATTTGCAAGCTCAAAATTCCAGCCTCTGAGGTAGAGGACCGTGTAGCATGGCACAATGAAAGTAATGAAATCTTCTCAGTAAGGAGTGCGTATAAATTAGCAGCGACTTGTGCGAGCAAATCAAGCAATAACACTTCGAGCTCCACGAGGGATACAAATGATCGTAGCATTTGGGACCTCATTTGGAAAGCTAATGTACCGGGCAAAGTCAGAATTTTTAGTTGGAGAGTGGCGACGAATACTTTGGCAACAAAGTAAAATAAACGGAAAAGAACACTTGAGACGGACGACATCTGCAGCATCTGCGGTAATGGCAAGGAGGACGAATACCATGCGGTCATTTCATGTACAAAGAGTAAAAGCCTCAGATACGTAATGACAGAGGTTTGGAGTCTACCTCCAGAGAAAAAGTTTTGGTACACAGGTGAGGATTGGCTGCAAGTACTGCTGGACACTGAAGATAATGACACCCGCGCCAATATCCTGTTGCTTCTTTGGCGCTGTTGGTATTTGAAAGAAGACTGCATCCGTAATAATGGGAAGGAGACAATCAGACGCTCCGCTTAGTTCCTGGAGAAGTACGCCGAGGAGCTAAAAAACGCCAGATCCAATACGGATTTGTCTGATGAAAAAGAAAATACAGATTTGCCAGAATCGACGACGAGGGGCCCTGAAAGTCTGAACATGCAGTGGTCTCCTCCGGAACCAGGGTCCGACAAGCTGAATACGGATGCTGCTTTCGAGGCTGATACTGGAGCAGGCGCTGCAGGTGCAGTCGCTCGGGATCACCACGGCCAGCTAAACATGTCAGTATGCAAGAAGATGCGACCTATTAATAGTGTGGAAGAGGCGGAAACCAGTGCTGCTCTGATTGGTCTGAAGGAGCTGGCCGTCTTGTTTAATGGTCAGGTGATCCTCGAAATCGATAACCAATTCATTGTGAGAGAAGTATGCACTAAGACTCCCTCGCGGTCTGCATACTACGGCCTAATTATGGATATTAAACAGGCAATGGCTGCCTTCTCTGCATGTGAGGTCCAACACATGAAGCGGTGCAAAAATGCTTTGGCACATGGACTAGCGGCGCTGAACAAATGCTGTGGAGACAAACTGATGGTCGCGGACGTGCCCCTCAGTCTTAGATCTCTGATGATCTCCGAATGTACTAGTCCCTCTGAGTAGGCTTTCTACTCTAGTCTCAAAAAAATAATATAATAGTTTTGGTTGTTAAAATCTGCATCCCTTATAAATTATTAAGTATGGTCTGCAAGAAACTGTTCTAGAGCAGCCACGACAATTAATACTCAGCATCGAGCGCATCTACAGTATATTGTTTATGTTAATCGTGTGGACATGCTAGAGTTCATGCTGCTTACAGTTTTTTGAAACCACATTATCAGAAGTATCATGTTGTGGCTTATTTACCTGGGACTAGCTTCTCATGTACTCCCTCAATAGAGAAATATAAGAGCGTTTATATCACTAAAGTGATATAAACGCTCTTATATTTCTCTATTGAGGGAGTAATATCCATTTAGTAACGTTCTTCCAACTTTTGTGCATTATTAAAAGGACACTAGTAGAAAACTGGCCTTTTGTTCCGGTTCATAAGGGCCTTTAGTCCCGGTTCATGAACCGGGACTAAAGGGTCGTTACTAATACGTCCCCTTTTAGTCCCGATTCAAACCAGAACCGGGACAGATGGGCCTCCGAGTGGCCGCTGCCGGCAGCCCAGGCAGGGGGCGTTTGGTCCTGGTTTGTGACATAAACCGGGACCAAAAGGCTTCCACGCGTCAGCACCTGGCTAGAGCTGAGGTTTTTTTTAAATGGCTGTTTTAGGGGTTTAGGGGGTTATTTTTAGGTTGTTATTAGCTATCTATAGAGAGAAGTGTCCTCTCTTATATCTTCATCCTTGGTTTACCAACGCTACTGCTATGTTCATTTCACCCGTAGATATATATATAATAACTCATGCATGTTCGCATCATACATCATCATATATAATAACAAGTCCTACTAATTAATCAAGCATCATCATACAACTTCTACTCGTTATTAATAATAAGTCATATGATCATCATCCTCATAGTCATCGAACCCAACCCTACATAATTGTTCTTAGCACATGATCATCAGTATCAAGTACGACCTAAACACACTTAAGGTAAAATAGCATAAAACAATATAGACCCTGACTCTCCATTATGAAGAATGGAGATCATCCTGTCTCCAATTTTTGCGCCTCGCTTCCTTTTGCTTCCAAGAAGCTCATTACGACTGTCCATACATTTTTTCCATTCTTCGATTGTCATGTCTCCACTTCTTTTAGAAATCCGGTATGGACAGTTGAGATTCGCAGGATGACCTGGATATATGTTCAAAACACGAAGGCTGCCGCCATTCTGATACAACAAATGAGGCACACAATCCTGAGGAGTTCGATTGTAGATATTGTAATTCTCAAGATAATTACAAAATCCAACCAGATGAGTTTTCTCCTTGTAAGTTAACTCAGAGCCATCGGTGTAGTAAGTTCTATCTACCATCTTCTGCACATTCTTTGATACTTCAAAATAAGCTGTCAATAGAAATAAGCTGTCAACTATTTTGAAATGAACAAATAAATTAGTTAATTAATAATTAACTATGTTTGAGAAACTCACATAGCGGTAGAACTGGAGGCGTATCAACAAGGACCCAAATGTCCATATTGTCTTGCTTGATTTCAGGATCACCAAGATCCATGATGACAAGCATACCCTCATCAAAACCATACAATTTGCAAAATGCTTCCCAATTTTTGCAACCAAAATGGGTTACGCTCTCAGCATTATACAACTTTATTTCAAAATCCACATCATGATGGGTCCTTAGGCGAATTTTCTTCGTTTCAAAATTTTCATGGTCTTCAAAATCCATCCTCTCCAAGACATGGTGTCTTGCATGGCATGGGATAAACTATACTCGAATTTTAAAAGATGAAAATTACACGTTGAAATAGTTGGAAGTCATGCTTAATTATGAAAAAAATAACACTTGTCGTCGTTGCGTACCGTTTCAACTTCGAAGGTCTCCTCGAGCTTAATGCTGAAGCGCCGACCATCGTCCAGGTGAGGCCTGTCGCACTGACCTCGATTGTTGTGGCACCAGTCGCTCTCCCCCGGGAGACTTCCGTCGTCCGATGATGACATTTCCTATACGTTCATAATTCAAAGACTAAATTAGATCATTATTATTCAACTAATCATATGCATATGCCTTGCATAGTGCTCTCCAATTTGAGCATTCAATAAGAAAAATCAAATCGCAAAATAAAGTAGTATTCAAATTAGGATGCATTCAATTATAAGAAAAACTACATCATCTCAATGTGTCCGTACATCGAATATTATCACTAATACACGTCGAATACTATCATACATATCGCCAGTACAGCTAGAACCGTAGCGCCCGACGGGTATCGGCGCGGGCGGTGGACACCCAAAGGGAAGGAACCATCACAGGATCATAGCTCCAGAGAGATCCCTGAAGAACCTGCCAGGTATTTTCGAACCTGCCCACCAACGCAACCATGTAGCGACGGACGTGCTGGTCCTCCTCGCTGACACGGTGACGTATCACCTCCGCGGTGTACGGAAGCCTGGGCACCGTCACTGGCCCACGCGACCGCCACCAAACAAGGATCGGGTCAACGACGGGCTGGCTCCTCACAAAACTACGCCCCCGGAAGGTAGCGCCTCCCAGTACCACCCCGGCGGAGCCCAGTCCCGGACATGGCCCATCTGGTCAAGCAGATATCGTCCTCCGCCGACTCGACGACGAGGATGCGGGATAGGCATCGTCCACATCGATGCGGGAATAATTGCTTTAACTAAAAAAATAAACTAGTTCTATTAATTTTTGTGCTAAAAATAAACTACTTCTATTGTAAAATAAACTAGTTCAACTACTAAGCACTTACTATAAATAGAATAATGTAGTACTTACTAAAAATAAACAAGTTTACCTAGTTCTAACTAATTCCATTAAACACTTTCTAAGTAGTAATAACTACTAAAAGTTATCGGGGAGGCGGGGTATATCGACAACGACATACCCGATAACAAAAATAAGAAGAGGACGAAGAAGAAGAAAAGATGAGAAGAAGAAAGGAATAGAAGAGGAAGAAGAAGAAAAAAAGAGGAGAAGAAGAAAGAATAATAGAGGAGAAGAAGAAGAATTGTTATTCTTCTCCTCTATTACTTCTTCTTCTTCTTCTTTTTTTTCTTCTTTTTCATATTCTTATTTATTTCTCTTTTTTCTCTTCTTCTTTTTCTTTTAGATATGAACATATACGTAAATTGACAAAGATAATTCTATGAACAAAAAAATCATAAAAATTCTAGTAATAAAATATAAATTCTATGAACAAAATTACAACAAAAAATTGATAAAAATTCTATGAAAAAATTGACATATTCTTTGCATATATATGAAAAAATTCTATTTCTAAAATTGACATATTCTCTCCTTCTTTTTCTTCTATATATGAACAAAAAATTGATAAAAATTCTATGAAAAAATGTATGAAGAGTAAAAAATTCTAACTTTTGCATCTAAACTATACTTCTAAATTAACTACAACAATTCAATTAACTATACATCTAAACTACGCATCTAAATTAACTACAACAACTCAATTAACTCTACATCCTAAATTAACTACACATCTAAATTAGGAAATTACGCAACGGGCCGGGGCGGCGATCGACGACGGTGAGGGGCGCGGCGACGGCGACGGTGATGGGCGCGGAGACGACGACGGTGAGGGGGCACGGCGTCGGCGGCGAGGAGGCAGGGGGGCACGGGGCGGCGACGGGCGATGAGGAGGCAGGGGGCGGCGAGAGCGACGGTGCGGGGCACGGCGTCGGCGGCGAGGAGGCAGAGGGGCACGGGGTGGCGACGGGCGATGAGGAGGCAGGGGGCGGCGAGTGCGACAGTGAGGGGCACGGCGTCGGCGGCGAGGAGGCAGGGGGGCACGGGGCGGCGACGACGTCTGCGGCCGCGCGAGACGGCGTCGGAGGCAGGGCGACAGCGAGGCGCAGCCTGGCGGCATCATCGGGTGGGGAAGAACGAACTGAATGAAAAAATTCACAAGTCTTGGTTATATAGACGAAGCATTGGTCCCGGTTCGTGAGAGAAACCGGGATGAACGCCCACTTTAGTCCCGGTTGGTGCCACCAACCGGGACCAAAGGCCACTTTTCGGCAGCCCAAAGGGCGGGAAGCGGCGACCTTTGGTCCCGGTTGTTGGCATCAACCGGGACGAAAGGGGGGCATTGGTCCCGGTTTGTGCCACGAACCGGGACCAATGCCCCCCTATGGTCCCGGTTTGTCCCACCAACTGGGACCAATGGCCTTGTGCTGCCCCGCGCCCAAAAGTTTAGTCCCACCTCGCTAGTTGAGAGGGCTCGGGAGTGGTTTATAAGCGCTGCTACGCCCACCCTCCCGAGCTCCTCTCAACTGCAGGCTTTCGGGCCTAATCTGTCACTGCAATGCGTGTGGGCCTATTGGGCCTGCTGCGGGCCTGAATCCTGGCCCATAGTTGGGTTTCTAGTCGTATTCAGGCCGTGGTGGCCCAGTAGGTGGCAGTTTTTTTCTTTTTGCTATTTATTTTTTCATTTCTACTTAGAACTAAATAGTTATAGTTTTTAGTGATTTCTTTTTTCTTTTAGGTCACAAAAGTTATAAACTTTCTGTTAGTGCCATTAGCTTTAAAATTTGAACAGTTTAAATTTGAATTTTTTAAATTTGTGTGAATCTCAAGTTTATGAATAACTTTACTATAAAAATTGATTTTTGAGTCAATCTTTTTCCTGCTATTTAATATTACTGTGTTTTATCATTATACACAATTTGGTAATTTTAGTTAGTCATAACAAATATTATAGGCATTTGTTTTCTTTTTTGCTATTTATTTTTTCATTTCTACTTAGAACTAAATACTTACAGTTTTTTAGTGATTTCTTTTTTCTTTTAGGTCACAAAAATTATAAACTTTCTGTTAGTGCCATTAGCTTTAAAATTTGAATAGTTTAAATTTGAATTTTTTAAAATTTGTGTGAATCTCAAGTTTATGAATAACTTTACTATAAAAATTGATTTTTGAGTCAATCTTTTTCCTGCTATTTAATATTACTATGTTTTATCATTATACTCAATTTGGTATTTTTAGTTAGTCATAACAAATATTATAGGCATTTTTTTCTTTTTTGCTATTTATTTTTTCATTTCTACTTAGAACTAAATACTTATAGTTTTTTTAGTGATTTCTTTTTTCTTTTAGGTCACAAAAATTATAAACTTTCTGTTAGTGCCATTAGCTTTAAAATTTGTGTGAATCTCAAGTTTATGAATAACTTTACAAATATTGTAGGCATTTTTTTCTTTTTTGCTATTTATTTTTTCATTTCTACTTAGAACTAAATACTTATAGTTTTTTAGTGATTTTTTTCTTTTAGTTCACAAAAAATAAAAACTTCTCTGTTAGTGAACATAGATGCACTTATAGAGAAAATTAAACATAAATTCATAATCAATTTCTATTTATGAATTTAGGTCCAATTTTCCTCTATAGGTGCATCTATTTTCACTTTGAGAGGAGCTCAACAACGCAGAGAGGGACGGGCTTATAAACAGGTGTCGGCGCCCTTCGGTTGGCGAGGTGGGACTAAACTGTGGGTGCAGCGAGGGCCGACACTTTAGTCCCGGTTAGTGGCACGAACCGGGACTAAAGGGGAGCCTTTGGTTCCGGCTCATGCCACGAACCGGGACCAATGATGGTGGGCCAGGAGCCAGGCCCATTGGTCCCGGTTCGTCCCACCAACCGGGACCAAAAGGTCCAGACGAACCGGGACCAATGGCCCACGTCGCCCCGCCGGCCCTCTGGGCTCACGAACCGGGTCCAATGCCCCCATTGGTCCCGGTTCTAGATTGAACCGGGACTAATGGGCTGACCCGGCCTGGACCGTTGCCCCCTTTTCTACTAGTGGGAGTAGACCTCATTTATATTTGAATGATAAGGTGTCTTTCCTGGCAAAGAGACAATTGCACCACTAGTCAGCCTTGATGCCGCCGGGGGATGGTTTGATTGACTGCGTCCACGTCATGGCAGCATGTCACGAGCGCAGGTATATATAGACTTCTCGCGGCCCGCACAACACACACCAAGCCCCGCCTTTAAAAGGTGCTTCGATCCAGACTCTCCCTTTCAATTTGCCCGCCTCATTCACACAGGAACAACTAACTAAGGCCCTCATGTTAATCGTACAATCGCGGGATGCCCTTAGTTACTTGCTTGCTTGGTTGGAATAGAAGGCCAAACAGACTGTAGGATTAGGAGGCATGAGGGAATATTTCGGTGTTGCTTGGTAACCTAGATGAAGGACAGGATCATATACAAGTCCAGTTACGGAAGCCTTTTCAAGGCCTTTGCGATTTGCATGCTCACATGCTGGGATGGGGCTTGCTTGCTCCCTCTGAATGCGCTCCTGTCTACTTTCCAGATGCAACGGCTGCTTACATTTGCCAACTCCGTGCCGTCCGAGCACTTAAAAGTGTAACAGTTGCTTGTACTCGGCCATGGGCGTATTTCTTCTCCCTCTAGTATGTACGTAGAGTATGTAAAAAAACGATAAAGGGTGTTTTTATTGACTTATAATAAAGCAATAACGGGATACAAACACAATAAGCAGCACTCAGTCTCTGCATAACTAGGATACACACACCCAACACGAACACACACACGCAAATCACGCTGGCAATAGCAAAGTCGTAGAAGACCGAAGCTATGCCAATGTGAAAAAAAGGACCATCGGAGCAGCGATGGCCATAATTCAGCTACGGCCTAAGTACCAATTATATTTTTACAACAAAATAATTACGAGTAAGTTCCTCCAACAGCGACGTCTTCAGGAAGAGAAGCACGCACAAGCGATTTTCGTGCTGAATTTTTTGATATATTATATGTTTTTTTTCCGACATCGTATGCAAAAGTTATAGCCGTTTTACATTTTCCCTACACTTTTTGCAAAACATGTCCAAATTTAAGTTTTCAAATTTTCCTAACTAGTAGATGTAGTAATATAACTACCTCTCGAAGGATTTTATTTTTTGAAGTTTTTATCATTTTGTTTTAATTTTTTCAAAACTGAAATGGCGATACGACGGGGGGAGGGGGGGGGGTAGAGTTTGAAAATTGTCCTATAGTCCCGGTTTGTGTCTCCAACCGGAACTATAGGTCAGACCCCTTTAGTACCGATTCATGGCACGAACCGGTACTAACGGTTAGACCTTTAGTACCGGTTCGTGCCACGAACCGGTACTAAAGGTGATCGTGGGGCCCCGGCCTGACGCCAGCCTGCCACAGCCTCTTTAGTACCGGTTCGTGGCATGAACCGGTACTAAAGGTTCGCCACGAACCGGTACTATTGATCGCCGCCACAAACGGGTACTATTGATCACATTAGTGCCGGTGTTTTTACAAACCGGCACTAATGTGCTTCACATTTGACCCTTTTTCCACTAGTGCATCTTTCTTGTATACATCATGGGCTGCCCGAAGTGGCCCATTAGTGAAATGACATAGGGGTCCTCGGCCCGACCCACCTGGTCGGGAGACGATGTGGTGAGTACTCCATAGTCCACGATTCCAACACCCGGTCCCTCTCGACTCCTGTCCCTGGTGACCATCTCAGGCAAGGTGACATCTGTCGACCAAAAATGAGATCGGCACCAACGACAGTTACTTCGTCCTGCCAAACTCCTTATCATTGGTTCTCATGATTCTACTACTTTTCGAATTTCAGGGCAGAAAATTCCATGGTGCCCAGTACCTTTCTTTCTTCTGCCCTAAAACACGCACCAAATTTTTGTATCATCTGGTGGACATGCTCTTACTAAAGTAACAAAACTGAGGCGTTCGAATCGCGGTTGGCCTACACATCCCAAGTCTTCAACCATCGTGTTAGCGAGGCAGTCAGCGGTGAGACATGCATATATGCAATCTCATAAAAGGAACACCTCAACATGTAAGAATGAAAAGGTGCTTAAATTAACTTAAACCAATAGAAGAACAAATATATGAGTATTCTTGGTTTAAATTTTAAAAATAATAAAACTTATGAAGTATGTGACAAAATGATGTATAAAAGGAAATCTTTTTAGTCGATTTAACACATTGACATCTTTTATCGTAAATGTGAAGCATGAATTATATATTTTGCTCCAAGCGTCCAACACATATATTCATGACCAACAAAAACTAACGCAAAAAAATGAACTTGTGATTTACATGCATGACTTGATGATGTAGCAGGGTTCGCGTGGATAGATTCATGCAAAAAATATATAAAATACATGATTTGATGATGTGGCATTGTTATGCATGGACGGATTAACGCAAAAGATAACTTAATAATACATGCATAACTTGGATGGCTATTGATAATAAAGGTGACGTGAAAGAATGCAGAAATCTAATAAATGGAGCTAGCTATTTAGATATAAAAGATATAGGATTTTCATTTGTTAACAATTAAGAACGATATATCCATAATTGTAGTCGTTCATGTGCTCAATATTCTAGCTTTGAATTTTTTCTTCACCGGTCAACATATATTAGGACCCGTGCATCCGTCTACTACAACCTGTCTTTATGGATTAAAAATGGCATGCTCTCTTTGCACATGATACGTGGGCTCACCTGGAAATGCCAACCTTACCCACGTTACTATGACATGTGGGCCCGGAATGCCCAGACAGCTCATCACAGCGGTACTCGATCCATACGACACCTCAATATCACTTGAAGACCGTTCGGTACATGGCACATGGCATGCAACGAGCGCTCAGAATAATTGATGCCTTGAAAATGCTTTGAAAAGATGCTCCGATCATGAACCTCCCCAAGATCGTGTCACTCGCACCCAAAAAGCATGCAGAGTCCATTTTTGCCATCAGAACAGACTGAGGATAAGTCGGCTGGAACTGGAGTCCGAGGAAGTAAGCATTTTAGGATTAGGAGGCATCCATGGAGACTTGCATGCATCGGGAGAACCACAGATAACTGCGGAGTGATCTAGCAGTTAAGATTGAGATTATAAACTCGTCAAGTCCTCTCCAATCTCAAGATTCACGCTCCATAATTGCTTCCAGGGAGAAGATAACCCGAGTATATCTGCTCTTGCCAGTGTAAAGTGCTACTGACAAATTAAGGAGCTAGCGTGCTCGCAAGGGTTTTTTAATTACTCGATTTCTTAGTTGCCTCTCACTTTTCAGTGTCATTAGGATGGCTCGTAGATCTAGAGAAGGAGCTAGAAGGATGGCTTTGAAATGAAAAATGCCAATGGTGGTTGACCTCCATGGCGGACGTTTTCAAAATACAAATTTCCAGAGCATATTTGGATTTATCTGTAATCTCTTATCTTTGCTTGTAAACCATGATTGTAACAACTAATTTATGCATATCCGGAATAAGCCCCACACTATTAATGAAGAAGACGCGGCCTCCTACGGTAGGTAAGAGTTTACAGGCCGGACAACGTTCAACAAGCGCTAACATCAATCGCTGCCTTGTGCGCCCCCCCCCCCCCCCCCAGTCCGCGTCACTCGTATAAGCAGAGCATGCAAAGAACCTCGTCAGAATAGACTGAGGATCAGTTACCTGGAATTGGAGGCTGCGCAAGCTAACGCTGTAGGATCAGGAGGCATCCATGAAGATTTCCAAGCATCAGGGAAACCACAAACAATGGAAAAATAATCTATAAGTTCAGCTTTAAATGATAAACTTGCCAGGTCCTCTCCAATCTGCGACTCGCGCACCCTTATGGCTTCCAGGGAGAAGATAACCCAGGTCCCTCATGCAACGCTCGTGCAAAGTTGTTATTTGCCTCTCAGATTGCCTTTTCATTAGGATGGCTTGTAGGTCCTAGTCCTACACACAAAAATACAATGTTACCTAGCACGACAAAGTCCATAACTGGTGTATAATGTGTAAGATTCATGGGATAGGAGTTGGTGTCGTTGCTCCAAAGCATTTGGTAGAACTCGTTCCATTGGTGCTAATTTCACATTTCATCGAACATAGACGGCAAAGCAATTGTTAGAACTCGTTCCATTGGTGCTAATTTCACATCTCATCGTTCCATTGGTACTCGGTAAGCGTGTATAAGCAATATCATAAATCTCGAGACCAGATATCAGTTAATAACTTAATATGCCCACCCCTAACTAAGGGTGTTCCGCATTGCTATTAAACATACTCTCATGTCCTACTGAAAACTTATCCATATTAATTCTAATGTTTTTTTGCGGATCCATATCAAATCTAATATATGATAGTACGTTATGCAACATCAGATTCCTCGTGAGAGTGAAGTTCATATAATGTGCTCGAACTCGCACCACATTCCCTCCAACTCACATCACACATGGTACAATCACGTTAAAGCAACCACAACTCACGAGTTGAATTAGTCACAATTTAATTATCTTTAAACAATGAGCATACTCATTTTAGGATGATATTGTTTTTTCATTAGTAGTCGTGTAGGGACAATGCAATGACATGTGACCAAGAGATGTCAACTAAATGAACTTGGAGTGAGAGGCATTTTGGGAAAATCTACTGCACTGATGTGCTCGTACTGTCTACCCAGCTCTCTACCATTTGCGCGCAGGGAGGGGGGGGGGGGGAGCTTGTACAATTCAGGCCGCTCGTGTGGCCATGTGGACTTGCGTGAGGCTTGAGGATCTATTGTAATATCTACATCCGCCGGAATTTCTCTTTAACTTGAACTTCTCCTGGTCATACAATTGATATATAGTTAATGTAGGTTGTTCTACAATGTTCTCCAAACTGGCATAGGTAGATACACACCAAAGCAATCAAGAAAAAGAATGCAAGTAAATGCGAAATTTTCTACTCGCTAAGCAATATTATAACTCTCGAGAAGAATGTGAACGCACAAACTTTTCTAGCTATAAGCATGCCAATTATGATTTTCATGGTTATACCAAGATGGCTAGAGCTACATTACCATCGGACCTGCAACGACTAGCCTCTGGGCACCTCGCTCACTCATGCCTGTCTGCTGTGACGGCCTCCTCGTCTGCTTGCTGCTTTTAGACCCCATGTCCGTCCGTCCGAGAGTTGCACCGGTGTAATTAAGGCGTTGGTGTCGGTCGCTCTAGCTCTGATATAGAGTACACGTGGATTCACCACCTGAGAAGATAAGAGCAGACCCACAACGATGATGACTTGTGTGTTGAGGCGGCAAAATAACCAGAAATCCGACATGTGTAAGGTACATCCATGACATGTGTGTCATCAATACAACATTGCCGTGAGAGTCCTGCCAGCCTCGCTTAAAAATGGCGTACCTGGGCCCCTCCATTTGTACTACTCACACGCCATTGCTGATGTTATATGGTGAGTTGTTCCAAACCAGATAGATCAGTCTTGTAGGCGTGGAAGTACTAAAAGTCGTACCTCGCTTTCAAGGTATGTTGAACCAACTAAAAATCCGGAAACGCTCCTTCGCGAGCGAGCGCTCCAACGAGCGATCTCGCATCCTCACGCTATCGGAAGCCAAAGGACAGATGGGCCCACCAACGTTAATGCATCAGCCCACATGCGCGTGTACATCGCTCGACCTTCCCTGCTCTCTCTCTCCCGTGAACTCTTAATCTTCGCCCCCCCCCTGATTTCAATGGGTGGGGCCCGGGGTGGGGCCTAGATTTACCTTAAATGACATTCCAAACTTGCTAAAAAAGGCAAAGTGCAGCCTGTCGGAAATCACGCTTTCCAGCGCGCGCGCGCGAGATAGCAGCGCCCCTAAAAATCTGTTGAGATGTACGTACATTCTAGCACTGCAAATTCGGAAGGAAGTAAAAAAAAGAACGCCCCCCCACAAGTCAAATGACGCACGAGCCAAGAAACGTGAACCCCACCCGTGACATACATGACACCTGACCAAGATAAGAAGCGCACTCAGATTGTCACCCCACGCACAACACCAAGCATTCTCGGGCACCTTTAAAAGGCACGCTGATTGTTCTCCATTAGTATCTCTCACACAAAAACATCAACTACATCCTCCCCTCCATTTAGTGCAAAGGCACTCTGAATGAGCATGGCACTCGTATTTTATATGGTACTAGCAAGATGCCTGTGCATTGCACGGAACACCAAGATGTGTTTTTTACAAAACACCTATTATGATTGATCCATGCGGGAGTAATCCCATGTGGTAAAAACTAGTGATATCTTAAGAAAGATGAGAGATAAGGTAAGGAGGAGTAGGGCGTGGTGGTGATTGATGGTCGGACTGAGCGGAGGCATGGGGATGGACGACGCGTGCAACGGCCATCATGCCAGATTGTTACAGAGGCTTCCTTTTTTAATTGCTGAACAATAAGGTTGTGGGAGATACGGATGAACGAGGGAAGGTCTTATCTGCAAATGTGAAGAGAGGTGCGGGTATCTTTTTGCAAAATTACCATTGTTTGCTTTCTATCCGTCAGATATAGATCAGACAATCTATATTACAAGATGCCAGGCACACCATCATCACCAACTCAGTTTTTTATAAGAGTAAAAGATTTGCTTCCTAATCTTGTTTTGCATCTTGCACTCATTTCCCTGCTTTTAGGCTTTGCTGCATAAAGTTTGGAAGAGATTTCGGTTTGCTTGCTCAAGTTGGCCTGAAAATTGTGCCGGAAACTTGTAGTTAGGTCAACAATAGATTAATTGCAGCAGGCGGAGGGACGTCATCACTGATATTCCTAGTTGAATATTACTTCACTGCATTTATTGGTTAACTTGTTCTTTTTCATTTCATTTTCCAGTTTTGAGTTGCAAAAAATGTCCTTCGTATCCAATTCTACTGCCTTATCTTCCGAGCATCATTTTTTCCGTTGTTAAGTGTGGACTTCTGTACCTAGATACAGGGCCTGGTTCAGTTTAGTACAAAATGAAATGTATCATGAACAACTCCCTTTCCTAGACCGAAATAAATAAAGGAAACTAATTTCCTCTGAAACTCTGACAAACAGTTTCCAACACAGCAAATATGTAACTAGGACTAATAAAGTAGTACTCCCTCCCATCCAAATTAATTGATGCTAGTTTAGTACAAAGTTGTAATAACTTTGTAATAAAGAAGCGTCAATTAATATGAATCAGAGGTAGTACTACCTCTCTCTCAGTTTACACGGCGTACGCGTACCCCTAGGTCATCAATTTGATCAACCTAATACAAGTCATATATTACAAAAAATATAGCAACATAAACTTCGGAGTTTCTACTTTTAAAAGATATAATTTTTGTGTTATATAGTTTATATTAGGGTGATAAAATTGATAACCTAGGCATACGCGCAGGACTTGTGTTATATAGTTTATATTAGAGGTAGCACATTTCCCCCCCCCCCCCCCCCCCCCCCCGCGCGCGGTTCGTAAATTCCATCCCCTTCCCCTCAAATTGGCAAACACGCTATAGGACATCATGGATGATGACATTTTTTTTAACTCGTGGTGTAGTGATTGTTTCCGAACACAAATATCCAACTACTACTTGAGATATGAACATAGATATACTATACATTTACTTTAGACTAGAGCAATAAAAAACGACCTGTAATTAATCCAAGATCAAGTTTGTTCTTTTGAAGCTAGCAGTATCTAGTTTTCTTATTGCACTCGTTAACAAATAATATCCATGATGGGCGTTGACTATCTGCTCCAGAGCTCAGATGCTCCCTGATGAACATTAAAATCGCAAAAGTAGTAAACAAAATCAAAAATTTCTGAATCTTTTTTGTTGTAAACATTGACAAACGTTTGTATGCTTGCAGAAAAATCAGAACGAAATAACAATCGTGGAAGTCGTGACAAAAAAATGATGCTCCAAAAATGCTAGTGTCAAAAACATTTTGAAGTGTTGATTTTATTTATTTTTTACCATGATTTCCACGAATGTCATTTTGTGATGAAATTTCTTAAGCATACAAAATATTTTCCCAAGTTTACCACCTAACAAATTCATATATTTTTTTAAAAATTGTACTATTTTTTTGATTTTACTGTTCATTACTGTGCATTTGAGCTCAAGATAAGAACAGGACTTTCATCCGATGATATCGTACTCAATGGGTACAAAAACTATCTCAACTAATTCAATGGGGCAACATGGGCTGTATAAAATTGTGTGTCGAGTCTCAGGCGTTCTTCAAGCAGGCATGCATGCGCATACACGGCTCTTATTTATTTATTTATTTTTGCGGGGAAACCCACTTTTTTTCTTGAAAGAATGAAAAATTGAGCACACTCACTCACGTTCTAGGCTTTTTGTTTCCAGATATGAGATCTCATCTTCTCATTCATAGCAGTGAGGCTCTCTTAGTATGGAAATGCATCCAGTACAACGGTTAGCGCTATCTTGTGTGATGAAATTACCAGTTAAATACATTTGTAGTGGGAGACATTGGGAAATTATCTGTCACGGTAGTGTTGATCATTTCTAGTGGTGCGCCTACTTTCTACATGGGAAAACCCATAAAATTTAGGCAATGTGGAAAGACAAGTAAAAAGTGCATCTAGTCATGTATGTTGAGTGCACATGGCCATAGAAGGAGATAGCCGACTGTTGTAGAATGTTGTCCAGTTTTAGCCAACAACCCAGTGTCTAGGCACGTGTCAATCGGGAGCCAAATTCCCATGAGACCATCAAAATCAACTGGCTCTGCTTCAGTTCAACACCCTCTCCCAACTGAATCAGTGGCTGAGATTAAAAAATAACCCATGGACTACAAGGGCATGATGGTCAAATTGCAAATTAATAATCAGTGTATCTACTTTATATGAATAGCCCCGACTGAATTTATCTTTGACCAATGTACGTATTCACACATTTTGTCTTTGAAGCAGCCTTGCTTGGTGTTGGGAGAAGTGAAATGACGGTGTGTATCACAATGGTGTTATAGGATGCCGAGACACTGGCACAAAACAAGATGAGATGGAGAAGGGAAGACAGACAACTCTCCACCCCCCCAACCCCCCAAACTGGACGAAGAGCGATGGCACATTCCTTTGATCGGCAAGCCAAATTGCATCATCAATGATGACGAGCCCTGCTTGCTCCCTCTCCTCCTAAACGTCGTCGGCGTTGTATCTTCTACCTAGCGTTGGCTCTTCCACGGTCCATGCCGGAGCTCATCCCTAGTGCCCTCGGCAATGCGGCTCTCCGACATGGCAGCATGGGGCAAGATTTCCTCCGTCTCGATCTCTTGGTGCTGGTCTAGCCGGACGAGTGCCGGCAGTGACGCTAGCAGGACATACATCTTCCCCTCCTTGTTTATTCTTTACTGTTAGTATCAAACGACCTAGGACCTACCAGAGTATCTTCAGACTAGATTTGGATTTGGGATCGAGTCAACACAACTTGATCTAAGTTGACTGCTAATTAGCAGCACTAAAAACACTACTCCCTCCGTCTAGGTGAATAAGTCATTTTAGGTTGTGCACCGTGACCAAGGAACTAACCACTGCATGTCGTGTTTGGTAGTCTCAAGTCATTAAAAGCATGCACACCCACATCTCTTATTGGTTGATATGTCAAGAAACAATAAACGAGGTAAAAGTTAATGCACCGCGCCTAAGTGTTTTGGGATTATTTGATTTTTGTAAGATGACTTACACATCTAGATGGAGGGAGTAGTTAGTTTCTAGAGGGGGTTGTAATGAAGCAGGCCTCCAATTCTGATATATGGACCAGACTTACAAGTTTGTATCTATTTTATAAGTTGTTTGATGAAATTTTTTAATTGATCTGATTAGGATTTGACTTAAGTAGTTCCCAGAACGAGGAGGGGGGGGAGACAAAATTGGGTATTAGAGTGGTCAAGAATGTTTTAGACCTTTCAAAGGCACATTAGTCGGAGTCCAGTAAAGAGTTCTAAGACCTGAGAAAGCTAGACGCCATAAATAAATTTAAATTGAAACAACTTTTATTTTATGAGGGGCTTACAATATTTATTGAAATATACAAATGATCATGTTACTATAATTAATAGTGATATTAGTTAGTTGGCCTTTTTATCTTAAAATAAATAATTGCTACGATGGGCTAATCACCAACTATCATGAGAGTTCGATGATGAAATACAAGAGTTTTACATTAGGAACAAAAACCTAGTAACATGGTAAATATTATGTAGTAAGCCCTCACTAGCAACATGGTAGAATGTTCACTACTGACTAGTAACTACTGTTGCTAAAATAAGTCACCAAAGCTCCAGTTGCATAAAATCCAAATATGTAAATGTGTTACTCCCTCTATTTTTATACACAAGGCCATAAAATTTAATGTCTGCTTTGCAGGTCAGTTTTTCATTCGTTTACTGGGATCATTAATACCCCACATGCATGCAAGAAAACTGAGTGGATGAAGTAGCTGACTGTCATTATGACTCCATGCATGCAACTATTAAACATGTTGCTAGTACGAGAAAATATCATTAATTTTGCCTCGATTACTGTTGGTGGCCTATTATAGATGCAAAACGCATATTCCATAGTTGCCTTGTATATAAAAATGAAGGGAGTATATACAAGGCCGCAAACTCAGATTACATGTACAAATAAAATCCAAATATGCAAAATGAAAAGCAAGCTTGCATTAAGTTTTACCTTGGTACATGTAATCTGAGTTTGCACTCGAATATTATATGGTATTTTCTTCCTAATCTTGTTTTGCATCTTGCATTCATTGCCCTGCTTTTGGGCTTTGCTGCACAAATTTTGGAAGAGCTTTATGTTTGCTTGCTCATGTTGGCTTGAAAATTGTGTCGGAAACTTGTAGTTAGGCAGCACTAGAATAACTGCAGCAAGCGGAGGGATGTCATCACTGATATTCCTAGTTGAATATTACTTCCCAGTATTTCTGGGTTAACTTGTTCATTTTTCATTTCATTTGCCGGTTTTGAGATGCAAAAAATGTCCTTTGTATCCAATTCTGCTGGCTTATCTTCAGACCATCATCTTTTCGGTTGTTTAGTGTGGACTTTTGTACCTAGATACAGGGCCTGGTTCAGTTTAGTAGAGAATGAAATGTATCGTGAACAACTCCCTTTCCCAGACCCAAATAAACAAACAAAACTAATTTCCTCTGAAACTCTGACAAATAATTTTCATCACTTGTATGTTGACATAATTATATACTTACCTCATAGACCATCTTGCAAAACATTGAAATGTTCTTAGATGATTGTCCACACAATGACGTGCTTAAAGAACTTCATACCAACCACTGCTACATGAATGAATATGAATGGTCTTCCAGACCCGGGTGTGCTATATAATACTTATAGCGCGCTTTAGTGGCTGTTCACATGGATTGGCCCGCGAACTCGCATGGTCGCCTTTGCAGAAACTATAGACTAAGTAGTTGATGATTAGTACTTTTTACTTATGTCAACATGCATTCATGTTATCTCGTCAAAGGCACACCTCAACATGCACGAATAAATAGGAACTTAAAATAACTAAAACTAATAGTATATATGAGTGTTTTCGGTTCACATTTAAAAATAATAAAACGTATAATGTATGTGACAAAGTGATGTATGAAAATCGAAAACATTTGTATCTAATCTAATGCAACGCCATCTTTGAACAAAAACGTGAAGCATGGAGTATATATTTTCTCCAAGCGCCAGTACATATACCATTTATGACCAAACAAAAATTAACGCAAAAAATTAACTTGTGATTTACATGCATGGTTTGATAAGGTGGCATGATTTGCATAGCTAGATTAATGCAAAACTATAACATACATGATTTGGTGAGATGGCATTACTATGCATGGATAGATTAACACAAAAGATGAAACTTGTGAATACATGCTTGACTTGTCTTCTCCAACAAAAACATGCAGTCTTTTCACGTCTATGTAGAACTGAGGTGGCGTGAAAGCACCTCGAAACCTAATAATCGACACTAGCTATTTAGATGTAACAAATATATTATTTGCATGTGACAATAAGAAATTAAGAACCATAAAATCATAATTGCACTCGCTCGTGCCCTAAGTATTCTAGCTTTGAAATTTTGTTCTCCACTGGACAACATATATTAGAACTCGTGTAGCAGTGCACGTCATGTATATAACTACCCTTATGACAAAAAAAATCATGCTCTCGTTGCCCATGACACGTACGAGCCATCCTAACGAAAGGGAAAACTGAGAGGCAACTGGGAAATCGA
Organism: Aegilops umbellulata; assembly: GCA_032464435.1. Lineage (NCBI taxonomy): Eukaryota > Viridiplantae > Streptophyta > Magnoliopsida > Poales > Poaceae > Aegilops > Aegilops umbellulata. The sequence continues at coordinate 493,877,323 of CP136058.1, forward strand.
TTAATTAGAAACTCATATGCATGCTCCTTAATTTGCCAATGGCGTTTTGCACATACAGTAGACGAGATACTTGGTTATTTTCTACCTGGAAACGATAGGGTCTCTTGAGTCTGCTGATTGGCGAGGACTAGGCTAGCTTATCATCTCAAGCTGAACTTCTCGATCATTTCGCAGTAGTACGTACTTCTCCCGACGCATGCAAGTCTTCATCGGTGCCTCCTAATCCTATAGTGTATGCTTGCTTGGCCTTCAGTTCCAGCCGACTAATCCTCAGTCTGTTCTGATTGTTAAGGTGGAGTCTTTGCATGCTTTTTATGTGCAACAACACGAACTGCGGGAGGCTTAGGATAGGATGGTCTATTTAAAGGCGTCTGTCGGTCGTGAGCGTGTGAGCCAGCAATTAATTTAAGCTCTCAGTTCACACTGTCCTGCCATGTACCGAACGGTCTTCAAGTGAAATTGAGGTTTTGTATGTACCGTTGTGACGAGAGGTCTCGGTATTCCAAGCCCACATGTCATAGTAACGTTAGTACGCTTAGAATATCCGGGTGGACCCACGTGTCATGGGCAACGAGAGCATGATTTTTTTTGTCATGAGGATAGTTTTGTATGTGACGTGCACTGCTACACGAGTACTAATATATGTTGTTCGGTGGAGAAAAAAATTTGAAGCTAGAATACTTAGGACACAAGCGAGTTCAATTATGATTTTATCGTTCTTAAATTATTATTACCAGATGCAAATAATATGCTTTTTATATCTAAATAGCTAGTATCGATTATTAGGTTTCTAGTTGCTTTCATGTTACCTCAGTGATTGATAGATGTGATATCAACATGTCATGCATGTTTTTGCTGGAGAAGACAAGTCATGCATGTATTCACAAGTTGATCTATCCATGCATAGGAATGCCACTTGACAAAATCATTTATGTTGTATATTTGCATTAATCTAGCAATGCAAATAATGCCACCTTATCAAACCATCCATGTAAATCACAAGTTGATTTTTTTGAGTTAATTTTTGCTTCGTCATGAATGGTATATGTCTTGGACGCTTGGAGAAAATATATAGTCCATGCTTCACATTTTTATTCAAAGATGGTGTTGCATTAAATGAAATACAAATCTTTTACTTTTTTATACATCTCTCTGTCTTATAGGTTTTATTATTTTAAATGTAAACCGAAAACACTCATATATTTGTTCTTCTATTAGTTTTAGTTAACCACCTATTTTTTTCATGCATGTTGAGGTGTGCCTTTGACGAGATAACATGTATGCATGTTGAGGTGTGCCTTTGACAAGATAACATGTATGCATGTTGAGATAAGTAAAGGCACTAATCATCAACTATTTAGGTATATAGTTTCTACGAAGGCGACCATGTGAGTTTGCGGGCCAATCCATGTCAACGGCTATAAGCATTATATAGCAGACCCCGATCCGACAGATCATCCATATGCATTCTTGTAGCGGTTGTTGGTATGCAAGTTCTGTAAGTACATCATTGTGCGGACAATCATCTAAGACCATTTCAATGTTTTGCAAGATGGTCTATGAGCTAAGTATATAATTATGTCAACATACAAGTGATGAAATCTCAAATTAATACTACTACTACTACAAGTCAGTAAAAATGATAAAATTAACAATATTCAATCACTTTGATAATTTCACTTTCTGTTGTCTCCATGTTTTTATCGGATTGATGAACAGTTTGCTTAATTCGACTATTTCCATCTGGAGCTTTGACGACTTATTTTAGTAGTGAGCATGCTACCATGTTCCTAGTGAGGGTTTACTATATAATATTTAACATGTAACCAGGTTTTGTTCCTAATATAAAATTGTTGCATTTCATCATCGAACTGTCATGATACTTGGTGAGTAGTCCACCATAACAATTGTTTATTTAAAGATAAAAAGGCCAACTAATCATTTGTATATTTCAATAAATATTGTAATCCCCTCATAAAACCAAAAGTTGTTCCAGTTTGAATTTATCGACGACGTCCAGCTTTCTCAGCTCTTAGAACTCCTTACTTTTTTTCGAAAAGGGGACTCCCCGGCCTCTGCATCAGAACAATGCATACGGCCACATTTATTAAAAAGTAAATGATGTTCAACAAGGTCTTAGAGTCTGGAAACAAACAAGAACGGCAAGCTCACAACGAGTCTCAACGCCAAAAACAAAAAGCCCAACAAACCACAACCGGCTGGCAAAACAGAAGATAGGTAAACTAATCGCCTATCCTATTACATGACAACCATACAAACCGGTTGAAGATATCCCGCGCTACCATCTCCCATTGGACAGATCCAGTAACCAAACGCTCCCTGATCTCCGTTGGAGTGAGTAAGGACCACATATGGATCAACGCAGTAGCCCGGAATAAAACCTGCAACAAATGAATAGTTGTTGTTCTGTTAAAAGCCAAATCATTTCTGTAGTTCCAAATTGCCCATAACAACGCGCATACTCCTACACGAATGTGTCTAGCCGTTTCGGACTCTATCCCAACAAGCCACGTCCCGAACAACGTGTTGACCGAAGTCAGAGGAGTAATGTTAAAGGCAATTTGCATAGAGCGCCACAAAACTTTTGCCAACGGGCAATCAAAAAAGAGGTGCTTGATAGTCTCGTCCCGATCACAGAAACTACACCTAGTAGAACCTGTCCAGTTGCACTTAACCAAATTTTCGTTTGTAAAAATTACTTGTTTATGGACAAACCACATAAACACTTTAATCTTCAAAGGAACTTTGACTTTCCAAACATGTTTGAAACTAGGAATAACACTAGAGTTAATGATATTGATATACATCGATTTGACTGTGAACTCCCCAGATCTAGTAAGTTTCCAACACAACTGATCGGGCTGAGGAGCGAACTGAACCTCCATCAGTCTACGCACCAAGTGAAGCCATGCTTCCCATTGTTCGCCCGCAAGCACCCTCCTAAACTGAATATTGAGGGGAATGGACTGCATAATCGTTGCAACAAGAGCCTCACGACGCTGAACACTACGATATAGGGACGGATATTGGATCGCCAAAGGCGCATCACCAAGTCACGTATCCTCCTAGAAGCGAGTGGTGTTGCCATTACCGACAATAAACTTAGTTCTGTTAAAAAAGGCAACTTTGATTCTCATAAGCCCCTTCCAGAACGGCGAATTAGTTGGTCTTACTGTGACCTGGGACAGGGTCTTGGACTGCAGATATATACTACCTAGAATCTGCGCCCACGTTGCCTCAGTCTCAACTGACAACTTATACAACCATTTACTGAGAAGACATCTGTTCTTGACTCGTGTGTGGTGTAGTGGTCGGCATATGCTCTCTAGAACTCCTTACTGGAGTCCAACTAATGTTTCGTTGAATGGTCTCCGTCCTCTTTGAGGTGCCTGGCTCCGTTCTCTTTGAGGCGCCTGGCTCCGTTCTAAAATATTCGTGACCACTCCAATCCCCAACTTTGTCTCCCCCTTCTGCGAACGACTTAAATCAAATCCTAATCAAATCAAGTAAAGAATTTCATCAAACAACTAATAACATAGATACAAACATGTAAGTCTAGTCCATATATAGAATTTGGACGACTGCTTCATTACAACCCCCTCTAGAAAATTAAAAAGGGAAATTTTGGCGTTTTTACAAACTAGTGTTTTTAGTGCTGCTAATTAGCAGTCAACTAGGTCATTTAAAGAAAAAAAGGAGGAGAATATGTATGTCCCGCTAGCGCAACAGCCGGCACTCGTCCATCTAGACCAGCACTAAGCCACCGAGAAAGAGGAAATCTAGCACCATGCTGCCATGTTGGAGAGCCGCTTCGCTGAGGGCGTTGGGCAGGAGCTCCAAGCGTGGACCATGTAGGAGCCAACGCTAGGTAGAGAATACAACGTTGAGGAGCAGAGCTCGTCGTCGTTGATGATGCAATTCCGCTTGCCGATTGAAGGAATGTCGTCAATCTTCATCCAGTTCCTAGGGGTGGGGGGAGTTGTCTGTCTTCCCTTCTCTATCTCATCTTGTTTTGTGCCCATCTCTCGGCATCCTATAACACTATTGTGAGACTGGTGCCTACTATTCAACCTTCTTCTTGTAGACTCGTGTTGGGCCTTCAAGCGCAGTTAGAGAGTAGCAAATTTCTCTCAAGCGGATGATCTAAGATTTATCAATCCGTGGGAGGCGTAGGATGAACATGGTTTCTCTTAAACAACCCTGCAACCGAATAAGAAAAGGTCTTTTGTGTCACCAACACACCCAATACAATGATAAATTGTATAGGTGCACTAGTTCGGCGAAGAGATGGCGATACAAGTGTAATATGGATGGTAGATATAGGTTTTGGTAATATGAAATTATAATACAAGTGTAATATGGATGGTGATACAGGATGAAGCGCGACCACCATGGTGAGGGTTTCTGCCGGACCTTTTACCGCCATCGCTGCTTGGGTTTCCGCTACGATCATCGAGAGGCGGAGGGGTGATAGAGTGACATGCATAGGACAGAGATAGGGAGAAGCGATTTCTCCGTCAGTGTGGAGACGATCGAACAGGTGCAGCGTGCGGGTGGTCGCGGGTTCAATATTGTCGCGCGTTATAAGGAGAGAGATGGATAAAGAGTTAGGAGAATCGTGTCTTGGGCTCACGTATGCCTTCGACCACAGATTGGCGGACATAACTCGTAGCTCGCCACGTGGAGCAGCGGCCTGATCAGGGGATGAGGTGGTGCAAACACGAGGCACTAGATCGCGAATGACCGAAGGGCCTGCGCGCTGCTGGTGGAACGCTTGGGCCAGTGGACCGTTGTAAATCATTTACCTCTTTTTTTAGAAGATGTAAATCATTTACCTATTTCTATTCGGGCAGAATGAAGATGAGTCTGGGTCTCAGCCTTAGCTTCCTTCTTACTCCCTCCGTCCGAAAATATGTTCTACATCCCTTTTATTCATTTTGATGACACGTATTTTCGGACGGAGGAAGTCCATCTGCTGGCCGTCAGACGTGGAAGCCACACTTACTTGGGCTCTCCGCCTCATCTGGCATGTCTCAAGAGAAAAAAAAACAGCCTAAATAAATGGAGAAAAGAAAATCCATCTCATGTGGCAACCCCACATCGCTTCGCGCCATCCACTCGCCGTTGCCTCCCGCCAAAACTCCAGCCCCGATCCCAACGCGGACCCGGTGAAAAATTTAGGGAAATGTTAACGCCCACACGTGTGGCATGAAAACACTTCGCCCGAAAGATTCCATCACCCTCCATCGCGATTTGCGATTTTTAAAGCGGGAGCGGTTGCCACGTCATGTTTTGTGGGCGTCCGGGCTGAACGAAGCACGACCGGACGACTATCTTATCCACTCCGCCGCTCACTTTCTGCCATTCTGTCTCGAGCTCACTCTGCAGATCTCCACTCCATCATCTTCTCTCTCTTCCTCCTGTGGATCTCACCGTCCCCGCGCAGCTCCACCTTAGACCATCGGCCGCGGCCATACACCCTGCTCACCGACCGGGCAGGCGCTTTCCTCCCACCTAGCCCTGTCGCGCCGAGCGTGGAGGTGCTCCGCCGGCCCCTATCGGACGCGTGAGCAGGAGAACCAGGCCCGTCCCGGCCGCGCATCCATGGGCCCCTCGTCGTCGCGGATGGCGACGTGCAGGGGGCGAACGGAAATCAGGTGGGGAGGGGGGCCGGTAAGGCCGCGACTGCGCGTGCAACATCCTCCAGGCGGCGTTGAACAGGGCAGGCGCGGGTGAACGAGGAGGCCTCCTTCATCCCGACGAGATCCAGTGTCCCCGGCTCCCCGCAGCCGCCGTACGTTGGAGCGTTGTGGCAGCTCGCCGGTGAATCCCGGTTGTGCCCTTCTTTTTCCTTATCCTCCTCCTTGCTCACATTCATGTCTGACGGCCAGGGATGGCTCGCGCCGATGCTAGGCGCTGTCTCTGGTCTCCATGCCCAATGGCCAGAGATGGCTCGCGCCGGTGCTCTGCGCGTCGATGGTCTCCACGCTCGGTGCCAGGTTGGCCCATCTCGGCGTGCCCCTGTGGCTGCGGTCCTATTCTGCAACACTACCAGCAAAAGGAGCAAGCCGGGGCGTTCAACAATTGTTCGATCTTGTACTTCATCCCCTCTCCATGCTTCGACCCGCTAAATCCCATCAGGAAACTTTTTTTCAAAGTGAGCAGTGCTTTTCAACCCCTATGTCATTCCCTCTCAATGATTTATTTGATCATGCCGTGCATGAATGCCTGTTAAGAACATTCACGAGATGCCTGTTTAGAACATTCAGGTAATGCCGAGTGAGCATATTCCCTCTCTTCATGTTGCTACTGATGTATGCATAGTGGCCATTGGCCCATGAATCAACCATTTTACTTTCCGATTCAACGAATTCTTAAGATGCAATTGTTTCATGGGCACTTTCACACATTTTTTCTGATGTTATATAGCGATGATTTTTGTTGCTGCGATGGCAAGTTTTACACAAGTTCACAATCACCAAAATTGCCATGGCAATTTAGCTCCTTTTTTGCCATGAGCATGGGACTTGTTAAGTATTTTCAAAAAACATGTCAAAGTTATAAATGTTTAAAAACATGGCAACTTAATATGTTCAACACCAGGGCAAATTTGGTTTATTGATCATGGCAAATTTTAGTTTATTGGTTCATGGCAAATTTAGTTTCTTGATCATGGCAAATTTAGTTCTCAAATCATGCAATTTAGTTTACATGATTTTTTCTGCCATGGCAAGTTTCAATATGAATCTGCCATGGCAATTTTTCTTGTTCATGGAAATTTTAGTTTACTTGAATTTCGTCGTGGCAAGTCTTGATACGAATCTGCCATGGCATTTTTCTTGTTCGTACTTGATTTTCAACTTTTTGTGTTTTTTTCACATAGACGGCAAATTCATCATTCAAACACACGGCAATTCTTGATACGAATTTGCCATGGCAAGTTTTGTTAGGAATCTGCCGTGGCAATTTTCTTGTTCATCTTTTTTTTGATTTTCAATCTTTTGTGTTTTTTACACATACGGCAAATTCGTCATACCAAAACACGGCAATTCTTGATACAAATCTGCCATGCCAAGTTTTCATACAAATTTGCTTTACTGATCATGGCAAATTTTAGTTTATTGGTTCATGGCAAATTTAGTTTTTTGATCATGGCAAATTTAGTTCTCAAATCATGGCAATTTAGTTTACATGATTTTTTCTGCCATGGCAAGTTTCAATATGAATCTGCCATGCAATTTTTCTTCTTCATGGAAAATTTAGTTTGCGTGAATTTCGTCGTGGCAAGTTTTGATACGAATCTGCCATGGCATTTTTCTTGTTCATACATGATTTTCAACTTTTTGTGTTTTTTTCACACACATGGCAAATTCATCATTCAAACACACGGCAATTCTTGATACCAATTTGCCATGGCAAGTTTTGTTAGGAATCTGCCATGGCAATTTTCTTGTTCATTTTTTTTTATTTTCAATCTTTTGTGTTTTTTACACACACGGCAAATTCATCATACCAAAACACGGCAATTCTTGTTTTTTACACACACGATAAATGTAAAATTATAATGTTTATTTTTACTTTTATTGCCATGGCATTTTTACTTTATTTTTGCCATGTCAATTTCTTACTTTTTAAAAAAATTGGCCATGGAAAAGTTACATTTCTATTTGCCATACAATTTTACATTTATGTCCACATTTTTTATTTTCACATACATGGCGATTTCTACCTCCATTGCTCATGACAATTTTGGTTGAACTTTTTTCTTTTTGTGCCATTTTTGCATCAAAAAGGATCTTTTTTGAACCATTTGGTTTTTTAGTAATATCTAATCTCTATATATCACAAACATTTTTTTGGACTATTGCAAACATATTTGTAAATATGAAGTATTCGGAAAAAAAATTCCATGTGTTCTTTGTCATTTTGGCGAAATTTCTGTTTTTAAACAATAGCAACATGTTGTTATTTCGTTGTTGTTTTTCCTATTGTTCACATAGGTAAATTGCGTGTCTTTTAACCAACAATTTTTTTGCTTTTATATAGTTTTTTCGCGGTTTTTTTATATATTTGTTGTTGGGCTTTTGACCGCTTGTGGCCCAGTAGAAGGGGTACAGCTGGAGTCGATCGAATGAAATCGTTCGGTCGATGCTGCCTCCCACCGCACGTCTCGGTTCGAGGAAATCGTTCGGTCGATGCTGCTTCCCACCGCACGTCTCCGTCTGGGCGGTCTGCCTCCAGACCACACGTGTGGCAGTTAGCGCTTCCCAAAATTTATAAACGCCTCCCAAATCCGTCACCGCCGCCCAACGCCGAACCCTACTCTTCCCCCACCCCCACGCAATGGACGCCGCCACACCATCCAAGAAGCCCAGGACGACCGCGGACCGGACGCTTGTTCCCCCGTCGGGTCGCCGTGGAAGGTGAAGAGGTCTGACGTCGCCGTCACTAATTCGGCAGACCAGCTCGGGACGCCGGAGAAGATGAAGAAGAAGGTGGCCGCGGCGGCGGATCTGCTGACGCCGGAGAAGATGGAGCCGCAGCCCTTCCCACGGAGGGGGCGCAGCGGCGATGCCGTGGCGGGGACACGGCGGGCGGCCCTCCAGCTGCAGCAGCGGGCGGGCAGGGGCCACGCGGGGGTTGATGCGCTCGAGTCTGTTGAGAGGGAGCTCGGTCTGGGAGCTGGTGCCGGCTGCCGCCCCGTCAAGCAGGGGCGGACCTAGAACAAAAACTTCCCGGGGTCCACGTTTACACCATAAATGATGGATACTTCAGCAATAATATACATAAAAGTAACCCACTCAATAGCTTAGAGTGTCCAATAGTAAAAAATAATTATCAAAATGAAGTGTTCCCCTTGAAATTCTTGGTGATTGTCTAAACTTAAACAATAAAACATAAGATATCGAAACAATAGGAACAAATATGATCAGGCAACATCAATTCCCCCGTAATTCGTTGATTATTATGTTATCGCAAGTGCACAAGGAGTTACATTATTTGTGTTTGTAAAACAAAAATTATGGGGTTTTTTTAGACAAAAACAACAAATAAAGCTTGTTGATCGAATTGTATGGTTGTGAAGTTAAACTTACTTGACATTGTGTATTAATGCTACCACAGTCGACAAATAATCCAAAGTTCCAAATAGATGTGGATCACGAAGGAAAAAAATATCAAATCACAGAATTGAAATCTCAGTTGTAATACCCTCGAATTTGAAAATACTAGCCATACAGTCTAGGTAAAGAATTAGAGAAAATTGAGATGCGTACATATTTTTCAGAGAAATTGGCGACCATGCCGAGAGCCATACTATTTCCTCCGATAATTTAGCGATCTGCAGCCGCCAGCGGACGAGAGCAGGGGCAGGCGGCTGATGAGTAGCGATTGCTTAGGGGGCGTGGGGCGGCGGCGCGACCGGAAGAGGCGAGCAGGCACCAAACGAATTGGCGCACGATACGCAAGTACGTGAGCGGTAGGATCCAGTCGATCGCTATCTTTGTTTTCGTTGATCCCTGGGAGAGGATCGACAGCCGGATGGGCCTTCAACTGGGCCGCGCCTGAGCTCGCTTCAACAATCGTCCAACCGGTGTCCAAATTTATTTTTTACCAGTGTCCAAGCCTCAAATACGAACTAGTATACACGTAAGCGCAATTTCTACCCGGTGTCCTGTGACACCGGCTGCATGAACGTAGGTCCGCCCCTGCGCAACACACTGCCGGGCTTTTGTTACCATGATGTGTCTCTAATCCGTACAGCACCCAGCCGCTAATACCATATTAATTAACACCACACCAGTAGCCTGTAAGGCCAATGAAATAACCGGGAACCAACTTTTTGGTGCCCTAAAATTGTTTTTGAATTCATACAAACTGATGCATCAAAAGGATTCGAAATCACCCATAATCAACAAAGACATGTCAGATCGAACTGCATTGGGAAATGAATTAGGCATTCAAATGCCGGTTGTTGGCTGAATATCTTTTGCACAGTGTTCTTTTAGAATAACCTGATTAACCACATTACTCGGTGTTAATATTACATTCGGAGGCCAAATGCTCGTGTAGGCTTTCCGGTAGTGGCAACTAACATTTGATTTCCTTGGGATTTGGCTGCTGCGGCAAGACCATGAGCCAGCTCCTTGCACTTTCGGTCCACAGGAGACACATGATGGGATTGGAAAGTCTCTAGCACTTCACGAATGTCATGAATCAAGAGGGAAACTAGCCTTGGAATTTGTAGAATCTGGCTGCAGGTCACGTGCCATGACGGCACAGTCAGCTTCCACAATAATTTTTCCTCTGAAAACTGCGGACAAGGTATTCCACACTTCTGCAAGGCTCAATCTTTCTGCTGATGGAGATGAATACTTTGCCCAGGAAATCTCTGGTGGCAACAGCGCCAACAGTGCTTCGACCAGTATCAGCTTGGAAAGATGCGTCGGAGTTATGTTTATCTACTCCTTGGGGTGGAGCGGACCACTAACTTGGTGGTGGCTGTGATAATTGGCGTGGCTTGTCGGGATACATGGAAGCAGACAGATTTGCCCATCTCCAACGTCACCAAAAATGCACTTCACTTCTTCCTCATATCTACTTAGTCCAGAACGTTGCCGTACGAGTTACTCTTCTCTTCCGGTGTCATGGATTACATCATCTCTGAGGTGCCAAGCCCTCCACAATAACAGTAAGATTTTTGCCCTTGTATCGCCCTGACAAGTGTCAAGTATCTCTTAACTTAGACTAACTCGGCAGCATGATCCATTCTTCACTTATGGTCTGCCTTAAAGCTTTACTTTTGGTACAGACAACAACCACATGAAACTCGATCGTCCTCCTGCTCTTCTACTGCACAGATTGTTGGAGCTGCTCCAACAATTGTCATCAGAGCCCTGTCCACCCGTGGGGGTGATGGCTGTGCGGCGGACTCCATGTGAGGTGGAGGACGATGCCGTGAGGTGGAACCAGGTGGCGGAGCAATGCCGCTTGTAGCTGGTTGTGGTCACAAGGTCATTAGGAGAAAAGAGACGACGTGGCGATCGGCTCCACGAAGGTGTCATCCACGTCAAGAGGTGGCCACCGCATGCGGGAAGATGTTGTGCTGATCAGCGATGTGATGGCATCGTGCACCACAAGATGGTGTGCGGTAATCAGCGCTGCAACAGTGTTTTGAGGATTTGGCGAGTTAGCATTACAAGATTAGGAAGCTTATTGTTAGCACTAATCTCGCCATGATGTATCCGCATATTTGGATTTTTGTATGCATTTAGTTAGGTGTTCATGTAGGGTAGTTGTGATGGATAAGCTTTTGGTGAGCATTTCTATGAGATAGATAAAGAAACGATTCTGAAGATTCCTATGAGCTCGAGGTGGCAGTCAGACTTACGAGCGTGACACTATGAAAAGCAAGGCACTTATTTCGTCCTACCTGCTTACAGCATGTTGGATATAAAGAGATGGAGAAATAAAGTTCCCAAGCTCAGCGATTCAGCACAACGAATTAGCACCTCATCCTTGCTGGCAGATTTCCGCCGCTGGTACTGCCTTGTGCTCCCTCACAAGTTTGGATGACAATATTCCCTCTTTGTGCAGGCACTAAATAGCAGACCTGGACCAGGATTGCTATATCTCTTGCTGCTCCCTATCCGGCATGGGAAATATCTGCATCCAATTTTTTTCCGATGCCGCACATTCATATCTTTATCACGCCAATAGCTTATATATAGGCCATTATGATGCATTGTCATATGCGTGAGCGTTCATCGCCAGGAGAGAATAATAAATTGTATCAATATGAGGCCTCGACTGTGAGCCTACTCGGTGGCTAGCTAGTGACTGAGTAATTGAACGTGGGCGTGTGACTATGTGGTGCAAGTGGCGAGGTAAATGTGGTGAATGGGGGTGGCTTTTATAGGTCGCGAGCAGTGCGTGTGCACATGACAATAAAGGTTTTGTCTGTCAGTAATTCGCGGCTGCCTGCAACACGAAATACTTTACGATTTGAACCAGGGATAAGTTAGTCCTTATACTGGTAGCAAAAACGAAATAACATAATTAGTTCTTATGAAAAATTTATTTATTTTGGACAAGGTACATTTGTTTGGTTACTATATTTCCTACTGCCAGTTACTCATCAGACTTTATATATACGGCATATTGTAACATGATATGGCCCATTGTGTTAGTGTTCAAAAGGGTGATACACATTACAGAGTAGGCCAGCAACAGTGCCACACCATCAAGAAGATTCAAGTTCCAACAAAATAATAGAACATTGTTAATAATACACATTTTCAATTTCTTTCTCCTGGTATAGTTTCACTAAAGAAACACCACGTCTCGTATATGCCGGGAGCAAACTCCTGAGTCCTCGTTCCATGTAGCCAGCGGTCCTCCCAAAAGAGAGGAGGAAACCATTGACCACATTCTTCTGATGTGTGTGTTCACTAGGACTGTCTGGAGAACCATGTGCTCAGCCCTTGGGAGACCGCAGTGGGCACCAACTGCACAAGACACCCTCAAGGAGTGGTGTGTTGCAAGAACGTCAGGCGTGCACAAGCCGAAGGAGTTGAGGGCGCTTCTTACCCTCGGGCTTTGGGAGCTTTGGAAACACAGGAATGTGATTTGTCTTTGACGACGCTTCTCCATCACTAGAGGTGGTCGTTAGGCGTGTCGTCGCGGAGGGTAGAGCTTGGCAGCAGGCGAGCCTGTTTTGAAAGGTGAAGTAGATAACACGTTTCAGCTTTTAGTAGGGTGGGCAGGCAGCGAGTAGTCGGGTTAGGTGTTGCGTCGGTGGACTGATGGCTGTGCTGTGTGTTGATGTTATTGTGGCGTTTAAATCTATGTAACATCAACGGTGGCTGGGATTCTTCCCCTCCCTTCATCTATACAAGATGATACGCACACTCGTGCGTATTCGAGAAAAAAAAGTGTTGTTACGTTTGAAATTAGATGTGACCTCTATTATGTTTGACAAAGGAATCTTGTTTTTTTGGAGTTGTGAAGCACACACAGTTCGATGCATGGATTGAAAGTGAGGAAGGGAAAGATACTAATTAATCAATTTGCTATATGCACTTGGCAATCGCAAGATTGCAACCATGACGTTAGCGAAAAAGGCTTTCGCCCCGCTTGATAGATAAAGCAGCTTTCGAACCATCCAACCAAACTAACAAGAAAAAGAAACAAAAAACGAAACGGAAACAGATACAAGATGCTAACTAGCAGCTAACATGCTCCAAATGCACTCAGAACACTTGAGCATTGGGCCCTCGGCGAACACGAGGTCAAGCCATCGAAGAGACTAAGTCAGGAGAGTTGCCCGGAGCAGAAGGAAGATCTCTCTTTGTCATCTCCCAAGGGCCTACCCGAAGTTGCTCCCTCGTTCGTCTCTAGCTCAAAAGAAGGCCCCCTAGCCTCTCGCCTTGGATCGAAGGGCGTTGCACCGTGGGCAGGTAGAATTGCTCACCCCTGAGCAAGAATGAACAGGGCCAACTCGGTGCCGAGGAGTGAACTCACACTAGTAGAAAAAGGGTCAAACGTGAAGCACATTAGTGCCGGTTTGTATTTGAGCCGGCACTAATGTATACATTAGTGCCGGTTCCAACGGCTAGCCAGGCCGCTCTCATTAGTACCGGTTCGTGGAGAACCTTTAGCACCGGTTCGTGCCACGAACCGGTACTAATGAGTGTGGTGACAGGATGTTGTCAGACTGGGTACCCTCCAGCCCCTTTAGTACCGGTTCGTGGCACGAACCGGTACTAAAGGTCACCCTACATAAACCCTTCGTCCACCCGAGCTCGCTCTGTTCTTCCCCTTTCCCCTCTCCTCTCTGTTCTTCCCCTCTCCTCTCGAGCTCATCACACATTTTGCCCAAAATTTGTCAAGATTTGAAGGCCCCCATCCATTCAAATGATCACAAAGGTTAGCAACTTTGTCCTTTCATCTCTCATTGCTAGATTAGCTCTTGCAATGCTTTATATAGTGATTAATTTGTGAGTTTAGTAATTTGGGAGGAAATATATATATGTGCTAGTATTTGATTTATATGCAATCTGAGGTCAAAAATAACACTTAGTTTGCATATGTATGTGTGGTTTACTTAGTGCCTTCTAAATCTCCGTCGTAACCATCGTCGATCGCCCGCACCATCCCGTCGCCGGCACCACCTTGTGGTGAGCCTCTTTGTTCATGAAATTTTATATAAAAATTGATGTTTGTGTGATTTGTATATATAGCTAGTTACTCGTATAATTATTTTACCCGTACGTTCTTTGTTATACATATAGTGCCATGGTTTTGATATCCGTCCCCGTCGGCCCTCGTCCTTGTTATGATTCGGATGTGGTATATATATTCTCTTTTACAACTAGTTGCATTTCGTGTTTATGACAAATTATGCCCATCAAGTTGACATAGGAATTTTTGCTAGGAGGTATGTGAACCGGAAATTCCAACCGACCCTATTGTCGAGAGGTTAAATTTAGTTGAAAGAGAAAACAAAAATTTGAAAGAAAAATTGAAAAGAATTGAGGGGGAGAAGATGCAATTGGAGTTGCATGTTGCCGATGTCGTCGATGATCACAAGATCAAGATGGAGAAAATGCGCTTGAAGATTAGAAAGATTAGAAAATATGCCATCGATAGTGAGGCTTGGTATCATTATGCTGTTGGATCCATTGTTACCTTAGTTGCGATCTTGATCGCATTTGTTGTTGCATTTAAATGCTTTAGCTAGAGAGTTATTTGTTTGTTGCATTTAAGTGTTGTATGAACTTTATGTATGAACTTGTATTAATTTGGTCTATTCGGTGTTGTGTAATGAAGATGAGCCGGCAATGGATGTACGATGACCGATGCTCTCCCGAGTTCATTAATGGCGTGCAAACTTTTCTGCTTGCGGCTGAGGCAAACAAGCGGGCGGATGGTTTTATGCCTTGTCCATGTGCTGTCTGTAAGAATGGTAAAAATTACTCTAAGTCAAGAACCATTCACTTCCACCTGTTTAAGTCCGGTTTCATGCCCCACTATAATGTTTGGACCAAGCACGGAGAAAGAGGAGTTATGATGGAAGACAATGAAGAACAAGAGGACGACGACAGCTATCCTGGCCATGGGTTCCCTGAATACGATGATACAACAATGGGGGAAGAAGCTGAGCCGGTAATGCGGGAAGAAGCTGAGCCGTCAATGCGGGAAGAAGCTGAAGAAGAGGCATCAGATGAGCCCGTTGATGATCTAGGTCGGGCCATTGCCGATGCAAAGAGAAACTACGCAAGTGATTTGGAGAAGAAGAAGTTGCAGCGCATGTTAGAGGATCACAAAAAATTGTTGTACCCGAATTGCGTAGGTGACAAGAAAAAGCTGGGCACCACACTGGAATTGCTGCAATGGAAGGCAGAGAATGGTGTATCTGACAAGGGATTTGGAAAGTTGCTGGTAATGATAAAGGATATGCTTCCAAAGGACAACGAATTGCCCGAGAGTACGTACGAAGCAAAGAAGGCTGTCTGCCCTATAGGGTTAGAGGTGCAGAAGATACATGCATGCCCTAATGATTGCATCCTCTACCAAGGTTACAGAATGATTTGGTGCACTGTCTTGTCAGTTTCGAGTTGGTGTTCCCACCATCCTTCTTCAACATCATGACGCACGTCCTAGTTCACCTATGCGAAGAGATTAACGTTTTGGGTCCTGTATTTCTACACAATATGTTCCCCTTTGAGAGGTTCATGGGAGTCTTAAAGAAATATGTTCATAACCGTGCTAGGCCAGAAGGAAGCATCTCCAAGGGCCGTCAAAATGAGGTGGTCATTGAGTTTTGTATTGACTTTATTCCTGACCTTAAGCCGATTGGTGTTCCTGAATCGCGGCATAAGGGCAGAATGGATGGAAAAGGCACGCTAGGAGGGGAACAAATAATATGTATGGACGGACATTCTCTCACTGAAGCACACTATACAGTTCTACAGAATTCCGCCTTGGTGGCTCCGTATATGGATGAACACAAGAATTTGCTACGCTCCAAACACCCGGAGCGGTCTGATGACTGGATTACACGTGAACAAACCAGGAGTTTCCCCAGCTGGTTGCAAGCACGTACCATGCATGACACCTCTATTGAAGATGACCTGTACTTGCTGTCCCAGTTACCATCTTCGAATATAATGACTTTCAAAGGGTACCAGATAAATGGTAATACATTTTACACGATCGCCCAAGATAAGAAGAGCACCAACCAAAACAGTGGTGTCCGCTTTGATGCAGAAACCAAGACGGGAAAGGAAACATATTATGGTTATATACAGGACATATGGGAACTTGACTATCGACGTGGTTTGAAGGTCCCTTTGTTTCGGTGCAAATGGGTCAATATGACACGAGGCGGGGTAACGGAAGACCCGCAGTATGGAATGACAACAGTGGATCTCAACAATCTTGCGTATGCAGACGAACCATTCGTCCTAGCCAATGATGTGGCACAGGTTTTCTATGTGAAGGACATGTCTACCAAGCCAAGAAAAAGAAAAGATAAGGAAGCGAATGCATCATACGATGAGCCAAAGCGGCACATAGTTCTTTCTGGGAAGAGAAATATCGTGGGAGTGGATGACAAGACAGACAAGTCAGAAGATTATGAAAAGTTTGATGAAATTGCTCCATTCACATTGAATATTGACCCGAGTATCCCGTTAAATGATGAAGATTTTCCATGGATACGACGCAAAGGGACACACACAAAGAAAAAGTTTCACACCCAAAGATCTGAGATGTGATCGGCTTAACTATATATCATCACTTTCTTCTGTGTTTCACACCCAGGAGGGATCTCTGTAATAGTTAGGGTAGCTAGTTATGTGTTTTGGCATTTGAAACGCGCAGAAACTTTCAACCTTTTATGTGCAAGCAAATTCTTTCATGCATTTACTGATTTTTTCAGCTAAATGACCCTGAAATTGAAAAGCATTTCAAATTAACTCAGAAAAGGTTGAAAGTTGGCATGGTATCATAATTTCACCCACATAGCATGTGCAAAAAAGTAGAGAGGGCTACCGCAAAAACTGGATGCACTTCGTGTACAAAATGGACAATCTGTTTCGAAGTATCGGGGTTTCGGACGAAAACTCATCCGTTACAAAGGCATTTCATTTTTTAAATAACCTAAGAATTACCAAATTGAATATAATGATAAAACACACTAATATTACACATAAGAAAAAAGAATCACTAAAAAAGCTATTTTCAAAGTTAAGTTATTCACAAAAATAAATAAAGCAAAAAAATAAGAAAAAAAAGCCCACCTATTGGGCCACAGCGGCCTGCATACTACTAGAAACCCAAATTCAAGTTCGGCCAGGATGCAGGCCCGCTAGCCTAGTAGGCCCAACAGGGCATCGCAGAAGAGGTAGGCCCAGAAGGCCTGCTTAAGAGAGGAGCTCGAGACAGCAGCGACGACGGGGCTTATAAGCAGGTGCGAGTGCCCCTCGGCTAGCGAGGTGGGACTAAACTATTGTGCCCCTCGCCTGGTAGCGGACCCCCCTTTAGTACCGGTTCGTGGCAACAACCGGTACTAAAGGGGGGGCCTTTAGTACCGGTTGGAGCCACCAGCCGGTACTAAAGGGGGTCGCTTCCCGCCGCTTGGGCTAGCCAAAACAGACCTTTAGTACCGGTACCGGCTGGTGGCTCCAACCGGTACTAAAGGTCCATCCTATATATACAACACTTGGAAAAATTCCAGTTTCCCTCTGTTTCTTGCTTCTGTTTCCTCCCTCCGTCGTGCCTGCCCCGATAGACGTCGACGCCGCCGCCACCGCCCCTCGTCGCCGACCCCGGCCGTGCGCACCCCCGCCCCTCGTCGCCGCCCCCGCCGTCCCCGCCCCGTCGTCCCCGCCGTCCCCGTCGCCGCGCCCTGGCCGCCCCGTCGTACGTCGCCGCCCAGCCCCGTCGTCGCCGCCCCGCCCCGTCGCCCCGTCGTCGCCGCCCCGTCCCTTCGCCCCGTCGTCGCAGCGACGTCCCGTCGCCGCCCCGTCGTCGCCTCGCCGGTGAGCTCGCCCCAGCCGCCATGTCCAGTAGTTCCACACACACGCACACACACTACACACACACGCGCGCACACACACACACACACACACTACACACACACACACATTTTAGCAATTTTTCTGTTTTGTAGTTATATAAGTATTAGAATTGTTATAGAAATGTTAGTTATATAATCAGGAAATTTTAGAATTAGTTTTAGTTATAGAAATAGTTATAAAAAAGTTAGAATTGTTAGAAATTTTTCTGTTTTTTAGTTATAGAAATATTAGAAATGTTATAGAAATGTTAGTTATATATAGCATTGTTAGAAATGTTATATAAATGTTAGAAATTTTAGTTATCAAAATCCAATCATTAAAAAAATGCTACTTTTTGCGGGCATGCATATAACTACTATTTGTTGTCGACGATGCCCGGCCCGCATCCTCGCCGTCGACACGTCCGCGACGACATCCAGCTGACCCATGTCCGGGACTGGGCTCCGCCGGGCTGGCACTGGGAGGTGCTACCTGGAGGGGCGCGCCGCTTGATGAGGAACCCGGCCCCGGGTCCCGTCGTCGACCCTGAGCTCGTTTGGTGGCGTTCGCGTGGGCCAGTTTCGGTGCGGAGGGAGCCGGCCCCGCCGGAGGTGGTACGTCGTCGTGTCAGGGAGGAGGACGAGGACGTCCATCGCTACATGGTTGCGTTAGAGGGCGGCAGGTTCTCCAATACCTGGCAGTTTCTTCAGGGATCTCACTTCAGCTATGATCCTGTGAGGGTTCCTTGTCTTTGGGTGTCCACCGCCCACGCCGCAGGAACCGCGAGTGTCCTAGATTCTTCTGTAGTATTCGATCTTTATTAGCTACCTAGCCAGTGATGTATTCGAGATTATATATTCGAGACGATGTATTCGAGATTATATATTATTCGAGATGATGTATTCGAGATTATATCTGTTATTCGAGACGATGTATTCGAGATTATATCTATTATTCGAGATTATACTAAATTGTTTTATATTTCTTTTGGCATAGTTAAATAAAAGCTATGGCGGACAATACCGACAGAGAGAGAGAGAGAACAGACCATGTTCGATATGATCCGCTGGCCAGATGATGATCGGAATGAAGAAGATTTTGACGGCTCCGAATTTCTAAATAACATCGGAGAGGGTGATATGATATTCAATCGCGATGACCGAATTGATGAAGTCATGAACTACGATTATGACGATGACGAAGAACATGTTGATCCTGAAACAACAAACACCGACGAGGTATATATATTTATATAAGCAGGAATCTGGTGATCATCACATGTTTTAATAAATGAGTTGAAGATATATTAACGAATCGATCTTTCTTCTTTCAGCCATCCGGATCGAGCAAATCTTCAGGCAAAAGGACGAAACGAGGCCCGAACAAAAAGTTGAAGGAGGGCGTAAAGTACAATATCGAGGCATTCAGACCTAATGGTGAACCATTAGCGCCTAAGAAGATTGCGGACAAGTTCGTTCGTCAGTGCGGAGTTCTTGTGAAGGACCTACTCCCGATCTCCCTTCAAGAATGGAGAAAGCCAGCAAAGCCATGTCGACGAGAATAAAAAAACCCTGCTTTGGGATACTCTTATGGAACATTTCACCCTACCAGATCATTTCACAAAAGCAGATGTGCAGAAAGTCAAGGACGCTGCTTTGAGGAAGATGGCGGTTGCATTCAAGAACTACAAGAGAACGACGTGGGAGAAGTACGTCAAGGATGGAAGGAAGACTCCAGTATTCGAGGGGATACTAGAGAATCAAAGTGCTCATTGGGACGATTTCGTGAAATTCAAGGATTCAGAATTAGGTAAGGAACGGTCGAGAATAAACAAGAAGAATGCCAAAAAAAAGGATAAGTTCCATAAGCTGGGGCCAGGTGGCTACGAGGTGGCAATGCCTAAGTGGGATAAGTCTGAGAAAGAGATGGAGGATGCAGGTGTCACTCCGGTTACTAAGAGCTGGGCCCCCAGGTGTAGGACTTGGTTCTATGCGCATGGGGGGGAGTTGGACCCGAAGACAAGCAATGTTTCGACGAAGGCATGTCTGAACGGAGCCGATGATGCGATACTTGTTGCAATAGAAGAGGCTCGATCGGGGGTGTTCCAGCCCAACAGAGAGAACGACGAGCTTACGCGTGCCCTGGGAAATCTTGAACACCCGGGAAGAACACGAGGCAAGGGCGCTATTCCGTGGTATGAGGGGTTTTCGGACTGGAACGCCGACTACAGAACCCGTGCGAGAAAGAAGATTGCGGAGGAGAAGAAGAGGAAGATGGAGGAGGAGCAGAGGAAGCGGGACTATGAACGCCTTCAAGGCCTTGAAGCAAGTCAAGTGGAATTGGCAGTTAAATTCCAGCGGCAGCAGGAGCAGATCGACTCACTTAGCCACCAAAGGGGGTCTCAGCAGCTGCAGCAGCTAGCGGATGATCAAGCATTGGATAGCACCGCCCCATCCATGCCGAGAAGCAGTGTGGGTTCCGCCCCGGGCGACGCATTGCTGGATAGATACCCCGTGGATGACATCACGGAGAACAGTAACTGCGAGCTACACTTCAAGATGAAGAACATATCCATGAAGGTGGCGGACGCCGTTGCTTTTCCAAATTCCCCCGAGGCAACCTTCCATTGCAACCCGATTCCAGCGGGCTATGCTCGTGTCTTGGTTGATGAGGTGGTGGACCCATATTCGGAGCTTCAGCTTGACATTCCTGGAGGTGACGACGAGCACACATTGGGAGAGGCCATACATCATGTCATCCTATGGAGAAAGGATTGCATCATCTTTCAAAGGCCACCGACACCGCGTCACCCGACTCCTCGTTGAAGTCCGCCACCGATTCAGCAGACTCCCACTTCTTCAAGTCCACCAACGCGTGAGGCCACTCCTCCTCCTCCAAGTCTGGCAAAGTGTCAGGCCACTCCTCCTCCAAGTCCGACACAGCATCAGACGTCCACTCCTCCTCCAAGTCCGGCAAAGTGTCAGGCCACTCCTCCTCCAAGTCCGGCACAGCTTCAGGCCACTCCTCCTCGTCCACTCCTCCTCGTCGAAGTCCTGCACGTCTACAGAAGGAGGCGAGCTCGAATACAAACCGGCACTAATGTGCTTCACGTTTGATCCTTTTTCTACTAGTGCCCCCAACACGGACCACCCCACTAGCCGCCAGATAGAGACCACCGGTAGGTGAAGAAGTCTGAGAAGTTAGAGTGGAGGCCACCATCTTCGGTGCAGACGCCAAGGGCCCACGTGGGAGCCAGGGGAAAAGATCCATGCTAGTCAGCGCCTCGCAGCCCATGCGGCCGAGGTAAAGCGCCAACAAACACCCGTGCCGGCCACCCGCCGCCGGGATGGAGGCATGCCACCTCAGAGGCCGCCACATCAAATCCGTGCGCTGAACGCGAGGCACACGGCTGCCTGAAGCACCCAGCCTGCCGCCACACGCCAGCCAGCACACACGACGGGGCCCCACTGAGCACCGCCTAGAGCCGCCATGCGCCAGATCTGGACGCAGGACCCGCCGCTGGCAGGAGCACCTACGCAGCCGCCGTTGCGCCGCCGGCCCGGCCACACGCGCTGCTGCCACAGCGTCCTGCTCGAGCGCCTCATCCCCGCCCGCAGCTGCATCCGGCACTGCTACCATGGTTGGGGAGGAAGAAGAGCCCCCGCCGCCGGCCACCATGACGGGCTTCGTCTTGGCGGCTCCGAGCGGCGGCGGGAGGGGAGAGAGGAGCGCGGAGGGGGAGAGGGGGCGGCTGGCGCCGCCACCACCAGAGTCGCCCGCGGGATGACGTGGGGGCCTTTTTTTCTCAGATTTATCTGGTCTAGGCTTGAACATGATCTGTTTTATAGAGTCGTACCGCTGCATCCTTTAGCAACTATGAAGCTAATCAAGTCAGAGTAGGGTGGCCGAGAAGCTTCTTGCCTGTGCCCCCAAAAGCAAAGCACAGACTCTACTCACCCACGCGTTTTCCACCTACGGAGGGAGAAATCATCGAAATATCCTCATCCCCTGAAAGGGAACCCGAAAACAGGACGAGAGTGGATAGGGTGACTAAGGAGGCCGTAAAAATTAGTAGTGCATTTTTTAAAGATAAGATTACAAAAAGGCGAGAGCAGCATAATTGTTAGTTAGGGGTAAGAGGGGACGGGCCCGTATAGAAAGTCAATCCTTCTTTTTCCGATATGCCGCTCCGCAAGCAAGGAGTACGTTAGACCAACTCAAAAGGTCAGCTGATAGTTCGCCTCATCCAGTCTATCACCCATACCCACCAAAAATGTTGCAAGAAAAAGAAACACAATCTTTGATTAATGGCCTTGTTAGCAAAACCTCAATGTATCAAAATGATTTTTCTGGATTAAGCAAAAGAAGTGGTTACACAAATCCGAAGTTCTTGTCTAAACTTAGGTGGAACTTATTAAGGATGGCTTGGAGCCAAAATTCCACACAGACTAGGCACTGAAAGCTATAGATAGTAAGAGCAAGACTGAAGGAGACTACTAGAAAATTGAGAACCACAACTGGCTATTCGAGATTCTTGTGAACATTTATATGGCAGAAGATTTCTCGAGCCATGAGCCAACGAAGTAGATCTCATCCGTGTGAATGAGCTAGCAAGCATGATTGATAATGTTCAGGCGCGAGCTAAGCGGTGTATCAGCGTAGCATGCTCATTGTGCTTGTGGAAAATGCAATGCCCAAGCAATTGAGGAGCCAAATGTTGGAGCGATGGTTGGAACCAATGCTAACATATTTCAGTTGGCTTCAAAAGTGATCAAAGGGCTAGATGTACAGATTTAAATAGTGCGTTATCGCACCGCTATAGTGTTAAGAGCATGTCTCACGAAATGAAATCAGTGTACCATCATTTGCCATAGTGACACGTAGTTTCGCTATGGCATGATATAGCTTCCTTATAGTGGATTTTAAGGGCTGCACTATTTTGTGGAAGCATGCTATTTTTTTTCCTTCGCTAGACCTGGGTATGCTAGAGGATATGGTTCAAGGCCCCTTCTCACTCCAATGATGCTAGAGGCACGAAATGCATAAATCTTAGTACAGCCTCCCAGGTATGACGGATAATATCACTTGTTAATTAGATCATCAGGACATCAACCTGCAGAGTTCTTCCTATTGTATGCCCTTGTTGTCAGCAACCGAATTGTATGCTACAAATTAACAACTGTTGCTAGCTTCATTCCCTTTTTCCGAAGCTTGCAATGGACATGGAGATCATTGATTAATAATAATAAAAAGGTATGTGCTCCACTGTAAAAAAACTGTCTATTGTTCACTACTAGGAAAACCTTATACACAGAATCTTAGCAGCAGCGCGGCACAAAAAGAAGCGCTACTGGTAATTAGCAGTAGCGCGGGTTTTTAACCCTTGCTACTACTAAGTTGATAGTAGTAGCGCGGGTTTTTAACCCTCGTTACTACTAAGCGGTCTCTACGGTGCAAACCCGCGCTATTATTAAGTTGATAGTAGTAGCGCGGTTTTATACCCCTCGCTACTACTAAATACGAGGTAGGTGAAGTCACCATATCCTCGGCCGAATCCCCATCTCCTCCCCCAAATCCCTCCTCTCTTCCACCACTCTCTCCTCTCACTTTCCATACGCTCTCACATGGACCTCTTGCCCATGCACCCATCCTCCTCCATGGCGCCGAAAGAGGCCGCCGCCTCGCGCCACCGGCGTCTAGGAGCTCGTCGGTCTTCCACCGACGTCTAGGAGGCCGCCGCCCCGCGCCACCACACCGAAGCACCTTGCCACCGGTGACTAGCTCCACTGCTCCCTACATCACCTTCCTCTCTCCCTCGGTTTTCCTTTTCTCTCTCTCCCTCTGGTTTGACTCACCCTCCCATGTCCATGCCCGTGCAGGTCGTCGCCATGGATGACCCGGAGCTATCTGGCATGGTCGGGAAGAGGAGCCCCACGCCGCGGCCTGGCTCTGCCATAGAAACGGGCCCTCTCCAACAGCTACTGCAGGATCTTGTCTTCCGCTGTCCGTTCATGCCTCCGGCGACACCAATCATCGCTAGATCTTACCATTGCTGCCATTGACAGCACGCACGGGATCGAGATTTTTTTTTCTAAAGTAATAGCAGTAGCGCGGGGTATAAGACCCGCTACAGCTAATTAGCAGTAGCGCTGTTTGCAACACACGCTACAACTAACCATGTATAGCAGTACCCCCCGCAAAAAAAAAACCATGTATAGCAGTAGCGTGTGTCAACACGCGCTACTGCTACAAGTTAGCTGTGGCGCCGTATCAGTAGCGCGGGTGCCCAAAACCCGCGCTGTTGCTAGACTTTTCCCTAGTAGTGGTTGTTGAGAAA
Organism: Aegilops umbellulata; assembly: GCA_032464435.1. NCBI lineage: Eukaryota > Viridiplantae > Streptophyta > Magnoliopsida > Poales > Poaceae > Aegilops > Aegilops umbellulata. The sequence continues at coordinate 493,901,743 of CP136058.1, forward strand.
CTTGAGAAGAAAAGTAATTATAGATTTTTAGGAAAGTGTATGGGGAATGCCATGGTGGTTGGCGGCGATAGGAGACATGGCCTAAACGGCGGCGGTGCGAATCCTAACAGAAGAAGAAGCGAAAATAGTAGAGGGATATGCACTTCGTCACTGAATTATGGAATAAACCAGTCTTCTTTTAATACATTGCAATGCCAAATTAGTCGGCTCAATCCTGTACCCCCGGTACAGATCCAACGCCCCACATGGTCTCGTATCACGGGAGCATCTCATGTACCGTATCACCATCTACCCTATTCCGTACTATCTGCTTACACAATGTTGGTGGGAATCAGCAAACATAAGGATAAATAGATGGAGAAATAAAGTTCACAAGCTCAGTGATTGTGCCCAGCCAATCAGCACTTCGTCCCGCTGATATCCCTCTTCGGTACTGCCAACTGCACCCTCACAAGTTTGGATGGCAACATTCCCTATTTGTGCAGGCACTAAATAGCAAACATGAACAAGGATTGTTGTACCTTCTGCTGCTCCCCGTCGGGCCTGGGAAATGTCTACATGCGAAACTTTTCAGATTCCACTCATTCATATCTTTATCACGCCAATAGCTTACATATAGGCTGTTCTGATGGATTGGCATGTTCAAGAGCCTTCACCGCCAAAAAAGGAAAGGTAAATTTTATCAGAATGAGGCCTCGATTGTGAGCCTAACAAGTAATTGAACAGGGGTGTGTGACTATGTGGTGCAAGTGGTAAGGTAAATGGGTGAATGGAGGTGGCTTTTATAGGTCGTGGCAGTGCGTGTGCACATGGCAAAAAAAGTTCTGTTTGTCAGTTATTCACGGCTGCCTGGAGCGCGAAATACTTCACGTTTTGAACCAGGGATAACTTAGTCATTACTGCTAGCAAAAACGAAATAACCAAATTCACTTTTATGAAAAATTTACTTATTTTGGACAAAGTACATTTGTTTGGTGACACATTTCCTATTTCCAGTTACTCAGCGGACTTTATATACACAACATATTGTAACATGATATGGCTCGTTGTCTACAGTTCAAGTGACTGATACACATTACAGAGTACGCCTGCAAGGCTGCAATAGTACCACCACATAAAGAAGATTCAAGTTACAACAAAATAATACAACATTGTTCACAATACACATTTTGGTTTCTTTTTCCAGGTATAGTTTCACTAAGGAAACCCCATGTCTCACAATGGTCTCATAAGTGTTGTTACGTTTTAAATTACATGTGACACCCTCTTTTATGTTCGACAAAGGAATCTGTTTTTTTTTTTTTTGGAGTTTATTGAAGCACTTGAAGTTCCATGCATGGACTAAGAGTGAGGAAGGGAAAGATCATATTTAATCTCTTTGCTATACACACTTGGTAATTGCAAGATTGCAACCATGAGGTCGGACCAACTGGAAAGACCAGCTGATAGTTTGCCTCATCCAGTCTATCACCCATACCCACCAAAAAATGGTGCAAGAAAAGGAAACACATAATTTGATCAATGGCCATGTTAGCAAAACCTCAATGTATCAAAATGAGTTTTCTGGATTAAGGAAAAGAAGTGTTTACACAAATCCAAAGTTCTTGATTCATGGAGCTATTACTATAGCACGAACCTAAGCTGTTCACACAAGGCCCAAAAAGCATAAAGATAAGTTGGACTGTCTCCAACGAACTATCTGCCATCTTGAGGGGGGGGGGGGGGGAGGGTGCCTTGCTTTTTTCTCGTGCAGCACGTTACATGGAACAAGAATTTCCCACGCAAGTAGCGACATAGCTAGTCGGGTTGACACAAAATATATTTCATCACAATACATCATGCCAACATAAACACAAATCTTCATTTACAACCAAGTATACAATATAAAAAGTAACGAACCCACAATGCTCAATCTCAATTACAGAAAAACCTTTTAGACTAGTACACTAGGAAAACTAGTTCGAAATTGAAAGCAAAAGGAAATTCATACTCCTTTGTACGGGCCAATAGCTCCTGTGCGACGTTTTTCGTGGGAATTGGCCGCAGTGCGATGTTTTTCGACAGAATAGCTCTCGTGCGACACTTTTGAGCGACTAAATAGCCCAGACACGACATGGCCCTTAAGCTGAACTAATGCCCTCATTAGCTGTTACGGGCTGGACCCACAACTTATCCACGTAAACGCCGGGCACACTACTTGTCCAGTAAGAGCGGGACCCACAACTTATCCACGTAAGCGCCGGACCCACCACTTTTTCAGTGAGCACGGGACCCACCTCTTGGCAGCTAGAAGAGACGACCGCCCGTGCCCGTCCGCCCGCCGCCGCCCATTGTTTCCCTTTTCCCCATTCTTCCTCTTCTCCGGCGACCTAGTGCAGATGTCCACCTCCTCCGCCACGCACTCCAAATGGCGTCAGTATGGTCCAGTGCCGCTCACAAGGTGCCCTGAGTGCCCACGCCTAGAGCCTCTGAAACGGTGGGTCAGTAGGACTGATGAGAATGGAAATCTTGGACGGGAATTTGTGAAGTGCTTGAGCAAAACAATGGCAGGAAGGGATGGCAAGGTTAGATCTCAGTTCTTAGCCCGTTCTTTCACTGCCGTTTGCTTTGATTTCTCCATATTTTGTTTTTCCCCTCGAATTTGGAATTTAGGGTTCATGTTGTTGTTTTCAGATCCTGAAGAAATGCACCCATTTCGAGTGGATGGATGACTATGTTGAGAGGATTCAGTTCGAGGGCTACATTGATTCGAGCGGGGCCGCAACCTGGGAGCTCAATTTGGGCGGGATGCCGCAGATGGAGAATGGGGGGGGGGCTCGGACAGAGGGGCGGGCAGAGTCGTGCCGACGGCGAGGTTTGCACGAAATGTTGAACTGCACTTGGAGTCTGAACTGACCGAGGAACTGAAGAAGATAAAAAAATCAAATGGAGATGATCGATTTGCAGAAGCAAGCAAATATCATGGCAGGGGGGGTTCTATTGTTGTGTCATTGCTCTGTTTTTGTTTTACTTGTTGTTCATCCGTCATTAGAGGGGGCATTTAGGTCTGTTAGAACAGAGGATGCGATCTGTGCGCCATGGCAAGTTCATGTAACTGAATCGAAGCAGAAATATTCAGTGTTCATGCTCTGTTCTTATTCTTCAGTTAACAGAGTGCGCACCTCCCAAATTCAGTTTGGACCCAATTAAGTTTCTAGTAAAAAAAGCTTGCTACCGAATAGATGTTGGGCCGTGAGAAAATAACCAGGCCCAAATAGAGACAAGCCCACCCGCGTAGGGGCACCAGCCCAGTTTTATAGCATAGAGGCACCCATGTTTAGAAAAATTGATTCGACTCAAACCTCAAAATAAAAAATGTTGCTTCGGCAAATAAACCATTAACAAACATACACTTCTTTACTTGTTTTTTCTGTAGCCAAATTTCTCTATGGAATAAATGTTGGGTCGTATGTATTGTAATTTTTTTTGTTTTTCTTTACGTATTTTTTGCTTGTCCACTGTTGTTTTGTGATTGCCTTTATGCATGTGCCCCTACGTCAAATACGTCCAAGAAAAATGTTCCTGTTTTGCTCTGAAAATATTGGTTAGAGGTAAAATCCAAACCAATATTTTTAGGAGCCCAGAAATATTTCTTTTGGGCATTTGAGTTAATCCAATAATTATTTGTATGAACTAAATTAGTTGCATGTCCATGGTTGCACAAATATTTGCACCCTACACCTACTAGCTAGGGTGACCCTATTAGCCAGGGCCAAGATATGATTTTTTTGCAAATATTTACACCAAGCTATCGTGTACGATGGTAGGGTCCCGTGTTGTTTCGGCTAAAACAAAAGGTTGGTTCTAGTTAGCAGTCTAACTTGCAATCTTTGTGAACCGAAAAAGTTGCAAATGCAATGGAGAAACTTTAGGCCCGAAGAAACATTAATAGATAGCACGATAGCATTAAGTCTATTACATATAGTTCATAAAACATGAAAGTAAAATAATTAAAAGACACGGGCACACACGCCCGAACCAACACAAACACAAACTAGAGCCCCAAACTAGATAGATAACCCATAGATAGAAGACTCGCCCCTTGAACAACTCCTTGGCCCCTCCTCCTTGACACTCCTTGGCCCCTCCTCCTTGGGCCCCTCACTCGTCGTCCTCCGGCATCTGGTAGGGGAGGGTGTGCATGCCGTTGGGGTGAGGGAAGATGTGGTGGAAGTTGGTGAAGATGTTGTAGGTCGGGAACGCGATAAACTCGCATTCACACCAGAACACCTCCCCGAGGAGGTGGTGAGCGTCGTAGGGGTTGGTGAAGGTGACGTAGAGGCCGATGACGAAGCCGTTGGGGCCGGCGTTGCCATCGTACTACTCGTGGAGGTGGAACATGGGCAGAGTGCCCGGAGGGAGGTGGCGGTAGCCGGCTTGGAGGAAGAAGCGAGCCAACTCTCTAGGGCCCCTCCACCTAGAGATGGCCCACACCCTCAGGCTGTTCTCGACGACGACTCCGGCCGGGTACTGCCTCTCCGGCATGGTGCGAGGGCGACGGTAGGTAGGGCCGTTGAACTGCATGGTGGCTCGAGTGGTGGATTTTGCTCGAAAAGAAGAAGGGGAGGAGGCTTGAGAGATGAGTGTGAGAGGATGAGGAAATGGTGCCCTTTTATAGCCCCATTGCAAATGTGGTCAATGTGTACACGGTGTCCCTTGTAAATCGTTTTCTCTTCTCCGTTCGCACTGGCATAAGTAAATGCGGGCATTAATTCAAAAAACGGCGGCCAGAGCAGCCAAAGAGGCACGGGCGCATCGTGTCGTGCACTAGCATCAGCGGTGACGCTGCGTGGGAAACAGCCCCGTTCATCCGCGCGTGACACTGAAAAAGGAGCTGCAACACCGACGCGCCCGTCTCGTTCAAACATGCATTTGTTAAAATAGCTTAGATGCGACGTACCTATACCTGCGCCCCTGCCGTGCTCTGCGTCGATGTGTGCATGCAAGCCAGCATGCAAATGGCTAGGTGTTCACGAGCAAAGAATAGCTAGGCTGCGACGTTGCATGGCATGCATGGGACAGGGATGGCCCACATGTCATTGACCCTCTCGCATGCAGCCCACCCCCCTCTCGACGGCCGTGCGCACGCACGCCAGGCTTTGCCGGGCCCAATCCGCTCGGCCCAACGGTCACTTAGATGCTCCCCCGCTCAACGTTATCTGTTTGTCAGAGAGAAAAAACGATGGCCAATCAGATTGGAGCACACGGATCGCCCCCGCGGAACCCTTCTAGAAGTCCTATCCGACGGCCGCAGTTTGGCGTTAGGGTTAGATGGACGGTGGACATTTGGCGCTAGGGTTACATGGGGTTTTGAGGCAGTCAACGGGGTTTTGAAAGGTTTGACCAAACATTCAAATGTGTATAACTAATTCAAAAAAAATCTAAAAAATGAAAAACCTGCGCATATAGCCTTTTTATGTTACATATTTATGATATAAAATGATAAACTTGATCTAATGATCTTTGCATGAAAAAACCTTCATAAATTGGACTATCTCGACTGAGGTTGCATAGAGTTCAAAGGAGTGAGAAGAGGGTTTGAGGTTTTGAAAATGCAAAAAAATCAAAAAACATCACCTTAGCTTCATTTTAGATTGACTAAGGAGGATCTGAAGTTATTTTTGCATTTAAAATTTTTAAACTTGTTTTATTGCCGACTTTGTATTAAAGGGTGTTTTTTCAAAAATAAATTAAATAATATGAATACTTATTCAAAAAAAGGTGAGACTTCGTATTGATCCTATATAGGTATAATATAAGCTAAGAAAATCTTTTTTGGGTGATTTTAAGAAGATCGAAAAAAACTTGCTTAGAAATGGGGCCGTTTTCCCTTACTTTGGAGCCTGTTTGTACAACATTTTCAGTGACTATGAGTTGGGCTTCACAAAAAGGGTTGGATTTATGAACTAAAGTGCATAGTAGTACATAAAACGATGCAACATCACAGAACAAACAAATGAACTCAAAAAATATTGGAGATATGTTCAAATTTGAATGTCGGTTCAAATTTGAATGTCGGTTCAAATTTGAATTTTATTCAAGTCAAATCAACATCATAGCACATAAGTTTTCACACGAAAGAACATAAGTTTTCACATCAAATGACAACAAACTTAAGTTTTCACATCAAATTTGAATGATTTCGACTCTATTTCTTTTGCTTCTTTCTACCACTCAATTTCTTCTGCTTTTTTCCACCGTTTGGTTCCACGCCGCATAGTTTGTTGATGCTGATGCTCTTGCTTTTTGGCCCCTTGCAAACTCCACTAGGCCCCCTCAACTTTTTCACCTGACCATGTCCCACTTCTTCAGTTTGCACTTCTGCAGATTGAGTAGATGGCACAAATTGTTCAACTATTTCAGTTTGCAACTCAACACTTGGCAGCACAACCTCCAAACATGGCAACACAGTTGTCAAAGCAGATTCGCATGGCAGCACAACAGTTGCTTCATCTGCAACAGTTTCAGATTGCCCTAGCGTCTGCAAAACAGATTCAGTTAGCTCATGTTCAGCAGTAACAGTTTCAGTTAGCTCGATACCTTTGTCACCAAACATTATCTGCTTAGTGCTCTTCCTTCTATAGCCATTGAGTCTTGCTTTTTTCACTGGCCAGCATTGTTCAACAACAAGAGGTGGGGCTTTTTCTGCACGCTTCCTCCTAAAAAATAAAGCATTTGACTTGGTTAGATACTAGAACAAGTAGCAAAATCAAAAACTTGCAAAAACAGTAACATGAACATACTTTGGCCTCTGAGGAGTGTAGATGCACTTGGATGAACCAATACTGTGCCCAAGTACCTCACACAACTTGCACCTATTTTTGTTACCTTTTTGAGCCCTTTTGGGCTTATCATTCTTTTCCTTTTCCTTTTTCCCCTTCTTACTATAACCAGCTTTCTCAAACCAAGCTTTGAATCTGCTCTGTTTAGGCCTCCCAGCCTTTCTTCTAGTGACAGGGGGACACAAGGTAAATTCTATTTCCACCTCAGGCCACTGAGATTGGTCAGTCAGTGCAGGAATTGGACTTGCATATGCAGCTTTGAATTTTTGTACTGAATAATACTGATGCAAATATGGGTGCATATTTAACCTGGGTTTAGATGCCAAAAAAAGTATGGCATGCTCACATGGTTTTCCAGTGTGTTGCCACTCTTGGCAAGTGCACTCATGCAACTCAGTATTTACCACATGCCTCTTGCCACTCTTTGTATCTCTAACTTCAGCACCCCACAAGAAAGATTTCTCAACAGATAGATGTGAAAGATTTCTACTCCTGTTGACCACCTGTTGTACCACTGCTGGAAGCTTGTCCCCTTCCAAAATATTAGCAATTTTTCCTCTCAACTCCCACAAACGCATGATCATGATCCTTATTTGGTCCACCATGTCATGCACAGGCAAGTCTTTCAAATCCTTCACTTTGTTGTTAAAACTTTCCGCCAAGTTGTTATTGATATGATCACATCTTATGGCAGTATTAAAACCTGATCTATACCACAACAGAGAATGGTGGGTGTTCAACCATGAAGCAAATTCATTATCACTACATGATGCCAATATCTTACCAAGGTGATAGGAATGTGTCTGTCTGGTGTACGATCTTGCTGCTGGCCACATGCGCCCAAATTCATCTACTCTGAATTTTTTTATTAGATTCATCCACATATGTCCAAAGCACTCCCTCTGCTCAGCATGGGGGAAAACATTTTTTACTGCATTTTCCACCCCTTTACATGCATCTGTGTGGATGGACAAAGGAGAAACTGGCCCTATGCATCTTTTCAGTTGCATCATGAACCATATCCATGATGCCTCTGTCTCTGATTGAAACATTCCTATTGCAATTGGGAACATCCAGTTGTGTCCATCTAGAGCATTGCATGCAGCCAACTGACCATTCCACTTTCCAGTCAAAAAAGATGAGTCTATGCTCAAATATGGACGACAACCTGCTTGGAATCCATCTATGCAAGGCTTCAAACACATAAAAAACTTGCTGAATAAAACCTTGCCATCCTCTGTTACCTCTGTATCTATCTCCACCACACTCCCAGGTGACCTCTTCTCCACCTCTGCTTTAAAACTATACAACATCCTAAATGTATTTGCCCAGTCACCATACAATGATTTCATGGCCCTTTGTTTTGCTTTCCACACTGTGGTATATTGCAGCTGGATGGGGTACAGCTTCTCCAAGTCAACTTTAAGCCTCTTGGCAGTAGTGCTTGGAGTCTTGGCTAAAATAGGAGTAATCTTCTCTATAACCCAAAGCTGTGATGTCATCTTTGAAACTCTCTGTGAAGTGGTCATACATGTATGCTGGTGTGGTATTTGATTTACCCTTACTGTACTTCCATCAGGTTGTAGTCTGGCAGACAAGTACCATTTGCAAGGACTGCCACCACCATCATAACCTTTGCACCGAGCATAAAATTTCTTTCGATCAGTCCACATAGTCTTGACATCAAACTCTTTTTTCACTGCATAGGTCCTGAAAGACATCCTAAACTCCTTCATGCTTGGCCACAACTTTCCCACCTCAATAACTGGGTTCTCTTTGTCATACAAACAAACCAGCTCATTATCATCTACATCATCCACATCATCTGCATCCTCTCTCATCAGCTGTTCTTCATCCTCATTTGCATTTCTAGGGCCTGTGTTACCTTCAGCAGGCAAAGAACTGTCATCCTTCTCCTTATCTTTGTCATCAACTTGAATGCCAAACATTTCGGCCATATCAATGTCAGATATTGGTGTAATGACCAAATCTGTTTTTTCATTCAACTCTACTACATTCCAGTCAACAACAATCTTCCTAGCACCATGGGTTCCCTCCTCTCCATCTACATCAATCCCTGTATCTTCATCTACTACAGTCGGTTCAGTCAACAATGCCAACATCTTCTTTTGTGAAACCCACTCATTATCTTCCATCTGTGCAGCCCTCTTTGATTGCACATAACCAACTCTGGAATGAGTTTGCAGATCAATTAGCTCTGCATAAAATGTTCATTGTTTGCTTGCCCACCCTTCTTGCTGATCAATTTCAGCAACCATGGATTCTCCATCTTCAATTCTCACATATTCACCATTATAGTTATCGAAACGTTGCAGAGATACCTCTTGTTCTGGACCCCAAACAATACTCTCCCCAATTCTCTCCACCAAATTGCCCACGGCCTTCTCCTTCATGCTCTCCAATTCCTGGGGATCAACATCTGCAAATTCGACATCCAACCTCACGGTGGTATCTCTATCAATGTCTTGGACACTGCCATCACTGAGCTTGGCTTTACAGGGAAAAAATTCCACTATAATTGCGAATGTGGTGGCAAAACTTGAACCTCCCATGTTTTGTCAATGGCAGGGCAGCGGCGGCAGTCACTACCAAATCGAGTTCGATTCTAAATTGCCAAGAAAAGAGGGTGGCATTACCGATTTGAAGCACTGTCTCCTCGCTCCATCTCATCCAGCCCTCGCTCCATCTCCTATCCAATTGAGATTCTAAAAACGCCAAGAAACAGGGGCAGCATGAGGCCACAAGTTTGGGCAAATTCAGTGGAATGGGAGTAGTGTTTGGAAAATACTCACTCGCAATAGCCGTTGCAGAGATAGGCGCTCCACCACCGGTCCGCGGAGAAGAAACAACCCCCGGATCCAACGGAGCCCGATTCTAAATCGCCAACAAACAGAGGGCAGCATGAGGCCACAGATCCCCCAAAATTCTGGGGAGTGGGACTAGGGTTTCGGGCTCACCTCACAATAGCTCTGCCGCTGCCGAGAAATGCGCTCCACCACCGCGGAGAAGAAACCGCTGCCGGAGAAGATGCTTACGGCGGCACCGCTCGCTCAGTCCAGCACGGGCGAGTCGAGCACGGTCACACAGTCCCAGGTCGAGTCATGGACGATTGACTCTTGTCTACGTGGCCGTAGGTGGACCCCACCAGTCAGAGCACATAACCCCCAGTGTCCTAACCAAACCTCAGCCTAACTAACAGCCAACTAGCCGCGTAAATGGTGTGTCGCATGGGAGCTATATTTTCCAATGCAGATGTCGCATGAGAGCTATTACAGCCAACAACGTCGCATGAAAGACAGTTCACATCAACGACGTCGCATGGGAGCTATTTTCAGCAAGTTTCAAACACATAAAAAACTTGCTGAATAAAACCTTGCCATCCTCTGTTACCCCTTTGTACTCCCTCCGTTTTTGTTTACTCCGCATATTAGATTTGACTGAACTCAAACTTTATAACGTTTAACTAAGTTTGTAGAATAAAATATGAACCTTTATAGTTAAAAATGTATACAATGTGAAAATATATGCAATGATGAAACCAATGATATATATTTGATGGTGTATATGTTAATATATTTTTCTACAAATTTTTCGAAAGTATATAAAGTTTGACTTTAGACAAATATAATATGCTGTGTAAATAAAAACGGAGGGAGTATACGGGAGATGAAAACTCATACTCTATATGTAAAGTAATATAAGATGTTTTGGATCACTACTTTAATAATCTAAAACATCTTATATTACTTTAAAGAGGGAGTACTCGGTGGCTCTTGGGAGCATATGCTCCCTAATCAACAGTAAATTCAAAATAAATATTAAATAAAATTTAAAAATTCTCAACTTTTTCATAGATGTTCTTGTTAGTGTAATAAGGTGCTTGAAAATTTTCATGCGAAACGGGATAACGGTGATTCGTCGGTGAAAAAAAACAAAAATAAGTGTAACATTTGGAAGTAAGATTTGTCGTTCGACTTGTTTTTTTTGTACAGATCAAAATACTTAAGCTTTCCTCCTAATAATTTGCAGGTAGCGCTTTGGTGTGACAATGATCACATCTATCTTCTGTCAAAAAAGATTGACATTTGAAAAAAAAAACATTTTGCATGGGCAGAAGCATATGCTCCAAAGAGCCGAATTGGATTTCCGGGGAGGGCTTTGAATTAAACATTTTCCTGCCATAGCCTGAGCTTTGCGCGTGCCACCAGTCTCTGCCCGCTTGGCGCCCTGCCTCCACCCTGGTAGATGCACCAGTGACCAGACCAGCTGCGGACCTACCAGTCCACGGCTCACTGGTTGCTACCTAGCTAACACTTGGGTTCAACACTTGGAGGTGTCGGACATTTATGATGAATGCCTCAATTGTGTTACTTCTGTCAGGTTGTTTCGCTGTTTGACTGGTCCAGAGAACGGAACGATCAACCTAGGCGTGCTACACCATACGAATCCATCTTTCACTTTCGTAACCGATTTTTTTTAAGGGTACTCCCTCTTATAAACATGTTTAGATCATTATTTTAGTGATCCAAACGCTTTTATAAACTAATATGAGAGCATTTAGATCATTATTTTAGTTATCTAAACGCTCTTATATTAGTTTATGAAGAGAGTACTTCTGTAACAGACATACACTGTTTTTTTAGGCAAACACACGCTTTATGAGATCTCAGATGGAATGTTTACAGATATACACAGGTAGCTTGGAAGAATGAAGAATAAATCTTTGAATTCTTCCGTTTGTTTGGGAACTTCTCCTAGCTGGGCTTTTTCCTTTTTTTTTGCGAGAAAATTTCTGATCTATTCATCTTCAATCATGGCAGTACAACGAATACCAGAAATAATATAAATTACATCCAGATCCGTAGACCACCTAACGACGACTATCAGCACTGAAGCGAGTCGAAGGCGCGCCGCTTTTTTCTTACTATCACCAAAGTACTAGTGGATGAATCCTAGGCTGGTCCACCCTCGCCACCCTGTGTATACGTCACAACACGCCAGCCACGAGTGCTTGCATAGGCAGTCATTGTGACACTGTCTACATGAACTCTCTAGCGGCCAGAATTTTACTAGTTTTCCCATGCGTATGGTAGAGAGCGGGCCGACGCTGTGGACTCGCTTGTGACAGAGATTTTCCCAGTCCCTCCCATTCCCACTGCATTTAGTTGACATTGTTGTCATCATCACATTGCACTGTCACACCGAAATACTTTACACTTTAGTCTACACATTGTTTTGAGAAAGATTCTACTCGTGAGATGTGAGTGCTTTAATGTGGTTGTGATTTGTGTGATCTGAGTGGCAGGGACGTGGTGTGCGTGGGATCACATTTTATAGCCTCACTCATACAAGGAATCTGGTGTTGAACAATGCCATGTCATATATACTCTTTAAAGCACTGACATTGTTGTCCTTTTTTCATGTATTTTCGTTTTCTCTATTCGTTTTTTTTTCATTTATTGTGTTGGCTCTTTCTGCGTGTTTGCGGGTTTTTACTCGCTTGTGTGCTTGTTCTTATTTTTATTTTTCGTTTTTGTTCTCCACATTTTAGAGAAATCCTGAACTTTTTTTCAAACCCTTAAACATTTTCTAAATTCACAACCAAATCATGAAGAATTTTGGGAATTCTTAAACAATGATTTGTCAAATATTTTCAAAATATATTAGTGTTTTTATGAATAATTGAACAGTTTTCAAAGTTTGTGATTAAAATTGCAAAAAGCTTTTAAATTCGTTAATATTTTTTGAAATCTGCGAAAATTCTTAAAATTTGAAAATGGTCTTCAAATTCCTGAACATTTTTTTTATTTTCATGAACCCCAAAAAACCCGGTAGCCAATTTTTTCTATGCCAACAGTAGAGCAAGCAAGGAGGAGCGACCTGTACGGCACCAGGCATGGTGGCTGCTCGTACCCTGCATCGAGTGTGCTAGGGTTTCTCCTGCCTCCCGTCGGTGCCGCCGCTGGTCTACCTCGACTCATGTGGTTTTCGGACCATGCATGCGTGGTGGATCCCGGCCCATGCCGGCGGGAGGGCTTTATTTTTAATGTTTTTTTTTAAGTTTTGTTAGGGTTTGCGTCCTGTTCAGAGTTGCGAGATGGCGACGTCTCTCTATAAATTGAATAAGGTCCTCCCAGCCCAGCCCCCGTTCCGATGGTGTTTCTAGAATCATCGGAGGGCGTGTGGTGCTTTTTCTCCGGCGAATCTTTTGGGATTCGGTCGGCGTTTGTCTTCGCTGTATCCAATTGTGATCCGGTGTTCTTTCCTTCTAATGTTCTTTCCTGTTCAGAGATCCGATGGACCTGAATGTATTTTGTACTTCTAATGTTCTTTTTAAAACCTTAACAGTTGATGAATAGATCGGAAGTTTTTTTGGAAAAAAATAGTAGAGCAAGAACGAGTCGAGCCCGATCGTAGCGACCAGCGAGTAGAGGGGAAAAAAAGCGAGCAAGCGACACCGAGGAAGAGATAGGTGAGCCGGCCCATGGAGGAGTGAGCGCTAAGCGGGCGACCGTGCGCCTGAAGCGCTGAACAGGACATCCCGTGAGTCTCTCCGATCGAATGGACATGTGCAACGACGCCGCTCGTTGTAAAAAAAAAAGAAAAAAAACGTGCAACGACGCCGATGTTTCGTTGGCCAGCGGACACCTTCGCGCTGGCATGCTTCCTCGCTGGTCGCTGCCACACTACCGTAGAACCGACGCACTGGCCGCCCGCCACATTGTACCTTGTGGACGCCCTCTCGCCCGAACTCCAGGCTGGGCATAGACGTCTATGCCTCGTACCGCCTTTGTTATGTCCAGGACAACATCCGCCACGCATCCACTCATCCGTCTTGCAACAACGCAGTGGTAAATCCATCAATGGGCGGCCGGCCGGCTATGTTATATGCTGTTTTTTTTTTGAAATTTCGCCGATCTGACCCTCCCACGCAACCATGGGAGACGCGGAGGGCACTCTCGTCGCTGCCGCCAACGCCCTCCTCTCCCTCCCTCGCCGGGCAAAGCCTGGCCGGCGTCAGCGGCGGCGAGACGTTTGGCCATATCGTGCAAGGCCTCCACCACGGGCGGAGCAGCTGGGCAGGGGCACATCGCGATGCCGAGGGCCACGGTGGTGCGGCGGCGGATCCCCATGGAGGCGTCGCTCGGGACCGGCGGCACATGGCGGGCTTCGAGCAGATCGTGCAGGCGAAGGGCTGGCAGCGGATCTGGATCCGCCCCCATATAGCGTCCATCTTCAGCCTACGGCGTGGGCTGTGGTTAGCACGGGTCGGTGTCCTCCACCGTTGCGCTGATGGCGTTGGCGTGGTGGAGGCAGCGGTGTGGTGGCGGTCCTAGTCCTCTTCTCTCGTCACAGCAATGATCTCTGCTTGGTCGGTCCTCCTCGATCTGGCCGTCGACTTGTTCCAAAACTGCTACCGGAGGTCTTGCCCAAGGATATTTGGATGGGACAGAATCCGGTCTTGCGCGTCCATATCAGCCTACACGACTTCATGAGGGCACGACGTGAAGCTATATTGTTTGTTGACTCCATGGGACATGTCGGTACCTCGATTTCCACTATTAACAGTGGTGGAGACAATCATAAGGCGAAGGGGGCCTTGGAGGCGATGGAGTCAGCCAGATGTTTGATAACTTTTAGAAGCAGTAGTGACAAGTGGGGACGACAGCTTTGAAGGATTTTATTTTTGGTGGTGTTCAGTTGCCGAGTCATGATTTTCAGGAAAAAAAACTTAAGGTCCAATTTTCATTGGCTGTGCTTGGCAATTGCCTTGATGAAGGCCACGACAATGATGAGTCAGGGTGAAAACCAAAGATCTTGTATCTGGCGGCGACCGCGCTTGTGCACTGTTTTCTTCTTGAAGCCATCGCTTTTGGAGATATTTTATGTTTCCTGGGTGTTGTATCTGGTGGTGGTTTATGTGCTGATGATGAGACGAGTTGATCACCGTGGCTAGGCCTATGTTTTCCTTTCTTATTTGTTTTTTTGGATTGCGTGCATCCTGAATGTTTTTTAAACATATTGTTAATGCAGAGGCTAGATGTAGCTGGTATCTTCGCGATATTAATTTATTCATTTCCTTAAAAAATTGGGCGGCTGGCCGCTAGGAGGTTTGGCACTAGATGACGCGTGAGCAGTCACTCAAAGGTTGTCTCTCTCTCCACCCTTTGTTTGATCTACTTTATTGGTTGTTCGCACGGTCCTATCAAGACACTCCTTTCTCCACTGTCTAATGTGTGTGCTCGTCATACACATGAACTGTTGTACGTGCAGTTCGGTTAGAACAAAAGGACAGAAACGGACTTTTTTCTTCTTATAGACAATTGAGTTTTCAGCTTTTCAAGGAACTGGTCAGACAACTTTTTGTTTTCAAAGCCTAAGTTCTTGGAACAATTGCATCCTATTATTTTTAAACGGGCAACGTCATTTTTCACCTGTAGTTAGGGATGCAGGGCGGCGCTCGATCCGCCCTTCTTCGAAGTCAAAAAGACTCAAGTTAGATGTAACTCTTCATTCAGGTTTAGCTTAATTTAAACTACCCTCATGCTTTTGCGGGTTTATGCGGGATGCCCGCTTGCATCCCTACCTCGAGTCCACTGGAGGGGCTAGGACCACCTAGCAAATTGGTTTTGAACTACAACGTTTCTTTTGGTGGAGCAGGAACATAGGTAGCTGTTCCTTCTGCTGCCACCGGACAGGCAACTGGGGAAGTCTCACACGGGTAAATCTCACAAGCTCGGTGTTTCAGCTGATGTACATCCTGCAGTTATCCTTGCTCCTTGGAGTTCCGACCCGGTAGGTTTGTAACAGGTTTGAATCACAACGTAGACGAGGATTGCTGTTTCTTCTGCTGCTACCTGACTGCCATGGAAAAAGATTGCATCCGACAATTTTCTGATGCCACTCATGCATATGTTTCTGAGGCAAATAGCATATGTTGGCCGTTATGATGCGTTATCATCTTTGCGAGCCTACATCACCACCAAAGAATAAGTAAATCGTATCAAAATAAGGTCTAGATTAGGAGTCTACTCGCTAACTAGCCAGTGACATGTGAGTAATTCAACGTGGCTGTGTGACTGCGCTGCAAGTGGCGAGTCGAGTGTGGGATGAATGCGGGTGACATTGATATGTCCTTTTATAGGTCACGACCAGTGCCTATGCCTACGACCTTCAATTTCTTTCTTTCTGTGAATGATTAATGGCTACCTGCAATGCGGCAGCTCAATTATTCTTTATGAACGCTGGCGTGCATATACGTATGAGATACTTCACGTTTTGAACCAGGGGGTAACTTAGTCATTACTCGTAGCAAAACTTTTTTACTAAATTAGTTTTTTTATGATAGATGAATTTACTTTGGACAAAGTACATTTGTTTGGTGACATATTCCTCTTGCCAGTTACTCAGCAGATTTGTATACACAACCTATTGGCTGGTTGTTTCCAGTTCAAGAGCGTGATACACATTACAGAGTAGGCATGCAATAGTACACCATCAAGAAGATTCAAGTACCCACAGAAAAATAGAACATTGTAAATAATACACAATTTTACCAGTATATATAATCCTCCTTCATATATACTTTCTCTTTGTTTTTCCAGGTTAGTATCTGTTTAAAGAGAAAGTAAGCAATGTTCTATACCAACTTTCACACGATTAGGGCATTTTGGAGCTCAACCACCATGCAGGCCAATTTTTTTGAAAAATACAAAATTTAAACTTTTCTGTTTCAAAAAAATCTGAAAGCAATTCTACAAGTATACAAAGAGTGATGAGTATGTGTTTAAAATTTCAGGAGGAAATACATTGAAACGTGAGCTGTTAAAAAAAGTCATGGGCATTGAGGATGAATAGCGCATGTACTAAAAAGCCGCAGATTTTTTTTTGTCGCGTCTTTCGTCCTCAAAATTTATACACTTATGCATTATGTCCCTAAGTATGTGTTTACCTTTTTCAATTTTTTTAAAGCGTACAAATATGAATTTTGATTATTTCAATTTTGGCCTCCATGGAGGACGATGTTCTTTCAGCATTTTCGCTTTTATACCTACTAGGTAGCTAATTAGCGATAACCTGTAAAAAACTATTTTTTAGGGGAAACATGCTTCACTTTACTGGTCGATAATTAAGTTTGCAGGGATTACAGAAATGTCATTTCGATTCAGGAGCCACATGTAGTGACCCCAGGTAAGTTCAAAGCATGTTTCGCTAGCTGGTGTACCTCCATATTAGAGGAACACCCTACATGAACAATTGAGCAGGCCTCTCTTTTCGTTGATCTCCTTGATGAGGGTGTTAATAGGTCCAAGTGTGCATATATCCTATGATGACTGATGTGCAGTGATGCAATCATCAACCGCTGAATCATCAGGTCTTCTGATGGGCCAAAGCTTTAAGTGAAGATAGGGCCTCCAACAAGTAAAACCCTAGGTGATCTTGCATATTGCGATGATCACCCCGTCTGCTCATTTATACTCAGCACACCACCCACCTTTATTTTAACCATGCCGTTGGGAGGTGGTATTCAAGATCGAGCCTGGGCTCTTTGACCATTCGTTGGTCCAACTATGTTTTCAGTGGGTTGGATAACTCAATGTCTGACAGGAATCTTTTGATGAACATGTGGGTATACAGGCTTTGGTGCTTACCTTCATTGAAAAGATCAAGCTTTGTAAACTCCACATGAGATGATGAATCCATCATTGAAAAGATCAAGCTTCTAGTGTTGGGCTCGGCTATAGCTAGCATATTTTCAATGAGCTCCATGTCCATGAGGGGCCATACACATCATGCAATCGTGCAAAGGGATAAAAGAATACATCCACGAATCTCACAACAAGATGGTATAGACATATTTCGGTGATGCATCACGTGACACGT
Organism: Aegilops umbellulata; assembly: GCA_032464435.1. NCBI lineage: Eukaryota > Viridiplantae > Streptophyta > Magnoliopsida > Poales > Poaceae > Aegilops > Aegilops umbellulata. Next base: position 493,919,469 of record CP136058.1, read on the forward strand.
TGGATGTGGGCAAAGAACATTTTGCTAATCTCCAAAGAAAGACAATTGTTTTGGATGACACTTCTACTTTCCACACGCTGCTCCACACCATTTTATTTAAACAAAACCAGTATTTTGGTTTTCTAAAAATACTAATGAGCAATACTAATTAAATGTGATTACACGTACTTGGGCCTCCCCTGGCTCAAACTAAATAGAACTTTGAAAGAAGTAAAAGGCCCATTAGATAGCATAGACATAGAACCGAACCGGATTTTTTGTTCTTAGTCAATTCAGTTTTCTTCTTTCCGAGTAAGTAGTCAGGAAACTTTTGTTTTTTAAAACCAAAGTTTTTTTAAACAATTGCATCCCGATTATTTTTAAACGGGCAACTTCTTTATTGACCTGTAGTGAGTCCACAGCAGGGTCTAGGGTCACCTAGCAAATTGGTTTTGAACTACAACGTCCTATTGTGGTGGAGCTGGATTGCAAGCCCACGTAGGTAGTTGTTTCTTCGTCTGCCACTGGACAGGCAACTGATGACAACTGTCACACACGCAAAGTTCACAAACTCAGTGATTGAGCTTGTGAACATGGCGTTGTAATCATTGCTCCTTGGTGTCTCGAGCCGCGAGGTCTGTAACAGGTTTGAATCACAATGTTACATGTGCATGTAGACACTAGATAGCAGACCCAGACCAGGATTACAAGCCCTTCCTGCTACCTGTCCGTCATGGAGGAAGTTTGCATCCAAGAATTTTCTGATAACGCTCATTGCCATCTTTATCTCGATAATGCTCATATGTCGGCCGTTTATTGTGATTGTCATCTTCGCAAGCTTTCATCACCACAAAAAGAATAAATAAGTTGTATGAAAAATGAGGTTTTGATTGTGAGCCTAGCTACTCACTGACTAGCCAGTGATATATGAGTAGTTCCACTTAGGCGTGTGATGTGGTGCAAGTGGCGAGGGTAGTGGGATGAATGCGGGCGACTTATATAGGTCACGAGCAGTAACTATGCACATGACCATAATTTTTTTTCTGTCAATGATTCATGGCAACCTGCAATGTGATAACTTTTGTAAGAAGGCAAACATGCATGTACGTTAGGAATCATGGATAACTCAGTCATTAATCATAGCAAAAATAGAACAAAATTAGTTACTTATGAAAAAATAATTTACTTTGAACGAAGTACATTTGTTTGGTGACACATTTCCTCTTGCCAGTTAGTCAGCAGACTTTATACGCAACCTACTATAACATGATACAGATGGTTGTCTCCACTCCAAGAGGATGATGCACATTACAGAGTAGGTCTGCAGTAGTAACTAGTAACACATCATCAAGAAGATTCAGGTTTCCATAAAATTAAAATTGTTAATAACACACATTTTTTTACCAATATATATAATCCCAATATATTTTTTCTTAGTTTCTTCTTTCTAGTATAGTCTCGCAAAAGAAACGTTGTGTACCATACCAGGTCTAATAAGTGTTGTTATGTTTTGAATTATGGCCTCCTCTATTATGTTCGACATGGGAATTTGGTATTGTTTGGAGTTTATGACGCACACAGTTGCATGATTGGAGTGAGAGTGAGGAAGGAAGAACCTATTGGACCTCTTTGCAATATGCACTTGGTATTTGCAAGGTTGCAACCACAATGTCAGAGGAACATTTCAGGATGGCGGTTGAGTTCCCGGCGCAACCAGGATGGAGGTTGCGTTCATGGATTCCATGCAATAAATATGCACAATGATTTTACAAAACTTCCCCGCAAATTAAAGGATCTTATATAAACCAAGAGCAGATAAGGCATCAACGCTGTCCAGATTTGAGAGATTTGAGGTCGTTATCGCAGAACTCATGTTTATATCTTACTTTATAGGGTGATATGCATAAAATATAATTTGAGGTCGCTTGATCTCTCTCTGCTTGAATCAATACCAGCCGTGCGTCTTAAAGAAAAACAGCCATGTGCGGTTGGAGACTCTGGAATTGTTTCTCTCTGTCAATTTTTGCACCTTAGGCCCAGATTCTACCGCAGGCAGCTTTTTTTAGACAACCTCACGAAGCTTTTATTAATTCGTCATAGTGTTACATGGATGGAGGGAAGATCTCCAGGTGTCCCAACCACACATGGTGGCCATCCCCAAAAGAGTTTCAAAATTCGAGCTCCTAAATTCATGCCTAAATTTATAGAAAACAAAATCCGATAGTGACGTTTTATTTCATGTATGATAGCTTAATAAACTGATGAGTTTTCCTTCTTCAAGTCCTCCACCACCACCTTGTAATCCGAGGCCACACGAATACGCCTTGGAAACTTGATGAGTCTTGTGCCACAAGCAGCTGACGTGGAACTTGTGACAACTCTCACACACGCAAAGTTCAGATGCTTAGTGATGGAGCCCAGCCCGTTGGCACATGGGCCTGAAAACCTTGCTCCTTGCTCCGCGAAGCTCGTACTGCGGTCACGTTACTGACGGCCTTGAATTTCAACGTTCTGTGTGTGTAAAGGCACTGGATAGCGGCAGACCGAGACCACTGCCATGCTAGACCAACAGGCACTGGATAATAACGTTCCCTGGTAGACCAGGATGACTATTTCCTTTTCTTTTCTTTACGGGGGAGCTATTTCTTCTGGTGTTATCCCACCAAAATGATACATGTTCGCATCCGAGACTTTTCTGATGGCGCTCATTCGTATTTTTGTTATTCTACTGGTAGCATATGTTGGCCGTTATGATGCATTGTCATCATCGAGAGCCTTCATCGCTACACAAGAATAAAATATATCTAAATGAGGCCTTGATTGTGAGCTCGATGGCTAGTTAGTGACTGTGAGTAATTCAGGTGTGTGTGACGGATGAGAGTGGCGAGGGAAGTGGATGTCTTTTATAGGTTGCGAGCCGTGCTTGTGCACATGGCCATAAAAACTTTGTCTGTCATGGCACTTCGTTCTTTAAGAGAAGAACGCAAGCATGCTGTACGTACAAAATACTTAACGTTTTTTAACCAGGGATAACTTAGTCATTACTGGTAGCAAAAAAGGAATTAAAAAATCAACTTTGGACAAAGTACATTTGTTTGGTGACACATTTCCTCTTGTCAGTTACTCAGGAGAACCTTTTATACACAACCTATTGTAACATGATATTTGATATAGCTGGTTGTATCCAGTTGAAGAGGGTGATGCACATTACAAAGTAGGTCTACAATAGTACCACAACATCAAGAATATTCAAGTTCCCACAAAATAATAGAACATTGGTTATAATACACTTTTTGTTACCAATATATGTCATCCTACTATACTTTTTCTTAGTTTCTTCTAACCTAGTATCGTCTCACAAAAGAAATGTTCTGTTTCGTAACGGGACTGATAAGTCTTGTTATGTTTTGGATTATAGGTGGTCTCCTCTATTATGCTTGACAAAGGAAACCGATTTGTTTTGGAGTATACGGGGGCGCACAATTCCGTAGTTCCTACTTTTTTTTAAACAGCGGCAAAAGGCTTGCCTCATTCATTAATAAAGGAGGAGAGTTTTAGAGTACATAAAAGTGGCTCCACTGCACAGCCCGTCCATCAACAAAAGGGATACAACAACTACTCTCACGACATGATGATGCTCAGGTGCTTAGCTCTTGCCGTGACCCAAAGTTTGGCTTCATCTTGTATTAGTTTGAGGATGTAGAAGAGCATAGTTGATTTCTTCCTGAAGACTCTAGATTTTCTCTCGTTATTTTCCAAATAACCTAACCGACAAGCATAGTAAGGGAAGCCATGGCTTGCCGGTTCACCGTGTTTGGTTTCGACATGTTTGTCCACCAATGCTTGATACTGCGCTACGCTGGCCATTGCTGGATTTCCCAAAGCCCCTAGGCCTAGCCACTCCTTTACCAATCTCCAAACACGCAAGGTGAACCTGCACCGATAGAAGAGGTGTGCGGACATCTCGTTTGCCCATCTGCAAAAGGTGCATAGTCTTCAGTTCTCCCAAACTCGCTTCTTCAATCTATCCGCCGTCCATATCCTGTTTTGAATCGCCAGCCAGGAGAAGAACTTGACCTTAGGAGGTGCCCAAACCTTCAAAATAGTCATGTTTGTGGTTGTCATGGTGGAGCCCAAGAATTGGATCCTATAAGCAGAGGCCACTGAATATTCTCCGCTTGCTTTGAATTTCTAGGATATGTCATCACCAATGTCAGGTGAAAGCTGAAACTACTCCAAACGGACCCAAATTAAGGTCCACAAACTCCAAAATGTGGTTGATCGACAGGTTGATTGAAGAGTTGATCTTGCGCACCCAAGCATTGTCTCGCATGGCTTCCCTCACCACCCACGGTTCCTACAGAATCTCTTTGCTATATGCACTTGGTATTTGAAAGATCACAACCACAACGTCAGGGCAACTCAAAAGACAAGCTGAAGGTTCGCCTCATCCAGTCTATCACCCATAACCACCAAAAAAAGGTGCAACAAATGAAAACACAATCTTTGATCAATGGCCTTGCTAGCAAAATCTCAATGTATCAAAAGGAGTTTTTTGGATCAAGCAAAAGAAGTGTTTACCATATCTGATGTTTTTTTTCAAACTTATTGGAGGAACTTATTAAGGATAACTCTGTGCCAAAATTCCACACAAATCAGGCAGTGGAAGTTATTAATAGTAAGTGTTAAACCGAAGGAGTCTGGTAGCAAAGTGAGAACCTGAACTGGCCATTCGAGATTCTTGTAAACAATGATATGGCAGAAGATTTCTCGAGCTGTCCGCCAACCAAGTTGAACTCATGGGTGTGCACGAACAAGTGTCACTAATAATGTTTAGGTACGGGCTATGTCGGGTATCAGCGTAGCATGTTCATTGCGTTTGTGGAAAATGCAGTGCCCAAGGGATTGAGGAGCCAACTGTTCGAGGGATGCTTGGGGCAATGCTGACATTTTTATGGTTATGCCACTGCTAGCGAGTTGAGTGTTTGCATAGGCAGGCATTGTGAGACTTCACATGGCCTATCAAGCAATATGAATTTTACAAGTTTTCCCATGTGGATGATAGAGAGCAAGTTGGACGGTCTTAATTCTTATATACTCACTCACTCATGGATTCCATGCACCAAATATGTGTAATGATATTATAAAACTTCCCCTTAAAATAGGATTTTATAAAACTAGGAGGACGTGAGGCATCAATCTTACCCTTGTTTGAGAGAGACGAGGTTGTGATCACAAAAGTACTGTTCTATATCTAACTTTCATAGATACATGATCCCTGTGCTTGACGTTGTACCCATCCATGTTTGATCCGATGGTCTGGGATTGTTTCTTTTTCATTTTTGCACTTAGGTCCAGATTCTATTGTAGTTGCTCCCAGGCCGCAGCAAACAACTATGTGACAACTTTCACAAACGTAATGTTCGCAAGATCAGTGATTGAGACAGCCCATTGGCACATCGTCCTGTTATGCATGTCCCTTCGCATCTTGCCAAGCTGGTACTGTGGTGACGGGTTCCAAATACAACGTTCCCTATGCGTGCTGGCACTGGATAGCAACGTTCCCTGATAATGATAGGCCAGGATGGCCATTTCTTCAACTGTTACCCCACCGGCAAAGGAAATATTCACATAAGAATATTTTTTATGCCGCTCATTCATATATTTCATCACGCCAATAGCGAATTAAATAAAGCGCATCAAAATGAGGCACGACTGTGTGCCTACTCGCTAGCTAGCTAATGCCTGTGGATAACTCAAGTAGCCGTCTGACCGTCATGCGAGTGGCGAGGGAAGAGGGTGATTTTTATAGGTTGTGAGTAGTGCCTGTGCACATGACCATATGTCAGTGATACCTGGCTTGCCTGCAACGTGGCATTTCTTTTTTTTAAGAACGCAAGCATGATGTACATACAAAATACTTCACGTTTCGAACCAGGTTTTCTATGACTAATTCACTTTCGACAGTTTGGTGACACATTTCTTCTTGTCAGTTACTCAGTAGACCTCTTATACACAACCTATAGTAATTAACATAATATGGTTGGTTGTTACGAGTTGAAGAGGGTGATGCACATTAAAGAATAGGTATGCAATAGTACCACCACTATTGTAGAAATGCCTAGTAGTGGCGGATGGGAAAAGGCCATTAGTGGCCAGCGAGGTGCCCAGGGCCGCCCGCCACTGACCCCCTGGCATTGATATTATGGCATCAGTGGTGGGCGGGCGCCCACTACTGGTGGACGCATACTAGTGGCCGCCACAGCTCTAATCTCTTCCCGCCAGTGCTTGTAATAGATTCAGTGGCGAGATGTGTCTACTACCCGCCACAACTAATTTCTCTGCCCGCCACTGGTAATGGTCTAGGCATATAGAAAAATTGTGGCCACGACAGCGTTTTGTGCTGCCGTGGCATTATTTTAATGACGCGGTTTGAGTATTTTGCACTCAATCATCACATTGCAATACAAATATAGAATGTTGTCTCACCATTCAAACAATCATGCAGTACATTAGTTATTACAATGTTGCCACAATAAATAAGATTAATAGTGAAGCAAAGCAGTTGAGTTTAAAAGTGCTAGAGAAACAAACATGTATGTCCCAACACATAATCAATAGTTTATCAAGCTGTTTTGAAAAATTGTCTCTAGTAGGCTACTCGCTGGCGGCGAATGACCAAAATTTTTCTTCGACTCGGTGAATTCATTCTTCTTGTTACTCTGGAGCGCAGTGGTACTTCCCACCCTCATTTACAACCTCCTTGTTGATGATTTTGGCCAACACCTTTTAGATGCGCTCAGGCTCACATAATAATTCTCCTATATCAATGTCGCTCTCCATCTCCTAAGACCACATGATGATCTGGCTATGATTTCACAAATATTGACCTTTTTCTCAAATAGTTGTTCATGACAGACATGGTAAAGTAGCCAGACATATGGGTGGTTCCTACATTTGGTTCTTGATAGCAACAAGTGCCAGTGATGAACTTGAATTCTGAGTACTGTGTTACCTTGTTGTTGAAGTTCTTACACTTGCGTAGAGCATCATTTCGAACCTCCTTCAATTTCGTCCATTGCTTGTGAGGGTCTCTATTTGAATCGAAGAACTATGCCAAGCCCTGCGTCAACAATAGTGCGTTACGAATATTAAAAAAAAACAATAGTGCGTTACGATCCAATATTGGTCGTTGCACAATAAATGAAGAAATAGCATGGATGAGATCAAACTAGAAGGTCAACTATATATGTTTCATAATAAATGAGTGAACGTTAACAACTTACTTGTCACAGTATGGCAAAAGAAAGGTGTCCTTTTGTGGATGAGTCGTAATCATGCACGGAAAGAGGAAGTCTGAGATGAGCTGCTAGCTAATTCCGGATTCGGGGTTGTGGCAGTGCATGTAATAAGGATCATGTAAAGACACTTTACTATGCCTGAGTAGGGGATTTGAAGCTCGATGAAGTGCCCAAAGCCTCATTAACTCCGGGGAGAGTGCACTCACATAGAAGATATTTCCATGGATCACCTCCTTAAATGGCAGATCAATTATATCGGCCGGAAACTGAAGGACGAAATATAACCTTGTAGAACCTTGGTCCTGTAATCTTGTTGACCTTATTTTAATCTACGTACCACCTCGTCATGTAGAACATTAAGATTTGCCGAGAGGGTCATCAACGTAGAGTGCGATAGCGATGGTTCACCGGGCTTATAAAGATTCCATTTATGTCCTTCGGGGAAGACAATTGGCACAGGTGGCTTCTCTGCGGATGGTCTGCAATCAGCACGTAGATCCTTCCTCGCTGATTGCGGAATATCCTTGGCTACGTCTCCAATGGTGTCAATGTTGAAAAGGGGGTCAAGGTTCGCGAAGGCAGGATCACCGTCAGTACTTGAGAATCTGTGTGGACTAATGTCCTCTATATCACTGAGTGGCCACTTAAGCAGGTACCCCCGCATCACTTGTCCTATCATAGTGATGCCTTCATTAGGGGGGTGAGGCCACAAACAATATTCAAAGCCCGACATTACGTACTGCAGTAGCACCCTCATCACGTCCAGTGGCAGGACGACCCCGTGTATCATTCTAGTACCATCTGTAAATGGAATTATTTGCTCCTTGGCAACCCTCGTCGGCACGCCGTTCACTTTGGCTAGCATCCAACATGAAACATCTTGGGATGCTCGTGCCTGTTGGGTGCTACTATATAGATGATGCTCGTGGCCAGATGGGAATATTTCAGCTAACCTTCTTTGAATTGCTACAGCTACTTTTGCATCTTCTTTGGCGTAAATCTTGTCATCAACCTTATTTTTCCTTCTATATGTTTTTACTCTTTGGTCTGGGGATAGGCTTGGCCCCACAACATCCTACCCGCGCCCAACACACGCCCAGTCTTGGGCTTCCTGTCAACCCTAAATCCCTCATTCACAGCCCGTGTAAGATGGTCTTTATACCTATAGCCGTACGGAGATTTATTAGGACTAGGTCCAAATTCCTCCATCATTTTTCTCTACAAAAAAGTACATACGTTGTGGTAAACGATTAGTATGATACTAATTGTAGTAGGTACTAAATTATTAGTCTTGAGTGACGTTACTAGGCTCTCCTCCGTCGAGCGAAGTTGCGGCGTCGGGAGGACGAACTTGTTAGTGTTTGGGTCTCGAACTGCACGGGCCGTGAGGAAATGGAAGTCACACGGACGATCTCGATGTTCCAAGAATGGGGTTGTTTAACCGCGGCTTCAAAGTCCATGACCTCCTTCTCCCACTTGGGTATTGCAGGACTGTAACCACCAGGGCCTAGACATTGGTTGCTTGGCAGATTTTTCCGCAAATTATGGAAATGATCGCTTACCTCCTTGGTTGACTCACTTCGTGATGATTCACAAAACTTCGTCCATTCGTTGTGATCCATAGTTGGATTGAGGCGCTTAATGGTCTGGAAGTCCTTACCCACGAGATTGCGACGGGCACTGCTCTTCCAGTCCCTAAACATTTTCGGCCATTTCGATACGGCATACTCTTCGGCCTTTATTCTAGAGTCAGATGAAAATGCATAACTCCGGTGTAACGCTTTGAGTAGCTTCTCCTTATATCTGCCGATATCCTTGCAACCGATCGAGATGTTCTTTCTCAATATGCAACCTAGCATATTGCTATATGTCTTTGCCGCGGCATCTGGGGCGTTGGGCTCTCCTATTGGGCCAACTGCGGTTATTGTAGTGATACCTTCGTGAAGCTTGTTCGGTGGCCTAGCCTTACGCATGCTCTTGTTGCTGGCGGCGGTGCTGGATGAAGTCCCGTCGGTGTGGCTGGTTTCTCCTCGCCCGGTGGGCTGTTCACTACTAGAAAAAGGGCTACTAATGGCGCACCTAATTTGACCATTAATGGCGCATTAGTGGTGCGCCATTAGTAATACTTACTAATAGCGCACCACTGGTGCGCCATTAGTATCTGGTATACTAATGACGCATCACTGGTGCGCCATTAGTATAGGGCACGGTGCGCCATTAGTATGCCTCCCAGGCCATGTATAGCTAGGTGCTTTGGTATACTAATGGCGCACCACAGGGTGATGCGCCATTAGTAACCTTGCCATACTAATGGCGCACTCCTTAAAGATGCGCCATTAGTATCCTCTGGAATACTAATGGCGCACTGTTATGTGATGCGCCATTAGTATGAATATTAGGTTTTTTTTTATTTTTTAATTTTCTGTTTTTTTGCACAGGTTATAAAATGTATAATTGGACAAAATATAAACAGCACACATCAACAACAGATTCATCGAATACAATAGAAGATTAGTCTCTGAATACATTTCATCATATTAGTCTCCAAATACAATTCATCATATTAGTCTCCGAATTGAAAAGACCGAACAAAGATAGAACATTATACTACAAGTCTCGAGACCGCGAGTAGCGAGTTTGTCTTCACATTACAAGTCGATATCGATCATCTAAACTACCATCACATAGAAGAGAGTTGCGGTCATCATGATGAGCATCATCACGATGAAACTCGTCTTCATCCGGTTCCTCCAACGCTCCCTCCCCTCTCGTGCTAGATAGCGGGCGTATCTAGATTCGGCCTCGGCCCTAGTGGTGTACCCTTTGTAACTGTTTCCGCTGAATCAGTGAACCTGTCTCCGACACTCCACCCAGTCGTCGTAGACTCCGGGAACCTTACCCTTGTACACGACATACGACGGCATCGCTATGCACTAGCGAAACGAAACGTTAGTACCAATTCACAGACAATACATAAGCAATATATAAGTATGCAACAGAACGATCGGAAGAGAAAAGCAAGACATTAATAGCATCAATTACATCTAAGTTGAACGACTCTCGAAACCAAAGAGACATACTACAAGTTCATTAAAGTTTAATTACAACATGAGCCAATCGATGTTTCAGAACTAGACACATCATCACTGCTTTCGACTCGACTCAAGGGACCGGAGCGTGGATGAAGCCGCCGTCTATCGTGGGAGTCATGAAATTACGGGCGTTGTCAGCCTGCATTTGTAGCATTCCGTCTATCTCACTGTTGGACGGTTGATTTCTGAGGTAGAACTGCCCCGAGGTACGAAGGACATCTTGATGGATGATTTCCGCAAACTCCGACTGGATGCGAAAGAATTCTTGTCTGATGTCCGCGTCCTAGATTGCCGACACGCTCGCGGCCCAATCTTTGAGTTTACTCGGTAGCAGAAGTTGATGATGGTCCCGTACGATCGCCCGCATGTGATGGATGGCGTAGTAGGCACCCTTCTGACCGCCAGGCGGCTGCTTGACGCAGCAGAACGTCGTATTGTGGGAGAACACGTGCTTGCCATACTTACGAATAGGCCTGTTGAAGGTGCCTCCAGATTGGGCGTAGCCGGGGAGAACATCATCAAGAACCTTCTTGACATTTGTGTAGTCTACGTTCGACTGACGGTCCGGGTCGAAATACGTGGCCATGAAATATTTGGGGCTTAGGAGGATGAGCGTGCAATGTGTGTCACTGCAGAAAACACGGAATGTTAAAAGAAAAACGATCGAAATCTAAGAATTCGTATGTTACGGGGCGGTTGAGGGGAGGACTTACTCGGGAAAGTAAGGCACGAGGAAGTTATCCTTATCTGGGTTTGCCAGAATGACGCCTTCGAGGTAAGAACTCGCGACTTGCCGGTCCCCAGCGCTGCCCAAGATCTTGGCATGCATGTAGAAGGGGTCGACTATCACGATGTCCGGGGTCTTGTCGCGAATGATCCGCATCTCCATACTCAGCGAAAATAGCCGAACGAAGGTGTAGTGCAGCGGATGAAGGTTCAACATAGCGTGGATGTCATCAAACCGCAGGACGATCGTACCCCCGATGTAGTTATCCACAAAGCCCTTGCCCTCTGGCACCTTGGCCACGAAAACCGGGTATGCCACATCCTTCTCTCTGAGACGCCGCTTCTCCAAAGAAAGAACACTGTCATGCAGACTCCGCATAGCACCGGCTGCAACATCGAGCATATTTCTCGGTAGCATCGGCCTACCCGCCACATGCACCCTCCTCATTAAATCCTCAGGTGAAGGTGGCCCGTCCTGAGCACGGATCGTACTCGGTGCCGGCTGGCCCGCACCCTTGTTAGTCTTTCTTTTGCGTGCTTTCTTCTTCTCCTGTAATGGGACCGAGTTCTGCTCACAGACCGCCTTCTTGAGTGTGTTGGGGCTGAGAATATTTCGCACCTCGCCTATCTGAGGCTCGGTGAAGTCGGCACCTGGAGGCGTCTCCTGAGAGCTGAACGACAGACGACGCCTGTTGCAACTTGGCTTCTCCGCGGTACCAGCTAGATCGCACACGTCTTTTGTTGGGTTGGGTTCTTGAGAAGGAGGCCCCATGAAGTCGCCATCGTACCCATGATCGGCAAAGTACCGATCGACGTTGGAAAATGTATCGTCGTCGTCGTCGTTCTGATCCTGTGCCATATGCATGTTTGGATCCAGTGGCATAGGGATGTCCGGCACCGTTGCGGCGGTCTTGCCATGGGGCCGACTTGGCGCCGACACGACTGGCGGTGTTGTCTTTGGGGTGGTGTCCCCCGCCCCCAAACGAATCTGGCTCTTCGGCCAAAGCAGGGGCCAGCTCAAGCAGGCGCTGAGGGTCATCACGTCATCATCGTCGGCCCCGACGGGTCGAATCGGAGGTAACAACTCGTCGCAGCCTGGCAGCACCCGAACCAGTTGAACCCTAAACAAGTTGGGTGGCATCTGGGTAACGTGGAACAAGGGGTTGCCCGGTTGAACGATTTTGCCCTTCGCGACATCGACCAACTCATTGTTCACGAAGTGCAGGAGAATGCACGGAACGTCGGCGGCGCCCTGCGAAAACATGTAGGGCGTCAGGGATGCCCAGTCAAAGGCAAGGAGATGAAGTCCTCGGCCGAGAGAGGCTTAATTAGTTACCGTGATGATGGCGTCGAGCTCGGCTGATGTCGAGGCACCTCCAACGGCGGGCGTGCAGTTGACGGAGGGGCCGCTTGCTGCAGAGGTGCCGGCCGGCGTACACCCGGGTGCATTAAGCTCCCGTGCCGGCGTCGGAGACACCAATGCCGCCTCCGTCGGAGACACCAATGGCCCCGCCATCGCGTTCTGCGAGTTGCTGGCCGTGAAGCTAGGAATCTGGGGCGGCCCCTGTTGGCCGCCCGCAATCCACGCACTCAACCCCTGGATCAAGGTAGGCACAATGGCGGTGATCGTCGCTCCGAGTTGTTGTTGCACTTGCTCTTGGACAATCTCCGGAATCCGCGCCACCTGTGCCTTGAGTTCTTGAACCTCGCGCGCCTGGCTTTCCGAGCTGGTCTTTTTCTCCTTTCGTCCACCAGTGTTATAGTATGACCCCCATTTTGTCGACAAGCCTTTGCCGGCCACACGACCAACTGACGTCGGCTTACTGAGCTTATCCTTGTTCTTCATTACATTCAACGCCCTATTTAGAGTGGTGTCCCAAGGGCCTCTTGGGGTACCTGCAAAACCATTATCCCAGGTGGACAAGGCAATGTGCTACTTGCTTAAATATCATTTGGCCAACTATCTGAAACGTTCGTGCACACTTGTCCAATCCTTCCAGAGCAGTAAGAGCATTATGCATATATAAGTAACATTTCCAGGGTCTCACTACTTCACAACAATTTAATTATTGTCAAATGTTAATCACAAACCAAAACACCAACTATCATATGACTTCGGAATCATATTAGTTACAACTATCAAATCACAAACATGCAGATGAAGGAGTAAGTGAATCGCCATTGAACCCCGCCACTCCAGTATAAACCACAACTAGCCAATTCAAACCCTGGTTCTCACAAAATGGAAAAAAAGCCCTAATTTTTCTAACTACTACCCTGTTCAGCTTTGAGACACAAACAATTAAGATCCTATGTAGTAAGAGACCAGCTAAACTAGCATGCCACTACTACTCACTGGATTGGAAATTCAGTCACAACTGCTACATTTTCAGCTTTGATACACCAACTGTTAACATCCTACCAGGTATCATTCAGTAATCGTAACATCCTAGCAAGAATACCAGCAGCCGAACAAGTATAAATGTTTGGAATTATTGCAATATATTCCACCGAAATTTCGATCCACTTTCATTATGCCTCTTATAATTCAGAGCAAATCACAATAAGCACTATGTGCTGAAGTAGCATTTCACTACTATCCTACTATCCGAGCAAGAATACCAGCAGCAACATTCAGGTTTAAACACCACACCACCAATCAGGACCTTACAAGGTGGCATTTGTTCATCCTACCGAGAAGAGCAGCATTCAGAAAGGTAAACGGACCATCACTTTAAACACCACACCACAGGAGCTCCCCTGGGTCAAGTGGCCAGGTTACTACTACAATTTTTTTAGCAACTGTTAATGTTTACAGGTGATTACCCCACAACAGACAAAGCTGTGATCCTTGACTCCTATTTGACTACAGGCAAGCACTGAACTGCTGTCATCAGAAAAATACATGGTGCTGTAGTAATAACAAATAGTAGTAGACCATATGTGCAGATATAAGCAATGTTGAACAATGCTCCCAGGTAAAAGCCATTCATGCTTCTGTTTAAAAGTTAACAGATGACCAAATTGGGCCAGTTGTGTTGCTACCTAACTGAAGATTGGACCATGAAGTAGGGGATACATGTGTGCATGATGATGCAACATTTTCTGATTAAATGCAGTATAAACTGACTTTTAGACTGATTTTCCATCAAAATTGAAAATAGTTACACTAAGTTTCAAAATAGAAAAATACACTTCTCAGTTTTACAAACTGAAAATTAAGAGAAGAGCCGATAATTTGACTCAAACTTGTTACACCATAATTACCAAACTACTGCCTGCCGATATGTTTCGTATATCTACCACATTGCACCCACTGTAGATGTAGCACTTGTAGACTGTTAAGCCAGTAATAGCAGGAGCTTATTTTAGCTGGGTAATTGCGGATTCAGTTGCGCAGATTGCTGAAGAAAAATCTATAGACATATGGCACTATCATATTAATACTCAAATAAATATTAGATGATAAGGCTTTCTAATCCGTCATATACAAACAATCTGATAACTACTAAACATGAGAATAATATGGATGCGGTACAATAGTCAGAAAATGATACTTGATGCAGATGGATGCAGATAACATAAGCAGCAGAAATTAGTGCCAGGTAAGAGAACACACAATGGTATGAATCCATATAAAATGACAGTGGTAAAAAAATGCAAATTACCTGCATGTCATAGCAAATACATTCAGCTATGCCATTAGCAAACTGACAAAAAAAAATTTAGTTGCAGTCAATAATTAGAAGCCAGATAGATCATATTAGAAATGGTTTCATTGTTTGTAGACATTGGACTTTAAACCTCATCCTGGTGACTTTTTTAATAAAAGAAAGAATAATACTTTCCTAATAAAGGTTTGTACATAAACTTTCCACAGGATATCTTCAAGATAAAAAATACGTGAGGTCCTATAAGAATAAGAGGCTCTCATCTCTCTCGTGCAAACAGATTAACGCATCATTCAACACCAGTCGTTAAAGCTATCATGCATGCCAAATTTGCCTCTGCAGAAATGCACGCATGGCTGAAGGTCCATGGGCATGTTTGTTGGAGACGCTCACCGCAGAGCTGGGGAAGGAGACGGCCAGGCCGAGGGTGGTCGGGGCAGCGTGGATCGAAGCCGAGAAGCAGTGGTCGGTGATGAGGAAGAAGAGGTCGATGCGCTCGATCCTTGATGACCCGGCTCCAATCCGTGGACGTAGGCGATGAAGGTGATGATGGTGTTGCTCCTGGCGCAGCTCCTAGGCACGACGACGGAGGACGGGGCGGTCGATGACCGCGGTGACGCGCGGCGGCCGCGCTCGGGGTGGAGGGAAGGAGCGGGGCAGCGGCGGGGCAGTGGCGTCGGGGCGGCGCGGCGGCGTCGAGGCAGCGGCGTCGGGGCAGCGGCGGGGCAGCGGCGTCGGGGCAGCGGCGGGGCAGCGGCGTCGGGGCAACGGCGGGGCAACGTCGTCGGGAGAGGAGAGGGGAAGGGGATCGAGGGCGAGAGCGAGGGAGAGAGAGGGGATAGGTGTGGGCCCGGGAGGCAGTATGGATGGGGGCACAATACTAATGGCGCACCACCCCTCGGTGCGCCATAAGTATATACATGCTAATGGCGCACCTCGACCTGGTGCCCCATTACTATTTTTTTTATTTCCGCTCGAGCCAACAGGTTATCTCACACCTGACCTTATCCACATCAACTCCCTTCTACTAGCTTGACTGGTCAGGTGCCTGTTCTCACACCAGGAGGTCCTGGGTTCGATTCCCAGGCTCCACAAATTTTTTTTATGCATTTAAAATGCTGTTTGATACTTATTTGTGTTTAAATATGTTCAAACTTGTTTAAATCATAACAGTAATTTTTTTATAAGACAGTAATAATTTTAAAAGGGGGGTCGGTGGCGGCGGTTGAGTAGGGGAGGGGTGCAGGGGGTCGGCGGCGGCGGTTGAGTAGGGGAATCGAGGGTGCGGGGGGTCGGCGGCGAGGGGGACCGGATCTGGCGAGGTGGGATAGCGATCGAGATGGAGGGGTATCGAGATCGAGTGTCCATGAAATTTAAAAATATTCATGATAGTTTAAAAAGTGCCCATGAAATACAACCGAGAAATGAAGGCTACGATTTAAATACAATCGATCTTAGCTAGCTATCTGTTAACAATCTTGTTGCCCTTCTTTTTCGCAAATGGAGTTCTTCTGTGGAACGGACGTCCTTTAGGTAGGGTGGTCCTGCTTCTTCTTGTGGTGTATGCTGCTACTTCATCATCGTCGTCATGTTCGATCCTCGGGTCGCCGTACTTGTCGAAGTCTTGCTCATTTGTTACTCCATCCATTCCGATGATCTTCCTTTTGCCTCTCCTCACGACAACACGACTGGTCTTTGACGGGTCGGTAATGAAGAAGAATCCGTCCGTTCTCTGTTGGCCTCGGTCATTGTACGTCTTCTTAATAAAGGTTTTGTGCTCTACCACCCAAGGATCGGCCACGTCTATGTGTTGTAGCGCGACTAGGTTTGCTCTTTCAAAGTCGGCGAGTCGACCCTCGAAGTCGACATGCATTTCGCGGCGACCCTCAGGTGAACCCATCCAGCGAGCCTCTCGAGGTGCCTGTTGACGGGCAGACCAACAGGGTTCACGATGCCTAGATAATTCGTGCAGTAGGAGATGCACTATTCGGTCAGAAAGCCCCTGGCTATGCTTCCCTCTGGACGTGACATGTTGCGAACGTATCCTTTGATGACACCATTCATCCTTTCGAACGGCATCATGTTGTGCAGGAACGTCGGCCCGAGTTGGATGATATCCTCCACTATATGGACCAGCAGATGCACCATAACGTCGAAGAATGCGGGCGGGAAGTACATCTCAAGCTCGCATAGTATCACCACGATCTCTTCCTGTAGCCTTCTGAGTTGCCTCACGCCAATCGACTTCCGAGAGACGACGTCGAAGAAGTTGCATAGGCCAAATAGCGTTTCACGGACGTGCGCATCCATGATCCCACGGATTGCAACTGGAAGTATCTACGTCATCAGCACGTGACAGTCGTGAGACTTCATCCCGCTGAACTTCTGCTTCGCTGGGTCTAGGTATCTGCTTATCTTCTCCGCGTAACCGTAAGGAAGTTTTACTCCTAGGAGGCAGGTGAAAAACTGCTCGATCTCCTCCTGACTTAGAGTAAAGCACGCGGGAGGGTAGTCATTTCCAGTCTTCTTGGCCTTTTTGCCTTTGAGACGACTTTCTGTGTCCTGCTTCGCCTCATCATCATCATCATAATCATAATCATATATAGCGTGAAGCTCCTGCCTGATGCCCATTGATTTCAAGTCTGCCCTTGCTTTCGGCCCATCTTTGGTCCTCTCTGGCATGTTGAGCAGGGTACCAAGCAGACTCTCGCACACGTTCTTCGTGATATGCATGACATCAAGGCTGTGAGGCACACGGTGGATCTTCCAGTACGGCAAGTCCCAGAAAACAGACCTCGTTTTCCATACCTTCAGCAGCGGCTCTGGCGCCTTTCGCTTTTTTCCCGGCTCTGGCGCCTTTTGCTTCTCGTACAGATCTTTCCAATTTTTCAACAACTTGTCTATTTCCTCGCCGCTCCTCGTACAAGGGCGTTTTCGGGGTTCGGTTTCACCATCGAACAGATCCTTGCGTTTCCTCCACGGGTCATCGTCGCGAAGCCACCTTCGATGTCCCATGAACACGGTTTTCGAAGACCCGGGATCTCTATCTAGCTGGCGATACGTTGTGTCATCCATGCACCGTACGCATCCAGAAAATCCGTGGACTACCTGCCCCACGAGATATCCGTAACCGAGATAGTCGTGCACCGTTGTGAGCAGTGCGGCTCTCATACGGAAATATTCTTTCTCTGCGGCGTCCCACGTATTGGCTGGCGTTTTCCACAGCGTGTCTAGCTCCTCCTTCAGCAGCCCCAGATACAGATTGATGTCGTTCCCTGGTTGTTTCGGCCCTTCAATTAGCATACTCATGTGAATGTACTTCCTCTTCATGCACAACCAGGGGGGAAGGTTGTACATCCACACAAACACAGGCCAGGTGCTATGTGTGCTTCTCTGGTTGCCAAACGGATTGACTCCATCGGTGCTCGCGCCCAGCACGATGTTTCTTGGATCCTTCCCAAATTCTGGGTATTCAAAATTCAACGCTTGCCACTGGCTCGCATCCTTAGGGTGACTCAGCATCTTGTCTTTTTTATCTATCTCCGGATCATTTGCGTCATCTTCTCGCTTCTTCTCCTCCCTATCCGCGTGCCAACGCAGGAGCTTTGCTACCTTAGGATCCGCGAAATACCGCTGCAGACGAGGAGTGATCGCAAAGTACCACACCACTTTTCGAGGAGCTTTCTTCCTCTTCTTGTATCGAGTGACGCCGCACACCGGACATATGGTAGACTCCGCATGCTCGTCCCGATAAATGATGCAATTGTTCATGCAGACATGGTATTTCACGTGCGGTAAATCCAGAGGACACACGATTTTCTTCGCCTCCTCCAAACTGGTCGGGCACTTGTTCCCCTTTGGAAGACGTTCGTGCCAGAGTGACATGTTCTCGTCGAAGCATGCGTCGGTCATTTTGTGTTTTACCTTCATCTCCAGAGCCATGAGCGTTACTTTCAGGCGGGTATCCTCGGGCCTGCATCCTTCATACAATGGAGTAACCGCGTCTAACTCATGTTGATCCACCTTGGCTTTCTCTCGGGCGGCAGCTCTTGCGTTATCCGTCTGCTTGAGAAGCAGCTCTTGAATATAAGGGTCCTGCACCCAGCCCATCGATGGTCCACCGTCGTATGCTCCGCCGGCATCATCATCTTCATGATCATGCACGTCGTCTGCTCCGGCGCCATCTTCCTCATCATCATGTCCTTCATCTTCTACATGATGACTGTGTAGAGCATCACCGTCGTGATCATCTCCTAGGGATTCTTCGCCTTCTCGCCCGCCCGAGCCGCGGTGGTTGCCTTGCTGCCCTTCCTCATTTCTTGCCCGGCCCCCATGGACGACTTCGTAGTCATCTTCATCACCTTGCCACCGATAGCCATCCATGAAACCACGCAAAAGCAGGTGGTCCCGCACCTGCCCGGAATCCGGGTCCGCAATAAGGCTCTCCAACTTGCATCTTCGACACAGACATCTTATCTCCGTCTCGTTCTTTTGAAGCATCTCGGCCTTCGCGGACCTCAAAAACCTATTCACGATGCCTTCGGTCATCGTGCGGACCATGGTTGCCTGCGGGGTAGAGCAAAACGATATTTTAGAACCAAGAAAAAATTGGGCATGACTTTCCCTAAAAATAGGACCAAAAAGAATGCTTAATGCCAAAATTATCGCCGAAACGGAAATGAATCAACATTCCGGCAAAATATTGGCAACTATCGCATTTCAAATACCGGTACACCTCCAAACACAAACACATATGCAACACCACAAACATATGCAACACCACGAACATACATAGATCTAGCTAGGCCATAAAAAGTGCATGTGCAAATTATTGTAGGGAGAACAACATAAATATAGCTTCCCCCTTACTTACCTATCAAAACAAGGTAATTTAACCACTTAATTTCAATGAATCTATGGTGGAAATGAGGTGAAACAGAGGAGGCACCCGATACAAGGAGAAGGTGGAGAGAATGGAGTGGGGAGAAAGTGAGTGTGGGTAGGAGAGGCTGCCCAAAATATCTTGTTGCTGCCCACTTACTAATGGCGCACCAGCAGTAAATGCGCCATTAGTAATCCAGGTTACTAATGGCGCACCTCTATCTGATGCGCCATTAGTAGTTTTGCGAAAAAAAAAGAAAAAAATCATACTAATGGCGCACTCTCCAACGGTGCGCCATTAGTAGTTTGAACTAGTAATGGCGCACGGTGGGACAGTGCGCCATTAGTAGTTTTCCAACAAAAGGAATAAAAAATATAATTAAAAAACAGCATTAGTGGCGCACTCTGGTACTAGTGCGCCATTATTAGTTACAACTAGTAATGGCGCACCGTGCCAGGATGCGCCATTAGTGTGTTTGGACAGACGCGCTAGTTCAAAAAAAAATTAGGATACTAATGGCGCACCCTAGGCAAGGTGCGCCATTAGTACTTTCAACACTAATGGCGTACCAGATTGTGGTGCGCCATTAGTATATACTAATGGCGCACCACCTATCTGATGCGTCATTAGTGTCAATCCCACCTATAGCCCTTTTTATAGTAGTGGTTCTTCATGATGGCCGTCGCCCGTCTCGACGTCGGGGCCGCCCATCTCAACGTCGGGGTTGTTGTCCTTGTGTTCGTCTTGAGATGATGCTCCGGCGTGGGGATCCATTCGTCGAACTGCAAATTTGACAAAAAGTTAGAAATTTTGGCACGACCTTTGCTAAAAGTAGGGCATATTGAGTGCCAGAAATTTGAGAAACATAAATTGATCGACGTTTCGTCAGAACATTGGCACTTATATTAATTCCTGCAAATAAACCGGTGTAGACATTTCATCGAACATCTTGCGTTGCTCAAATAATGATGTTTCACATTATTTGAAGCGGGTGGGGTCAGCAGTAATATATACGTACCTCGGTGGGAAATGGCTCAGAGGTGGCAGTGGAACTCGAATACAGTGGACACACCGGCGACAGTGTTGAAGGAGATCTAGCGGTCGGCGGTGCTGTCGGACTAGACCGTGGGCATGTGACGATGACCACGCGCGGGGTGGCGTCGTAGGCTCTTCCTTAGCCGTGCAAGGGCGGCAGGCGAGAACGCCACGGCAGCGTCAGTGGCGGCGCAGGAGGCGAGCAAGCCGGCGAGGTGAGGTCAAAGGCGCGTGGCAGTGGCGGCGGCTGGCGGCATGCAATTTCGGGTAGGGGAAACTTTGAACGGACCACGGGGTGAGGTAGCTAGGGGATGGGAGTATTTGGGTGAGGGGATCGACATGACGGGCGCTCCATCCCGCCCGCCATCGCAACATTTTGTTAGTGTTTTTTGGAATTTTTTATTGTTTTTGGGAATTTTCTAAATGTTTATCGTTCTAATCAATATATTAATCACACAACACGGCCATTATCTGTCTGATCCACACATGCACGCATATATATGTCATTATAGTTCAAATTAATTAACCTTCATATAACGACATTACAAATAAGTCTTTAATGGATTCTACTGGCGGTCTTCACATGAATTTTTGTGATCCTCTTCCTCGTATGGACTATTGTCTTGTTGTGACTCCGTCTTGACCAAGGTGCAATGTCATCATTTGGCAATGTTGATATTCTTCTAGATACATGTTTGATGCCTTCTTCTTTCGTGGGGTAGTCGTCGCATTGGTCATATTCCTCCTCATAATTGACTTCGTCCATTCCGACGATACTCGTCCTTCCTCTTCGGTAGACCACACGGCTAGGCTTAATTGGGTCTTTCATGTAGAAGCATTGAGACACAGTCTTCGCCAGTACCCATGCCTCATTTAAGGCACTTGTTGCAAGCAAGTTCAGAGACTCATTTCGTGGTGGTATAACCATGGTAGTGAAATAGTCGTCTTCTTGAAGTACTTGTTTCACCCGTCTAACAAGGAACACTAGATCATAGAGGCGCGCATTGCCGCGCCCGCTTGATATTAAGAAGAGTAACAATATAATTATTTGAGAAATGTTGAGCTGTAATAACATATCATAAAATTAATTTGTATGGTTCAGAATATCATTTACCAAAATGTCCAAAAGGGGGATATAATCTATCCCGCACAATGTAATATAGAGAGGAGATGAATCAATCATAATGTGTATGTTCCCTAAAAAAGGATCTCATTTCTATAAAGGCTATTTCTGTACAATGCAACACATGCAGTAATATGAGGGATGGGCAAGAGAGGCTCAAATTACCAACAATCTAGTGAGTCGGTATATAAAGGGATCGCGTCCTTCCGAATCAGTAAAATGATGCATGCATGCATGCCTCACGGGAGCTTGCCTATGACATCGTAAGCCCGCATGACACTAATCCTTTTCGCTATGCAAAATGAACAATAGTGAAATGCAAATACGAGCACATGGTGAATACTAAGATGAACCGACTGGTTAATATCTGAAGGATAAAAAACACCTATGCTATATGTCAGTAAAATGCTGCCTACGATCATCCCCGTGGCTGCTACAAAAATTCCCAATCAAATTGTAAGCAAGGAAAGATAAGATAAACAACATAGAAGTAGAAAGAAACTGAAGTACAGACATTGAATACAGGTTGCCAGGCTTGTCAGCAAATTTACACACATATCTTCCCTGTCTTGGGTGACCAGAACACAGTTGAAAATGTTGAAATAGAAATTCTATATTGTGAGAAAAAATATGGAGCGTTCATACTTCATACCTCAGGGTAGGGAAATACATGACTCTGGTTTTCTCAAAATTGAGCTTGGAAATTTGTGTTATTTCTTCCATGTTAAGTCACATAGCTGCAAACAAAGTAGCAAAATTTCCCTCCTTGCCAACAATGTTGTCAGTTGGTGAATGTCAAACTACTGATCGAGTAAAGAAAAGGAATGAATCATTACCATTGAGAATTATATTAATCAATACCATATGATATTATCACCACTATTTCTTAGAAGTTAGAATAAATACCATAGATGAAAAAATACAATAGCAGATCTTATTTGCAGGTTACTTAAAACATTAGATAAAGAGCTTGCTACATCTCTATTTCCAATCAAAACTTTCGAAATAAAAGTTGCCATGAACAAATAATGAATGGGTCACTACTCGAGACAAATATATTTTCTTGCCGCCATTATACGATGATACAAATGTAATTGAATCGTAACTTCCTATCTATCAAGCTGTGTTCTGGTCACCCATTTTCAACCAAGAGTGGATATATTGTAGCTCCAAATCGTGAACATAACATGACGTCTAAGCAGCAGACCAGCAGTGTTGGATGGTCACTTATCCATGCATTGTGATTACTCTAGGTACCCCAGACCTTAATTAATCGTGCGCAGCTGACAGCCTGGAAATAAAAGATATATCAAAGATTCATCTCATTATTTCTTGCAAAGAAAAATCAATAAAAGATGAAGGAGATGCAGTACATGTAGTCATTTAGATGTACGACAGTTGCAGTATGACAGTGCTCACTTGGATCTTAACGGAGATGAGAAGAACTGTCACCCCCATCCCCTCATCGCACGTATCCATCTTGTCATCACAACTACACTGCCACGCATGGGAAGGTGAGAAACCATCCCACCGCTGCCCATCTGGATCTGCGTCGCCGTCTTTGGAGAGAGTATTGCGGCCGTAGAAGATGACGGTGTGCGGAACGCGCGCGGAGCGCACATCCAGGCGCAGGCGAGGCCACCTTGGACGCGACGCAAGTATGAGCGGCAGTGGAGGGGAGAAGCGAGGCGTGGTGCTGCAGCGAAACCTCGCTGGCCTGCTAAGCAAAGAACTGGCTGTCAACCCAAGTTGCCATCAAAAAAGGCCCACTGAACCGCAGGCCACCTCAGTCGGTTTCTAGAGCAGCGGCCCGAGCCGAACTCGCAGGTGTGGCGCAATAAAATTAGCGGGCGACGCTGAGGGACGACAGGGAGAGATCTTGAGCATTCAACAACACAATCGAACGGTGCAGAGCGTCAAATCGCTGTGAGAGGGCGTATGTAGCTCAGTTTTACTGTTTTCTAATGGGGAATATCCCTACATCCACAGAACTTAGTCCCCAAATCTCTTTGATTCTCCCATAGTGTTTGTTTCTTCATTCCTGGTGTATGCATGTAGTGTCACCGCTGAATTCTGGTACACACATTTTACCTTGTCTCTGGCCTCCGTATAGAAAGTGTATCCGTTGATGTCATAGGCTAGGTATGTGATCACATTCAACGGGGGTCCTGATGCCAAGGAGAACAGCTCAGTACCTCTGTCATCATTTTCTGACACTGGATGTTCTCGCATGTATGTCTTGAACCAAGCCGCAAACTTTCTGTTGTGCTCATTTGTTAGTTGCTCATCGGAGCGTTTTATCCCACGTTTCCTGTATTCAATTCTCAACTGCAACATGTACTTCCTAGCATATGAGTTGACACACTTAATGTGTTGTAGCACCACAGGTTGAGCTCTTATGATGTCGGGCTCTCAGTTCGGATCATCGAAGGTCACATGCAAGTTATTTCTCCTTTTCTTGTGACCTACACCCTTGATCCTTACAATGTGCTTATTATTGGGCATGCCCAAAGGTTTGTCGACTTCAAGGTAGTCTATGCAAAAGGAGGTAACCTCCGCAGTTAGAAATCCCTGGACGATGCTTTCGTCTGGATGTGACCTGTTATGAACGTATCGTTTGAGTATGCCATTTAATCTTTCGAAGGGGGACATATTGTGGAGGAATACTTGGCCCATGTCTATGATGTCTCCAATAATGTGGACAAGCAGATGCACCATGATGTCAAAAAATGAGGGCGGGAAGCACACCTTGAGCTCACATAGTATGACAACAATCCCTTCCTACAGTTTCTTGCAATGCTTCAGGCTAATCGGTTTATGAGAGATGACGTCAAAGAAGTTACAAAGGCCTTGGAGTGTCTTTCTAACATGCGGTTCCATTATTCCTCTCAGTGCAACCGGAAATATTTGTGTAATCATCACGTGAAAGTCATGCGACTTCATCCCAGAAAAAAGTTTTCTTCTCACGTGAAAAATATTTGTGTATGTTTGACGAGTGCCCGGAACTTACGCAAACATTGGAAAGGCAGTTGAATATCTTGTCAAGTTCCTCTGGAGACAGACCATAGCAAGCGGGTTTGAATTTTGACACCATTTTCTTAGCCTTACCAACGTTGCTTTCCTCCATGCCAGCCCACAAATCCGGCCTTATTTCAGGTGATTCTAGGTCTTTTCTTGAGCCCCTCGTATCTTTTGTCTTGTATAGGATGTTCAAAATGGTGGCAACCAAACTCTCGCAAACATTCTTCGCGATATGCATGACATCCATACAATGGGGGCATGGAGAGATACTTCCAATACTCCAAGTCCCAAAATGGACACCGTGTTTTCCATACTTTTAACAGTGGCTACACTCTCTTCCGTTTCTTTCCAGGCTCTGGACACTCTTCCCAGTTCTTCATCATTTGTAGGATTTCTATTCCACTCCTCTTGTGGGGCTTCCCTCGCTTTTCTTTTGTGTTATCAAGCAAATCTTCTTTGTTTCTTCATTCATCATTTTATTCATCCATCTTCTATGCCCCATGTAAATTGTTTTATGAGAGGCCTTCAGATATAGAGAATGAGTTTCATCCATGCAACTAACACATGCGCAATTCCCGTGGCAAACCTCGAATTATAACCTTATGCCAGATAGTCCTACGCCATCGTGAGTAGCACAACTTTCATCTGGAAATACATACCTGTTTTAGCGTCATATGTCGCACCCCCTCATCTGCCCATAAAATTTGAAGCTCCTCCTTCAGTAGCTGTAGATACAAGTTCAGATCACTGCCTAGTTGGCTTGGCCCTTGAATTAGCTTGACCATGTGTAGATACTTCCTCTTCATGCACACCCAGGGGGGTTTGTATATGCAAACAACCACATGCCAAGTGTTGTGCACGCTGTTTTGGTTACTAAAGGGATTCAGGCCATCCACACTATAGCCTAACCTGACATTCCTATCATCTCCAATGAATCGAGGGAACTCATCATTGATTGCTTTCCACTGCTGACCATCTGCAGCATGTTAAATCACTCTGTCATCCCTCTTCCTCGTAGAATGCCAAATCATAAGCTTCGCCTGCTTCTTGTTTACATGCAAACGCTTCAGGCATGTAATGATTGGAAAGTACCATAGAACCTTATAAGGGGTACCGCTAGAGGGTGATCTATCATCACATTGTCTTCCCGACAGTTGTTTCCCCATTTGAATCAGGGAAAATTGCATGTTGGACACCTTGTTAGGTTGGAGTACTCGTTCCGGTAAATGAAGTAGTCATTTTTGCAGGGATGGTACTTTACCAACTCCATGTCAAGAGGACACAATACCTTCCTTGCCTCATCGATACTTTTTGGCCACACGTTGCCTTTCATCATGCAAATACTTCAAATTCATATCAACGGAAGTGTCTGTGATATTGCTTTTTTCCTTAATTTCCATAAGATTCATCGTGGCACTTAGTTGGGTGTGTTTTTGCCTTTCAACCAGCATACAAATGAGTTGTTGAGTCCTTCACAAGAGTCGCTAGTTTGGTAGCCTCTCTACGAGAAGCTGCCTTGGGGCTAGTTTCTTTCACGATCAACTCTTGCATATGTTTTGGCCTCCTCAGATGATTTCCTCCTTCATTTTGGCCTCCTCACTTTCGTCGGACTCTTCACCGGACTTGTCGCACTCATCACTGTCAGATTATTCATCATGTCCATCCATCATCTATTCTTGTTCCTCGTCATATTTCGCTCCTTCACATGATTTCCCATCCTCACCATGACTTGTCCATGTCGTATAATCGGGCATGAAACCACTTTCCAACAAGTGCTTATGCAACTCTCCTAATTCAATTGTGTACATAACATCATTTTCTCAAACAACACACGGACAACATATTTTATTTGAACCACTTTTCCTAACATGTTCCTCCGCAAACTTTAAGAACTCTAACAAAATCATTGGATGCCCGTGGTACGGAGTACATCCAACTAGGATCCATCATTTGACGCAAAAACCTGCAACATACGTAAATAATGTAATAGATTACTGTTTGATCTAAGAATATGGAAAATTTAAAAATTCAGCCTGAACTTTGCTAAAAAAATGAACATATTGAGTGACACAACTAGACGAAATGGAAATTAATCAACATTCGACCAGATTTGGCTCTCCTTTCTATTCCGCGAATTTTTTCAACAAAAGCATGTGATGAATAGAAAGTTGAATCGCCCAACACGTTTAACACGCCACACAACAACAATCAAGTATATATGCATGCACGCTCATACGTAAATACACAAATAATTCTCGCCTAAAATGTGTCTCCTTGTCTCTCTCCGATCGGTCGTGTAAAATCAAGAAGAGAGAGATGTGGTGGATGACAATGGTGAGAGGAGTCGGAGGAAGAGGAAGAGGAAGAAGGCGTCGTGGGAGAGGAATAAGAAATTAGGTAGAGGGGTATTGAACAAGCTGGACACATACATTGCATGCGAGCTGATCACTGGTTGGCGCCGCGGCAGGCCCGCCACCCATAAGTGACGTGGATAGCAGCCCGCGTGCGAAAATTATAGTATGGCGAGCAAAAGAAAACGCCCGCCAGAGTTATATTAAATAACTATGACGGGCAACGCAGAGGACCCGCAACAACTATGTTCGGCTAAATTTTGGCATCCAGGAAATATATGTAGTGGCGGGTGCTTGCGACTGCTCACCACTGCTGGGTCATCTACCCGTGGCGGGCAACTGGTCGTGCCGGTCACAGCTGAGTTACGCAAACAAGTCTCATACGGACGATTGTACAAGTGGCGGGGTACGAATTTCGCTCGTCACAGTTGAGCTTATAGCTGTGGCGAGCGCTATTTGTTACCCGCCCTACTAGTTTTCAAAAATAGCTGTGGCGGGAGACAAACACTGACCGCCACTCATTAGGGTTCACCTATAAGCCGTTTTCCAGTAGTGCACAACATCAAAATATTGAAGTTCCCCCAAAATAATAGAACGTTGTTTGTAATACACCTTTTTTACCGAGAATGGCGTTTTGGCTCCCGGGAGCACGTGCTC
Source organism: Aegilops umbellulata (assembly GCA_032464435.1). NCBI lineage: Eukaryota > Viridiplantae > Streptophyta > Magnoliopsida > Poales > Poaceae > Aegilops > Aegilops umbellulata. Next base: position 493,947,307 of record CP136058.1, read on the forward strand.
CCACATGAATTAGTAAGCAAAAAAAATAGTAAATGTTTTCACAAAATTCTGAATATTTTTGTAGATGTTCGTGTTAGTGTCGCAAGCATTCTGGAAAATTTTCATGCGAAACGGAGCAGCATTGTTTCGCCGGTGAAAAGGACAAATTTAGGGTGACATTTTGGGGTAACATTTGGTGTTTGTTTTTGCCCAGCCCAAAATGTCTAATCTTTTTGCCTACAAATCGTATGTCACATTTGGATGTGACAAAGAACACATAGAATTTTTGGATCTCCGCTTTTTACCAATATATTTAATCCTGCTATACTTTCTCATAGTTTCTTCTTCCTGGTATCGTCTCACAAAGGAAACACTCAATTCTGTTTCATAACGGGTTTGATAAGTCTTGTTATGTTTTGAATTACAGGTGGTCTCCTCTATTATGCTTTACAAAGGAAACTGATTTGGTTTGGAGTATACTGACGCACACTGCATGCAGTCTATCACTCATAACCACCAAAAAAGGGTGCAACAAACAGAAACACAATCTTTTATCAATGGCCTTGTTAGCAAAATCACAATGTATCTAAAGGAGTTTTCTGCAAGCAAAAGAAGTGTTTACCAGATATGATGTTCTTTTCTATACTTTTTGGAGGAACTTATTAAGGATGACTCTGTGCCAAAATGCTACACAGACCAGGCACTGGAAGTTATGAATAGTAAGCGTAAGACCGAAGGAGTCTGGTAGCAAAGTGAGAACCTCAACTGATCATTCGAGATTCTTCTAAACAATTAATAAGATGACCGAAGATTTCTCAAGCTGTCAGCCAACCAAGTTGTACGCATGGGTGTGCACGATCAAGCATCACTTATAATGTTCAGGTACTGGCTAAGTCGGGTATCAGCGTAGCATGTTCATTGCCTTTGTGCCAAATACAGTGCCCAAGGGATTGAAGAACCAACTGTTTAAGGGATGATTTGGGCAATTGCTAACATATTTATGGTTATGCCACTGCATGCTAGTTGAGTTCTTGCAGGTGGAGGCATTGTGAGGCTTCACATGGCCTATCAAGCAGTATGAATTTACAAGTTTTCGCATGCTGATGATAGAGAGCAAGCTGGACACCCATAATTGTTATATACGCACGCACTGATGGATTCCATGCAAAAAAATATGTGTAATGATATTATAAAACTTTCCCTTAAAAATAAGATTTTATAAAACTAGGAGGACATGAGGCATCAATGTTTTTTTATGGAAACAGCAGGACTCTGCGGCATATTTTTATTTATTTTCAAATAAATAATACAAAGAATGAGATACCAAAAGGGTCCAAAACAAAGAAAGAAGGAGGCATCAATGTTGCTCTGATTTGAGAGAGCTGAGGTTGTTGTCACAAAAGTAGTGATCTATATCTAACTTTTATATATGCATTTAAGTTGCTTGAGATCCCTCCGCTTGACTCTGCATGATCCACTTTTTTTCCACAGTCTAGGGTTGTTTTTCCCATTTTTGAACTTAGGCTGGAATTCTGTTGTAGTTGCTCCCACGCCGCAGCCAGCAACTTGTGAGAACTCCCACACATGTAAAGTTCACAAGCTCAGTGATTGCGACCAGCCCATTGGCACATCGGCCCGTAATGCATGCCCCCCGGCATCTTGCCAAGCTGGTATCGAATTACAACGTTCCATATGCGTGCAGGCACTGGATAGTAGACGAGCAAGGCCACCGACATGCTAGACCAGCAGGCACTAGAAAACTTTCTCTGTTAGACCAGGATGGCCAATTCTTCTGTTGTTACCCCACCCACAAAGGAAATATTTGGGCCCAAAATTTTTCTGATGCCACTCATTCATACCTTTTCTCACGCCAATACCGTACATAGGTCTGTATGATGGATTGTCATCTTCCACAGCCTTCATCTCTTTACAAGAATAAAATAAAGTGCATCAAAATGAGGCCACAACTACGGGCCTACTGGCTAGGTAGCTTGACTCTGGGTAATTTAACGTGAGTGATGCGAGTTGCCAAGGAAATGGGTGATTTTATAGGTTGCGAGCAGTGCTTGTGCACATGACCAGTGATTCGTGGCTTGCCTGCAACGTGGCATTTTTTCTTTAAGAACGGTGGCATGATGTACATATAAAATACTCCACGTATTGAACCAGGGAGAACTTAGTCATTACTGGTACCAAAAAATAAATAAAAATAGGTTTTCTATGACAAATTAGTTTACTTTGGACAAAGTACATTTGTTTGGTGACACATTTCTTCTTATCAGTTACTCAGGTGACCTTTTATACACAACCTATTGTAACATGATAAAGTTGGTTGTCTCCAGTTGAAGAGGATGATGCACTTTAGGAAGTAGGTCTGCAATAGTACCACAACATCAAGAAGATTCAAATTCCCACAAAACAGTATTCCCTTCGTCCCATAATATAAGATCGTTTTTCAAGCTAGCTAGCTTGAAAAACGATCTTATATTATGGGACGGAGGGAGTAGAACATTGTTTATAATGCACTTTTTTTATGTCTAGGTCTTGATTCCACTAGGAGTGATTGAGTGTGGGTTCTCACCATGTGATTTGAGTGGCGAGGGAAGTCCGGTGAACCGCGGGGTGAATTTTATTGGTCGCCGGTAGTCCTTGGGCACATGATTAATTTTTTTCATCTGGCAAACATGTCAATGAAACAATTGGAGGATAGGAAACAATAGCAAGGTAGCAGGCACGAAGATCATTTGCTACATATATTTCTTGCCATGTGAGAGATATTTACCAGGAGGAGTGTAGGTCTTGCAAATGTGTTGAGAGATTTGTTAAACATTCAAATGTTTGTGGATGGCTGAAATCTTTCTCCAGGTGGTCTGACATTTTGAGTGGATGGCTGAAATCTTTCTCTTGATCCTGTGGTTGCTACATTTTTTTGGCTAGGTTTGCATGTAATAAATTGCAAACAACAATTTGTACATGAGGAGATGAGAAGGTGCATGCACAATAATGGCACTGAGATGAGAAGATGCACCGGCGGGAGGGCATCGGTTGTGTATGCATGTGCAGGTCGCTAGCTGCTCTTGCCCAGAGTAGGAAGGAGGAGAAGAGAATGGACATGTGGCGATGCGCATGCTGGATTGGCCCAAGGAGTGAAAGAGATAGGCTGCTCGTGTGGTGTGTGCTTGCCGTAATTTCTACCTACACCGGGTGGAAAGTGTGATTGCACCAGATGCAGTTCAAAGCCAGTTTCTGGCATACACACTCCATGCTTGAAATCCATGATGTGGACGTTACAAGGTTGCAAAAACGTTGAAACTAATCATGAATTTGCATCATGCCTAAATATGATACTGACAAGTCTCACAATTAACAGCATTAGTAAAGGAACTAAAATGAAGCTCTTCTACCAGTTACAATGTACGTAGTGTGTCCAACTCTACAAAGGAGAGAGAGAGAGAGAGAGAGAGAGAGAGAGAGAGAGAGAGATGATCCGTATACAAATATTATGTTGTTTATCTGAAAAATGGTTCAGAGGAGTTACTAGTATATTGTTGAGTAATAATCTGAACCACAAATATTTGTGCAACTATTCTTGGCTTTTGTTCTGTGCAAACAACTATTCTTGTCTTATGCGAGAAGGAATTAATATAAAAAAATAACAGAACTTGGCCCAAATTTGTTGTTTTATTCCTAGCACACAGTGCAAATATACATGTTTAATTTCTGAATTGTTTACATTTTTCAATAGTGGAAATTCTTGTCTGAAATCTTTTAAAGGATACCTGACCTACCTAGTTAAAGGAGTGAGCTACAGGTAAAATTTTGAACTCTTTCATGTTCGCGGCTCTCAACACTACTCCTGCTAGTCTAGCGCCCACTAGGGCTGCAAACGAGTCGAGCTCGAGCGAGTTGGAGTTGGCTCAGCTCAACTCATATGAAAATTCGAGCGAGCTCAAACTGAGTGAAGCTCGTAACCGAGCTGTAGAACATGACACGTGCTCACTTGTAACAATCTCGAGTCGATCTCGAGCTAGTTTCTAGCTAAATGAGATGGTAACAATTACAAATCTATGGATGAAAAAATAAATTAAGGCAAATATGCTGAGAACCTTTTCCAAAAATATAGAATATTTAACACATACTCAACCACGTGCCCTAATTAGGCCTAAATCTTCTCCGCACTTAATTAAGTTTCCATGTTCGTTGGTAAATAAAATGAAGAAAAATTATGGACAACATATATGGTAATAAATTATCTTGTTTCCATTTAATATATGGCATGATCATTTAACATAATGATATTCTGTCGAGCTATCGAGCTAAAATCTTGAGAGCCAACATTGGCTCAAGATCAGCTCGTTTCTTGGTCGAGCTACATAAAGTTTCAAACTCAGCTTGTTTCTTTTCGAGTCGATCTCGAGTCGAGTCAAAAAATGAGTCGATCTCGAGCGGGTCACGAGCCTCGAGCTTTTCTTGCAGCCCTAGCGCCCACACCAAACATTTCTCTTTAAAAAATGAAGAATGTTATTAATTACTAGGAGATGCAACCACAACATACTTCATGCACATGGCCTCGGCATCAACATGAACTTACACAACTTGGATGAAAACAACAAAACAAACTTGGGGAACAATCCCGGCACTTGAAGTTTCTAAAGTTGCTAAACAATTATAGGCCTGGAGCCAAAGTGTGACAAGTCAATAATGCATTTAAATATTCCTGTATGCTTCCTAATCCTAATCATGTCCAACGCCATTTGTCTCTAATCAGTTCACCAAATCAGATCGAACCAGGTGCGAACGAGGTGGAGGGATGATCTAGTTGATGTCTCTCTCTGGAATAGCTTGGAACAGGGGCCTGCGGAAGCTAAGCATTAAGCGCGTGGTTTATATGATCTTCTCGGTGCGGTGTACTGGAATGTGGATTTCACTGTCTTCAACATGCATCTAACAGGTCAGCAACTGGATTCCATTTAAAATAGAACGCCTAAGAATATCCTGATGCCTCCAACTCCAAATTTTGTATATGTAGTTGATATGTTCACCACCCCTCGTCTATCGTACAAGCAATACTTGTTTCTGCGAGTGTCAAACTGCTAGTGCGTGTGCATGTGATAAGAATGGAGAGGCACTGGGGTCTTTTAAAGGGATTCAAATATGCACCAACAGAAGTACAATGATCAATGTAGTATTGAATTGGAGAATCTGCGTAGGTAGGAGTATCATCTTTATGTGAGCCAATTTAATGGAACTGCAGCCGTACAGTCAAAACCTTGTGTCCTTTTTACTGTGGCAACACACAATCAAAAGCTCGATGTCATTTTAACTAAAGGACTGTGGTGGGGAGATGTGATCATTAATAGGCAATAAAAACAGAGCATATGTTGCCTGTGATCATTTCAGAATAGCATGGTGCAGGGGCCTACTGGTCTCAGCTTTGGTTGAATTAAAACTATCAACAACCACTTGCTACAGGGAGGATAGGAACCCTTATAAATACAGAGACACTGGAAATTTTGTTATTCACATCATTTGTTTTCAAAACAGATCGTAAGATCACATGTTTGCACTGATGCAGTGGAAGTGTTCCAAGTTCAGCAGCCCTTCCTATGATTTACTACTCCAATACACACACCACAAGAAAAGTTAGCCCACACTCATACGGCTGTGTATTTACAACATGCATCAACATGCATCAACACGGTGCCGTGAGGAAGCGACGTCTCGCCCATCCCTTGGTCGGTGTGGGCGTGTGCGTGCACGAGCCACACAACAAGATCAGTCGGCCGATTTGCAACGCTTCCCTTGAGACAATTGCATCTCTGCCAACAAAGGACTTCAGTGTTCAGCCTCCACAATATCTAGTAGTTGAGTCCACTTGATGGCTAGGTAATGCCTTCCATGCTGCTAATTCAGCTTCCTTGGGTGGCCGCACGCCCTTGGGTGGCACCTTTGGTCGATCTGCTCATCAAGAGGCTCACCACCTGGAAGGCCTCCCTACTCCCGCTTGGCATTGGTGCGCCACATGCTCACCGCCATGCCGGTTCACATTCTCCTCGTCATGGCCGTAAGCCCTACAATCCTCGAGAAATCACCACAATGTTGCGTCACTTCCTTTGGCATGGCCGGAAGGATGCCAAGACCGGCCGTTGTTTGGTTAGTTGGCCAAGGCGCTCATGGCCGCTGGAACTGGGGGGCCTTGCGGTGCATGATCACCCTTGATGCTCGCTGGCTCTGGCTTCAATCAACCGACCCTGAGCGTACTTGGGGCCATCATCAGCTCCTGTGCGATGAAGGGGCCAATAGCTCCTGTGCGATGTTTTTCATGCGAATTGGAAGAAGTGCGACGTTGTTGGAATGAATGGCTGCGATGCGATGTTTTAGAAGCAAACAATAGCTCCAATGCGACATGGCTCTGTTTAACCATGAAATGAAAAACACGAGGGGTTAGCGATTCGAGTTATGACACGCGGGACCTAGAAGTTACTCGCATGCGGGTGGGACCCACAACTTATCCACGCAAGCATGCCCGTGCTCATCAGCGTGCCCCGACCTGAGCCAGCCACGAGCCCGAGCCAGCCCCCCCCCCCCCCCCCCCGCCCTCCATTGCTTGCTTTCCCACCTTCTTCTTTCTCTGCTCCGGCAACGAAGCGCGCCGCCGGCGAGTGATGTCTAGCTCGACTTCGGCCTCCCGCCAATCATGGACGCAGTATGGTCCACTGTCGTTGACAAGATGCCCCGATTGCCCACGCATGGAGCCTCTGAAGCGTTTGACTTGTGTGAGGGAAGAAAATGGCAACCGTGGGCGCGAGTTTGTGAAATGCTTGAGCAAGCCACAGCCAGGGCAGGTTAGATCTGTGTTCTTGACCAATCCTATGGTCTCATTTCTCCCGATTTCTTTCTTTTTTCCTCGAATTAGGGCGGCGGATCTGGGTGGTAGACCTAGGATTCATGCGCCTACGGCGCACTGTTTTTCAGGTTTTGAAGAAATGTGGGCATTTTGAGTGGCTCGATGACTATGTTGAAAGGTTGAAATTGGAGGGATCAACCAGAACCCAAGAGCTCAATTTTGGGGGGCGGCTTGCCGTGGAACAAGCCCCCAATTTGGCGGACAGAGCCGATCCGATAATGCACAGTGCAGAACTGAAGTGTGAATTGAAGAAAATTGGCAAGCAACTAAAGCATCTGATCGATTTGAAGCAGCAAACAAATATGATGGCTGGAGCATTTTATGGTTGTGTCATTGCTATGGGTTTATTTTACTTGATGTTCATCAATCGCTAGAATTTGTTAGAGTTTTAGTTAGTGTGTCAACTAGTTTCAGGGGTGCTTAGTAGTTTGAGTTAGCCAGGGACCATTTGTTAGATGAATTTGAATTAGTGTGAAGCAAAACTTGCTTGAATTATTGTAATGATATTCTCAAGGGCCCTATTCAGTGTTCATGCTCTGTTTCCTCTGTTTTTGTTTTTCAGTTAACAGAGTACACACCCAAATTCAGTTTCTAGTAAAAAAACAAAACTGGGCTGCCGAATAGATGTTGGGCCATGAGAAAATGGGCCCTGAGAAAGTAACCATGGCCAAGACCAGCCCACCCGCGTAGGGGCACAGGCCCACCTCTAACTTCGGCAAATAAAATGGGGCCCAATAAAATGTTACTTGTCCTTTTATTTTGCCTTTTTCTTGCACTAAATTTTGTGATGGATAATTTTTTGATGCACTAAAGCTAAATGTTAATTGTTTTTATGCATGTCTACTGTTCCATGAACTAAATGAGTTGCATGCTTGCATCAAGTGCCCGAAGTAAATTAGTTTGCATTTTCTAGTTGCACCCATGTCCATAGTGGGTTTGCATGGGGCTCCTAGTTGCATGTCCATGGTTTGGCCAATATTTTGAAGATGTTGTGTGTGGTGATTGGGGTGTAGAAACCCGGGCCCGTAGCAACCCATAGCAATACACGAATAATAAGCAAAAACAACCCCTAGCAATCCACAAATAATAGCACAAAACACACAATATATATAGTAGCATACCCAATGATTACATAGAAGCATACCCAACGATTATATAGTAGCATACTCATAGTTCCACGGGGCATGATAGCCTTACAACTTAAAGTACTAACAAAACATAATAATAGTAGCATAACTATTACAACTTAAAAAAACTAATACGATAGATCTAAGCTAGATAGATAGGGGGGCACCAAACGCGGGTTCTTCGGGTTCTTCTTCTCCTCCTCCTCCGGGGCCACCTCGCTCCTCGGGCGCCCTCGCTCCTCCGGGCGCCGCCCTTCACTCCTCCCCCTCCCTGTTGTTGATGGGGTACGGGAGCGTGCGCATGACGACGTTGTTGGGGAAGATGTCGTTGAAGTCGGTGAAGATATTGTAGGTTGTGAAAGCTATGAACTCACAACCAACCCAATACGCTCGCCCGAGGAGATGGAAAGCATCAAAAGGGTTAGTGAACGTGGCGAGGAGCCCAACTACAACGCCGTTGTGGTTGACCTCCTCAACATGGTACATCCGAGGAGAGCCGCGGGGGAGGTGGCGGAAGCCGGCCGCAAGGAAGAACTCCGTTAACTCCCTTGCGCCCCTCCACCTCGAGATCGCCCAAACCCTAAGGGTTCTCTCGACATAAACTCCGTCCGGGTAGAGCCTTTCCGGCGTGGTTGGGGGGAAGCGGTAGGTGGGGCCAGTGTACTGCATGGTGGCGGGGTGGCTCGAGGGCTCGATCGGATTTGATGGAGAAGAAGGAAGAAGGAGGGCAGAGGAGGCAGAGGATGGGGTGTGGATGAGGAGGGAGAGGAAGACGATAGTGCCCGGCTTAAATAGCCCAAGTGTGCGACGTGGTTTCACCGGTGAAGATGGGCGGGCGGCGTTTGGTGGCGCCCTAGAAATAATGGGCGGGCGGCGTTTGGTGGCACCCCATGAAAGTGTGTACACGAGCGTGGGAAACGGGTTGCGATCCTTCTGTGCCACCGGTCGCGGGTCAAGTGGGACGGGTTCACGCACGCGTCTGTGCCGTCGTGGGTCAAGGGGACACGTCTGCCCCGGGTTCTCTGTGTGTGCCGCCCGTGCATTCATGCCGTAGCCCATTAATTTGCACATCTTGCTAGTTCCTAGCTAGAGGGAGACGTGACAATAATGGATGCCTTCATTTGCCCATCTTGTAACGGGCAGCACGCCATTTGAACTGCATCGGTACCCACATCGATACCCCATGCCAGTTTTGCGTCTTCAAAGAGGAGCACGCCATGTACAACACGCCATGCAGTGTTGGCTTTTTGGTTGTCTTCATCGGGCTGTTGCATTGTGGCCGGGTGCATGCTTTGATGCGACGATGCATCGGTTGTAATGGTAGGCATGCGACAGCTTACTGCATCCATAGGGGTGGCGGAGCAGGGCTACGTCGAGGCCATGCATGCAAGCACGGGCGTAGTTCTGAGGGTGAGCATGCATGCTGCGGGTGGGCACGGGCACGCATGCAACGATGGGAATGGGCACTGCGTAGGCTTGGTCCATGCACCACGTCAACTCTTGTCGTTGGATTCAAATGAACGGTCCTGATGCCCCAACGAGAGAGGCTGATCCAAACCCCACCGATTCAACCAATCAGGGCGTCTCATGCGGATCGATATACACTGTAGCTAACCCTAGTGCCTGATCTCAACCGTCCACGCACAACGATCGACGACCCAGTAGTGTGCGGGGTTTTGAGGGGTTTTGGCTGATTAGGGTTGAGCATAACTAATTAAAAAAAATCAAAAAATATATAAAACTTGCGCACATAGTCTTATTATGTCGTATAGTAACGAGAAAAAAATATAAATATGATTTACATACATTTTTACGAAAAATCCTTCACAAAATTGTCATTCCTCGAACAATGTAGTATGGAGTTCAAGGGAGAGAGTAGTGGGCACCCGAGAGTATAGGTGGGGTTTTGAAAATGAAAAGTGTGAAAACCTCACCAAAACTTCATTTTGGATTGACTAAGAAAGATCTTAACTTACTTTTCTCATTTTCATGTTTTATATATAATTTTCTATTAAACCTTGTTTTTCCAAAAAAAAGAGAATAATAGAAAATTAATTCAATAAATAGTGAGACTTTAGATTTACACTATATAAGTAGAATAGATGTGTAGAAAAATTATTTGTCTGGTTTAGACAAGGTGCAAAAAAACTTGCTTAAATATGAGGCCGTTTACCCTATCTTTGAAGGTCATTTGAGACACACTTTTCATGACTATGAGTTCAACTTACCAAAAGGGCTGGGAATGATCAGCAAACAAACATATTTTAGTTGAGGTACTTTAGATAGCATTAAAACATCAATACCCCATACCTAATTCAAATTTGAGCCCAAATTTAAATTTAAATTTGAATTTTATTTGGCAGGTTTAGACAAGGTACGAACAAACAAGTTCGAATAGAAATACGGGATACATAATGACTACCAGTATGCACCAAGTTACAAATATTATTACATGCCCCAAATTTCAAAACTGTTCTCTGTTCTACCTCTTCCTACCACGTCGCGTGCCCTTCTTCGGCTTAGCACTTCTTGTTTTTGGTTCAACTACACACACAAGTTCACTGATCATCTTGATTTTTTTCACTAGTCTTTTCAACACCTCGCCAACACCCTCGTGATCAGTGTCTTCAGTCTCAATGTTGACAACAGTTTCAGTTTCTTCGGTGTGTACCTCAACATGGGTTTCTTCAGTCTGAACCTCGACACGCTCAGGTTTAGTTTCAACCTCAAGAGCAGTTTCTTCAGTCTGAACCTCGATATGCTCAGGTTCAGTTTCAACCTCGAGAGCAATTTCTTCAGTCTGAATGTTGACTGCAGCAGGATTTTCTTCACTCTGCTCAGGCTGAGGCACACTTCTCTTCTTTCTACCGCCATTGACTCTTGCTTTTTTTGTTGACCAACACTGTTCAACAACAAGGGGCTGACTTGCTCGCTTCCTCCTGGCCATTGGGAAAATGTTATAGATATAGTAATTGGAAAATCGCACCAAATCAAAACACAGACAAATAAACAAGAATATACTTTGGCTTATCAGGAGTGTAACGGCATTTGACAGATCCCACTCTGTGCCCAAGTTCCTGGCACAACTTGCATCTGATTTTGTTACCTTTTTGGGCCCTTTTTTGCTTTCCATCTTTATTTCCCTTCTTACTACTCCCACCTTTCTCAAACCATGCCTTGAATCTACTCTGTTTAGGCCTGCCAGCCTTTCTTTTCGTCAAGGGAGGACACATGGAAAATTCAATGTCCACTTTCAGGCCACTGAGACTGATCTGTAAGTGCTGGAATTGGAGTAGCATATGCAGCTTTGAATTTTGCTACCGAATAATATTCATGCAAATATGGGTGCATGTTTATCTTTGATTGGGATGCTAAGAAGAGAATGGCATGCTCACATGGTTTACCAGTGTGTTTCCACTCGAGGCAAGTGCAATCATACAATTCAGTGTTAACAACATGTCTCCTTCCAGTTTTGTTATCTCTAACTTCAGCACCCCAAGGTGAAGATTTTTCAACAAACAAATGTGGAAGACATCTGCTCCTATTGACCACCTGTTGTACCACTGCTGGAAGCTTATCACCTTGCAGACAATCACCTATACTTCTTCTCAATTCCCACAACCGCATGAGCATGATCCTGATTTGGTCAACCATGTCATGTCATGATCTTTTAACTCCTTCACCTTGTTGTTGAAACTCTCTGCCAAATTGTTATTGATGTGGTCACACTTGATGGCAGTGTTGAATGCTAACCTATACCATAACAAAGAATGGTAGGTGTTCAGCCATGGACCAAACTCATCACATGCTGCCATTATCTTATCAAGATGATATTTGTGTGCCTGTCTAGTGTAAGATCTTGTTGCTGGCCACATGCGCCCAAATTCTTCTCCTCTAAATTTTTTTAACAAATTCATCCACAAATGACCGAAGCACTCCCTCTACTCAGCATGTGGGAAAACATTTTTCACTGAATTTTCAAGCCCCTTACATGCATCTGTGTGTATAGCCAAAGGTGACACTGGCCCTAGGCATCTTTTCAACTGGATCATGAACCATGTCCATGAAGGCTCTGTTTCTGACTGAAACAAACCAACAGCAATAGGAAACATCTAGTTGTGTCCATCTAGAGCATTGCATGCTGCCAACTGACCATTCCACTTGCCTGTCAAAAATGATGAGTCTATGCTCAAATATGGACGGCACCCTGCTTTGAACCCATCAATGCAAGGCTTCAAAGCCATAAAAAACTTGGAGAACTTGACTTCACCTTTGGCTGATACCTCTGTATCTATCTCCACAACACTGCCAGGTGACCTCTTTTCCACCTCTGCTTTGAAGTTGTAAAGAATCCTAAATGTATTTGCCCAATCACCATATAAATTTTTCGTTGCCCTTTGTTTTGCCTTCCACACTGTGGTATATTTCAGTTTAATGGGGTACATCTTTTCCAAGTTTACTTTGAGTTTCTTCGCAGTAGTGTTTGGTGTTTTGGCTAAAATTGGGGTGATCTTTTCTGCAACCCAAAGTTGTGATGTCATGGTTGATACTCTCTGTGAACTTGTAATACAAGTATGTTGATTGGGGATTTGGTTAACCCTGACAGTACTTCCATCAGGTTGCAGTCTAGCAGATATGTACCATTTGCAAGGCTTCACACTACCATCAAATCCTCTACACCTCGCATAAAACTTCTTTCTACCAATCCAAACAGTCTTGGCATCAAACTCATGTTTCACTGCATATGTCTTGAAACACATCCTAAACTCCTTCATGCTTCGGAACAACTTGCCTACTTCAATGACAGGGTTTTCTTTGTCATACACATGCACCAGCTCATCATCATGTGCATCATCTACTTCATCTGCAGCTTGTTCCATCAACTATCCATCTACTTCTTCATCAGCATTAACAGGCAAACTAGATTCACCCCTCTCCTGCTTATCTCTGTCATCGACTGGAATGCCAAAAAGTTTGGCCATCTCAGTGTCAGGCATTGGTGCAATGACCAAATCAGTAGGCTCATCAAATTCAACTACATTCCAATCAACAGTTGCTGCAGTTTCAGTTCCAGTCACTTGTCCCTCTTCGGCTATTACTGTAAGTTCAGTACACATGGGAATCAATGGCCTCTGTGTAGCCCAATCATCATCTACCATCTGCGCAGCCAATTGTGATGGCACATATCCAACCTTCGAAAAAATGTTCAGATCAACGAGCTCAGCACAAAAATTAGCCCGTTTGCTTGTCCAGTTGTTTTGCCGATCGATTTCTTCAACAATTTTTTCACCATCTTCTATTCTCACATACTCTCCTTTCCAATCATCAAACCTCAACACTGATACTTATTGCTCTGGACCCCAAACAACATTCTCCCCAATTTTTTCCACCCATTTCTTCACTGCCGTCTCTCCCATGTTCTGTAGAACTTGTGGATCAATCTCTGTAAACTCAACCTCCCATTTAACAATTGTGTTTCTCTCAATGTTCTGTATGCTATAATCAACTAATGTTGCCTTTGATGGAAAGAAATTAACTGTCAATTCGAAGGTCCGAGCGGCACCATCCCTTCTGTCAGTGGCGTATAGTGTGAGCCCGTGAGAAAAAGCAGACGAGGACACCCCCTAATTGCATGCAAAATTGGATCGGGGAGAGGCGCATTACCTATTCGAAGTTGAATCTGGTGGCTCCATCTCAGTATGCCCACGGTCTCCCCTCACAACCTATTGATTCCGCAAGTGGAAACAGAGTAAACGAGCTGAGATCTACATGTCCGAGAGAGGAACGGGAGGGCGACTAGGATTTGAATTCACTCACCATTTTCTGAGGACGAAGGCTCCGCCGCCGTTGAGAACAAGGGCTCCGTCGTCGCCGCCGAGAACGCAAGATCCGCCGCCACCGGAGAAGAAGGGGGGCAGAGTGGCGGGCCCGGCATGGTCGGGCGGCAGGGCACGGTCAGTTGTTTTGACGAACAATTAAGTTGGACCCACATGTCCCAACATAAACGGGCAGGCTTGGTTGACGACCAATTTAACGTCATTTAACATCCATGTCGTGCGTGGGCTATTTACCTGCTCAAAACTGTCGCACCACAGCCATTCCCTCGAACAACGTCGCACTCTTGCCAATTCACGTCAAATGTGTCGCACAGGAGCTATTGGCCCGCGATGAAGAGACGCACCAGTTCTTCCGCGCATCCATAACCTGGACAATCGATGATGGCAAGACGTGCCGCTTATGGTCCAACCATTGGATCGAGGGCACATCCATTGCTGAGATCACTTCCGCCCTGATCCTCCTTGTCCCGCGGTGGCGGCTCCGCCAATGGTTTGTCTGCGATGCGCTCCATGATTGCCTATGGATCAGAAACATCCACGGAGCCCTGAGCCCTGCTGTTGTAATTAGGTATGTTGATCTTTGGCGGCGGATCTAACAGGTGCAACTCAACGCCGAGCCGGACATAATTGATTGGAAGTGGGCCAACAATGGGGTCTAGACGGCAAGTTCTGCCTATAAGGCCCTCTTTCTCTGTTCAATCACTGCGCCTTTTTGCGAAATCATGGTTTTTTTGCGAAATCATTAGTTGAGGAGTACTCGTTACAAAGATCACTCCAACTCCTCAGGTTGCGACAAGGTGACGCACATGCAACGCGCCACGTGTCGCTACCTGCGAGTTTTCCCTTTTTTCGTAGATCCGTTTATTCAAAACGTTTTATCTCTCAAACAATGCGTCCAAATCTTAAACCGCTTTCACCGTTGGATTCCTCGTATCGAGATGTTCAAAACTAGATCCCTTGTTTATAGGTTTTGACTAACCCTTTTTCACGAAAAAACCGGCCGGAAAAACCAGACGAAAAAACCGAACCGGATGCATGGGTTTTTTCCCTTTCCAAAAAAGGCACGCCCGTGCCTCTCAAAAAATCACAACCGTGCCTCTTACGGAAGCAAAACCGTGACTCTCGCAGAAGGAAGAAAAGAAGTGAAAACGCGTTCTTTTTTCGTTTCCGAGGAGGCACGGCCGTGACTCTCACGAAAGCACACCCGTGCCTCTCGTGGAAGCAAAACCATGACTCTCCCGAAAGGAAAAAACAGAAAACGTGTTTTTTTCCGTTTTCGAGAGGCACGGCCGTGCCTTTTGCGAAAGCACAACCGTGTCTCTCACGGAAGCAAAACCGTGACTCTCGTGAAAGGAAAAAAATAGAAAACGCGTTATTTTTTTTCCGTTTCCGAGAGGCACGGTCGTGACTCTCGCGAAAGCACAATCGTGCCTCTCGCAGAAGCAAAATCGTTTGCCTAGCGAAAGAAAAAAATGCGTTTTTTTTCCGTTTCCGAGAGGCACGGCCGTGACTCTCGCGAAAAGAAAAAAAAAGAAAACACATTTTTCGCGGAAAAAAATTCTGAATTTTGTTAGGTCAAAAAACTAAGGAAGACCGGTGGAAAACCAAAGCGCCAAAAAACGTTTAAATAGCCGAAAACGCGTGCGAAAAAATAAATAATAAAATTCGGAGGAAGCGCCCAGAGCGCGACACGTGAGGAATGGCTGAGAGCGCGCCAAGTGGCGTTGATCGTTGCGAGGCTCCCAAAAGAGCGCTCGTTAACTAGTGGCTTCCGCCTTTTTGGCGCCTCATCTGGCCATGCTAGGCACCCACGGGCGCCAAGTTCTTTCTGTCGCTTGCGTCCATGGATCGGTGCTGGACCGCTGAGCAACGTGCCCGCCACAGCCTCCCTCACGACCCCATATGCAAATCCTGTAGTCAGGAGCCCGAGACCTTGGACCACCTGCTCGTCCAGTGTGCCTTCTCCATGATCACTTGTCACAAAATCCTCTCTTGGCGTCGCCTCCCAAACCCTCCACCCAGCGCAGCGGACAACTTCTTCAACTGGTGGTCTACGGCCAAGAACACCGCCCGGCCAGCCTACGCAAAGGAGCTAACACCATCATCGCTCTTGTCGCATGGTCCCTATGGAAACAGCATAACGATGCTGTCCTCGACAACCTCTGGCCGTCGAACAACGAGCTTGCTTGCATAATCAAGGATGAGGCTCTCTTGTGGGCACGTGCCGGAGCCAACCGGCTTGCTTTCGTTATTCCCGTAACCTAATACTTGTATTGAGGCTGAGCAACCTCTTCTATGCTCATTTTGCAATCAGTGGGACGCCGTTTCATGTACGCCCCCTAAAGTTGCGCCATGTTACCTCTCTACCCTTATCGATGCAATAATACACAACAATGTGTATTCACAAAAAAAAGAATGACAAGTTCCTTGTGGTCACAAAGCTTTCGCCGAGTGATCTTGCGGTCCGTTGCCTAGTTCTGCACATGCAACGTCACCTCACAACTCAGTTCCGCCTTGCCTATAAAGAACTAGGCGCGTCCGGTAGTTTTCCGATGCCTCCCACTCATATCTTCATCACACTAATTGCATATGTCATTATGATGTGTTGTGTTCGGTCAAAAAAAATGATGAGTTGTGATCCTTGAGAACTTTCATGACCCTTCCAGAATACAATAAATCGTGTCAATGAAGCCAAGATTGTGAGTCTACTTTCTGAATATCCGTGACTCATGAGTGATTCAACGCGGATAAGTGATTGTGTGGTGTGAGTGGCAAGACAAGCGGGTGAACGACACGAGTTTTATAGGGCAGGAGTACTAGTAGTGTGTGTGCACATGATTTTCATGTGCCAAAGATTCTTGGCTGCATACAATGCATGTTAATCAATGTGGTCCCTTGCAAGCCTTGAGATCCTTGTGCAATGTGACTCAGCAGCTTGAGCCTTCTGAACCCATATGTCATAAACGGGCACACGATTGGTGGTAGTTTTCATTTAGGAAATAAAGAAGTCATGGAAGTAATCTGGGCCCAGGAGTGAATGGAGGTGATGACAAAGGAGGAACATCTTATCTTTTGGTCCATGTGCAATCCCTCTAGTAAATACCAGCGAAAAAATAGTGCAGTCTAGCACCATTAATAGCACGCTATAGCGTTCTAAGAAATGTTTTGCTAAATAAATTAGTATATAATGTCTTACTAATGGCATGATATAGCACGCTAATAACGTATTTTAAGGGCCGCGCTATTTTTTCATAGCATTCTATTTTTTTCATTGGAAATACTACTAGTGTATCTTTTGTTGGATCACAGGAAAATGTATACAACTGCAAGGAGCGAATGCCCGGCCTCTGCGTAGAACTTTGCACACAACCAATACGCCCAACATAATCAAATGGCCTTTACAAAGGTGTAATGATGTCTGAAAAGATAAAACTTGGCATGGTGTCACGGTATGACCTATAGAGCATTACAAGAAAGCCTTGTGTTTCTCGGTACGCCAAGTCTAGATTATCAGCCACTCGGTTTACACCACTCTATGCTGGGTGTCGATGCTGCCGCTCACGGCTCTGACATGTGCCTCAGCGTACCGCCACGTACGCCGTGACACCCCTAAAATATACTCGGGTGCCCTTGGCACGGCGACGCGACCGTTGGTCGCGGGCGGCGCGGTTGTGTTGGTGGCTGGTGGTGCCCGCTCGGCCCAGATCTAGGCCCTTTTGGGCCCGATCTGGCTGGCGTGGTGGCGTTGCTCCCTGGTGGTGGCGAGGCTCGGTGGTCTACGGGTGGTGCTGGCTTCGTTGGCCGGCATGCTGCAGCGTGGGGATAGGGATTGTCCGGACCCATGTGGGTATGCCCGGGCCATCGGGGCCTGGCAAGTCCTTATCGCCGCGTCCGCCGGTCGAGTTGCGGTTGCCCCCGGGGCCGTTGTCTCCTTTCCCTCCCCCCAGGCCTCATGTTGGCGGCCCCAGTGAGACGGTGTTGTCGGTCCGGTGACCGTGGTGGCACAGGCTGGTGTGCGGCAGCTTGGGTGGTGCATTACGGAGAGTCCGGGGTGGTGGTGGTTGTTTGGGTCGGGAGAAATCCTTGGCGGCTCGTCCGGCTCCAACGCGGTGATGCCTGTGGGCGCCGCCAGACCTTCCTGAAGGGCGTCGGGTATACCCCTTCCCCACTGCCCTCCGTGTACTGGGGGAAACCCTAGGACTTGTTCGGGCAACAGCTTTGGCTCCGTCACATTCCTTCTAGAAGGTGTTGCTTGGTAGTTGGTACGTGATGCTCCGGAATGCTAGGAACGAGGTGGTACTTCTCCGGAGGGTGCATCGGTTGCCGGTTTTCATCGCTTAGTTGATCTGCCGGTGTCGGCATTTGTTTCTCTTGATTTTCCTTTTGGGCTTGATTGTGTTGCGGCCCCAGCGAGTTGGATGTATCGGTTGGATGCTTTATAATATAAAGCGCGGGGCAACCCTTCATCGTAAAGTATACTCGGCATATCAAACGCACTAGGCATATGGTTGTTAAAGCCGATAGTCTTCAAGGCCCACACGGCGAATAGCCGGGCAACTTGGTCGTGCTCATCACAGTTCACAACTTTTTGACGGTTGTCCATATAGGTTGAGTGTAACCTAACGGTTCTCACGGCGTAGATAACATAATTTTTAAAACATTTCGTCTAATGAAAGCCGAGAGATCGACATAATACATTCGGCGCAACCCCACGGCTAGTAAATTATAACATGGGCACATTCTCTCTCTCTCTCTCTCTCTCTCTCTCTCTCTCTCTCTCTCTCTCTCTCTCTCTCTCTCTCTCTCTCTCCCCTGATGGCATGACTCCACTCCTCCTTGAGAGATCAGCCGCCACCTGCCACCGAGAACGAGGCCGGCTGCGCATCCACCACCAAACCCAAATCCAGCTGAAGTGAGAGATCTTCCATTTATCTTTTTTTCATACTAATTAAGTGTTGTCATATGTAAGTATGAATGTTTTATATAGGCATATGATAATCTTCACAATGGATTCTAGTTTAAGTTAGCTTGAATTAATGCTATACAGGTATTTAGACGAATTATATATGATAATTAATCTTTTTGATATGGATCGATCCAGGTATATATGTGGATGATATGGATCTAGCTAGATAGATAGATAGGTTTAATTTGATGTGGATCAATGATATGGATCGAGGTAGCTAGATAGATAGGTTTACGGATTTGCTATTTTACAGTCGAATGTTTTTCAATTCGTCGTCAATCAAATCCGTGTCTATCCGTTCTCGCGCGGAGATTCGTGTTGATTTCTTTTTTCTCCGTGCTGACGTTCCATTTGTTCGGGTTGATTCGTGTGGTTTTTCGGGTTTGGTTTTTCTGTCTCAGCCCGTTACCACCCCCGGCCCAGCACTGTCTCCACTTTCATCTGTTTTGATAAGGCAAGGAAAAGGGAAGGAGCTCGAGCGGCGGGGAGAGGAGGCGATTTCTTATGTTCATGATGATTCCGAGCTATTCCACCACTCGATTTCTATTTCTCCTCCCTTTTCTCTTCGAGCCCCGCAGCCGCGGTTAGTTGTCCTTGTCTCTCGCCTTTCCCTGTGTGCTTTTGCTTGTGTTGTGGCTGTGTAGTTCTGGATCTAGGTAAGTTTTGGATCCGTGGTTCGTCTGTTCTTGGTGTTGTCCATGGATCCATGGTAGGTGCATGTTGCTGTCGTGTTTGTTTCTAGTCCGCCATGCCTAGCGCTCCATTTCCCATCCTTCTGCTCGCCTGAGTTGTGTAGGAGCTTGTTGTATGTGGGGGTTCTAATCCATCTGCTTGTTGTGGTCCTTTTCTCCCGTGCTTGTAGATGTGGAGGTAGGCGTAGGTTGTTTATTCTGATGTAGATGTAGAGGTAGGCGAAGTTATAGTTGCAGCGGTGGATTCGTCCTATCAATTTTATTTCTGCTGGCCTAGGTGTCTGTTCCTTTGTCGTTAGATGTAGTTGCAGATGATCTAGCCTAGGTTTCTGCCTGCTTATGCAGTTTAGTTGTAGTTGCTGTTAGCTGCTGATGTTTGCTGTTGTAGTTCTTGGAATTCATTATGATTTTTTTTGTTAGATGTAGGTGTTAATTTCCCCGGTACCTGAATCTCTCTAAATTTGTGTGTACTAGGCTGCAGTGTTGTTTAGTGTTAGTCCAGGAATCTCTCTGAATTTCTGTGTATTTTTACTCCAGACTTGAAGTGTAACTTGCCCCTAGAATTACAGTGTATCCCCATCCAGGATTGCTTTGTAATTTAACCCATAATTGTTGTGTAACTTACCCCATAATTGCAGTGCATTTACTGTGTATCCTGATGCTTCTTTATTTGTTGTTACTCCGTAATTTGTCCTAGTAGTACTGTGTATTTCCCCAATAATTACAGTGTAATCCTGATGCTTCTTTCTTCAGTGTAAATTTTGCTATAATTACTGTGTAGCATGTCGTAGAATTACACTGTAGGTTACCCTGCAATTACAGTGCAATATACCGTAATTACTGTGTGTGTTTTGTGCTTCTTTATTTGTAATTGTTGTGTAATTTATCCTAGAATTACTGTGTAATATTTTCCCCCATTACAGTGTAATTCTCATGTGTCGTAGAATCACACTGTAGGTTAGCCTGCAATTATAGTGTAATATACGGTAATTACATTGTTTTTTTCGTGCTTCTTTATTTTGTAATTACTGTGTAATTTGCCCTAGAATTACTGTGTAATATTTTCCCCGTTACAATGTAATTCTCATGCTTCTTTCAGTGTAAATTGTAGTGTATATTTTTTAGTGTAATACTGCGCCAGTTTCTTTTTTATTTACATTGTAATTTTTCTCAGATGTTTTGCATGCGTTAATTTGGTTTTGCACTGTAATATCCCCCATTCTTACTATATAATTTATCTTCAGTTTTTGGCAGTGTACTTCCTCTACCTTTTCATTGTAAGTTGCCCTAATTATTGTGTATTTGGACTCAGAGTTTCAGTGCATTTAGGTTGGTTTTTACACTGTATTTTAAGTTAGTCTTGCACTGTATTAATATGCCCCATTACTCTATAATTCCCGTGATTGCTGCCTTTCAGTGTATTTGTTGTGAGATTTCCCTTGTAATTGAGCCCCATTACTCTATAATTTTCAGCTTTCTTTAATTTCTTTCTTTTCATGTGTCATGTATTCTGCTTTGTTAGGTTTAGGTCAATGGGGAGACTACAGAAAGTCTCTCACAAGGATGTTTCGGTAGTTTCTTCTATCGAGAGTGTTGATTCTTTGAATGATCCTTCTGTGCCTAATGACTTTGCGGAAGATGGTTCTAATGCTATATCTTTGTAGTTATTTCTGTCTTGTTCTCTACTTTCTTTCGGTTTATTAATTTTTCTGTTTGTTGACTGAATTATTTTTCACGATCTTCCTAGTGATGATAGAGGGTTTGATAAAGCTGTTTTCAATTTCTATGTGAATCATGTGAGTTTTTCTGATCTAGTTACAATTAATGACTTTTTATTCACAAAAATTACAATGTAATTTAACCCAAAATTACAGTGTAGTATGCCCCTAGTATTACAGTGTAATTTATCCAAGAATTTCATTGCATTCCTCATGCTTCCTTTTTGTAATTGCAGTGTAATATACCCTAGAATTGCAGTGTAATTTAGCCCAGATTTTAGTGTAATCCCAATGCTTTATTTTTTAATTACATTGTAATTTTCCCAGAATTACAGTGTAAAGTCCATGCTTCATTATGTAATTACAGTGTAATTTTTCCCGTACTTACAGTGTAAATTTCGTGCTTTATTATGTAATTGTAGTGTAATTATTCCCCGAATTGTAGTGTAATTTTTCCTAGAACTGCAGTGTAAATTTCAATTTTTTTTCTAAACAAAGTAGTGTAATTTTCCTGCTGAATCTCTGTATTACTTGATATTTGAGCTTCATTCTTGTTCAACTTTGCTTGAATTACAACGGATTTTAACTCTGTTTAGTGTGATTATCCTATGTTGTTCCTTGGTTGTTATCATTGTAACCCACTAGTGCGATTATTCATTTCCTTCACTGTCCATGTGTACCAGCACTGTAACAAGCTCTGCGTTTCATTGTCAATATTATTGGATCTGTTTCCCCCTTGCTTCTCTCCAGGTACTTGCCCCTCTGATGTGCCTCTCTGACTTGTTTTTGTTCTTCCTTCTTCTCACTCCCTCTCTCCCATGACGTCTCTTTCATGTTTTTTCTACTCTTTCTTCTCCTCATTTCCCCTCTCCCATGACGCATCCCAGATGACTTGTGTGATGCAAGTTAAAGGAGGGTCCTGGGAGACGCCACTATTCTGATGATTTTTGTTCCTTCTCTTTGTCAGGTGATTTGTTGTCCATGAAAGGAAAAAAGAGCATGAGCAACGGTTCAAGAGGGTTTCGTGGTAGTTGCCTTGTTTTGTTTTGGTTATTAGTTAGAACCGGGTCGGATTTTAGCCGTCCGACCCATTTTTTTGGAAATACAACCATACAATTGTCCACGGTATTTGGACATAGGTGTCAGCACTTGATTTGTCAGGAAATTTGACTATAATATAGTGCGTTTTACCTTTGTATTGGATGACTTTCTCCATTATTTAACTTGTTTACCCCCGACCCGGCTCTGACGTGTACCCCCGACCCGTTTAGGCGTTCTTTTTTGCTTTTTGTTGATTTCCTGCTTATACAGGTGTAATGTGTTGATTGGTCAGGAAATTTGACTGTTTTCGAATTGAAAAACAGTCAAATGTCAAATAGACAGTCCCTAGGTTTAATTTCATATAGATAGATAGTCGAGTTTACAACAATATTGATGGAAAATATGTTATGGATCGGAAGAGGGAATTCCCATCTATATTCGTGAAGAGGGAATGCCCTTCCCCGCACCACGCCCCGCTTCCCCTGAGAAATTGTCGTATTATACCCCTGCGTAGCATATGCTATTGGTGTCTGAATTTCAGGGTACGACTTGTGGATTCCCGTACTATGTTGAACTATCATTTTGGTTTTATGAATATATAGCTATCTAGCTATTGACGGAATGATTCGTGGGATGCCATTAATGCTTTTCACCTATATCTTTTGCTCAGTTCATAAGAGATTTGCATGTGCAGTCACCACTATTGTCTTTCACGCACGTACCTACCACGTTAACTTTAAACAAGTATCCAAGGATCAGCCGCTATGCTATCCACCTCAAGCTAATTAAGAGGAAATTACCATGGTCAACCCCTTGAGTCCGATCAAGGACGTAGATCGAGCGGACCATACAGATAATGGAAATGACACGAGGGAGGGTCAGAATACGTACCCCACCTGGATGTTGCCCATTATATGTATAAAAGGGTGGTGTAATGTTCAAATATCCAATATAAATGTTTTATGTTGCACTTGCTTCACAAATGGGCAATGTGGAACGAAGGTTCATTAGTTAGCTAGTGCGACACCATCTGTTGAAGGCAATGGCAGGGAATCTGGTCAAGACATGCGCTAAACCTTGGTTTGACAAGTCAATATGGCCTATCCTAACACTGACCAAGAGGAAAATCATCATGGTCAACCCCTCACGAGTCCGGACAAATGCGTTGACCGATGATCCCCACGTATCGGTGCGTCATCGAAAACTTCGTGAGGGAGGGTTAGAATACCCCCCCCCCCCCCGCCATCCCATTTGCATGTGGCCATAATATAATCATAAAATGGTCGTGAGATGTATAAATATGCAATAGAATCTTTGGTGTTGCACTTACTTCAAAAACAGGACAGCGTGGCGCGAAGGTTCATTAGTTAGTTATAGAGTGGTACATTACCAGTCGGAGGCGATGGGAGAGAATCTCGTGAAGACATGGCCTCAATCTTGATTTGAAAGGTCACTATGACCTACTCTAACACAGACCAAGAGGAAATCACCATGGTCAACCCCCTAGTGAGTCCACTTAAACGCGTAGACCAAGCGAGCCCCATGGATTGGCGCATAATCAAAAACGGCACGAGGGAGGGTCAGAATTAACCCCCCCCCCCCTCCCCAAACTTGCATGTGGACCAATTATATGTATGAAAGGGTGGTATGATATATAACTATGCAATACAAATCTTTGATGTGTTACTTGGTTTTCATTAGGTTTCATCGCTTTTCTTTGTTTCAATTATTGGTTTCCTTCTACATTTTTTGTATACGTCAGAATTTTTTATACACACTTTACCAAAATTTAAATACACGATTAACATTTTTAAACATATCTTTTATGTCTAGTTTCTACATACACATTGTACATTTTTTATCTGCATCAGAAACATCTTATAGATACATGTCTAGCATTTTTAAATACCTGATTAACAGTTTTTAAAACATATAGTTTTTATGTCTAATTGTTCCATAAAAATTGTACATTTTATATAATTTTTAAAATAAACAAAAATATATGATTGACATTTGTTAAAACTTAGATTTTCTTATATCTATTTTTTCCGTACACATATTACTTTTTTATAAATATTAGCAACATTTTTGTATACAAGTTTAGCATCTTTTAAATGCATGATTAATTTTTTTCATCTACATGTTTTGCAGTCTATTCTCTCCGTAAAGAAATATAGGAGTGTTTGGATCACTATATAAGATTGTTCAGATCACTAAAGTAGAGATATAAACACTCTTATATTTATTTACAGAGGGACTACTTTTTTCACAGACATTTGTACATTAGGAATATTTTTTATGCATGCTTAATTTTTTAAAATTAATGTTTATCATTCCTTTCATATACGTGTTACGGTGCCTACTTTTTCCCATACATATTGTACATTTATGTATCGGTCAATAACATTTTTCTATTGACGTTTAACATTTTTTAATGTGCAATCAACATTTTTCAACTCTACATTTAAAGTGATTTCTATAATTGATTTAATTTAAATATTTCAAAAGAAAAGGTAAAAAACAAAAAATAAAAACAAAAATTCGAAAAAAAGCGCCAAAAAATAATAATAGTGAACGACTCACTAGTAGAAAAAGGCCCATTTGTCCCGGTTCGGGAACCGGGACTAAAGGGTCGGTACTAAAGCCCAGGACCTTTAGTCCCGGTTCGACTACGAAACGGGACAAATGGGGCTCCACGTGGCCACTGCGGCTTGCCCAGGCAGGGGGGGCTTTGGTACCGGCTGGTAGCACCAACCCGGACCAAAAAGCGTCCACGTACCAATAGTTCAGGGGCTGGGGTTTTTGTTTTTTTAAGGTGGGGGGGGGGGGTTGGGGGTTTGGTGGTTTTGTAGGGTTAATTTAGGGGTTTCATATATTGTGTTAGCTAGCTTATAGAGAGAATTGTCATCTCTTATCTCCGTGCTTGGTCGACGCTACGTACTATACGTATAGAGAGGACTCGACACGCTAGCTAGTAAGCAAATGAAGGAAACCATTAAGTACACAAGATCGTCATGAACATATACAAAGAGAAGTGATCGACCTCTCTTTCTCCGAGAGATTTGTCGAACAACATGTTTTCGTACATCTATCTGACGCTACTAGCTACATATATATAATATAAGATCTCTTACAATCACTAGCATCTGATGTCAAGTTCCACACGGTACTCTCCGTCTTTATCTATGACATGGTCAAGAAAGAATCCCGCCAATTCCTCTTGAATAGATTTTATTCGATCTTGTGGTAGGAGTTCATCCCGCAGCTGCCAAAGCTAATTTTAAGAAGGGGGGTGAGGGAGTCCTGGATTAGGGGTGTTCGGATAGCCGGACTATACCTTCAGCCGGACTCCAGGACTATGAAGATACAAGATTGAAGACTTTGTCCCGTGTCCGGAAGGATCTTTTCTTGGCGTAGAAGGCAAGCTAGGCGTGCGGATATTCAAGATCTCCTACCATTGTAACCGACTCTGTGTAACCCTAACCCTATCCGGTGTCTATATAAACCGGAGGGTTGTAGTCCATAGAACAACCATCATCATACACAATCATACCATAGGCTAGCTTCTAGGGTTGAGCCTCCTTGATCTCGTGGTAGATCTACTCTTGTACTACCCATATCATCAATATTAATCTAGCAGGAGTAGGGTTTTACCTCCATCGAGAGGGCCCGAACCTGAGTAAAATAAAGTGTCCCTTGTCTGCTGTTACGATCCGACCTTGACGCATAGTTCGGGACCCCCTACCCGAGATCCGCCGGTTTTGACACCTACAAGGGGTCAATACATATATATGAATGAAACTAAACACAAATAATGGTAATAAAATAAAATTGTGAATATTATTATTTACTCACTTAATAATCTTCTTTAGAGCAGCCCCGCTTAGAGGTCGTCGCGTTGTAGATGTACTCACAAATGTAGTATCCACAAAAAGTATTCCCGCCTTCCTGCCACAACCACTTTACGAGAAAATACAGGTCAATCTAAATGATAATCAAGCATTATAAATGGTATTAATGAAACTAGCTAGAATCAATGGGAGATGCATGGAACTAGCTAGTGGTACTTACGTTCGGGTGTGTAAATCGCAGCTTCCCCGGCAATCCCGGAGCTTCTACGGTGAACACTTTCCAAACACTGCGAGACAAAGAAAATAATTATTACTTGGTATCCGAAAATGAATAAAGTTGCCGATATGGTGCGATAATGATCGATTAAACGTACTTTTCGAGCATTTCAGTCATGGCCGCATACTCCTTGGGATCTTTTCGTCTTGAGTCTAAGACGGTTACTAGTCCCTTCTCAAGCTTTATCTCTAGGAGAATAAAGTGAAAGCTGCGCAGGCATGCATAACTCATCAATTACATTATTATAACATAGAGTAATGAGGGAAACTGGATATGCACAAGACAGTAACACTCACTTGAAGTTGTAAGGAAAGAGTATTTTATCTTTGTTTTGATTTTGAAGCAACGATTTTAGCAAGTTGGCCTCGGCTTTTTTGGCATCATGTTTAACCGTCCATTCATATATGAGATTTGTGTTAATGAACCCAATATCACACATTTGTCTTTTCCTGCATTCGGCGATCTTCAATCTGCATAATATAGTGAGGATAATTATATATACATGCAATGAAAGAGCTGAGCTATATATAGAGACTTAATTACAGAAGTAGTACTTACAGATAGTAGCAAGTGATGATTATTTTATCGAGGGCCTTTTGATTGAAAAACTAGAAGAACTTCTCAAATGGAACAGACAACAGATCAATTCCAACGAGGTCGTGCTCCTCTTTAACTCTCAGCGTCAAAATATCCTTCCCAGATTTGCAGGTGTCCATGTACCACTTATGGAATCTTCGCATCGTCATTGTTAGAGGAGGATGACCAGGTTTGAGGATAGGCTTCCCGTAGCGGTATTTGTGTTCATCCACCTCCATTATATCAAAATATGCAGAGTCGGGCAGGTAATCACCAGGATTGGTACCGGTCAGTATCCTCGGCAGATTTGCGACGATATTGCTAGACATCTTTAGCAGCGGATACGATTGGTTCGCCTGTTCGCCAAGCTGGGGATTTTTTTCCTGCTTGTTCGTTCTTGTAATCTTTTGTGACTTGAAGTAGTTCCCGACCGGCGAAGGCGGTGCTGGTCGCTTCAGGGCATCCAAAGTGCGCTTCAATTTCACCGGATCTATCTTCTCCTCCGGAGGTGGATGTTTCTTAGCTCTTTGCGTTTCAAAGAAGTCCTTCACTTGGGCTTGACAGATCTTCGTGTTTTCCTCCACGGTCCTCTCGTATGGTAACTTCTCTAGAGGCTTGAGAGATGGACCGAATCTGTATTGCATTTTGCCTCTGGCTGTACTGCTAGACGCCGGAGCAGCTGCAGCTGTTTTCCTTTGTTGCTTACGAGGCGGAGAAGGAGGCCGAGTGCTACGACGCGCCGGAGCAGCCCGAGCGGCGGCGGTTGTCTTCCGATTTTGCTGACGAGGCGGAGAAGGAGGAGGGCTGCTCGGACACGCCGGCGCAGGCGGAGAAGGAGGCGGAGTGCCGCCACGCGCGGCAGAAGGAGGCAGAGTGCCCTGATCACTCGCCCGGGAAGGAGGCGGGGTGCCCTGACTCGCCGGAGGAGGAGGACGAGGCGGAGGCGTCCAGTTCGGAAGGTTGATGAGCTGCTTCTGCCATAGACATGGAGTCTTCAGAGCAAGACCCAGCCGAGTCTCCCCTTCACCGGTAGGGTGGTCAAGCTCGAGCTCCTCAAATCCCTCCGTTATTTCATCCACCATCACAACAGCATATCCTTCTAGAATCGGAAGGCAGTGAAAAGTTGCGCCGGGTTCAGGAGGTGCTACAGAGCCGACAACCGCCTTGACTTTGAAGTTCTGCCATTGCGTCATAAGGTGGCAATCTTGAGCCTCCGTGATAGCATCCTTGCGGTAGCTAGCAGGAGCCGTGAAGTCAGGCTGCTGACATTACAAGAAATATGTTATTCCATGACGGATTTCCGGTGACGTTCTCAGGAACCGTCATGATCAATGACGGATTTCTCTGGTGAAGTCAGGCTGCTGACATGACAAGAAATCTGTTATTCCATGACGGATTTCTGGTGACGTTCTCAGGAACCGTCATGATCAATGACGGATTTCTCTGGTTCGTCATGAAATTCGTCACAGGTTAGTGAGATGAGAACAAACCCAACAACAATGACGCCGTTATGATGGACCGTCATGGATACTATCACGTATCGACCAGCTGCATACCCAACAAAACCGTCATGGATGGCTCATGCTGACATGTCATGCGTGTTTGACCCACATATGTGAGGCTTTGTTTTTTTACAAGTTGCTCGAATCGTTATGGACAGCCCTCCGGTCCTTTTTTTAGGAAAACATGCTGCTGCTGCTGGGCCGTATCGGTTCTTATGATTTAGAAGAAAAAAGGGTGATGCGTTATGGACAGCCTTCCCGTGCTTTTTTTAGGAAAATCTGCGTCATATCCTTTCATATGATTTTTTTAAGAAAAAATAGGTGATGCGCTTCAAGCGGATCGAACCACGGACCTCCCACTCATATGAGTAGGTCGCTGCTGCTGGGCAAAGACCATGTTACTATCACAGTTTTTTCTAAGTGCTTAATATAAGAGGCGAAGATTTTTAGTTTAAGAAAAAGATCGAACGGGGATTCGAACCACGTAGCACTAACCAACCTCTACGTTCCTTGCCACGTACGCTACAGTGAGCAGACAAAACATACTTGAGCGTAATTGTTTTAGTAATTTTCAGGCATAGCCAATAATATGTCTTTTGACGAAAAGACAATGATAGTTTTGAGAGTGGTGAAAGGCCGGACAAGCTCGCCTGCTCTATTAGAAGGTGGCATTTACTGGTCAGATGAGTTTGCACAGCGAAAACGGCAGACATACAGGTGTGGGCCTGTATTAGGAGACAACGGCGTGGGCGGGTGCATTAAAATTATTATGTTTGAGAAGGCGGGTGTGTTAACAGAGAGCTAGTAAAATGTTTCCTCGGTACAGACGAGCCCACGGCTCCGTGAGTGAACATATCAGTGGACTACAGTTTGGTCGGCGTTTTGTGAGCAGAAAATGCTAGCAACACACTTCCGTGAAAAACAAAAAAAGTTACAACGCACTTAGTAAAAAAAGCTTATGGAGCGGACGCTCAATCATTATTATTTTATTTTATTTTCCAATTAATTTACATTTTATTTTTTATTTTTGTATTAAATTTTTGGTAAACAAACACGCGCTAAAAATATACAAAATGTTTGTGGATATTAAAAAATGGGTTCATGTGTCTTTGGAAATAAATTATACTTATGTTAAAAAAATGTTTGTCGTATTAAATAAATCACCGCATATTTATAAAATGTGCATCATGTATTTAAAATCATGATTATCGTGCACTCAAAAATGTTCATAGTGTAATTCAAACTTCCTCATCATGTAATATAAAAATGACCATCATGCTTTAACACTTTTTGTAGTTACATGAACATTCTTTTAAATGTGTGAACACTTTTTAAAAACAGTGTTCATCGCGTAGTGTTTTTACAAATTGTTCATAGTGTAATTCGAAACCTTTTACCGTATATTGGAAAGTGTTTATTGTGTACTAAAGATGTTCAACATGTATTAAAAAATATTCATCGTTTATTAAAATGTGCATGATCTATCTTTAAAAACATAGTGTACTAAAATATTCGATACCCATTTTAAGAAATATTATGTGTCAAAAATGTTCGGTCAGCCTTATAATGTGCTCGAGTATGTATCATAAAATGTTTCTATTTTTTCAAGAAAGAAATAAAAGACTTTCTTAAATGTTCATCGCATGTTTAAAAAATGATCATGGTGTATCTAAAATATTTCAATGTTTCTATTACAAAATGTTCAACGTATTAAAAAATGATCACCGTGCATTTATAGTATGTTTGACATATTTTGAAGAAAAATGTGTTCAAACAGTTTTACCAGGTATTTTACAAATTTTATCGTGTATCTTAAGAAATATTCAACACATTTAAGAAACATTCACCGTGTATTTAGAAAAATATTTGACAACGTATTTGAAAAATGTTCAATGTGTGTTCAAAAACTATTTGCCATGCATTTTAGAAATACTCAACGTGCATTTGACAAGTGCTCAACATGTATTCAGAAAATGTTTAGGAGTATATCCAAAAATGTTTAATGTATATTTGAAAAACTGTCAACATGTATTTTAAAAATAGGACTGATAAAAATGTCAACATGTATCACTCATGGCGATGGTGTGGGGGCGGGCGACTCGGTGTCAACATCTCTTACTGATATGATTCAAATTGGAAATGCAAGTGGTTGAAAAATGTTGGCTAAATTAGTTCGAAAAATCATATTTTTGTCACTGAATCTTTGTTTAAGCGTTATACAACAAAAGGGAAGGAATTCCAAACATGATTCTGCCAAAATGCAACACGTAAAAAATAAAACTAAGAAAGTAAGAAAAAAAAATAGTAGGCTGTGTGTTTTGAACCGAAGATCTCTCTACATTACTAGGGCCAACAAACCACTTGTATTAAGCTGCGATATACACTAAATGAACACACCTTACTCTCTTATAGTAAGAGGAGATTTTTCTTAATTAAAAAACCTTGATGATAAAAACAGTTTAAATCTAGCATATTCATAACTTATCCTTGAAGACTTGTAATAATATAAACTTTTTGTATACTTATTTTAATTCTAGATAATGCAAACAAAGTTTGGAAAATATGAAATTTCGCAGTATGTCATTATATGGTATGTAGAGACCGTGTTAACAATTGTAAGAGGTTTCGCAAAAGATATGGTGTACATTTTTCCTTGTTTCTTTCTTTTCTTTTCGAAACCTTGCATGGAAACAAGAACATGTGCAGAAGAATCGTGGCTTCGAGAGGGAAAGGGTTAGGTTTGAAGGTGATGTGTCAGTTGTTTCGATGTTTTGTGTTAAAACTTTTTCTAGACTCAAAATAGAATATCACTTCTACCATGTCCAAATTTGGTATTTTTCGGAGTTCATTTGCAATATTTAATTCATTAAGTGTATTTTAGGGCATTTAACTGGTATAATTTAATTTGAATTGTGATTGCATTAAAGAGTTGGAAAAATGGCTGAAAAAAACATGTTTATGTTAATAAATCTATTTTTAGGCCTTATCCAAGAAAAGAGGAGGAATCCCAAACAATTGGGTGCCAAGACTCGACCGCGAAATGTAGCTCATCGGTTTTTTATTTCTAGAAAATTAAATCAAAGGCTGAACAACACGGAACCTGGCATCGTGTTATCATATGGTCCCTAGAGGGTGTGGTAAAATTTTGAGAAGGTTTCACAAGTGTTGTGATGTACACTACTTGTAAACCGAAACAACTTTGAGGAAGAATCATGGTTTCGAGCGGGAATTTGTTGAGTTTGAAGGCGAAGTGTTTGTAGCTTTAGTGTTTGACCTTGAAACTTTTTCTACAATTAACTTACACCATCACATGTTCCAAGTCAAAATTTGTCATTTTTCGGAGTTTGTTTGTAATATTTAAGACGTTAAGTGTATTTCTAGGCATTTAACAGATACTTTTCACAAAACCATTTGAAAATTTCATCCACGTTTAGTCTATGACCTAAAATTAAACATACACACTTATATATATATTTTTAAAATATAAAACTTGTTTGAGATACATGTAGTTCAAATTGGAATGATTTCTCAATAAACATGTGAAAATTTATTTGAACAATAGAAAGCGATATATCATTTGGAAATTTTTGAAACTCCTAAAAACATATATTTAGTATATCTCACGTAGAAACTTTATTGGGGTACGTAAGTTTTTTTTTTCAAATTACTTCACAAGGATGGCTTGTTTAGTTATTGGGGAAATACGAAACTAATGTTCAAGTTACACATTGTTGGGCTGAAAGCAGAAAAGGCGCGTTATAGCTCTCAGCCGAGGGGCGATCCAACGTGAGTGAAACCATGCCTTCTGATTGGTCGAACCATCCTGCCCACGGATCGCAAATTTCAACCGTTCGAGTCATCAAGATCAGACGGATGTCGTACAACCCCTATCCTATCTTCTTTCTCCCCTGAGCAATGCTATACGGACGACAAAAATCAGACGATTCATGCACGACAAGAGAATCCAGCCGTACATGCATGTCTACAGCGCAGGAACGGGCCGCCGGATTGGTAGTCGTCCTCACATCGCCCATCTTTTTCGTCTGTATAGCAGTTTTGTTCTCCCCTACCCCCGCAGCCACAGGCTCCTGTTCCGTCGAGAAACCAGCCGCCATTCCTTTCAGCCTCTTCTCCAAGTGCGTTCCTTCCTCCCATCTGTCTGGCCACATCTCGGCGTTCCGGAATGTGACCACGACCGAGGGCCGAGCCTTCGAGGCATCCTTATGGCTCGTCGACCTGTCGGGCGCTCCTCCTTCTCTGTCCATCATGCCGGCCTCCAGGAGGAAGACTTCTCCGGTGAGCCCGTAGTCATCTGCACCGGGGCCGCCCTCGTCCTCTTCTGCGTCAAAATCGGTTCATTACTATCTAGCCCCCGCCCCTCTTGACCTCCATCGCCCATTCTGGATTTAATTCCCCTTGTGTGGCAGCCTTGCAGGTATAGGAGCTCCGAGGCCGTAGCAAGGCAAGGGCGGCCTCCATGAAGTGCAGACCATCCCAACAACCGGCGGTGCCGCGCTGGGACACCGGAGGCGCGGGGCTGCGTCAACCCGGCGCCGACGAGATGTGTTGACCCGTCGCGGAGATCTGTGTAGTGGTGGCCCCTGCCATCGAGTGTTCGCTGCGATGGCCTCCTATTCCCGAATGGCGGCGGTCAGCGTTGTGGACTACCGGGGTGGATGCCGTCGCCGGTCAGCGTTTTCCCCATCCAATGCATGCTGGAGGTCAAGGGCATAGGGGCAGTGGCATGCTTGTCATCCACATCCACCGTTGCTTATTTTTAGTGTACACGGACGATGGGGGGAGTGCGCAAGATCTCCTGCGAGCGCTGGCCGATCACCGGCAAGTGCTTTAGGGAGTAATTTGTAAATTTTATTTCGGGGCGCATTTTGCTTTTGGTGTCATTTGTGTTTTTGTCAATTGTATATTATTTTGACAGGAATTGTATTTCTGTTGAATGATATTATAAAAAGTATTAATAAAATAACTGATGTGACGAAATTTTTAACGGATCACAATTATAGAATTAGTGGGCTATAAGCTTAATTGGGCTAATCTTCACATAGGCCAAAACCAATATATTGGGCCAGAATCCCAATTGGTCTCATAACCACCCATGTCAGACCCACCTTGGCTCCCATGTCAGATGATGATATGGCATGCATGTTAACGTCGTTAATAGTATACCATCTATGATGGTGCATAACTGTCATAGAGTGCACTGTGGTTAAATTATGACGCGATATACATGACGGATTTAAAATCTGTCATGGACGTCCATCCTTTACAGTTTTGCACCCACCTATGACGGCTCATGTCCGTCATGGATTAACATATTTCTTGTAGTGTGAAGGAGCTCGGTGGAAGCCACACTGCTTCTCCGCTAAGATGGCGGGGTAGCTTCTGGGTTAGCTCCGGCATGTCGCTGGATGTCCTTTTCCTCGAGCGCTTGTATCCTTGCATGCGGCTTCTGCAGTTCGGTCTGCTCCACTTTCCTCCTCCTCTGCCGGGTTTTGTAACCGCCTGCGTTGGGAAACCCAACCTTCCACGAAACGGAGCCTGGCGTGCCTCGTGTCTATCCAGGGTGCTCAGGATTCCCGAGGGCCTATGTGAGCTCGTCGAACGTCCCTTGCTGCGCTGCGGTGATATACTCCTGAAGCTTCGTGACGGGTATTTCTAGTTACTGGTTCGTCCAAACACACTTCCCTGTTTCAGGGTCCAACGTTCCCCCAACCCCGAAGAACCAAGTCCTTGAACAGTGTGGTCAGTGCAATGTCTGTGGTTCGACCCCTTTATGAAGAAGGTCATTCTCAGCCTTGTCCCACAAAGGCCGGGCTTTGAGATAGCCACGTGACCCCGTGCGATGGTGAAGCTCCTTCTTTGCATCATTTTTTTTGTTTGTCGCTGACATCTTCTTACTCTTTTCTGATGTCTTGAGGGCCACAAATGCGTCCCAGTGATCTCTTATCTTCTCAAATCGTTCGGTTAATTCTGGAGTCTTGTCTTTGTCGACAAACGTTGTTTTCAACTCATTCTTCCACCTCCTGAATAGATCTGACATCTTCTTAAGAGCACGATCCTTGACCAATGGCTCTATAACTGGCTTCTCTGAATCCTCCTCTGGCGGTAGGGTGAAATTTGCCTTCAGCGCGGTCCAAAGATCATCTTTCTGCCTATCGTTGACATAAGACACCAGAGGGTCTTTGTTCTTAGGCTTATACCATTGGTGGCTGCTGATCGGGATCATGTCCCTAACAATAACCCCGCACTGAGCAGAAAATGCTTCCTTGGTCCGGATGGGTTCAATGGGTTGGCCATTGCCCGCGATTGCTTTGATCGTGAACCTTACATCCTGGCGCAATTTTTTCTTCGGGCCTCCTCTCGTTACCGAAGTTTGGCTCCATCCGGAGGGCTAGAAAAGAAGAAAGAAGAGAATTAATATGTGTACATACCAAAAACAATTAATGCATCAATTAGCTAGTCAGCACAGGCTTAATTAATATATATACCTGGCCGGACTCCGTTCGGTCACCGGAGCCTTCATCACGGTCTCCTTCTTTCACCGCCATTCGGTCACCGGAGCCATCATAATCATGTCCTTCCTCCTCCATTGTTCGATCACCGTAGCATGCTTCACCCTCTCCTTCCAGACCATCGGTGTCGTTGAGATACGACATGATATCACCTCCACCGAGGATTATGTCCCCCAACTCCTGTTCTGCTTCCAAGTCTCGGTGCTCCATAGCTTATGGAAATATTACAACATGGCAATTAATAGACAAACATGACAGATGTATATATTAGTGGCAAAAGTAGACCTAGCTAGCTAATGACAACAAGGAATCATATTAGTGGCCTCGACGCTTCTAGGGTTTGGGGTGGCCTCGGCAACGCTTCTAGGGTTTGGGGTTGCCTCGACGACAACGCTCTTTTAACTTGGTAAATTTGGGTGGCCTTGGCAGCGATTCTAGGGTTTGGGCCGGACCACCTCTCTCATGATTGACCAATGTCCGGACCGGCAAGGGAGTTAACAAAATGGCGCCATTCTAGATGTGTAGAAAATGGTCCATCTTTTCCTGATCTCATCTACCCTTCTATATGTCACGTTGTCTAGTGTCAAAGAATTCAAGAAAACCATGACTTCATCATTAGCCGAAAATGACAGGCACATAATGGTACAAAGCTCTTCAAAGTTGTTTTGGAACGGAGTTCCCGATAGAATAATTTGCTTATTGGTACATATTTCAGCAAGAGCCTTTGGAATATCGCTATTTGGAAGGTCCTTGCTAAAATTCATACCAAAAGGCGGGTTATTCTATCAGGAACTCCGTTCCAAAACAACTTTGAAGAGCTTCGTAGCATCATACGCATGTTACTTCCAGCTAATGATGAAGCCATGGATTTCTTCAATTCTTTGACAGATAATGTGACATATATAAGATCAGAAAAAATTGGATCAACTTATGCACATCCCTCGACCCCTGGACGACCCACGACCCATCGGCGACCCTCGGCCGCTCGGCGATCCACAACCCTCTACCCTAGTTCCCGACCCTCGACCCCCTCATGTCACGTTTGTCTACTGTGAAAGGATTGAAAAAAACCATGTCTTCATCATTAGGCGAAAGTAACAGGCACATGACAGTACGAAGCTCTCTAAAGTTATTTTAGAACGGAGTCCCAGATTGGATAATTCGCTTTTTGGTACAAAGTTCAGCAAGAGCCTTCCGAATATCGCTATTTGGAAGGCCTTTGCTGAAATTCATACTAAAAGGCGAATTATCCTATCCGGGACTCCGTTCCAGAACAACTTTGCAGAACTTCGTACCATCATGCCCCGGTTATCTCTGGCTAATGATGAAGCCATGGATTTCTTCAATACTGTGACACAAGGCAACCTCTCGACCCCTCGGCGATTCTCGGCCCTCGACCCCTCGACGATCCTCGACCCTCGAACCCTCAGCGCCTCGACGACCCCGGAACCCTCGACCCCTCCACGACCCTCGATCCTCGAACTCTCGGCCCCTCGACACTCTAGTTCCCTGGATCCCTCGACGACCCTCGACCCTCGAACCCTCAACCCCCCGTTCCTGATAAAAATTAAGAATTCCTTCTTCTTCTCCTTTTTTTCTAGCCTCCATTGGTCAGGCCTGAACCAAAGCCTTGTTTTCTACTGGTGTCTATTCCCAGCTGGGCCAGTTCATTCTGGCATCTTTTAACACGAGGCGCCGCTGTGTCTCATGTGAAGCGAGACATAGTCGTGCTCTTGCACTAGTCCCGGAGATGTTCGACGCCAGGCAATTTTTTTGCAAGGTCTCCAACCCAACAAGCCTGTGTTATTGGTGTGATTGTAAATACAGAGAGATTTTAACCACGACACGGGAGCAACTCAGAAGCGGGCTGACTGTTCAGCTCATCGAGTTTGTGAGCAGCAGCATCAACAATGGCTTTCTTTGCTAAAGGTCGGTCTACCACGAGGAATTTCCTTTTATAAAAAAACTCAACAGGATTTTTCTAGATTAAGGAAAAGAAGGCTTTACTAGATAGAGCGTATTAAGCAAAGACTCTGAACTTACTCCTTGAAATATTATTTGGTTGATATTTTTTATCACTCGTGATCACACTGGCCTTTGCATTGATACTTCACCACTGTGAATAAAAAAATTATTATACAAAATAGATATGCTTGTTTCTCTTCTCTTGAGAAATATCGTGAGCAGTGAGATATCTACTTGTGGGAGCAGATGGGAAGCAGTTTGGGGATCAGGGAGTAGTGTCCAGATCTCACACGACTGCAGATAGTGTGCACGGAAGCAAAGGAACATCTACTTAACCCTTCATAGGCCCTGTTTGAATACTCTAACTCAGTTAGAGGTTAGAGTTAGATTCTAACCGTAAACTAATTCTAACCAAAGAGCTGTTTGGATGGTAGGGTTAGATTGAAAATAAATGCTCTTTCTCAATCATTTGACTACTCTAGACCCCATTTCCTGCCGGATTTGGTGTGTCCGGCTCTTGTGTGGCCTCCTCCCGCTCACAATTGACATAAACAAATTATCTTTACAAATCAAGGCTCCAAAACATGATAAATTTTATTTTGTCTATACAAATGAGATAAATTTTATTTTGTCTATACAAACAAATTATCCCACTCAAACATACAAGTCGCCAATCAAGCTTCACAAAAACAAATTACACTCCATGAAACAAAGCATGAGCTAATTCATCATGGAAGGCATTCATGTTGATATCTTCAACAAGAGGTTCATCTTCTGGCCATGCGGATGCAGAAGAACTAGGCATTGGATTATAATTGTCATCCGCATCGCAGGCATCAAATTCCCTATCCGCAATTCTGCTCTCTCAAAATGAAATTATGAGGAGCCATACAAGCAACAATAATTCTAGTTTGCTTGCCCTCTAGAAATTTGGCACGTTCAATAAAATCCTAAATCTCATCTTCAACACTCCAAAGGATCGCTCAACGACATTCCTAACTTTGGCATGTGCATGGTTGAAGTTTTCTTTCATACCTTGTGGCGGCGGGCCGTTTTGCCATTGTTGCACATGTTACCTTGTACATCTGATACATCAAAAAGATGGATAAAATATATAGGTTAAAATAACCAACTTCTGTGACAAACAGCTATACATAGGAGGTACTGATACACCAGCCCCCACCTTTCTTCACATGCCTGTATTGCAACTATTTAGCAATGATAGTAGAAAACGAAACGCAACAGAAGTAATTGAGGTACAAAGTATCTCTATAAAATCCAAGCATCACAAGTCGCTTAATTAGGACAATAATAAGCATGAAGGTTTGCTTTCCATCACCACCTGAATCAGTGGTGAATCTACCCAACAAGCTTCAAAGGGCAGACCCAGTGTACTAGTGTTTCTTGTGGAACCCCAATCCACTGCATTGTTTTAGCCAACAAGCAGACCCAGTGTACTACTCGCAACGCATCGAACGCATGTTATGGTAGCAGGCAGTGGTTCAAACAACACTTCTTAGTGTTGTGTGAAACAACTAGTCGAGGTTGCCCAGCGGTGTGTGCACATTGTGTGATGTCGTCATGACAAAAATTTAGCGTTCTTGAAATTAAGCATATCCTGCATTTACGTCCTAGATTCACCACTGACCTGAATCTAAACAATAGCACAAAGCACACTCAACATTGCATGTATAATAGTCTTCTTCTTCAAGAAATTCATGAAATAGATTGGCCATCTAGCAACCAGAGCACATGAACGAAATTATAGAAATTCATGAAATAGATTGGCCATCTAGCAACCAGAGCACACGAACGAAATTACAGAAATTCATGAAATAGATTGGCCATCTAGCACCTAGAGCAACCAGAGCACATGAGCGAAGTATGGCTGTGGGACAGAGAAGGAACCCTCGAACTCACCCCTGGTAGATGCGCTGTGAGCGGCGGTCGGAGGAGGGCAAGCGGCGGCCGGCGAGGAGGGAGCGGCGCGTCCGGCGGCCGGAGGAGGGCGAGCGGCGGCCAGTGACGAGGGAGCGGCGCGAGCGGCGGCCGGAGAAGGGCGAGCAGCAGCCGTAGGAGGGCGCTCCCGGGGTTCCGGCGGCGAGGCGATGTGCCTGGGCGAGCGGCGAGGCGCTGCGCTGGGCGAGCGGCGAGGCGTGCGAGGTGGGTGAGGAGGAGGGATCTGATGCGGGAGGGGTATGTTTTTTTTACTATTTTTAGTGGGCTCAGGAAAACTAACCCAAATAAGCTTCGCTATTGTGGGCTAGTTTTTTGGGGTGGTTTAGACCCAACTAACCCGAACTAACCCATCATGTTTGGATCCTTTTAGGTTATTTGAGCCCCAACTAACTAAAACTAACTCTAACTTAGGGATCTAAACAGGGCCATAGTGTCACACACACGTAACCTTCACAGCAAACGGGTACACTGCAGGCACTGCAGGTACGTTCATGACAGCTTTGGCTTACAACGTTCCTTGTACGTGCAGGCGATCGATAGAGCACCTATAGCAGGATTGCTATTTCTTCTGCTACTACCCGACACTTGCACAAAAAAGTTGTGTACGCATGAATGTTCCGATGCCTCACACTCGTATCGTTTCACTAATGATTGCACAGGCCTTTACGATGCATAGTCATCGTGAAGAGCCTTTATTGCCACAAAAGAATAAAAGAAAACATGGTAAAATGAAGCCTAGATTGTGAGTATACTTGTTGGAACTTGAAGCGGGTGAATGGGGTCGTGAGTGATTCTGCATGGGCGTGATCATGTGGTGCGACATGCGAAGGAAACGGGGTGAATGGGGTCGACTTTATAGGGAGCGGGCAATGTGTGCGTGCAAGCTTTTAAATGTTTTTTCTTACCAAAGATTCATGACTGCCTGCGTCCTTCCGTAGAACGCAAGCTTGTACAATTGGTTCCGGGCAAAGCCCTGGCGGCGCGGCGGCGGCGGGACCCCTTGGTCGCCATTTTCGAGAGCGGGGGCGGCGCTGCTCCGCTGCTCCAGGCGGGGATGCTGCGGGAGGGTGGTGGCTCGCCGTGGCTGGACGTGGTGTTCTTTCGGGCGCCGCTCGACGGGGGCATGGCGGGGCCTGTCGTGGCTGCGTGATGCGGCGGAGGAAGCCGGGGCGGATCTGGTCCAGCGCAGCGCGGTGCGGGCTGGCCGGGACGCGGCGGTTCCGGTCGGGAGCTGCAGGTCCGTGGTGGTGGCGGTGGGCCACGGGAGAGGACAGCGACGCGGCGGCGTCGCACGGGACGGGCGGGCGCGGATCCGGGCGGGGCTCCAGCGGATCTGGTGGGTGGCGGCCGGCGGGAGAGCGGCTCGAGGTGTTCCCAGCTTGCTGGTGCTCCTTCGGCAGGTCCCGGCTGCGCCTGGGGCGCGGATCCGGGCGAGGCTGCCCCGGATCTGGTGCGTGGTGGTCAACCTCGTGTTCGGCGGGCTGCGGGCGGCGCTACGGCGCGTTGGCTTCGGCAGCGAGGAGGGAGGATGGCAGCGCGGCGGCGCCGCTCTTGGCGGTGGGTGCGGGGCTGCCATGACGGCGCATGGTGCCGTGGTGGTTTTGCTTGCCATGTAAGAGGTGGTTGCCGGTGGTGATCGGGGTAGAGTGCTCGGCCGCCGCCGGTGGTGATTGGTTGTGGTGAAGATGGGTTTGGTGAGCTCCGGGTGAAAGCCTAGCTCGACCTCGGTCAATGCCGGCGTCGACGACGTCCTAGGATGTCGTTCCCTTGTTGGAGGCGGCGTCGTGGAGCCCCTTCATCTCCCTCGTCATCTCAGCCACGGGCTCTTCGGGTGAAAACCCAAACTTCGGCCATGGCCGAAGTGGGCGTCGGCGGCGTTCCTCGTCGCTTCCCTCTTGGGGGCGACGCCTTTGGAGGTCCGGTCCTTCATCTGCTGGCGGTGGCTCTGTGGCTTTGCAACTTCGTCGTCGGCTAGGCGTGTGCGCGGCCTCGGGGCCGGCGTGGAAGTCGGAGCGGCGGCTCCGGATCTCGTTATCGTGGAGGGGTGCCGGCATCGGTCACGTGGGTGACAGTGTCGTTGGCCAGCCTGGTGCGCGGCCTCGGGGTCGGCGTGGATGTCGGAGCGGCGGCTCCGGATACGGTGGTTGGGTATTGTCTCCGGTTGCTCGGGTGGCGAAGCTGGCGGCTCGCATGGTGCGCGGCCTCGGGGTCGGCGTGTGTGGTTTCTGTCTGTACGTCG
The DNA here is from genome assembly GCA_032464435.1 of Aegilops umbellulata. NCBI lineage: Eukaryota > Viridiplantae > Streptophyta > Magnoliopsida > Poales > Poaceae > Aegilops > Aegilops umbellulata. The sequence continues at coordinate 493,988,473 of CP136058.1, forward strand.
AAGCGGCGGCTCCGGAGATGGTTGTAGGGTGTCGGCTCCGGTTGCTTGGGCGGTAGAGCACGCGGCTCGACTGGTGCGCGGCCTCGGGGCCGGCGTGGATGCCAGAGCGGCGGCTTTGGTCTTGGGTGTAGGGTGTCGGCTACGGGTTGCTTAGGTGATGTAGCCGGCGGCTCGGGTGGAGCGCGGCCCTGGGGTCGGCGTGTGTTTCTTTTGGTTATCCCTATTTAACCGAGAATGTTAGGTTTTCGGGTCCGGTTTTCCTTATAAACTGGACCAACTCTCTTCTTCTAAATGAAATGCAGGAACACCCTGCCCCTTTCGAGGTGTTCTCGAAAAAAAAAACAATTGGTTCGAACTAGTCAGCGGACACTGATGCGGAAGCCAATCATCCAACCATATCCCTTAAATATCCGTTGTTGTTGTTTTTTGTCTAAGATAGTAGCACTTAAAATAATTATAGAAAATAGCACAAATCCATCCATAAATAACATGCAAATATCCCTAGTACAACAATAGTTCAAATGTAAATTTTACATACAAGATAACCGGATGTTCAAGAAGTTTTTCAGATTCATCAATTCCAAATTCAACAATACTCGAGTCAAAATCAGTATATGTCATCCCACACATAGTGCTCCTTGAGCGTCATCCAACAATGTATGTATGTCAACAGCCTGCCCTCGGTCATGTAGCGCATCACGGCAACGCCTGTAGGCTATACCATGTGTAGAGCAACATTGAGTGAATGGATGAATTAATCAACATGTAAAGCAACAAGAAGCAAAACTAACGATCTAGGTGCTTGAGGAGCCTAATGGCCAAATTATCTCCACTCGATGAATCGCATCACAAAACTTCATGATGGAGTTGTAGACGTGTACCATCGATGCGATATTGAGTTCACATTGTGTCAGTGAATGATGCGCACCTGCGTGAAGTTCTTTTGCTTATGAAACGAAGCATGCACGTGCTGCCAAAAGATCGAGCCTGTTGAGATCCTGCCTACGAGGTCCGTAGATACGACCGACCACGCATCAAAAAACAACTCATTCTCGATCATCGACTACCCCGCCATAGAATTATTGTAGAAAACAACAAAAAACTAATCAACAAACAATCTCAATGGCATTTGACCGAACAAGCCGAGCGTGGTGTTTGCTATGAACGTCGTCCACGGGGGACGGAGGTTACCTGGCTGCAGAGGGATCCTGTATGGATGGTGGTGTAGTCCATGAAGAGCGCAGGGGCGTTGGTGGGGGCTGCGCACGAACGAGGATGCCTTGGTGGCGGCGGACGATGAGGATGTGGATGCGAAGCTCGGGGGGCAGGACTGGAGTGAAAGAAAAGTAGACCGGGAGGGGGATTTTAGTGTGCCGGGGTGTTGAAGTCTTAGAGCATCTCCAGCCGCACCCCAACAGGCCCTCCCAAGGTGTTTTTGCCGCGCCGGGGCCCAAAAATCGGCCCAGTCGCGCCCCCAAGAGCCCGTTTTTCGCCGGCTTGGGCCGAAATCTGCGCCGGCTGACCCGAGCCGTACCTGGTGCGCTGGGGGCGCTCGGGGACGCCGGGGAGAGGGTTTTGGCGCGAAAGCGCGGTGGGCCCACCGAGTCAGCGGCACGTGCCTTGTCTTTCCCAGAACACCTTGTTTTCCCGCGCGGAATCAATGGAAAGGCTGCCACCGGTCATTCTTGCCATTTATTTCTCACGGGCGGTGCGTCACGGGCTGGCTGGCGCGGCGACGCCTCCCCTTCCGCCACGCGTTCACACGACCTGGGCTATAAAACTAGAGGCTTCCCCTCGCCGCTGGCTATACCAGCCCGAGTCCGCCGAGCCCGAACCAGTCGCAGTCCCTCCCGTACGCCGTCGAGCTCTGCCGCTCTCCCCTTCCCCTTCCCCTCTCCATGACCGAACGCTTCACCGGCGACTCCGCGGCGGCCAACCTTCGGCCGCCGCTCAATCCAGGAGGGCGAGGCGTGGCTTCTCTTCGAGGTCAACATCCCGACGCCGCCGGACATGCGCGCCGGGCTGACAGGGTGGAGACTCAGCAACGGCGGCGTCCCCTTCCCCCCGGTGCCTGACGTCGATGCGCGCTCCGGCCTCTTCGCCGCCGAGGTCGACTGCGTGCGGTCGTCCCTGACGGAGGAGCAGCGCGCCCTCCCCCAATACACCGCCGACAACCAGGCGGCATGGGCGGACTATTTCCAGCGGCGGCAGGTGCAGCGGCTGGCGTCCACGAACGGGGCGCCGGTGGTCGGCGGCCTCAAGAACAGCGACGGCCGCCGCGTCTGGTGGGGCATCCCCGGCCGCACCCTGCATGAGGTGATGGAATACCTCGAGGGCGGCAATAACCCGCCGCTGGCGTACCCTGCCGTGGCGGCTGTCCCGACCCCCCGCCGGAGCGCTGGGCCGTGGGTGCCCAGGAGGTCCGCCGGCTCCTCCTCCTCCCACTGTTCCTCCTCCTCCCGCTCCTCCTCCCGCTCCTCCTCCCACTCTTCCGGCTCGCCAGCGCCCCTCGGCGTCAAGGCCGAGCCCGCCGCGGAGACGAGGGCGGCCGGCGCGCCTCCTCCTCGGCTCCTCAGCGCTTCAGGCTCGCCGGCGGCATCAAGGAGGAGGAGCTCGACTACGAAGTGGCCCTCAAATGGGGGCGCGACGAGTGGACGCACACGGAAATGGAGCGCCAGTGCGCCGCCTTCGCGCGGTTTGAAGCTCGTCGCCGTGGCCGAGACGAGGGAGGCATCGTCGTCCTCGATGACAGCAACGACGACGACGACGACGACGACGTGCCGCCACCGGTCTGCCATGGAAACGCCGGCAGGGGTCCAGTAGGGGCGGCCGCGCCATCAAGAAGGAGAAGGCCGCCGACGACGACGAGGACGACGAGGGCGAAGGCCATCGACTTCTTTGCTCCGTAGATGTTATTTTAATAATCTATGTAAACGCCTAACATGTTGAATATGAATGTCAAGTTTGCCGAATTTTAGCTAAACTTTGCTGAATTCAGATTTTTTTTAAACTAAAAAACGCGTCTGGGGCGACCCTGGGCGAGCGGTTGGGAACCCGCTCGCCCCCGCGCCGATTTTAGTGTCGGCTCGCCCCCAGGGGGCGCGTAAAATCGCCTCCTGGGGGGGCAACGGCTGGAGATGCTCTTACGTGGCCGTTGTCTGGACTCCCACAAAGAACCCTCCCCCAGTTTGCTTCCAATGTGTCGGAGGACCGGTTGGGTACCATCTTGGATGGCAAAATGTGTTCGGACTGCTTGGTCCGGACGATTACCCACGGTCCGAGGATTCATGTTGGAGATACCCTTAGTCATTACTTGTAGCTAAAGAATAAACTGAATATTGTTTTTCATTTATTTCATCACTTCCCCAAGCAGAGGACTTTGGATGAGTTAGATATTTTTTTGTTAAGCATCTCATTTTGTTTGTTATCGAGGCGACTTCTTATATGCAACCTCTTGTAACATTTTTTTTTGCGGGAAAGACCAAGTGATATTAATCCAGTACCCTTACAGAACAGTCCTCAAAAGATAAGACAATTACAAACAAGTCCTTAAGGATAAGGAAGACGCCGTCGTCGATGAAGACGTGCCGCTGGCGCGCCGCCGCCGCTCCTCCTCTACAACCTTGGATCGGACGGAGTCCCATGGCGGTCGGGAAGTCAACGGACCTCGAACCCAAAGGGCCTCCACCTTGCATCGTCGCCATCGCCTTCGATCTGGACCTCATCACCTGCATCTTCTGAACTTTCAACAACCGGAGCCGCCGCCCACGGACTCCGGCACGGGAAGAAGGCGCACGGCAACTCCGCCGAGTTGCGAGCACCAGGAAGGAGGCGGGGAAGTGGTCGGATTCCGCAGAACCCCGCCACCGGAGAAGATCACCGCCGCCACAAACCACCAACCCGGCAGCGCCTTCCTCTCCACGGCGCTGCCGGCGAACCACCCACTCCATCCTAGCTATGTACAGACGGGGACCGAGGTTTCCCCACCCTCCCGCCGCCGAAGCGGCCGGCAGAGGGGGGGAAACCAGCGAGCCGCCGCCGGCGAACTGGATCGAACGGGTAAAGGGAAAAAAATCGCCTCTCCTACTGTAGCGGGGGAGAGAGCCGAGCCAAGGTCTCGCTAGTTCTTATATATAACCTCTTGTAACATGATATGGCTATGTGGCCACCAATTAAAGAGCCAAGTACAAATTACACGGGTTGTAATTATAAAGAAAACTTAAACATGTATATTTACAAAAATAACATTACTATATTTTTAATAGTTTCTTCTATGGCATAATCTCACAACAGAAATGTTGTATCTCATAACTTGTCTGACTGGAGTTTTAACATGGTCCTTCTTTTCTCCTCTTTTGACACAAGAGGTAAGAGTATATAATAAATCTGAGACATTGATTTCATTAAGTTGTGGGTCTAAGTAAATTTTACCTTCTCACCTCCCATGCGAAAAGAGGAGGTAACACTAGTGGAAAAATGGCTAGCCACAACATTTTGTTCGTGGCGCCTCATTTTCAATCAACGCCAGCACTATATTTTCCATATAGTGGCGGCGTTGGCATAGTTGCTACGTCATTACTAAGACCAAAATGGTGGCGTTGGAAAATAGTTGAACACCACTTGTAGATGGGACCCACGGTTGGTACAAAGCGCAATATAGTGGTCACGTGGCATAACATGGAATGCCAACACTATTATGTTTAGTCGTGGTATGTCATGATTGCCACGTCAACACTATATGATGTGGGTCTATATTTGTGAATTAGTTTTTTTATTCTTTATTGATTAAAATGTGTTTAAGAATTTCTTAAATATTTTAGCGAGAAATCTAGGACTTACATTTATTAAATTAATACTATTATTTTGTAAATTTGAATACTGTTTGTATTTTTATTTTTAGTAAGTGGTGAGCATTTTCAAAGTATGTTGTAGTTTATTTTTATTAAATTAACAATATTTAAATAGGAAATGGTGACCTTTTCTATTATATTGTAGTTACACTTATGAGACTAAGAATATTTGAATTGGAAAATATATTCAGTCTTTAAATAGTTTTTATTAAAGTAATTTTTTTAAATGTATTAAAGTAATAATATTATTTTGAGTTGGTAAGAAATTCAAAACTAATAATTATAGGCCAACTATATTTTATTAAATGCTGACATTTTTCGTGCTATATTTGGAGTCTTTCATTTGTTGTTAGTAAAGCACAAATATTGTATTACTTTTATTAAAGTAAGAAATTTATTTTTTTTGTTAAATTTACATTTTTGTGTATTGGGTCATGCCCAAAAATGCGTTGTAGGCACGGGCTCAAAACCAACATGGCAACGGCCCCCTTGCCGCACCATGCTCTCTCTCTCTCTCTCTCTCTCTCTCTCTCTCTCTCTCTCTCTCTCTCTCTTCCCCCCCTCTCTCTCGCTCTCTCTGCCCGCGCTCCCTCTCTCAGTTCGCGCTGTCTCTCTAAATCCCCATTCCGTCGCCGCTCTTCGCCGGCCGACTCCGGCGGCCATTTCCGGTAGGCTCCAGTGTCGAGGTAACATCTACATCACCCTCTCTCGCTACCCTATGTTTAGACCCATTTGATTCGCATTGCTAGGCTTTCGGTGATGCCGACATAAACGTAGTTTCGGTTTGGCACGACATAGACTACAAATCATTGGTGAGTTCATCCCCTCCACCTTCTCTCTCCTCTCTACAAGATCGTCATTGAGTTCATCCCCTCCTGATTTGTTTTGCATTGCTAGGGTAGGAAAAATATTGGTTTGGCAATGAAGTCAGTAGGAAAAAATAGTTTAACTGAGTAGGCAAAACCAGGAGTTGGAATAGATGGATAATTTGTGCGGCAGTGCTAGGAAGTGCCATGTGTTTCTATGGCAGTGCTAGATAATTTGAATATATGGATAATTTGCATGTGTAGAAACTGTCATTTGTTGGAAAATTAGTAATTTGCATAGATGGAAACTGCCATGTGTTTGTATGGCAGTGATAGATAATTTGTGTGACAGTGTTGGATAATTTGTATGGTACTACACTTGATCTTTGTCAATGAAAGAGCATGTCAATTTTGTATAAAATGCCATGAGATATACATTTGTACATTTTTTATGAGTAGGCATTGGAGTTGGAGTTGGAGTTGAACTTGGAGGTTACAAGTTGTCATATTGTTTGTTACTAAGTGTTGTCATATTCTTACTAGTTTTTTCATATGTCATATAGTGTCATATTGTTGGAGGTTATGAGTTGCCATATTGTTACTTACTGAGTGTTGTCATATTTCTGCATAAGTTAAAGCCATGGCCGTTGCAATTTTGTGTTTAGGGTTAAACACCAACTCACGGGACTTTGAAAACTATCTTAGTAATTACATGTAGATCTTGCATCTTGTCTTGTGCATCTATTCTTAATAGGATGGGATGTGAACCAATATTCTTGATATTGAAAATGTTAGATGTTGTTGGAGGGATGAGCATATACATTACAACCTTCCCACATTTTAAACCATCGTTTCAAATAATTCGTGGTCTTTGTTAGATATTCTTTTGGTTATGTTAAAGCAATTACCTAACATTCTTAGATATTCTTTGATCGATATTGTTCGAGGGATGAACATATAGACTACATCGTTTTGACAATTTCCAAATTTATAACTTATTATTCAGTATTGTTATCTTATTGTTGTCATATGTCATATATTGTTTTCATATTGTTCAATTGTCATATGCCATATATTGTTGTCATATATAGTTCAATTTTCAAATGACATGAATATGTACTAAATTTCATAGTTCAATTGTCATATTGTTATCATATATAATTCAGTTGTCAAATGCCATGGTGTAGTGACATGAATAGGTATTAAACTTCATAGTACAGTTGTCATATGTTGTCATATATAGTTCAATTGGCAAATGCCATGGTATAATGATCCTATTTGCATTTTAGTTTGCCACACTATTTTTCCCACACTAGCTTTTTTGTTCATCAATAACACTTGTTATTATTTGGTAGATGCGCGATGGCAATCTCCAATAGCCATTATAGGTGGCGTATGCCGACGTTGCTGAAGCAAGCACGAACCAGGTATGATTCCAAACAAATGCACATATATATAACCATTAATTACCGATGATTGCGAAGAAACGGGCATATCTAACAATTTCAAACATTTGACTTATTAGAATATGTACAGCGCCCGTTTCCGGCACCAGTCGAGGGGAAGCTATGTGACGTGGACATGCCCGCGAGCTGATTGCGTCACATGAAAGTACAGTCAAGGCCCTCAGGGAGTTGAATGCCTCCTTGTAGATGGAGAAGGATCAGATTATTGATGATAAGGCTGATCTCTGCGAAAAGGTGTTTAAGCTAAATGAGCAGAAGGATCAACTGGTCCATGAAACGTATTAGCTGAAGAAGGAGATAAAACTCATGAGGTTCAAGAGGATTAAGCCAAAGACGGAGAAATCTCATTTCTAAACAAAGGGGGGGGGGGGGAGCCATAGGAACAAGCTACACCACATGAAGTTAATTATTCACAAAAAACGTGATGTAGGTAGTTTGGAGTTTCTGAAGTTAAACTACTAGTACTACTGTGTGTGGAGTTTGTGACTATGTAGTTTACAACTACTAACATTTTGTGAAGTTGAAACAAATTAAGTTTAAATTGCTACATATATGGACTAGGTTTAAATTCTTGGCGTTTGCAGACACGAAACTTCCTAGCTAACACGAACTTACTGGTAGCGTTGGACGCATGACACACTATCAGTACCCAAAATACTGCTGGCGTTTGCCCCAACGCCACCAGTAAAAAAAATCACTAGTGCCATATTGAAGGTGTTGGAGCCCTATATGCCAGCAAAGGCAATTTGGTATGCCATAACTAGCCTTTTCTACACTAGTGTAAGAGGGACCATGTTAAAATTAGCCGACAAATTTTTCTATGTTCGAATTACAAGTGCTCTCCTCTATTATGTTTAGGAAGGAATCAGACTATTGGAGTGTACTTATGCACACAGTTCCATGGAATGAGAGTGAGGAAGTGAAGCCAAAGATTCTGTTTGCTAGATGCACTTTTCATGAAGCATTATCCAAAGACGTAGTTGGCGATTGTAACCACGATGCTATAGCAGCACAGAAGACCGGCTGACAATTCAACTCATCCAGTTTGTCACCACAAGCACCAAGCACCACTGATAATATTCAGGTACGATCTAAGAAGTAGCATATTCATTGTGATTAAGGAGTCAAATGTTCTAGGCGATGAAGGATACATATGCTGGAGCAAGCCCCCTTGACAACATTCTCAATCAAAGGATGCTAGAGGCACGTGCTGAACCTTACCAAAAAAGGCTCGCACCCTGCTTTATAGATAAAGCATAATAACCGAACATCCAGCAATTCAAGCTACAGTCTCTAGGACATGTCGAAGATACTCCTTCAATATGGCACTAGTGATTTTTTTTACTGGTGAGTAACGAGTATCAGGTACGTGCTAGGGCAGCAACTGAACTTAATGCCCAAAGGAAAATGAAAAATATTCACACCTAATCTGGCTTCACAGGAGGTGACAGCTGGTGTACCAATGCGCAAAATTCAAAAGTGAGCTCATCCATGCAATAACGGTCCTACCGCAGGCTATGCACTTCCAATTGCAGCAAAAACCACATTTTTCGTAAATGGTATTAACAGTCGCAAAGTGTTGGATTTCTCACTAAGAAGCTTATATTGAACCATCCAAAGAGTCCAAGCCATAACATCAAAGGCCAAGTAATGCACATGATGATCCCTAATAGAACAATTTTGTAATAGATCGAAGAAGTCTAGGAACTCCATACATACTTAGAAAAAACACACGAGAAGAAGATATGATTGGAATCTTCATCCATGCCACACAAAGGACACATCCATCACCTGGGTCGTTGCACATGTGGACCTGAGCCCTAGAGGGAAACTTAACCCCGAATCAACTGGAACATGAAAATACGAATCTTCAAAGGAAGCCTAATCTCCTAGCTTTTGGACAATTCCCTTAGACTAGGAGAAGATGCAATGGCCTGATTTAGTCAAGAAGTGGTCGAAAGTCAACGAGCGCCAAGACATATGGGAAGGATCCACTCTAGGTGTATGTAGCGCAATGAACTCCAGAAGACATGCCAAGTGTAGAGTTTCCCACGGCTAAATGCCCAACGAAGTGCAAGGAGCCGGAGTCTGTCAGATCATATGGAGACATTGGGAACCATGCAAATGGATAATAATTCGGGGAACCTAATCTCCAATCGAAGGTTCCTGACCCACGTATATCTAACCAAAACAGAGTAGAGGATCCGGTCCCCACCAAGCAAGACGACCAGAGCTACAGGACTAGGAGAAGTGGGACAAGGATGGGCCCGAATTGGGAATCTTACATTCTTAATAAGTTGCTCCCCACTTCTACCAATTCTCTCAACATGCGCGTTGTCCACATCAGCTTAATGCCATATCACCAATTTCCACAACAGCATGCATTTTGTCTGCAACCGTTAAGACATGCAACATTCCAGCTCAGCTTCCTTTACTTCAGTCGTCTACAGTCGGCATGCATTTTGTTTGCAGCCGTTAAGACATGCAACCTTCCAACTTAGCTTCCTTTACTTCAGTCTATGGTCTGGGCTGCCATATCTTCCACACAAATGATGCAAAAAGAAACGGATGGTTCTTAATATCCCCACTATCTCATGGCCCTTCAACTTTTTCATGTACGTTTCAGAAAGAAAAAACTTCTCCATGTAAATAGCAACCCAAGAGGCGTTGAGAAATTGTTTTCACCTTTAAATACCTCATTAGACCACAAATGTTCATGCCCGTCGTTTCCTTTTTTTCCTCACACAACGTCTTCCTAAATAGCAATGATTCATTGTTGAGGCCAGTTTCTCCATAAAAGACTGGGGATGATGGAGACGAAGACACCAACGAGGGAGCGAGGCATTGCATGCATGTTGTCCACCATACCGGCCAAGTTGGATGGCCGGACCACGGAGACGCTACTGCCACTACAGATTATGTTGCCGACGCCATGAAGCATGGGGTGAAACCATGAAGCGCTCAATCTAGGCTATCCGCCCCGCCTTCTACCGAAGCGTCATATGCAACACAACAGGTCGCTCACACATGACTCCCTCATCGCTTGATTTCTTTCTTCAAGTACCTGTCTGATTTCTATCCCCTACACGAGCAGGTCACCATGCTGCGCTAGACCGTTACGATGCCCAGTTGGCCTTCACATGCATATGCATGCTGCATCTACTCCTTGCAGTGTATATTGATACCGCTGCGTGTGCTGCACATTCAGTTGCTGTGGGGAGAAAGAGCCAACAAGTCTTTATACTGTTTTCAGCACAAACGTCAGAATTTTCTTTGCAACCCGGATGCTAGATAGTAGATATACTTGCGGCACTATATAGAAGTTGAGTGTAGTCACGTGCCCAAGAAATATTAAAGCAAGGAATTCATTCAAGGTGTAGATAGAGCAATTTCATGCCCTGATGGCCATGTTGTTTCCTTTATTTCCCTTCTCTGATTAGTAATACATTTTATTTACATAAATTATGTTTGAATATTTTTACATTAGCAGAACATCAGTTTGCATTGCTTTCGTTTCCATTGAGATGAACAAAATACTTTTGATGATCCAATGAATACGAAGATCATGTACACGTTTGGTCACAAGCTTATCATACAGAGAAAGATGGTTTCAGAGTTAGATTATATATGCACCATCTTCTCCTGTTGTCTTTCTTTTCCTTTTCTTATTAAAGTGGCCTTCTACTTTGACCTCTTTGTCACACTAGCATCCCGCAGCAACGTGCGGGGTATTGTCTAGTCTCCATAATGACCACACAGTTACATGGCTTTCATAATAGGCCGATGCTAGGAGCCGGCGGACCGGCGCTAGGTTCGGCCGGTCGCCCTGCATCTGTTCGATCAGTTGCCCCCGACGCACAGGTTCCTCCTGCAGTTTATGGCCACGAGGGACCGGAAAAAACAGATACGCCCGCGCGCGCACGTAGCTCCACATCCCCCGCGGCCACAAAGCACCACCGCGCCTCCACTTGCTGCCGTTTGCCGCCGCGCGCCGTGCTGGGACATAGGCTCGACGCAGCTTTCTCCAGCCCAGGTCGAAGCAAAACTGTCTCCCATACGCCCTAGTATGCAGCTCCGCTGCCCATGGTTGCAGCTCCAACAAGCCATGGTTCTAGCTTCAGTCGTTCATCATCCCCATCTCCAGCCTGCTCGCAGCTTCCGTCGCCGTCGCTTGCCGTCGTTGGTTTGCCGTCCACCGGTTGAAGCTTTTTCAGATGCCGGGCATGGTAGCAAATTCGCACATCGGTTCCAGCACCTGGGCTGGTCGGTTGCAGCAAAAAAAAAAAAAGGCTGGCACCACCGCCATGGCAACACAGCCGTCGCCGGTGGTAGCTGTTGCTCCCGCTCTCGCCGGTTGCAGCACTGGGGCTGGCCGGTTCCAGCATTTGAGTTGCCGGTTGCAGCAAAAAATAGTTGCTCTATCCCCTTTGATTTTGGTTGTAGCAAAAAACAACTGCTCGTTCCCCTTTCGTTTTGGTTGCACAAAATCATGAAGGCAGTTATAGCTAGATGAGACGCTGGTGGTAGCAATTTTCAATGCCGGTTGTAGCATGTAGCACAAATCCGTGACGCCCGTGCTCGCCAAATGTCGCTTGGAGCAGCGCCGCCCATCCTCGCCGCCCGCGATCACCATGCTCAGCAGCCTCGGCTGTAGCAAAAAACGAAGCCGGATGTAGCACCAAACAAAGTCGGTTGTAGCAAAAAAACAAGTCGCCGTGCGTGGTCACCATGCTCACCATCCCCGATTTGTAGCAAAAAGGAAGCTGGTTGTAGCAAAAAAATGAATCCAGTTGTAGCAAAAAACAGAGCCTCGGGGTGGAGGAAGTAGCTTGTGGTCATGGAGTAGCTCGCGGTGGTCGCAGCCAATGGCGGGAGGTGGTGTTTGCAATAGCTTGCGGCAGTGCCATGAGAGGCTGCTTGGTAGAGTTGGGAAGAAAGGGAAGGTAGAAGATATAGTATCGTCAGGTGAAAGAAAACGATTGGAGGAGGAGCCTCGCAAGTCGCGTGTGACCGGCCCAGCGTTTCGGCCGGCGCACCGACGTAAAACATTTCCCTTCATAATATCCAACCAAAGCACTCCTTCTTCACTCGAAATACGCCACAACCACTTGGAGGGAAGGGCAATATTCACGTGTTCGTTAAATGATAACAAGACCTCCCTGGCCTTTGGGTTTACACATTTTCGTCCATTAATCCATGTGATACATTTGTTTGCCCTTTGCCCCCTTCCAAAAGAATCTAGTGATATTTTGTGATTTCTTCTCGGAGGCCATCATGAAGACAATAAAATCCCATATGAACATGCACTATTAGGGAAAAGCCTAGCAGTAGCGTGGGTTCCGCACTACTGATACAGCGCTATAGCTAAAGTTTAGCATTAGCGTCTTTTAACCGGCGCTACTGCTACCAGCGCTACTGCTAAGTGGCTTAGCAGTAGCGTTTTCGTGTCCAGCGCTAAAGAGCGCTACTACTATATTTTCACATATCTTTTTTTCTACGTATTTGCGATGTTTTTATACATGTTTTATACAGTATTCTAATCATATTATAAACATGCAATATGCTCATCATATCATACACATAATAGTCTTATCATATCATCCAACACAGATCATGTCGTTACATCATAATCACGATATAGATATACAAGTTACATGACATGCCTCACCATACATAATGTAGTACTTCTTGAGGTGCCGGTTCGTATCCCTCTTTCGCACCGGCGTGAACCTAAACTAACTACTTCTCGCTTCGGCTCTGCTATCGAACCTTCTCTGGCTGTCGCTCGGAAACCGGTGCACCTGGGCCTAACACTCCAGCCACTCGTCGTATACTCCATAATCCTGGTGTAGCACTTCTTCGCCATTGATGATCTATGTACCTGGATCGTCACATGAGTCGATGATATGCAACATATATAGTTGAGCAACAGAAAGAGACATACTTGGCAAAAATAGAAGCAACATATCATAATCATAAATAACAAAGTTCATCGTACCCAAAATGCCCTAACTACAGTGATCTTCGCTAGTTGAGGAGGACGGTTTAATTACATCACAAATAAAGTTTCGTCATGCATAACTCAAAGTTTCGTCATAGAGAAAATATGGACTAAACGGACACATTGTCATATATCGTCAATCACTCCAACATGTCGTGCCACCCATCCAAGTCAGGGAGATAGTCCTCGAGCGTAGTGAAAGGCTTCAGGTCGAGAAGCTGAGCGGCTACGCGTGTTCGGATGTCTTCCCGCGACATTCGCCCTTCTTTGTAGAACATCCCTATTTTTTCGAGGACCTCCTTCATGATGATGTGGGCAAGTTCACGCTGGAGTTGATAGAACTCAGCTCGAAGTCGATGATCCGGGATATCTCCTAGGTTCTTTGCCCATTGCAGAATATGGGCATCGCCGGATCTAGGTGACATGCGAATGTTCTGCTAATCTCGTCTGTACTCCAGCATGTGGTGGAGGACATAGAATCCATCACTGAGAGTACCACTAGGTTGCTGGATGCAGCAAAAGTTGGTCTTATGGCCGAAGGCGGGCGCGCGGTTCCTTGTCTTCTTGAGCGTGATCTCTCCACCCCGTAGGCCGTAGCTAAAGATAGCACTGTAGAGAACAAACTTGATGTGGGTGTAATCCTTTTCCTTCATGTTTTTCAACGAGTCCAAGTAAAGAGCATGGGAGAATCGGGGGTAAAGGATGACGAGGACGGTGCTCCCGTCGTTGTGCAAAGTAAGTACACCTCAAATTAGCCTCCACGCGTGCAAATGAATCATTGAAATCGAAGGAAGGATATCCACGCGGATGACTTACATGGGATGATAAGGCACGATAATCATCTCCTTGTCCTTATTGCCGACCATGAAATCGGTGATGTAGTTAATCACGTATTCACGATGCTTTGGGCAGACTGCCAAGAAGCTCTCGTGCATAAAGTACGGGTCAGCGACACAGATATAAGGTATTTGCTCAACCCTGATAATGTAGTTCATGTACAAGGCAAAAAGGCGGACAAATGTAAAATCTAGTTTTTTCAAGTGAAACATGTCGAAGGTGTAATCGAATCGAAGGGAGAACTTCTCCGCGGGGAATGTCTCGACATACAGCCTTTGTTGCGGCACGTTAACCATGTAGAGCGGGTGTCCTGAATTTTTCGAGGCGATCAGGCTTTTCTCTCTATGCAGCACATCGTCATGAAGTCTCCTTAGATCGTCGTATATGGCCTCTACCTCTGTCATAGGTAGGATCGGATCACCGGGGATATGCCATTTTGCCGCACCTATGATAGGTATACGGTCTGAACTCGAGGCTACGGAGGCGGCTGGATCATAGAAGCAGCTTTGTTTCCATTCCTCGGTCTCTTCCTATGCTTCTTTGCTACTGGAAGTGAGCCTATAATACGTTCATCCTCCAGCAATTCAGGCACCAACTTATTAAGCTCAAACCTTGAGTATTCATACTGCTGAGCCATCAATCCTCTGTCGTCATTGGCGCTAGTACTGAGATACTGTAGAGGGTCATCGTTATCCTCGTCGATGGCATCATGCATTGCTACTTCGACGGCGGTGACGTCATCAGCCACTAATGGAGGCTCTTCCTCACCCGGCACGACAGGCGACACTAATTGGGTAGGTGGGGTGTTGGTGTTCATACCTTGCTGAGGCTACTTGGTCGTGGGTGTGCTCCCGGCCGCCTCGAGATGAAGCAAACTCTTCGTCCACAACAGGACCCAACGCTTGCAATCACCAAGCCGCCGCGAGGTATTGTCGTCATCTCCCACTAGTGCTACCGGAGGAGCCAAATTCTCGTGGCCGGTTCAACACTGGCCATGGAAACCTTGAAGACATCAGGGGGGATCGGCCAACTATGGAACAATTGTTCCTTCGGCTTCACTATCATCGCCTTTCCCACGTCCACCTTCTGGCCGCTGATGGTGTACAATATGGTGCACGGGGTTATGTCGGCTTGCAAACACATGTCTGCGATGTGAGACATCCAAAAGGCAACGGAAACGTGAGATTATACATATATTGAAGAGGTCCGGTGTTACATGTACCGTGAGGGCATCGAGCTCAGCCAAGGACGAAGCCCCTCCGAGCACGCTATGAGCCGGTGCGGGAGCAGGTGCAGTTGCGTGAGCAGGTTCTTGTGCAACGATAAACGAGCTGCTCCCGAAGAAGTTGGAAAGGGGAGAGTCCGCTGCCTCTTTATTTGGATTTTGCTTGCTCCAATTGATGATAGCCGGAATCCACACACCATACGAAGCTACCATTTCCTCTCTTGCGGCAGCTACCGCTGTTGTCTCAGCTGATTTCTTATCAATCGCAGTCTCAACCTTCTCGACGATGTTTTCTTCGTTTAACCTCAGTCTTTCCTTTCTGTTCTCAGTGGTCTCACAGTAGTACTTCTTCCATGTGGCACCGTCTCCGACGCCGTGCACACATCCATACAACGGCCAAGTGTCCACTGGGAGTCCTTTCAATATGTTCAAGGCCCGGTTGAATGGGGTGTCCCACTTGGGCCTCGCCAATGGCTCAGAAGGCGAGTCGCTTTCGTCCGCAATCCTGTGCTGCTCTTTCTGCAAAAGGAACAAGGATCGTTTACAAATATGACCAGAAGCTAAAATTAGGGGGTAAATAAAAAATTACCAGTTGTCTCATGAACTCCTTCGTGACCGCGTCCATCTCAAAAACCTTCTTGACTAGGTCCCAATGGTGCCGGGCCCTGATGACGTCACGCTCCTGCGGGACGGTGAACTCCGCCAAGGGGTCTGGGATCCTCAAACTTTCGCGCTCCACATCCTCCTTGGCCCATATGGGCCTCTTCCCCGCGTAACCACGGCTTCCGAGGTGGTGGCACCCCAGGTTCCTCTCTTGAATCCCCTTCATGTATTTCGACTTTTCTTCGGCAGCTTCGGCAACGCAAGCCGCCTTGAATATTTCGAACTGATCTTCTGTAATTGTCGGATTATCCTTTACAATCTCGGAGTAGGGTTCCGTTTTAACCATGATCCGATTTTCCACCCTTACTTTCCAGGCGGACAACGCGCTACTAAACTTGCCCATGGCGCGTTTGTTTATCTTCTTCATTGCCAGGTCTTGCCACGGTCGAGTATATTTGATTTCATCCCGGCCCGGGAACAAGAATACCTGGTGCAACTTCCTTAGGAGGGAGTGCTTCATATTTGGTATCTTCTTTAGTTTCTCATCTTTGATGGTGGCGGTTGCCCGTAGGGTGCAGGCTATTTGATTGCCGTAGCACGTGCGCGCTTCTGCAGGCTCTTTTGGCTCAAAATTGCCGGAGTCCACCTCCGTGACCACCAGTCTAGTAGTGTTGAGCTGGTTTGCGTGTCGTGTCCTCTCCGTTGCCGGTTCTATACCGGCTTCGCCAGTCTCGGTGCCGGTCTCGGTGCTGGTCTCGGTGCCGGTGTCGGTCTCAGCGACGGTCTCGGTGTCGGTGTCAGTCTCAGCGTCGGTCTTGGCGCCGGTCTCAGTCTCGGATGTGACAGGTGGGCACTTCAACAACCGTTGCTCCTCGAGAAGGTTCAAATAGGTGTCTGCCACCACGTAGACGTTGTAATCACCAGAACCATGTCCTTCATCTTCGCTAGCCATGGTTCTACGATTAAATCTAGTCAATTAATTCTAGACCTAATAAAATGTACAGTGACATAAAAAGGCCTATGTTTTGCGGGAATGTTGATTCATTCCCGGTGCGGCAAATCTCGGGCACTCGATGTGTCCTAGTTTGTAGCACAAGTCATGCAGAAATTCACGGAAATTTCAGCATGACCTTTGCTACAAAGTGGACAAATCAAGCACCTGAAATTTGCTGGAACGGAAATGAACCAACATTTCGGCAAAACATAGGCCACTCGGCTTCATTCTCGGCAAACAACAAAAGCCCACTTGGGCACAATCGAACCACTTCAATGAAAAGATATAACATGACCACCTCAATTAAAAGATATAATCAACAATAATGGAATATGCAAATGAACATCAATGACATATATCATATAACATCAATCTTGTTTTTTGTTTATATAGCAAAAATTACTTTAACCAAGTTTTTGAAAAGAAAAACAATTATGTTTTTTGTTTATAGCTAAATGCCATAGCTACTATTTTTTATTTATAACTCAATGTTTTTGTTTTTTGCTTAAAGCTAAAAGTCTAGGAAGGGATCATCTTTAAAATAAAACTTGCCTAAATTCTTTTCCTTGAAAAATAGTGGTCTCTTCAAAGACCCAAAACCTTTGCAAAATGACCTCACTAAACACGTCTCTGCCTAGGACAGAACCCAAATTCTGTTCTAGCTATTCCTCTCTCTCTCACACACACACATTATTTTATTTTCACCCAAATTGTTTTAGAGCAAATATACCAAAAATAATTGACCTTATTAGAAATTGCAAAGGAACTCCATTTTCTCTAACCCTTCTGACCTCACCAAAATTTCCAAAGCAAGACCATATTACCTACACCCAATTTCTTCAAAAATATTCAGGTCTATAGTCCAAATAATTCAAATTTCATTTGAATGAAATTTGGACCAGATTCAGGTCCATAGTCCAAATATTTTTTATAGCTAAATGCTACTGTTTTTTGTTTATAGCCTCTACTAATTTAAATCTAAATGCTACTATTATTTATATGAATTAGTATTTAGGAATTTCCATAAAAAATTCCCTAGCTAATTTCCTAAAAAATTGCTAATTTTTTCCTAAATGCTAAAAAAAATCCTACTGTCCTAAACAAATCTAGGGTTCATATGAACATCATCATAGCAGCAACATATGAAATTTGCCCTAGCTAGCAAAGAGAGAGAGAGAGAGAGAGAGAGAGAGAGAGAGAGAGAGAGGAGAGCAGGGAGAGGAGAGGGAGAGGCATACGGTCGGCAGCGAGGCCGGGCTCGGGCTAGGGAGGCGAAGTTACAGGGAGGGCTTGGGCGGCGACGGCGAGGTTGAGTGCGGCGGCCGTGAGGTCGAGGGTGGCGGCGTTGAGGTCGAGGGCGGGTTCGGGCGGCGGCGGTGATGTCGAGGGAGGGCTCAGGCGATGGCCGACGTCAAGGGCGTGCCCGGGCGCAGGGCGATCGACGGCAGCGACAGATCGAGTGAGGGAGAGGGGATAAAAGGACTTAGCAAAATTTTGAGCCCATGCGTGGTTAAGTCAAACTAGCAGTAGCGCTAGTAGGAAAAGCGCGCTATAGCTAAGTTAGCTATAGCGCTTTCAACCAAAACACGCTACTGCTATTGGAAGTAGGTATTTATTTCCCTTTTTCTTTTCCTTTTATCTAAGGAACTTACCTATAGCACGGGTTTGCAATGAGCGCTGCTGCTAAAGTAACTATAGCGCTTTGTGAGAACAAGCGCTACTGCTATGCCTTTCTCCTTTATTTTTATTTTTCTTTAGATTTTTTTTATTTATACTTTTTCTATTTTTTTCATTTTCATTTACTTTTCTATTTATTTTCTTTTTCTTAGCAGTAGCGCTCTATATCAGAAATGCGCTGCTACAAGGCACTTAGCAGTAGCATGCTTTCTGCAGAATCGCTACTACTATTCCTAGTCTACCGACAACAGTGTGAGAATTATAGTAGTAGCGCTTTTCCATGCAGACGTGCTACTGCTACAACCATATTTGTAGTGCGCTTTGCTGACGCGCGCTACTCCTAAGTAGCAGTAGCGCTTTGTTCTGACCAGCGCTACTGCTATACCTCTGTGTATAAGGTTTTCCCTAGTAGTGATGGGGAGACTCGACAAGGATAAACTGATTAACACCGTACTTGCTGATTTGGAGAGTAACCTACCTCCCAAGGCTCGACTGAATGTTGGATCATGTTCAGCACCAGGCGAAGATCCTTCATCATGAGCCGAGAGTCACTAATGGGAATTTCAAGTTAAGAGATCAAAAAGACAACAAGCCTGTAATTAAGCTAGTTGTTGATACTTTAATGCTCCTCCTCCGAATACCCGAACACCATCACTTCACTCTTGTTGAAGTTAATTGCCAAACTCCACATCTCCCAGAAGCAATGGAGCACAAACTTGACATTAATAATATCCAACTCCTAACCTTCCACCATAAAAAGGTTATCATTGGCATTCTGCAAGTCAGATAAGTGCTAGGTGATCATCGACAGCTTGGGCTAGGCCACGACTCGACACATCCTCCGATAGTCCCTTTTCTCGGCTTAAAACCAATAAGAATTGCTCCTATGATTCCCATCGCTTTTATGCAGTGTGCTAACTCCACAAATGAAAAAAATAAATCAATTAAATAGTTGTAGGCTCCTGTTTCGTACTCAATAGTAGTTGATGGCTATAGCTATCATGCGAGAAGAAGGGTAGGTCCAGAATTCAATTGATAGGCCTAACTCCCTCACATAGAGCACCGTCGGATTCGTCAGAGGAAAGTCGGCAACCTAACCTACAATACGACTTTAATTCCCCTCCTTTGTTTCTGTCTTTCAAAGTCAATGCAATCAACAGGAATCAAACCTACTTTTGACCTATCTTTGCTTTCTAGGTTGGTGGACGCTTTTAGCATTCAGCTACGGATGCTTTAGTTAGTGAACTAGGTTTTTATCTAAGTGCGAACTAGGTTTTTCGTGATCTCATTGTGGGAAGAAGGGTCATCTTGCAGAGATCTATAGAAAATTGGAGAAGTACTTCGTATGTCACTCCTTCAGCCACAGATCCTTCTACAAATTAATTAACCTAGGCAAGGGAAGCAAGGTAACCAAGTAATCCTATTTCTTGTGCTTCATACCCAACCAACAATCAGGTGTGTGGGACCACACCATGGATATAACAGTAGCCTTGGTCGCATCCGAGATATTCCCTTCGTTCCAAAATAGATGACCCGACGTTGTACTACCTTTGTACTAAAGTTAGTACAAAGTTGAGTCATCTATTTTGAAATGGAGGGAGTAGCAACCAACGCGCATCCACCACAATATTGAACAAAAACAGAGATAAGGAATCCCCTTGTATAACCCCATGCAGCATGCGGAAGAAGGGTCTGGCCTCCATCTTAATGTTCACGGTCATCCTGGCACCAGATACAAGTTGCATAACCCTAGTAATTCAACGGTGTTTAAAGCCTATGCTTTGAAGGACCTGGCAAAGGAAAGACTAATGATCCATGTCATACTCCTTACTGAAGTCAATTCTGAAATAACACAACCCTCCATTGTTTGGCCTTGACTTCATGGATCACCTTGTGTAGGACAAGGAACCCATTCAAGATAGAAAGACCCTTAATGAAAGTTATTTAATGAGGATAGGTATACCTATTCGCTAACAGGGCTGCCATATTGGCTTACGTCTTAGCAAGGATCCGTAAAATCACATTAATCACCAAAATAGTGAATTGGCGAATATTGATCGCCCCACAACCTTCGGGGAGAAGGGGTGGTCCCATAAATGAGATATGACATATCCAACACACCCAAGAACTCTCATAACATATCCATCACCACCACTTTGATGGAGTCCCAGAATGTTTGAAAAAACGGATGGGGAGACCATCGAAGCCTGGAGCCTTGTCAAGATTCATCCCCTTTGACAACATCAGCCACTTTGAATTCCCCAAAGAGGGAGAGAACCTCATTATATACATGAGAGATTTGACCCTCACCTACCTAAACTAGAGGGGTGATGCCAACCACACCTTGCTGATCTCCGTGGTAGAGATCCTTACAGAGCCAGTCAACCTAGGTCTGACTCTCATCCCGCTTCCAAATCATCCTATCCCCTTCTACAGGAATTGAATGGTACACCTCCGACTATGACCATTAGCAATAGCGTGAAAATAAGACATGTTGGCACCTCCGACGCACTTCTAGTGGCCCGTCTGTCGCTCTTAGATTTCCTCATATATTTTCGCGAATACGCAAAGCTTTGGTGTCTTTTCATTGTTAGAAGAGAATAGAGAAAGTACAAGAGATGTCACAACACACTACACGAACGCAAGAAGGCGCGAGTATGATACCCGAAGCAGAGGGAAGAGGGATGCTCGGCCCAAAAAGAAGACACACACAACTAAACCCACCTATCCCGGCCTCCGGCCACAAGAGGCAAGGAGACACAAGCCTCAGGACACCCACGCCGCGTCATGACTAACACAACACAGCACATCCGAACGGTCGCAGCTCCAAACTTGACAGGATCAACGTACTTCTACCTAGAACGCCAAGAGATCGGCTAGTGGGCGGCAGGACCTTGCCGGGCCGAAGACGGAAACCGTGGGAGAAGCACTGGTGAGGCCGTACATAGCGCCTAGGGTGCCCATGCCATGAGACGCAGTCCGAACAGACAATGATCGTTCCCGTAACTCGAGATCCAACACCGGGGATGCCGAGCAAATAAGACAACGCCTTCGAGAAGGGAAACGATGTTATGGCGCCATCGTTGTCCGGTCCGATGTGTCGGATCTAGGGTTTGCCCCAATGCTCGAAGGGGCACAGAAAAGCGGCCATGACAGCACCTCCATGAACGGAATGACACCCGCGAGTGTCGCCGCTGCCAGCATCGGCAAGCCGTGCAGGGATTTCTCCCTGGCCGAGTCTGAGCAACCCCACATCATCCCGTTTGCGATCAAGAGATGAGGAAACCAACATGTAGGATGGAGCTGCCGCCGCATGGAGGAGAGCTGCCGACACACGTGCTTCGGATCTGACGAGTTGATGAGGCAAGGAGGTGGACGGGGTTGGGGAGGCGATGGGGGCCGACATTGGAAGGTGACACCGCAAGTAGGCCAGGATCTGGAAGGAACGCAGATCCAGACCATCAGGACGGATCTGTCGGGAAGCCAGCAAGCCGACGAAGCTGGAAGGGACGCAGCCAACGAGGGCGCCGGGGACGGAACCGCGTGGGCAGGGGAGCCGACTAGCCAAAGACACTGGAAAGCACAGGTCTTGGGCTGCCAAGGTTGGAGCAACACCGGCTCAAACGAATGAACCGAAGAAGCTGGAGAGGAACGCAGCCTTCGAAGCACCAGATCCGGAGCCGCGCCAGCAGAGGACGCCGGCAAGGTAGGCCCCTGGAGAGCGCATGTTCCGTTGTCGCAGCCTCGCACCCACATCGCAGGGGGCGCCGCCAGGGATGTAGCGGCGCAACCTAGCCGGGGCAGCACCACCACGAAGAGGAGCACAACCATCGCCAGGGAGCCTTCGTTGGGATCCAGGTTGCGCCAGGGTGCCAAAATCATAGCACGCGGGGGGGGGGGGGCAATGGCAGCTTGGGTGAGGAACGTAGCCGCCGCCGGGATCTGGGCCGCGCCAAGGAGCCATGGGCGCAGCACGTGCGGCGTCGTTTCGCAGGGTCGAGGGAGCGAGGAGGGAGGGGCTGGATTCAGCCAAATCGCCCTGCCGCCACCATCCTTGGAGCCGGCACGGCCGTTCCTCCGGTGGCGGCGAGGTGGGGAGGTAGGTAGGGAGGGTGTGCTGCCGGTCGATCTAGGGTTCCCCTGCCGCCGCTAGGGAGGGCGACGCGGGGGACGGGGGGTGACCGCACCGCAAGCATAGTTCTGGTGGGAATAGTGATGAGCTCCAGTAGATTTCCTCATTACGGAAAATCTCAGTGAACTCATCCTCCAGAGCATAGCGGTGTAACTACTCATCCGGGGAAATCTCCCAACCATCTGCCCAAGTATCAAGGACTTTGATGGCCGCAATGATCAAAGGCTTCCTCTCTTGTATATCCCGGTCGAATTTAGCGCTCCCAACACTTCATGAACTGTCACAACAATGCCAATTATCCACTACTGACATGGTTCAGTGGTGCTTGGCCAAAACCCAAACCGATCTGTCTCTAACGGCGTCGGCTAACCCCCCATTCAAGGTTAAGCCAAAAGGCCTCGATCCAGAAACGGGAAGGAGGACGTGCCCTCTCCACCATAGGAGAGAATAAGTGGCACTTAAATCTGACCGAATACGAGTAATACCCCCAAGGGCGACTAAAGGGAAATACAGTTCCTAATCCATAGACATGAGCACCTAGTGAAGGGCATCTGATAGGGTTCGCCTACCTAGTGGTGTAGGTATACTTGTTCCCAAACCGATCAAGCTCACACAAATCTAGATCATCAATGCAGTAATTGAACCATTGCATTCTCGGAAAGTAAACAAGGGAGTTTTTCTTGTTCGAGGGGTGGCGAATAAGAGCCTTCAAGGCGTGGTGGGTGTCGGTGTCAAAACTGGCGGATCTCGGGTAGGGGGTCCCGAACTGTGCGTCAAGGTCGGATGGTAACAGGAGACAAGGGACAATTTATTTTACCCAGGTTCAGGCCCTCTCAATGGAGGTAAAACCCTACTCCTGCTAGATTAATATTGATGATATGGGTAGTACAAGAGTAGATCTACCACGAGATCAAGGAGGCTAAACCCTAGAAGCTAGCCTATGGTATGATTGTGTATGATGATGGTTGTTCTACGGACTACAACCCTCCGGTTTATATAGACACCGGATAGGGTTAGGGTTACACAGAGTCGGTTACAATGGTAGGAGATCTTGAATATCCGCACACCTAGCTTGCCTTCCACGCAAAGGAAAGATCGTTCCGGACACGGGACGAGGTCTTCAATCTTGTATCCTCATAGTCCCGGAGTCCGGCTGAAGGTATAGTCCGACTATCCGAACACCCCCTAATCCAGGACTCCCTCAGTGGGCAAGGTCATTTCTCATTTATTAAATAGATGATCAGGGGAAGTGCACAATGGGATACTTCTTGGTCATATGTGCTGTGTATATGGACGCAAGATAAGAATCCTTGTTAGCTTGTAGAGTTTTCTTCCCAATGTATGTACCTATATTTACCAACGGAATTACATGCTACATATTCACATGTATACAAGCTTCGTAGAAGACGTTCAAATGCCTATCTGGTCTAGCCAGTTTTTTTTTTGGCTGAAGCTTGTAAGAGACATGGCAGTCATTTATCAATAAAAGTTGCTTTCCCCTTAAAAAATAATTAGCAACAATCTATATGATTACATATCCTTGGGCCCCTGAATCAATCTTAAATTCTACTCCCTCCGTCCCATAATATAAGAATGTTTTTGACACTACACTAGTGTCAAAAATGTTCCTATATTATGGAATGGATGGAGTAAAAAGGAAAAGGCCCTTTAGAAATTCAGCTCATTGCACCTCCGCTACCGTCTCAGGTCTGACACGGCTCAAGTAGCGCGCGGGTTCCCCGTGATTGGCATCATTAAACTTGCCGGCGGACCGCCGTGCTCCTCCCACTCCCTACTTACCATTAGATTCCGACTGTAAAATGGGAGACCTCAAAGAGCCTTGCATTCCAGAGAAAGTTCCCACGCCTGATCCGCTCACCGTGAAGCTGGAGTATGTCTCCAACCTCGAGCGATGAGGTGGAGGCGCACTGCAGATCTCAAAGCCAATCACATCTCCTTCCACCTGTGATCGAACGACCAACTAATGATCCGAGTCCGAGCATGTCATTCTAGTTTCCGTGTCCATACTCCATAATCAAAAGCTTCTTTACTGCAAATGCGAGGCTAGAATTGTGGTCGAGGGTGGTTTTGCGGAACTCATCAAAAGCTCGATCTGGGGCTCAGTGGCTCAGATTGATGATGCCAAGATCTGTATCAATGACCTCAAGCAACTCCACTGTACCGTTGACACCGACATCGCGCCACCGCAAGGAACAAACCATTTCAGTCGTGGAAAGTTAGTTTGTCACCTCGGACCCCACTGCCCCCACTGGTGAGCATTTCAACCACCTTTTATTTTTCGATTCTGTTTCATTGAATATTGTATTGATTCAATCTTATAGTGTCTAACCCCATTGTTCACTATTTTTCTTCTAAAATTACCTTATCAAATATGAGCTCCAGTGCACAGATGACGACAAGGCTGCTACCCATGACACTGCGTCTCGGAGAGCATCGTGGAATGTCTTAATCCGAAGGCACAACAATTGAGGGATGGATTTGTTGTTTGAGCATGCTTATGCAATGGACACGAACCCTCTTGATAGTTATCACTGACTGTCAGGGTGTTCTTCGTCACTAACCAGCCAGGTGGCCCTTCTATGAGGATAAGGTCGTCACAGACCAAGAAACAATGACGGGCCACTGGCACGTCATTTATGGTACCATTTGGTTGGTTAGTACACAC
Source organism: Aegilops umbellulata (assembly GCA_032464435.1). Lineage (NCBI taxonomy): Eukaryota > Viridiplantae > Streptophyta > Magnoliopsida > Poales > Poaceae > Aegilops > Aegilops umbellulata. Next base: position 494,013,750 of record CP136058.1, read on the forward strand.
TATTCGGCTAAGTAGTACTTAAGGGTGTTGCATATGAAAAACTATGAAATTGAGTAACTTGAGTCAAAAATGTCAAAGTAGTTGTTAAAATCTGGAATTTTCTCTACTTAGAACAATTGCATCCATGTTCTTAGACCAAACGAGCAACTTCAGGCTTCAGCCCCTGCAATGAATAGTAGGAGTCCACTTGATGGCTAGAGCCATGTCTGCCATGCCTCCAATTCAGCTTTCTGGGGTTGTTGCATGTCATGATGTAATTGTCTAGGAGCGACGGTTTGCTCAGCCTCATGGTCACACAACAATATCCGAGTGAACGTGCGGTCGGTCATCTCATCCGCGCATGCAGCATCGCCTCACGACTCAGTTTAGCCTAATTAATGTGGAAATGGTGGCACACGAGAATTTTCTGAGACCTCCCACTCATATCATTATCACACTAATGGCGTATGTCGTTGTGATGCATTCTTATCATCTAGAGCCTTAATCATGCAAAAGAATAAAATAAATTGTTTCAAAATGGAGCTTAGATTGTGTATCTACTCAGTGAGTACCCGTGCATTCTGAGTGATTCAACACGTACGTGCAGGCGTGCGTGGCGAGATAAGCGGTCTGGATGGGGGTGACTTTTGTAGGTCGCGAGTAGTGCGTGACCTTAAAAACTTTCATCTGCCAATGATTCACGGCTGCCTACAATGCTTCTGTACGTAATCCCTCGCAACAGTTGCAAGCCTTCAATCCACGTGCAATGTTTTTTTTTCTTTTGCGATCAATCCATGTGCAATGTTAGTGACTCGGCAGCGTGAGCACATTAATTAGTACTAGATAGCGTGAGCACATTGATTACTCGCGGGTGAGTGTTACAAGTATGTAGATATTTTTTTAGAGAAAAAGCATACGCCCGATTTTATAAATAAAGCCACCAGGCAGAGTCACACCATAACCATCAGACAACCAGAGTATCATAGCAACCGCTAACAAGTATGAATACATGGCTACCTAGCCAATCATGGCACGCAGGCCAACAATGAAACCAAAAAGGATAGGAGACTAAGTCATCATCCGGGATCGAGCAGGGAGGAAGCCGTAGACCGCATCTTTGATAACATATCATCGAAAGCCTCGAGGTCCACCTCCTTAGTCAATAATCTTCACTACTGCAAGAAGACACTAGCTTTAAATAAACAGCTCACAGGGTTAGCCGGGAAGATATGCTCAATAGTAAACTTGCTTCTAGTAGTCCACAGTGACCAACAAATCGCTGCCCAACCAACCCAGAACACCCTTTTAGTTAGCCCAAATAAGGCAGAGGCACAGCGCCGCAATTCCTCAAAAGACGAGGGGTTCCAATTAACGTGAAGCCAATGTCGAATGCAACTCCAAAGGAACTTGGCCAAAGAGCAATGAAAGAAGATATGTTCCGTGTTGTCAATGGCCCCACATAATGCGCATCTATCAAAGCCCGGGTCGTTCCTTTTCCGAATTTGATCAGCCGCACGGAGCTTCCCACGGAAAGCTTGCCACATGAAGATTTTGATCTTAGGGGGGATACGAGCCTTCCAAATATTCTTGAATTTCAATGTATGAGAGCCGGAAATAAGCTTAGCGTACGCAGACTTAACCGAAAACCGACCAGAAGAAGAGTGAGGCCAGACAACCGTGTCATCTTCATCCGAGAGCACAAGGAAGCAGGTAGTAAGACGTTGCCAGTCTTCCAACTCTGCAGGAGAAAGTGATCGACGGAGGGCTAGGTCCCAGTTATTAACCGAGAGCTCAAAGATAGAGATCTCTGGATCAGAGCAGTAAGAGAATAAAGCCGGAAAAGCCACTGCGTGAGTGGAGTCCCCAACCCACCAATCTAACCAAAAACGAGTAGACTTACCATTCCTAACTACGAACTTGACCAAAGACTTAAAAACCGGACGCACTTTAACAAACTGAAGCCAGAATTCGGAGTCACCCGAAGAAGAAGCAAACATGGGACTCGAGACCGGGAAATATTTAGCCTTGAGAAAGGAAAACCATAGGGGGCGCTCCTCGAGGAACATGATTTATCACCACCACTTTAGCATGAGGCACTTGTTCATAACCGCCATATTAATGATCCCTAGGCCCCCCATGCTCTTAGGCCTACAGATTAATTTCCATTTCATCATCCTATATTTGCGCTTGTTGTTAGAGGAGTTCCAGTAAAAAGCGCCCATGTGCTTGTCAAAGCCCGTGTGTATCCCGCCAGACATGAGATAGAAGCCCATTAAGAACATTGGGAGAGAAGACAAACACGCATTGGTGAGGGAAACCTTGCCGCCTGGGTAGTATAACATCCTCTCCATGGTAAAACCCTATTCCCCACCTTGGTGACAGCCGGAGCAAAATCCTTAGCCAATAACTTATGGGGGGAGATCGGAAGGCCCAAATATTTGAAAGGGAAGGACCCAAGAGAACAATTTAGGAGATGCGCGACTCTCTGAGCTTCGGAATCAGTAACCCTAGTGACAATGACTTCGTTCTTTGAAAAATTGATTTTAAGGCCCGAAAGAGCTTCAAAGCAGAGAAGCAGGAACTTCAAATGAGTAATACTAGCCTCGTTAAGCTCAACCATAATAATGGTGTCGTCCGCGTATTGAAGATGAGTGATGCCATTGGGGATGAGGTGAGAGCTGACAGGAGTGATGTGACCGGCAAGAGCTGCCCGAGACAGGATATGAGAGAGGGCATCTGCGACAAAATTCAAGAGAAGGGGGGAAGCCGGGTCTCCTTGTCTAAGGCCCCTGCCATTAGCAAAAAAATTATTGATCTGCCCGTTGACCGACACAGCCGTATGACCTCCCTTGACTAGCTGCATAATACGGTGAACGACCGCACCATCAAAACCCTTAGCAAGGAGGACTCGACGAAGGAAATTCCAGCTCACCGAATCGTAAGCTTTCTCGAAGTCGAGCTTGAGAACCACCGCTTTAGTTCCCTGGATCCGCAGATCATGGACAATCTCATTCAAACAGAGCACGCCATCTAGAATAAATCTACCCTTTATGAATGCAGATTGGAAAGGGCTAATGGCACGGTGAGCGATCGGGGAGAGCCTAGTAGCCAAACCTTTAGCCACAAGCTTCGCAAAGTTCTTGATCAAGGCAATAGGCCTAAGTTGGGAAATCAGATCTGCCCCTCTGACTTTAGGAATAAGAGTGAGCACGGCGTAATTCAGCCTAGAGATGTCAACGGTTCCCAGCCAAAAACCTTGGATTGTCGCCTGGACGAGGCCCTTTAACTGAGGCCAAAATTGCTTAAAGAAGGGAATGGAGAAGCCATCAGGCCCATAAGCTGCATTAGAGTTGGCAGAACGAATCGTCTCAAAGATCTTAGCTTCAGATAGGGGGATCAGTAAGTCCTCGTTCTCATCATTCGACATCTGATCATGGGAGGCCCAGAAAGCACTAGCCAGTCTGAAACCCACCTCAGGTTTGGCAGAAAGGAAAGAGGAGAAAAGGTTAACCACATGACTCATAATCTCAGACTGGTCAGAGACCTTGACACCATTGATAAGAAGGCTATCGATCAAACATCGGCGACGCCTACCATTAGCGATGGCAAAGAAGTACGAAGTAGGCGAGTCACCTTTTAAAGTACAATTGATGGTGCCTCTTTGCCTCCAATACAATTCCTCCTGACGGTGAAGAGCCAGAATGGCCTCTTCTAAATCATAACGCATCTGCCACTCAGCGGGGGAAAGGCCCGGGCCGTCAGCACGAAGATCTAGGGAGCCAATTTGGGCAGCCAGCCGAACTTTGTCACGCCTTGACTCGGCAAAGTGGTTCTTAGATCATCCACGAAGGAATCTACGAAGAAAATAAGAACACTGATGCCAGTCGTCCATCGGGCCAAAGGAACATCGATTAGAAGATAGGAAACTAGAGATCTTTTGCGCTATCAAGTCAACAAAACCCTCCACCAAGAGCCAGGATGCATCGAAGTGGAATCGAGGGAAGTAAACCGAATGAGTTCCATCATCAAGAATCAGGGGGGAGTGGTTAGAGCCCACTGTGGACAGGGCTCTGAGGACGGCTCGGGGAAACAAGGTATCACACCTAGGACAAAAGAAAACACGATCTACGAAGGATCGAATGGGAATAGATTGGCGGTTCATCCAGGTGAAACGGGCACCTGCCCTAGGAATTTCACTAATAGCCATATCCCGAATGAAAGCATTAAAAGCGTTGGCAAGCATCCACGAGAAGTTAGAAGAACTTTTGTCCGTGGGGGAGCGCAGCAAATTACAATCCCCCCCCCCCCCAATGAGTAAAGGAAGGTCACACAACTCAATTTTATTTCGCAGTTTATCCAAAAAAAATATGAGAAAGAGAATGATTAGCCGGACCATATACCACCATTATTTCTAATAAAGAATTGAGGGAGCGATGAGATACCACGGTACTAGCCAAGAAAATCCCGTGGTCAAAAGCAACAAAATCAAAGAGGTCTTTTTTTTGTGCCAAGAAGGATACCACCCGAATGACCAGAAGAAGCCACATAGTTCCAATCATACCTATCAATCCCAGTGACAGCGGATAACTCATTTGGGGAGAAGGAAGGTTTCAGAATTTCAACAAGCCCGATAATATCAATATTCTCAGAGCGAACCAAGTCTTTGAGCTGGTCCCGGCGGCCCTAGCGCCGAACCTCCTAATATTCCAGAATAAGGCCTTCATCTATGAGATAGATTCTTAATACAAAGACTCGACCTACTTGGAGCCACGCAGGATTTAGATCATTTACCAGCTCCACGTTTAGGCACAACCGAGGGAACCTGAACCCTATCAGGTCCCTCCACACCCCCACCGGCCACAACCAGTGGGGCAGCAAGGCCCAACGCAGCCTCCTTGGCTTTAGCGATGTCCGCCTGAGCAATTTCATTTGCCCTAATAATATCTAGCAATGATGAAGGGGCACCCAAACTAGGATCACATGTAATGCCTACATCCTCTAAAATACGTAATAGATGATCGTTGGACTGGGAAGGGAGGACTAAACGAACAGGGGAAAGAACAGTAGGACAGGGAGAAGGGGAACAGGGGAGCGAACCTGAAGGAGGCAGATCCCTGGCCGCAGGGCGCCGCGCCGCCCGGTCAGCAACCCGCTCGCCGATGTTTGAGACGCGGCCGCTCTTGCGGGCAGTGGAGGCAGGCGAGTGCAACGGCGCCGGACGAGCACGACTGGGGTAAGCCGCGGCAGAAGATGGTACCGAAGCCACACCCAAATCAGCGTCCAGCCTACGGCACAGCCTAGCCGCAGACTTCTTGGAGTCACCAGACGCCCTGCTGCGAGCGGAGAACTTTTTGATGGACTTCTTCTTCTTCTTCATGGCCAGGGAACCAGCCGGGGGCAGATCCTCGATACCCGAGAGGGAAGGAGAGGCGGGGCGAGCTGGCAGATTAGAGCACACCGCAAAGAATGGTGTGCCCTTCACCCCACCAGAAGCTGCGGCTCCCCCTTCAGAGGCAGGCATCGAGTCTTTGGCACCCCACCAGCCGGGCACTCTCCTTAAGCAGGTCCTGATCTTCAGGCGAAAGCCCATCCCACTCCGACAGGGTAAAGCGCTGATCATTGCCGTGAAGGGAATCATCCTGGAGGCCATCGTCAACCTTGCTCTTGTCATCATTACCCGAAGCAGGTTGCGGGGGAGGAGGTGGAGGTGATGCCGGACCCATGTCTCCCTCGACCCAAAACCTAAGCCCGAAACCTCCGGTCGAGGGGAAGACGTCGATGGAGCCACGGATACAGAGAGGATCCACACTCCACACCCGTGGGCGCATCAGGCCTAGGACAGTGAAAGAATCTTGATCAACCTCGATGGGCTTGCCAATAAGAACACCGAAGGCCATGATGAAAGCAGTGGAGCGGAGGGCAGGAAGAACATCATCAATTAGAACCCAAACTTCAGACAGAGAGGAGACCGCTTTAGAACCACTTGACGCAGCCTTGACAGAAACGACGAGTGGATTGAGAGGAAGCGTGAAGCTAGTACACGAGGAGATCATTCGGAAGCTTTCCTTGGAAGGGATAGCAGCAAATTCGAAATCCGACAGCTGGCGAACTGGCCAATCCCATCCCCCATCATCCCAAAGTCGGAGCTCATCGAGAAGGATCTGGGGGGTGATGCGCTTGGACCGGACAGAGATAATACCGGAGTTGGAGAGCGCTGGGATTGGAGCAACAACAGGAATCTTACGATGTAAGGCGAAAAAGGAGCAACCAGGGAGACGAAGACCATAGTGGACAAAGCTTGGTGGTTTGGATCGATTCTGACAATCAATAGTAAGGTGCCCGTCTTCTCTGCAGATAAGGCAAAAGGGGGGGTTTTGGCAGCAAGATTGGAAATTCCCAGGACGATGGCATGCGAAGTAGGTGAGAGTAGGATTGACAACATGGGACTGGGCAGGAATGCGCGAAGATCCAAGAGGAGGAGGGGGGAGAATGCCATCACCAGCAGAACCCGAAGTAGATCTGGCGCCCCGACCAGCAGCAGCGCCACCGGGACGACGAGCCGGCGCCCCCGACGCACCACGGGCACAAATCTCGACGCCCCCCCCCCCCAGGATCCACCGGAGCTCGTAGTGGACCACCCAATGGGGCGCAGCACCATGCGGAGGGAGCGGCGGGGTCGGGCCAGAGGAGCCAGCCCTGCTGGCCGCAGCCGCCACCTCCCATGGATCTATAGAGACCGTCGCCGCACCGGCCAAAGGCACCGAGGGGCCAGCCGCCACCGAGCTAGATCCGAGCGAGGGGGATCCGCCCATTGCCGACGCCGCCCCCGCAGTCGGATCACGCGCCGCCTGGAGCTTGGAGCACAGCGCGACCTCATACTCGAAATCACCCTCCGCCTCGCCCGAGCCCTCCCTCCTCTGCTTTTGGCCGAAGACGGACTCGCTGGAGGACCCGTGCGAGCGGTCCATCGAGACCACCGTTGCAAACGAGAGGGAAAGGGGAGGGGAGGAGTAGATCTGGAGAAGACGCGGATAGGAGAGCGGCGACGGCGAAGGTCAGAGGAGGAAGTAGGGAACCCAAGAAATGGGGGAACCGAACCCTTCCATGCCCATATATATCCGGACCGAGCCAGGCCTGGGCCACTTGGAAAGGCCGAGGGGTGAGGGGGGTGGGCCTAGGCCAACCGCGGCCCAGGCACCAACAGAGGAAGGGGGGAAACAGACACGCAGTCCAGGGGGAGAACATCCACAGGCCCAACAAGCCCACCAGGCGACTCATGGGCCCGCGGCCCAGGAACAGAGCCCTTCGAAGACACCAACGCCAGATCTAGGGTAGACGACGCCGCCGCCGCCGTCGACGGAGGCAGCATCGGACCCCCCGACGGAGCGCAAGCAGGGGAAGACACCGGAGGGGAGGGGGAGAGAACGGGGCTGGCATCACCACTCCGCCCCCGCCAGGGCCCAGGAGCCCCCGGGCCGGCGACGGAGCAGGAGCACGGCGACGCCCACGGGACATGCGCCGCCAGCCGTCCGCCTCCAACACGGTGGAGGCAGGCCGCCCACGCCCACCAGGTGCCAACTTCCGGCAGCGGCCCAGAGCCGGGACGACGGGGAGACCGCGCACAAGCACCGGACGGGAGGGGAAGGGGGAGCATCGGAATCCGACCCCGAATCCTCAGAGTCGAGCGCCCAAAATCTGTTGGGTGAGGGAGGCGCGGGGATGACTGAGCGAGGCGAGGCCGACAGGGCGGGGGAGGGGCGGGGAACGAAACCAAAGGGGAGCGGAGGGAGGGTGACGGAGGAGGAGAGGAGGGAGGCGAGCATGACAGCGTCGTCGCCAGAGGGAGGAGGGGAGAGGGGAGAGCCATCCCGCCGGTCTCCACCTTCTATTCAAACCAAGGTAGATTAGATAAACACTAATCTAATCCCTAAGTCGCTTCATATTTGAAAAATTAAGGTGCAATTTAAAATAAATGTTTTTATGTGGTTTGTGCCCAAGGAAGTGACCTTGACTAGAACAACTTGGCAAAGGTAGATGGGCGGATAGTAAGCGGTGTTGCTTTTGTGATCAGGATGAATCAATCCAACATCTTTTCTTAAATGCCCACTAGCCAAGTTATTGTGGCATACAATATATGTGTCATTTAAAGTCTGCCCTCCTAATAGTATCTCCAGTTTATTTGAGACATGGTTAAACGTGGTTGACCCTAACACAGCGGCACATATTCGAGTCAGAATGTGTGCATTACCTACGGCTATATAGAACTACAGGATTGACGTTATATTTAACAGACAACATCACAAAAAATTTGCAGTCATCTATCGGACATCTGGATGGATCCGTACGCGGTCTTTACTCAGCCGCGCTGGAGTTAGGGAATATATAGTCTATGCGTGCAACCATAGGGGGGATGGCGGCACGGGTTACATACAAGCAGTGTGGATGACGGTTCAATAATAGGACAGGTGTTTAGTCATCTTTACTTATTTTCGCCGGCTGTGGCATCTTATTCCTTTGGTTGGACTTTGCTTGCAAACTTGTATTGAAGTACGTATTTTGTTTCTTCCTAGTTTAACGAAATGACTCTGTGCTGCAGAGGCCGAAGATAATCCTTCTTTTCGAAAAGAAAAATCTCCATCAAATCCTCAACCAGAAAATTGTTTTTTTTCTAGAATAAGCACAAACATGTGTATCGTGCGTTAAACAAGAAGATGGGGAGAAGAGCCCCGTCGGCCAAAGTTTTACCAGTAGTTACAAACACCACTCCACCACCACATGACCCAAAGACCACACTCATACGCTTAACTACTCGCCCTAGCCCACCTAGTAAGCACAGCCAGGAAGTTGGAGTAGTCTCCCTTCAACATCCCTGCTAGCTTCCATGCTCTACCCACACTCTCGATTTTGATAATGGCCATTGTAGCCGAGGGCGAAGCCCCATCAAATACATACATGTTCTTATGTTTCCAAAGCTCCCATATGCATAAGGGTAGGAGTATGTTCTTGTCCCTTCTCCCAATTTTCATGGCCCTGTATGAGTTGCACACTCAAGTACTCGGAACCAATTCATGTATGCTCGTGTACATGATACCAATAGATCATCTACACTCACCCGCGAGCACATTAATTAGTACTTGAAAGGCATAAATGAAAGTTGGTCAAAAGAAAAACTCTGTAATTCTCCACATCAAAGGGTAAAATCTTAGTAGCACGCATTGTCGCACTCGCATCAATATGTCTCTTTGGTTGCCTTCTCCTTTTGTCAGCCTAATCATATACATCGAGAAAAAAGATTTGAAGTAAAGGATAAAATAAAAGTGGTTTTTGACTTCATTATTTCTTAAATAGACTCCACAACAATTAGAGGTTGATTAAATCCATGTTTATATTCTGAAACATTGTTTTTCTTAATTGTATTAGCACGCAGTGCATAAAGTTTGTTTTTAACCATCTTCTTCATTTGTTACCTATACCCATGGCAAGGAATGGCCATTTTACTAGTTCTATATTAAATTCTGGAGTTCTCCCTCTGTAAACTAATATAAGATCTTTTAGATCATTACTTTAGTGATGTAAAAGATCATATATTAGTTTACATAGGAAGTACATAATAACTTCTCCATTGAACCAATACAAGAGCATAAACAAAAGCGACATCGTTTCCTACTACATACAACGAAAGTGTACTTCAACTATTTGCGTTTGTGCTTCACTCTTTAGATGTGTGCTTTTGGAGGCAACGAGATTTAAATTAATAATCAGTAATGGTTACAGTCATCCATACATGCTAAAAGATCTCTTCTGACCCTAATTGAGTTAAACGGAATATCTTTCTTACTGGAGCATCACCTTAATTTGATTCAGCAACAGCGTGTACTTGGAACAACTATATCCCTGTTTTTGGAAAGAAATAAAAACGAGCAACTTATTCAGTCTTGTCCTGTTCGCCTCCAAGAATGAGCGGTAGTTGAGTCCATTAGAGAGCTACGGCCATGCCATGTTCCACGGGGTTGTCGCACGCCAGGATGGCACGGCAAGTGAAGACAATCTCACCCTGGGCCCTGGAGGTCACAAAGCACCATCCTAGTGATCTTGTCGTGCGTCAACTAGTTCTGCACATGCCACAATATCCCCAATCGTCATCAGCATTGCCACAGTGTTCAAATCAGCTCTGTTCACGGGCAGCTCCGGCTGCCGGCTGCATGTCTAGGTAGAGAAAGCAGAAAGCCTTTGCCTTGGGACTCCTGCAAAAGGTATGGAGCTGGATAGCATCCCCACCTAGATTGATGTGTCTTCTGCTCGCACGGCACAGACAACTTGTGACAACTCTCCCACGTGTAGAGTTCACACGTTTAGAGTGATTGAGCTGCCTAGCGAAACTTGCTCCTCAGCATACAAAGGCAGTAGTGCCTTCAGGTCCGTGGAAGGTTTGAATCACAACATTCCATGTGCGTGTAGGCACTGGACATCCGACCTACACCAGGATTGCTATTTCTTCTGCTCCTACCCGACCGCCACCAAAAGTATGTGTATCCGACAATTTTCTGATGCTGCTCATTCATATCTTTATCACTCTAATAAGATATATAGGCCGTTTTGATGCATTGTCATCTTCACGATCCTTCATCGCCATAAAATCATAAAATACGTCATATCATGTGGCCTAGATTGCGAGTCTGCTCACTCACTACCCGTGAGCTGTGAGCAATTCAACACGGGTGTGTGATTGTGTTGTCCGAATGGTGAGGGAAATGAGGAGAATGAGGGCGACTTTTATCGGTCATGAGCAGTGTGTGTGCATGTGACATTAATTTTTTCATCAGTCACGGATTTGTGGCAGCCTCCAATGCTTTTATGTGGTCCCTCCCAGCCAAAAGAGATGAGCACCCAACACATCATTATATGCATCTAAAAAACAGATTATTATGAGTCTGACCTCATCTACCATGCATCGTGGTACGGACTTATTTTTTCCACATTGTAAACAAACTATATTACGTACACTTATCAAGAGTAGTATCTGTCTTCCAACTGTAAGGACGAAATATTATGGACTAGCAAACGTAAAACAAATTCATGCTTTCTTATTACCCCTCCTTTACTTTATTCACCCTAGGAGAACACATACCATTATAAAGAAAATCAAAATATACTTTAAAATACTCCAAGACATGCATTCCAAGCAACCCCTAAAACTATTCAAAATTTACTTTGTGTCTCTATCTTAATTTTATATTTGTATGTTATTTAGGCCGAACTCATGACATCGGTGTGGTAAGACTGTGGAGATGCCGTTGTGAGCCAGATCTGGTGTAGATGCATGGCTTGGGTTTTTCTTCCTTATTATGTTAGTCATTTTCATGTCGCCAATGCTTAAATTGTTTAATAATTAGCAGTGAAGAGGTCGGGGATTATACTCCTTTTCCCAAAAAGAGTAAAAAATGGCAAATATGGAAAATGCACATTAAATGAAACACGCTGAAATGAAAGGTATCGAGCAAATATGTTATGAAATCCTGGTGGCTTTGCGCTTCGATAGCTACAAATCTTGTTTCAAGATGTTCTCTGGAGAGTTCACCTCCCAAACGACTAGTGCCGAGACATGCATCATTTCCTATAATTAGAGAAGTGTTTGCATTGATCGGTATTCTCTATATTGAGTCGCCTGAAGTGACCCATCCTCCCGCAGATGACAACCTCCTTGAAGAGATCCTTCACTGTATCTCCCCGCAGCCGCCCTGCCACGGGCACGCTAGCTGTGTCGTCCAGCGCCGGCAAGCCATCATCAACAACCAGATTTTCCTGAAAGGTTACTCATACACCACAGTAAGCCTCCCCTCCTCGGCATTCTTTGTTGCTACAGGCATGGGCCACAGTCTTTTTCAGATCCACCGAGGAAGGAAGATGCAGGATGCTTGCCAGTCACTTCTTGCAAGAGGACAACGACCGCTTTCATCGGTGGGGACAGGTGGACTGCCGCCATAGGCTCGCACTCTTTGAGGACGGGGTGAATTCTCGGTGCATCATACAGGACCTTGTTGGTGAAACATACGAGGCCATCACCTATCCTCTCGAGTTCCACATTCCAAATATTTTATACCGCCTACCGACGACACAGAGGGCCACATGCACAACTGCTGCCACTAGAGTCCAAGGAAAGTTGTCTTGGCGGCCACCTACGAGCATGAGGGTCAGCAATTGTTCATTGCAACTGTCTACTCCTGCTGTAGTAGGTCTAACATCGTATACAAAAATGCTCCATCTGTGGGTCTTGCTGGAATTGTTGATTGTCCCAGTACACTTGTTGGCAATACCCTTCATTGAATACTTCATTCCTGCTATCATCGGTATTACATGCAATTTGATCTGGACAATCAATGTCTAGCTATGATTCACATAGAGATATAGAGAATTCATAGTGTCTCAGTCACATCCATTCAGAGAAAATTAATGGTGGTCTTGCCTTGGCTAATTTGTACTTCCCTACAACGACCCATCCAACTTACAATCTGGGAGAAGAGGGACGATCCTAATGGTCTTGCCAGATGGGTGTTGGTGGGCAGTAGACCACTAGTGGAACTACATGAATTAGCATCTGCGCCGGAAAGAAACAAATCATCCATAGTGTGCTACCTGAGGATGCACATACGATTTTATGGCGGGTGCACTTAGGAGTCCATATGATTAAGCTGAAGACAATGCGGCACAAGGACATTTATACTGAACATAATGATGACTGCACACATCATCCTTTAACGAGCTTCTATTCTAAAGTTGAAGGTAACTACCTCTTCATCTTAACATTATAGCACTGCAAGGTTGATTATTTTCATACATGTTTGCCAGAACAACCTTTGTAGTTGCCGAGTGTATGCCTTTGAATTTGAAGTTGCAGTCGATGAGTTTGTGGTTGACCGCAACAGCAAATTCATAACTTTATCAAATACTTACATTACAGCACTCCAAGGTTGACAATTTCCCATACATGTTTGCCAGAATAACATATGAAGTTGTTCAGTGTATGACTTTTAATTTGAAGTTGCGGTCATTGAATTTGCCGTTGACCGCAACGGCAAATTAATAACTTCTTATGACCACAACTTCAAATTCAAAGGCATGCACTCAACAACTACAACCGTTGTTCTAGCAAACATGTATGGAAAAAAATCAACCTTGGAGTGCTGTAATGCAAAGATGAAGACGTAGTTATCTCCTACTTTAGAATAGAAGCTCGTCTAGGAGTGATAGGTAAAGTCGTCATTACGTTCGATATAAATGTTCTTGTGCCGCATTGTCTTCAACTCAACCATATAGACCTCTAAGCCCACCCGCAAGAAAATCAGATGTGCATCCTCAGCGTAGCGCGGTATGAATAATTTGTTCCTTACCGACGCAGACACCAATTCAAGCAGCTCCAGTAGTGGCCTACTCCTCGCCAACACCCATGTGTCAGCACCATTAGGATCGTCCCTCTTCTCCCAGATTTGTGTGGTGAAGGGGTAGTTGCCGGGGAAATATAAATTAGCCAAGGCAAGAGAGCCATCACTGTCCTCCGAGTGGATGAGATTCACACTATGAGGCCTCAGGATCTCTAATTGATTCACAGCTAGACATTGATTGTTCATATCAAATTGTATGTACTACTTATGATAGGAGGAACATAGCAACCAATGAAGGGTATTACCAACAAGTGTAGTTGGATGATAAGCAATTCCAGCAAGACTCACAGATGGAGCATTTTTGTACATGATATCAGACCCACCGCCAGAGGAGTAGACACATGCTCGTAGGTGGCTGCCAAGACAACTTTACTTGGACTCTAGTGGCAGCACCCATGCAGGTGGCCCTATTTGTCATTGGTACCGAGCACCGCCCAGTCACGGTACAAAATATTTGGAATCTGGAACTCGAGAGGATAGTGATGGCCTCGTATGTTTCAACAACAGGGTCCCATATGATGCATCGAGAATTCATAACGTCCTCAAAGATTGCATGCCCATGGTGGCAGTCCACCACAGTTCCCACCGATGGAAGCGGTCGTTGTCCTCTCGCAAGGAGAAGTGATTGGCATGCATCCTGGATCTCTCTTCCTCGATGGATCTGAAAGACATTCTCTGTGGCCCATGCGTGTAGCCACAGAGAATGCCGAGGAGGGGAGGCTTTACCATGGTGGATACGAAACCTTTCATGGTGATGGCTTGCCAACGCTTTACGACAAAGGTGGCGTGCACACTGCAGGGCGGCTGTGGGGAGAGACGGGAAAGGATCTCTTCAAGAAGGTTGTCATCTCCGCGCGGATGCGCCACTGCCAGCGACATCGAGGAGGGCCGGTGGCGACTGTTTTTGCTGGGGGCGATCAAGTCACCCTGCGCCCATGCCTGCGGCGACGAGTGGTGGCGGTGACTGCTGCTACTGCCGGTCATGTCACCCAATTTGTTTGGTTGGCTTTTTGTGGATATCATATGGTGTTCGTACGAAAAAAAATATAGCCATTATGTACAGTTCTGTGTGTAAAATGACATTGTAATCTTCTTAACATTTAGTATCCTCTTTTTCTGAAATAAAATCAAAAAGAAAACCCCGACTGAGTGAATATCTCTAGTCAAATGTACAGACATAGATAAGGACATTGATTCATGATCTCAGATGCAGCCGCACAAACGCTGTCCACTCTCTGCAAATAGAGATATCTTCTCTTGACCCATAATTATCTTATTACATCTTCTTTCCCTTTTTGGTCCATCAGCGTATATAATCTATTCTAGAAAGTGAGTCTAGCTCACTTGATTGAGGAGATGATTTATAAGAATGTATTATAGTCTGTCTTGATTTTCACATATTTATTTATATTATAGGATGCAACTAGAATGCATGGCACGCAAACTTATTTGGTTATTGTTTCATGTGCCAGTTGTTTGCCTTCAAGTCAACTATTATATGATTCAGTTTATCGAAACAAACTAGTAATAATTTTGAGCGTATACAAGTTCAATTTGTCATTGATTATTCCGGTTATTACATTGTTGACACTACCTGACTTGTTTATTTTATCTACTCATGAACCTAGCACTATCCCGATGACAGTCAATTTTATCCACCGTTCTTGATTATTTTATCTCTTCGTCCAGCCATAGTACTCCAAACATAATCTTGTATCGGAATAAATATGAGTGGCTAACTGACAACACAATTACCTAGCACAAATTCTTGGAAAGCATGATATCCACTGAAAATGGCATTTGGTTTTGTTTTATTATATTTCATTTTTTTTCCAAATCCAAGATTAGTTCCCGGTCTCCTACTGTTGTTAATATCCTGGTCATCCTTTCCAGGTAGAAAGAGGTTTTTTACAGTGGTTGGGGTGCTACTCTTGCCATCGTACGCAAAGATGGCGAGAGCAAGAGCACACATGAGCAGAAGAGGAGGATGCTCAGCCTCACTTTAGTAAGGTCAGGTGAGATGCAAGATTCTTTCTAGGTCTAGGGCACCTGCGCGAGCCCACAGCGGCACCTCCTGCTTGATGGAGTCGGAGAACGTGATTGAGAATGGTCGGGCTCCATCAAAGATCGTGGCGTTACAATGCTTCCATATTTTCTAAGCCGCAAGGATGAAAAGCGAGTTGATTCCCTTTCAAAATCACGCTCGGCCTGCCACCAGCGGAAGAACCCAGACGTGCCATCCGGTGGGGTAGTAGGTAGGAGGTAGTGCGGGATAGCACGCTGCCCGTGTGCAGGTGGTCCATAGTCTCGTCCGCCTGGCAGTAAAGCATGCAGACAGGATCATGGGTGAGGCCACCATGCTGCGCGTGCCGATGAGCCGTCCAGCAGCGACTGAGGGAGGCCAGCCATAAGATCTTGGCGTTGGCGTGGGGGGGGGGGCACTTTTTCCAGATTAGGTGCCAGTAGGGGCCGATGGTGGAGCCATTGAAGAGCGCTTGGTAGCATGAGCTTAAAGACTAGATGCCGCACTACGGGTCCACTTCCAGGAGAGTTTGTCTGAGGCTTGAGAGAGGTTTATCCACTAAATCTTACGACAAAGCTCGACCTACTCGGCGATGGCCACGGGGTTGAGTGTGCTGTGAATGTCGGTGATCCAGGTATTGTTTGTTAGGGCCTCGCTGACAAGGCGGTGCTTCTCGCGTTGGCGAGGGACGAGAGGTCAGGGTTGGAGCAATCTTGTGGATGGACTACCCCAGGAGCCAGTGATCCCGCCAGAACCTGCAAGAGTTGTCGTCGCCTAGAGTCCAACCGGTGGAGGGTGCCGAAGAATTGGCTTGTTTCACGATCACTGGGCAAGTGGAGCTCCTAGCAAGGCCGATCGGGGTCCGTAGCTTGTAGCCAAAACCAACGGGTTCGCAAAGCGATGCCGATGTGTTGGAGGTCGCGCATGGCAAGGCCACCGAGCTGCAGGGGGCGACAAACGCGCGACTAGGAGACCGAGCAGTAGCCTGCCAAGGGGTCCTTCTGCCCGAGCCAGAGGAAGTCCCGAATGAACCTGGTGATCTTTTGAGGATAGGCGGGTTGATGGCCATGGCGAGCAGAATGTGGACCGGCATGGCGGAAAGGACGAGTCGGACAAGCCTCTTGAGGAGCTTGTCGATGAGTGGAAGCAGGGTAGATGTCGGCGTCTTGCAGATAGACAGGGGGAGGCCGAGGTGCTTGATGGGGAATTCGGCTAGCGGGCATGAAAGCGTGCACTCGGCGGTGGTCAACTCATCGGTGGTGCACCGGGTCAGCGTCACGGAGCATTTGAGGAAACCTTTCCATTTATTGGTATGCTGCTAATTTATTGATAATACTTTTGTCAAAAAAATGCAGTTTAGGCCCTATCCTCCGTACGATCTTAGTGCTTGTGTTAGTGAAGTTGGGTTTACAGCAGCACATGAGGAAGAAGCAGAGCCTCTGCAATGCAGTCTCAACGGGCACTCTGGACTATGAACCTCAAAGCGCACGAGGCTAAGAAGATGGTGCTGGAAGAGTATGCATAGAAGGTGGAGAAAGCGTTCCATGACCTACTTGCTGATATGCTGGAGACACCTTCATTTATTGGCGCTGGTGATGGGTATGCAGACCACGGGTTCCTCAGCCATGCTGGGAAGCTTCTCTAACAACCTTAGATGACATGGACTAAAACTACTGACTTACTATTCCCTCCGTTCCAAAATAGATGCCCTAACTTTATACTAAGTTTGTACTAAAGTTAGTACAAAGTTGAGTCATCTATTTTGGAACGGAGAGAATAGTAGCTAGTATATGCTTTGCTCAAATGTTGGTAGATTCTAGTACTCCCTCCGTTTCATATTTACATTTCTTCCAGGGGCGGAGCTGGAGCTAAAGCTACCCTGATGCACCACTTAACAATGGCGTAAAATTTTCAACCAAATATGTATTGAATAATGATGTGTTTAACAGCTTGTAAGACGCAATATTCGACATAGTAGAAGTTGATGTATAAAAACAAAATGCAATAGTTAAAATGCTTAAATGCTAAAATAAAGGACAAAATTACTTGAAAAAGATGTCTTGCATTTCCAAATTTTAAAAGATATCATTAAACATCAAGATTCCGTAATCTAAAAGACAATAAATATATTTACATGTTCAAGTGGAACATAATCAAACTCCCAAATCAATGTACTTGAATTGTAAAAAAAGTTACCTTTAGTATATTCTCTTCCTCCGAGCCATGAAATACGCAACCACTTGATCATTGGTAACCTTTTTTCATTTATTCTTTCTCCATATAAAAAGTGACATTGTCACTCAAGCTGTCATCATTGAGGCAATTGCGTAAGCAAGTTTTGACTAGTTTCATAGCTGAAAAGCACCTCTCAGCTGTATAGATATCAATAGGTAACACAATCACTAGTTTCAAAAACCGACAAAACAAAGGATAGATAATATGCCTCTTTGTCTGCACCACTTATTTTTTTAAAGCTGGATCATTATACTTATGTTGGAAAAGCTATCATCTGTGCGCACATCAGTAATATAGAGGCACATATCCTTATCAAGATACCTCAAATCCATATCATTACATGTAACAAATAAACTACAAATGAGACACGGAAGTATAAGTACCTGCTTACAAGTTAAACAATACCTAATCCTACAAGTTCATATATACAATTGTTGCAACTTGTATTTCTTTGGAAAAACAACATCAAAAAAGAATAATGACTAGTAATCAAATAGAGTGATATTTAAACAAAAAAATCAAAATCGCAATTCTATTTTGCTAAGAGAAAGGGGAAGACAAAATTACAGCCGCTTGGGTGCTGCAGCCTGCCCTGCAACGTCGGGTGTGGGCGATCAGCTACCTGCTGGCTGCCGCTGCCCGGCAACCGCTTGATAGATTCGATTTCAGCGGCGAGGTCACCTGGGTGCTCGCCTGCTCAAGAACTCGAAAGGATAGAGGAGATGAGGAGACGCCCATGTGTCAGATAAACGCAATTTCCTAGTTAAATCTGGAATTGGAACACGGATCGCTAGTTTAACCTTTCTTTTGAGAAAAGAACGTTAGCTTAACAAGACACGGATGGATCGATCATCGCACGTCACGTATGTGGGCTGCAGGGAGTGTAGTACTATGGTGCGAGCTGGACGGCTTGTTGCCTGCAGGTTCGATGGGCCATGTAGCACTCCTCCTGGGCCACCTGATGCCTCGGGCCAAATAGCTGATAATTAGCACTAAAAAATAAATTGGATCCTGTAGCATAGCCTGTTCCACAGGGTCTGCCCATTGGACTCCGCCCCTGATTTCTTTAGTGGATCAAGGAGTACCATTTTGACAGCGAAACTATTTATCTTGAGCGAAGAAAGTTGGGTTTCTAATCATTTGTAGAACTAGATGATGCCCAACGCATTGTGGTGGGACTTTCTTTCTTCCATGAGCATATCAAATCAAGAGGATATATTGGATGAATGAAAAGGAAACGTGGCTTGAAATGTTGTCATTCCAAAAGAATATTCCTCAATTCTTGCATACCATGATATCCAGTGAAAATGGGTCTTGAAGATATTCAGCCAAGTAGAACATGTGCACAATCTGTCAGAACATATAAGAAAAGTTATGGGTTGAGGAAAAATGTATATATGAAACCTATGAAATCAAAATAGGACACAATATTCTGCAAGTACAGTTTGTGCAATCCTTATGACCTCAGTTATGATATACTATCTTTATATTTAATTTTCAACAGAAATGGAGAGGTTCCAGTAATGTTGCTAGGGTCTAAATAGGTCATTTTAGTTGTATGTGCATATACATTAATAATGAACTCTGATCTCTCCCCCATAGAGGAAACATCAATGTTAAATTGAGCAGTCTTTGGAAGGATTGATAAAGGTGCCTCTTAGTTATAGTTTTATGTGCTATAAATAATCAGTGAAACAGAATGCAGCTGAATGGTAGGAATTGAATTCATTTCTTTGATAAAGCAATCAAATCAGAATAGAATTTGAGAGTACATCGATTAGATAGTAGACCTCTCAATCAACTTATCTGGGATACTCACGAAACATTGTAAGCTGAACGAAGTAATAGCAATCAAGGATACCCAGCGGTAATAAAGGAATAGCTCTGAATATATACACCACCATGAACATGAACTCCCACATTAAAGAACCGAGGGGGGCTGCCAGCAAAAGAAAAACCTGACTTGGTAAAATCACCACCGGAATAACCCAAGATTATTACTACTTAATGTTAATTGCACAGTCAAAATATCCAACCAGGAAAAGAGACAGTAGCATGTCACCTTTGGGGATAAGGCATGCAAAACATTGATTATCTGTGGTAGAAGCTTGGATCAATCACAACAGTAGCTCTGTCCGAAGATCAACACATCAGCTTGTCGGCTTGGAGCTTGTTCACAAAAACTCTATGTAGAGAGAAACCTGTACAGCTCAAGCTCCCTTCAGTTAACTTAAATATTGTGAACGGTCATGTTAAAATCTGCTTACAAGATCAACCAAGGAAACATATACTTAAGACATGATTCTGAGGAAATTGGGAAACTATGTGTAAGAGAATATTAAAAGTCTATGCATTGTATCCTTTTGCTTAATACCACTAAAATGCAGAATAAATCAATATGTTGTACAATGTGTATAATCAGAATTTCATCAAGTATTAAAAAACTACATAGCATTCAAATCATCTAGATAGGAAAACATAAATTAATTCCTTAACAATTCTAGACATCTAACGTTCTCATGTACTCTTCCAGCAAGACCCACGCTGCACTGCCAGATTTTGCTTGAGGCCATGCACGTGCAGGTTTCGCATGGATGCATCCATGGCGTTCATAAGCAAAATTCCCAGCCGGCAATCAACTATGCATGGCGCTAGTTCGTTTCACAAGCATTGAGTCAGTATAAATAATATCATAGATCAGCTTACAAATTAACATTCTATTTGAGCTAGAAACTATAACTTACCTTCAAATCGCGTTTGGTTCGGAGCAATTGGGCTACAGACCAGAAGGAAATCGAACCTATACAATAGCAGATCGAGTCGTGAATTACTTGATAATATTAAGCAAACTTGCTCCTATCTGCGCCTGCACCGAGTCCCATCGATTCCTTAAGACTTTCCCAATGATTCCTTAAGACTTTCTCCCTCACGAGGCTCAATCAAACAGACCCTCATACGAACTCGGTGAGACGAAATTGTGGGGGTGCATCTTTAGGATATAGAAGGCGGCAACTCCACGCAGACGGTGATGGCAGGGAGAAGATTGAACATGGCAAGAGCGGCCGAGCGAGCAGAAGGCGGCTTGGATCACCATATTTGACGAACACATGTTGACCTCCACGGCAAGTGCCTCGCCGTGGGTGAGCCGGTGAGGTGCTGGAGATGCTACCCGTGGTGCTCGATGAGGTGTTCGAGCGTGTCGCCGGCGATGGGGAAGAAGAATATGCACCTGCAGAGGCTGCGTGGTGGCGGCGGTGATGCCTGCAGATTTGTCCCGTCCAGCCCCCACATGGTACCGGAAGGAGATGAGTCACGGTGGGGGATTCAACTCAGGTTGATAAAGGATTCTGATTCGTCGAGCAGGAGTCCGCGGTGGAGCGGTGGCGGCGGAGAGGGCTCCAATTTGTCCAGTCACCGGAAGGAGATGGACAATAAAATCCCCCTAGGGGTGATGAAGATCGATGATTGATTGCATGCCACCACCCGTTTCATGTGTATTTGTGATGAGAAGGTCGAAGAATTGAAAACGTTGCCGGGGATGGAAGGAGAAGAGGGCAACGCATTAATTGGGGAAGTGGAAGTGGAAGGACTCGAAGCATTAGTTCTCGGAGGCGACGCGCCGAGGATGGATGAGCCAACCCGAAAGGCGTGGGCCACCGGGGATCAACTCTTGTCAGCAAATCTGAGGCATGTCGCATGTGTGGTAAATCCAACGGCTGAATAAATTTGGGATGACGTGGAAGCCTGAGAAAGCAGGAAAATCAGCTAGTGGGGGGCTCGTATTTAGATATAGTAGATAGCTATAGTAAAGCAAGGTAGGTTTTTTTTTTTGCGAATACGGAGCGTATCATTTTATTGACGGAAGGAATAGAATGAGTACAGAAGGAACAACACATGACACAAACGCATACAAGCGTGAACATGGTGCATGAAGCAGAGAGACAGGGGATGCTCAACCCGAATAGAAGATACATCACAGCTAAACCCGTCAAGCCCGAACGACGACCAGCAGTGCGGAACCGACAAGAATTCCAACATCACCCGATCCAACACCGGGGACACCGTGAGCAAGCAAGATAACACCTTCGAGAAGGAAGACGGAGTCGAGACGCAATCACTATCCAGTCCGGGGGTACCAGGCCTAGGGTTTCTCCTGAGCTCGAAGTGGGGCGTAGCTGAAGGCCTTGGCAGCGTCTCCAAGAAGGAAACGACACCCGCGGGCGCCGTCGCTGCTAGCACCGGCAAGCCAAGCATGGATCTCTCCCTGGCCTGAAGCTGAGCAATCCCATAGCCGCCGAGTCTGTAATCGAAGATGAGGAAGCCAACGTTGGTCGGAACAACCATTCGGGAAGGGGTTGGCGGGGTTAAACTTGCCGTTGGAGGGTGGCACTACATATGAACCCACGGTTGTTGGATCGAGCAAAAGGAGGAGGCTTTGAGGCGTACATGGTGCGTCAGGCTGCGAAGCGAACTACGCAAGGAGTAGGACGACGGCATTATCTAGCAATGCCGATAATCTAGGACTGGAGAGACGAAAATTCGAACTGCCGTGGCATTAGTCGTCGAGACGTCGGCGAGCCAGGTAAGCTGGAATGGACACAACTACATGGTCATCAAGGCCGGAGATGCCCGGCAGAGACGCCGACAACCAAGGACACCAGGAGACGCGAGCCTAGGCCACCAGGACCGGAACATCGCCAGCAAATGCCCGACGTGAGGAGCCCCACGTCTGGCACAACCAGAGATGCATCACCGATTCCCGGCGAGAGTAGTCACCATGGCTCGGGCGGAGGATGGGCCGCGAGAGACGAGGAGGGCTGCCTGCATGGAAGGCAGGCCGCAAACGCCCCCGCAACCAGCCGCATGTCCCACACCACACCCATGGTTGGCAGCAGCACCAGCAGAGGCTGGGTCGCGCCGCTGCGGGGGGGGGGGGGGATGGCTGTGGCTGCAGGGGAGCGTCCATGGCAACGACCCGTCCGGCAAGCACGCACAGTATCTGGAGGAGGGCGCGTCAGGTCGGGTCCCAGGGTCGCGGGCGGAGGGGAGAGGCGCACGAGGGGGGTGGCGCCCGTGGCGACCGAGGATGGACGGGGGGAGGGGTGCTGCTGCCCGGATCCGCGTGGAAGGCCGTCAGGGAGGACCAGATCCGACGCCGTCGGACTTGCTAGAGGCAGCCGTCGTGGGGGTGGGGGCGTGGTGCGGGGTAGTTTTCAGAATCTTGATGATTTTTGCTGTTGCGGAATATTGAACCTTGCTATCTTGCTATTGTGTTTGTTCTTTCTGGACATTGTGGATATACATGCTGACAAACACGAACACGTTCGACCATCAGCAAATAAGATGGCGTATCACTACTTGACGCCTTGGGTTTTCTCACACCATCTCCCTGCTTTCTTGAGCTCGGCATGTTCCCCTCCCCTGCATGCCCCGAGCCTGGCTGAGAGGAAACGGTTGAATCCTAGCTGGCCTTCCTGGAAGGTGCTTTAGACATCGTGCAGACCAAGATTCGAATGTAGGCCAGATAACCAAACGAAACAAAACTGCACCGCTCTGCTTGGCAAGGCAATATGCCGACTACCAAACGCGTTATAGAGAGCTAGGGCCACGCAAGTCAGGATGCCACATCAAGCGGCTGTATGTCTGGTAGAAAGCAGAACATTGACCTTTGCCTTTAGACTCCTACAAAAGGTATGGAATGAGTCGCCACTTAGCAAATTGGTTTGAGATACAACATCTCTTGTGGTGGAGTTGATAGCTACCCTGATGCACCACTTAACAATGGCGTAAAATTTTCAACCAAATATGTATTGAATAATGATGTGTTTAACAGCTTGTAAGACGCAATATTCGACATAGTAGAAGTTGATGTATAAAAATAAAATGCAATAGTTAAAATGCTTAAATGATAAAATAAAGGACAAAATTACTTGAAAAAGATGTCTTGCATTTCCAAATTTTAAAAGATATCATCAAACATCAAGATTCAGTAATCTAAAAGACAAGAAATATATTTACATGTTCAAGTGGAACATAATCAAACTCCCAAATCAATGTACTTGTATTGTAAAAAAAGTTACCTTTAGTATATTCTCTTCCTCCGAGCCATGAGATACGCAACCACTTGATCATTGGTAACCTTTTTTCATTTATTCTTTCTCCATATAAAAAGTGACATTGTCACTCAAGCAGTCATCATTGAGGCAATTGCGTAAGTAAGTTTTGACTAGTTTCATAGCTGAAAAGCACCTCTCAGCTGTAGAGATAGCAATAGGTAACACAATCACTAGTTTCAAAAACCAACAAAACAAAGGATAGATAATATGCCTCTTTGTCTGCACCACTTATTTTTTTAAACCTGGATCATTATACTTATGTTGGAAAAGCTATCATCTGTGCGCACATCAGTAATATAGAGGCACATATCCTTATCAAGATACCTCAAATCCATATCATTACATGTAACAAATAAACTACAAATGAGACACGGAAGTATAAGTACCTGCTTACAAGTTAAACAATACCTAATCCTACAAGTTCATATATACAATTGTTGCAACTTGTATTTCTTTGGAAAAACAACATCAAAAAAGAATAATGACTAGTAATCAAATAGAGTGATGACTATAATTTAAACGAAAAAATCAAAATCGCATTTCTATTTTGCTAAGAGAAAGGGGAAGACAAAATTACAGCCGCTTGGGTGCTGCAGCCTGCCCTGCAACGTCGGGTGTGGGCGATCGGCTACCTGCTGGCTGCCGCTGCCCGGCAACCGCTCGATAGATTCGAATTCAGCGGCGAGGTCACCTGGGTGCTCGCCTGCTCAAGAACTCGAAAGGATAGAGGAGATGAGGAGACACCCATGTGTCAGATAAACGCAATTTCCTAGTTAAATCTGGAATTGGAACACGGATCACTAGTTTAACCTTTCTTTTGAGAAAAGAACGTTAGCTTAACAAGACACAGATGGATCGATCATCGCACGTCACGTATGTGGGCTGCAGGGAGTGTAGTACTGTGGTGCGAGCTGGACGGCTTGTTGCCTGCAGGTTCGATGGGCCATGTAGCACTCCTCCTGGGCCACCTGATGCCTCGGGCCAAATAGCTGATAATTAGCACTAAAAAATAAATTGGATCCTGTAGCATAGCCTGTTCCACAGGGTCTGCCCATTGGACTCCGCCCCTGATTTCTTTAGTACAAAGTTAGTGGATCAAGGAGTACCATTTTGACAGCGAAACTATTTATCTTGAGCGAAGAAAGTTGGGTTTCTAATCATTTGTAGAACTAGATGATGCCCAACGCATTGTGGTGGGACTTTCTTTCTTCCATGAGCATATCAAATAAAGAGGACATATTGGATGAATGAAAAGGAATTGTGGGTTGAAATGTTGTCATTCCTCAAGAATATTCCTCAATTCTTGCATACCATGATATCCAGTGAAAATGGGTCTAGAAGATATTCAGCCAAGTAGAACATGTGCACAATCTGTAAGAACATATAAGAAAAGTTATGGGTTGAGGAAAAATGTATGAAACCTATGAAATCAAAATAGGACACAATATTCTGCAAGTACAATTTGTGCAATCCTTATGACCTCAGTTATGATATACTATCTTCATATTTAATTTTCAACAGAAATGGAGAGGTTCCAGTAATGTTGCTAGGGTCTAAATAGGTCATTTTAGTTGTATGTGCATATACATTAATAATGAAGTCTGATCTCTCCCCCATAGAGGAAACATCAATGTTAAATTGAGCAGTCTTTGGAAGGATTGATAAAGGTGCCTCTTAGTTATAGTTTTATGTGCTATAAATAATCAGTGAAACAGAATGCAGCTGAATGGTAGGAATTGAATTCATTTCTTTGATAAAGCAATCAAATCAGAATAGAATTTGGGAGTACATCGATTAGATAGTAGACCTCTCAATCAACTTATCTGGGATACTCACGAAACATTGTAAGCTGAACGAAGTAATAGCAATCAAGGATACCCAGCGGTAATAAAGGAATAGCTCTGAATATATACACCACCATGAACATGAACTCCCACATGAAAGAACCCAGGGGGGCTGCCAGCAAAAGAAAAACCTGACTTGGTATAATCACCACCGGAATAACCCAAGATTATTACTACTTAATGTTAATTGCACAGTCAAAATATCCAACCAGGAAAAGAGACAGTAGCATGTCACCTTTGGGGATAAAGCATGCAAAACATTGATTATCTGTGGTAGAAGCTTGGATCAATCACAACAGTAGCTCTGTCCGAAGATCAACACATCAGCTTGTCGGCTTGGAGCTTGTTCACAAAAACTCTATGTAGAGAGAAACCTGTACAGCTCAAGCTCCCTTCAGTTAACTTAAATATTGTGAACAGTCATGTTAAAATCTGCTTACAAGATCAACCAAGGAAACATATACTTAAGACATGATTCTGAGGAAATTGGGAAACTATGTGTAAGAGAATATTAAAAGTCTATGCATTGTATCCTTTTGCTTAATACCACTAAAATGCAGAATAAATCAATATGTTGTACAATGTGTATAATCAGAATTTCATCAAGTATTAAAAAACTACATAGCATTCAAATCATCTAGATAGGAAAACATAAATTAATTCCTTAACAATTCTAGACATCTAACGTTCTCATGTACTCTTCCAGCAAGACCCACGCTGCACTGCCAGATTTTGCTTGAGGCCATGCACGTGCAGGTTTCGCATGGATGCATCCATGGCGTTCATAAGCAAAATTCCCAGCCGGCAATCAACTATGCATGGCGCTAGTTCGTTTCACAAGCATTGAGTCAGTATAAATAATATCATAGATCAGCTTACAAATTAACATTCTATTTGAGCTAGAAACTATAATTTACCTTCAAATCGCGTTTGGTTCGGAGCAATTGGGCTACGGACCAGAAGGAAATCGAACCTAATCAATAGCAGATCAAGTCGTTAATTACTTGATAATATTAAGCAAACTTGCTCCTATCTGCGCCTGCACCGAGTCCCATCGATTCCTTAAGACTTTCCCAACGATTCCTTAAGACTTTCTCCCTCACGAGGCTCAATCAAACAGACCCTCATACGAACTCGGTGAGATGAAATTGTGGGGGTGCATCTTTAGGATATAGAAGGCGGCAACTCCACGCAGACGGTGATGGCAGGGAGAAGATTGAACATGGCAAGAGCGGCCGAGCGAGCAGAAGGCGGCTTGGATCACCATATTTGACGAACACATGTTGACCTCCACGGCAAGTGCCTCGCCGTGGGTGAGCCGGTGAGGTGCTGGAGATGCTACCCGTGGTGCTCGATGAGGTGTTCGAGCGTGTCGCCGGCGATGGGGAAGAAGAATATGCACCTGCAGAGGCTGCGTGGTGGCGGCGGTGATGCCTGCAGATTTGTCCTGTCCAGCCCCCACATGGTACCGGAAGGAGATGAGTCACGGTGGGGGATTCAACTCAGGTTGATAAAGGATTCTGATTCGTCGAGCAGGCGTCCGCGGTGCAGCGGTGGCGGCGGAGAGGGCTCCAATTTGTCCAGTCACCGGAACGAGATGGACAATAAAATACCCCTAGGGGTGATGAAGATCGATGATTGATCGCATGCCACCACCCGTTTCATGTGTATTTGTGGTGAGAAGGTCGAAGAATTGAAAACGTTGCCGGGGATGGAAGGAGAAAAGGGCAACGCATTAATTGGGGAAGTGGAAGAGGAAGGACTCGAAGCATTAGTTCTCGGAGGGGACGCGCCGAGGATGGATGAGCCAACCCGAAAGGCGTGGGCCACCGGGGATCAACTCTTGTCAGCAAATCTGAGGCATGTGTGGTAAATCCAACGGCTGAATAAATTTGGGATGATGTGGAAGCCTGAGAACGCAGGAAAATGAGCTAGTGGAGGGCTCGTATTTAGATATACTATAGTAGTACAAAGTTGTAGTAAAGAAAGGTAGTTGACAGAATCTTGATGATTTTTGTTGTTGCAGAATACTGAACCTTGCTCTCTTGCTATTTTGTTTGTTCTTTCTGAATATTGTGAATATATATACAAGCTGACAAACAGGAACAGAACGACCATCAGGAAAAAGGATGATGTGTCAGTACTTGACGCCTTTGGTTTTCTCACACCATCTCCCTGCTTGCTTGAGCTTGGCGCTGTGTTCCCCTCGCCTGCACGCCACAAGCCTGGCCGAGAGCAAATGGTTGAATCCTAGCCTGGAAGGTGCTTTAGACGCCGTGCACGCCAAGATTTGAATGTAGGCCAGACAACCAAACGAACCAAAACTGCACAGCGCTGCTTGGCAGAGCAATATGCAGACTACCAAACGCGTTATAGAGAGTTAGGGCCACGCAAGTCAGGATGCCACATCAAGCGGCTGTATGTCTGGTACTAGTAGAAAGTAGGACATTGACCTTTGCCTTCAGACTCCTACAAAAGGTATGGAATAAGTCGCCACTTAGCAAATTGGTTTAAGATACAACGTCTCTTGTGGTGGAGTTGGATAGCAGGCCCACCTAGATTGATGTGTCTTCTGCTGGCAGCGGACATGCTACTTGTGACAACTCACTCCCACACGTAAAGTTCTTAAGCTCGGAGTGATTGGACCCATTGGCACATGGGTGTACTAACCTTGCTCCTCGGCACACAAAGGCAGTACTGCCTTCAGGTCCATGAAAGGTTTGAGTCACAACGTTCCCTGTGCGTGCGGGCACTGGACATCCGAACAAGACCAGGATTGCTATTCTAGTGCTGCTACCCGACCGCCATGCAAAAAATTCATATCCTAGAATTTTCTGCTGCCGCCCATTCATATCTTTATCACCCTAATAACATATATGACAGTTATGATGCATTATCATCTTTGTGAGCCTTCCTTGCCATGAAATAGTAAAACAAATCATTTCAAAATGTGGCCTAGATTGCGAGTCTGCTCATTGACTAGCCGTGACATGTGAGCAATTCGACGTGGGTGTGTGATTGTGCGGTGCAAGTGGTGAGGGAGGTGGGGAAAATGGGGCGACTCTTATAGGTCATGAGCACAGCGTGTGCACATGACCTTCAATTTTTCCATCTGTCGAAGACTTGTGGAAGCCTCCAATGCTTTCTTTATGTGGCCCCTCGATAACCAATAGAGATGAGCACCCGACACATCATTATGCATTAAAAAACACAAAATTATGACTCTGACCTCACCTACCATGCATCATGGTAAAGACTTATTTTCCGCATTGTAAACAAATTAGTATTATGTACACTTGTCAGAGTAGTATGTGCCTACCAAAATTCCGGGTAAAGACAAAAATGTTATGGACTTTGCAAATGTAAAACATTTTCAAATTTATGCTTATTATTACCCATCCTTGTCTTTGCTCAACCCATGTGAACTCTTACCATTATAAAAAATATATCAAAATACACATTAAATACTCCAAGATATGCATTCGATCCAAGCAACCCTTAAAAGTATTCAAACTTTATTTTGTGTCTCTATCTTCGTTTTATATTTCTAAATGTTATTTAGCCATCTTCATTGTTAGAAATGGTTGATGCATAAATCATACTTGGTCAGAAAAAGTCTATTATTCTCCACGGGTTGCAGATGGTGAGAGCAAATCCTTAGTACCACACAGCCACGCACTGAAATCAAGCAAATCACAAACAGCAAGAAGAGATTTGGAGTAAAAGATTGAACAAAGCCGGTTTTCTATTTAAATTGTTTGTTAAATAATCTCCGCAGGGCTAATTAGATGTCTTTTTTGTGATATATTCTTATTTATATTGCTCACATAAATATCAATTGGTGTAGTACTTAATAAGTTCTACATCCCACCTACACAAGTGTATAAACCAAACTCGCATGCATCCTTCCGTACGGCCACGTGAAGCAATGTACTCCATACTTCTTCAACTATCTACTGAGACTGCTTCACTCTTTACTTATGTGTTGTTTTTTGATCGGAAAAGAGGATTTGCATCGGTCAATGATGGTTACAATTATCCATACACAGCTTAAAGATCTCTTTTAATCTGAGCGAAGCCAGATTATTTTGCGTGAGACGTAGTGCACCAAAAGGCTGCCAATTAGCATGGCTAGCCTTGAATACCACTCCTCTAATATGAGAAATAACATGCTTTCAAAAAATATTAGTATAACATAATCTCTCGCATGTTGGAGCGTCATTTAAATTTCATTCACCCGCAATATGTACTTGGACGATTGCATCCCGGTTATTTGGCCAAACGAGCAACTTCAGTTTTCAGTGCTGCCCGTCCCAGCAATGACTGGTAGTTGAGTCAAATCGTTCTGTTATCTAGGTATGCTTCAACTCATTCTGCACATGTCAAATTCGTCACAGCATCACTAACAGTGCTACGATATTCAGTTCAGCTTTGTTCACGCTCAGCTCCATCAGCCGGCTTGATGTCTGGCAACAGACACTCTTACGCCACAATGCATTTTCCTTTGGGTACCTTCACATGGTATGATAGGGGAGTAGATGGGCTCCGGCTTAACCCAGAAATTGGTTCG
Source organism: Aegilops umbellulata (assembly GCA_032464435.1). Lineage (NCBI taxonomy): Eukaryota > Viridiplantae > Streptophyta > Magnoliopsida > Poales > Poaceae > Aegilops > Aegilops umbellulata. Next base: position 494,043,956 of record CP136058.1, read on the forward strand.
ACCTACAACTTCCGTTGAACTGAATAGCTATTTTTTCTTTTGGCCCCAGACCACAGTGCAAAAAAAAGATGTATTCAAGAATTTTCCGATACCTCCCACTCAAACTTCACCACACTAACTGCATAGGATTCTATGTTGCTTTGTCATCATTGATAGCCTTTTTTGCCGCCAGAGAATAAAATAAATCTTATCAAAATGGGGCCTGGATTGCGAGCCCTGGGCCGGTGGGTGACTTAACGTGGATGTGTGATTGTGCGGTGCAGCCACGGAAGTGCGATGAATGAGTGTGGTGTAGCATGCGTATAGTTTGTGTGTATATGTCCTTAAATATTTCCGTCTGTCAAAGATTCGTGGCTGCTCATGATGAAATATTTATTTCTCTTTTTTCATAAAAGGAGATTTTTATGACAAATTAATTTAGTTTGGACAAAGTGCATTTGGTTGGTGAGACAGTTCCTCCCTAGTTAGAGTTTAAATATTATATCTTTGTTTGGCTGGAGGAGAGAGAAGGAGGCGGGATGTAGATTAACCGGCTAAAGCATGGGCTTCAAGACACTTCGTGAGTTTGTAAGGTGGGCCGATTATTATTAGACTAGTCAATACTTATGACTTACTACTCTACATGTTGCGTTAGGAGACATGACAACTCCTTATAGCTGATTTGGTGGTTGTATTATTCACCTTGCTCTTACTCAGGGGAGTTTTTATACACAACCATTAAGAGGCAGCGGCGAGAGCAATAATAATAAAACATTGTTTTCAGTACACATCTTTACCAATGCATATAATTTTACTATGCTTTTTCATAGTTTTTTCTTCCTTGTATGATAATCTCATAAAAGAAACGTCACGTCTCATAACGGGTAGGTGACTCCCTCTATTGGAGAGAAGCCAAAGAATCTCTTTGCTAGATGCACATGGTATTTTTTTTTTAGCATCAGTACAGACACAAGCGCTCATATACACGCGCATACACTCATCCCTATGAACGCACACACGCACACCCTACCCCTATGAGCACCTCCGAGAGACTGAGCCGGCATATCATCTTGAGATTTACTAAGTCACCGTAGGCGCCTCGTCGTCGACGGAAACGTCTCCTCCCACTGAAAGCGCATCGCCGGAAATCCTGAAATAAATCCAGGAATAATGCGAGCACCAGGATTTGAACCCTGGTGGGTTGGGGATACCACTGTCCACCTAACCAACTCAACCACAGGTTGATTCGCAATGCACATGGTATTGGCAAGATTGCTCTCGGTAGTTTTTTCCAATGGAGACATGCAGCTAGGTGAGCAGATACTCATGTGCATGCAGCCAATGCATGCGTTTTGTTTAGGGAGTGGCCACAACGTATTAAGGGCATGTACAGTGATTGATAAGATAGTTTTATCTTAAGTTTTGCACGTAATCTAGAGATGATAAAAAAAAGTCTACAATCGATCATCTCTTAGACTTATCTTCAATAACTAGCAATTTTTAAAACGTGGTGAGACATATTATGCTAAGAGATCATCTCTTGTCTTCTCTTAAATAAAACAAGACAAGTCTTTTCTTATAAGGCCTCTCTCCTCCACCTCATCATTTATCCTACGTGGCACTCCTAAGATAGCACCATTGTACATGCCCTAACAGGAGGAGACAACCGAGAATTAAAGGGACACCGAGGCAGAGGTATTTGACACGCTATGGTTGGTTAGACTCTTACAAATTCTTATGCACTGAGGCGTCTTGGTACCTGCGTTTTGGTCTGGATGACTTTTAAACCTGGGCGGACGTAGGAAGGATGGCTCAGAGCCAAAGTGCCACACAGACCGGACAGTCTTTTTTGAGGAAATCCTCAAACAGTCAAACCATAAGATTGTATCAACGCTACCATGTGATTACAAGTACTTGGGCGTCCCACTCAAATTTAAAATCTGAAGAAGAGAAAAAAAAAGCCCAGGAGAAAGCCCGTTTGTCCCCCGTTCGCGGACGTGACAACTGACATGGTTATCCCGTGATTAGCGCTGGACGGCGATTAGGGCTGCCGCTCATCGACGTGCTCCTCCTTCCTGCCCGCTCGCCATTAGATTGAGAACACAAGTTGGAGACCGCATCGCCTTCTTACTCATCGCCCCAAAAAGACTCGCGTTTCCAGATGGATCCCGCGCCTGATGCACTCCCCATGGAGATGGAGTATGTCTCCAGCCTCGATGAGGTGGAGGCGCTGTGCGCGAATCGCGAGCCCAATCAGATCTGCTTCCGCCTCCGCAATTCCATGCCTCTCAAATCCATCGACGAACTCAGGATCCATGTCCAAGCGGGTCACTCTGGTTTCCGCGTCCACAATCGACAGCTTCTAACTGCAAATCCAAAGCCAGGAGGGCGGTCGAGGACGGTTTTGAGCAACTCATAAAAGGCTCAGTCCGGGGCTCCATTTCTCAGATGGACGATGCCAGAATATGTATCAACGAGCTCAGCAGACTCCTGCGCAGCCCCGACACCGACATGCTGCCGCGAGGCACAAACGCTTTCAATCGTGCAACGCGAGCTCGTCACCTTGGACCGCCGCCACAGCCGGTGAGCATTGGATTTGCTCTTCGCCTTTTAAGTTTCGCCCATGTTTCCTCGAATAGTGTGTCGATTCGATCGTATAATGTAGGCTCCCGTCGTTTGCTTTTTTTTTTTCTCAAATCACCTTATCGAATCTGACCTGCAGCGAACAGATGATGACAAGGCTACCACCCATGACACTGCGTCTCGGAAAGCACTGTGGAGTCTTAATCTGAAGGCACAAGAATTGAGGAAGGGATTATTGGGTGAGCAAGCTTATGCAATGAACAGGAACTTAAGAGACCTCATGAAGGAGACCACGGAAAGTTCTACTGAGGTTGGCTCTGGATACATCGATTTCAGATTTCTCCATAGCTCGGACCAACCCAATTATCTTGACTAAGCCACACCATATATCTGCCATATAGATAAATAGGAATATATCCTATTTACTAATAGATATAGGACACTATGTTATGCTGCATATTTTTAAATTGTGGTCCATGTTATGCACTCGGTTATTATGAACATCGTCTCAAATCTTCAATAGCATGCGCTATTCAGGCAGTAGCTTGTGATATTAGCTGCACATTCTTGGTAACAACATTTATGTAAAAGAAACAATAACGTCCACTCTTGGATCATGCTTGCCTTTATTTTTGTTTGGTTGTTTGGTATAAAACATGTGATCATATTGTTTGTATGTGTATCCATGAACGCAACCTTTAGTTGTGACCCCTTTTCTGTTGCCCCAAGTGCTCCTTTTGTAGTTGGTTGTGAGAATTTGAAAAGCCAAGATGTGTAGTAGGGTAATATTTTAGAAATAATAAAAGCTCACTGGGTGCCAATGCGACGCGCGACCTGATCCACTATAGCCTCCTTGCGACATAGTCCAGGAATTATGTGTATTTGCGCCTAGACGTGAAACCCATCCGGATTGACCGATGTTGGATTCACGCATCCATCTAGTCCTCGATGATGAGACCAAAGCCACAGAAAATACATGAACCACTATGAACCACCTTCTTCCAAAGGCAAAACATATGGAAGAGGACAAGGTTCTCACCAGCCTCCCTATAATTCGGCGTGTGTGGGAGCCCCCAAACTAATTTCATCGTCTCAAGCATTGCCTCTGAACTGTAGGGGCTATCTGTGTTTGGATTCCCGGTGGCCAGCCAGCGTGCCTGAGATGCATGCTGCTTCACTACTACCTTCCCCACAACCACATCGTCGAGTTTGTCATCCCTAAGGTCATGTGCTTTAATATATCCGCCATATTTCCATCCTCTCCCACACTGGCCGCCTAAGAAGAACCAGATGCCTATGCCATTGCATACGGATCCACTTCCGCACTGGAAAACAAGATGACCACACGACCCATGCCACACCCAGGGATGTCGGCCGAGAGTATGGTATAAGTAAACAAGAAACTCCTGCTGGTGCAGTGATCGCCTCCGGATTGTTATAAACCTTGATGTAGAGGGTACCGAATCGTATATGGCAACTCTGCTAGAGTTACTCTTATATGTTGAATTTATGGTGGTAGCCACGTTTTTTTGGTCCACAAACTACGGCGGCCCCTCTTGTTCGGTTCCCTGTCGCTCAATAGATAGGCCATGGTCTCTCTCAGTTTCCTCTCGTTAGAAAGCGGAAAATCTATTGTGCACGAGAGGTCCCGTGCCTACATCTGTCATTCGTTCTGGCTTTCAGATTCTCTGTACAGTGCTCTACGGAATACACCATCCATCCTGCCAGATACACCAAGAAAGAATGCTTTAGATGTGCCAGCTTTATGCTAGAGTGTGTGTGAGAGAGATTGTTTGCATCCACACATGATTCTCTCTCTCTCCACCCATAGAAAATATCATACTTTATTTTTCTTGTGAGAAGTTAATATATTGGTACCTTAATAAAGAAATATTCATTTCAAAATATTTTTTACATATTTAATTCCTAACGTCGAGATGTTAAAAGCAATGGCAAATTTGAATTTATCGTAAACGTGTATAAAAGTCCTGAAACATGTTTCACTTCTCAGAAACTGAGAGAGTAGAATATATTAAAGATATTGATTTCACTCATTTCAAAACACCGATTTCACTCATTTCATCAGACTTATTTCACAAATTTCAAATAGATCATTTTAATCATTCTCAAAAATAATGATTTCACTCGTTTAAAACAATATATTTCACTCATTTCCAACAACAGATTTCAAAAATTTACATATCATTGGTTTCACTTGATCGAGAACACTCATTACACTCAACTCAAAAAAGTAATTTAGCTTGCTTAAAATGGGTGAATTAACTACTTTCCACAATTTAAAAGAGAGGTTTTTACTAATTTCAAACAACTGATTTAAGTCAATTCAAAAAACTGATTTCTCTAATTTCAAAAAATTTAACTTATTTCTGAAAACTTGTTTCACTCATTCCAAAAAATTGATTTCACCTATTTTAAAAACATATATTTCACTAGTTTTAAGATAATGATTTAACTTTACAACAAGGGCAGTGTTGCACTCAACCCTCTCCAACAAGTGCTTTCTTGCAAATCACTCCCCAACCATTTTTTCTTCTGAAACACGACCTTTGTTACAGAAACAAAAAATTCCATAACTCATTGTTTGCCTTATGAATCAAAGAAAATGTTACAACAATATACTTCTTGCAGTTGCAAATTTACAAGGCTGCAATAGGGCCCTTTTCAACAAGAGCCTTGTTCTTCCAATTGCAATAGGCCCTTTGTTGCAAGCAAACATATCCGCTAGTGGCCGTGTTCGCCGTCAGGCTCGTCTTCTCCGCAAGCAAACATCGCCCTCCACTACTTCGGCTACATCACTTCCGTCCGCTTCACAACCTCACTGTGGTTACATCTGGTGAGCCGCCGCTGTCAGGATGCCTCCTCCGCCCATCTTGGCTCACGGCCTCCTGTAGCCTACTCGCCCACGATCGCTAGCCCCTGCAACGTCTGCACCGTCATCTCAACGTGGCCATATCAAGTGAGCCTTCATTGCCAGGTTACCTCCTCCACCCAAGCAGCGGCATACTGGCAGCGGACCTCACCTGCATCCGCCTACCGTCGGAGAACATATGCAGCTCACGCGGCATCGCGGCCCCTCCAACCCTGTGACTGCACGCTCCCCATCATCGCCCGTAGCATCTGGGCGGCTAACCCCGCCCGCCCCTACCTTTCGTCGGAGCATGTTGTGTATCTTGTCACTTAGTGTCGCGCTGGGGGATTCTTCAAGGTCGGTTTGCAACAGGGGCGTAGTTGTGGAATATCTCGAAAACAAGGGACAGATTGCAAAAGAAGATAACTGGGTAGAGTTTGGCTCCCGGGGCGTAGTTGTGGAATATCTCGAAAACAAGGGACAGATTGCAAAAGAAGATAACTGGGTAGAGTTTGGCTCCCGAGGCGACAGACACAATCAGCACGCCTGGAGAAATCAGCAGGGTGAAACAAGTATTTCCCAATGCAAAATAGCAAAACAATATGGGAAACGTTGTGAACCAGCCAGCCAAAAAAAGCAGCGCGTCCGCCGCCTTCCACGCATGCCACGCATCATGTGGTGCCTCCAGGCTACGTCTAGAAACCTCCTCGCATTATCTTTACGCACACTGACCTTGGCTCTTCTTTCCCCAATCCTCAACATATCTCTCCATTAATAGGGAAAACTCTAGTAGTAGCGCGGGTTTTGAGGCTATCAGCAGCGCGGGCAGCCGCGCTACTAATAAGGCTCTACATCTAACTTTTAGTAGTAGCGTGGTCTGTCGCTACTACTATTGAATATATCAGTAGCGCTTTTTCAGAACACGCTACTATTAGTTAGCTGTAGCGCTTTTCTAGCCTCGCGCTACTGCTATGTGTTTCATCATTCCCCCCCCCCCCCCAGCTTCCTACCCAGTTTTAGTTTCAATATACTGCAATTTTCAGATAGTAGGTACTATTAGATATCAACTTCATAAAGCATTATAAGTATTAGGTAGTACTACCTACATTCCAAATTACTCGTCGTGGTTTTAGTTCAAGGAGGGGGTACTAGGGAACAATTTCATATATAGTCAACATGCATTCTCAAGCAGGACAAAGTGATATCGACAACGATCATCATATGTAGTTCTAGATGATATCGACGACGATCATCGTATGTAGTTCTACATGATATCGACGACGATCATCATATGTAGTTCTAGATGATATAGCCACACACATATATGTAGTTCTAGATGATATCGACGACGATCATCATCCTCAAGCCTGGGCGGTGGGTGTTCCTGATAGTAATTAGGATGACCTGTCCAACACGAAGATTCTTGCCAACGAGGAATCTCTTCCACCGAACCGAGTTTAAGTGTGTGCGACCGTCTGTGTCCATGCGGTAACTACAGGTGGTGACGGAGCCCCTTGCCGTAAGGCGTAGTCCAGTTGAGCCTTCTTCATCAGCCTCGATACCACAACTCACAGATAGGTTCTTTGGCAATTTCTGAATAAGAAAAACATATCAATTAATAAATAGCCTCGCACATACTCTTGCAAATATATTTCTATTAAGTATAGATTTCTACACTACCAAAAGACACAGTACTTTGTACTAATTAAGCATTAATTCTACTAATAAGTATATATGGATTATCTACACTATTAATAGTTTCTCGGATAATTTGCATTTGTAAGTATAACAATAAAGCATATATATATCATCAAATTAATACAGTCAGTATAACATACCATTTCATGCCGATCGACCATGGTACTTGTCAGGCGGGTCATGAATGGCACCCCGACAAAGTCATCACGTGGCGGAATTATGTCCCATAGGTTGCACACCTCCTCCTTGCTCAGCCTCATTCTTTGAGCTACGATGGCTTCATGAAATGGGTTCTCATCATCTTCATCGAGTGGGTCCTCATTATCTTCATCATCTTCGTCATGTTCATCATCTTCGTCATCTTCATCATCTTCCACCAGGTTGATATAAATAATAGCCAGCTTGGGTCTTTCTGCTCTGAAGGAGAAGCTGACCAACTCACCACCAGTAAGACGCATGCGGGCAAGGAAACGGGCCCATCCATCTCCTCCAATCTACGACATATTGCATCCTTTCTCGACCTCCCACTACTAGAAAAAGGGCTACTAATGGCGCACCTAATTTGGCCATTAATGGCGCATTAGTGGTGCGCCATTAGTACCACGCCATTAGTATCTGGTATACTAATGGCGCACCTCAGATGCGCCATTAGTATATACAACAGTGCGCCATTAGTATGCCTCCCAGGGGCCATGTATACCAGGTGCTTTGGCATACTAATGGCGCACGACAACAAGATGCGCCATTAGTAACTTCGGCATACTAATGGCGCACTATTTAATGATGCGCCATTAGTATCCTCTGGCATACTAATGGCGCACTGTGATGTGATGCGCCATTAGTATGAATATTATGTTTATTTTTTATTTTTTAATTTTTTGTTTTTTGCACAGGTTACAAAATGTATAATTGGACAAAATATAGACAGCACACATCAACAACAGATTCATTGAATACAATAGAAGATTAGTCTCTGAATACAATTCATCATATTAGTCTCCGAATACAATTCATCATATTAGTCTCCGAATTGAAAAGACCGAACAAAGATAGAACATTATATTACAAGTCTCGAGACCGCGAGTAGCGAGTTTGTCTTCACATTACAAGTCGATATCGATCATCTAAACTACCATCACATAGAAGAGAGCTGCGGTCATCACGATGAAACTCGTCTTCATCCGGTTCCTCCAACGCTCCCTCCCCTCTCCCGCTAGATAGCGGGCGTATCTAGATTCGGCCTCGGCCCTAGTGGTGTACCCTTTGTAACTGTTACCGCTGAATCGGTGAACCTGTCTCCGACACTCCTCCCAGTCGTCGTAGACTCCGGGAACCTTACCCTTGTACACGACATACGACGGCATCGCTATGCACTAGCCAAACGAAACGTTAGTACCAATTCACAGACAATACATAAGCAATATATAAGTATGCAACAGAACGATCGAAAGAGAAAAGCAAGACATTAGTAGCATCAATTACATCTAAGTTGAACGACTCTCGAAACCAAAGAGACATACTACAAGTTCATTAAAGTTTAATTACAACATGAGCCAATCGATGTTTCAGAACTAGACACAGCATCACTGCTTTCGACTCGACTCAAGGGATCGGAGCGTGGATGAAGCCGCCGTCTATCGTGGGAGTCATGAAATTACGGGCGTTGTCAGCCTGCATTTGTAGCATTCCGTCTATCTCACTGTTGGACGGTTGATTTCTGAGGTAGAACTGCCCCGAGGTATGAAGGACATCTTGATGGATGATTTCCGCAAACTCCGACTGGATGCGAAAGAATTCTTGTCTGATGTCCGCGTCCTGGATTGCCGACACGCTCGCGGCCCAATCTTTGAGTTTACTCGGTAGCAGAAGTTGATGATGGTCCCGTACGATCGCCCGCATGTGATGGATGGCGTAGTAGGCACCCTTCTGACCGCTAGGCGGCTGCTTGATGCAGTAGAACGTCGTATTGTGGGAGAACACGTGCTTGCCGTACTTACGAATAGGCCTGGTGAAGGTGCCTCCAGATTTGGCGTAGCCGGGGAGAACATCATCAAGAACCTTCTTGACATTTGTGTAGTCTACGTTCGACTGACGGTCTGGGTCGAAATACGTGGCCATGGAATATTTGGGGCTTAGGAGGATGAGCGTGCAATGAGTGTCACTGCAGAAAACACGGAATGTTAAAAGAAAAACGATCGAAATCTAAGAACTCATATGTTACGGGGCGGTTGAGGGGAGGAATTACTCGGGAAAGTAAGGAACGAGGAAGTTATCCTTATCTGGGTTTGCCAGAATGACGCCTTTGAGGTAAGAACTCGCGACTTTCCGGTCCCCAGCACTGCCCAAGATCTTGGCACACATGTAGAAGGGGTCGACTATCACGATGTCCGGGGACTTGTCCGCATCTCCATACTCAGCGAAAATAGCCGAATGAAGGTGTAGTGCAGCGGATGAAGGTTCAACATAGCGTGGATGTCATCAAACCGCAGGACGATCGTACCCCCGATGGAGTTATCCACAAAGCCCTTGCCCTCTGGCACCTTGGCCACGAAAACCGGGTATGCCACATCCTTCTCTCTGAGACGCCGCTTCTCCAAAGAAAGAACACGGTCATGCAGACTCCGCATAGCACCGTCTGCAACATCGAGCATATTTCTCGGTAGCATCGGCCTACCCGCCACATGCACCCTCCTCATTAAATCCTCAGGTGAAGGTGGCTCGTCCTGAGCACGGATCGTACTCGGTGCCGGCTGGCCCGCACCCTTGTTAGTCTTTCTTTTGCGTGCCTTCTTCTTCTCATGTAATGGGACCGAGTTCTGCTCACAGACCGCCTTCTTGAGTGTGTTGGGGCTGAGAATATTTCGCACCTCGCCTATCTGAAGCTCGGTGAAGTTGGCAGCTGGAGGCGTCTCCTGAGAGCTGAACGGCAGACGACGCCTGTTGCAACTTGGCTTCTCCGCGGTACCAGCTAGATCGCGCACGTCTTTTGTTGGGTTGGGTTCTTGAGAAGGAGGCCCCATGAAGTCGCCATCATACCCATGATCGGCAAAGTACTGATCGACGTTGGCAAATGTATCGTCGTCGTCGTCGTCGTTCTGATCCTGTGCCATATGCATGTTTGGATCCAGTGGCATAGGGATGTCCGGCACCGTTGCGGCGGTCTTGCCATGGGGCCGACTTGGCGCCGGCACGACTGGCGGTGTTGTCTTTGGGGTGGTGTCCCCGGCCCCCAAACGAATCTGGCTCTTCGGCCAAAGCAGGGGCCAGCTCAGGCAAGCGCTGAGGGTCATCACGTCATCATCGTCGGCCCCGACGGGTCGAATCGAAGGTAACAACTCGTCGCAGCCTGGCAGCACCCGAACCAGTTGAACCCTAAACAAGTTGGGTGGCATCTGGGTACCGTGGAACAAGGGGTTGCCCGGTTGAACGATTTTGCCCTTGGCGACATCGACCAACTCGTTGTTCACGAAGTGCAGGAGAGTGCACGGAACATCGGCGACGCCCTGCGAAAACATGTAGGGCGTCAGGGATGCCCAGTCAAAGGCAAGGAGATGAAGTCCTCGGCCGAGAGAGGCTTAATTAGTTACCGTGATGATGGCGTCGAGCTCGGCTAATGTCGAGGCACAGCCAACGGTGGGCGTGCAGTTGACGGAGGGGCCCCTTGCTGTAGAGGTGCCGGCCGGCGTACACCCAGGTGCATTAAGCTCCCCTGCCGGCATCGAAGACACCAATGCCGCCTCCGCTGGAGACACCAATGGCCCCGCCATCGCGTTCTGCGAATTGCTGGCCGTGAAGCTAGGAATCGGGGGCGGCCCCTGTTGGCCGCCCGCAATCCACGCACTCAACCCCTGGATCAAGGTATGCACAATGGCGGTGATCGTCGCTCCGAGTTGTTGTTGCACTTGCTCTTGGACAATCTCCGGAATCCGCGCCACCTGTGCCTTGAGTTCTTGAACCTCGCGCGCCTGGCTTTCCGAGCTGGTCTTATTCTCCTTTCGCCCACCAGTGTTATAGTATGACCCCCATTTAGTCGACAAGCCTTTGCCGGCCACACGACCAGCTGACGTCGGCTTACTGAGCTTATCCTTGTTCTTCATTACATTCAGCGCCCTATTTAGAGTGGTGTCCCAAGGGTTGCTCTTAGTCGACCCCGCGCTACTGCTTTCAGTCGCCTGCGGAAGGAATGTGAACCATTTAGAAATTTGGCTTCATTAATTAGAATGCAACCATATGGAGCTCAAGCGCCTTGGTCTTCGGATCCGTGGTAAGCTCCTTTGTTTTCGGGTCCTTCTTGTACCGGGCCCTGACATAGTTCCTGGTCTGCTTGTCACCGTATTTATCGAAGAGGGGCGGTAGGCCTTGCTCGGCACGGTCCGCCTCCTCCTTGTCCCATATAGGCTCCGCCACTCTGTAACCGCCGGGACCAAGTGTGTGTTCCCCTAAGTTCAGTTCCCGCATTTCTTTCCCCCATCGACTTGATTCGGAGTTTGCGGTGCTCGAGCAATTGATCTTGAAGTCATTGTAGTCATCTTCGGGGATCGAAGGATTTTTCTCCTTGATCTTCTCATAACTCTCACCTTTCTCGATCATTCTTTTCACATTGCTTTTCCAAGTAGACAGGGCCTTGCTCATCTTCGTGAGGGCAGCATTGTTCACTTTATTCCCTTTGAGGCTTGTGTTTTCAAATTCAGCGGGGAACTTGTATCGTTCGTGCAGCTTCGTGAAGAGGAGGTTGCGCAAATTCCCTCGGTCAGGATGCCTTAGGTTCTCGGTGTTGATCGAGACGGTGCTCCGGAGAATGCACCCGAGCTGAAGCGAGTACCCCTTGACTATTCGTTCGGGCGCCGTTGGATTCCCGTCGGAGTCCACTTCAGTAAACTTCCTCCTTGAGGGTGCGGAGCACGGTCGGGCACCGGTCCTTCCGTTGCCTCTTCGGTTGGCTGCCATTTGTGCATGCGCCGCCATCATCAGTGATGGCATCCTCGGCAGCACCATCAGTGGTGGCATCAGTGGGGTCATCCTCGGCGGCA